>JAOEGL010000008.1:643739-3043739 GCA_034509955.1 Urosaurus nigricauda | reverse complement strand
CTTGTAGCACCTTTGAGACTAACTGACAGCAATTGGCAGCACAAGTTTTCGTAGACTAAAGTCTACTTCCTCAGATCACCAAATGCATCTGAGGAAGTAGACTTTAGTCTCGGAAAGTTCATGCTGCCAACTTCTTTCTTTCACTGAGTCTCAAAGGTGCTACACGATCTCTCTACAACTGATTCTGTAGACTAACACAGCTATATCTTTCAAATTCTACCATATACAGTGGTCCCCCGGGTTACGAATCCCCCGGGGTACGAAAACCCCGGGATCCAAAAGAGCCGGGGCTGGAAAAACGGCCCCAGTTTCTGAAAAAAAAACCAGGTTGCGAAAGAAAAGCGGCACGAAATTCAAATTTGACAAAGTTTTTTCCTATACTTACAGTGGTCCCCCGGTTTGCGAACGTTTTCGGGTTACGAAAGGGGTGCTGGAACGAATTACTTTCAGAAACCGAGGGACCACTGTATTATGTAATTTTTTTATTATTTCGAAATCGGGGTAGGACTTGGTACATTTCGACTGACCTCACTCAAATTTGCTTACGCTGCCAACTACAACTCCATGGCCCTATGGATTACAACACCCATCCTTTGTTTTCTATCCCGAGGGATTGCCAAATAATTGAAGAATTAAAAAACAAAAAGCAGTCCCCAGTTGCAATGCAGAACCTGCCTTGGGTACTGTCTCAATCTCTCCATCTCTGTCCTCTGAGAAATAAGAATTCAATGGAAGGAACTCCCCTATCCTTCTCCAAATACAGATTTGGGTCTTTCCATTCTGTGCCGACACTTCCTCCTGTTTGCTTTCCATTATCTTAATGCCCCCAGGATCTGCATCTGGACCAAATCTGTTGACCAGCCTTTTCCAAAAGGTGTCATTAAGAGGCCCCTTTAAAGATAAAATCCCTGCATCAAAAGGTCCCTTCTCTGTGTCTTTTTTTCAACCTCCCCTTTTCGCCCATCTTGTTTGCAGAAACGATTGCCAGATATTCCCTTTTCTCAAGGTGCATCAGACATCATTTTGGTCATCCTTTTTACTACTTAAATGACATTCCACCCACACAATGTTTTGATAGATAGGAAGATATGTTTTTATATATCAATAGATGTGTTTATATATATTTAGATAGATAGGAAGATGTGTTTTTATATATCGATAGATGTATGTGTATATATCTATATCTGTCTCTATCTGTATATATCCTTGGGTCCCAACTTGGGAGAAAGGCGGAATAAAAATTAAATAAATTAAATAAACTTTAGACTGCATCCACACTGCAGAATTAATTCACTTTGAGACTGCTTTAACTGCCACAGCTCCATGCAATGTCATTTTGGGGATTCGCAGTTTGTCGTGGCCCCCGAGCTCTCTGACAGAGAAGGCTAAATATCTCCCGATACTCCACTTCCCAGAATTCCATAGCACTGAGCCATGGCAGTCGACGTGGTGTCAAACTGGATTATTTATGCAGTGTGGATGCAGGCCCAGAGAGGCTAAACTGGCACTCTCCTTACTATCTGTCCACAAGCAAGAAAACTCCTTTTTATTCTACCAGGGAGTTTTCCTTTGTTTTCCTCTGGGGCTGAGAGTGTGTGACTTTTCTAAGGTCACCCAGTGGGTTTCCATGGCCAAGAGAGGAGTTGAGCCCTGGTCACCCAGAGTCATTGTCCAAAAGTCCATAGGATGGTGCGATGGTAGTTAAAACAGTCTCAAACCTGGATTATTTCTGCAGTGCAGATGCACCTTAGATTGCACCCATCTATCTCAGTAGTGACTGGTTCTCCAGGATTTCAGGGAGATCTTTCTTAGCCATACCTGAAGATGCCAAGAACTGGATCTAGACTCTTCTCCATGCAATTCAAATACTTTGCCATTCCTGGTCTTCCTAATCAGTGGGGCTGGAAATCCATGCCAGGTTTTATTTCAGAATTCAAAGGACCTATCCAAGGTATTGGTGAGCCTTGGATTGCATCTTCGTCTTGTTGTTGTGTGCCTTCAAGTTGTTTCTGACTTATGGCGACCTTAAGGCGAACCTATCCTGGGATTTTTTTTTTTTTTTTTTGGCATGATTTGTTCAGAGGAGGTTTGCCATTACCTTCCTCTGAGGCTGTGAGAGTGCGACTTGCCTAAAGTCACCCAGTGGGTTTCATAGCTGAGCTGGGAATCGAATTGCCATTGTTGCATCTGGCAATCTGCCTGTTTTCTGGCTGGCTTTCAGACCAAAATGAAATAAAAACCTTGCAACACAATGCAGTCATTAAAATAGGAACAATATGAACTGTAAACTCACAGCCTCAGAAATTTTCCTTTCTAGCAGCAGAAAAAGGAAAACCAATTAGCACCTCTGCTTATAAAACAAAGCGGGTCCCGGACCTCAAAAATAATTTTTTATTTTCTTGGGAATGCAAAAAAAGTTGAGAAGACTATGTTTATATGGCCTGGATGAAATTTTAAAAGACGATTTTCATCTGGTGCCAAAAAGGCCACAGAAGGCACTGGTCTTTTTGCCAGACTATACACACCCTGCTCCTTCGACTTTTCTTCACTGGACTTCTTTTCGAAACCCCTGGCCATTTTTCATGCCCCTCTTCTGAACTCAGTCCACTTTGGCTGCTTTCGCACTGCAGAAATAATGCAGTTTGACACCGCTTTGACTGCCATGGCTCCATGGTATGGAAACCTGGGATTTGTAGTTTGTTTTGGCACCAGAGAAACATCTCACAAAACTACTGTTTCCAGAATTCAACAGCATTGAGCCATGGCAGACCAAGTGGTGTCAAACTGCATTATTTCTTCATGTAGATGCAGCCGAAGTCAAAGGGTTGAAAACATCAGGACCTGGGGTCAAATCTGGCCCTTTGGGGGGATCCAACCCTTTTCTTTGGTTTCATCCAGTTAGACCCACACTCTTTCCATCATTTGATGCTTTCCCAGCTTAAAGTTGGTGGTGCTTCAAGATGGAGTTAAAACATTAAAGGTGGTATGAAACCAATACAAGAGCATAATGCAGATATTTAGGGTCAAAAGAGTTGGAGTAGAGTGGCTAGAAAGAGCCAGCATGGTGTAGTGGTTTGAGCAGTGGACTATGACTCTGGAGGCCAGGGCTTGAATCCCAGTTCAGCAAGAGAGACACACTCAAGTCACACTCTCTCAGCTTCAGAGGATGGCCATGGCAGCCCACTTCTGAAGAAACTTGCCAAGAAAAACCCATGATACCTTTGCCTTAGGTCCATCATAAGTCGGAAACGACTTGAAGGCACCCAACAACAAGTTTTGGCTTAGGTCCACCATAAGTCGGAAACGACTTGAAGGCACCCAACGACAAGGTTGGCCAGATCTCAAGGATAGGTTTCAACCATAGGTCCTCACTCTGGAGACCCACACATGGTTTCAGCTCCAGAAGGAAGGGCAATGAGCAACCCAAAGCTAATTTAGATGCAGGGGCTCAGTTTGTGCCCCCTTCCCAGGTGGGAGTCCTTGGCTGCTGACCTTGGCCATTGGTGGCCAATGCAATGGCGCAAAAACGTGCCACCTGGATGTCAACCTGGAGGTCACTCAGAGGTAACCACAGGGCAGGAAGCTTTGACGTGCCAGCCTTCCCCAGCAGGGATTAACCGCCCCGCTGGGCTGGTGCCCTCAGCAATTTTCTGGTCAGTAACTTTTTGAAAAGGAGAGTGTGTCTATTGCAAGAGGGAGGGACGGGGAAGGGCGGAGGCAGCAGCCAGAGAGAGGGAAGGTAGAAGCGAGGGAAGCGGAGGGCTGGAGGCCTTCCAGGAATGGGAAGTTGGGTTTTCCGATATGGAGACACACAGACCAAAAATCCTGTTGGTATTTTGTGCATGTGCCCATTCCCCTGGGCATGCGGTGAGGCCATGGAAATGTGATGTTGAATGTCCATATTCAGTTCATGGTCACGAAAGCAAAGCTGGAAGTGCTGAACTGTGTGTACATAAATGCATGGTTGCTTATACATGTTGCACATGTGCATTTGGGTACGTTTTTGTTTCCTAACACATAAAATGATACAGAAGTCAATCACAATCGCTTACCCTCATATTAGGTTTGCAGTTCTCTTTTCTCCAAAAATTAACTTCCACTTGGGTGCATTTTTAAAGAAACAAAACTATACAGAACTCAATCTCAACTGCTTACCTTCCTATTACATTTTTTGTTCTCTTTTCTTGTTCTCTTCCCTCTGGGTACATCCATAAAGTAATATATTTATCACTTCCAAACAAATAAAACAATACAAAAGTCAATCTCAATCACATTGTATTACATTTGCAATTCTCATATATCAGAGCCTTGACTTCCGACTGAGCAGGATCTGGTTAAATAAACATGCAAATGGACTCTTCCTTGCCACCATTTTAACTTGATTCTATCCTAATTTAAAGACTTTCATAGATCTCTATCTTTCACATCCTCAGTTTATAAAGCCAACAGTAGCAAGCTCACTCCAGGTATATATACTAATAACACAAAACATACAGTCAGCCATCCTTATCCATGGACTTTTTTACCCATCGATTCAAACATCCACAGTTTGAAAACATTTTAAAAATTTTAATTTTCAAAATTCCAAAAAAGCAAAGCCTTCATTTTGTCATTTTATATAAGCAACACCATTTTACTATGCCATTGTATTTAATGGGACTTGAGCATCCACAAATTTTGCTATCAATGGGGCTTTCTAGATTGGCAGAAAAGTGTGACATGAAGTTGCCTTTTCCTTAATGCTTAGCAGCTGCACCACAGCCTTTAGATGGACCTGCGCTTTTCTGCAGTTTTTAAAAAAGAAGCTGGGAAAACCAGCACCTTTTTAAAGGCGCTTCTTCTCCCCTAAAATGCAAAAAAAGCGTTTTCATGGCACACTTTCCCCTTTTCTCATCTAAAGGCTAGAGTTTCATGCAGCCATGAACACACTTCTTTTTGCCAGTCTAGAAAGCCCCAATGGAACCAAAGTCTCAGTGGATACCAAAGTAGTCCCAATTATTTACAAACTAAGCTACACTTTTCCCCTTCAAAAGACATTTTATACAATTCAGCTATGTCTATTAATTTCAGAATGTAATCATTAGTCGCCGGTATTACTTACGTTTGGGTACATTTTGGATGGAGATGCATCCCCATAGTGACCGCATGATCTCTTTCTTGCAGATTATCCTATGGGGACGAACTGAGAAGTGCTTAAAGGAAACCACAGAAGAGATCCAAGCCATGGGAACCGAGTGCCATTACTTCATCTGTGATGTGGGGAACCGGGAGGAGGTATACAGACAGGCCAAAGCTGTCCGTGAAAAGGTACGTTGGTAAGAATTTCCAGTAGTTACAGGTGGTTGGTATCACCTGGTGTTGCACACTCCTTGTGATGCCCCTGGTTATAAGTTTGATAGCCAAAAAGGAGGGTTAGGTGGAAGCACCGTTGCATCCCAGGCACATTCCAGATTGATTTTACATCTGAGTTCCCTGCTTTCTTTCTCTTCCTCACCCGCCATGGTTCCTCCAGGTGGGGGACATCACCATCCTTGTGAACAATGCAGCCGTCGTCCATGGCAAGAGTTTGATGGACAGTGACGACAATGCCCTGCTGAAGTCGCAGCACATCAACACACTGGGACAGTTCTGGGTATGCAACCATTTGGTCCTTTGTGCACACAGGCCCTTGGAAATGACAGGGATGGAGCAGAGCCATCGGATAGCTTGGCCACTACAAGGCTTTGGCTGAAGGGTTTGTGGCCAAGATCAGCCATGCCTTCTCCAGCTCCCTTCTGCAATTCATATTCACAATTGTAGCTACATCACACAGGCTCTATCTATCTATCTATCTATCTATCTATCTAGTGATACATAAATTGAGCTGAGAATTAAACCCTGGTCTCCAGAATCATATTCCAACACTTAAACCACTACATCACACAGGCTCTATCTATTAACCGATTGATCAATCAGTCAATCTATCTGTCTATCTATAGAGAGAGTGATACATAAATTGAGCTGGGAATCAAACCCTGGTCTCAGAGTCATAGTCCAACACTTAAACCACTGCATCATTAATTGATTGATCTAGGGATACATATCTTGAGATGGGAATTGAACCCTGGTCTCCAGAATCTCTGACTCTCAAACCACTATGCCACACTCTTTCTCTCTGCATCTAACCCAGGTTCTTTGTTCATTCTCAACCCCCAGACGACCAAGGCCTTTCTGCCGCGGATGTTGGAGCTCCAGAAAGGACACATTGTTTGCCTCAATTCTGTCTTGGGTTTATCGGCCATCCCGGGAGCCATCGATTATTGCACTTCCAAAGCTTCCTCCTTTGCCTTCATGGAGAGCTTGACTCTGGGGCTGCTGGACTGCCCTGGGGTGAATGCAACCACCGTGTTGCCCTTCCATACCAGCACAGAGATGTTCCAAGGCATGCGGATCAGGTCAGTGCAAAGATAGGAAACTTGGGTGGGAAAGGACTGGTGGGTTGGCGATTGCAACCCAAACCTGGATTTACAGTGGTCCCTCCACATTCTCTGGGCTTAAGGATGAAGGAGCCCCGTGAATGTGGAAAAACTGCAAATAAAAAACAAGCAATTATTATTACCTAAGAACGCCTCTCTAGGAATCTCCAGGTCCTCCAGTGCAACTCTGTGTCCAACATCTGCCAGAATTTGATCATAGAATCATGCTGGAGGACTGACAAATGCTAGAAAAGTATTTTCTCTAGGAACTTCTAGATTATCCATCACAACTCTATGGTCAACTTCTGGCAGAGTTGCACTGCAGGATCTAGATTCCTCGAGAGAACGTATTAATCAAATCGGTAAATAATCAAACCACAATCAAACCATGAGAGCCGCAAATGTGGAGGGCCAACTGTATTTAGGATGGAGGCATGGCATCTCCAAGCAACTTGAGCACATGGTCCCCAAGGTTGGTTGGTTAATTTATTGTGTATTTATGCCACCATTCACATGGCATGAGACCCAAGGCAACAAATGAACAAAATTAAATAAAAACACAGCAATAAAATTAAAATGTAATTACAGTATGCTCTTAGTATCCATTGAGATTTGGATCCAGGTCCCCTCATAGATACCAAAATCCGTGGATGCTTAAGTCCTGGTATCTACAATGGGAGGTATTGCCATGCAGTGATGAAGGCTAGGGAAGGGATTGATTGATTGATTGTATAAATCATTAGTGAAAGTTCTCTGTCCTCAGGCTTACAATATAAGTAAGACAGGACACACAAGGGAAAGGGAATGGCAGTGAAGGAGGTGATTTGCTGCGCAAACCGTTCTGTATATGGGATCAATAAAAAGAAGGGAGAAAAAAGAAATAACCCACAGCGTTTATCACAAAGGAAAATGTCCTTTGAGAATTTTGCAGCTCATCTCTCTTTCAGGGGCTGTGTTTGTTTTTCAGGTTCCCCAACCTCTTCCCCCCATTAAAGCCAGAGACAGTGGCCCAGAGGACGGTCGAAGCTGTTCAGCAGAACCAAGCTTTCCTGCTCCTCCCGTGGACGATGCACTTTCTCATCATCTTGAAAAGGTACGGCTTGGTAGTCCAGCCCCAGTTCCTAGGTAAACTTCTAATAGAAATATAGAGGGAGTACTGTTGTTTCTCCATCCTATGGAATCCTGGGACTTACAGTTTGGTGGTGTTCTTAGAAATTAGTGCACTCGCTCTTCTTGAGAATTCACCAGACTAGAAAGACCCAGGGTGACCAGACCTTTTCCAGGCCTCCATTTCAGCCTTCGGTCCGGGGAGAATTCCAAAATGTCTTCCACTTGGAGCACAGATTTACATTTCAGTTCACGGTTTTAGCTTTTATTTTATACTGTCCCACATTTTTTGTGAATCTCATATATTTCTGTGATGCCTTGCCCTCCTTTGTGGTTAGGATATCCGGTGACCCTGGAAATACCAGGTTTCCATGGGATGGAGCTATACCAGTTAAACTGCTGGAATTGCACAATGCAGAAACAACTGGAAATTCAGAGCCCTATGATGCTGAATTTTACAACAACAACAACAACAACAACAATAATAATAATAATAATACTGCCCTTGCTGAAATCCTTGGTCAATTTACTAACCTGACCACCACAAGCAACAGCAGTCTGTTCTCCTATCGATCAGCATGAAGCAGACTGACATTTCCACCCAATTCCTGCCAGCCGTCTCTTTCATGCAACAACCAAAAGCAGAAACCTTGGGCAAGTCTCACTCTCTCAGCTTTTGAGAATGGTCATGGCAACCCTCGTCTGAACAAATCTTTCCAAGAAAACACTATGAGAGGTTTCCTTAGAGTCGGAAACAACTTGAAGGCACACAACAGCAACCCAACATACATTATGAATTGGTAACTGCATTACTGAATTCCAGTGTTACTGCACTATTGAGTTATTGCATTACTGAAGCCCCTGTTTTATGCCCAGAAATCTGTTACTATCCTTGGTGCCTGTCAACACAGCGTAGCACCCTTGGGTTATCTCTCTGGTTTTCATCCAGAAGGAAATTCAAAGATATAGCCATGTTAGTCTGTAAAATCAGCATGTAAAGAGAACTTGCAGCACCTTTGAGACTAACTGAAAGAAAGAAGTCAGCAGCATCAGCTTTCGTAGACTTCATTCTACTTCGTCAGATGCATTTCACATAGACTTATGTCTATGAAAGCTCATGCTACCAACTTCTTTCTTTCAGTTAGTTTCAGAAGTGCTACAAAACAAAACAAAAACAAACAACTTCATTTATATACTGCTTCATACCGCCTAAGGAGTGTCTAAGTGGTTTACAACTGTAAAATCCTTGCCCCCAACAATCTGGGTACTCATTTTAGCGACCTCGGAAGGATGCAAGCCTGAGTCGAGCTTGAGCCCTTTTGCTGATCTTGAACTCGCAATCTTATGGTTTTGAGTGAGTGGCTGCAGAACAGACATTTAACCACTGTGCCACAAGATCTCTTTCCCCTCCAAAGGAAATATTGGCTTGTTCTGACTCTTTCCCTTTCCTTGCAGCATCCTTCCGCAGGCCGCGCTTGAGGAAATCCACAGGTTTTCTGGGAGTTACACCTGCATGAACACTTTTAAAGGGCGTACATAGGCACTGCCACAAACTCGGCACACCAAACAGGCGCCTTCCTGGAGGCGGCATTGGGAGGCCAACCATGGCCATGTGTTCAAGTCTTGCTAGCCGCCACGACTGCAGCAAGAGCCCCAGCAATGCTGAAGGACAGGACAGCTCCGTTGTGGCAAGGAATTAAAAACCATGGGACACTTGGCACTAATACTTTAGGAATTGAATGTTCCCATTTGCCATGTAGTTGTTAAGAGTTTTCAGTTTTACTCCAAATTGGGTACATCCCATTGCAATTTTACCTGCTAACCAAGAATTTTTTAGGGGGTGGGAAGTATCCCCTTCTTCCTTTTTCCTGGTTTTCTTCTTAAAAGATTTACTATCTTTGGGAGATTAGGGAGATTAATCTCCCTCTCTGTACATGGAGACGTCTCCCCGTTTTTTCAAGCAAAGAAATCGGCACATCTTTGTGGCTTCTAGATTCTGAAAAAAGGCTATGGACTGTTACTTTTTGCATGTGATGCCTTGCAGAGGTTTGCTCCTTTTTCCTTGGAGAGAAACAGCCAACCTCCATTGTTTTGTTTGCACAAGATATTCTAGGATTGGATATAGGATGTGCATTGGATTCTTGGAGTCATTCCATCAAAGCAGGGAGCCTGCAGTTTATTTAACTGGGTTTCTTCTAAGTAAGGCTAAATCTGGATCCAGTTCCTAGGTTTGTAGAGGAGGAAACGTTTCTATTGGTTGCTATTGCAGGCAACACTGAAATGCAACAACTGGATCACAACACAGTCCTTGCAATTTTACATCCTATTTCAAAAAACAAAAGCAGCTACTCAGTTGATTCTGGGTACCTTCTCTGTGATGTTTTATTCACTGTCCATGACATAAAAGTACTCCAGGACCCATCATTTTTGTGAATAGGTGGGTGACCATGGGTAATATTGCTTGGAAGTCTTCTTCATAATGGGCACATTTTCCATATAAAGGAGACCAAGGGCTTTTTTGGGTGGAGGGAGTGTAAGGAAATGCAAGTTAATGGCTAAATGTGGATTTTGAAGAGTTCTTTTCAGCAGGTGCACAAAAGCAAGGTGGGAAGAATTAAGAAACCTTCATTGCTTCAAACATACTGTTCAGGAAGACTTCCAAGAGGAATCTGGCGTTTTTGGTCACTCCGGTTTTCACGTCATTCCTCCAAACAAGCACAACAAACCCCTGTTAAAGCATGTATAAAATGGTTTGCCAAACAGTGATCAACGTTGTCTCTGTGTGCCCTTGTGTTTCATGACTCCCATCTGAAAAAGCAGAATGGATTGATGTAGTACGATAGATGTGCACCATAGAAATAATGCAGTTTGGCACCGCTTGAACTGCCATGGCTCCATCCTGCAGAAATCCTGGGATTTGTAGTTTTGGGAGGAGCCAGTTGGCCAAACAGTTTGGTTCACAATTAATAGCCTGCCACGAGGTTGGAAAGCCTGCATTGGAAAGCACATCTGGGTTAGTTCCTTGGGTATTCCCGACCCACCGCTGGAGCTTTGTGGAAGCCTTTGCTTGCAGAGATTTCTGGAGGTCGTATTTATTTTCATTTTTGTTTTATTCTGTTCCCCACCTCAGCCTACTTGGTCAATGCTTCCCTTCATCCCCTCTTTTAATTAAAATTTTAAAAATGCAAAAAAGAGAAAAAGGAGAACACTGTATCATTCTATCACTTGTTTAATGCCACCATCTTGAAGCCAGATGTCAACCACATCTGGAACAGATCTAAGCCAAAGGGCTTTTATGCTGATTACCTTGCTAGGAGACAAAAGGCACGACGGAGCAGCTAGACTGCATATGTGTTTGTGTGAGTGTGTGTATGCATGGGGAAAAGGGGAGGGAGATTATGTGTATGCAGGCAAAGGGGAAAGAAAGAAATTGTATGTCTGTGCAAGATAAGAGAGGATTGCAGAAGAATTTGCAAGGATGCAAATTGTGGATTTATGTTGCGGGAGGAATTGCCAGATGTTTCTCCCTGTTCACATTGAGGCATGGAAAGCCTGTAAGAAGCAGCTTCAGGGCTTTAAAGCAGTTTGGAAGGCGGATGTTGGGCACTGCATGGAAATATCAACCTCCACACTGGAAATATCAACCTCCACAGCCCCCAAAAAAGTGATGTGCATGCTCAAGGGGAGAGCCAACATGATTTGAGTGTTGGACTAAGACTCTGGAGACCAAAGTACGATTTCCCCATGGAAGCCACCTACCGGTAGTGACCCTGGGCAAGTCACACTCTCTCAGCCTCAGGGGAAGACAATGGCAATCCTCAGAACAAATCTTGCTAAGATAACGCCCATGTTAGGTTTGCCTTAGGGTGGCCACAAGTCAGAAAGGACTTGAAGGCATACAACCACAACAACGTGCTCAAGGGACACTTAAAGGTACAGCTATCCCTCCTTCTGGCCATCATTTTAATAACTAAGGAAAACAGAGGTAGCCATGTTGGCCGTATGGCAAATAACATCCAAAATCCACAAAACAGCAATATGTTTGTTAGGCCAGCCAAAATGCACAACACATATGTTGCTAGCTTTCCAAGCTCCATTGGCTTCTTGATCCAGCAAAGGTGTTAAAAATAGAACAGGAGAAAAAAATGTGATGATATTAAGAATCACAGATGCACATTTTGTCAAGATGTTCTCAGTTCAGATGGATTGCTCCATGTCTTCAGAGGCTGGACAGCAACTGTTGGGGATGCTTTAGATGGAGATCTGGCATTCAGCATGGAGTTAGACCTGTTGACCCATAGAGCCCCTTTCAGTTCTATAACTCTATGATTGATGTATATGTCTCCATGGCCATTGTGCAAATGGAGCCAATAGCATGGCCATTGTGCTACAGTACTAATACACAATAGGTCCCAATGCACAATGTCTCCTGGTGCACATCGATCCTGATGCACAGTTGTCTCTATGCACATCTATTGAGACATGTAGCACATAAGAGCATGTGCAATGGGAGCTCACATTGTGCAATAGGACATTTTGCATAGTGCTCTGTTGTGCATCATCACAAGCCATTATTATGGTTTCTTGTCATGTCAACTCCATAGCTTCATCATCTTAAAGTTGTGTGTTCTAGCCCCCGATCCGTGCCATAATTTACAACAAGATGCAAACATTAAAAAGTTTCATCTATGTCTTCTAAGAACAAACCAACTCCAGCTTTACACAAGACAGATTAGCTACTTTAAATGCCCATGTTTTAGGAACTTGTCAAGATATTTATTTTGCAATCTACATTTCTTGCCTTTGAGAAAGTAGAGGAAAGAGAGAAAAATGTGAACTTGTTTGTGTTCTTCGTCAGAGCTGCTGTGGTAACCTAGAGGCCACTTTGCAAAATTCCTTTGTCAAATCCCCAGAACAATCTCAGTTGCCAGGCTACAGGTCGGTCGCCTTGGTCTTGGGATGGCAACGCTTTGCCCGGCTTCTTAAGTATTCTGTAAATCTTGAATTGTTTCATAAAGGCTTCTTGTCGTGCGGCCATTAAGTTTTATAACTTTTATGTCTCAAGTGGAACAAAGATGGCAAATTCCTTCAAAATGTCACAATACGTTCCACATGCTTAGTAGCTCCAAGCATATACCCCGGTTCAACATGGAGTCTTCCTTTATTTAAAAAAAAAAAAAAAATCAGATGAGCAGCCCTCTTTATCCAAAGGCCACCGTGTCCATGCAGAAAAGCATGTTTTCTGAGCATTGGGGTTTGTTTGCGCATGGTGCCTTGAGACCCTACATTGAGTTGTGTAGCATTAATCTTCATAGAATGGCATTATTTGTGCCATGGAAACTTTGCGTTGAGGGCACTGTTGTGAAACAAGACACCGAAGGTGGAAACAAATGGGCATGCATTTCTTCTTCGTGGTCTCTGTGCCTCACACAATAGGGTTTGCGCCTGCGCAGAAGCTCCATCCGGAATGCTGAAAAGCTGAGCAGATTGGCGGGAGCCCCGCCCCTCCCATTCCCTGAGCATGCCCAATCCCGCCAATCTAGCTCCTCCTTCAGTTCTCTTTCGTCCGCTGCAAGAGTAACATCTCCTTCGGAGTGCTCTTCCTGCAACGAAAGCTGAGTAGATCAGACTCTTATTTTTTGCTTTATTTTTGCTTTATTTTGTTTTTACTTTGTTTTACTCCTGATTTTTCCTTGAGCTGCCCCTGTTTTGCTCGGAATTCGAGGGTTCTGGCCCGGACAGGCCCCTTGCGAACGGACCGGCCTCTTATGGCTGCCCCCTTCAAAAAATGTTCCGAGTGTGGCGTAAAATCCCGGTTGTGGATGGACACTCGAAGTGCATTTTCTGCCTAGGTAGTTCCCACATCCCAGAGAAATGCAAGCATTGCAAGGCTTTTAATCCTGCCACATTACGCCAAAGAGCGGATCTGCTGAAGGCCCACTTGTGGGAGAAGGCCCTCTCGGTATCCCACACTTCGGAGTCGTCCACGGACCCCTTGGGACGTCTTCCCATCTCTAAGTTTCCGAGGATTCCGAAGATTAAAAAAACGTCTTTGACGTCGACAGCAACTTCGACGTCGACAGAGACCCCTACGACATCGACAGCAACGTCATCAGCCATGTCTCGCCCGGAAGGGCAATCTAAGGAACATAGGAAACAGCCATCATCCATCAAAGTGGAGAAGCCGAAATCGAAGAAGCATAAGCGGAGGTCCTTGCTTTGGTTGCCTCGGCTGCCGCCCAGGCGGATCTGGCCATGTCCTTTCTGAGACAGCCTTCGGCCATTGACCTCTCTGTCCTGGCCCCGGTCACTGTACTTGACTCGGCGCCAGAGACATTGGAACCCGCATTCCAGCCTGCACCTACCCAGGTCTTCGCCTCTACGGGGACGGTCTCAACCTCGGCCTCGACAGTCTCGCCTATTTCGGCGCCGACTTCTCTGCCGCCAAAAGAGATCCTAGCCTCATCTGAGCGCATTTACAGGCTGCGGTTCCCATCTCCTCCACCCCGGAAGTCTCCGGAACCATTCGAGGAGCACTACTTTGACTCGCCCCACTCGTCGGCCTCCTTCTTGGCTCGACATCGGGCAGAATCTTATTGGAGAGAGCGCCATCCATCCTATCGCTCCTATTCTCCATCGTATCGAGACCGATACCATGTCCGCGACCTCCGCATTGAGGACTTCTCCAGGCGATCTCGCTCGCGCTCCCGATCCCCTACTCGATCCCGGGCCGAGTACAGGGCCCTGTCACCACCGCCGGCCTCGACGGCTACGGTGTTGAGACCGCCAGAGTCGAGCACCATTATGACTGCTGCGGCATCGGCCACGGTCTTCACTTCGACGTTGATGCACTCTGCTCCGATCAGCTATGCGGACGCCTCAACCTCGACATTTCTTACGGCACCGACGCAACCCTATGTGGAACCACATCAGGCAGCCTCCCAGTCGACGGAGGAATCCACTGGGGAAACGGACAACCGCTCTGAGTCTCCACAACCTGCCATCTCCTCTCCTAATGAGGAAGTCGAGGACCAGACACCTGGTTCGCTTCTGGAGGACCTCCACCTGTTCACAGGGATCATCGACAGGATGGCGAAAGCGGTAGGCCTGCAGACCGCCCAAACGGTCCAGCCCCCCAGAGACCCCATTGATGGCCTCGTGGTTCGTCTTCAGCAACCCGCTGTTATTCCGTTCTTGCCTTCCTTTTTGGATATCATGGTTGCTTCTTGGAACAAGCCTGCCTCAACACCACCTGCTTCGAAGAAGCTCGACTCTCTATACCGAGTGCAGTCTCAGACGGCTCCTTTCCTGTTCACCCATCCAGCTCCTAATTCCCTGGTGGTGGAATCTACCTACAAATCCACCGGCAAGTCCCATTCCGCCCCTGTGGATAAGGATGGTAGGAGAATGGACATCTTTGGCCGTCGCTTCTACTCTTCTGCAGCCCTAGCTGCAAAAGTGGCCAACATGCAAGGATGCATGGCTGGTTACCAGAGGTTCCTGTGGGATCGCATGGCAGCTTTCATCCCATATATGCCCCAGGCACAGCAAGAAGCGGCTCAAGAGTTTTATGCCGAGGCACTCTCCCTCATTGCACAAGAGGTGCACTCAGCTAGACATGTTGTAGACTGCTCAGCAAAAGTCATGGCCGGTGCGGTGGCTGAGGTCGACTTCCCTATCTGAAGAGGCTAAGTCCAAGATAGAAGATCTCCCCTTCGACGGTGAGGACCTGTTTGCCGCTAAGACCGATGAATCCCTTGACACCATGGCCAAGGCTCGTCTTAACGGGAAGAGACTTGGGCTGACACCTAATAAGCCCCCATCTGGTCGCACTTGGCGCCAAAGGCCATATGACCCTGGATTCACCCGTTCTCGTTCTGCTCCGTCCTCCACCTATAGAACCCAGTCGTATGCTAGGAGGCCTTACAGGCAGCCACAGCAGCAACAACAACAGCAACAGCAGAGGCAAGGCCAGCAACGTCAGCAGCAACAACCTTCTAGGAAGCCATCCTCCAAATCTCACTTTTGACGGGCCTTTGGAGGCGGCACCCCACTTTCTAATGCCAGTCACCCTTTCTTCGGTTCCCAGACTTCGCCATTTCTACGAGAACTGTCCAAGATCACCACGGACTCCTGGGTGCTTACCATCATCCGCCTGGGATACGCCATAGAGTTCTCAAGTATTCCACCAAATGGCGTTTTCTGTTCCACTCCCTCCTCTCCTCCTCTTCTGGAGGAGATTTCCTCCCTTCTCGACAAAGCAGCCATTCAGCGTGTTCCACCGTGCTACAAGCACCAAGGCTTCTACTCCAGGTACCGAAGATAGGAGGAGGTCTCCGCCCTATCTTGGACCTGAGAGGCGTCAACTCATTCATCACGCCCCGCAAGTTCAAGATGGTGACCCTGAAATCCATTCTGCCATTTTTGCATCGAGGAGACTGGTTTGCATCCATAGACCTAAAGGATGCTTACTTCCACATCAGTATCAGGCCGCAACATTGGAAGTACCTCCGCTTCGCCGTAGACGGAGATCTCTATCAATATACCGTTCTTCCTTTCGGCCTCTCCACCGCTCCTCGAGTATTCACAAAGTGCATGGCAGTGGTCATCTCTCACCTTTGTCTTCAAGGAATAAAGATCTTCCCTTACCTCAACTACTGGCTTCTGGTGTCGTCCTCCAAGGCACAACTTTACAAAGACGTCCAATACACTTTGGATCTTTTGGCCGACTTGGGACTCAAGGTCAACCTACCCAAATCCGTTCTCCACCCTGTGAGGGTGATAGATTATATAGGAACGTCCCTGGACTCTGTAATGGGCCGGGCCTACCTTCCTACCAGACGGGCAGAAGCCCTCTGGGAGCAACTGCAATTCGTCCTCTACACTCACCGTCCATCTGCGAAAGACATCCAGAGACTGCTGGGCCACCTAGCCTCAACCACAGCAGTGACCTACCTGGCTCGCCTCAGGCTCAGGCCTCTCCAAGCTTGGTTCCTGGCTTCCTTCGATCACCTGAGGGACAATCCATCCAAGAGACTCTCGTTACCTCCTCATATCAGAGACTCTCTCAAGTAGTGGATGTCCCCCTCCAACATCCTCAAGGGAATGCCCTTCCAGACGCCAGAACCGTCCAGGATGGTCACTACAGACGCGTCCATGTCAGGATGGGGCGCACATCTCAACAGCTGGTGTGTACAAGGACAGTGGTCTGCACAGGAGGCAGAAATGCACATAAATGCCTTGGAACTGTTAGCAGTCATCAAAGCCTTCAGGGCATTCGAAAATCATCTCCTCCACAGAGTTGTGCAGGTAGTATCAGACAACACAACCACTGTCTGGTACATCAACAAGCAAGGAGGAACTCACTCTCCAGTCCTCTTGCGCCTCTCCCAGCAACTGTGGACGTGGTGCCACCATCGCTCCATTCATCCAGTAGCTATTCACTTGGCCGGAAAGGACAATGTGCTAGCAGACTCCCTCAGCAGGGACAAGGTGCTGCAGCACGAATGGACTCTGTCGAGTGCGGCCTTCAATCTTCTGACGTCTCGATGGGGAACTCCCTCGGTGGACCTGTTCGCCACCCCGAAGAACACCCAATGCCGGACATTCTACACCAGAGCGGGCAAAGGACGGGGATCCATGGGGGACGCCTTCCTTTGCAGTTGGAGTCAGAAACTCCTATATGCCTTCCCACCCTTTCCTCTGATCTCCAGGACGGTGGCCAAGATGGCCAGGGATGGGTCCAACGCCATACTGCTGACTCCATTCTGGCCGAGACAACCTTGGTTCACTCCTCTTCTTCACCTGGCCAAAGGTCAATACTTCCACCTGCCGAAGTGGCCCGACCTTTTGTCTCACTCCAATGGAGCGGTCCTACACCCGGACCTAGTCAACCTACGGATGACGGCGTGGAGGATCTAGCCATAGCGTCTCCTGACCTGCTTTGGGTCTTGTCTGCCTCGAGAAAGGACTCCACCAAGAGATCCTATGCATATACAGTGGTCCCCCGGTTTACGAATACCCCGGCCTACGAAAACCCCGGTTTAAGAAAGAGCCGGGGCCGGAAAAAAAATGGTTTAAGAAAAGAAAGCAGTGGGAAATTCAAATGGTGCGGGGGCTGGTTTAAGGGGCCCCGGTTTACGAAATTTTCGGTTTAAGAAAGGAATGCTGGAATGAATTAATTTCGTAAACTGGGGGACCACTGTAAATGGAAACGCTTCTGTGCCTTCACGGAGGCTAGATCCTCACCTTCCTCACCTGTGAGCCTTAGTACAGTCTTGCATTTTCTGCTACACCTCAGGGATCAGGGCCTAGCCTTCTCTTCCCTCAAGGTCTACCTGTCGGCTATCGTAGCGAACCAGTCACCTGGCTCAAGGTCATCTCGCCTCTTCACATCACCTACGTTAAAGAGGTTCTTCAAAGGACTACATCACCTTTATCCACCGTTGCCGCCATTGGCCCCGGCCTGGTCTCTCTCTTTAGTGCTTACGCAGCTCACGAGACCTCCCTTTGAACCCTTGGGCTCTGCTTCTTTGAGACTGCTGACACTCAAAGTGTCTTTTCTTGTGGCCATAACTTCAGCCAGACGTGCTTCTGAGCTGACGGCCCTGCGCTCGGACGAGCCTTATTTGACTTTCCATAGGGACAAGGTGGTCCTCAGACCGGACATTTCCTTCCTCCCTAAAGTGGTTTCTCCGTTTCATCTCTCCCAGGAGATTGTGCTTCCTAACTTTTACCCAGATCCTTCCTCGCCTCTGGAAAAGACTATGCACACCCTGGATGTTTGCCGTGCTTTGGCATTTTATGTTCAACGTTCTGCAGAGTTCAGGATTGTCCAATAAGTTATTTATCTGTTATGGTGGTGCCAGGAAAGGCAACCCAGTTTCTTCTCAAAGGTTCTCCAAGTGGATTGCCCAAACCATCGCCTTGGCCTATGAACTGGCTAAACGCCCTCTTCCGGTTGGTGTCCGTGCTCACTTAACCAGGGCTACTGCTTCATCTGCTGCCTTCCCCAGAGGTTTTCCCCTGCCAGAGGTCTGCAAGGCGGCTACGTGGTCACAGCCATCGACGTTTGTTCGGCATTACCGGTTGGATTCCAGATCCCGGAGCGATGCCAGTTTTGGTCGTGCTGTTCTGTCTTCTATTCTGCAGTGACCTTCCCACCTCCACAGGTAAGCTTTTTAGTCACCCTATTGTGTGAGGCACAGAGACCACGAAGAAGAAGTACAGGTTGCTTACCTGTAACTGTGTTTCTTCGAGTGGTCATCTGTGTCCTCACACAAATCCTGCCCTACCTCCCCTCGATCAGGTCCCTGCTCTTTTGCGGCGGACTTGAACTGAAGGAAGAGCTAGATTGGCGGGATTGGGCATGCTCAGGGAATGGGAGGGGCGGGGCTCCCGCCAATCTGCTCAGCTTTTCAGCATTCCAAATGGAGCTTCTGCGCAGGCGCAAACCCCATTGTGTGAAGGCACAGATGACCACTCGAAGAAACACAGTTACAGGTAAGCAACCTGTACATCCTTGTTCAAAGTGCACATGTGTACAATGTACCTCATGTTCAATTCAAATCCATGTGCAGAGTGCACATGTGTGTACAAGGTACCTCCATGTTTAATGCATATCCATATGCAAAGTACACATGTACAATGTACCTCCATGCTTAATGCATATCCATATGCAAAGCGCACGTGTACAATGTACCTCCATGCTTAATGCATATCCATGTGCAAAGTGTTTATGTATCTCCATGATCAATGTCTATCCCTGTGCAAAGTACTCATGTACCACCATTATCAATGTGTATCCCTGTGCAAAGTGCACATGTGTGTACAATGTATTTCCACACTTGATGCATATCCATGTGCAAAGTCCTCATGTACCTCCATGAGCAATGTGTATCCCTGTGCAAAGTGCATGTGTGTACAGTGTACCTCCATGTTTAGTGCATATCCCTGTGCAAAGTGCTCATGTACCTCCATGATCAGTGCATATCCATATGCGTCATGAATGTACAAACCCAAGAAACGTCCAATTGTTTCCATAGAGGAATGCAATGCCACTAGATTCTGGTGAGTAATCCCAAACTGTAAACAGTCGTCAGAAACCACTTGCTTTGTGAGGACTTGTTCATATCATGTCACGTCATATCAATTATTGCAAAGATTTACATCGGGGAGGGAGGAGGACAACACTTCAGGAAATACGACGAGAGTCATTTTTCATCACAGATGCCTTTCTGCAGCTGCCATGAGCACTACATTTTAGCTGCTAAACTATGTTGCTGTTGTGTGCCTTCAAGGTGGTTCCAACTTGTGGTGACCCTAAAGCGAACATATCACTGGTTTTCTGGGGCTGAGAGAGTGGGCAAGGTCAACCAGTGGGTTTCTGTGGCTGAACAGAGAATCGAAATCTGGTCTCCAGAGTCATAGTCCAACAACCAAACCACTCCAACACAGCTGATATAAAATGGCAAAATCAAAGTTTGCTTTATGGAAAATATATATATATATATATATATATATATATAAGCTGTCAGCATGGATAAGAAGGTTGGAATGGATACTTACATTAAACAGGTGACCTGTTAGTGACACACATGTGTCTGTGGTTTATGTGGACAATCCTTTTGTTGTTGTGTGCCTTCAAGTTGTTTCCGACTTATGGCAACCCTACGGTGAACCTATCCTGGGGTTTTCTTGGCTATATTTGTTCAAAGGTGGTTTGCCATTGCCTTCACCTGAGGCTGAGAGAGTGTAGCTGGCCCAGTATCTCTTCCAAATACCTCTCAAGGTGTAGTGGTCCAACCCCAGAAGGGCTGCAGCTCCAGCTTCTTACTAGGGAAGGGAAACCGTAGGATCTCACAGACCCTCTTTCCATCCATCTTGCATCCTTCCTCCACATCGACTTTCCTCTCCGCTCAATGCCTTCCAGAAAGGCCAAAGGGCAAGCAGGAAAAAGAAAATACATGGAGGATTTGGCAGACCTCTTGGGCTGACATGAGCTCTGCTTGGGAGAGGTGCCTTGAGTTCAGAGCAAGGTTAGCCAAATATCAGATAACTTAAGCGGGAAAGACAGACAGCATAGCTTGCGGGTGAACTTTTCATCGGGAGTCCAGCAAACCTGTTCCCTTCTTGGTCTTCTTGCAGGTGGACAGGACTTGGGGAGGGACCTCAAATAGCCCTTCTCCATCCTTCTGCCACCTTCGGCAAACACAGTTTTGTTTTGCAATGCAACTATACGAATAACCTCACTTGCACATTCCCAATTTGTCATCTGCACTATTTTTATTGGAATGGTATCTTGGCCCAACTCTGCAAGTTCAGTTGTTCACATGGGACAATGCTGCAAATAAAGATGGAGTCGACAATGCAGATGTATTTGAAACACGTTCAAGACATGCAGGGTTTTATCTTAGGTCTATCCGCATTGGTTATTCACAGCCAACAATGCAAATCTTTCAGGAAAACTTGGGAGGGGAGGTAATGAGATCAATTATCTCAGGTTTTGCAGGTTTTTTGGCTACAACCATATCTCAAAAAATCTTGAGTAGGTACATTTGAAATTCATGTGAACGACACAGATTCAACCCACATTCTACCGGGTTTATTGCACCATCAGAATAAATCCTGAAATCAAAGCCAAAATCCAAATGGAATGGTTAGCCGAATCAAAGGAAATATCCCAGATTGGAGCTGACACTCATATTATGCCAAGCAATGCAAGACTGTAGTTGTAAGATCACTATTAAGGGTAGAAATGCATCAACACACATCATGAAATTATTCTATGTTTTACTTGCAATGTGTTGTATTTTACTTTATTGCAACGGTTTCCCAAACTTTGGTCCTCTGGTTGTTTTGGACTTCAACTCCCAGAAGCCCTAATCAGTTTGTTTAACAGTCAAGGATTCTGGGATCTGAAGTCCAAAACATCTGGAGGACCAAAGTTTGGGAAACCCTTGCAACACATTGCAAGTAAAATGCATCATATTGCAAGTCATCTTATAGTTAGAATACAGAATACAGAAGGGCTGTGTTCACTTAGGTCAACTAGGGTGGCCAACTGCTCCAGGGCCTAAGATTTTAAGAACAAAACCCAAGACCCAGAAACAGCCCTGGGGAAATCAAGTATGATGTACGAAACATTGCCCACTGATGCTGTGAGAACAGTTTTCAAATGGAAAATCAGGATCCTGAATCCTATGGGGTGCATCTACACTGGACAAATAATGCCTTTTGGCACCGCTTTTAGTGCTGTCGCTCCATTTTAGGAGGTTTGTAATTTCACAATGTCTTTCTCCCCTTCTCTTCCGAAGATCACCGGTGCTTCACCAAACTCCACATTCCAGGGTTCTGTTGAATGAAACCAGGGCAGTTAAAGTGGTATCTGTAGGCGTCGAACTGCATTGATTCTGCAGTGCAGATACAGTCTTAGGTTCTTGGGGTATCAGGCTGTTGCCAAACCCCAGGATTTGGGGATTTTGCAGACTCCCAGGATCCCATAGCATGGAGCCATGGCTGTTGAAGTGGTGTCAAACTGCATTCAATCTAATTTCCTGGTTTCCACTAAATGCATCTGAAGAAGTAGTAGATTATAGTCTATGAAAGCTTCCCACATTTAATCCAAGCACAATGACATTATTTTAAGGACTGTTAAAAAGGAGTACATAGAAAGATCCTGTAGCAACTTTGAGATTAACTGAAAGATGTTGGCAGCATGAGCTTTCATAGACTTCAGTCTACTTCCTTAGATGCTTTTGGATCTGCATTTAGAAATGCATCTGAGGAAGCAGACTGTCTAGGAAAGCTCCTGCTGCCAACTGAGGGACTTCTGGAAAAGGATGGGCTGCATCTCATGCCAGTTGGCAAAAACATTTTTGCCAGTAGTCTCAAAAATCTGATCAGGAGGGCTTTAAACTGAGTTATATGGGGGAGGGAGACATTATTCTGGAAGGCAAAAGGGCTGGAGGAAATAGTCAAACTGACATAGAGGGAACAAGGCAAACAGTGCAAGGACCCAACAGTGGGAAGCAAAAAAATTTGCACAGGCAGCAAGTAAAGTAAAATAATGCCAAACGAACCTCATCTCTTTTTTTGATAAAATTACCAGCTTGGTAGATGAAGGGAATGCTGTGGATATAGTATACCTCGATTTCAGTAAGGCCTTTGACAAGGTTCCCCATGACATTCTTGCAAACAAGCTTGCAAAATGTGGGATAGACAAGTTAACTGTTACATGGATTTGTAATTGGTTGACTGGCCGAACTCAAAGGGTGCTCAACAATGGCTCCTTTTCATCCTGGAGAGAAGTGACCAGTGGGGTCCCACAGGGTTCTGTCCTGGGCCCAGTGCTATTCAACATCTTTATTAACGATTTGGATGACAGAACTGGGGGCATACTTATCAAATTTGCAGATGACACTAAACTGGGAGGAGTAGCTAATACCCCAGAGGACAGGATCAAAATTCAAAATGACCTGAATAGACTAGAAAACTGGGCCAGTGCTAACAAAATGAAATTCAATGCGGAGAAATGTAAGGTTCTGCACTTAGGGCGGAAAAATGAAATGCACAGATATAGGATGGGGGACACCTGGCTGAATGAGACCACATGTGAAAGGGATCTAGGAGTCCAAGTAGACCATAAGCTGAACATGAGTCAGCAGTGTGATGCGGCAGCTAAAAAAGCCAATGCAATTTTAGCCTGCATCAATAGAAGTATAGTTTCTAGATCAAGGGAAGTTATAGTGCCACTCTATTCTGCATTGGTCAGGCCCCACCTGGAATACTGTGTCCAGTTCTGGGCACCACATTTCAAAAAAGATGTGGAGAAACTGGAGCATGTCCAAAGGAGGGCAACTAAGATGGTGAAGGGTCTGGAAACCTTGCCCTATGAAGAACGCCTTAGGGAGCTGGGGATGTTTAGCCTGGAGAAGAGAAGGTTAAGAGGTGATATGATAGCCCTGTTTAAATATTTGAAGGGATGTCATATTGAGGAGGGAGCAAGCTTGTTTTCTGCTGCTGCAGAGACTAGAACGCGGAACAATGGATGCAAACTGCAGGAAAAGAGATTCCACCTCAATATTAGGAGGAACTTCCTGACAGTAAGGGCTGTTCGACAGTGGAACACACTCCTTCGGAGTGTAGTGGAGTCTCCTTCCTTAGGAGTCTTTAAGCAAAGGCTGGATGGCCATCTGTCAGGGATGCTTTGACTTGGAGTTCCTGCATGGCAGGGGGTTGGACTGGATGGCCCTTGTGGTCTCTTCCAACTCTATAATTCTATGATTCTATGATTCTATGATTAAAGGGAACACATGTTCTTAGATGTCTCTACACTAATGCATAGAGTATGGGAAATAAACAGGATAAACTGGAACTCCTAGCACAACAAAGCAAATATGATATAATAGGCATCACTGAAACCTGGTGGGATGAGTCTCATCATTGGAATGTAGAAATAAAGGGGTATAACCTTTTCAAGAGAAACAGGCCAAACGGGAAAGGAGGAGGAATAGCATTATATGTCAGGGATATTTACATCAGTGAAGAGATCCAGGACATCAGCACTGGAGGCCAAGAAGAGAGCATCTGGATAAAAATTAAAGGAGAGGGAAACAACAGGGATGTTACTGTGAGAGTCTACTACAGACCTCCAAGTCAGGTGGAGAAATTGGATGATGCCTTTCTAGAACAGATGACCACACACTCAGAAAGGAGAGATGTAGTAGTGATGGGGGACTTCAACTACCCGGATATTTGCTGGAATTCAAACTCAGCCAAATCCTCAAGGTCTAGCAAATTCCTCACTTGCCTGGAAGACAATTTCATTGTCCAAAAGGTGGAAGAGGCAACAAGGGGATCAGCTATTTTAGATCTGATCTTAACCAACAGGGAAGACCTAGTTGTTGGGGTGCAAGTGGTCGGATCCTTAGGTGGAAGTGACCATGTCCTCCTGGAGTTTGTTACACAGTGGAAAGGAGAAGCCAGGCATAGTCAGACACGCATTCTAGATTTTAGGAGAGCTGATTTAAATAAACTTAGAGAAATACTAGGGGTGATCCCATGGTCAGGAAAACTAAAAGAGAAGGGAGTTCAAGATGGATGGGAGTTTCTCAAAAGGGAGATACTGAAGGCAAAATTTCA
The DNA here is from genome assembly GCA_034509955.1 of Urosaurus nigricauda. Classification (NCBI taxonomy): domain Eukaryota; kingdom Metazoa; phylum Chordata; class Lepidosauria; order Squamata; family Phrynosomatidae; genus Urosaurus; species Urosaurus nigricauda. The sequence goes on along the minus strand of JAOEGL010000008.1, from coordinate 3,019,035 downwards.
AACAGTTCCAATGAGGAAGAAAAATAGGAGGTGTCTCAAGAAGCCAGAATGGATGACTAAGGAACTTTCAACTGAGATAAGCCTTAAACAGAACATGTATAAGAAATGGAAAAATGGGGGAATCATCAAAGAGGAATTCAAACAAATAGCCAGCACATGTAGAGGTAAAGTCAGAAAAGCTAAAGCGCAGAATGAACTCAGGCTTACTAGAGAGGTTAGGAACAATAAAAAGGGTTTTTTTTGGGTATGTCCGAAGCAAAAGGAAGAGGAAGGAAACGGTAGGATCACTGTGTGCAGAAGATGGTAAAATGCTAACAGGGGACAGAGAAAAGGCAGAATTACTCAACACCTTCTTTGCTTCAGTCTTCTCAGAAAAGGCAAAAGGTGCTCAACCTAAGGATAATAGGGAAGAAGACAGAATAGGGGAATTTCAGCACGGAATAAGTAAAGAGATAGTACAGGAATACTTGATTAACCTAAATGAATATAAGTCTTCAGGACCAGATGAACTACATCCAAGGGTATTAAAAGAACTGGAAAATGTAATATCAGAGCCATTGGCAATAATCTTTGAGAACTCCTGGAGAACAGGAGAAGTCCCAGCAGACTGGAGGAGGGCAAACATTGTCCCCATCTTCAAAAAGGGAAAAAAAGAAGATCCCAACAATTATTGTCCAGTTAGTCTGACATCAATTCCAGGAAAGATTGTAGAACACATCATTAAGCAGAGAGTCTGTGAACATTTAGAAGCCATTTCCATAATCACAAAAAGCCAACATGGGTTTCAGAGAAACAAGTCCTGCCAGACAAATCTGATCTCTTTTTTTGATAAAATTACCAGCTTGGTAGATGAAGGGAATGATGTGGACATAGTATATCTTGATTTCAGTAAGGCCTTTGACAAGGTTCCCCATGACATTCTTGCAAACAAGCTTGCAAAATGTGGACTAGACAAGGTAACCGTTACATGGATTTGTAACTGGTTGACTGGCCGAACCCAAAGGGTGCTCAACAATGGCTCCTTTTCATCCTGGAGAGAAGTGACCAGTGGGGTGCCACAGGGTTCTGTCCTGGGCCCAGTGCTATTCAATATCTTTATTAATGACTTGGATGACAGAATTGGGGGCATACTTATCAAATTTGCAGATGACACCAAATTAGGAGGAGTAGCCAATACTCCAGAAGACAGGATCAAAATTCAAAATGACCTCAATAGATTAGAAAACTGGGCCAACGCTAACAAAATGAAATTCAATGCGGAGAAATGCAAGGTACTGCACTTAGGGCGTAAAAATGGAATGCACAGATTTAGGATGGGGGACTTCTGGCTGAATGAAACTATGTGTGAAAGGGATCTAGGAGTTCAAGTAGACCATAAGTTGAATATGAGTCAACAGTGCGATGCGGCAGCTAAAAAGGCCAATGCTATTCTAGGCTGCATCAATAGAAGTATAGCGTCTAGATCAAGGGAAGTAATAGTGCCACTCTATTCTGCTTTGGTCAGGCCCCACCTTGAATACTGTGTCCAGTTCTGGGCACCACAATTCAAAAAGGATGTGGAGAAACTGGAGCATGTCTAAAGGAGGGCAGCTAAGATGGTGAAGGGTCTGGAAACCCTGCCCTATGAGGAACGACTTAGGGAACTGGGGATGTTTAGCCTGGAGAAGAGAAGGTTAAGAGGTGATATGATAGCCCTGTTCAAATATTTGAAGGGATGTCATATTGAGGAGGGAGCAAGCTTGTTTGCTGCTGCTGCAGAGACTAGAACATGGAACAATGGATGCAAGCTGCAGGAAAAGAGATTCCACCTCAACATTAGGAGGAACTTCCTGACAGTAAGGGCTGTTCGACAGTGGAACACACTCCCTCGGAGTGTAGTGGAGTCTCCATCCTTGGAGGTCTTTAAGCAGAGGCTGGAGGGCCATCTGTCGGGGATGCTTTGACTGGGAGTTCCTGCATGGCAGGGGGTTAGACTGGATGGCCCTTGTGGTCTCTTCCAACTCTATGATTCTATGATTCTATGACTACTTTCAATTGGTCTCAAAGCTGCTACAAGATCTCTCTAGATATTGGTTCTATGGACTAACACGGCTATATCTGAATTCTGCATTAATTCTGCAACGTAGATGCATCCCAAATTGTGAAAGGGACCCATGGAGGAGGAAAAGAAGAGAGCTCTTATAGTTTGCCTTTTGGGCTGGATTGTGTATATTCTCCCCCCCCTCTCCCCGCACTCTCTCCCCTCTTTCTAGCTTGCTTTCTTCCCACCTCGTCCCCTGAAATCTTTTCCTCCACATCAAGGGACTCCTGTACAAGACGGTCGAAGGAAAACCCAGGGATCAGCAAATCCATTGTGTTGTGCTGACAGAAAGAAACTGTTACTACACACTTCAGCTGCCAACTTGCCTCAGCCACTCAATCCATCATGGTAGGTTTGCCGGGTCACAGACCGGTGAAACGCAGCCCTGCAGCTATTTTCAGTTTACAAGGACTGTGAGATAAACGGGGCATGAACCAGCCCCCCAGCAGGGGGGTGACCCCTCATACCCTCATTAAAATGTCACTCAGAAAGAGTAATGGACAAGAGCAGAAGGAGCTTGCAAGCTGTTTCTTCCTTCTCCAGCCTGGGTTCTTCGGCCGAGTGCCTCTGGAGGCCCAACTGTCCAAAGAAGGCGGCACATGGATGCAAATAAGGCAAATAAGGTTTGACAAATAGACTGACTCACGTTTGCGAAGATTGTGGAATTTTCCCAGGCCACTAAACTGGCTTTGAGTTCGCCCACATCATGTGTTGTGAGATTTCCAAACTGGACACTGGGACTGAATGTCCTGTTTCATCTTTGGACCACTTCGCCTTACCATCTTGGCTCGCCAGCAGGGGCACCTGAGCATGCAAAGGAGAGAACATGTTGGAAAGATTATTTAGGATCACATGGAGGGGATTTTCAAAGAATCTTAGACTTGGAAGAGAACCCAAGGGCCTTCCAGTCCAACCCCTTGCCATGCAGGAACTCACAATCAAAGCATTTCCGACAGATAGCCATCCAGCCTCTGTTTAAAAACCTCCAAAGAAAGAGACTCCATCATTCTCCATGGCAGCATTTTCTACTGCTCTTATTTAAGGAGGTTCTTCCCAATGTTTAGGTGGAATCTCTTTTCCTGGAGCTTGCATCCATCGCTCTGTGTCCTCTTCTCTGGAGCAGCAGAAAACAAGCTTTCTCCATCTTCAATATGATGTCCCTTCAAATAGTTAAACAGGGCCATCATATATCACCTCTTAACCTCATTTTTTCCAGACTGAACATACTAAGCTCCCTAAGCTTTATGGTTTCCAGACCTTTCATCGTTTTGGTTGCCCTTTCGGGTGCTTTTCTTGGGAGGATTTTTTGGGGGAAGGGGTAGGAAAAGAGTCGAAACCACATATTCTGTGTTTTTGTAGGATTTCCAAAAAGGAAAATGGGGAGAAATGGGAGGGGGGATTGAGGGAAGAAGAGAAGATATTTTAAGCAACAGCCTTTGGAATCTGAACACAATGTTTATTCGCTTAGTAATGGGATCAAGCTTCCAATATCAACAGCAGGCTCACAGAAAGACTTTTCTTGCTAGAATCATGCATTTTTGCAAGAAAGCTAGATCGCTGGGATTGCTGAGGCTGTTTGCTTAAATCCTTTCAACCCCCAGCTCAGTGTAAAAGGAATCCTGGTAATTTCTGGCCTCCGGAGTGCTTTGGAATGGTTTGATTTTTGAAAAACCCCAAATACAAGACCGGAAGGACTCGTTTCCATTCCCTAGCTGAGACTTCTGCTTCTGTTGGTAGCCCACTTTGCAATGCTGCCTGGTCCAATATGTCAAATGGCTTCCTCTAATGGCTGCTACCTTAAGCCTGGAAAAAGTTCCTTTTGGGGTGATAGTTCCAGAAGAGACCAGAGGATTTGTGGCTCAAAATGAGGTTTTCCGAAGCAATTGCTTGCAGCAGAAGGCAGAGTCACCCTTTGGTAGATTTAAGCAAGCCTCTCCTTTCTACTAGAGATTCCCTGGTGAAAGGCAAAATTGTAATCTGTCCTGGAATCTACTCTGCCATCCATTCAGCCTTTATTTTGAGGGCAAATAGTTATGCTTGCTGGAATTTTCTATGTTCTTTGGTGTCATTTTCTTTTGATTCCTCCTTTAGATCCTTTGTTATATGCCCTTAAGTTTTACCCTTGACTTACCCACAGGTCATATCAAAATCCTTAATTTTGGATCCCAAACTTGCCCTCGACTTATACACGAAGTCGACTTATACTCGAGCATATGCGGTATGCTTTTGCATACCCTCCAACATTTCGCAGCCAAAAAGAAATAGGACAAGAAAACCTGGAGCGTGGTCAGGACGACAAGTTCAGAATGAGAGCTAATGCAGTTTGACATTGCTCCAATGCATGGGGTTTGTAGTTTGTTGGGGCACTAGAGCTCTCCAACACCAAACTACAAAATCCATCACCATGGCAGTTAAAGCGGGGCCAAGATGCATTATTCCTGCAGAGTTAATGCGGACTTTAAGTTTTAAACCATATATCTAGCTGAATTGAGACATATATAGTGAAGAACAAAAAAAACTCCTCGGATTTCAAATCAGAGAGATGAAGAAATTAAGTGGGAAATTAGTAAGTGAGAGAAGGTAAGGGTAAGTAGAAAGAATGTAAGACTAGCAAGAAGGTTGAAAGTTAAGAGTGAATTGGAGGGAATAAAGGAAGAAGCAAATTTAAAAGAATTAGAGAGGAGAAGAAATGGAGAAGAGAAGGTTAGGAAAAGAAGAGAAATCAAGGAAGAAACAATCTGAGGCTAATTCTTGAACTAAATAATTAATTTTACTTATGATATATAGTTAATATTATAAATTGAGATATATTTTAGATTTAGATTTATTAAGCACATATAGAGTCAGTGTGTATGTGTGGTTATGTAGTCTATGTTAAAATATTTGTGTGTATATGTATATGTGTATATTATTTACTGAATTAATGATAAAAAATATTACACACAAAAAAGTTTTAAACCATCCATCAGTACAACTCTAAGCCTGGTTGGAACTGGAATGAAAACTGGCCCAGCTCTTAAAACATCTCTGCAACTCACCGTGACACAGAGGCTTGGCAATGGCGCTCCATTTTGTGCGTCGATTAGGAATCTCAATTCTCTTTGTACATGTTCCATGTCTTCATGTTGACTTATGGTGACCCCACGAAATAGGGTTTTCTTTGGCAAGGTATCCTCAGGGGTGGTTTGACCAGTTTCTTCCTCTGAAACAGAGTCTCTGGTACCTGGTTTCCGTTGGTGGTCTCCCATCCAAGTATCTAACCAGGTTTGACCAAGCTTCCAAATTGAGACGGGACATGGCACCTTAGGGACATTTTAGACCCTTCTCTTCCAGTTTTGGGATTTAAATACACATGCGCAAGTGCACACACATATACACACCTCACAACCTATCAACACTTTTTCATTTTTAGCAACAGCAGATGTGGGAATGCCCCTTCTCTTGTGGGTCTTCATGGGGACTTGGGAAGGCATGAAGGAAATACTGCCTAGCATTCTTGGGTAGTTTCCCATCTAAGTGCTAACCAGGTCTGACCCTACTTGGCTTCCACCCAAGATGGGATCTGGTGCCTTTAGGGTATTACTTAAGGACATAAACTGCTGTCCTACCAAGTGAGATCCTCTCAGCTCAGCATTATACACAGCAAAGATTGGTAAGTTTTCCGGAACCATATTTTTTGCCCCGGACTCACCATCCTGTTTGTGCCCACCATTAAGCTGGCCAGAAGTCTACTTCTGGTTTCATATTTGGGTGGCACTGTGCCCACCATGAAGCTGGCCAGAAGTCTACTTCTGGTTTTATATTTGGGTGGCACTGGCTGAGTAGTGCTTCTTTTTATAGGAAAATTGCAGCTTCTGGATGCGACATGGAGTAACAATTTGCTTTTCTTTAAAAAACTGAAAGAAGTCCACAAGATCTGATGGTGGGTCACACATGTCCTAACTGCAAAGGAGGACAAGGCACTGCAAAATAGAGGATCTGCAAGAAACAATGTAGGGCACTGCCAAATAAAAGCTCAAACCACAACTATGGATGTCAATGCACGCTTCTATGCCATGCTCAAAATGGAGGACATTTTGAAATCCCTCCTGGACAGAAGGTTGAAATGTAGGATAGGTCCTGGAAAAAGAGGTCATCCCGATCCCAGACTACAATGACTAGTAATGGCTTCCTGGAATCTTATATCTAGGTGGAGATTGGGGAGGAGGAATGAACCTAGGACCTTTTCCATGCAAAATGAATGCTCTACCATATTTTCTCAGAGTTTCACAACAACCCAGTTGGTATACACTAAAAGCATCACAAAAATACTTGAAGACAAAAGAGCTGCAGCAGCATTTATTAATCCTCAGACTACAGAACTGCAGTATTAACTTTATAAACTTCTATTCCTTTTCCCAATGAATTGTTGTTTCATCATCTCAAACCTGTTTCTTGTTCTTTTTTCTTTTTTTTAAATCCTGGTTCATTTATTTATGTTTTAAGGCTAATACTTGCTCAGGGCAACTTGGTGTGCGTGCATCCAAACGCTTCCCTTCTCTGCAAGTGTCAAAAGAGGTTTCATGGTTGATGCTTTGAGGCAATACTGCTGGATCAATTCCTCCCCAACGCTGCCCTTACAAAGTGGACATATCAAAATGCAAGAAGAAACTGCATACGGTTGATAAAAAGTATTCTCCTTGTGCTGGATTCTAGCAATACAAGACGGAGCGCAAACACTGAAATGCAGAATTGCATTATTATTATTATTATTATTATTTTTTGTTAAGAGGGCAAACATTTGGTGACTCTTCTGCTGTTCTTCTCCCCAGCAATAAACCTGTCAAGTAAATAAAAAAGAGGAAAAGATCCTGGTGCCATAAAGGACACCAAAGCACTAAAACACTGGAAATGAGAAGGCCCTATCTTCTCGGCCAGTGGCCACCATCTTTGAACCTGCCTCAATGGGCATCATATCAGTTTCCCCTCCATTTTGTCAAAGTGGACTTCTAAGCAACCCTGCAATCCTCCAGTATAGCGTGGTTACCTCCTCTGGTTTAATAATAATAATAATAATAATAATAATAATAATAATAATGTGCTATTTTGAATTGCTCAGAATCAGTGCAATAGAAAATTCAATATAACCTTTCCTTTAATTTCTTTACACGGAATAGACCTTTATACACTCTCACGACACCCTGTGTACTTTCTTATTTACATAAAACAGTTGTACATATATGTATGTATGTATGTATGTGTATATATATATATATATGCATAAATATATGTACACACAAACGGTAAGAAAATACAGGGCTTTTTCTACAGCTGAAGGTACACCAAATGAGTCTCTGATCTTAAGTGGCCCACGCAGCAAAGCTCTTCCATATCATTTGCTGGGCATGGGGTCCCTATAATCTTACAGAGCAGACTTTCTGCCAAGCAGAATTGATTTCATTTGGCTCAGGAGTCCAGCTCCAGTTGTTCACCGGATCTCAACATAAGCTGCTGCTCGTAGAAAAGGCTTTTTGCATAGTTGATTTCTTGAGACAGCTTCACCGCAAGCTCCTCCAACGTCACGTGGACCTGAAGAAAAGAAAAAGCATTTTCCAAGAAGCAGAAAAATAACCATCTCTCCTTCTCTCCCCACAGCCCTGGTTCCCTTTCTGCAGAGATGTTGGACAGTGTTTTCTAGCTACAGCTGTGTGCATGGTTTCCTGGGAGTGTGTATGTGTGTTGTCACACAGACAGAAAGCAAGGGCCTCTTTTGAGAGACTTTCTCAAACATAGAAACTGGAATAAAATTAAACCACCCTTTCTCCATCTTGCAGATCCAAATATGCCACCATGGATGCTGGACATTTTGGATTATATACAAAAACAAACAGTGTGTAGAGAGATCTTGTAGCACCTTTGAGACTAAAGAAGTTGGCAAAATGAACTTCATTGACTTAAGTCTACTTCCTCCGATGCATTTGGACCAAATGTATTGGAGGAAGTAGACTTAAGTCTACGAAAGCTCATGCTGCCAACTTCTTTCTTTCAGTTTGTCTCAGTGGTGCTACAAGATCCCTTTATATACTGATTCTACAGACCAAAGTGGCTATATCTTTGAATAAATATACAGATATTTCATTCCTATCTCCCCGCTTCCTGATGTGATGGATGCTTTCCCACTTTTTTTTTGTTTTTGTTTCAAGAAACCACAGTTAAGATTAACCACAATTTCTTCTGGTCCAGATATCATGGCAAGCTGTGTTTAATAAAAAGAAAAAAAGTGAGCAAACGCTTCTTATAGAATCATAGAATCTCCTTATTGTGGTCATGGTGCAGGAAGAGAAGGGAACAGGAGAGGAAATGAAGCTTCCGGCAACTTGCTCCCAGAATAAGTCACAGTTTATCATTCCTAATCCAAAGGCAGCCTTAGAACCGAGAAATTGGATGCCTGTTCCAGACACCTAGAAATGAGCTTTTCCTAGCTCACAGTTCTTTCACCTCCAAACTGATCACTGGTTCTCTTCAAACCAGTGTCAATTTCAGCAGCCTAACATAGGAAGGGGTAAGTGGGTGGGGATCCTTTTAAACTGTCAAAACAGTGGAGCGTCCAAAAATTGTTCCCAATTTTCACATCACCTGGCTGTGATCAGGTACCTGACCTACTGTCTGCCAAGAGATCAGACCTTCTGATCCAGAGGTCAGTTAGGATCTACTGATACATCATCAAAGATCTCCAACTCCCAACATAACACCTACCTTCTTCCAAAAAATATAATTCACTTCATTTTGGTGGTATATTTTTTGGAAGAAGGCAGATGTAATTTTGGTTCCCGCCTTCTCTTATTAAGCACTTGGGAGTTGGAGATCTTTGCTGACGTATCATTAGATCCCAACTGACCTGGAGATCAGGATGCCTGACCGCTTGACAGAAGGCAGGTCAAGAACCTGATCACCAAGTGATGTGACAATGAGCAATAATTTTTGGACAATGAGTCTGCAGCCAGGAGTGTACATTTTCTGTGGAAGGGCTGTGAGCTAAGGGGCCATCCAGAGGGGCAGCATGAAGCCATCCCTTTTAGTCCCAGATCAGTGCCACTGCAACTGGATGCAATGGCACTGATCTTCGCCCTGGAGGGAGCAAAAAGAATCTGCCCCAAGTGGCTCCCTGGAAGGGGCATCATAAACACCTCAGAACAGCGTCATGATGCCCCTTCCGCTCTGTGCCATTTGGTTGCTGCACCATGTAAATGGGCGCATGCCAAAAGGTACCATGGGGTGGGGTCACAGCATTGTGGCATGCAGACGCTATGCTGTGACTCCACCCACAGGCCAGGACAAAGTTTAGTTTGGTTTCTATTTAAATAATAATAAAATTTATTTATATCCCACCTCTCTGCACTTAGGCAACCAGGGCAGCTTACAACAATTTTGTTGTTATTGAGTGCCTTCAAATCCTTTCCAACTTATAGTAACCCTAAGGAAGCTTCTGAGACTGCAGTAAACACAGTTTTCTTGAAAGCCCTAGGGGAGGGCACCTTTCCTTGGGCTTTTTGCTCACAAATGATAAGGCCCCACTGTCTCCTTACCATGGGCTTCTGATGAGATGGGCCAGGCATCGACACTCCGCTACTCGAATTGACTGCTTTCTTTGTCAACTGCACATAGACCTTCCCATGGTCTTTTGAGACAAGGCAGTGATAGAGATCATCATATTTGACCTCCAAGAAGATGGCCTCTCGGTCCATGGTGTCCCCACTCTTGAGGAAGTAAACTGCTTTGGAGGAAATGATCACGCAATAGCTGTCAATGTTTTCCACGGCGATGAAGCTGCAAAATGCCAGGGAAAACAAATCAGTCCTGTGCTTGTTAACCTGTCTCAGGTCTGTAGCACTGCATGGATTTGTGGCTGGAGGAATTCTTTAGGGCAGGAGAGACATGAGGAGATATTTGAATCAGACAAACACATGAGATCAATAGCCGGGAAGGTAGGCTAGGACTGCCTTATACTAAATCATATCTATGATCTGTGGTCTAGTGCTGCTAACTCTGAGAAACAACGGCCCGATCTAGACGGGCATTTAGAGGTGCAATAAGGGCTAAATAAAGCGCCTTTAGGGTTCAGGAGGGTGCAGCATTTACGCCCTCCCAAACCCTAAAGCATGGGCGCCGCCATTTAAAAATGGCAGCGTCTATATGGACGTGCCATGATGGTGTCATGACACGCACAGCGTTTAGAAACGCTTTGCACGTCATTACATCATTATGCCATTGTGCCACGGGAAGGCGCCAAGTGCACCCTTTCCGCAGTGCAAAACAGAGCTCCAAAACAGAGCTCCTTTTTTGCGGCGGGTCTTTACTGCAGCCTTTAAATGACTGTGGCAAAGACCCGGGAAGAAAGCCCTGCCGAGGGAAGTGGGGTGCAGCAGGCCTCCAGAAGCGCCGGGATGGGGTCTCTGAGGCTGCTGGTGCGGCAGCCTTGGCCCCATCTCGCCACTTCCTGGGGCGAGTACGGAGCGCCCCTTTTGGGAGTTCTGGAAAGCCCCACTAATGCTTAGCACCTTATTCCTACTCAGATTTAGTGGAGAGCCTGGCTACAGTCCCATAAACAATAACCCAGGGAATAAACACCCTTGAAAACCATCTAATGCATTTCCAGACAACTATGCAGAAGGTTTTCGAATGCATGTATGTGTCAGATTAACTGAAGATGACTTGGATTGGGGAGTGCAACTATGAAAGAACTAGACAAGATATTGAAGTGCACAGCTATACAACTGAACACCAAAGTTAGGATCATCCAAGCCATCATTATTTCCAACCACCATGTACAGATGCGATAGCTGAAGAAAACCAACTGAAAGAAAATAAATTCATTGAAGATGTGGTGCTGGAGAAGAGTGCTGAGGATTCCATGGATGTCTCCAAAAAGACAAACCAATGGGTTCTGACACATGAAGCCTGAACTCTCCCTGGAAGCTAAGATGATGGAAGTGAAGCTGTCGTACTTTGGCCATGTCATGAAAAGACATCATTCACTAGAAAAGACATTAGTTAGGAAAGGTGGAGAGTGCTAGAAAGTAAGAAAGGCCATTCATGGGTTCTGTATGGGTTGAAGTTAACTCAACTCAAAGGCAGGACCTGCAAATTTTTGAAGATTGGCTGAAACACTCAAGCACAAGATGGAGAGAGAGCCCTTGAAGCTCAAGAGAAGGGCTGGCACAGATTATTTGTTGGAAAATCCATAATGAAAGAGCTCTGTTTTGTTCTACGGTTGAGTCACATGCCATTGTTCATAATCACTTGCTGACATACATCTTTCCCTCCAGGATTAGTTGCCAAACCTTCTCGTGAACCCTGAAAGACTGCGGCTCCAAGGCTCTCCAAACCCCACTGCCCACCTCTTCCCAAAGCCCTACGTTTTGGCAATTTCTTTCTTTCTTTCTTTCTTTCTTTCTTTCTTTCTTTCTTTCTTTTTTAGAAAAAACAAAACAATGAAAGAAAAATGGGGGAAAAGAAGTTAAAGCCACATGCACAAGGACAAGAACACAATTCCACGAAACAAAGCAGAAGCAACAAGATCTCTAGAGAATTTATGGCTTGATGCCTTCAAGCTTCATCCACCACCGCAAACCCCGCCACATCGGGAAGTAATTTAACTACACAACGTTTTCCAGAAGTGAAACAGTGGGTCTAGCTGGGGAAAAAATGTGGAAGTATTTAGCTAGAGCATCATCATCATCATCATCTTTATTTATATACCGCCCTTCCAAGGATCATTTTATGGATTTAATGCTGAGGAAAACATGGAGACCAATTCCTGAGACTCAGTGCAGTGAGAGTGAAGTCCTCTGAACCATGGGGAACTAATGAAGTCTCCTGCCTTTCAGCAGTTTCCTATCCTTGCATTGGACTAAAACCTTCCTCCACTGTTCATATGATTACCTGCTCTCCTGCCTTGTGTAGAAAACCTGTCTCCCACCTTTGTTACTTTAAGTAATCTCAAAGGGTAAGTATAGTAGACCCTTGGTATCTGCTGAGGTTTGGTTCCAGGATCCCCTGTGGATATCAAAATCCATCAATGCTCAAGTCCCATTAAATACAATGACAGAGTAAAATGGAATCCCTTCTATAAAACTGCAAAATCAAGGCTTGCTTTTAGGAATTTATATTTTTCTGAAAATCTTCAAGCCATGGGTGGTTGAATCCATGAAGAATCCATAGATAAGGAGGGCCGAATTTGAGAGAAAGGCAGGATATAAGTGCAACAGATAAATAAATAATCTTTATGACCGTTGATCACAACTGAGGCTGAGCTTGTCACTCCATCCTCGTATCTTCAAGTTTTGCACTTCTATTATAACTCACATCCCTCTCTGTCCCTGCCAATTGTTGGTAAATACATGGAACACACTCCCTCAGAGAGTGGTGGAATCTCCTTCCTTGGAGGTCTTTAAACAGAGGCTGGATGGCCATCTGTCAGGTATGCTTTGATTGGGAGTTCCTGCACGGCAGGGGTTTGGACTGGATAGCCCTTGTGGTCTCTTCCAACTCTGTGATTCTATGATTCTACATATACCTGGCTACAGAGGCTTCATTTCATGCATCTGATGGCATGGGATGGAACCCACAGAAGCTTACACTAGCAATTTCAATTTTGCTCAGCCGCAAAAGTGTTACAGGGCTCCTTTTCACCAAAGAACTTAGGGGCTGTACAGATGGGAGGCTGAATACTGCCCCTTTGTGCCACAGACTGCGGCCATGGCAACCACATACCACAGCCTGTGCACGGAGCAAAAAGAAGTCCTGAAAAGGGGCTTCTTTTTGCATCCTGGGGCACCATAGGTGCGCTGGCACACCATGATGACGCCCCTTCTGCACTGTGCTATTTGGGCACTGTGCATGATGTGCATCAGCATGGTGTGTGCCGTGTGGATGAGGCGCACCAAGATCGTGCCCGGGTGGTGTTGTGAGGGCTCAGAGCATACAGACGCTCAGCCCTCACTGCGCATACAGTACCCCAAAACATTGGCCTAGAGAAACAGCCTGGTGCTTACAACTCATCCTGGATGTTGTCCGTCAGTTTGAAGAGCAGCTCCTGTCCTTCTGCTTGGCTCTCCAGGTATCGGGGCAGGAGTCCTTGTGGGCCTCTGCAACACCGCGGCTTTCGCACTCTTTCTGCTTGTGTCCTGTTATAGAAGTACAACAAAAAAATGTGATGTTTAGACACAAGGGCGTTTTAGCTCTGCTTAACTTCTCTGCTTTCATTTGCTCCGCAATAAGCAAATGGGGGGATCCTGTGGGTCTCATTGCCTGGAAAACTTACTTTGTTTGGACTCCTACTCCCAGAATCCTCTTGCCAGTAAGGATTTGAGGAGCAACAGTCCAAACAGACCAAATGCATCTGAGGAAGTTGACTGAGGTCTATGGAAGTTCATGCTGCCAACTTCTTTCATTTAAGTTAGTCTCAAAGGTGCGACAAGATCTCCTTACATACTGATTCTATGGACTATGATCCAACACACACTGCAGCAATAATTCGGTTTGAGACTGCTTGAACTGCTCTGGCTCAGTGCTAGGGAATCTTGGGAAACTGTAATTTATTGTGGCACCAGACAGAGAATGTCTCGCAAAACTACAGTTCCAAGAATTCCTTAGCATTGAGCCAGGGCAGTTCAAGAGGTCTCAAAGTGGATTGTTTCTGCAGTGTGCGTTGGACCTAACACGACTATAACTTCAAGCCCAAACAACTCTTTTGTGATTTGTGTCCCATCCCGTTCCTCTCCTGCGGACTCAGCGGTGGCCCTGTTTGATCTAAAGAAAGATGACGGGGGGAAATAAAGAAAGGGATTTAAAAAATCCTGGACTATACTAGAGCTTTCTGCTTAAACCACTTGGCAGCAGCATAGAAGACTGACTGGCTTCTTGCAGATGTTTTCTCCAGGGGCTAGTTTCTTTCCTCCCAGCTCAGCAGCCCCTCTCCTTTAGCAACACAAGGCCTGGCTATGAAGCACAGGCTCTCTTTCATCCAAGATGCTCCACCTTTCCCGTTCGGCTGCATTTACAGTACGACGGTGCTACTCGCATGTATTCCTGTTAAAAAATAATACAGTTCAGAGCTTTGACTCTGGACATGAAATATGGGACTATCATGGTTCAGAAGCCCTGAGAGCATCCCATCAAGCAACATCGAGAAAGTTTGTGGAGACAGACACAGTGGACACTAAGATGCTCAACTGCCAGAATCTTTACATTTTGGCTAAATATTTTGAACTCCAGAGGAGCTCTGGTCTTCTGATTGCTTGAATATTTGAGGGCTTCTTGTTTATTTCGCATCTATTTTTAGTTGCTTGGGCTCGATAGCAAAACACCACTTTATACCACTTCGAATGTTTGTCATCTGAATCTACGCTCCATCCATCTGAAGAAGTGGCCAACAAAGGCTGAGGCTGAAATTAGACTTAAAAGTTGCCACAAGATGTTATACTCTCCCTTTCTTTTTATACCACTGAAAATGCTAGCAGAAACACATTGTGGCAGGTGTGCGTATGTTTTCCTAGTATGTTCTGCACTGTAATATTTCCATTTTATAACCGTAATGCTGTAACTGGAGATTTGGGATAGGAAATAAAAGGCTAGATCATAGCCCCTTGCACCCTGTCCGAAAGAAAACTTACTTACACGTAACACAGAATTATGCATATGAGAGTGACACAGTGGTTTGAGTGTGGTTGGCACAGTAATTTGACAGAGGTTTTGGAGACCAGGGTTCGATTCCCAGCTCAGCCATGAAACCCACTGGGTGACTTTAGCAAGTCACACTCTTTCAGCTTCAGTGGAAGGCAATGGCAAACTTCCTCTGAACAAATCCTGCCAAGAAAATCCTATTACATGTTTCCCTTAGGGCCACCATAAGTTGAAAGCAGACACCACACACACACACACACACACACACATATCACTAATAAAATTCTGGTCCTAGCCAAGTTCTCAGACAGCAAATTGATCATTGATAATTAACTGAAAAATACCTTGCCTTGAACAGAAAGGAGGAAAATACTGTGATCTACCATGTGCTTCTGAAAGCCTTTAACCATGCTTTGCCTTCAGCAACTACTAAGGAAACCTACATCCAAAAGTGCTTTATCATTACGTCCTGCACATTCACCAGGACGCAGGACCCCTGTGAAACTAGGTAAACCGCAAATAAAAAATCATTATTCTTTAAACCTAAGAGAACGCTTCTCTTGGAAGATCTTTGTCCTCCAACGCAACTCTATAGTCAACATCTGCCAGAATTTGTCCATCATGTTGGAGGACCTACAAGTGCCTCAAGAGGTGTTTTCTCTCACGATCTTTAGGTCCCCCAGTGAGACTCTATGGTCAACCTCTGGCAGAGATGCGTTGCAGAACTTGGAGATTCCCAGAGAGAACATATCAATCAAATCTGATAAAAGAGCCGCTGGACTATGCTGGTTAGTGGTTGGTCTTTCATTCTATGATGCTCAAACTGGCAATAGTAGTAACAAATATAGTAGTAACAGAAGTAGTATTAGTGGTCATCATCATCATCCATCATCATCATCATCATCATCATCTCCTACTTCTCCTCCTCCTCTGGTTGGTAATGAAGAAGTCAGATACCTTCTAATTTACGGTATATATGCATGTATAAGTCTAGAAATTTTAGTAAAAAAATTGACCCCCCAAAACTAGAGTTGAATTATTCATGGGTCAATGTAAATACTCTACTTTAACTCTTATTTAAAAAGGAATCATGGCCTGGGAAAAAGCAAGACCATAATCTCTCCTGGAAACACTGACCTCTTATCCATTCAGCCTTTAGGATGAGCACAAACAGTTGTGACTGCTGAAATTTTGGAAGATGTTTGGCATTGTTTTCCTTGCTTCATCCTTCAGATCCTTTGTCACGTGCCCCTAAAATTTACCCTCGACTTATCCACAGGTTATAACAAAATCCATAATTTTGGCCCCAAAACCTATTCTCAACTTATACATGAGGTTGACATATAGTTGAGTATATATGGTGCGTCGTGCTATTCTTAACATGAATTGCATTAATTGTTGAGGGCCACCAGTTTTTGGCAAATTGGTCTGTTTGGTCTGGACTGCAGGCTACATTCAACACAATTTGGGTTTTGGAGTTTTTTTTTTAATGTACAGTTTGTTCTGCTGTCTCAAGTCACATTCTGTAAATAACAAGCCACGCTGATGAAATTCAAAAGGAAAAAACAAAGCACCAACCTTAAAACATTTGCAAGGCGGAATGAATTGGTGGTGTGTGCCCACATCTGTGTTGCATTAAACTCAACTGAACACTTGACACATTTGCTGATTTGCTTTTAATAGGCACACAAAAGCCATACAAGGGAGAAATGCCCTTGTGTCTACCCATCACAGCAGGGAAGGAGTGGTTCTGAATGAAGGCATAAAGGGATTGGGAAGAGTGTCGCTGGGAGGGCAAGCGGCCCAGGACAGAGCAACACTGTTCGAAACACATTTGAGACCTGGGTGATTTTGCTCCTAGAAATGATTGAAGACCCCACCAAAAAATGCTTCCCGTTACTAGATTCAGATAAGTTTCTGGGGGTCAAAATGAGCCAGAGGACCTCTCCATTTGGTGGGGCAGACCAAGTACGTTCAAAGTCTATGTAACACTTCTCCTATTTTCTGCTCAGTTGGGCATTCATGCAGAGATCACACTCTCTCAACCTCAAGGGAAGTCCAGAGGAAACCACCTCGGCAACCAATCCTGCCAAGAAAACCCCACGATAGGTTCGCCTTTGGGTCTCCGTAAGTTTGAAATGACTCGAAGGCACACAACAACAACTAATGAGTTGGTTGGATACTTTTTGAATGACAGCAAGCTGCCTTGAATCCCATTTTGGGAGTAAGGTAGGATATAAATCCAGTAAGTAAATAAATAAGGCAGATACTAAATTGGGGAAGGTTTTGAGAAACTGTATTGGATACAGAAGAATCAATAGGGGACTTAGCAGGCCTCTGTTAAAGGTGGAGATTGAAGAAGTTGCTTATGCATGGCAGGGTCTTCAGAGTTGCCATATTCAGCTTTATTCTGCAAACTTAACACTCTGCCTGTCGGTACAAACTCAGCTATGGATGTGCCTTCTGACATGTTTCGCTCTGTTCCCTTTTTTCCTTTTGCTAATTTGTTGCATGAAGACAGCTTTATTTCAGAGGGCATTTGGGATCAAGTGAATTATGAAGCTTTATTAACCACCGGTGCTACTGTAGGCGTTGCTAATGTTTTTGGTATCGCTGCTTTTAATTTGCTTTGGTGAGTGTTATTTCCTGGGATTAATTATATTAAAAGAACAAAGGAATCACACATGAGAGACCCCCGATCAAATTTCTTTATCTAGAAGACCTGGCACAGGTAATTTCCTATTGGATTATCCACAGAGAATGGTGGCTGGTGGGTCCCATAACAATGTGGAAATGAATCCATTCTGCATTTTTATTGTCAAATTTCAAAGTGCAATAGGCTCTCATGAGGGACCCCAATAAAGGTAGAAAAAGGGTAAATAAAAAATTCAGCTATTCTTTATACCTGAGAGAACACTTGTCTAGGAATCTCCAGGTCCTCCAGTGCAACTCTGTGGTCAACATCTGCCAGGAGTTGATAATAGAATCATGCTAATGTCTAGAGAAGTGTTTTCTCTAGGAACATCTAGGTTCTCCAGCACCAACTCTATGGTAAACGTCTGGCAGAGTTGCACTGGAGGACAATCAAAATGGCAAATAATCAAATCCGCAAAAGCCAAACCCAGAAACGTGGAAGGCCAACTGTGCTATCCAAGTACTGGATCTATTCAGGAAAGAGACATCAGCAACCTAACTCCTTTCAGTGAAACAGACCTTGATGAGAACCTTGAGGTTATGGTGGATCATAAACTGAACATGACCCAGAAGTGTGACGCTGCAGCAAAGGCAGATAATACCTAGTGGGTTTCCATGGCAGGAATCGACTGTTGAGAATTGTTTTCCAACACTCAAACTGCTAAATCACTCTGGCACTCAGATTTTAAGTAGCCAATTTTTTTATGATGCAGAGGTAAGAGATTTATATATTTTATTTCAAGCTGTTGAAATATGATGTAATATTAAGGTATTAAAGAAGCAATGTGGTATAATGCAGAGGTTTATAGTTTTAAGGGTTTTTTTCCTTCTAAGTAGGATATACATAATATTACACTGTAAGAACCCTTTCTTTTTGCCGACAAGCATAGACTTTTCTATTCCAACAGGCACTGTAACGCTGTAAGGTACATCTTACTTGAACCATGTGCTGGATATTGCTAACTGTTGGGCTGGGACGTATGTGCGTCTGTAATGACGTACCTTTTAATATGGTTATAACCTTTGCACCTTGTGAATTTTTAAACAATGTGCTTCTCAATTTGTCATAAGCTGCTTTGAGTCCCATACTGGGGGGAAAGGTGGGAGAAATGAAAATAATAATACAGATATCACCCTGATCTGATGTTGGAAGATCTGATGTTGGAATACCTGATGTTGGAAGCTGATGTTGTGAAGACCTTGGAAATTTCTAATCCTCAGGGAATTGAGGAATCATAAAATAGTTTTTGGTGGGTTTTTCAGACAATGTGACCGTATTCCAGAAGAGTTTATTCCTGATGTTTTGCTGACATCTGTGGCTGGCATCTTCAGAGAAGATGAAGATTCCAGCCACAGATGCAGGCATAATTTCAGAAATACACTCTTCTAGAACATGGCCACATAGCCTGAAAAACCCACAAAAAATTATGCATGCCAGCCATGAAAGCCTTCGACTTCAAATCATAAAATAGCTGGGAAAGGGAAGAAGCATCAAGTATCCGCAAAGTGAGAAAGGGGATCAGGGAAGAGAGATTGGGAGGACAAAGCAAGAACAAGGATTGTCTATGCTCCTGGGGCCTTCCGTCCTTCTTTCTCATCCATTTGTGAGATCGGGTGCTTGTGCAAGTTTGCTGAACACCCTGTTCCATCCTGCCTCTCTAAATAAAGCCTCCAGAAGTCCTCCTCCTTCCCCTCCTGCTTGCAGACGTGTCTATTTTTAGTGGCCGCAACAGAACCACACATATATTGCTGCCTCTTCAAGTACTGCCTTTGCAAGCAGTTCACACACATCCTTTCCTCTGACTCATCATTCCACAAACATGGTCGTAACTAAGCCTCCTGTCTTTATTGGGCCATCGGTGACTGAAGCCAGAGATTATCAGCCTTGACATCACTCTGTCCGGAGTTTGGAAGTGTGGATTATACTTCCCATAATCCCCTAGCCAGACAATGCTCAGAACACATGTGTCTTCCAACTCTATGATTCTATCCTATCTTATCCATAGGGATCCTGATGGAGCAGCCAACAGGGCAACGGCAAGTACTTCAGACTTGTTGCACTATGTTGGCTTCCATTCCTGGATCTGACAGAAGTAAAAACAACAACAACAACAACAATTATAATTATTATGATTTACTTCTGAGTCTGATCCATGAATGCAAGCCAACATAGTGCAACAAGTCTGAAGTGCTTCAAACTTGTTGCAGTACCTTGGCTACCATTCATGGATCAGACTCAGAAGTAAAAACAACAATAAAAACTACTACTACTACTACTACTACTACTATTATTATTATTACTACTGTTAACTTCCAAGTCTGATCCAGACTTCTTGCACTACATTGGCTTTCATTCCTGGATGAGACTTGGAAGTAAAAACAACAAACAAACAAACAAACAAACAAACAACAACTATTATCATTATTATTATTTACTTCTGAGTCTGATCCAGGAATGCAAGCCAACATAGTGAAACAAGTCTGAAGTGCTTGCCGCTGCTCCATTGGCTGCTCCAGCAGCATTCCTGGATCAGATTCAGAAGTAAATAGTAATAGTAATAATTGTTTTTACTTCCGAGTCTGATCCAGGAATGGAAACCAATGTAGCGCAACAAGTCTGAAGCGCTTGCCGTTGCCCTCTTGGCCGCTCCAGCTGGTTTTCTCAAATAATTGATAGTAATAATAATAATAATAATAATAATAACTATTATTACTGTCGGATCATCCATTTTAAAGAGCATTGTGGCTGTGAGTGGGAGCAGTATACGTTACACACAGTGTGAGAGGGTTAAACAGGACAGCCTCCACTCTTTCTAAACTTTTGCCCTCTGGATATGTACTCATTGGCTGCCGTACAAAACTCCAGCAGTATTACATGCCTGAGTGATATGGTTCAACTGTCGGTCAGGCCCGGAGCCTGGCTTTGCGCCAGACCGCAATCAATGGGACACAAACCTCTCTCTCCCCCCATTCCTCTTCTCTTCCCCCCCTTTTCAGATCATCACGAAGGTTCAGATTATCTTCTCCTTTTTGTTTTGCCGGTTAAATTTATGGAGCAGAACCCCAAAGCAGCATTCCTTGGGCTGGCCGGGGCGGGCCTCCTTTTGTTTGGTACTGTAAACGAGGACGTGCTTTGGAGGACAGCAAGGTTGTTAGTTCAGGGACTGGTTGTTTGCTCATGACTGAAATGTAGAGAGTTCAGGGGAAGGGCAAAAGGACAGCCCAAGTGTAAACGCTGTCCCAGTAGGCCCCAGGGTTCTAACACCACCGAGGCTTGCGGCTCGGCAGAAAGTGCAACCCTGTCCCTCCCTTCCTCCTGTGACAATTGTGGGCTACGAGCCGATAAAGCCGGGCCTGTAATCCGGCTGCTAATGCAATGCTTCCCAAGTTGGAGAAACAGCAATCATTCCTCCCCAGAGTGCCAGGGATGGGTACCACATTTGTCTCCAATGCCCACAACTATTCCTTGCTTTCCTGGAAACTTCCCCAGGACACGCAGATGGTTTGTTTGTTTGTTTTTTTTTTTTTTTTTTTGCAAGCCAGCAGTGGTGGAAGAGTCACCATTTTGGGTAGCCCTGTTCTAACCATAGACTCCTACAGTTGGAAGAGGACCATCCAATTGAACCCTCTGATATGGAGGAAGACACCCTCAAAGCACTCCTGAGAGATGGCCATTCATCCTCTGTATGGTAAACCTCCAAAGGAGAAGACTCCGTCACTCTTCTCTGAAGACAGAACTCTCACTTCTGGAGTAATCCAAGATGGGGGAAATCTGCTTTGGTATGGGTTTCCTTTCTTCATGGCGGGCTGCGGAAATGGCCATGGGGCCAACATGTGGACACACAAGCTATCATTTGGTCACCTCATTTATTTTTCATTCCAATTTTTGAGCTGGAAAGACTTGTAAAGCTACTTAGGTACAGCCAGTGAATAAAAGGAAGATCAAGCCTTTGGGCTTATGGACTAAAAGGTTGCAGAATCAGAGAATCATAGAGATGGAAGAGACCCCCAAGGGCCACCCAGTCCAACCTTCTGCTATTCCTGACAGATGGCCATTGAGCTTCTGTTTAAAAACCTCCAAAGGAGGAGACTCCACCATACTCCAAGGGAGTGTCTTCCACTGTTGAACAGCTCTTACTGTCAGGAGGTCCTTCCTAATAATAATAATAATAATATAATAATGTTTTATTTATACCCCGCTCTTCAGCCAAGACTATCAGAGCGGCTTACAATTTGTTAAACAAACAGCTTCATTTACAATTGTAAGCCATTTGCCCCCAACAATCTGGGTACTCATTTTAGCGACCTCGGAAGGATGCAAGCCTGAGTCAAGCTTCAGCCCTTTGCTGGTCTTGAACTCGCCACCTTCTGGTTTTGAGTGAGTGGCTGCAGTAATGTTGAGGTGGAATCTCTCTTTCCTGTATATTGAAACCTGGACGCCAGAGGCTGGTTTTGACCTACAAAGCCTTAAAGGTCCAGCTTATCTGAAGGACCAAATCTTCCTACATGAACCTGCCGAAGCTTTAAGATCTGCAGAGGAAACACTTCTGTCTACCTGATTTACATGATGTAGGGTCAAAACCCCAAATCGGGCATGGACCGTCTTCATGACATCTGTATCTGAATCAGACTTCACATTTTACTCTGGCTTTTTTGTTCTCTCTACAGCGACAACAGGGCCAATGAAGACAAGCCCTTAGAGCTCTTTGCAGATTGTGTCTTTCAGAGTATCATACAAGTGTATGTCTACCAAATTACCGACTTTTCCCTTTCTTGCTTCTTCGCTAAAGTGTAGCTTCACTGTTCATCTATCCCATGCTCAGAAATGCAGCAGCACAAACAATTTTGTTGGACCAAGCACAAACAATTTTGTTGGACTTGGAAGGTATCTGTGCCACTGGCAAAACCTTTTGCATTCTGCAGGTGCACACTAAGTTACCGTGAAGCATTTGTCCAATAACAATTCCCAGAAAGAAAGAAAAAATGTTGAATTAGGGGCAGGTTTCATTGCCATGAGGATTGTTGGCTGAACTCCCCTTGAACCCAGAAGCATATCACTTATAACAGACACGAACAATCATGCTCCGATTACCTGCTTTAAGGAATGAGGGTTCAAAGCGAGTTCGTGTCCGGTCACTCCCTCCTGCCACCATTCAATGGTTCCTGCTCATAACATTATGCTTCATGCCATTTCTGTTCACACACTCACACTGTCCAGGCAAACAAAACACACAACTTGGTTCTCTTTGCACAAGGCTTTCCTTCGGAGTAGGAACTTTGCTTTGTGCCATTTTTGAAGCAGTAACACACTTTTTGGATTTGAATTTAAAGAACTACAACAACAACAACAGCATTACGGATCGGAAGAAGAAGAGAAACATAAGAACAAGTCTCATCCCAGCATATGCTCACCACTACAAGCCTTGATGTTAAGTTTTCTCCACATTCAATCCAAACACAATGACACTATTTTGAAGATAGTTAAAAAGAAGAATGTAGAGAGATCTTGTAGCATCTTTGTTTTGTTTTTAGCATCTTTGTCTATGTTTTAATTGTCTTCCGATTTTAACTTGATACTAGTTTAATTTAATTTTAAGGTTTGGGAGGTTGGGTTTGGGGAAATTGAAATTGTTTTTATCTTGTGTTTTTTAATTATTGTAACCTGCTCCAATTGCTTGACAGAGGAGGGAGCTATAAATAAAACTTTATTTTTTATTATTATTATTTAGACTAACTGGCAGGGTCCAAAGGAGGGCAACTAAGATGGTGAAGGGTCTGGAAACCAGGCCCTATGAGGAACGACTTAAAGAGCTGAGGATGTTTAGCCTGGAGAAGAGAAGGTTAAGAGGTGATATGATAGCCCTGTTCAAATATTTGAAGGGATGTCATATTGAAGAGGGAGCAAGCTTGTTTTCTGCTGCTGCAGAGACTAGAACGCGGAACAATGGATGCAAGCTGCAGGAAAAGAGATTCCACCTCAACATTAGGAGGAACTTCCTGACAGTAAGGGCTGTTCGACGGTGGAACACACTCCCTCGAAGTGTAGTGGAGTCTCCATCCTTGGAGGTCTTTAAGCAGAGGCTGGATGGCCATCTGTCGGGGATGCTATGATTGGGAGTTCCTGCATGGCAGGGGTTGGACTGGATGGCCCTTGTGGTCTCTTCCAACTCTATGATTCTATGATTCTATGATTCTAGATGCATTTGGATCTGCATTTGGAAATGCATCGGATGAAGTAGACTGAATTTTACGAAGGCTCATGCTGCCAACTTCTTTCTTTCAGTGAGTCTCAAAGGTGCTACAAGATCTCTTTACATTACAGATTCTACAGAGTAACACAGACTAAGGCCATGGCAACCCTCCTCTGCACAAATCTTGCAAAAAACAAAAAAAAAAAACAAAACCAAAAAACAAAACCTATGGGAGGTTTGCCTTAGGGTCGCCATAAGTCGGAAACAACTTGAAGGGACACAACAACTCGAGATTATGAATTGGTAACTGCATTACTGAATTCCAGTATTACTGTATTATTGCATTACTGAAGCCCCTGTTTTTATGCCCAGAAAATCTGTTACTATCCTTGGTGCCTGTCAACACAGCATAGCACCCTTGGGTTATCTCTCTGGCTTTCATCCAAAAGGAAATTCAAAGATATAGCCATGTTAGTCTGTAAAACCAGTATGTAACAAGATCTTGTAGCACCTATGAGACTGACTCAAAGACAGAAGTTGGAAGCATAAACTTCTGTAGACTTCAGTCTACTTGCTCAGATGCATTTCACATAGACTTAAGTCTATGAAAGCTCATGCTACCACCTTCTTTAGTTAGGTGCTACAAGATCTCTCTGCACACTGATTCTATAGACTAATATGACTGTATCTTTGAATTCTGTTAAAAAGGAGATAAGGGACCAATCAGTGAGGCACATGGCTGAATCTCTTGTGCCCCAGTTAAAAAAGAATCATGCAAAACAGGGTGGAGAAAGACCTCTGCTTCAGAACAAGGAGAGCCACTAGTAGCCAGGAAAGAAAGCTGGGTCACACAACCATCCCTGAGGCTCATACCTGATGTTCATATTCATATCAAGTGGTATAGGAGTAACCTGGTTGCACAGACCAGCCAAAGTCATTTCAACGTGGCTCTTTCAGGAGTCAGACTGGATACAACAACAGAAATAACCGGGCGCTGCAATTCAAGAAGGTTACTGACAAGCTGAAACATGTCCAGAGAAGAGTGACCAAAATGATCAAAGGTCTGGAAACGAAATCTTATGAGGAATGACTGAGGGATTTGGGTTTGTTTAGCTTGGAGGAGAGAAAATTGACACATGACATGAGAGCCGTCTTTAAATATCTGGAGGAATGTCATGTACCAGATAGAGTGAGCTTCTTTTTTTGCTGCTCCAGAGAACAGAACATGAAACAAAGGATGCAAAACACTAACATTAGTTCTTTATTGTAAGAACTGTTCAGTATCGGAGCAGACTGCCTCAGAAGTTGATGGACTCCATCTTCGGAGGTGTTTAAACAGAGGATGGATGGGCATCTTTCAGGAATGCTTTAGTTGTGTATATTTGCATGGCCGGGGTTTGGATGAGTTGACCTTTGTGGTCCTTTTAAACCCTAAGAGTCTATGATTCTAGGGTGCCATTCCTGCATTCTGATATGAGTGGTTTTGGGATCTTTATGGTTGAGATCTGTTCAGAATAACACCTAACACCTGTACGCAAAGGGATCCTGTAGAACCTTTGAGCCTAACTGAGTTAAGTATGTAGCATAAGCTTTCCAAGACTTGGTCTACTTCCTCAGATGCATGGAGTGAACTGGTGCCCAGCAGACCAAGTCTATGAAAACTTATGCTACATTGTATTTTGCTCAGTTTGTCTCAGAAGTGCTACAAGGTCCTTTTGCATACTCTGAATTCTACCACCAAAAACCTGAGGAAAACATGATCTATAAATGGACCACAAGCCATGTCTGTGCAGCTCTCATTACCTGCCATGACTTTCTGGGATGGGGAAGGATAAATGCTAGACCACAGTGGCTCCCCACGGCATCGCAACACAATTTCTCAGGGATCCCTGCCCTTGTCCTGTTTCACTGTAGAACAATTGGGCTTTCTTGTTCACTCTGGCCTCCGCCATTGTGCAGAGAGCCTGTCTGAGCCATATTCTCAAAGGTGGGACTACCAAATGACATTTGAGACGTCCATTATAATTCATCATACAATCTGTTAACAGTGTTAACAGCAGTGCTCCTCAAGATGGGGAGGGAGACTGATAATTTCCCCTCCTAAATGTGCCAGGGTACCATTGCATTTGTGCCCATTGGGTACAACTGTTCTTTTCTTTCCTGAAAACCCTCTGCAGACTGAAAGCCCATTGCTTGGAGACCAGCACCAGTCCAAGGACCACCATTAAGGGAGATAGAGGGCTTGTTTTAGTCCACAACCATACCCCAGATCTCTCCCTGGCCATGGTGAAATTTGTCAAAGCTTGTCATCTTATTTTCAAATAAGCTTTTGAGGCTTACTGGAGCAAACACATTTGTCAAGCGGCTCCCAGATGAGCACTGCAACGACTCACAAAGAAGGAGGTGGCGGGTGGATTTGACTAATATCACAAGTCATCAGTCTGGAAACAGAAAGAACAGACTGTGAGGTGCCTGGTGCCTCTCTGCTGGTGTGAAACCAACTCTGCTTGCCTTTCCGTTGTCTTGCGATAACTGATTTGCTTCCCGAACAAAAATGTTTTATATAGAAACCCAGCCTACATCTATCATCTCTTTCAAGATCTCAGTGGGGCTGCACAGAATCAAAAAAGAAGAAGAAAGGATCTCATTACCTCTGAACAAATGTGCTCCATGGACATATTACAAAGTATTTCCCATGTAGAGGGTTTGGCTTCAGACAGGTACACATAGGACCCCAGCATAAACAGGAGAAAATATTGCAGCAGCAGCAGCAGCAAACTTTTCTGTCTTGTAACTATGCAGTTCATTGAAATACTCAGCAAAATCCAGGAGAGTCCATGGACCAGTTCATGCTATCATTTTCTTCTGCTCTGGGGAAGAGAAGGCCATTTGAAGGATGTGCAGCTATGAGTTACCTTCTCCATCATGGTATTAGGAAAACTTTTAGTGAATTGGCTTTCATTAAACTGCCAGGACATTACTACTCTTTTTATGTTTCCTTCCTCCTCTGTGATGAAAATGAATCCATTACACTAAGCGCTGCTAAATTTTGTGCTGCTGTGTGTACAATTTGACAAGCTTGTGTATATAAGCCATGGCTCTCCTCCACCTGGAAGGGCAATGTTTTGTTCCTTGTCTTGCACATTCATTGTAATTAATTTTTTGGTTGCTTTCTCTTTTGGAGCATGGTCACAGACTGAAATAAAGATTAACTGCTATGTGGTCATGGACTGTCTGACAGAGATGAGGATGAAGCGCAGCTCAGCAGAAGACTACATGCTTTGCATGCAGAAGATCCTGGGTGCGAGTCCTGGTCCATCCACAAATGGCTTAGAAAGACTCCTGACCCTGAACATTAGATGCCAGGCAGCATAGGCAATAGTGACCTAGACACAGCAATGGCCTGACTCAGGATAAGGCACTTTCTTATGCTCCTTAAACAATGTTATGCGCAGAGGGGCATGAGGACCATGCATACATATCACGCCTACTGGGTAGATAGAGAGATTTGCATCCATTCCTCAACATGCCACAAACCTTCTCCTGGATATATTTTTTGAAGTGGAAAACTATGGGAACAGTAAGCGACTGCCCACACCAGAATGCAATGGCTTGTTGCATAAACCGCAGCAGACGTTTCCAACTGGGTAAACCAGTCTGGGGTCAGAAAGCGAGTCGTGATGCCATAAACCACAAAGCCAAAGCGACAACAGTTACAGGTCCAGAATGTGAACTGTTTCTATATTCTCCCCAAATGTGCCACATATGCATAAAACAGCATTTCGGCCTTAGATGCATGTAAGAGACAATGCACAGGACTGTTTTTGAAATAAAGCAGCAACGAAGGGCAATGTCTGAGGTTCTCCTGTATACTGGGGCCACTTTGCAAATGATTTACTTGCCTCTGCTAAGTTCTGCTCATTCTTTTATTTCTGATGCCTCATGAGAATGGTGGTGAGGAAAAAATGCCTTCCCCACACAACACATAGTTAAAATATTGAATTCTCTATCCCACGATGTGGTGATGATCATCAAGTTAGAATTATTTATTAAAATAAAATAAATATGTATTTGGCAACTGCTACTAACTAAAACCAATGCAATGCTTTTCTAGACTGCATCAACAGGAGCACAGTGTCAAGATCATAGAATCATAGAGTTGGAAGAGACCACAAGGGCCATCCAGTCCAACCCCCTGTCATGCACGAACTCCCAGTCAAAGCATCCCCAACAGATGGCCATCCAGCCTCTGCTTAAAGACCTCCAAGGATGAAGACTCCACTACACTCCGAGGGAGTGCGTTCCACCGTAGAACAGCCCTTACTGTCAGGAAGTTCCTCCTAATGTTGAGGTGGAATCTCTTTGCCTGCAGCTTGCATCCATTGTTCCGCGTTCTAGTCTCTGCATAAGCAGAAAACAAGCTTGCTCCCTCCTCAATATGACATCCCTTCAAATATTTGAACAGGGCTATCATATCACCTCTTAACCTTCTCTTCTCCAGGCTAAACATCCCCAGTTCCCTAAGTCGTTCCTCATAGGGCAGGGTTTCCAGACCCTTCACCATCTTAGCTGCCCTCCTTTAGACATGCTCCAGTTTCTCCACATCCTTTTTGAATTGTGGTGCCCAGAACTGGACACAGTATTCCAGGTGGGGCCTGACCAAAGCAGAATAGAGTGGCACTATTACTTCCCTTGATCTAGACGCTATACTTCTATTGATGCAGCCTAAAATAGCATTGGCCTTTTTAGCTGCCGCATCGCACTGTTGACTCATGTTCAACTTATGGTCTACTTGGACTCCTAGATCCCTTTCACACGTAGTTTCATTCAGCCAGATGTCCCCCATCCTATATCTGTGCATTTCATTTTTGCGTCCTAAGTGCAGTACCTTACATTTCTCCGTATTGAATTTCATTTTGTTAGCGTTGGCCCAGCTTTCTAGTCTATTCAGGTCATTCTGAATTTCAATCCTGTCTTCTGGAGTATTGGCTACTCCTCCTAATTTGGTGTCATCTGCAAATTTGATAAGTATACCCCCAATTCTGTCATCCAAGTCATTAATAAAGATATTGAATAGCACTGGGCCCAGGACAGAACCCTGTGGGACCCCGCTGGTCACTTCTCTCCAGGTTGAAAAGGAGCCATTGTTGAGCACCCTTTGAGTTCGGCCAGTCAACCAATTACAAATCCATGTAAGAGTTAACTTGTCTATCCCACATTTTACAAACTTGTTTGCAAGAATGTCATGGGGAACCTTGTCAAAGGCCTTACTGAAATCAAGGTATACTATATCCACAGCATTCCCTTCATCTAACAAGCTGGTAATTTTATCAAAAAAAGAGATCAGGTTCGTTTGGCATGACTTGTTTCTCTGAAACCCATGTTGATTTTTTGTGATTATAGCATTGTTCACAGACTCTCTGCTTAATGATCTGCTCTAGAATCTTTCCTGGAATTGATGTCAGACTAACTGGACAATAATTGTTGGGATCCTCTTTTTTTCCCTTTTTGAAGATGGGCACAACGTTTGCCCTCCTCCAGTCTGCTGTGACTTCTCCTGTTCTCCAGGAGTTCTCAAAGATTATTGCCAATGGTTCTGATATTACATTTGCCAGTTCTTTTAATACCCTTGGATGTAGTTCATCTGGTCCTGGAGACTTATATTCATTTAGGTTAATCAAGTATTCCTGTACTATCTCTTTACTTATTCTGTGCTGAAATTCCCCTATTCTGTCTTCTGCTCCATTATCCTTAGGTTGAGCACCCTTTGCCTTTTCTGAGAAGACTGAAGCAAAGAAGGTGTTGAGTAATTCTGCCTTTTCTCTGTCCCCTGTTAGCATTTTGCCATCAAGGGAAGTAGTGACGCCACTCTATTCTGCTTTGGTTAGACATCTACTGGAAGAGTGTGTTCAGTTCAAGAAGAATATCAACAAGCTGGTTTCATCATCCAGAAAAGGGTGACTAAGATGGTAAAAGGTCTGGAAACCAAAACTTGTGAGGAACAGCTTAGGAAGCTGGACATGTTTAGCTCAGGAAAGAAAAGACTGAGAGGCGAGAAGATATCTTTAAATATCTGAAGGGATGTCATATGGAAAGTGGAGTGAGCTTATTTTCTGCTGCTCCAGAGACTAGGATACGAAGCAATGGATTCAAGTCAGAAGGCAAGAGATTCCACCTAAACATTAGGAAGAACGTCTTGACTGTAAAAATGGTTCAACTGTGGAACAGACTGCCTCAGAGAGGTGGATGTTCTTTCTTTGGATGTCTTTAAAAGGAGGCTGGATGGGCATCTTCCCTTTTCCCTGGATTGTACTCAGATTGGCCCTCTGCTGCCCCGAAGTTTGAACTGGATAGGATCTCCTAGACAAAACAGCAGTGGAGACACATCTCAAAGTGTTTAATAGGCGGTTGCTTTGTTGTAGAGAAAGCCCACCATATTTTGGCCTGTGCAAATTTTTATGGCCACCTTCAGGGATCATATGAAAAGTGTTTTTTAAAAAATGTGATTTAGTTGAGTATTCCTGCATGGCAAAGGACTAGATTCAATGGTCTTGCAACCCCTTCCAGCCTTATGGTTCGAGGATGCTGTTACTGTATTCTGGAGCTCATTCCCACTTACATTTAAATTCACTTTTGCTCCGTGTTGGTAAATCGATTCAAAAAGGTCCGTTGCTCCCACTATGAAAGCGGATATTTTCATTATCCCATTGTAATTATTTCTTTTATTGGCAAGATTGTCATCCTCACTAGTTTGCAACGCTTCAAAATACATGTCAATCCTCTGTGCATCATCAGTGACGTAAGCAGCAGCCCGGCTTGGGAACTATATTTTTAAAAAGTAAAATTGATAGAAGATTTGATAGACTGATTTTGCAGCTACTTGCAATCAGTGAGGCAAGTAGTTGCAAAACCAATGAATCAAATTGTCTATCAATTTCACTTTTAAAAAAATTGACAGAAGGTTCAATTAATTGGTTTTGCAACTATGTGCTTCACTGATTGCAAGTAGTTACAAAATTAATCAACTGAATCTTCTATCAATTTTATTTTTTTAAAAAATCATGCACCAATAGGTCACACCACAAGCACAAAGGCAGTGCTGAGGGGGTGAATGGTGGATCTACCAAAAACTGAGAGGGATCGTAAAAACACATCTGCCATTAGTCCCTCCCCTCCAGAATGATGCGATTCAGATCCGTCATTCCCACTTGTTGGATACGCTTAGGAATTGATTCTTTTCAAAAGAACCGCTAGGAAACTAGTGCCTGAAAAAAAATTATTTTTTTTTTTTTTGCCTTTTTCTCGCTTTATCGCAACCAAAATCGATCAAAGTAGGAACAGAACTGGTTTCAAATGGAAACGACGGTCATATAAACCGATCTGCCATTCGCTTTAAATCACGCCCCTGGAGTGAGTCCTTTTGAAATCTTTATGATCCTCTGATTTCACCTGTATGGGCACACACAGGCCTATCTAACGAGCCCCACATTTACTGGCACCAGTGGTGTAAGCCACTGGTTTAGAAGGGAGGCCATGAAAACGCAGGAAACTGAATGACATCCAGCCAGTTTTTTTAAAAAGAAATATTTTTCTTTCTGTTGCCCAAGAAGAGGGGCTGCTCTCTCATAAAGGCTTCCTGACCCCATTTGGAAACACTGGGCTCTTCAGTCCTTACTGTGCTGCTTTGTGCAAAGATGAAAAACACAGCTAATTATAGCAGCATCCTTTTGATCTCTCATTTTTACATCCCTCCGAAAGTGCTACATAAATGCTCGGGTCTCAGTGTGCTTCTCCCGCTTTGAAACACAACAGGAGGGGAAATGCCTGTATTTGGCAGGGGGGGAACCAGCAACGATTATATGGCTAATCCCTTGCTCTCTGCTTATTCAAGATTTCCATTTGATTAGGAGTTTCATGAAAGCTATCACAGGACTCCGATGCCAAAATGGCAAGGGAAAAGCTCTTTCGCTCCAGTTACGAAATCTACTAGGACTAGGAAATATGCTTCCAAGGGGCTAACCGAAAGTGAGTCATGCATTTTCTCCTAGCTATTCAAAAGGGAAAGAAATTGATTGCATTCATTCTTCTTGAGATCTGGTTAAGAGCCTTACATAAGTGACATGAGAATGAGAAATGGATTTTTCCAGGCTTTTGGAGTGCTTGGGAGTATGCAAAGTTCAGCCAACAGAAGGAAAAGACATTTGCAAACACAGGTTTTCATTTTCAGCTCACATCTGGGAGGTGGGCTGGGCTGTGGCTCTGAGTGACAGGGAACGCTCACGGCATTCGCAAAGCTCTGGAGGAGAGCAGTTCGCTGTCACCCAGTCTGGAAAGCAACAGATTTTCAGTGCACCCTTCAATCACACTAATCTTTAGGGAAGTCTTTTGCATTTGCATTTCCAAGTTCAAATATACATACATACATATTTAAAAGTCTTCTTCCATCAAATCTTCAGAAGCATTTTGTGCATTTCTGATGGGATGAGAGCTTAAAAAAGGCAGAACAGCAACGAGTACAGGGGCAGCACCTTAGGGACCAAGATATTTTATTTGACTATGCACTTTCATGGATTCCAGACCACTTCTTCCAGACCAGATTCCTGACCAGCTCCACTTTCACCCATCTGATGAGAAGTGGGCTTGAGTCCATGAAAGTTTATAGGGATTGCAAGATTTTATTCTGTTGTATTGTATGGATTTTACTGCTGTAAGCCGCCTCAATCTTGTTGGAGAGGTGGGATGGAAATAATAATAAATTATTATTATTATTATTATTTATTTATTTATTTTTTTATTATTATTATTATTCAGGAGATGGATAGTGAAATCTTGATCTTCCCAATAGGTTCAGGCAAAAGCAAACTGGTGCAGCCTCTCCCAGCTTGTGTGCTCTTCCTCGTAAATAACTTTTCCCATAGTTTTTTGTGGAGCTTTCGGGCTATGTGGCAGATGCTGGTGAAACGTCAGAAAGGAACTCGTCCAGAACATGGCCACATAGCCCGAAAGCTCCACAAAAAACTATGGATGCCGGCCATGAAAGCCTTCGACTCCACAACTTTTCCCATGTTGACCACACTCTGGCTTTGCTGGGCTATGTATATCCTGGTTTCAGTCTGTGAAATGTTGGGAGGGTATGCAATAGGAAGTGTTGAAAAGAGAGATGTGTAGCATAGATCTTCAAGCAGAATTATTACACTACATTGTGATATAAGGGATCTCTGTGAGAATGTGATAAGGAGATGAAGGTGAAGTCTTCAAAAAGTTCGAACAGGGAAAGAATGCATCGTTCAGGGCTCTGATTGTTGGAGTACAGCAACAAACGTGTCTATTGTACAGTGGTCCCCCGGGTTACAAAGGTAATCCGTTCCAGATTACCTTTCGTAACCCGGAAATCTTCGTTTCCTGGGGGACCGCTTTAAGGGACGGACCGCGCGGCCGATTTAAAGGGGCCGCGCGGTTTTACCCTTTCTTAACCCGGGTTTTGTTCGGATCCCAGGGGCTTTTTGGCGGTCCCGGCGGTTTCGGCGGTTTCGGCTCCAGGGATTTCGTTCCCTGGGGGCTTCGTATCCCGGGGGACCACTGTATTTTACTTGGAAACAAGGATATATATACCCTGTTTCCACAAAAATAAGACATCCTAAGAAAATAAGACCTAACAGAGGTTTCACTGCATTGCCAAATATAAGGCCTCCCCTGAAAGTAAGACCTAGCAAAGTTTTTGTGTATATGGACAGGTTGCTTACCTGTAACAGTATTTCTTTGAGTGGTCATCTGCGAATACATACAAATGGGTTGTACTGCGCCTGCGCAGTCAGATTCGGAACCTTCTGGAATCACTGGGCAGAAAAGTGGCTTGCAACTTTTTGCAACTTTTTGGCGGTAGCTCCGCCCCTCCTCTATATAAGCCCTGTTCCCGCTCTTTTTCCCAGTTCTGAAATTTTTCCACCGTAAGCGACGGAGGAGCAGAACAATGTTGAGCAGGACACTGAGGGGAGGATGGGCGGGATTTGTATGTATTCGCAGATGACCACTCGAAGAAATACTGTTACAGGTAAGCAACCTGTCCTTCCTCTTTGTGATCTCTGCGAATCATACAAATGGGTTAGACTAGCGAGCTTAGGTAAGCGGCGGAGGGAGTGTCATGACAACAGTTATAAGATGAACCAAAGACAGTTTATTGGTCGATAATAAAAAATTATCAACTAAACTCGAACATGTGTGGTTTTGTTTCAGCATAGAAAAACAACAGCAATAGTGTCATACTGCTCACAGAGCAGGAACATAACCCAAGTACTCAAGGAGTACTAAACTATATACATGGTGCATGTATGCAATCAGGAATACACAAGAGCACCCAGTCCTGGATGCGAAGTGAGTTCAAGTTCAAGTAAACAGTTCAAGTTCAAGTAAACAGGCAAAACAGTGCAACCAACAATGCAATGTGTCATGAAACATAGCATGATACAACTTCACCTCACACAATAACACTGCCCTGCCAAAGGCTGCATCAGTCTTAGCCCTTGTGTCCAACCTGTAGTGCATGATGAAAGTCATAGGTTGGGACCAGACAGGAGCCTTACAGACATCCTCCAGCGGGACCCCAGTCAGAAAAGTGGAGGATGTTGCTACCGCCCTAGTTGCATTATGTTCTGAGTAACACTGGAACAGTCTCTCAGAACGGCTCGAACCTGAAGTCCTGTCCAAATAGAAGGTCAAAGCCCTCCGAATGTCCAACAGGTGCAAACGGCATTCGGTATCGGTGGTCGGGTTCGGGGCCAGGGTCGGGAGCACAATGTCTTGGCACATATGAAAAGCGGACACCACCTTAGGCAAGAAGGTGATGTCGGTACGGAGGACCACCTTGTTCCTATGGAACCGAAGGAAAGGCTGGTCCCTCCGCAAGGCACAAAGCTCGCCTGCACGGCGGGCAGAGGTAGTGGCTACCAAAAAGGCTGTCTTCCAAGTAACCAGCCTCAAGTCAGCAGTAGCCATAGGTTCAAAAGGCTTGGACCCCAAACAAGACAAAACCACCTGGAGGCTCCAAGCCGGTGCCAGTGCCGAAATCGGTGGATGCAGGTTGTTAAACCCCTTTAAGAACCCCTTCACCAAGGGGTCCTTGAAGAAAGAGGGTCTGCCCTGGAACTGGAAATGTGAAGAAATGGCAGACAGGTAACACTTGATGGAGGTGAGGCACAGCCTCGATTCCACCAGTGTCATCAGGAACTCCAGTACTACCGGTGTCGACACTCTGGACGGGGAGAGGCCTCTCGACGCCAGGAAGCGAAGAAATTTCTGCCACTTGCAGGAGTAGGACCTCTTGGTCGCTGGTTTCTGGGCCGCCAGGATCACGCGCTGCACCGCCGCCGGGAGGTCCGCTAGGGCCGGAGTCTCCACGCCACTAGAGGAAGGTCCTCGATGTCCGGATGCCGAACTCGACCCTCTTGGAGAGTGAGCAGATCTGGGCTTGGCTTGATCCTCAGGAATTGGTTCCGAGACAGGTGAAGCAGAGACAGAATCCACGGTTGCCTGGGCCACCAGGGGGTGATCAGGATGGCGTCCGTCTGGTCTCTCGACATCTTGGAGACGACCCTCGTGATGAGTGGGAACGGGGGAAAGACATACAGTAATTACCCTGTCCAGTTGTGGAGGAAGGCATCCCCCAGCGAGTGTCGGGACCGATCCCGGGAGCAAAACCGGCTGCAGCATGCGTTGGTCTCCGACACAAACAGGTCTACCCGAGGGGTGCCCCATCTCGCGAACAGGTCCGCCACCGTCTCGGGGTGGAGAGTCCACTCATGGCACTGCGAATCGGACCTGCTGAGCTGGTCGGCCAGGACGTTTTCCTCTCCGGGGAGGTGGACTGCCTGGAGGATGATGTCTCTTGGGATACACCAGTGCCAGATCCGGAGCTTTATCTCGAGAAGTGTCCATGACCTGGTGCATCCTTGTTTGTTGATGTAGTACATGACGGTGGTGTTGTCCGTCAATAGCTGCACTACTTTGCCGAGGAGCTCGGGTTCAAAGGCCTTCAGGGCTTTCGCCACATCTCCAGCGCGTTGATGTGGAGGTACCGGTGACACTGCTGCCACCTGTCCTTTATGCTGAGTCCCATGGTGTGGGCTCCCCAACCGTCCTTGGATGCATCCGTGGTGAGAACGACCTGCGGCTCTGGAGGCACGAAGGGCATGCCGACGCAGACGTTCTTGGAGTCTAGCCACCACAGGAGAGAGCAGGCGACCGATCTTGGAACCATGAGCCACTTGTCTGGATGGTCCCGCAGAGGATCGAAGACCGACAGGAACCAGGACTGGAGGGGTCGAAACCGAAGCCTGGCCCATGAGGTCACGTAAGTTGTTGAGGCCATGTGTCCGAGTGCCACTTGAACCTCCCGGGCCCGAACACGTCTGCTGGAGCGACAGTGGAGGGCAGCCCTTGAGAGGGACTGGAAACGGTCCTCTGGGAGGTATGCGAGGCAATCGTCGGAGTCAAGGATGGCTCCAATGAACTTGATCCTGGTGACGGGGGTCAAGTGGGACTTCTCGAGGTTGATTACCAGCCTGAGAGACTGCAGAAGGGAGAAGGTGAAAGAGACGTCCCTGCAACGGTCTTCTTCAGAGTCTGCCGCGAAGAGCCAGTTGTCTAGGTAAGGGAAGACTCTTGACCCTCGCTGGTGAAGGTAGGTGACCACCGGAGCCATGCACTTGGTGAAGACCCTCGGAGTCGTGGCAAGCCCGAAGGGCAGGATGTTGGAGTGCTACATGTCGGCCCCGACTGTAAAGGAGAGGAACCTTCGGTGCTCCTCCCGAATGGCGACCTGGAAATAGGCATCTTTCAGGTCTATCATGGCGAACCACAGTCCCTGGTACAA
This sequence comes from Urosaurus nigricauda, assembly GCA_034509955.1. NCBI lineage: Eukaryota > Metazoa > Chordata > Lepidosauria > Squamata > Phrynosomatidae > Urosaurus > Urosaurus nigricauda. The sequence goes on along the minus strand of JAOEGL010000008.1, from coordinate 2,982,539 downwards.
AAGAGGCAGAATAGAGGCAAGGGTCACCATCCCGAACTTCTTGTAAGTCAAGAAGGAATTTAGCTGTCGGAGGTCCAGAATGGGATGGAGGCCTCCATCCGACTTCGGTACCGTGAAGTACCTGGAGAAAAAAGCCTGGTGAGCCCGGGATGGGTGGAACTGGGAAATCACCCCCTTTTGCAACAGAGTGTGTACTTCGTCGAGGAGGGTGGGTGGGTGGGGGCAGAAACAACAGCTTCTGTAGGTGGAAGCTCTTCGAACTCGAGGGCATATCCCTTAGAGATAACAGTCAAAGCCCAAGAGTCGGTGGTGATTTGGGCCCAGATGTCAGAAAAGGGCCTCAGTAGGTTTAGAAAGAAAGGAGGCAAAGAGGAGACGACGGAGCACGCTGGTCGGCCTCATTACCTCTTCTTACCGGCCTCAGTGTCGGATTTCTTGGCGAAGGGCCTTCGGTACCGAGCCTGCTGGCTCCTGCCGGATGAGGAAGAGGACTGCGAGGGAAACCTTTGCCTCCCTTCTTGCTGCCGGAACGGACGCTCCTGGGGGAAGGCCCGCTGGCCTGCAGGGAAGAAGGCTCGTGAGCTGACGGACCTCCGATGAGAGTAGGGCTGCTGGACGGAGGACATGCCGTGTTTCTTCGCCGCAGACTTAATTTTATACTTATAATTTAGCTTCTCGTCGGTCTCCTTGTTAAAGAGGCCTTCGGCATCGAAGGGCATGTCCTCGATGGTAGTTTTCGCCGTTGGGTTCAAGTCAGATGCCCGGAGCCAGGCGTGTCTCCTGGGGGCTATGGCAGCCGCCATGGCCTTGGCAGAGCAGTCCACATTGTGCCTAGCCGAGGTGATGAGGAGTCCCCCAATGGCATGGGCTTCCTCACGGAGCTGGTTCGCCGCAGGCAGCTTGTCATCCAGGAGGTCCGCCAGGAGCGGAGACAGACGCTCCATGAGGTACTGCACGTAGGCCCCCATACTGGCATTATAGCTGGAGACCTTGAGGCCTAGTGAAGATACCTCAAAGACCTTTCTCGCCAGTCCGTCAACCTTCTTTGCCTCTCAGTCCGTAAGTTGTTGAGGCCATGTGTCCGAGTGCCACTTGAACCTCCCAGGCCCGAACACGTCTGCTGGAGCGGCAGTGGAGGGCAGCCCTTGAGAGGGACTGGAAACGGTCCTCTGGGAGGTATGTGAGGCAATCGTCAGAGTCAAGGATGGCTCCAATGAACTTGATCCTGGTGACGGGGGTCAAGTGGGACTTCTCGAGGTTGATTACCAGCCCAAGAGACTGCAGAAGGGAGAAGGCGAAAGAGACGTCCCTGCAAAGGTCTTCTTCAGAGTCTGCCGTGAAGAGCCGTGGTGAAGACCCGCTAGGACTCCTCGACGATCGCAGAGTTCTACTTCGGGTGCGCATGCAGCCACAGAGCTGATGTCGGAGAGATCCTGTAGAGGCCATCAATCTTCCTGGCGGTAGACGGGACGGAAGCGGGCATCTGCCAGGAGCGCTTCGCAATCCTCTCCAGGGATGGCAGAAAGGGGATTGCTGCCAGGGTCGGTGTCGAACTCTGGATCCGAAGCTCCACCTAGTCCACGGCCTCGTCCTCGGAGTGGGTGATTTCAAGCTCGAGGGCACTGGCCATTTTGATCATGTGCTCTCCGAAGAGTTGCGCGTTATCCAACGGGGGGACCGGGCCCGGCTGGTAGAATTCCTGCGGGGAATGGCACATCTCCCTTGACAGGTCGGAGTGGTCGTCCTGCGAGAACTCCTCTTCCTCCCAGTCGGAATCCTGTGGGAACTGCCCCTCGCCAACGCAAACGACAGATCCCTGAGGGGAGTGGACCTGGGCCTCCACTTCCTTCTGAACGGCCTCCTCCTCTACGTCCATGCGCTCCTCCATGCACTCTTCCGGCTCTTTGGTTTGGGCGCCAACAGAGACATCAAGGGCAACCCAGTGCCGGTCCCAATGCTTGCCAGCGGGGTCCTTCCGCTTCTCCAGCGTGGAAGGGTCCACAGCGACAAAATACCGGCCAGAGTCAGAGTCATAATAGCACTCTGGCTCAGAATCGGAGGAGACAGACCTCACCATCAGTGTGGAGGAACGCCGTCTGGAGGGCGAGAAACGCTGTTCCGGAGACAGCCTCGGTGCAGAGCGGGCCTCAGGTGAGGGAAGCCGCACCACCTCAGGCTCCCGAGTTGGAGCGGAGGGCTGAGTCTCAAGCAACGGAACCGCAACTGTCGGTACCGACGAGCCCTTCGGTACAGAGGCAGCCTTGTGGCGAGGTCTGGCGCCATCGTGGGATCCGGAGTGGGCTTTTCTATGGGAAACCTTGGGTCCCAGAGGAGTGCTTCCTCTTGGTGGAGGACTTAGATCCCGACTCTCCTTCCGCCGAGCCCTTAGAAGGTTTGACCTTCTTACTCCGATCGTCATCCCTCCGGTCCAAGCCCGATTTGGGCTTGTTCTTTTTGTCCTTTTTGGAGGACTTGGACTTCTCACCCGAACTCTGCACTGGAGGGGCCTCCTTCTGTTGGGGAGATGAGGGAGTTGGACCGGTAGGGGAAATTGTAGTTGCGGGGGCCACAGACATCTTAGCAGCAGGATCCGAGGACTTAGAAGCTGACCTGGACTTGGACATCCTCGGTGTAGCCTTCGAGGTGGAAGGGAGGGTCTCCTGTGGCTGAAAAGCGCGGTCAAGCAGATAGGACTTGAGCCTGGAAGCCCGGTTCTTCCTGGCCTGGGGGATCAGAGATCTGCAAAGGGAGCAGCTCTGGACATCGTGGGTCTCCCCCAGGCAAATCAGGCACTTCTTGTGTGGGTCTGTATGGGGGACCTTGGCCCCGCAAACAACACCGTTTTTGAAAGGAGCCGGAGACATCAAAACAAATCCAAGATCCAAAGCGTAATCAACAAGTCGAAGGTCAGAACAGGAGCCAAGACGGAGAACCAGAAGAATTGTCGAAGAGCAAGCCAAAAAATCCAAAAACCATTGAGGGAAAACCAGCTAATTCCAGCACTGTTCCTTTCCGAGTAGCCTACGCGGCGGAAAAAAAGAAACTGGGGAAAAGAGCGGGAACAGGGCTTATATAGAGGAGGGGCGGAGCTACCGCCAAAAAGTTGCAAAAAGCTGCAAGCCGCTTTTCTGCCCAGTGATTCCAGAAGGTTCCGAATCCGACTGCGCAGGCGCAGTACAACCCATTTGTATGATTTGCAGAGACCACGAAGAAGGAGGACAGGTTACTTACCAGTAACAGTATTTCTTCGAGTGGTCATCTGCGAATTCACACAAATGGGTTATTCTGCGCCTGCGCAGGCAGCTTCAGACCTTCTCAGAGATTTTAAATGCATTTTAAATGTGTTTTGGCGGTAGCCCCGCCCACTCTCCAACTGCCTATATTAGCCGGTTTCCCACCTAAACCCTCAGTTCCATGGACGCCGCAGCAGCAGCAGCCCAGGACCGAAGGAGAGGCAAGGCACGACTATGAGGGGAGGATGGGCAGGATTTGTGTGAATTCGCAGATGACCACTCGAAGAAATACCGTAACTGGTAAGTAACCTGTCCTTCTTCTTCGTGGTCTCTGCGAATCACACACATGGGTTAGACTAGCAAGCTTAGGTCAACGGAGGTGGGAGTGCCATGCCACACAAGAAGGGCATATTGACCCCCAAATAGAATCATCAGTCGGGAAACCAAGCTCGGGGGCATGCAACACGGGGACCCACAGTCCCGCATGATATGACAACTCTACAGAGTTGTGTAGAAGACTCAATACTGAGACATAGTGGAACAGTCACCAATGCAGGTGCAACATGCCCATTGGAAGGAAACAGGCTTACCAGCTAACCGTACGTCGCATAGACTGTAGGAAAAGCTTGATGGTCCATATCAAATGGCAGGTGTAAACTAAGGGCAGGGAAAAACCTGCCCTAAATGGAGCTACTGAATCGGTGAGTGACACGGAATAAGGAATCTCACTGATGTGAGTAGCAATTGAAAGTATCAAGCAAAGGTCTGATCTACAGACAGTGTCTAATCCAAGTTGACTTGAATGAAAAATGACAGGCAAAGGGCTCACCACAATGTGAGACCGCACAGGCCGGGATATAGGTATCCAGGACGAGGGGCATACAGAGCCCTCAGACTTGTGGTGTGTCATTCCAAGAAGCTTGTAAGTAGGAATAAAGGGCAGTTGCCTGATAAAACCTCCCAAAGCCATGATCCGGAGATTATGGCAGGGAGAGACACAGCCTAGACTGTTCAGTAGTCTAGGGCTAAATGTTATCTTTACAGAGTATGAAGAAGACAATCTGTGATCAATAATAATACCGTTGGGAGTCTATCCATGGAGAGGGAGCCTATCCAACTGTTGTTACACACAAGACATGCTGTAATGAAGAGTAATGTACAAGGCATGAAGCATGCTGATTTTGGTGAACATGAGAAACAAAAGCAACAGTGGCTAGTATGATATCAGCAGGACTAGTCACATCATTGCAGAAGTGAAGGGATACCACACTGTCAAGTTGAAAGAAGTCCCTATGGGGACAGTATTTCATGACATGATGTCCTGTAGAAGCTGTATTAAGGACATCACAACCTGGGCATAGCAGTCAGAACCGATAGGCAAACAGTATAGCCAGAGTGATCTCGTGTCAGTCCATCCTGAACAGGCCCTAGGAACAAACCTGTTTAGAGCCGCGAAGCCAGAATAGGCTCTCAGAGGCCCAGAGTCCTATTCTAACCCAGAGGTACAAACACCGGCAGTATATCAGAAATCACTGTAATGTTATCCAGAAACCTTGAGAAGAACAACTCAAGCTGAGGCACTAATCCACTGCAACATGTCAGTATGAACAAAGGGGCTTGGAGATCATAAAAGAGTGGCTCAAAACCCCTTGTCATATAGGCCCAGGACACATAATGAAACATGAAGTACACAGTCCTGGGGCATAGCCCTAGGCAGGGCGTAGGACTCCCTTTGGGGAGAGAAGCCCTAGAATTCACAGGATGCATGGTTAGCCTTGTCAGGGTTGCAGGTGGAGATCTGAAATATCACCTCACCCATTTGACATCAGGAGAAACCGGATGGTATGGCATCAATCGGCAGGAGAAATGCCCATCTCCAAATCAAATCGAGGCCCGAAAAGGGATGTCTCCAGAGGGCAATCCTACCCAGAGCAGAAATTGGAAGGAATTGTAGCAATTTGCCACCTGTTAAAAGGAAGAGGCCTCGACAAGAACCTCTTGGAGGGGGCCTGGAAATAGATATGTGTTTCTCATCATATCTAGTGGCTCTTGATATCAAGACCTCCCAAGGGAAGAAGAGGATCATGCTTGAGCTGGTATCAGGTGCATAATGGGCGGCACCCCTAGGTATGGAACGAATAAACTGGCTTATGAGGTTTGACTCTACAGACTTGACATATTGTTCAAAGTTGTTCATATGGTGAAAGATACCTGTAACCAGAGTAAACAGGTTGTGCTCCCAATTTTATGGAGGGCAATAGAGAAGTGAGATGTGAATGTCTAAATAAAGTAACATTCAGCTGTCCCACCTGAGAGGAATGACGTAATCATAAATTGTGACATGAGAATGGTGATGTCCTCCATCAGTATGGAGGAAGCACCACGTCCCCCAAATCGGTTATATAGGGACAGCCGATGCGCTGGCTCCCAGTAAAGGAGGAATATTTAAACTGTATAGCTATCCAGTGATGCTGGCATTCCTCGGTACTGAGCGAGCGGCCTGAATGTGTCTCAGTTTCAATTGAAATGGGACCAGAGCCCGTTTCCGGGTGACCATTATTGGCTCGGAAACAACGGCCTGACCACTTGTGGTTCAAGGAAGAAGTTGTAGGAGCCATAAAGGCCTTGAGAAGGAGGAGGACAGCATGGCCCTGAGGTTGGCAAAGCGTCCGCAGATAGCGACCCTCAGTACCAGGAGGCAGTATGGACCTGAATCCGGGAGGCCAGAGCCAGTGGCACCAAATGGTCCCAAATTGACCGAGTGCTTGCTGATAGGTGTCCTCGGTACAGCGGGAGTGACTATGGCTTTGAACTGAAAGCAGCATGTGCCACACTGGCTGATCGGAACAGCTAAACGCGGCTACCAAATGAACCCGGTGGCGGCAAGGAGGATGGGTCGATACCAGTAACGGCCCTCAGTAATTGGAGAACGAGCTACTTTCGAATCCTCTTGTGCAGCTCAAAAAGGTACCAATGTTGGGCCCTTAAAATTCGTCTTCTCAAGGAGAGTCAAGATGAAATGAGCCATGCCATGATGGCAATGTGGCTAACCACCAATGATCAGCCAGTAAGGTCGCCTGTAGGCCAACCAGGGGTATCCGGGACAGCCTGGGGCTGATGCGCATTGAAGCCGGAATGGAAGACAACTGGCTTGATCTTGAGAAGAGTTAAGGACCAACCATGAGAAGGGTAGGCAGTGAGATCAAAGTGTGGCCATGAGTTACTTGATTTGCCCCCAGAGAGTAGGGGGCTCACGAGCGTCCAAGTTGGGCTATAGCCAATCTGTATCAGCCCTGAAAGTCAGGGATCGATGAAGCTCGAATCCCAGCATCCAGCCAATCAATGTGACCCAGAGAGTCAGGAACCGACACGGATCGACGTCGGGATATAAGTCAAGCACTATGACTCCAGAGAGTGCAAGAGCAACGAGAATCGAATTCAGGTTGCCATCCAGTTGGTACGTGACCAAAGCAGATCAGAACCTTGCTGCCAGGCAGGAGCAACGAGGATCGAATTCAAGCTGCCATCCAGGTGGTAGGTGACCAAAGCAGATCAAAATTCTGTTGCCAGGCAACCCATTTGACCCTGGACAGTTAGGGAGCAATGAGGGTCGAAGTCAGGCTTCAAGCCAAGCAGTATGACACCAGAGAATCCGGGACCGATGCCCCCAAAGGGGTCGGGATCGATAACGACCCGAGTCCTGCAGCCAATAAATGGTTTTACCTCTGAGAGTCAGGAACTGACGGTGCTCAGAACTGGGCTATAAGCCAATCGGTATGACTCAAGGAGTCAGCCAGCAACGATGATCGGTGCCCGGGTACTGTATAGTCAGTATGACTCCAGAGGTCCCGGGACTGACCCAGGTAGAAGTTGGGCAGCCATCCAATCGGCCTGAAACCATGGAGTCCAGGACCGATGAGGATCCACATAGGGCTGCCAGTCAAACGGTCAGACTCTGAAGAGTCAGGGACCCATGAGTGTCAAAGTCAGGCTGCAAGCCGATTGGTATGTGTCAGAACAGGGGTCCAGAATCCCAGACAATCAACCAGTCAGCTTTATGTAGAATAAACAGAACTTTATTGATGCTCCAGGATCAGCAAAACCACACCATTCAGCTTCTTAGCTGAGACTGACCAGTCCCCGCCCAGCACCCCTATATCTTCCAAAGTACCACACCTCCCTCTTTCTCACAAAAGCCCGCGAAAAGATCTATTCCAGTTTTTTTCCATAGGTTTCGGTTCCACCTTATCTCCCCCCTTCACAATGCTTCCCACCAGAAACTGCTGCATTCCAAGCTCAGAGCCGAGCAGCCCCAAGGTCAACTGATAAATCCTCCTGGCACCGTTATGCACTCCTCCTCTCTATCTAGCAACTAACTATGTACCATCATCCCCAACTACCTCTACTAACCCATATCTGGAAGAATACTACAAGGATTCTGACAGTATGACCCCAAGGCGTCAGGGAGCCATTAGGATCCATGTTGGGCTGTCAGTCAACGGCTTGACTCCGAAGAGATAGGCACCGACGAGGGTCGAATTCAGGCTGCAAGCCACTCGGTATGACTCCAAGAAGCCAGGGACCGATGAGGATCAACGTTGGGCTGCCCGTCAAACAGTCCAAATTCGAAGAGTCCGGGACCGATGAAGATCCAAGTCATGCAGCCAGCCAAACGGTTTGACTCCAGAGAGTCAGGGACCGACGAGGCTCAAAGATGGGCTCAAAGACAATCGGTCTGATTGCCAGGGACCAATGCGAATCCATGTTGGGCTGCCAGCCAACGGTTTGACCCCGAAGAGTCAGGGATTGAGGCAAACGGTTTGACTCCAGAGAGTCAGGGACTGATTCGGATCCAAGTCATGCAGCCAGCCAAACAGTTTGACTCCAGAGAGTCAGGGACCGACGAGGCTCAAAGATGGGCTCAAAGACAATCGGTTTGATTGTCAGGGACCGATGCGAATCCATGTTGGGCTGCCAGCCAACGGTTTGACCCCGAAGAGTCAGGGACCGAGGCAAATGGTTTGACTCCGGAGAGTCAGGGACCAATTCGGATCCACGACGGGCAGCCAGCCAAGCGGTTTGACCCTGGAGAGTCAGGGACCGAGGCAAACGGTTTGACCCCGTAGAGTCAGGGACCGAGGCAAACGGTTTGACCCCATAGAGTCAGGGACCGATCAAGATCCACGTCGTGCAGCCAACCAAACGGTTCGATACCGAGGAGTCAGGGATCGACAAGGCTCAAAGCCAGGCTCGAAGCCAATTGGTATGACTCTGAAGAGCCAGGGACCGATGATGATCCACCTTGGGCTGCCAGTCAAAAGGTTTGACTCCGGAGAGTCAGGGACCTACGGTTTGACTCCGGAGAGTCAGGGACTGATGAGGATCGACGTTGGGCTGCAATTCAGTCGCGATGGCTCCGGAGGGTCTGCGGCGGATGGTGACGACATCCATGAAGTCAACTCCTCTTCAGGAGAATGCAGGAGCAAAGCCAGGTGAATGACCCTGAGACAGTTTGTCCGCAGCAAAAGAGCGTCCCTAGCCATAGCGAGGGAGGAAGGCTGGTGGCCATTCTATAAGTTTCTCTCAGAGATAAGAGGAAAGTCTGCCCGTGAAGCAGGTGCCATTTTGAGAATTTTCCTCAAAATTAAAAATTCATATTTTAGTAAGCGATTCTCTAAGAGATCGCAGGGCAAGTTGCTGCTAAAACAACTTTACCTCAGAATTAAATTTTTGCCTCACAGCACAGTCTGTTGTTAAAACAAAATTATTTCAGAGTTTAAAGTCACATTACAATAAGCGAGTCTCTAAGAGATCGCGGGGCAAGTCGTCGGTAAACAACTTTACCTCAGAAGTAAAATACATTAAAGTACATGATTCCTTAAGAAATCAAAGTACCAAAATGCAGAATGATCCTGTCAAATCGAGTTTTAAAGTCTGACAGGAGAATGAAGCTCTGAAGAGTTCCTAGATGCTGCTTGTGCGGCGGACAAAAGGAACTGAGGGTTTAGGTGGGAAACCGGCTAATATAGGCAGTTGGAGAGTGGGTGAGGCTACCGCCAAAACGCATTTAAAATGCATTTAAAATCTCTGAGAAGGTCCGAAGCTATTTGTGTGATTCGCAGAGACCACGAAGAAGATATATACACACACACACACACACACACACACTATATATAATAAATGTTAAATTTTTTTGTTCAACAATAAATGTGAATTCTTATTCATGGAAAACTAAGACATCCCCTGAAAGTAAGACCTAGCGCATCTTTGGGACCAAAAAATAATATAAGACACTGTCTTATTTTCGGGAAAACACGGTGTATATATATAAACCATGGGATAAAGAATATCTTTATGGTTTCAAACACTTGCGGCATGCTTCCTTTCCTGAATTCTTCGAAGACTACAAAACTATCTTTCGTGCAAAGCTGAGATTTGCAAGACACCAGCTGTTGAGTCAGATTCCAGGGTGTGAGCTTCTACACTAACTTAGAATCATTGGGGCTTTCTAGATTGGCAGGAAAGGGCGACATGAAGTTGCCTTTTCCTTAATGCTTAGCAGCTACACTGCAAGTCCCAGGTGTGTAATAAAAAGGTATAGGGCAGCTACACTGAGGGGGTGTGGGGATGACTTATCTGAAGTCTTTTCTGTTGCTCAGCAACTACATTGGAAGCTGTCAGGATGCTAGAAACACAGGCGGAGCAGCTGCATGGATGGCAATGAACGGGGCTTTTGGCCGCACTGAACCTTTAATATTTTTTGGTTGTTGCTGGCTGCGAACTGCGCAGTTGCACCAGTACATCATACAGGCAATTGTATTGCCAGCTGTGAACTGCGCAGTTGCACCGGTACATCATACAGGCAATTGTACTGCCAGCTGCGAACTGCGCAATTGCACCAGTACATCATACAGGCAATTGTATTGCCAGCTGCGAACTGCGCAGTTGCGCAGGTATATCACACATGAACTGTGCAGTTATGAAGATCTGTCAAATTACCATTGTGGTTTTCCTTCCCTTTTTTAAGTGTGCAGTTGCATCGGTGCACCATGAATGAACCCCTTTATTTTATAATAATAGTTTTTATTATTATTATTATTATTATTATTATTAAAGTGGTCCCCTGGGTTATGAAAGTAATCCGTTCCGTATTTACCTTTCGTAACCCGGAAATTTTCGTTTCCCGGGGGACTGCATTCTTTGACGGACCGCGCAGCAAATTTAAAGGGGCCGCGCGGTTTTTTTCCTTTCGGATCCCGGGGTTTCGTTTGTAAGACGGGGCCGTTTTTGCGGCCCCGGCTCTTTCGTACCCCGGGGTTTTCGCACCCCGGGGTATTCGTAACCTGGGGGACCACTGTATTATTCCATCCCTTTGAGATCAATTGAGGCAGCTTACACATTAAAATACTATTACATCAATAAAAAACTGCATCCTCCCCCCTTAAAAAGATATTAAATCCATTACAATTTAAGTTTATGAATATACGTCTTTACTTTATGAATGAATTGACATTTTATGCACAGTTGCATAACAGTTACAGCATCCCAGAGTCCCTACTGCACATGTCTAGGGTTCGGATTAGGACTGGAGCTAGGGTCTGGGAGCTTTAAAAAACTGCACAGTTGCACTGCAGCATTTAGACACAGCTGCGCTGCTACACCCTTTTTCAAAAGAAGCTGGGAAAAGCAGGTCCTTTTTAAAGCTACTTTTTCCACACTAAAATGCAAAAGAAGTGCGTTCATGCCAAACTTTCAGTGTAGGTCATCTAAAGGCTACACTTTCATGCAGGCATGAACACACCCCTTTTCGCCAGTCTAGATCAGACCATAGAATCATAGAGTTGGAAGAGACCACAAGGGCCATCCAGTCCAACCCCCTGTCATGCAGGAACTCCAAATCAAAGCATCCCCGACAGATAGCCATCCAGCCTCTGCTTAAAGACTTCCAAGTAAGGAGACTCCACTACATTCCGAGGGAGTGTGTTCCACTGTCGAACAGCCCTTACTGTCAGGAAGTTCCTCCTAATGTTGAGGTAGAATCTCTTTTCCTGCAATTTATATCCATTGTTCCGCGTCCTAGTCTCTGGAGCAACAGAAAACAAGCTTGCTCCCTCCTCAATATGGCATCCCTTCAAATATTTAAACAGGGCTATCATATCACCTCTTAACCTTCTCTTCTCCAGGCTAAACATCCCCAGTTCCCTAAGGCGGTCTTCATAGGGCATGGTTTCCAGATCCTTCACCATCTTAGTTGCCCTCCTTTAGACATGCTCCAGTTTCTCCACATCTTTTTTGAATTGTGGTGCCCAGAACTTCATGAAATGCAGAATGGGAAAAGTCATGTAGCAATGAATTTTCTATAGATATTCCAAGCGTAAACCCCACCGTCCTTCAATATTGACATTTTCAGATGAAAACTGGGTAACACCCTTGCTCTTTGCCCTGTTCCTCACCCTCACATCCTACTCTGCCCTTCTGCAGTAGCAGGAATGCTCAAGGAACTGTTATATTTCTGTGTTCTTTAGCCTGCAGTAAGATACATGGTTCTATACACGTACAGCAAAGACAATGCAAACCTAAGCCAAAAAAAGGAAGGAAAAACAGTATTTGGAATGCACTCATAGCAGAATGGTGAAGCAAATGCAACAGAGGGAGTTTCATTTAAACAAAACAAATGATGGAAACAATGACCAGGTTCCTGTGTTCTTCTCCCAACCAATGACCTCTACTTAGAATATCTTTACACCATGTACAGATATTTCAGGATTACATACTGTAAGGGGGTTATTGGTCATGATTCTTTCTCTGACTGCCCTCTTACCCTATAAAGAACTGCCAATCCCAAACACACATTGGGCTAAACTGTGCACTTTTATACGAACTTCACCCTTAGAAAGGCAACATCCAAAGCAACTCCTGTTAGGTGAGGGTGAGATCCCAAAAGAGGCCAAAAACAGAATGCGTCAATGGAATCCACAGCAAAAACCAGAGACACACTTCTTTGAACTCAACAGATGACTGCTTTATAATTAGATTTTTTTTAAAAAACACTTTTCATATGGTCCCTGAAGGCGGCCATAAAAATGTGCACAGGCCAAAATGTGGTAGGCTTTCTCTACAACAAAGCAACCACCTATCAAACACTTTGAGATGTTTCTTCACTGCTGTTTTGTCTGGGAGATCCTATCCAGTTCAAACTTTGGGGCAGCAGAGGGCCACTCTGAGTACAATCCAGGGAAAAGACCTACAGCAACCCATTCCCATTTCTTGGTGGCCCCCTGGCAAATTTACCAATATTTTGCCCTCCTCCATGACATTATAGGTCATGTTAGAAGGAGTCAGTTTTTCTCACTATGTAAGGAAAAGTTCCACCTTCCTTGAGGACAAAGATTAAAATGTACTCTAATACAGTTATGGGTCAAATGGAGTCCCCAGATGCTTTTTTGAGGACCCCCTAACTTCCCACCCCCCTGCAAAAATAATCTGTTTGTTTTGCCACTTTTCCCTAACAGAAACAGAGATGAATGGTAATCCAAAATTTTGGCTATGGAGGTTTCAATTAAAACTGCACCGTGAGATGAAGAATGCAGGCTTGAAGGAGTCAATGATAAGAATGAAAGTATCAGATCACACTTGCTATGGCTGCAAGGAAGAACAAACGATGGCTCTCCATTTCTATAAAGTCAGCATTCTCCAAAATTCTTTGAACACTCTTTTTGTGTGGCAGCCCTAATAAACTATAACACAAAATAAAAGCCAATGTGGTGTTTACAGCGTTAGACTGGGCCTGGAGATACTCCGGTTTGAACCCTCATTAGGCTACAAAGGTTACTGAGTCACATTATGGCAATCAGCCTAACTCTCAGTCTAGCCTAAGACACCAGACGATGATCAAACAGGAGGAGGATCACATAAAAACAGATGCTTGACTAACCTGGGACCAATGAGCGTGGCTGTTTCTCTCACCGCTTGGGCTGTTTCAGAGGCAAAATCCAGTGCACCAGCCACTGGTTTAGTCACAGTTCCAACAAGTCCTTTCCCAAGGCCAGATATAAAGCCACTGACTCCCCCTTCTGTTTTCACTCCTTCAACCGTTGAGGTTATTACACTGGTTAATCCACCAATGATACCTGTCCAGAAAAAAAGGAGAAAGGAAATGTGTAACAGCTCAGAAAACCCTTGGGATTCCACAGCAATTCAAGCCAAATGTTGTCCTAGAGAGCCTCATGGTTAAGAAAACTCAACAGTCAAGTATGCCTACAAACTACTGAGATTCCTCAAAGACAACTTGGAGATGAGCCAAAAAGTCTGGCTCGGTGGCGTAACTAGAGAGGTACAGGGGGTGTGAACTGCATCCGGTGTCACCCGGCAGGGCAGTATACCTGAAGGGACTGGTATGGCTATTGGGTGAGCAAGGACAGGTTGCTTACCTGTAACGGTATTTCTTTGAGTGGTCATCTGCGAATTCACACAAAGTAACCCATTTGTGTGATTCGCAGAGACCACGAAGAAGAAACATTGCTTTTACTGCTCATCCAGCAGACTAGAGGCTTGCTAGAGAGGTTAAGAACAATAAAAAGGGCTTTTTTGGATATGTCCGCAGCAAAAGGAAGAAGAAGGAAACAGTGGGGCCACTGCATGCAGAAGATGGCAAAATGCTAACAGGGGACAGAGAAAAGGCAGAATTACTCAACACCTTCTTTGCTTCAGTCTTCTCAGAAAAGGCAAAGGGTGCTCAACCTAAGGATAATGGAGACAGAATAGAGGAAATTCAGCACAGAATAAGTAAAGAGGTAGTACAGGAATACCTGGTTAACCTAAATGAATATAAATCTCCAGGACCAGATGAACTACATCCTAGAGTATTAAAAGAACTGGCAAATGTAATATCAGAGCCATTGGCAATGATCTTTGAGAACTCCTGGAGAACAGGAGAAGTCCCAGCAGACTGGAGGAGGGCAAACGTTGTCCCCATCTTCAAAAAGGGAAAAAAAGAGGATCCCAACAATTATCGTCCAGTTAGTCTGACATCAATTCCAGGAAAGGTTCTAGAGCAGATCATTAAGCAGAGAGTCTGTGAACACTTAGAGGCCAATGCCATAATCACAAAAAGCCAACATGGGTTTCAGAGAAACAAGTCATGCCAAACGAACCTGATCTCTTTTTTTGATAAAATTACCAGCTTGGTAGATGAAGGGAATGCTGTGGATATAGTATAATACATAATAATATAATAATAATACATTTTATTTATACCCCGCTCTTCAGCCAAAGCTATCAGAGCGGCTTACAATTTGTTAATTAGACAATTAAGTCCCCTCAAGATGGTGGTTGAAGGGAGGGCTCTTCTTGCTTCCAGCAGGAGGTGGCCTGCCTTTCTCTCCCCTCAAGATGGTGGTTGAAGGGAGGGCTCTTCTTGCTTCCAGCAGGAGGCGGCCTGCATCTCTCTCCCCTCAAGATGGTGGTTGAAGGGAGGGCTCTTCTTGCTTCCAGCAGGAGGTGGCCTGCCTTTCTCTCCCCTCAAGATGGTGGTTGAAGGGAGGGCTCTTCTTGCTTCCAGCAGGAGGTGGCCTGCCTTCCTCTCCCCTCAAGATGGTGGTTGAAGGGAGGGCTCTTCTTGCTTCCAGCAGGAGGTGGCCTGCCTTTCTCTCCCCTCAAGATGGTGGTTGAAGGGAGGGCTCTTCTTGCTTCCAGCAGGAGGTGGCCTGCCTTTCTCTCCCCTCAAGATGGTGGTTGAAGGGAGGGCTCTTCTTGCTTCCAGCAGGAGGCGGCCTGCATCTCTCTCCCCTCAAGATGGTGGTTGAAGGGAGGGCTCTTCTTGCTTCCAGCAGGAGGTGGCCTGCATCTCTCTCCCCTCAAGATGGTGGTTGAAGGGAGGGCTCTTCTTGCTTCCAGCAGGAGGTGGCCTGCCTTCCTCTCCCCTCAAGATGGTGGTTGAAGGGAGGGCTCTTCTTGCTTCCAGCAGGAGGTGGCCTGCCTTTCTCTCCCCTCAAGATGGTAGTTGAAGGGAGGGCTCTTCTTGCTTCCAGCAGGAGGCGGCCTGCCTGTCTCTCCCCTCAAGATGGTGGTTGAAGGGAGGGCTCTTCTTGCTTCCAGCAGGAGGTGGCCTGCCTTCCTCTCCCCTCAAGATGGTGGTTGAAGGGAGGGCTCTTCTTGCTTCCAGCAGGAGGTGGCCTGCCTTCCTCTCCCCTCAAGATGGTGGTTGAAGGGAGGGCTCTTCTTGCTTCCAGCAGGAGGTGGCCTGCCTTCCTCTCCCCTCAAGATGGTGGTTGAAGGGAGGGCTCTTCTTGCTTCCAGCAGGAGGTGGCCTGCCTTTCTCTCCCCTCAAGATGGTCGTTGAAGGGAGGGCTCTTCTTGCTTCCAGCAGGAGGTGGCCTGCCTTTCTCTCCCATCAAGATGGTCGTTGAAGGGAGGGCTCTTCTTGCTTCCAGCAGGAGGTGGCCTGCATCTCTCTCCCCTCAAGATGGTGGTTGAAGGGAGGGCTCTTCTTGCTTCCAGCAGGAGGTGGCCTGCCTTCCTCTCCCCTCAAGATGGTGGTTGAAGGGAGGGCTCTTCTTGCTTCCAGCAGGAGGTGGCCTGCCTTTCTCTCCCCTCAAGATGGTAGTTGAAGGGAGGGCTCTTCTTGCTTCCAGCAGGAGGCGGCCTGCCTGTCTCTCCCCTCAAGATGGTGGTTGAAGGGAGGGCTCTTCTTGCTTCCAGCAGGAGGTGGCCTGCCTTCCTCTCCCCTCAAGATGGTGGTTGAAGGGAGGGCTCTTCTTGCTTCCAGCAGGAGGTGGCCTGCCTTCCTCTCCCCTCAAGATGGTGGTTGAAGGGAGGGCTCTTCTTGCTTCCAGCAGGAGGTGGCCTGCCTTTCTCTCCCCTCAAGATGGTGGTTGAAGGGAGGGCTCTTCTTGCTTCCAGCAGGAGGTGGCCTGCCTTTCTCTCCCCTCAAGATGGTCGTTGAAGGGAGGGCTCTTCTTGCTTCCAGCAGGAGGTGGCCTGCATCTCTCTCCCCTCAAGATGGTGGTTGAAGGGAGGGCTCTTCTTGCTTCCAGCAGGAGGTGGCCTGCCTTCCTCTCCCCTCAAGATGGTGGTTGAAGGGAGGGCTCTTCTTGCTTCCAGCAGGAGGTGGCCTGCCTTTCTCTCCCCTCAAGATGGTAGTTGAAGGGAGGGCTCTTCTTGCTTCCAGCAGGAGGCGGCCTGCCTGTCTCTCCCCTCAAGATGGTGGTTGAAGGGAGGGCTCTTCTTGCTTCCAGCAGGAGGTGGCCTGCCTTCCTCTCCCCTCAAGATGGTGGTTGAAGGGAGGGCTCTTCTTGCTTCCAGCAGGAGGTGGCCTGCCTTCCTCTCCCCTCAAGATGGTGGTTGAAGGGAGGGCTCTTCTTGCTTCCAGCAGGAGGTGGCCTGCCTTCCTCTCCCCTCAAGATGGTGGTTGAAGGGAGGGCTCTTCTTGCTTCCAGCAGGAGGTGGCCTGCCTTTCTCTCCCCTCAAGATGGTCGTTGAAGGGAGGGCTCTTCTTGCTTCCAGCAGGAGGTGGCCTGCCTTTCTCTCCCATCAAGATGGTCGTTGAAGGGAGGGCTCTTCTTGCTTCCAGCAGGAGGTGGCCTGCCTTTCTCTCCCCTCAAGATGGTGGTATACCTCGATTTCAGTAAGGCCTTTGACAAGGTTCCCCATGACATTCTTGCAAACAAGCTTGCAAAATGTGGGATAGACAAGTTAACTGTTACATGGATTTGTAATTGGTTGACTGGCCGAACTCAAAGGATGCTCAACAATGGCTCCATTTCATCCTGGAGAGAAGTGACCAGTGGGGTCCCACAGGGCTCTGTCCTGGGCCCAGTGCTATTCAACATCTTTATTAACGATTTGGATGACAGAATTGGGGGCATACTTATCAAATTTGCAGATGACACTAAACTGGGAGGAGTAGCTAATACCCCAGAGGACAGGATCAAAATTCAAAATGACCTGAATAGACTAGAAAGCTGGGCCAGTGCTAACAAAATGAAATTCAATGCGGAGAAATGTAAGGTTCTGCACTTAGGGCGGAAAAATGAAATGCACAGATATAGGATGGGGGACACCTGGCTGAATAAGACCACATGTGAAAGGGATCTAGGAGTCCAAGTAGACCATAAGCTGAACATGAGTCAACAGTGTGATGCGGCAGCTAAAAAAGCCAATGCAATTTTAGGCTGCATCAATAGAAGTATAGTTTCTAGATCAAAGGAAGTTATAGTGCCACTCTATTCTGCTTTGGTCAGGCCCCACCTGGAATACTGTGTCCAGTTCTGGGCACCACAATTCAAAAAAGATGTGGAGAAACTGGAGCATGTCCAAAGGAGGGCAACTAAGATGGTGAAGGGTCTGGAAACCTTGCCCTATGAAGAACGCCTTAGGGAGCTGGGGATGTTTAGCCTGGAGAAGAGAAGGTTAAGAGGTGATATGATAGCCCTGTTTAAATATTTGAAGGGATGTCATATTGAGGAGGGAGCAAGCTTGTTTTCTGCTGCTGCAGAGACTAGAACGCCAAACAATGGATGCAAACTGCAGGAAAAGAGATTCCACCTCAACATTAGGAGGAACTTCCTGACAGTAAGGGCTGTTCGACAGTGGAACACACTCCCTCGGAGTGTAGTGGAGTCTCCTTCCTTAGGGGTCTTTAAGCAGAGGCTGGATGGCCATCTGTCAGGGATGCTTTGACTTGGAGTTCCTGCATGGCAGGGGGTTGGACTGGATTGCCCTTGTGGTCTCTTCCAACTCTATGATTCTATGATTCTATGATTCTATGATTCTATGAGACACACAGGACCCTAAGTGGACCCTCCAAAGGCCGCAGTGATGCCCCCTCAGTAGTGGTAGCTGTTGGGCTGGGTTGGTGCCTTCAGGATCCAGATTAGCTGTGCAAAGACCTTTCCAGGGGGGTTGTATTCAGGACCAGCATGGCTGCAGCCACACTGGACCCTGAAGGTCTTTTTAAGGGGGTGCTGCAGTGGTCTGGGTGGGCAAGCGGTCAAGGAGGAGAGCAGAGCAGTTCCCCCTCCCTGGCACCTGGTGATACCAACCTCATCTGCTGCTCTGGCTATAATAAAGTTAAAACCACTATTCTTCTGAAGCCTTTCAAACACAAGCAGCACATGACACAGCGTCACACGGCTTTAACACATTACCATGAGCCAGTCCTTGGATGCCAGCCACAAGATGTTCACCACTAGTTGCCGCATGGTATCGGATGTACTCTCGCTCCGTTTGATGCCGATTATCCATCGTCTTCCCCAAACCATCAGACAAAGTCCCAGTGAACTGTTATAGGACATGAAGTAACACAGGACGCACATTAAAACTCAATGGTACACACACAAAAATGTAAATGCATTTATACGAAATGCTTTGAACCAGAAGTGTTTGGAATTTTGGAATACTTAAATTTGCACATATACATACTTAGATTGGAGAAAGATAAGGATCTTCGAAATGGTGGGAATCCAAGCACAGTGTTTAGCACGGATCCATGCCTCCTGCCATTTCACAAATCCTTGTGTCTCTCTCCAGCCACTTCTCTTTCCAGTTTTGAAAATACAGTACAAGTATGTAGCTCAAAAATGTTTATATTTTGGAGTACTTTGGTATTCTGGATAAGGAATACTTCACCTGTATTAAAATTATTGTAACAGCCTGATTAACTACCAGCAAAGTGTGTAGACTCTTCAAAATTTGTTAACATTTCTATAATCCACTTCTCCTTGTTACTCCATACCCTCCAAGGCTCCACATGTGAAAACTAGGGTACATGTGGCCAAGCAACATCAGGTATAGTCAAGATCGCAAAAGCTATCAGTGAAGGACACACAAGCTAGGAGAGGTTGCAGCAGTTTGCTTTTGTCTGAGGGAAGACAAAGATATAGCAATTGCAGGGTTGTGAGGATGGGATCAGAGCACAATGGGATACAGAAAGACAGGATTTGTGGTCTGGGCTATAAACCCACAAGGCAAAGTTTGCAGCATTTCCTGTTGCTGGGCTCAGACGCAACAAGCAATTCTTCAGAGTTACGAAGCACAGCCCTTTCTCTTGGGCAGAAGAGAATGAATTAAAAGATAGATGACCTGCCCTTTACCATTGGATTTCCTCACTTGTGACCCAGGGTCACAAGGCTAGGTGAATGTTTAATGTATGTCAAGTGTCACTGCTGAAATTGAAAGATCCTAGCACAATAGGCTTTCTGTTTCGTACCAAAAAAATTGACTGGCAAAGTTGTCTTCCCCCCCCCCCTCAAATCTACAAGGAGCACCATGACAGTTAATCCTCATGAAAACCAGAATAAAGCAGCTTTAACTTCCATAAACAAACATGTTAGGACAAATGTTCCTAGTTACGTACAGACAAGAATGTCACCTGAGGACCACACAAAAAATAAAGAGAGTGAAAGAACAAGAAATAAAAGTGGGAAATGTGTCTAGTCAGTTGCACTACACAATGTATACATGCTGAAAGAAGAAAAACAGCTGTTTATAACAAACAGACAGACAGCAATGTACACCTATTACTGTATGGCGTGTCCTTTGTTTTTTCAGAGGCATGGAACGTTGACAGGGTTCTTAATACAACAAACACAATGCCTGATCATTCTTCCTTCATTTGCTTAAAAACTGACATGTGACGTCTGCTTCATGATGGAGTTCAACATTACTCCTCCACATGCCTGAATCCAGAGTGGAAAAGTGAACATGCATTGGCAGTCAAAATTAACATCTCCAAATAGAATCACAGAATCATTGAGTTGGAAGAGACTATTACCCATGCAGCAATGCACTGAAACCTAAACCCAAATGTTAGTCTCAAGCAGAGCCATTGAATCAATGGAACTTGCCTTAATGCCATCCGTCCCAATTTGGCAGGGATAGTCCCAATTATTCTGCTTTTTACCTTGCTCTTGAAATGTCCCATTTTTTCTCTCCTCCTCCAATGTTCCCCCTTTGTTCTCAACTTAGTTCTGTTGCTACAAACCGAGTCCAAAGTGCAAAAGTAGTTTGCCCTTAACTGACTCACTAGGGGACGAGAAGAAGAGGAGGTGGAATTTTGTCCATCCCCGTTACTGTTGTTAACTGTTATCAAGTTGACTTTGACTTAAGGAGACTCTATGAATGAAGGACCTCCAAGCCACCCTGTCATCAACAGCTCTATATTTAGATCTTGCAAATTTAAGGCCGTGGCTTCCTTGATTGAGTCCATCCATCTACAATGTGGTCTTCCTCTACTTCTACAACTTTCTGCTTTACCAAGTCCTTTCTTGTGAGTCTACTCTTCCCACGAGATGCCCAAAGTATGATGGTCTCAGTTTAGTCATCTTGGCTTCTAAGGGGGAGTTCAGACTTGATTTGTTCTCAGACTGTTTATTTGTCATTTTGGTAGACCATGGTGTTGATAAAAGTCTTCTCCCGCACCATATTACAAACGAGCTGATTCTCTTCCCATCAGCTTTGTCCACTGTCCAGCTTCCCCAAACATATACAGAAATTGGCAATATGATGCATTGGCAATCCTGACTTTAGTATTAAATTATATATTTTTACATACTTGACATACCAGGAACGATTGTCTGTCTCATCATAAGAACTCAATGACGAGACAATCCTTCCTTGCTGGCTCATTTAAAAGCAAACTGCTGCAGCCTCTCCTAGTTTGTCTGTTCTTCCTCATTAATAATGTTTGCCATCTTGACATGTGCTTAGCCACATGTTCCTCAGTTTTCATCTATGAAATGTTGGAGGATATGTAACACTGGCTTATCAAGTTCCTAATGATTCCATGGCTCCACTCTATTTTGGATTAACAACTGGATTTAGGACAAAGTCTCCTCCAGAAGGGAAGAGTGGTGGCCAAAGAAGCCTAAGGATGGCAAAAAGTAAGCTAGATTTATCAGTGATTTAATAGTTCCCAATTGGCAAAGGGGTCAAGCAAGGCTGCATTTTATCTCCTTTCTTGTTCAACTTGTATGGAGGAAATATCAAAAAGCACGTTTAGACTCAGAAGGAATGAAGATAAGAGGAAGGAATATCAACAACCTAAGATACGCAGATAACACCATAATACTAGCAGAAAACATCATGGACTTGAAACAATTAATAAGGTCAAAAGGAGTGTAAAGACAGGCTTGTTACTGAACATAATGGAACCAAAAATAATACCCATGGAGGATCTGCACAAGTTCAACCTAGATAATGAGGAAACTGAAATACAGTAGTTAAAAAAGTTCCTGTACCTTGGATCAAACATTGATCAGAACTGGAATCAAAGGTTGGTCAGAACTGGGACTATAGTCAGGGAATAATAAGAAGACTAGAACTGGGAAGGGCAGTCATGAAAGAACTAGACAAGGTCCTAAAGCGTAAAAAGATATAGCTGAGCACTAAAGTGAGGATTGTCCAATGGTACAGATGCAAGAGCTGGATGGTGAAGAAAGCCGATAAAAGGAAAATCAACTAATTGGAGATGTGGTGCTGGAGAAGAGTGCGAGGATACCATGGATGGTCAGAAAGGCAAACAAATAGATCCTAGAACAAACCAAGCCCAAACTCTCCCTGGAAACCAAGATGATGAAACCGAGGCTGTCATAGTTTGGACACATTGTAAGATGGTACAACTCGCTGGAAAAGATTAATAATAATAATAATAATAATAATAATACTCCGCTGTAAAGGCTATCAGAGCAGCTTACAATTATTATTTTTAATTAAACGGTTCCCTGCCCTCAGTCTTACAATCTAAAAAGACACGACACAAAAGGAGAAGGGAATGGTGATGGGGAAGGGGATCAGGTCCAAAAGTTTTTCTCTCCCTCTGATGCCTGGACCAAGGCAGATGGACTGGAGGGAGGGCTCTGCTTCTTAATCCAGGACAGGCCCGATGGAGTTTGGCCTGTCCTTTCACTCCCTCCTAGGGCAGATGGTGTTGTCAGGAAGGAGGGCTCTTCAACTTGAGGCCAGGCCCGATGGTGTTGCCAGGCCTCTCCTTTCACTCATTCCTTGGCCAGATGGTGTTGTCAAGAGCGAGGGCTCTTCAACCTGAGGCCAGGCCCAATGGTGTTGCCAGGCCTCCCCTTTCACTCATTCCTTGGCCAGATGGTGTTGTCAGGAAAGAAGGCTCTTCTATTTGAGGCCAGGCCGGGTGGTGTTGCTATGCCTCTCCTTTCACTCCCTCCTTGGCCAGATGGTGTTGTCAGGAAAGAGGGCTCTTCAACTTGAGGCCAGGCCCAATGGTGTTATATGTTAGGAAAGGTAGAATGCAGTAGAAATAGAGGAAGATAACACGCCAGATGGATAGGCTTGATCAGGGAAGTCACGGGTCTGAATTTGCAGGACCTAAGCAGAGAAGTGGAGGATAGGGGGTCCTGGAAATATCTCATCCATAGGGTCGTCATGAGTTGGGGTTGACTCGAAGGTAGCTAACAATGACAACCACTACCATTTTTAAAAAAGCCTTAGATTAAGTTGCTTGTGATCCTAAATTGTGGGCCACCACAAATGTGGTGACTACCATTGCTGGCCATATTCTCTCCGTCATTTTGGTAAACCGAATCCCTTGGTCACCCAACCCAACCCAACCATTTGCCTTCAAATTAGCTCACATCTCCTCCTTAGCTCAGCCTCCTAATGCATCCTGACAAGAACATGTGGCTGGGTAATCCTCGAAGCCCCCTAACCAGTTGTCTACTTGGATGCCCACTTAGCCCAGGGAATTTGGGATGGAGGAAAAGGAGGTGGAGGGCTCCTTACTCCAATCCCCCTGCCTGAAGTGTCGCCCGGAGGGGGAGGACAAGGGAGCTGCCCCCAAGGAGCTCCTGCAAAGCTGCCCAGCAGGTGCCTGCGGGCAATAGTTTTGTGTTACAGGCCTGAATGAGTGATCCCTGCAGGAGCAGCCGGCTGTTTTCACATACACAGAAGGCAGTCAAAAGTCCACGGGATGAACTTGGAATGACCCCACTGGCGGGTTCAGTGAGAGGCCAAGCTACACTTTATTAAACAACTAATATCCTTTTAACAGATAACTTTTTCTCTCTCTCTTTTTTGGAAAAGGGGAAAGCGAGGGGCACAAAGGTTTTCTCCCTACTCCCACCTCCTTGACTCCTCATCGCTAAAGGGCTTGGAACAAAAGCTGCAAGAGGGAGAGAACTCAAATGAAGGGGTGGGGGACACAAAACCCTTGCCTTGCATTTATTTCACTAAGAGGATGAGACCCAAACAAGGCAATCCCAATTCAAGAGGAAAGAAACGCTCTGTTTGCCAGGCCTGCCAGCTTGGAAGAAGGATTTCCCAAACTCTGTAACCCGCACCCCATGTTGGAATGGCTCTCAACTAAGCAAAGTCACGTTGGCTGCAGGGGATATGGGAAATGTAATCTGAAAAAGTAACACCGCCGAGCACTGAGACTTTTTAAGCACCATCTCCTGTACAGGAAGGCCATTTGCATGTTCCACATGGAAGAGAACCATGGAACCAGAATCATAGAGTTGGAAGGGGTCACAAGGACCATCCAATCAAACTCCATTCTGCCATCCCAGAAGACTCCCAAAAAACAGTTACCCAAACCACTGTTTGAAGAACTCCAAAGAGGTAGGCTCTACCACCCTTCGAAGCAGCTTATTCCACTGTCAGATAGTTCTTCCAGCCAAGAAGTTATTCCTAATATTTGGATGAAACTACACTTCTTGTAGTTTGAATGCATTAGTCTGAATGGTTTCTGGAGCAGCAGAACACAAGCTGGCTCCATCTTCTACATGACCATCTTTCTACCATGGCCTACAAGACCATCTTCTACCATCTTTATGGTCTATGTGACCATCGTCTACCATCTTCTAATGTAGATATTTCTACTGTCACTCCAGAAACCAGAACACAAATGAATGCATTGAAGCTAGAAGCGGTTCCACCTAAATATTAGGAAAAAACTCTTGGCTGGAAGAACTATCTAACAGAGGAATAGGCTGCTTCAAAGGGTGTTGGAGTCTCCTTCTTTGGAGGTCTTTAAACAAGTTTAAATTAATTTGCAGAAGACCTGAATTATTAGTTGGGGGTGTACCAAGGAGAAAGGCACAGCAAATCCAGAGCAGCTGATGCTTCAGTTTCACTCCTTTCCCCATTTTGGGGAAGTCATTTTGACAGGTACATAGCTACCATTCAGAATCAGAAGAACATGAACACATTGATCTTGTTTTTAATTTAAGGCCTTGATGGCAAGGAAACGTTTAAATATCCAAAGCTGCTTTGTGAGCCATTCTCAGATGTTCCTTTGCTGCACATGTCTCTTTCTGACCCTACTTCAAAATGTTTACTTGGGGAAGAAAAAAAATAAAAGGAAAGCTGGCAGGGTACATGCCAGCTTGCTTCTTCTGAATGCTTACTTATTACAAGGGACAGAGCAATCTGTCCAGATCTAACTGTTCTTCTGCTAGGGTTCAAAGTCATCATTCATGAAGATCTACACCAGAGGAGGAGGAGGAGAAAAATGCTGCAAAGGCAAGGGTGTGTGTGTGTCTTTTCAAATGGACAATATGCATTATGTAATGCACACAATCTCACAGCTCAGTGCTCACATAAGCGAGGCTGAATTGAAGCAGAACGGCACCTCCTGTCAGCCAGGCCAGCACCGCAACTAAAGAAAGGTAGAGTTCTTTGGACAAATCACCAAGGAGTTAAACTACGGCAGGACTTTGCAAAGCAACCTGCTGGCCAAAAAAAAAGAAAGAAAAAAAAAAAAGAAAGAAAGAAAGAAAGAGAAAAAAAAAAAGAAAAAAGGGGAAAAAAGCAGTACAGGAAATCTTTAGCCTGATTTCCTGTCTAGTCCCTGGATCTGGCAGAAATTCTGCATCCTTACATTTGCTGCCCTCTGCAGCTTTGCCTCCAACCCCAAATCTCTCTTCTTTCTTCCTGATAAAACTGCACTAAGGGGCTTAGCGCCACTAACCCTCTTGGTTTCCCAGACAGACTGCCCTTTCTTCCTATGGACCTTATAGGGACTTACGTTGCCAAATTGTTGCCGAAGCGTGAAGGTGGGATCATCCGTCCCACTTCTAAAACGTAATTGAGGCTTCCCACTTTCCTTCCGTTGACAAAGCAACAAAACAGAGAAGCCATTTTTTGAATAACTGGATATCCCATTATTCAAAAAATGGCTTCTCCTGGCTTTCCCGTGAATGCTTCGTTGATGGAAGGAAAGCAGGAAGCCTCAATTATGTTTTAGAAGTGTGATGGATGATCCCACTGTCACACTTCGGCAACAGTTTGGCAATGTTTTGGCAACCTAAGTCCCTCTGTGAAAAGGGTTTATGCGTTATGCCTGGCAAAGTACTCTCTCTTCCTGCTCTCTTATGGCCCACCTTTTGTATGTAGCCACTGATGCTTTATACAGTACTATTTTCCTCTATTTGAAATACAATAGGCATTGATGGAAATATTAACATGTCATTGTCACCGTCACTGATTGATTTGGAATCTACCCAAGAATCTTTTGTTGTTATTAACCATTTTGAATTGATCTTGACTCTGTGGATGAGACCTCTCCAGGACTCATTATCTTCTCGCAGATTCATACCCATGGAATCCTTAATAATCCAACCATCTAGCATGTGTCCTTCCTCTCTTTCTACTTCCTTCCACTTTTCCTAGTATTATTTTTTTTCCCAATGAGTCCTGACTTCTCATGATGCAGCCAAAGTATGACACCCTCAGTTGGCTTCCAGGGAGATTTCAGGCTTGATCAGTTCTAGGACTCATTTATTTGGGGAGATCTTGTTGCACCTTTGAGACTAGCTGAAAGAGAGAAATTGGTAGCATGAGCTTTTGTAGACTTCAGTCTACTTCCCCAGATGCATGAGGAAGTAAACTCAAGTCTACGAAAGCTTATGCTGCCAATTTCTTTCTTTAGTTAGTCTCAAAGATGCTACAAGATACCTCTATGTACTGATTCTACAGACTAACACGGCTATATCTTTGAATTCTACCAGGGTTTTTTTTTGGGGGGGGGGGGTTGTTGTTTTGTTTTGTTTTTTTCGGCTGTCCATGGTAACTACAGCACTCTTCTCCATCAACGTATCTCAAATGAGTTGATTTTCTTTTTATCCCTTTTCTTAATTGTCCATCTCTTGCATCTATACATGCTGATGGGGCATACCATAGTTAACAATTCCAACTTTCATGCTTAGTTGTATATTTTTGCTCTTTAGCACCTTTTCCAGTTCTTTCATAGCTGCCCTTCCCATTCCTAGTATTCTTCTGATTTCTTGACTGCAGTCCCCATTCTGATCTATGTTTGACCCAAAGTATAGGAACTCTTTTACAATTCCTATTTCCTCATTGTCTAGGTTGAAAGTATGAAGATTCTCCATGATCCCAAAAATCTAGGAATCAGTATTGTAATAATCAATATTGTTGGCCACATGCACTTCAGTTTTCATCTATGACATGGTGAAGTAGCAAAGGGAGCTGGATTGAAGGAACAATAAAAATTGTTGGGGAATTCCAAATCTCTGCTGGTAGTTTGTCTGGAATTTCCAAGAAGTTCTGAAGACACAATTTCAGAGGTCAATCATTGTGCAAAGAAGTTGGTTTCAACCATCCTTTGGGTCCAGGGGAGGCATAAAGGGACATTATTCACTCTGAGAGCTTTCCGTTGTTTTGCGCCCACTTAAACTTTCCATACTCCAGATGAACACTTTTTCCTTTATTTTCTTCTTTAACTCCTTTCTAACTGAACCCAGTGGATGATGTGAAGTGTCAGGAGGGGAACATGGCACCAACAGCTGCAGCTGGTTCAGAAGAAATCGAAACTCCCAGAGAAAACATCAAATTTTAACATGAAAGCTGAGCTCTCCTTGGAAGGTTCCTCTGTTGCTTACATTTATAGCTTTCAGAGCCTTTCACTGCCCCGTTGAAGCAACTTTTGATTTTTCTCCTCTCTTGAATTTGCCTTAACGGTGGCAATTTGCCTTAACGGTGGCACGTCTCTATTTCCTGCAAAGCCTGAAACGTCACACAGTGATCGCAAAGTCACACATGAATGTCACACAAAGGGGGCAGCTATGTCTTCTAGCTGTGTGAACCCTTGTGCTGGATTTGAAAGAGATGTTGTGAGGCAACCTACAGTAGAACAGCATATGTACCTGAAAGAATCTCCAGTTTGGAGCAGCCTCTGGTCAGGCACTGAAAACCGATATAGGCTGAGATATAGATGGATAAGAGTGCTCTGTCCGTTGAACAACTTGTGCAGTGATGGGATTGATAAGTTACACTGAATGTCAAAGATCTGGTCAGCATAAGGCCTCCCCTGCCTCCCATCAGGACTCTGGGCAAAAGTGGGGAAGTCTTGATGCCATGGATGGCATCATGATAACATCATCTCTCATGATAACATCATCTTGGAGAAGGGGGACTGACTCTGATAGCAATAAAAGTTGTGTGGATGAGGTTTTTTCCCCTTTGCCTGTATGATCTTTAATACTTTTCCCTGGCGGAAAAGCCTGTGGAGTTTCAAAAGCGTGCCTAGCATAGATTCATAGAATCATAGAGTTGGAAGAGACCACATGGGCCATCCAGTCCAACCCCTGCCATGCAGGAACTCCCAATCAAATCCCAATCATCCCCGACAGATGGCCATCCAGCATCTGTTTAACGACCTCCAAGGAGGGGGCCTCCACTACACTCCAAGGGAGTGTGTTCCACTGTCAAACAGTCCTTACTGTCAAGAAGTTCTTCCTAATGTTGAGGTGGAATCTCTTTTCTTTGAACTTGCATCCACTGTTCCGGGTCCTGTTCTCTGGAGCAGCAGAAAACAAACTTGCTCTCTCCTCAATGTGACATCCCTTCAAGTATTTAAAAAGGGCTATCACATCACCTCTTAACCTTCTCTTCTCCAGGCTAAACATCCCCAGTTTCCTAAGGCGGTCCTCATAGGGCATGGTTTCCAATCCCTTCACCATCTTAGTTGCCCTCCTTTGGACATGCTCCAGTTTCTCCATATCTTTTTTGAATTGTGGTGCCCAGAACTGGATACAGGATTATTCCAGGTGGGGCCTGACTAAAGCAGAACAGAGTGGCACTATTACTTCCCTTGATCTAGACACTATACTTCTATTGATGTAGCCTAAAATTGCATTGGCCTTTTTAACTGCCACATTGCACTGTTGACTCATGTTCAGCTTATGGTCTACTTGGACTCCTAGATCCCTTTCACACGTGGTCTCACTCTGCCAGATGTCCCCCATTTTATATCTCTGCATTTCATTTTTCCACCCCAAGTGCAGAACCTTACAGTTCTCTGTGTTGAATTTCATTTTGTTAGCTTTGGCCCAGCTTTCTAGTCTATTCAGGTCATTTTGAATTTTAATCCTGTCCTCTAGGGTATTAATTAATAATAATTAATAATTAATAATTAATAAAGATGTTGAACAGCACTGGGCCCAGGAGAGAGCCCTGTGGGACCCCACTGGTCACTTCTTTTCAGGTTGAAAATGAGCCATTGTTGAGCACCCTTTGATTTCAGCCAGTCAACCAATTACAAATCCATGTAACAGGTAACTTGTCTAGCCCACATTTTACAAGCTTGTTTTGTGCACTTCTGTTGGTTCGCCCAATAAAGGTATCACTGTTTTGTGGATTTTGGATGTGAATCAGGTGGTTCTCTATAGGAACCTTCATGCTGAATGTCTCAAATAGACCAATACAAGAGCATATTCATTTGATACCAATCCCTCGTGAGTAGAAACTGACAAACTAGATGGAAACTATCAAGCTGGGGATGTTCATGACAATTCTTGGATGGGAACATTTCTATGATCTCTCCCTTTAAGTGCGATCTTCAATACTGGACTTCACCTGGGGATGTTTCCTCCAGATCTTGTAGCACCTTTTCTAAAATCGGTACAGATGGAAGTAATGGAACATGCAGGATCACTGTTGGGCTCGCAGAAATCTGTACAATCTAGTCCTTATTTAAGGCAAAGGGAGCACATGGAATCTTGAAGGTTAATTTTGTTGGAAGGTGTTGATATTGTAGTCGTCTCAAATTTCAATGCCTGAGTCTGACGTTTTGATTTCCCATCTTGTCCCACTATGACAGTCATTCTGAATGATGTTCCTGAGGCTTTCCTGGTACCAATATACATTTTTCTATATGCATTTTTTTCCTGCTGTTTGGTTTAGCATCAAAGGACATGCACCCTTCACTACCTAGCATACAAGATATCTCCTGGCATACAAGATATCTCCAAGGTGGAATATGAGATGTATAAGATTGTGTGATGCATAGTGTTGGTAACCTGGAACATATCCAATAAGCCACAGAGAATGGGCTCCTCTTGGCAGTGAGAACAGCAAGCTAGTTGGTTTTTCCCTGGTGGAAATCTTTTAATGGATAAACTGTATTGCACATCAAACTTCCGAGGTGAAAAATTGGCAATGGTAGCAAGAACTGATCTTTTTTCCTTTCCCCCCTCTTTAAATATCTGTACTTTTATTGTATAGTTTAATAGTTTCTGCACCTTCTGAAAGTAACAAGGGGGGGGATTGTTTTGTGGAAGAATTGTCCCCATGTGAAAACAAGTTACAACCAAAAGTATGGATGGATGGATGGATATATATTTATGCAGTTTTTACACAAAAGGAAAGATGGATAGATATACAGTAGAGTCTCAATTATCTGACATAAACTGGACCGGCTGATAGTTGGATAACCAAAAATGTTGGATAATCCGGAAGGTCCAAGAAAAGCCTTGAAATCACTATGAATTGCAAATGTATTAAAGTTTTTTGCAATAACAGTAAAAGTAAATGTAAAGAAATCACTGATCAACATTGTGATGTACAGTATAAACAGTTCAGTCCTCTGAAAATTTAAAGAAATCACAGCAGCCGCGATGTTGGATAATCCGGAATGTTGGATAATCCGGAATGTTGGATAACCGAGACTCTACTGTATATATTTATGTAGTTTAAACACAGATACACACACACTCAAAATACCTAAATAAATTAAAAGAAACAAAGACCCACAAATTGCAGAAGGAATGGAAGTCCTCTCACGTGTCTATATTTAAGACTAAAGCCTTTTCCTAACCTCCAAAACCAGTCCAAGCTCCAAGGGACCATACTGCACAACTGTCTGGAGTGAACTTTCATTAACCTGGGTCTCTGTGCCAACTTAAATACATAGAACCTCTCCCCTTGAAAGAAGCCATTCAGGCACATGCTTCAAGATACATGGAAAAACCATTACGGAAATTATCAACACGGCAATTAAACAGGAAAGAAAGAAAAAAACTATACAATGGCAAAACCATACACAGCCCATAAATAAGGGAATTTTGGGGGTGCAATTCTTGCAAGCACATTTTTTGGAAAGGGTCTTGAAAGTTCACTCTCATTAAGAAGGAGACAGGCCACCACTGTGTGCGTATTCTGAACCACAATTTTTTTAAAAATAAAATAACAACCAGGTAACAGAGAGGGGCTGTATAAGTCATGCCTAAGCTTCCCTAGTCTGGAAGATGACACATTTTTTGCTGCTTTTACTGCAGGCAACTTAGGACTGATATAATGTAAACCAGGCTGTGAAAATGTCTGGTTCTTCTGAATCAAGTGGAAAGTCTGCAGCAGGAGCAGACAGATGAATTCATTATACTCACCCTGCAGATAGCACCAGGGAGCAAGGATCAGGGTTTTTACTAGCCTGTGCAGGCTTTTTTTTTTTTTTTTTTTGGAGTGAGAAAGCATGATGACTTTCCAACACCAAGGTTACAGCCTGAAAAGGTTCCCATGTGAAATGCGCACCACACAACCAGTGTATGTTGGGAACAGATAATCCTAAAGATGCACCTGGGTTTTCAATTAGCATTTGCTGCATAGAAAAAAAAAAAGTCTCAGCAGAGAACAATCTGAAGAAGTCTTTTGCTCAGTCTGCCAAAGCAGTAAAGTGTGCAAGACTGCCTTTGAAACTTAGGCAGGAAAGTCTGAAAGAAACAGTCTGTGTTAAGGAGCCACTATAGAAATTGGGAGGTTTTCATCTGACCTTTGCCTTGTGCTTTTTCATTCTAGCTTCAGTGGCTATTGTTTTATTAGCGTGGCGTTTTATCAGCTTGCAAACTGCCCATGAAATCAAACAACACGGGGCAATATGTAACAACTTGAACTGCAGATTGTTTCTAGAAGGTTTGAGATCCATCAATCCTGTCTTGTCCAGGATAGAAAACACACACCAGGAAGCTTCCTCATTGAGAAAAAAGATGAATTGAAATAGCAAGGTCCTTCATGCCCATACATAAAGACCCTCACCATGGTATAAAAGAGGTTTTAAAAAATCACAGTCTCCTCAAGCTATGTCATAACACTAGTTAAGATTTTTATGTTAGAATGTCATAGGGCATGATTTCAAACTGTAGCACAAGGTAAAAGGAAAGGATCTGAAGAGGGAAGGAGAGAATAAGGAAACTCGGGCATCCGTTCTTATGTCCTAACATCCTTACAATAACTACCAATCCCCACACTTGCTTATTTGTGTTAGCTACTGTGATTTATATATTGTGGTTCAGTTCAAATATGCACAAGGTCAGAAAACAGGCCTCCATTCAGAAAAAAAAAAGACTGTTGACCCAATCTTCTTAGTCATAATTCACATCACAAACCATGGTCTGAACTTTCAAACACATCACAGACAAACTGTAGCTTAGACATACTTATCTGTTCTTACTTTGCCATTTGCTCCATGACCAGCTTTTTAAAATTTGCTTGGGCCTCCCCGGGTAAACAGTAACCCATACTTTGTTCTATTAGTTCAACACCATAATTAAAATGTTTCCTAAACCATGCTCTGAGATCATGTTTGAATCGAGCCACAATCTATACAGCACACAAATAAGCAAGTATGGAGATTGCTAAGTTTTTACAGAATCTGCAAAACGGCCATTTCAGAACATCAGCATCACACCAAATGTATCAAGTGCATCCTATAGCAAAGCTCAGCAGAAAGCCACCTTTGGTCCCCACATTTTGATATCCCAAGGCCTTCTTACCTTTGCAGCAGAATTTGAGACTCCATGGGCAACATTCCTTATAAGGCCACCGACATTTCCATATTTTATCAGCCCGGTTACCCCTTCCGAAACATCAGTTAAGAGACCCATTGGGTTGCCAAGGAAGTCCACAGAGCTCAGGATCCTTGCCGCTTGGCTGAGCAACTCCTACAATGGGAGACAAGAGACATCACTAAGAGTCATAACTCGTCATAACACTATGTGCCGACAATGGAGCCCCAAATTTCCCCAATTACTTGTGGTTTCTTCCACAATGATGATAGGTGTTTGCCTTCCCACGATCCCTGTTCATCAGTTGGCACTGTCACTGACATCAGAACAAGGTGCCCAGCCACGTTATCAATACCGAGTACCTTGTTGTAACCTAAGAGTGACTCACATCTACAATAGCTGAACTTGGTGACTTGCAGGAACCATGTGGGAAGGCAGCCTCCCGTCATTACTGCAGAGAGAGATGAAAACCCAGAGCAAAAGGTAGGTTTTTAAAATTCAGATTAAGGGGAGGAAAAGCCAAACTGGTTGCAGACATTGTGAAGACAGGCTACGCCTGTAGGTTTTGGCCCTATATCTTGTAATGAGGATGCAGTAAGGCTGGGAAGAAGTCGAGGTAAATAACCCATGTAGACTTATACATGTATCCCATGCAGCCCTTGAGCCGCAGTATTCCCATCCCTGGACCTGGCCTTCAGAAGCTGAGCAGAAAGGAAGGAAGGTCCATTTGGAACGTACAGTGGTGCCAACTCTTGTAACCTTTAAGGCCATTTTCACTCACTTCCTGAAAGTGCTTCAGAATATCATTGATGATAAACTCCTGCGTCTCGTAAGGGTGGACTCTGGTGAAGGGATCCAGGTTGATCACAGCATCTTCAAACCTGACCAGCGGGAATCCCAATGTACTCTTCAGTGCCTAAACCAAGCAGAGGAGCTGGATTAACATCCCCAGCATTTAAACCTTTAATTCCTTCATCTGAAGCTTTACAGCCTTCTCAACTTAACTATGGATTTCTGGAACAGATATTTTCTTCCAAGCTGTTAAAATCAATATTTTACCCTTCATCATATTTTCTTATTTTCCAACCTCAACTCAAGTACAGGTGGAAAGACACTTTTGGGATGCAAGGTGGCTTAGAGTAAACCCAGGGGGTGATCTTGAGGCAAGTCACACTCTCTCAGCCTCAGGAGAAGGCAAAAGAAAATCCCCTTTGAACAAATTTTGCAAAGAAAGCCCCAGATAGGTTCACCTTCAGATCACGATAAATTAGGCATGACTTGAAGACACCCAACAACGAACCATTTCACAAAGACTGTGCAGTTTGGAGTTTGTTCTCCTCAGAAGCATAAACTGAAACTGGAGGCATTTTTTCTATGAACTCAAAAAGGCCTGGGTTATTTTAAGCTGCACTCCCTTTTAGTTTCAGGTTACCCATTAAAAAGCAAACTGATCAGCCAAATAAAATTCGTAGCTTCCTTCCACAAGGAGGACACATGGACATTGCACGCTTACATAAGAATGTATCATACTTTGGAATTTGGGTGTATAATACAAATGCAATCATGGGGTTTCATGTAATTACGTATTTGGGTATTTCACACAATTTCGGGAAATGGGAAGTCGTTCCAAATGCAATCATGGGGTTTTGCGTAATTGCGTAGTTGAGTATCTCATGCAATTTCGGGAAATGAGGGATCATTTTCAGGCGATGGGAAGTCATTCCGAACGTAGTCTGAACGCAATCAGAATTCACGTAAATTCACTAAACTAGTAAATTTACGTGAATTTGAATTGGCTTCATTTGAAAATACCCCCAAATTCCAAAGTATGATAAACTCCATAGTCAGAGATCACAGGATGCAAAGATGAATGGATAGAGGAAAGGGGAAGATGGAAGAAAATTAAACATCTCAAATTAAAGGCTGGCTGTCTGAAATACTGATCAGATGCAGTCCACACTGCAAAACTATATGACAGGCCACACTTGTGATTTTTAGATATTTAAAAGAAAAGCACAGATTGACACAGAGTGGAAGCCTGGAGGCACTGATTATTACTTAAAGATCAGGATTAAGATTGGTAAAATAGAAAATTAATTAAAGGTTAGAAAAATGAGATCGATAGTCTCACTCTGAGCCTCTTATAATAAACACTGTAAGAACATATCTTGGTGTAGTGGTGTCCAGAGATGCTGCTGAACCACCATCATCTGCGATCACAGGCCATGCTGGGTAGGGATTATAGGATTAGGCTATTAGGCTTTATTTATATAGTGCTGTAAATTACGCTGTAAGTAGGAGCTGTACCCCAGTAATATCTACAGATCCAAGTTTGGAAAGCACTCAGCAGATTATTCCAAAGTGAGGGACCTAAGAAGCCTTACCTTAAGATCCAAAGGGAGCTTGCTGGAAGTGAAGACACTCAGCTTTATCTGTGGCACACTAATTTTGAGATTCTCAAAGTAGTATCGCTTCTGGGCTCCCTCTTGATTGACTGGCTTTTCATGGAGGTTTTCATCATAACTTTCAACCTCTGTGCCAAATTGAATAACAGACATTATATATATTGGGATATCTACGGCTCTACTGCTGTCATGAGAAAGGATACTGAAGAGATACAATACCCATCCTGAGATATTACAAACTAAATGTGAACCCTGATACTCTGTCTATCTGAAACTTTTTTAGTAGCATTGGCATTGAGAGGATGGTGGAGGAGAGCTTGAGAACAACAGGTTCCAGGTAAACAACAGCATGAATGCAGTAAACAATGCAATAAACTTGAGCTGGGAAGGAATGGGATTCAATTGTTGCAGTCCGCCTGTGTACAACAGGCAAGGTAAACAGCAACTGACTCCAGAATCCCATACTGAGCATGCAAGAGTGACAGTGACACATTTCCAAGCCTTTCCAAGTCCCTTTACGTATAGATTCTTCAGTTCTAGCTGGAGACCTGAAAACATATCTGATTTTGGTATGCTTAATTTTTTGTGGGTTTTTTGGGCTATGTGGCCATGTTCTGGAAGAGTTTATTCCTGACATTTAACCAGAATTTGTGGCTGGCATCTTCAGCCACAGATGCTGGCAAACGTCAGGAAGAAACTCTTTTAGAATGTGGCCACATAGCTTGAAAAACCCACAAAAGACTATGGATGCCAGCCATGAAAGCCTTCGACTTCACATACCTGATTCTGTCTGGTCATAGCCAAAGAAACTGAGAAGTTTAAGGAAGAGCTTCTCCTCAATTTGGACGGTGAACTTGCTAGCAGTGATCATCAAATGCTGTAAGGAGAAGAGAGAGTTAATTTCTACCATGCCGCCCCCACACAAAGCACTTTGTGAAAGCAAACAGAAGTGATCACGTGAAGAGTTCGCTATCTAAATATACTCACAAGGTGACCTGCAAACACAAGCAGACAACACGTGCTTGCCTTTTTAAAATAAAAAAACATGCAGAGTTCTGAATTCCAGCCTCCCACAGCTTTTGCTCACTCTGGCTCAAGAATGAGTTCAGAGTCAGCAGGAACCTACAAGGCTTGAATCGGATCCATATTCCACAAGGCAGATGGAATGCTAACACACTGTATTAACCCATGCTGAGAAAAATAACACGCTTCTATTGTAAGAAGTCACCTTTTGGTCTCATCGGGTTCAATCAGGAAGCTGTGCAAGACCAGCCTCACTTTTTACGTTTAGGCAAGGGAGCTGGTTTTGTACTACAGTGCTCATCACCAGTAAGGCAAACCATCAGGAAGTCTGGTACACGTAATCCAAAAAAGTCGGAGAGCATCAGGTCACCTCCCGCTGCTGGGCTGCCTAGGCTTTTATCCCATTTAAATTATTCTGTTGTTTTTATCTGCAATTATTTTGAATGGCTGAAATTGTTTTAAGCGTCCTCAGACTTGAGATTGCATGGCAGAGGGGTGGGACAGACATATTTTTCATAAAAGAGAAAGAAAAAAACTCTGCTGTTGCACAAAACTGAAGTGCAAGAGGAAAAGCAAGCGTTAGAGAAAACTTCTTCTAATGGGAGGCAGGTGGACGGCTGCAAATGGGACATGCAAGAGGGGTAATCAGAATAATCCAGATTTTGGAAAAGTGCAACGAAAAGTGTAAACTCCTTCCAATGTTGGCAAGGGCATTTGGAGAGTTGGGAGTCCAAAAACAACCTTCCTAAGATCTGAAACAATCCTGACCTACTCCATCTGATAGGTATCTAAGGACTTGTTCCACTTCAGTTACTATTACATCTCTCTCTTCACTTGCCAGAATATTCTGGGTTGCCTCCAGAGCATTCAGGCCCTGAATTCCCCATTATCTGTATGCTGTCCACAGTGAATATAAGCAGCTGCCTTCCCACGTAATCTGCATTTGTGGCCTGGTGCAACCACTGAAGTCACAACAAGGCACCCAGCCAACATAGCAGTGATGCCAGGCAGCTTGCAAAGACTGCATAGCCCATCATCGCAGCTAAAGAGTTAAAACACAGTTAAAAACTGCATTAATTCTGCAGTGCAGATGCAGCCCTGTTTACATCTTGCTTCACTCTTTGCTTCTCTGTGGCTCCATCTTGACTCTAATCCTATCAGCACTCACCAGCACTTTACAATTAAGGGGGCTGACACAGAGTGCTTATTTCTTTTCATTTTGTAAAAAAAAAAATTAAAAAAAATCAATAGCCAGAAGTGACATTCGGTTGCTGGATTACCTTGTATATATCAGTTAAAGGGCTCTTACTGGGAAATTTCATGGCATTCAACTGCACAGCAGGACCTGTCTCGACCGCTTCGTTTTCACCCATTTTAGGGGTCAAGAAAAGCATGAAAGGCTGAGTAGTCCGAAGAAGTTGGTTGTCCACCTAAAGGAAAACAGATAGAGAATAAGTATGGGTATGTTTCATTTGCAGATTGGCAGCCCTTGGAGGAAAATGGTGCCCTTACTGAACAGCAGGGGTTTGGACTATATAGCCCTTGTTGTCTCTTCCAAATTTTAAGATTCTATGATTCTATTCTATGTGGAGCATTTGCAGAAATAGCTTCTCACTTTTGTGTAGATATAATCCCATAAATGAGACTGCTCTGCAAGCCAAAGCATTCAATTCTCCCTGACCCGATACAAAACAGAACAAACTCTGAAGGAGTAGGTTTGAGAATTCACCACCATCTCCAATGAATCAGGCTTTTGTTCCATAGCTGTCAGGACACTCAGGAATATTTTCCCTTGCAATGATAGGAAACTGTGCAGCCCTCCTATGAAGGAGGACTACTTTCCAGCAAAATATCCTTGAATCTGTTTCTAGTTCAAATGTAGCTTTCACGCTCCAGGATGCACTTTATTTTGGAGCATTCGTCTATAATTCCCATTTGAGGGTCGATCCGTTCCATTACCTGCACATCTTGTATGCTTAGTTCAAGCACTTGACTCGCTGACAGCTGCGTGAAATGGACGTTGATGCCAGTAAAGCTTGCAAAAACCAGCTCTTCCGGGACTTTGTTAACTAGAGATAAGCCTATTCCACCTTCTAATTTCAACTGGACCTATGAATGGAACAGAAAATTGATTCAGAATATAGTAGACTCTCCACAATCACTGGGGTTAGGAAGGCAGGACAGCCATGAAAGTGGGAAAATCGTAAATAAAAACCCATTATGTTTTTTTCACCTGAGAGAACACCTCTCTATGGCCACTTGAAGTTGAACCAAGAATGTTGCTGGCCTAGGGGAGTTCCTTTCTAGGACTGACTAAGTCCTCCACAACTCTAGCACAACTTTTGATGAACATCAACCACAGAGACATCCTGGAGGATCTAGAGATTCCTAGAGAGAACATAGTAATCAAATCTGCAAAAGTCAAAGCTGCAAATGTGAAGGGTCAACTGAAGTCTTCATAAGTATTAAAGCCCCAAAGTTGAATAAGCCCTGGAATGAGAACTTGCCAAACATTCAAATAGCAAATTAAAATAAGTTGCACTTTCCAATTGCACAAATTGATATGACATCTGAAACTTTAAAAAAAAGTGAAATTTCTCCATGAGGATGAGTTTAGACTCTGGAGAATGTGTGTATGTGTGTGTGTGTGTATACAGGTTACTTACCAGTAACAGTATTTATTCGAGTGGTCATCGGCAAATTCACACAAAAAGGTTATTCTGCGCCTGTGCAGGCAGCTTCAGAAGCTTCTTGCAGCTTTTAAATGCGTTTTGGCGGTAGCCCCGCCCACTCTCCAACTGCCTTTATTAGTCGGTTTCTTGCCTAAACCCTCAGTTCCATGGATGCCGCAGCAGCAGCAGCCCAGGACCGAAGGAGAGGAAGGACACGACTATGTGGGGAGGATGGGTGGGATTTGTGTGAATTTGCAGATGACCACTCGAAAAAACACTGTTACAGGTAAGTAACCTATCCTTCTTCTTCGTGGTCTCTGTGAATCACACAAATGGGTTAGACTAGCAAGCTTAAGTCAGCGGAGGTGGGAGTGCCATGCCACACAAGAACGGCATATTGGCCCCAAATAGAATCACCAGTCGGGAAACCAAGCCCAAGAGCATGCAAACATGGAGACACACAGATGACTCTACAGAGTTGTGTAGAAAAATCCAATACTGAGACGTAGTAACACAGTCACCAATGCAGGTGAAACATGCCCATTGGTAGAAAAACAGGCTTGCCAGCTAACTGTATGTCACACAGATTGTAGGTAAACTTTGATGGTGCATATTAAATGACAGGTATAAAGTAAGGGCAGGGAAAAACCCTGACCTAGATAGCCCAGATTTGTTGGTAATGGAGATTATGGCAAAGTTACTGAATAGGTGAGTGACGTGGAATAAAGGAATCTCACTAATGTGAGCAGCTCTTGGAAGACAGGAAGCAAAAAGGTCTGGTATACAGACATTGTCTAATCCAAGGTGGACTGAATCCAACTTGAAGGGCAAAGAGCTCCCAATAATGTGAGGCTGCACAAGCTGGGGCATTGGTATCCAGCAAGAGGGGCTTACAGAGCCCTCAGACTTGAGGTGTGTCATTCAAAGAATCTTGAAAATAGGAAAAGGGCAGTGACCTGATAAAGACTCCCAAAGCCATGGGAGATTATGGCAGTGACAGACACAGCCTAGAATGCTAAGTAGCCTAGGGCTAAATGTCATTTTTACAGAGTATGAAGAAAACAATCTGTGGTCAACAGTGAGATAGTTGGGAAGTCCATCCATAGAAACAGAGAGCCTAACGACATCAAACTGGAGAAGAGTTTGAGCAGTGATTTCTGGAACAAATATTTTCTCATTAAGTCAAAACAAATTTCTGACAAAAAAGAAAATGAGAAGATCGCAAAATACAATTGTTGTGACGCACAAGACATGCTGTATTGAAGCGTAATATTCAAGGGCTATCAGCAAGAAGCATGCAGATCTTGGTGAACATGAGAAACAAAAACAACAGTGGTTAATATGATGCCAATAGGACTAGTCACCTAGTCAGCATTGTAGAAGTGAAGGGATACCACACTGTCAGGTTGAAAGAAGTCCATGTGGGGATGGTATCCAGTCACGTGATGTCCTGTAGAAGCTGTATCAAGGATATCACAACATGGACAGAAGAACCAGAGCTGACAGGCAAGCAGTGTAGCAGGAGTGACCTCATGTCAATCCATCCTGAATGGGCCCTAGGAACAAACCTGTTCAGAGCAGAGGAGCTGGAATAGACTTTAAGAGCCACAAAGTCCAATTCTAGCCAGGTGGTTCAAAACACCAGGCAATATGACAGAAATAATCCTAATGTTATCCCTAATGCTTAAGAGGAACAACTCAAGCTGTAGCATTAATCCACTGAAACATGCCAATATGCACAAAGGGCCTGG
This sequence comes from Urosaurus nigricauda, assembly GCA_034509955.1. Lineage (NCBI taxonomy): Eukaryota > Metazoa > Chordata > Lepidosauria > Squamata > Phrynosomatidae > Urosaurus > Urosaurus nigricauda. The sequence goes on along the minus strand of JAOEGL010000008.1, from coordinate 2,942,410 downwards.
AGACCATATAACAGTGGCTCAAAAACTCTTATCGTTTAGGTTCAGGGCACGTAATTAAGCATGAAACTGTGATGGGGCATAGCAATTAGGCGGAGCGCAGGACTCCCTTAGGGGAGAGAAGCCCCAGGAAATGTGCAGAATGCATGGTTAGTCTTGTCAGGGTTGCAGGTGGAGGTCTGAAATATCACCTCACCCACTTGACGTCTTGGACCAAAGGTTCAGGAGAAATAGGATGGTATGGCATCAGTCGGCCAGGAGAGATGGGACAGGTATGCAAATCTCGAGATCTTCAAGTATCCACAGGGTAGACAAATCTTTAAATGGAGGCTCGAAAAGGGATGTCTCCAGAGGGCAATCCTGCCCAGAGCAGAAAATGGAAAGGAATTGTAGCAGTTGTTTGCCACCTGTTGCAAGGAAGAGTGGCATCGACAAGAACCCTTTGGAAGGGGCCTGGGAAATAGACATGTATTTCTCACCATATCTAGTGGCCCTTGATAAGAGGCATCAACTGCCTTAGATGGCACTTACACCAGGAAGTGGTAAAACCTTTCCCCGTAAATGATGGTCTCTGAGCAATAATAATAATAATAATAATAATAATAATAATATTTATTTCTTACCCGCCCCTCTGTAAAACAATCGGTATCAAAGTAAATACAATGGTATCAAAGCCTCCCATAGGGGAAAAAGAGGATCACACTTGAGCTGGTACCGGGTGCATAATGGTAGGAATCCCTAGGTGTGGAGGGAACAAACCAATTTATGAGATTTGATTGTACCATCTTGAAGCAGTTCATATGGTGAAGGATTACATGTAACCAGAGTGAACAGGTTGTGCTCTCAAATTTTACGGGGCCAACTCAGAAATCAAACTTGAATGTCCACATAAAGTGACATTCAGCTGTCCCGCCTGAGAGGAAGGACATCGTCATAAATCGTAACATGAGAATGGTGATGTCCTCCATCAGTATAAACCACGTCCCGCAAATCGGTTATATGGGGATAGGCATTGTGCCAGCTCTCGGTAAAGAAGGAATATTTACACTGTATAACTGTCCAATGATGCTGGCATCCCTCGATACTGAGAGAGCAACCTGAAATACTTCACAGTTTCGAATGAAATGGGACCAGAGTATGTGTCAGGGTGACCATTTTTGGCTCAGAAGCAAAGAACTGACCACTGGTGGTGGTTCGAGAGACAAATTGTAGGAGCCATAAAGGCCTTGAGAAGGAGGAGCAAGCATGGCCCCGAATTTGGCAAAGCATCCGCAGATAGTGACCCTCAGTTCCAAGGAAACTGTATGGACCTGAATCAGGGAGGCCAGAGCCAGTGGTGCACCTCATGGTCCTAAATTGACCGAGCGCTTGCTGATAAGTGACCTCAGTACAGAGGAAACAACTACAGCTTTGAACCCAAACCAGCTTCAGCCACACTGGCTAATCACACTGGCTAATCATGGCCACCAAATGAACCTGGTGGTGGCAAGGAGCATGCGGCGGTACCAATAACGGCCCTCAGAAATTGGAAAGCGAGCTGCATTCGAATCCTCTTGTGTAGCTCAAAACGGTACCGATGTTGGGCTCTTAATAGTCATCTTTTCAAGGAGAGTCATGATGAAATGAGCCATACCATGATGGCAATCTGGCTAACACTCAATAATCTGGGAGGGTGCATGTAAGGTCGCCTTTAGGCCAACCTGGGATACCCTGGACAGCCAGGGACTGACGAGCATTGAAGCAGGGATGGAAGGCAACAGGCTGGATCCTGAGAAGAGTCAGGGACCAACAATGAGAGAGGTAGGCAGTGAGCCAACCAGTTTCGAACGTGGAGCATCAAGGAGGATCAAACCATGGCTATGAGTCATTTGGTTTGACCCTGGAGAGTTAGGGAATGACAAGGCTCAAAGTTGGGCTACAAGCCAATCTGTATTAGTCCTGAAAGTCAGGGACCGATGAAGATCGAAACCCAACATCCAGGCAATCACTTTGACTCAGAGAGTCAGGGACCAACATGGATCGATGTCGGGCTACAAGTCAACCAGTATAACTCCAGAGAGTCAGGGACCAATGAGGATCGAAGTAGGGCTGCCAAGCAACCGATTTGACCCTGGAAAGTCAGGGAGCAATGAGGGTCAAAGTCAGGCTGCAAGGCAAGCAGTATGACCCCGGAGAGTCTGGGACCGATGAGGATCCATATTGGACTGCCAGCCAAATGGTTTGACCCCAAAGAGTCAGGTATCAATGAAGATCCAAGTCCTGTACCCAGCCAAACGGTTTTACCTCGGAGAGTCAAGGACTGACGATGCTCGAAGCTGGGCTAAAAGCCAATTGGTATGACTCAGAGAGTCAGTAACCAATGATGATTGGCGCCAGGCTGCTGTCTAGTCAGTATGATTCCAAAGAGTCAGGGACCTATCCAGATTGAAGTTGGGCAGCCATCCAATTGGTCTGATACTGGAGAGTCAGGGACCGATGAGGATCCACATTGGGCTGCCAGTCAGACAATTTGACTCTGAAGAGTCAGGGACCGATGAGGGTCGATGTCAGGCTGCAAGCCAATCGGTATGACCCCGGGGAGTCAAGGACCGATGAAGATCCACGATGGGCTACCAGTCAAATGGTTTGACCCCAGAGAGTCAGGGACCGAGGAGGTTCAAAGTTGGGCTCGAAGCCAATCGGTATGACTCTGGAAAGTCAGGGACCAATGAGGATCCACGTTGGGCTGCCAGTCAAATGGTTTGACCCCGGAGAGTCAGGGACTGACGAGGCTCAAAGTTGGGCTCAAAGCCAATCATGGGCTCAAAGCCAATGAGGATCCATGTTGGGCTGCCAGCCAAACGGTTTGACCCCAAAGAGTCAGGGACCGATTAAGATCCACGTCATGCAGCCAGCCAAACGGTTTGCCCCCGAAGAGTCAGTGACCGATTAAGATCCATGTCGTGCAGCCAACCAGATGGTTTGATACCAAGGAGTCAGGGATCGACGAGGCTCAAAGACGGGCTTGAACCCAAGTGGTAAGACTCCGAAGAGTCAGGGACTGATGAGGATCCATGTTGGGCTGCCAGGTAAATGGTGTGACTCCGGAGAGTCAAGGACCGATGAGGATTGACGCTGAGCTGCAATCCAGTCGGTTTGGCTCCAGAGGGTCAGGGGCCGATAATGATGACATCCAACTGGTTTGATCCCGAGGAGCCGGGGACCAGCGAAGACTGAAGTCAACTCCTCTTCAGGAGAATGAAGAGACAAAGCCAGGTGAATGGCCCTGAGACAGTTTGTCCGCAGCAAAAGAACATCCCTAGCCATAGCCAGGAAGAGAGGCTGGTGGCCATTCTATAAGTTTCTCTCAGAGTGATTGAAGCAGGCGCCATTTAAAAAAAATTTGGTCAGGAATAATGGGGCTTTGCCAAATGTGCCAGTAAGAGAAATGGGGGAAAAGTTCTGCCATTTGCACCAACTAAGATGAGCAGCCGTTGTATCAAAAAAAATTTCCTCAGAATTTAAATTCCCATTTAAGTACGCAATTCTTTAAGATATCGCAGAAGAGGCCGTTGTTAAAACAGCTTTAATTCAAAGTCTAAATTCACATTTCAGTAAGCGATTCTCTAAGAAATCGCAGGACAAGTTGCTTGTTAAAACAACTTTACCTCAGAATTTAAATTTGTATTTAAATATGTGATTCTTTAAGAAATCACAGTACAGGCTGTCATTAGAACAGTTTTATTTAAGAATTTAAATTCACATGTAAGTAAGCAATTCTCTAAGAAATTGCAGGGCAAGTCGTTGTTAAAACAACTTTACCTCAGAATTTTAAATTCACATTTAAGTCTATGATTATCTAGGAAATCAAATTATTTGTTTCTAAAATATGAACAACTATGTTAAAAAAAATACCACCAAAGTGCAGATTGATCCTGTCAAATCGAGTTTTAAAGTCTGACACATAAACGAATCTCTGCTGCTAGTGTGGCGGACAAAAAGGAACTGAGGCTGAACTGAAACCAACTCATAAAGGCAGTTGGAGAGTGGACAAGGCTACAGCCAAAACGCATTTAAAGGCTCCAAGAAGGTTCCAAAGCTAACTGTGCAGGCACAGAATAACCCATTCGTGTGATTTGCAGAGACCACGAAGAAGAAATATATATATATATATATATATATATATATATACACACACACACACACACACACAGAAAGAGAGAGAGAGAGAGAAAGTTATTAACATTTATGGTGACTCACTTCCAGCTCCTGCTCAGTGTCAGGATTCTTCAACCTCTGCAGGTCTTGCTCCAGCTCATCCCCTTCATATGAGAAACGATCATTTCTCCGTTGGTTGAAGTCTGTTATCTAATACAGAATGCACTATTAAGATTCACTCCCCGATTTTATATAACAGATATGCCATTGTATATCATGGGCCTTGAACATCCACGGATTTTAGCATCCCCTCGACCCAAACCACAATGGATAAGCAAGGGCCCACTGTATTTTGCAGTAGGGACATCCTTGGAAGATCTGTTATCAATTTCTCATCATCTGCTTTTAGGTTGTTTTTGACCGGGGGGGGGGGGGTGCTTGTTTTATTGATGACCATTTTGAGGAAAGGAAAGGGGTGTAGGCATTTTAATAAATAACTCCTGTCCTGATACACACATGCAGGTAGAATGTATCAATACTACAAATACTACACATGCAGGAAGAATGTATCAATACTACAAAGCATATTAATCTAAAGTTTTTTGTGGGTTTTTTGGGCTATGTGGCCATGTTCTCAAAAAGTTTATTCCTGACATTTCGCCAGAGAAGATGCCAGCCACAGATGCTGGCGAAATGTAAGGAATAAACTCTTTGAGAACATGGCCACATAGCCCAAAAAACCCACAAAAAACTATGGATGCCGGCCATGAAAGCCTTCGACTTCACATATTAATCTAATTTGTAGATGTGGATAGATCACATGGAAAACACCCATCACCTGCAGAACTCTGGTCGGACCATCAGGGATGACCCTGACTACAAGGACTCCAGAGCCAGGCCTCATCTTCTGATTGATAAACTGCTGCTCCGGTGGAACCGGGCCCAACATTTCCATGGAAGTATCTGGACCCAGAACAACCTCTGCTCCATCACGCAGACCTGCTCTGCCTCCTTTTGCCTGGAATGAAAAACCAAAGAGAAGATAAGTAAGCCTGGAAAGGTAAAAAGAAGGTAAATGCACTTAAAACAGACAACATTTCACATTCAGAGAATCAGCGGTTTCAAAATCATAGAGAGATCACAGAACTGGAAAGTACTGTAGAACTCCTAAGAACGCCTCTTCATTCAGTACGTTTCAAATGTGTTGATTTTCTATTTCCTTTTAGCTTTCTTTATTGTGCCCAGGATAATAAACTTTAGAGCAATAAAGTGGTATTACTTAACTTTTTTAAAATTAAATTTTATTAAATTTTGTAAAAGCAACATTACATTGTAAAGTTACTTTAGAGGATTAGGACCGTTTTCCCACCCTCCCCTCCCCAGTTCATTACATGCAACATTTATGTAACTTCATTATATTTGTAATTACTATTACTGTTGATAAGTTCTATTCTTGCGTTCTTTTCTTCTTCCTTTTACTCTTTCTGTTTGATATGAGAGATTTGTGCTATTTTCACTACTCTGTATTTTTATGATCTGATATTCCTTCAAATTTTTTTAGCTTCAATATTCTCTTAAGAAGTAATTCTTGGGTTATTATTCAGATAATTGCTTCCTTGATCAATTATTATGTTGTTTCTCACAACTCCAGTCGCTTTTACAGTATTCTAAAAATATTTGACATTCTTGTCTATGCTTTTAAAAATTGTCTCCATCGATTGCGCATGTTAGCTTCTATTGTTTCAAGCATCCACTCTTCAGTTGAAGGGATTTCTGCAACTTTTCCATTTTTGACGTAATAGTATTTTGGCTCTGGAGCTCATGTATAAGCTTAGTCTCCATTATTTGTTTTTGTCTTTTTGGTGAAACTTTTTTATATACACATCTCTCTCTTTTAAAAAAGAAAGAAAAAAAAAGGAATGTAGGGGTGGAGATCTCAGGTACAGAGAGCAATGTTTTGCAATGAACCTGCATTACCGATATATTTTCCTTTGAAAAATGGAGAAGGAACAGCATGAGATTATGGAGCAAAGTGAGTGAGAAGAAAAGTCAAGTCAAATAGAAGAATCACAAATTTTGACAGCCTCTCTTTAATAAGGAATTCTGAAGAGTGCATCTGTTATACTGCAGCCTACAAATACATTCCAGATGTATAGCGCAGAGCAGACAGTCTTTGATCAAACATCTCAGTTACAAAAACGGCCCCTGACTTTTTAGTCTTTTTTTTTTTTTAAAAAAAACCTTCAAGCCAGATTTGATACTTATGGACACAGTTTGCATGCTGTCTTTGAAAAATCCTTTCCTTATAAAAAAGGCAATCCATCATAATCATCACAATCAATTTAAGCATCTAGCTCTCCCTCCTGCTCTCTGCCTTTTCTTACAAAAAAGAAAAATCCTACTATGACCAGCAAAAGGGAGGTAGCATAGGAATCTTTTCTTTTCTTTTCTTTTTTGAAAGAAGATCAGAACAAGATAAAGCCAGGAGAAAAATTAACAAAACCTGCCGACCATAAACCATTCCTTAAAGAAATGTTCAGACAGAAGAGAAGGCTATCTGGCTTCCATCCACTCTCTTGTCCTCTTTTTAAAGGATTATAATGGAAAGATCTGGTGGGGATCCAAGTAGGAAGAACTGTCCTCAATGTTATGGGTCCCATGTATATGCCACCCTTTCTGAGGACCTCGGGAAGCCCATATGAGGAACCCTGTGCCTTGGCTAAAGCTAAAGCATGCCAGCCATATTAAGGAGGTCTCTTGGGGTCCCAACACAGCCATATGGAGTTTTTTTAGAGCCGTTACCCTTTGTGCTATAAAGCCACAATTGGCTGCTTTTGTAAAGTTTGCAATGCCTTTCTCAAAGCTCAGTTGCTTCCAGTAAGAACATTAAGCTGAAATAAGTTGGTATATGGGTCCCATCCCTTTCTGCTTTTGACTCTGTGCATGGCTGGAACATGGACACAGAGAACCTCCCTGAAATTGATTTTGGGATGGATTTCGACACTCTTATTAGTGCTATGCAGATGAGTCACGTTGAGTTAAATTCTTAGTTGCTAATAACATTGGAGACTAGAGAGCTTATCGCACAGGGCTCCAGGAATGCAAATGGCACAGAACGAAAAGGGGTGTGATGGGAACAGAACTGGGAAAGGATGCATTTTATCATATGCAAGAATGCTGCTGACGCTGACAAAAATCCGTTCCATTCCAAATCCATGCCAGGAATTTTCGGGGATGGCGGCAGCGGTGTTCCAGCGTGCGATAAAATGCGTCCTTTTCTTATTCCGTTCCCATCACACCCCCTTTCATTCCATGCCATTTGCGTTTCTGGAGCCCCTTGTGGTAAGGTCCTAGGATTCAAATCCCTGCTTGCCCATAAAACCCACTGAGTGACCTTAGGTAAGTTCTCTCAGCCCCAAGGGAAGGCAACTGAAAAATCTTGCCAAGAAAACCCACGGTCAGAAACAACCTGACAGCACACAACAACAACAAAATTGCACTGCAATTTTAGAAAATCTCAGCTTAGCATTTTGCACCCTCTGGTTGTGGCTTAAAACAATGCTTAAGGCTATTTCAGACAAATGAAAATGTAGGTTCAATTACACTTTTAAAAAAATATATTTTAAGATACCTCACTTCAGCTTTTGATTCAATTTAGACAGGTTTTTTGAGAATCCTGATATTAAATCCATTTACCTACATTCATTCCAAACAACATCAAGGAAAATAACAATGCCAACCTGTACAACCAGCCCATGCATGCCACAGACTAACTTGCCATCCCGAAAACTCCAGGTCTGCGTGGTACTACGCCGTCTGTCTGGCTTTCTTAGCATCAGTGGTTCATACCTGAAAAGGAAAACTTACTGGTAGCTTTTTTAGTGCTTTACAGGAGTAGTAATAACTCATGTCATTTGATTGACTGCATATTGCTCAGAGATCCATTGATTTAGGATAATTTATAAATACTGTATATACTCATATACATTTGGATTGGGTAAGTATTTGGATTGGGTAAGAGAGAAAATTTAAAAGAGGGCCATTTCCTTTGGCTCATTCTATACAACTGCTTGGAGAGGCATTCTGGGACATCCTTTGCTAAGGGAAGCCTGGTGATTCTCTGTCTCCATTTGGATTGGGTAAGAGAGAAAATTTAAAAGAGGGCCATTTCCTTTGGCTCATTCTATACAACTGCTTGGAGAGGCGCGCGCCTTTTCTTTTCTAATTCATTTTTAATATTTTTTAGTCAAGGAGAGGTGTGAATATAGAGGTGAAAGTAACCTAGGCACAGTTTTAGAAGGCAACTTATTCAATTTTAACAATTGTCTGTTCACATTCCCCTTCAAGGGGTGTGGATATTCAGAGCAAGTGCCTCTGGAAGGTGCTAGCAGCCAGGAGCTCTCTAGATAACTATAGGCCCAGTTGATTGAGTTCACTAACAGAGCTTAGGGACAAAGACCAGCCACACAGGGATTCTTTACACTGGTGTTTAACAGGAGAAGCCCACAGTCTTGTTTCAGTGCCTCCTTAAGACTTCTCACTATGGACACTGAGGGACCTGCTGCAGTCACCTGCAACACCTGTGGGATGTTTGTCTTCTTGCCTATAGATGTGGGGAACTTCACCTGCACCAAGTGCAAGTTGGTAGCCCTCTTAGAAGAGAGAGTTCAGCAGTTGGAGGCCCAGGTGTTTACACTTCAGCATCACAGAGAGCAGGAGGTTCCCCTGAACAGAATGGACCAGACGGTCTTGGACAGGACACACACAGAGAAAGTTGCTAGGGAAGAAGAGGTCACTTCACACACAACAGAAGTAGATGGTTGGAGGAATGTCACACACAGAAGTAGGGAAACCACAGTTCATTCTGTGAGCTTGCAGCTACAGAATCACTTTGAATCTCTCTCTGTTATCAGAGATGATGAGGAAAAGCAGCAGGGACAGGCATCAGGGACAGAGCAGGACAGCCTGAGAATAGCACCAAAGGGAACAGCCACTGCTAAGCCTTGGAGGAGGCACGTGGTGATGGTGGGGGACTCCTTGCTGAGGGGTACAGAAGCAGTGGTTTGTGGGCCTGACAAGATGTCTCGAGAGGTGTGTTGTCTCCCTGGGGCAAAGATCCATCATGTGATGGAGAGGCTGACAAGACTTGTTAAGCCTACTGATCAATACGCCCTTCTTTTGGTTCATGTGGGAACCAATGATACTGCAAGGCACAGCCTTCAGAATATCATAAGGGATTATGAGGCTCTGGGAAGGAAGCTGAAAGAGATGGATGCACAGGTTGTCATCTCATCTCTTCTCCCAGTAGAGGGGCATGGTCCAGGAAGGGAGAAGAAAATAGCAGAGGTGAATAACTGGCTCCGTAGATGGTGCCGCCAAGAACAGTTTGGATTCTTGGAACATGGGCTGCGGTTCCATGAGGAGGGACTTCTGGCAAGGGATGGGCTGTATCTCACACCAGTTGGCAAAAACGTTTTTGCCAACAGTCTCAAAAATCTGATCAGGAGGGCTTTAAACTGAGTTCAATGGGGGACGGAGACATTATTCTGGAAGGCAAAAGGGCTGGAGAAAATAGTCAAACTGACATAGAGGGAACAAGGCAAACAGTGCAAGGACCCAACAGTGGGAAGCAAAAAAAATTGCACAGGCAGCAAGTAAAGGGAACACATGTTCTTAGATGTCTCTACACTAATGCACAGAGTATGGGAAATAAACAGGATGAACTGGAACTCCTAGCACAGCAAAGCAAATATGATATAATAGGCATCACTGAAACCTGGTGGGATGAGTCTCACGATTGGAATGTAGAAATAAAGGGGTGTAACCTTTTTAAGAGAAACAGGCCAAACAGGAAAGGAGGAGGAATAGCATTATATGTCAGGGATATTTACACCAGTGAAGAGATCCAGGAAGTCAATACTGGAAGCCAGGTGGAGAGCATCTGGATAAAAATTAAAGGAGAGGGAAACAACAGGGATGTTACTGTGGGAGTCTACTACAGACCCCCGACTCAGGCAGAGGAATTGGATGATGCCTTTCTAGAACAGATAATCACACACTCAGAAAGGAAAGATGTAGTAGTGATGGGGGACTTCAACTATCCGGATATTTGCTGGAAGTCAAACTCAGCCAAATCCTCAAGGTCTAGCAAATTCCTCACTTGCCTGAAAGACAATTTCATTGTCCAAAAAGTGGAAGAGGCAACAAGGGGATCAGCTATTTTAGATCTGATCTTAACCAACAGGGATGACCTAGTCAATGGAGTGCAAGTGGTGGGATCCTTAGGTTGAAGTGACCATGTTCTCCTGGAGTTTGTTATACAGCGGAAAGGGGAAGCCAGGCATAGTCAGACATGCATTCCAAACTTTAGGAGAGCTGATTTCAATAAACTTAGAGAATTACTGGGGGTGATCCCATGGTCAGGAAAACTAAAAGAGAAGGGAGTTCAAGACGGATGGGAGTTTCTCAAAAGGGAGATACTGAAGGCAAAATTTCAAACAGTTCCAATGAGGAAGAAAAATGGAAGGTGTCTCAAGAAGCCAGGATGGATGACTAAGGAACTTTCAACTGAGATACGTTTTAAACAGAACATATATAAGAAATGGAAAAATGGGGGAATCACCAAAGAGGAATTCAAACAAATAGCCAGCACATGTAGGGGTAAAATCAGAAAAGCTAAAGCGCAGAATGAACTCAGGCTTGCTAGAGAGGTTAAGAACAATAAAAAGGGCTTTTTTGGGTATGTCCGAAGCAAAAGGAAGAAGGAGGAAACGGTAGGGCCACTGCGTGCAGAAGATGGCAAAATGCTCACAGGGGACAGAGAAAAGGCAGAATTACTCAACACCTTCTTTGCTTCAGTCTTCTCAGAAAAGGCAAAGGGTGCTCAACCTAAGGATAATAGGGAAGAAGACAGAATAGGTGAATTTCAGCACGGAATAAGTAAAGAGATAGTACAGGAATACTTGGTTAACCTAAAAACAAAACAAAAACAAACAGCTTCATTTATATACCGCTTCATACCCTTAAGGAGTGTCTAAGCGGTTTACAATTGTAAGCTATTTGCCCCTCAACAATCTGGGTACTCATTTTAGCAACCTCGGAAGGATGCAAGCCTGAGTCGAGCTTCAGCCCTTTGCTGGTCTTGAACTCGCCACCTTATGGTTTTGAGTGAGTGGCTGCAGTACAGGCATTTAACTACTGCGCCACCAGGGCTGAACCTAAATGAATATAAGTCTCCAGGACCAGATGAACTACATCCTAGAGTATTAAAAGAACTGGCAAATGTAATATCGGAACCATTGGCAATAATCTTTGAGAACTCCTGGAGAACAGGAAAAGTCCCAGCAGACTGGAGGAGGGCAAACGTTGTGCCCGTCTTCAAAAAGGGAAAAAATAGAGGATCCCAACAATTATCGTCCAGTTAGTCTGACATCAATACCAGGAAAGATTCTAGAGCAGATCATTAAACAGAGAGTCTGTGAACATTTAGAAGGCAATGCCATAATCACAAAAAGCCAACATGAGTTTAAGAGAAACAAGTCTTGCCAGACAAATCTGATCTCTTTTTTTGATAAAATTACCAGTTTGGTAGATGAAGGGAATGCTGTGGATATAGTATATCTTGATTTCAGCAAGGCCTTTGACAAGGTTCCCCATGACATTCTTGCAAACAAGCTTGTAAAATGTGGGCTAGACAAGGTAACTGTTACATGGATTTGTAACTGGTTGACTGGCCGAACTCAAAGAGTGCTCAACAATAGCTCCTTTTCAACCTGGAAAGAAGTGACCAGTGGGGTTCCACAGGGCTCTGTCCTGGGCCCAGTCCTATTCAACATCTTTATTAATGACTTGGATGACAGAATTGGGGGCATACTTATCAAATTTGCAGATGACACTAAGCTAGGAGGAGTAGCCAATACTCCAGAAGAAAGGGTCAAAATTCAAAATGACCTGAATAGACTAGAAAGCTGGGCCAATGCTAACAAAATGAAATTCAATGCGGAGAAATGTAAGGTACTGCACTTAGGACGCAAAAATGAAATGCACAGATATAGGATGGGGGACACCTGGCTGAATGAAACTACGTGTGAAAGGGATCTAGGAGTCCAAGTAGACCATAAATTGAACATGAGTCAACAGTGCGATGCAGCAGCTAAAAAAGCCAATGCTATTTTAGGCTGCATCAATAGAAGTATAGCGTCTAGATCAAGGGAAGTAATAGTGCCACTCTATTGTGCTTTGGTCAGGCACCACCTGGAATACTGTGTCCAGTTCTGGGCACCACAATTCAAAAAAGATGTGGAGAAACTGGAGCGAGTCCAAAGGAGGGCAACTAAAATGGTGAAGGGTCTAGAAACCATGCCCTATGAGGAACGACTTAGGGAGCTGGGGATGTTTAGCCTGGAGAAGAGAAGGTTAAGAGGTGATATGATAGCCCTGTTCAAATATTTGAAGGGATGTCATATTGAGGAGGGAGCAAGCTTGTTTTCTGCTGCTGCAGAGACTAGAACGCGGAACAATGGATGCAAACTGCAGGAAAAAAGATTCCACCTCAACATTAGGAAGAACTTCCTGACAGTAAGGGCTGTTCGACTGTGGAACACACTCCCTCGGAGTGTGGTGGAGTCTCCTTCCTTGGAGGTCTTTAAGCAGGGCCTGGATGGCCATCTGTCAGGGATGCTTTGATTTGGAGTTCCTGCATGGCAGGGGGTTGGACTGGATGGCCCTTGTGGTCTCTTCCAACTCTATGATTCTATGATTCATGTATAGGTCTAGAAATTTAGGTCAAAAGATTTACTCAAAAAAACTGAGTCGACTTACCCATGGGTCAATGTATGAACTGTATCTTAACTATCATTTAAAAGAAGCAGGAGTATAATCTGTCCTGGAAGCACTGTCCCCCTTTACTCTCTCATCCATCCAGCCTTAAGACTAAGCACAAAGTTATGTCTGCTGGAATTTTTAAGTTCTTTGACACTGATTTGCTTTGCTTCATCCTTTAGATCCTTTGCTACGTGCCTCTAAATTTTACCCTCGACTTATCCACGGGTCATAGCCAAATCCATTATTTTGGCCCCAAAATTTGCCCACCACTTATACTCGAGGTCAACTTGTAGTCACTAGTTAAAGTAGTTTCAATTCCTCACTTGAAACTGGTTAATAATAATAATAATAATGATAATAATAATAATAGGTTTTATTTATAGCCCGCCTCTCTGATCAAACAATCGAGGTGGGGTACAACAAATTTAAAAAGTTACATCAAAAATATCCTTTCTGCTACCCACTTTAAAATAGAATTAAACTAAGAGAGATTAAAACAACAGCAATGCAACAAGAAATAATAACTAAATACACTTGTCTTTGGGCAGCGAAGGAAGGCTTCCATACATAGACTGGGGAGAAGCTGTTTAACAGCAACACCAGCAGATATCAGCCTAAACTGTAGTGCCGAAATGACAAAAACTTGAGCTAAACAGGGCTGCATTTATGTGTAGGAAAGGACTGAGACTTCTGTAGGTTAGAAAAACAGATTTCTGAAGTTTGTCTACCTGTTATCCGTGACCGCTGCCAGGCCTGCAATGTCCAGGATCATGGAGGATTCTGTGGACCGAGGAGGGGAGGGTTTATTTGGGTGGTGGGGAACTGCAGAGCCCTCATGGCAAAGCATGCCTGTGCCTGTCATTCGCCACAGTTGAGACCGCTTCCCCGGCTCCTGTGAGAAAGCACAGGAAGATGTGAGATCCTAAACAGCTCAGCATACACTCTACTGCTTCTAGAGGCCAAGACTGCATCTACACTGCAGAAATAATGCAGTTTGACATCACTCTAACTGCCATGGCTCAATGCTTTGGAAGTCTGGAATGCTGAATGTACTAAGAGTAAGTAATGGTTGTATAAGCAAATATACGACAGGAATAAACTCTTCTAGACCATGGCCATATAGCCCACCAAAAAACTATAAATATATGGCAGTTTAATACTGTAGTGAGGACACAGGTTCTTCCAATCAGCAATGAGGCCCCTGATGTCATATTGTTATGCTGTGATGACATACATGTTTATCACACAGGCCTCCTGGCATGCAAATGGAACGGTACAAAAGTGTCAGGAAAGGGAACGGAACGAGTGAGCGACGCATTTTACTGCACACCAGAATGCTGCCGGAAGTCCCCATTCCATTCCGTTCCGTTCCCCATCCATCTCAGAGGAAGCGATTTTTGAGAACTGTTCTGAACAGTTCTCAAAAATCAACTCTTCTGGGATGAATTAGGAATGGAATAGGGACTTCTGGTGGTGGCGGCCACATTCTGATGTGCGGTAAAATGCATCCCTCACTCATTCCCAAAGCTCATTCCGTTCACTTCCTGGCCTCTTTTGTACCGTTCCATTTGTCCTGTGTGATAAACTTAATATTGTTTACAATTCCAATGGTGTCATTGGCCCAATCTAGACGGGCAAAAAGTGGCGCGTTTAGGGCTAACAAGCCCGCTTTTAGGGTTAGGGAGGGTGCAGTGTCTACACCCTCCCTAACACTAAAGCGTATGGACGCCGCCATTTTAAGATGGCGGCGTCCATACGGATGAGCCGCAAGAACGTCACCCATGTGCACAGCTGCTAGATGCGCTGCGCACATGATGATGCCTTTGCGCCTTGGGAGGGCGCAAATAGCACCTTTCCCTCAGCGCAAAAAAGGAGCTCCCTGGTGGCGCAGTGGTTAAATGCCTGTACTGCAGCCACTCACTCAAATCCATAAGGTGGCGAGTTCAAGACCAGCAAAGGGCTGAAGCTCGACTCAGGCTTGCATCCTTCCGAGGTCGCTAAAATGAGTACCCAGATTGTTGGGGGGCAAATAGCTTACAACTGTAAACCGCTTAGGCACTCATTAAGGGTATAAAGCGGTATATAAATGAAGCTGTTTGTTTGTTTTGTTTTGTTTGGAGGTGGGTCTTTGCCGCGGCTTTTAGACAGCCGCAGCAAAGGCCAAGGGAGGAAGGGGCCGCAGCGGCGGCCCCTTCCTCCCTGCCTTCACAAGCGGGGTGTAGCGGGGTGTAGCAGGTGCCTAGGGCAGCTGCTGCACCCCACTTATAGGCTGCAGGGAAGCGGCAGTTTGCTGCTTCCCCGCGGCCTCCAGAAGCGGCAGGATGGGGCCGCTGAGGCTGCCGGTATGGCAGCCTCGGCCCCATCCCGCTGAGTCTGGAGGTGGGTAGAGACCGCTCCAAAGCGGGCAGTCTAAATCAGCCCAATATGTCTCAAAAGTTCCACCTCCAAAGTGTCATACCTTTTTCTTTAATATGACTCTCTGTGTCTTCAGAGAAACATCCAGGACAAGCTCGGCACATTCAACTTCTTTATTCGAAGCAACTGGCCTTCCACTATCTTCCTGCAGTCTAGAATTCCAAAAGAAATATGTTAGGTATTTAAATTTCACAGCTCTTGCAGGCACACAGAAGTTTTAAAACTATGAACCCTTTAACTAAGCTGAATGAAAAGGGAGGAAAGCAAGTTGATGGCACGGCAGAGTTGTCAGATAAATTATATTTTGGACTACAGCTCTCAGTATCCTCCAGTCAACATGATCATGCTAGTTGGGAGATTCAGGGAGCTGTAATCCAAAAAATAACTTCTCCTAGCTCTGTGACATAGGTAAATTTTTCATTGCTTCTGGCTGTGAATAAAATTGCAGGTACAGTTAAATTCCTAGTTATGAAAGCCATCATTGGCACAAGAAAGCATCGAATGAAGACTCCTCATAATAAAGAGACTGAACATTTGTGTTGCAAGATGCTTGTATTGTTATACTCCTGGCTGTTGCAAAACATCGTGAAACCAAGGCGAATGAAGGAAGGTATACAAATGCAAATAAATACACTTCTTAACAGGGGGCAGAATTCAACACTATCTTTCCAGTAGCATCTAATACACCATATAAGGGAGGAGTTACCCTGAGAATGTATAGGTTGCAGCAATGTAAATGAAGTTCTCATAATAGAGCTGCTTGCTGTCTTGAAAGTCATCCATGCAGCAAGTGATTTCAGAAGAGCCGGCCCCTTTGACCGTCAGTGTTATGTAAGGTAGGAGAGTGGGTTCATCCCAGGCATAATCCAAAGAGGTTCCCGGCTTGACGTCAGTGCTGAGCCGAGGTTCTGCAACACCATGCTGAGAGAACACAATGGGGACCTACAAGAGCAGCAATGAAAAGAGATTAATAAGAGATGCTAAAGCCAAATACTTATCAATACAAAAACTTGCATCAAGGTTACCCAATAAATGAGGCAAAAGCTGAGATCACTGGTCCACACTCAAATTTACACTGACACATGTGCCATAACAGCCATTTCCGACATACAAACTATGTGGTACAGAAGGCCCTTGGTATCTGCTGGGGTTTGGTTCCAGGACCCCTAGAGAATACCAAAATTCATGGATGCTCAAGTCCCATTATATCCAATGGCATAGCAAAATGGTGTCCCTTATATAAAATGGCAAAATGAAAGTTTGCTTTTTGCAATTATTTTTTTAAAAATATGTATTTTCAAGTCATGGACAGTTGAATCCATGGATACGGAGGGCCAACTGCATGTATATTCCAGAAAGAAGAGCTTTTTACCTTAGAAAAGTTGTCTATGCGGAACGGAGGGGGCAACTGATCAGTATCACTGAATGAAACCCGATATGTGGCTCCTTTTAGAGTGATCTCAACACGCAAGAAGTAGCACCTTCCAAGAGTATCCCTGCAAAACATGGAAAAACAATACAGTCCCCATGGGCTTCACCAAGAAGGGGAAAGCATTAGTTCACCCATCAGATGGTTTGATCCATGGCTCACAGTTACCAGCAAAGGCCAGATGTCAACAGTACTCTTCCAAACCCCTTCCAACAATGTTGCAAACCAGTGGATATGATGTGAAATGTCTCAACTTTGAATTCACCAGTTCTACATAACTAGCTTCTGAAAAATACACACGAGTCTATAGATGCTTGCTTTTTGTTCCAGGATAAGTCACATTTTCTCGTGACAAGAAAGACAAGGATTTCTACAACACACACAGAGGTGTGGACCTCCGGGATGTAAAAAAGTACCACTTGAAGTCTTTCAGAAACCTAGTTCCAGAGCACCCTGAATTAAATGAACAAGACAACCCAGAATGAATCTGACCCCTTCATCTCCACCGTGTCCTGTTACTGACTTCACTGGCTGTAAGATTATTCAACCTCCAATAATTTTGTAAGAAGATATAATCCACATACATACACACACTGCGACCAGTTCAGCCACAACACATGCAGAAAAGGGGATTCAAAATCTGTGCAATTTGTGGTAGGTGGGTCCAGACATGTGTGTGGATCCTAGCATATAGCTTTGCCTACATACAAGAACATCTTTATTTTGGTGCACTGCCTGATTCCAGAATGTTTCCTCCTTTGCGAGATACAGCAGCTAGGAGTGAGGTTTGGGAGTTTTTTTTCCCTTCACCAGGGAGTGCCTGGCGGATGGAGATAAAATCCAGTTCTGGGCACCACAATTTAAAAAGGATGCGGAGAAAATGGAGCGGGTCCAAAGGAGGGCGACTAAAATGGTGAAGGGTCTGGAAGCCATGCCCTATGAGGAATGACTTAGGGAGCTGGGGATGTTTAGCCTGGAGAAGAGACGGCTAAGAGGTGATATGATAGCCCTGTTTAAATATTTGAAGGGATGTCATATTGAGAAGAGAGCAAACTTGTTTTCTGCTGCTCCAGAGACTAGAAGTGGAAGAATGGATGCAAACTGCAGGAAAAGAGATTCCACCTCAACATTAGGAGGAACTTCCTGACAGTAATGGCTGTTCAACAGTGGAACACACTCCCTCGGAGAGTGGTGGAGTCTCCTTCTTTGGAGGTCTTTAAACAGATGCTGGATGGCCATCTGTCGGGGATGCTTTGATTGGGAGTTCCTGCATGGCAGGGGGTTGGACTGGATGGCCCTTGTGGTCTCTTCCAACTCTATGGTTCTATAATTCTATGATTCTTTCCAGTGCCCAGATCAGTTGATGACAACATATAGGAAGAATAAATCTTTTCTCTGTACTGTTCTTGAATTTTGTTGCTTTCAATATAAGGACATTTATTTTATCTATTCAAAGAGCTTGGCAGTTCTATTGTCACCAAAGGCTTCTTTATTCTGAAAAGTTTCCTGAGAAGTGAATATTCCTAAAGGAGAGGGTTTTTAAATGGATGCAGTCTAGTGGTTTCAGTGCTGGACTATGACTCTGAACCAACAGTCAGCTAGGAAAGTTGTGACCAGCAGCATAACCAAGCTCCTTACATGTGTTTTCATAGACATCTGAGAATAGAGTGTTTTCACTTTAGTTCATGTTACGACTTTTTGATTTTTCGTCCACCAAAGATTTACTTGAAGATCCCAACCTACATTCAACATGGTCCTGCCTAAACCATTAGGTCAGAGTGAGTTGCATATTTAGGTAAAAACCTGAAAGACTTCATTGTGTCTGGAACTCTTTAAATAATCTAAATATTATCTCCCAAACAGAATATATCCATGTCACAGAAAATGTTGCAAAGAAATGTATCTAAATACCGATATGGACAGGTTGCTTACCTGTAACAGTATTTCTTCGAGTGGTCATCTGCGAATACATACAAATGGGTTCTCTGCGCCTGTGCAGTCGAATTCGGAACTCTCTGGAATCACTGGGCAGAAAAGCGGCTTGCAACTTTTTGCAACTTTTAAGCCCTGTTCCTGCTCTTTTCCCCAATTCCGGAATTTTTCCGCCGCAAGCGACAGAGGAGCAGAACAATGCTGAGCAGGACACTGAGGGGAGG
Organism: Urosaurus nigricauda; assembly: GCA_034509955.1. Taxonomy (NCBI): domain Eukaryota; kingdom Metazoa; phylum Chordata; class Lepidosauria; order Squamata; family Phrynosomatidae; genus Urosaurus; species Urosaurus nigricauda. Next base: position 2,923,453 of record JAOEGL010000008.1, on the reverse strand, counting down.
AAGGGTGGGATTTGTATGTATTCGCAGATGACCACTCGAAGAAATACTGTTACAGGTAAGCAACCTGTCCTTCTTCTTCGTGGTCTCTGCGAATCATACAAATGGGTTAGACTAGCAAGCTTAGGTAAGCGGCGGAGGGAGTGTCATGACAACAGTTGTAAGATGAACCAAAGAAAGTTTATTGGTCCACAATAAAAATTGTCAAATTGAACGAACCCATGTGTGTTTCTTGTTCTTTTAAGTATAAAACAACAACAATAGTGCAATACTGCTCACAGACCAGAATAGAACCACGTACTCAAGGAGTAAACTATATACACTGTGCATGGATATACAGAAATGCATCAAAGCACCCAATGCTGGATGCCAGCAATGTCAAATAAAACAGGCAGAACAGTGCAATAAGATGCAATGTGATATATCAACAAAACAATGCTATGTGTCATAAACATGTCATGGTACAAGTGACATCAGTGTAACCTCGACAATAACACTGCCCTGCCGAAGGCTGCATCAGTCCTTGCTCTGGTGTCCAACCTGTAATGTTTTATGAAAGTCATTGGTTGGGACCAGACAGCAGCCTTACAGACATCCTCCAGCGAGACACCAGTCAGAAAAGCGGAGGATGTTGCTACCGCCCTAGTTGCATGTGCCCTGACCCTGGCAGGAAGAGTTATACCCGACAGTTCATAACAGAGGTGGATGGTACCAGCCACCCATTTGAAAAACCTCTGAGCAGTCACAGGTAGTCCCTTCTTTGGCTCTGAATAGCACTGGAACGAACCCGAAGTCCTGTCCAAATAGAAGGCTAAAGCCCTCCTAACGTCCAACGAGTGCAAACGGCGCTCGGTATCGGTGGTCGAGTTCGGGGCCAGGGTCGGGAGCACAATGTCTTGGCACATATGGAAGGCAGACACCACCTTAGGCAAGAAGGTAATGTCAGTACGGAGAACCACCTTATCCTTATGGAACCGAAGGAAAGGCTGGTCCCTCCGCAAGGCACAAAGCTCGCCTGCACGGCGGGCAGAAGTGATGGCAACCAAGAAGGCTGTCTTCCAAGTCACCAGCCTTAGGTCAGCAGTAGCCATGGGCTCAAAGGGCTTGGTACCAAGACAAACTAAAACAACCTCAAGGCTCCATGCCGGTGCCGGTACCGAGGCCGGCGGATGGAGGTTGTTAAAGCCCTTCCGGAACCCCTTCACCAAGGGGTCTTTAAAAAGGGAAGATTTCCCATCAAACTGGAAATGGGAACAAATTGCAGACAAATAACACTTGATGGAGTTGAGGCACAGCCCCGACTCCACCAGTGTCATCAGGAACTCCAGCACCATCAGTGTCAACACCCTTGCCGGAGAAAGGCCTCTCGAATCCAGGAAACGGAGAAACCTCTGCCACTTGCCGGAGTAGGACCTCTTGGTTGCTGGCTTGTGGGCCGCCAGGATCACGCGCCGCACTGCAGCTGGAAGGTCCGCTAGGGCCGGAGTCTCCACGCCACGAGAGGAAGGTCCTCGATGTCCGGATGCCGAACTCGACCCTCCTGAAGAGTGAGCAGATCTGGCCTCGGCTCGATCCTCAGGAACCGGTTCTGAGACAGATGAAGAAGGGACAGAAACCACGGCTGCCTGGGCCACCAAGGGGTGATCAGGATGGCGTCCGTCCGGTCTCTCGACATCTTGGAGACAACCCTCGTGATGAGTGGAAATGGAGGGAAGGCGTAGAGGAATTCCCCCATCCAACTGTGGAGAAAGGCATCTCCTAGGGATCATCTGGATCGGTCCCGGGAGCAAAACCGGCTGCAATGCGCATTGGTCTCCGACGCAAACAGGTCTATTTGCGGAGTTCCCCGTCTCGAGAACAGGTCCGTGACCGTCTCGGGATGGGGAGTCCACTTGTGGCACTGCGAATCTGACCTGCTGAGCTGGTCTGCCAAGACGTTCTCTTCTCCGGGGAGATGAACTGCTTGGAGGTAGGTGTTTCTCGGGATGCACCAGTGCCAAATCTGCAGGGTTATGTCCAGCAAGGTTGGAGACCTAGTGCTGCCTTTCTTGTTGATGTAGTACATGACGGTGTTGTTGTCCGTCAGGAGCTGCGCTACTTTCCCCCTGAGCTCAGGTTCAAAGGCCTTCAGAGCCTTCTTGACTGCCAGCATCTCCACAGCGTTGATGTGGAGATCCTGGTGACACAGTTGCCACTCGTCCTTTATGGTGAGGCCCATGGTGTGGGCTCCCCAACTGTCCATGAATGCGTCCATGGTGAGGACCACCTGTGGATCCGGCGAGACGAAAGGCATGCCGGCGCAGACGTTCCGGGAGTCTAGCCACCACGATAGGGACCGAGAGACCGGCCTCGGTACCGTGAGCCACTTGTTTGGAGGGTCGACCAACGGGTCGAAGACGGAGAGGAACCAGGACTGTAGAGGTTGAAACCAAAGCCTTGACCACGGAGTGATGAAGGTGGTCGAGGCCATGTGTCCGAGAGCCACCTGGACGTCTCGGGCCCAAATCCTCATGCTGGAGCTGCAATGCCAGACGGCTTTGGAGAGGGACTGAAAGCGGTCTTCTGGCAGGTATGCGACGCAAGCATCGGAGTCGAGGATAGCCCCGATGAACTTGATCCTGGTGACAGGGGTCAAGTGGGACTTCTTGAGGTTTAACACCAGACCGAAAGACTGCAGCAAGGAGACGGCGAAGGAGATATCCTGGCAGAGGCCGTCTTTCGAGTCTGCCGCGAAGAGCCAGTCGTCTAGGTAGGGAAAGACTCTTGACCCTCGCTGGTGCAGGAAGGCGACCACCGGAGCCATGCACTTGGTGAAGACCCTCGGTGCCGTGGCCAGGCCGAAGGGTAAGACGCTGTAGTGGTACATCTCCGTCCCGACGGCAAAGGAGAGAAATCTTCTGTGTCCCTCCCAAATGGCAACTTGGAAGTAGGCGTCCCTGAGGTCTATCGTGGCAAACCACAGGCCCTGATGCAAAAGAGGCAAAATGCAGACAAGTCACCATCCTAAACTTCTTGTAAGACAAGGAGGAGTTCAGGTTCCGGAGGTCTAAGATGGGGTGAAGTCCTCCATCAGGCTTCGGTACCATGAAGTACTGGGAGAAGAAGGCCCGGTGCACCTGTGATTGGTCCAACCTGGAAATCGCCCCCTTCTGTAATAGAGTGTGTACTTTGTTGAGGAGGGTAGGTGAGGGAGGGGTAGAAACGAGAGATCCCGTAGGAGGGAGCTCTTCGAACTTGAGAGTGTAACCCCTGGCTACAATGGAGAAGACCCAGGAGTCGGTGGTGATTTGGGCCCAGATGTCACGAAAGGGTCTCAGCAGGTTGAGAAAGAAGGGGCAAGCAATGGAGACAACGGAGTACGCGGGAACACATCATTGCCCCTTCTTACCTGGCTCGGTGTCCACCTTCTTGCAGAACGGCCTTCGGTACCGGGGCTGCATCCACCACCCCAAAGAGGATGAAGACGCAGAGGAGAACCGCTGCCGGGTGTCTTGGCGCCAAAACTGCCTCTCCTGACCAAAAGGTCTCTGAGATTGTCCAGCAGGGGACCTGAAGCCTCCAAAGTGCCTTCTGGAGAACGAGGGCTGCGAGGTGGACATGCCATGCTTCCTAGCGGCTGACTTCATACGGTATTTGAAGTTCAGCCGCTCATCAGTGTCTTTGGCAAAGAGCCCTTCGCCGTCAAATGGCATGTCCTCGATAGCCGCCTTGGCCTGCAGATTCAGGTCCGATGCGCAGAGCCAGGCGTGTTGTCGGAGGGCAATCACGGAGGCCATGGATTTCGCAGAGCAATCCGCAGTGTGCCTGGCAGAGGTGATCATGAGACCTGCCACTGCATGGGCCTCATTCCTCAGTTGGAGGGCCGCTGGGCTCTTGTCCTCAGGCAGGTCCGACAGCAAGGGGGACAGTCTCTCCATAAGGTACTGGACACAGGCCCCCATGCACGCGTTGTAGTTGGACACCCGAAGACACAATGCAGATGCCTCAAAGGTCTTCTTGGCCAATCCATCCACCTTCTTATAGTCCCAATCCGAGGGGGAGGGAGAAGTCTTTGGAGTGAAAGACTTCTGGGACCCTTTGATGATGGCCGAATTCTGAGGCGGATGCGAGTGGAGCCACTCAGCCGAAGAAGAGGAAACACGGTACAGCGCGTCGATTTTCCTCGAGGTCGAGGGGACAGACGCCAGGTTTTGCCAAGACCTCTTGGCGACCTTTTCCATGGAGGGGAGGAAAGGAATCGATGCCAAAGTAGGTGCAGTCCCTTGTACACGCCGTTCCACCGGGTCAAGCGCCTCCTGCTCCAAGCGGGTGACTTCGAGCTCGAGGGCATTGGCCATTTTAATTAGAAGTTCCCCAAAGTTGACCACATTGTCCGTGGGGGAGACCGGGACGAGTTGGTAGAACCCATGGCGAGGTCGAGGCCTGTCCTCCTCGCCTTCGGATTCAAGGGGCGATGGTACCGAGCCCTCCTGTTCCACGAACTCCTGGTCCGAATCAGAATCAGCTCCCAGGCAGAGCACAGAGCTGGAAGGGAATAAGCCGTCTGGGTCGCAGCATCTCCCCGGTGGGCCTCCTCCTGTTCCACGGCCGCTGCCTCCACAATCTCTCGACCAACCGTGGCGGACACTTCCAACAGGTGCCAACATTTCCCCTGAGGTTTACCAAGGGTCAGCGGGTCTACGGCCACAAAATACCTCCCCGACTCGCTGTCGTATTCAGCGTCTTCCTCAGACTCAGCCATCGGGGTCGGTGACCTCTGAGACCTGTGGCTCCGTTGAGGCTACGCGGGACCGAAGTCTCCTGGCGAGGGGGTTGGGCCTGCGGAGACACCTCCCTCGGTACGGAGGCGGTCGGTACGGAGGCGGTGCCTTCGGTAGCGGGAGTCCGCTTCGGTGTCGACACACATGGCAACTCGGCAGCGGGAGTCTGTGCCAGTGTCAACGCACGTGGCAGCTCGGTTCCCATATCGGAGTCGGAGCGGGCCTTCTTTTGGAGGGTTTCACTCTCAGAGGAGCGTTTTTTTCCGGAGGGACTCACCCTCGGTGGAATGCTTCCTCTTAGCAGAGGCTTTAGAGCTGGATTCCTTCAGAGAGGAAGAGCCATCTGTCATGCCCTGAGAAGGAATTTTAACCTTCTTTCTCCAACCCTCATCCCTGTGGTCCTTGCCCGGCCTGGGCTTAGAGACTTGGACTTCTCACCTGCCTTCTTAGCCGATTTCTCGGCGGGGTGAGCCTCCGCATCCCAGGGGGACTTGGAGGGACCAACAGGGGAATCAAAAGTCACCTTCTCCTGGGACTCTCGCAACATCTTGGAAGCTGGAACAGATGCCTTGGAGGTCGAAGCCAGAACGGAGGTCGAAGGAAGGATCTCCTGGGGGGGCTAAAGCTCGGTCCAGGAGATAGGATTTCAGCCGAGAAGCACGGTTCTTCCTCGCCTGCGGAGTCAGGGATCTGCAAAGGGCACAGCTCTGGGTGTCGTGAGCTTCGCCCAAGCAGATCAGGCACTTGCTGTGGGGGTCCGTGTGGGAGACCTTGGCCCCACAAACAGCGCATTGCTTAAATGGAGCCGGAGACATCAGGTCCAAATCACAATCCAATACCGAGGTCTAGCAAGCCGAGAGGTCAGAACAGGAGCCGAGTCACAGACGAGGGACAGTAGTCAAAAAACAAGCCGAAGATCCAAATACCATGAGAGACAAGCCAAGCGATTCCAACACTGTTCCTTTCGAGTAGCCTACGCGGTGGAAAAAAAGGAACTGGGGAAAAGAGTGGGAACAGGGCTTATATAGAGGAGGGGCGGGGCTACCGTCAAAAAGTTGCAAAAAGTTGCAAGCCGCTTTTCTGCCCAGTGATTCCAGAGAGTTCTGAATTCGACTGCGCAGGCGCAGAGAACCCATTTGTATGATTCGCAGAGACTACACAAAGAAGAATTTAATTTCTAGGATCAATGTGACAGGAAACGGACAGGTTGCTTACCTGTAACAGTATTTCTTCGAGTGGTCTTCTGCGGATACATACAAATGGGATTCTCCTGCGCATGTGTAGTGCAGTTCGGAAACTTCTCGAATCGCTAGGCAAATCTTGAATTGCAACTTTTTGGCGGTAGCTCCGCCCATCCCTATATAAGCCCCGTTCCTGCTTTTTCCCCTCAGTTCCATATCTTTTTTCGCCGCATGAAGCGACCATGGAGCACCTTAGTAGCGGGACACTGAGGGGAGGATGGGCGGGATTTGTATGTATTCGCAGAAGACCACTCGAAGAAATACTGTTACAGGTAAGCAACCTGTCCTTCTTCTTTGTGGTCTCTGCCAATCATACAAATGGGTAGTTTACCAAGCTTAAGTATAGGTGGAGGGAGTGTCCAGAGATCCATGTAAGTGAACCATAAAGATTTATTGAACAATATCACCATTATAGACATCTGTATTAATTTTGTTACCAGTATTGTCATTGAGAATGCAACTTCTGATATTTCCTTTAGAAATGGAATTTATACATCAATCCAATAAAGGTGTTATTTCAAAGCAAATTATGTGGTCATTGATTATATACTACAGAATCATGAAAGCAATTGTTATGTAGCAATGCATACATAGAAACTCCTCCCCCCATAAAGTAGCTTAAAGTATGCATAATAAAGCAAAATCATTGATTTTGAATATCAAGCAATGTAAACAAACATCTCTGCTTCCAATTCTAGATGCTATGGATTTAATTAGCAACATACACAATCACATCCTTTGAAGGGTCTCATAAATGTTATACGTACCCCACAGAAACTTATAACACAAGAGAACTTAAGCATCAACCATCATTATTTCAAATAATCAGAATGTACTGTAAAGCTGTAGGGCATTAATAGGTACCATTGCATAGTATTTCTTTTCAACATAGACATAAACTTGAACAAACAAAAGCGCAGTACAATTTTATCTTAATGTAGCCCAGAAACCAACACTGCTCTTCCAAAGGCTGCATCCTGTGTGGCTCTAGTGTCCAGCCTACAAAGGTCAAAGGCTGGGACCAGACAGCAGCCTTACAAACATCCTCCAAGGCCACCCCAGCCAAAAAGGCGGAGGATGTTGCTACCACCCTTGTTGCATGTGCCCTGACCCTGGCCGGAGGAGCCCTGCCCGATACTTCACAGCAGAGCTGTATGGTTCCGACTATCCATTTGGAAAACCTCTGTGTCGATACTGGCAGGCCTTTTTTCGGTTCCGAGTAGCACTGGAACAGTCTCTCAGACCTGCTAGAGTCTTTAGTTCTATCAAGGTAAAAGGCCAGGGCTCTGCATACATCCAGGGTGTGCAGTCAACGCTCTGTATTGGTAGTCGGGTTCGAGGCCAGGGTCGGGAGCACAATGTCCTGACACATATGAAATGAAGGGACCACTTTTGGTAAAAAGGAAATGTCAGTACGGAGGACAACCTTATCAGTATGAAATCTAATAAATGGTTGGTCCCTTCTCAAGGCACACAACTTGCCCGCCCGTCTAGCTGAAGTAATGGCAACCAGAAAGGCAGTTTTCCAAGTTACCAACCTCAAATCCGAGGTTGCCATAGGTTCAAAAGGTTTCAGCATCAGTGAGCCTAACACTATATCTAGACTCCAGGCCGGGATGGGAGCAGAGACTGGAGGATAAAGGTTGTTAAGTCCTTAAAGGAAGCTCTTAACTAGAGGGTCTCTAAAGAAGGAAGGTTTGCCATCAAAATAATAGTGGGCACAGATGGCAGATAAATAACACTTTATAGAACTTAAACACAGACCCGTTTGTACAAGGATCAGCAGGAACTCCAATACCGTCGAGGTGGACACCTGGGAAGGACACAATCCTCAGGATGTTAAAAACTCAGCAAACTTCTTCCACTTGGTGTCGTAAGACCTTTTGGTTGTCGGTTCGTGGGCTGCCAATATGACCCTACAGACCGGGGAAGAGACGCCATCTAGTTTCCGATTCTCCAGGCCACCAGGGAAAGGTTGTCCAGTTCGGGATGCCGAATGCGGCCTTGTTGCAGGGTAAGCAGGTCTAGTCTGTACTCCAGACGGAGATATGTCCAGTTCAACAGGTGCAGGAGGCAAGGTAGTCACAACTGTCTCGGCCACCACGGTGTTATTAGGATCACCCTGCTTCAGTCCCGAGTCATCTTGGCTACGACCCTCGTGATCAACAGGAACGGAGGAAAGGCGTAAAACAAAGTTCCTGGAAGGCATCTCCTAGGGAGGTCGGGTTTTGTCCCGGGATGCAAAGAGGTCTATTTCGGGAGTTTCCCATCTGTGAAACAAGTCCGACACCGTTTCTGGGTGAAGCCTCCATTTGTGACAGGATGTGGGGGATCTGCTGAGCTGGTCTGCTAGCGTGTTGTCCTTACCAGGTAAGTGCATAGCTTGCAGAAATACGTTTCTTGCAACACACCAGTCCCAAATTTCCAGAGTCAGATGTAGGAGGCTTGGAGATCTCGTGCCTCCTTGCTTGTTGATATAAAACATGACAGTCAAATTGTCTGTCAATAGAAGGACCACCTTGCCTTCTACACTGGTTTTGAATGCCTTCAGAGCTTTTTGTACCACAAGCATCTCTAAAATGTTGATATGGAGCTGCTTCTGGGCCTCTGACCATCTGTGTTTCACAGTTAGGCCTTCGATGTGTGCCTCCCAGCCCTCTAGGGAGGCATCCGTGGTTAGGGTGATTTGTGGTTGCGGATGGGTGAAATCCATTCCGGAGCATACATTGTCGGAGTCTACCCACCAAAGCAGAGACCTCAAAACCGACCTCGGTATCGAAAGCCACTTGTTGGGCTGGTCCCATATCGGACTGAATACGGAGAGGAACCACGACTGTAGCGGTTGAAGTCTGAGCCTTGCCAATGGCGTGTCAAACGTTGTCGAAGCCATGTGTCCCAGTGCTATTTGGATGTCTCGAGCTCGAACGCTCCTCCTTGCTTTGCACCTCTGGACAGCTGTTGTTAAGGCTTGAGGGAGGTATGCCAGACAAAATCTGAGTCGAGCATGGCCCCGATAAACTTTATCTGTTTTGTCGGGGTGAGGGATGACTTTTCCCAGTTTATCACCAGTTCCAGCGACTCCATGAGTTCGAGGGCGAACTCGACGTCCCGACGTAACCGGTCTTGTGAATCCACAACGAACAGCCAGTCGTCGAGATAGGGGAATAATCGTATCCCTTCCTGGTGTAAGTGGGTGACCACAGGAGCCATGCATTTCGTGAAGACTCGAGGGGCCGAGCTGAGGCCGAATGGGAGCACATTGTAGTGGAACACTTCTTGACCTACGGCAAAGGCCAGAAATCTTCTGTGACTCTTCCGGATGGAAACGTGGAAATAGGCATCCTTCAGGTCCACTGTGGCAAACCACATGCCCTGGTACAACAAAGGCAAAATAGAGTTAAGAGTTACCATGCGGAACTTACGGTAAGTCAAGTGTTTGTTAAGGGCTCGAAGGTCGAGAATGGGTCTTAACGAGACATCAGATTCGGGGACCGAAAAGTAACAGGAGAAAAAACAATGTGGCCAGTCCTGTTGGTTTAAAGGGAAAATCGTCCCCTTAAATTGTAGGTTGTGTACTTCGTCGAGGAGGGTGGATGAGGGTTTGGTGGGGGCCTGTGATGGACAGGTCCTTGAATTCGAGGGCATAGCCCCTGTGGAGAATGTCTATGACCCAGCCATCAGAAGATATTTGCGCCCAGCTACCGAGGAATGGTGTGAGAAGGTTATAGAACTGGAGGGGACGGACAACGGAGCACGCAGGTGTTATCCAGGATTTTTTCCTGGTCGGTTCCGAATCTTGCTTACGGAATTGTTTCAGGAACCGGGAGAAGGGTTGATGTTGTCCCGAAGAAGGGGAAGAGTGGGATGGGTATCTCTGCCTCAACGGTTCCGAAGGCTGGAACTGTCTGTCTTGCCTATATGGATAGGACGGACGGTAGAACCCGAGTCGGTGTCTATAGGAGGTTTGTGGAGCAGAAGACATACCATGCTTCCTGGCAGCCGATTTCATGCGGTATTTAAAGTTGAGCTTGTCATCTGTTTCCTTGTGGAAAAGTCCCGCATCATCATAAGGCATGTCTTCTATCGCTGCCCATGCACTGTGGTCAAGATCCGAGGCTTGCAAACATGCGTGTCGTTTCAGAGCTATGGCAGCTGCCATGGCCTTCACCGAACAGTCCGCTGAATTTCTGGAAGCCATAATCAGCCAACTTCCAAATGAGTGGGCTTCATTTCTCAGCTCAGTTGCCAACTTGCTACTTTCTTGGGGAATGTCAGGTAACAACACCATCGACATCCGTTCCATTAAGTATTGGATGTAAGCCCCCATACATGTGTTATAGTTCCTGACCTTCAGGCTGAGAACCGAAGAGGCATATGCCTTTTTTGCGAGGGCGTCAATCTTTTTCGCCTCTCTATCCACTGGCGATGTCGATGTCTTGGGGGTGAATAAGTGTTGGGCACCCCCTACAATAGCTGAATTCTGCCTCGGGTGTGACCTGAGCCAAACGGCTTCTGATGGTGTGATGCGGTATAAGGCTTCGATCTTTCGGGCCTGGACCGCAGTGGAAGCTGGTGCCTCCCAGGAGCGCTTGACAATTTTCTCAAGAGAAGGCAAGAACGGGATCGGATTCTCTTCTCAATGGGGTCCGCAGCATCGTCATCTACGTGTGCGACCTCAATTTCCAAGGCTCTCCCCATCCTAATCACGTGCTCCGTAAACGAACAGATATCGTCCATCAGCAAGGAAGCTCCTGGTACATAGAGGTCTTGTGGGGAGCCCGCCGCTTCTATATCTGAGTCCCAGGATCGAAGAGACACTGGTGAATTCGAAGCAAGGTCTTCCGACTCCGAATCCGACGGGTCGCGATGTACTAGGACCACTGGTGAAGGAGATCGAGACAGGCTTCTAGGTGTAGCTGTTTGAGTGGCAATCGTGGACTGTTTCGGTACCGTGTCCCTAAGCGGATGCGGTGTCTGCTGTACAGGTCTCGTCCGGAATTCACTGAGGGCCCGGTCTCGGTTGACAGGAATGTAATAGGTGTCGGTCTCACTGTCATACACATATGCCAGCCTTTCCTGGGCTGGCAGTTTGGCAGATTTTTCTGGCATAGGGGTTGGAGACCTTCTGTGTCTCGACCGAGGTGGAGACAACAGGGGTGGGTCCAGCTCCTCGGAAGGATCGGAGAGCACTTTAATCTGCAACTCCTTGACAGAGAGCGCTTGCTCAGTTCTGGGAATGGCTCTCGATACCGTCCGTCGGGACCAAAGAAGCTCGCCTCGGAGCTGGAGAGGTTGTGGTAGAGGCCTCAGCTGGCTCATCCGATGCCGGGGTATCAATTTGTGCTCTCTTGGATTCGTGACGCCGGGTTTTAGATTCTTTGGCCTCGGGATGCTTCCGTTTGGAGGTCTTAGAGCGCTTCTTTCGACGCTCTTCCTCCATCCTGGGAACCTTCTTGGGTCCAGGAGCTCCCGTGGGTTCAACAGCCAGGGAGGTTACACTATGAGGGGCACCCCGATCCTTTCCAGTCTTTGGGATCCGTTCCTCCAGCACCGGAGCATGCGCTGCCTCCGACGAGGGCTGGGTGGCACCCAACCCCGGGGTTTGGTGAGCCGGAGACTTGCCGCAGAAGGGGGCTTAGAGTGCGGCTTCCAGGACGATGCTGCAGTAACCTTGGTTGTCCAAGATGACTTGGAGGTCGATGGAAGAACCCCCTGTGGCTGCAGTGCTTGGGAGAATAGCGCAGCCTGGAGCCTCACCACCCAGTTCTTCCTCGCCTGCGGGGTCATGAGCTGACATTGCGGGCAGGATTTTGGGTTGTGGATTTCGCCCAAACACAAGAGGCACATAGTGTGCGTATCTTTCTCAGGGATTTTACCCCAGAAGGTGTCGCAGCCCTTGAAGGGAGGTGCCATGTTACAGCACCGAAGTTGAAAAGCGGGCTTAGAGTATCGCATGGTCAACAATCAGATGGTCAGGAAGAAGGAGTGAAGGCAATATCTGAGAGAATAGTCAAAAACAGTCCGTAGTCAATACCAATAGTCAGAAAACAAAAGCGACTCACTAGCGAAGTTCCCAACTGCTGCTAACGCGGTGGAAAAAAGGAACTGAGGGAGAAAAGCGGGAATGGGGCTTATATAGGGATGGGCGGAGCTACCGCCAAAAAGTTGCAATTCAAGATCTGCCTAGCGATTCGAGAAGTTTCCAAACTGCACTGCGCATGTGCAGGAGAACCCCATTTGTATGATTCGCAGAGACCACAAAGAAGTGCCCATTACTGTTTTCCACGGTCCCCAGAACAACATCAACATTTGCCACTGAACTAAAGGAATGGAGGAATCAAGAAAGTGTGTGTGTGTGTGTGTGTGTTTGAAATACTAATGAGTAATCCACATAATACCTCATATTGATATGGAAGGAATTGTTTTTGTTGACTTCAAAGCCTCCAGACCAAATGCAGTTGGGAACGTCCATCAGCCGAACGCACAATAACTGGTCATAATCGTTGCGTGGCCAGTGGAACACAACACTGGAGCCAGGCAGGGTCGAAATGTAGCTGTCTGGATTGGAAGATCCCTAATGACAAAGCGAAGAAGCCCTTACAATAATTAATCAGATGATTAATCAGCCCATCAATTCCTGTCCATATTTATCAATGCACTTTTTTAAAAAAAAAATCATTTCATTTCATTTGTATGTTGTCTTTCTCCCCGAAGGTACCCAACGCAGCTCCCAGATTTTAAAAAACAGCGTAGTACTAAAACAAATGACAGAACTCACTCATAGGGAAACCATACTTGCCCATAGAGAAACATGGGAGAATGCTTACCAATATAAGTTTATCACACTAGTGAGTTTCCATGGGCAAATGGGAGTTAAATGGGAGTTAAACTACATTCAAATTTAAAGAAGACCTGTAAATTCAGTTAGTTTTTCATGTGAAAATGTAATAACGCAAAGTTAATCCATAGTTAAAGTGGAGGAAACCAGTAGCTTTTTAAATTTGGTTTCTTCTGAATTTAAAAAGGTGCCGGTTTCCTCCAGTTTAACTGTGGATTAACTTCGTGTTATGTCACGTTAACTGTGACATCATGTGAAAAATTTTGGACATTTCCAGGTTATTTTCATGTTATATCACATTGAAATCCTGTTTGCCCATGTGATGAACTTCATAGGGAAAAATGGGAGAATGCTTGACCATAGGGAAACATGGGGGAATACCTGCCCAAAGGGAAATATGGGGGAATACTTGCACATAGGGAAACCACTATTGTAATCCCATAAATTTATACGAGGTGAATTATTATTTAACATAAAGACAACACCAAAAGAACCCATCCATAAGTGGTACCAAATATTTTTGAAATAAGCAGCAGAAAAGAATAGTGTCATCCCAATCTCTGTACTAACTGTGAAATGTTAGCCATTTTTATTAAGGCAAGTTTTCTCATACAGCTGAGAAAGAGGCTTTTCATAGGAGAGCGCTGTTCTGCTTTATCAATGTACTTTTAAAAAATAAAATCACTCTCATAATCCCATGTAAGTCTACTCAGGTCAGTGTGGACAGAGGAATGAACTTGGATTGTTCTGTTGCTTTTCCCATCCAGCATCCTGGTGGGTACAAAGACAATAAAAACCTTTAATTTAAAAAACTGTAACTAGTCCACTGGGGAAAATGGCATGTAAGAGTCTTTAGGGCTTTAGTCTACAAAAGCATGATGCCATTGTAACTTCATTAAGTCAGTTAAGATGGCACAAGGTCCTTAGGATGCAACAATAAGAAAAAACAGGTTTACAGGTCAGAAAGAACAGACTTCTTCTTACCTGTCCCCTGGCAAACGCCCGCTGAGCAAAGGCTAATTTGTGCTTGGATTTATTATCTAAGAGGTAGCGAGGTGCAAATGTTACCATACAAGTGTCAATGTAACGCCCTCTGCCTTTTTTGATGTCAATACCTGAAATGAATCAAGCGAGTTAGAACAGAAACATCAGAAATTCTTAAAACATTCTCAAAACTTAGGCATCCTCTTCCTGATTTTAACACCAGGTCTAAGAAAAGAAGCAGGATTAGAAACTGAGACTACAAACCAGGACTATCAAACTCGACCAAGATTCTGGGCAGCACTCCAATATTAAACCATGATTAACAATCAAGATTAAACTATGCCATCTGGGATAATTTAACTAGCTGTAGCTTTAAGTGGATGAAAGAGAGAAATTACCATCCACATCAACTTTGCTATTAGCTTCTGATAGAACCAAGCCCATGACCATTAAACTTTGAGGGGAGCAGCAAAGGATAATTTAAGACATCATTTTTTAAAAATATATTCTTTATTAATTTATTAAAACAAAAATAATACATTCATGATTGGTTTGCTTCATAATATTCCTTACTTACATCAAATAACTCAAATCTCCAACCAAAGTATAAAAATACCTTTTTCTTAATCCTTAAATACCCGTATTGTTATTATTTGCCATTGTTTCCTCATGTCTAACATTGTTTTCATATATATGTGTGTGTATATAATAAAAAACATATACACCCATACATACACACACTTGTATATATACATGCACATATACTTCCATACACCTATATGTACTTTTGTTCTCATATGATAGTCTTTCCTTATCTGTTTCCTTTTACCCATTGCTTATGATTATTCCACCTTGACCTGGTTATCTCATATTTCCTTCATTTTACAATAATCTATAACAGCATTTCTTCTCTGTCCCAGACCCTATTCTTAAGACATCAATTTTAATAAAAAGGAGAATTGGTAAACTGGTAAAATCCTAGTGTAAGACAAAGAACATGACATTCATAACTGCTATTTGGGTGATTAATATTTCACAGGGTTTTAAACAATGCACAAATAAAGCTACATGGATGGTGATTCCGCTTACGTTCAAACAATCTCTGAATTAGCTGTCAGCCAAGGACCAGGACTGGAATATATGAGACTGGGACAAGTGAGAGGAAACCCAGTCTGTGGGCTGAAAGCAGTTTACAAGAAGCTGATATGGAGGCACATTCCAGTGATGGTTGAGACTGAAGCTAAAAGGCTGGGATGAAAAATATCAGCACATATTTTCACGTAAGCTCTTATATCTGGTCACTAAGCCTTAGGAGAGGCATTGGAATCTTCAGAATCGGCAAAAACCTCGTAAAAAGTCTGAGAAATGCCAAAAGGTGATGTTATAAGGATTGGAAGTGGCCATCTGGTGGTCATAAGCATACCAATCTTAGGCTCCAACACAACAGATTCACTCCCAGATCTGATCTCCTCTTGGTTTACCTATGTTTAATGTTCTCTGTTATGTTAATTCTTCATATTTTCTTGTTGGGTACTGGTTTATTGCTCTGAATTTCAATAACTATGCCATTGGATAGCAGCCTTGCTTGAACCTTAGCACTGACTATGGTTGAGCGTTAGATGCTGAGTTGAGCATTAGATGCTTTCACAACCATTTTTAGCTAACCACAGATCAGGGAAACTATCTGGTTGAATTGTAAGACATAGCCAGCTTAGTCTGGAAAATCAGTATGGAAAGGGATCCAGCATCTTCCCCCGCCCCCAACATATTTGTTATTAATTTCTATCTCTAAAATATATTTACAATACGATTGTATGGATGGCATAATAGTAAAACATATTGAAATCCAGAATATATACACATGTCATTCATTATATAATACACATATTTAATTCTGAAACTTGCATACTTCAGTTCCAGTTCTGTATATCAGTTATATAATTCCTGCTTTCTAATAAGTTTATACAGAAGTCATCTCTCTGTGACATTCGCAATTTAGTCCATTCGATCTTCTGTTTTTTTCTATAATATTCCCTTAATATAGACCACTATATAAGCTTTATCTGTAACTCTACCCATTATAATATTTATTCACTCAAAACATTCATCCTGTAAAGCTTCCTTTTTCTTCTTTTAAAAATATAATAAAAGGATCCCAGTTTTTATTAAAGTCTTCAGTAATTTCTTTTGAATTACATAAATTAATCTATCCATTTCCATAAAGTTATATATTTTTAATAACCATAAATCTATATTTGGCATTTCATCACTTTTCCAAAGGCATAACAGTCTGGCAGCACTTGTCATATAAAACAAGAGTTCCCAATGTTTCCTTTCTAACTGCTCATCATCTATCGTACTCAACAAGTACATCTTCCTTTTAGTTAGTCTTAAGATCCCTTTGCAGGGAAACTACAATTAGCCGTAACTCTGCTTTGACGAAACAAACCACCCTCAAACCATGGTTTACAATACTAGCTTGTTTACCCAAACCATTGTTTCAGGTTTGATGTAATAACAAACCAAATAAATAAAAAGAGAAAACTTCTGATCTCTTTATGGCTGTCTTGGAAGAGATAGACTGCAGAGTGCATAAGCCCAAAATGTAATCCTAAACCACCATTCACATCATATTCATAGAATCGTAGAGCTAGAAGAAACCCAAGGCCATGCAGGAACTCTCCATCAAAGCATCCCTGACAGATGGCCATCCAACCTCTATTTAAAGACCTCCAAGGAAGGAGACTCTACCACTGTCCAACGGAGTGTGTTCCACAGTTGAACAGCCCTTACTGTTAGGAAGTTCCTCCTAATGTTGAGGAGGAATCTCTTCTTCTGCAGTTTGCATCCATTGTTCCGCATTCTAGTCTCCGGAGCAGCAGAAAAAAATCTTGCTCCCTCCTCAATATGACATCCCTTCAAATATTTGAACAGGGCTATCATATCTCTTCTTAACCTTCTCTTTTTCAGGCTAAACATCCCCAGCTCCCTAAGTCGTTCCTCATAAGGCAAGGTTTCCAGGCCCTTCATCATTTTACTGGACATGCTCCAGTTTCTCCACATACTTTTGAGGATAATAAATAATAATAATTTCTAACCCACCCCTCTGAGCGAGCAATCGGGGCGGAGTACAGCATTTAAAAGCATATACAGTTAAAATATTTCTATCTATACAACACATACCCACCTCCCACCCCTTAAAACAGGATTAAACTATCACAAATTAAAACAAGTCAAATCTAAAAACAGCACAGCATCTTGAGGTCCAGTGTAGGCAGCCAGGTGTCCATTGGGAGAGGGAAGGAGCTAGGAGTCATCAGGCGAACAGGGGATTAATTACTATCCGGAAAGGTAGTGAATTGTGGTGCCGAGAACTGGGCACAGTACTAGGCCATGTTCTCTAAGATTTTGTAACTGATGTTTAAAACCGTTTTAAGATCATTTAGAGACTTGTCCTAATGATTTATTTCTGCATCATTATGACTTCTGTTATTAAATATACTAGTACATACCAATGTTATAAATCAGGCCTGGTCGGTTTCCCTGCTGGATCACTTTCAGGGCTCGGACTCCGCTTCCTCCATCCAGTGAGAAACCTTGGCACCAGCCAGGCATACTGTCTGGGTGGATTCCTCTCCCAACTCTCATTGTGCAACTGCCACAAAGACCACAACACAGTGATTTATAAACCCATGCTACTACTTTTAGATAAGCCCTGACAGAATCTACAGAGAGATATTGTTGAGATTTTTTGTGGGTTTTTTGGACTATGTGGCCATATTCTAGAGAAGATTATTCCTGACGTTTCAGCAGCATCTGCGGCTGGCATTTTCAGAGAATGCCAGCCACATATGCTGGCGAGACATCAGGAATAAATTCTTCTAGAACATGGCCACATAGTCCAAAAAACCCACAAAAAACTATGGTTGCCAACCATGAAAGCCTTCAACTTCATATTGTTGAGACTTTTGCAAAAGATGAAGCTACAAGACAGCAGGGCAATGAGTAAAACAATACATAATATATTAAAAGTTAAAAGCAAAGAAAAAAACTAGTCTAGTCAGGGTCTTATAAAACACATTTCACACTATTTCTTCATTGAGTAGGACAAAATCCTGTCTCCCAAGTAGAAATTTACATTGTGAAAACAAAATTAATAAGGAGCCATTTTCCTGGAAGTTCAAGAATGTCTTTCAGAAAGCTTCCATAGTTTCAGGATCAAGGTGGTTTACAAAATTACATAAACAATACCATAAAATACATGAACAATTTACAATGACAGATTGTAATGTACATGACAGGTCCTAGTGAAGTCACAAAGTCATTGTAAAACGGTATCAGCAATTTTGCAAGGGGTAGCTAAGCCCTGACGTATACTTAGAACCAAACCAAAGAAATCCCCTGGTTCTGCCACAACAGTTAACCCTGAATAAATACAATCTCATCACTGCAGCTTACAGGTTTGGCTGTTCCTTGTCAGCGTAACAGAAGAGAAGAGGACTCAGGCTCCTGGCAAGTTCATGCTCCTCAAACTGACCAGCTGCATCTATCTTGGCATTATCTTGCCTGAAGATCAGTGGCAGCCCTTTAAAAGCAATGAGATCGTTAGCTTTCCAGTCTCTGTGTGCACAGAGTGGCTGAATAGGCTCTTTGAAATCGCAGCAGGAGATAAAATCATCTATTAATCCTGATTCAAACTAACTTTCACATCCGCTGAAGACTGCAGCTTCCAAATGAATGTTTTTGATTGATTTCCTATACTTGAAAGATGAGAGGATGGCTACTGCCAGATCTTGTATCCATGAGTCCATTCAGTAAGGATTTAAGATGGTCCTAAATCTGTTACATCTGGATGTAAGCTGCCACGTTACCCATTCTTACCTGGAAGTAACAAATGTACAGGTTGCTTACCTGTAACTGTTTCTTCGAGTGGTCATCTGTGCCCTCACACAATAGGGGTTTGCGCCTGCGCAGAAGCTCCATCCGGAATGCTGAAAAGCTGAGCAGATTGGCGGGAGCCCCGCCCCTCCCATTCCCTGAGCATGCCCAATCCCGCCAATCTAGCTCTTCCTTCAGTTCAAGTCCGCCGCAAAAAGGCAGGGACCTGACTGAGGGGAGGTAGGGCGGGATTTGTGTGAGGACACAGATGACCACTCGAAGAAACACAGTTACAGGTAAGCAACCTGTGCTTCTTCTTTGTGGTCTCTGTGCCTCACACAATAGGGTGACTACAAAGCTTACCTGTGGAGGTGGGAAGGTCACTGCAGAATAGAAGACAGAACAGCACGACCAAAACTGGCATCGCTCCGGGATCTGGAATCCAACCGGTAATGCCGAACAAACGTCGATGGCTGTGACCACATAGCCGCCTTGCAGACCTCTGGCAGGGGAACACCTCTGAGGAAGGCAGCAGATGAAGCCGTAGCCCTGGTTGAGTGAGCACGGACACCAACAGGAAGAGGGCGTTTAGCCAGTTCATAGGCCAAGGTGATGGTTTGGGCAATCCACTTTGCAAACCTCTGTGAAGAAACTGGGTTGCCTTTCCTGGCACCACCATAACAGGTAAACAACTTATTGGATAATCTGAACTCTGCAGAACGCTGAACATAAAATGCCAAGGCACGGCAAACATCCAGGGTGTGCATAGTCTTTTCCAGAGGCAAGGAAGGATCTGGGTAAAAGTTAGGGAGCACAATCTCCTGGGAGAGATGAAACGGAGAAACCACTTTAGGGAGGAAGGAAATGTCCGGTCTGAGGACCACCTTGTCCCTATGGAAAGTCAAATAAGGCTCGTCCGAGCGCAGGGCCGTCAGCTCAGAAGCACGTCTGGCTGAAGTTATGGCCACAAGAAAAGACACTTTGGGGTTTTCTAGATTGGCAGGAAAGTGTGACATGAAGTTGATTTTCCTTTATGCTTAGCAGCTGCACCACAGCCTTTAGATGGAGCTGCGCTGTTCTGCAGTTTTTAAAAAAGAAGCTGGGAAAACCGGCACCTTTTTAAAGGCGCTTCTTCTCCCCTAAAATGCAAAAAAAGCGTTTTCATGGCACACTTTCCCTTTTTCTCATCTAAAGGCTAGACTTTCATGCAGCCATGAACACACTTCTTTTTGCCAATCTAGATCAGGCCTTTGAGTGTCAGGAGTCTCAAAGAAGCAGAGCCCAAGGGCTCAAAGGGAGGTCTCATGAGCTGCGTAAGCACTAAAGAGAGAGACCAGGCCGGGGCCAATGGTGGCAGCGGTGGATAAAGGTGATGCAGCCCTTTCAAGAACCTCTTCAACGTAGGTGACGTGAAGAGGCGAGCTGATCTTGAGCCAGGTGGCTGGTTGGCTACAATAGCCGTCAGGTAGACCTTGAGGGAGGAGAAGGCTAGGCCTTGATCCCTGAGGTGTAGCAGAAAATGCAAGACTGTACTAAGGCTCACAGGTGAGGAAGGTTCGGATCTAGCCTCCGTGAAGGCACAGAAACGCTTCCATTTATATGCATAAGATCTCTTGGTGGAGTCCTTTCTTGAGGTAGACAGGACCCTAAGCAGGTCAGGAGACTCTATGGCTGGATCCTCCATGCCGTCATCCGTAGGTTGACTAGGTCCGGGTGTAGGACTACTCCATTGGAGTGAGACAAAAGTTCGGGCCACTTCGGCAGGTGGAACTTTTGACCTTTGGCCAGGTGAAGAAGAGGAGTGAACCAAGGTTGTCTCGGCCAAAATGGAGTCAGCAGTATGGCGTTGGACCCATCCCTGGCCATCTTGGCCACTGTCCTGGAGATCAGAGGAAAGGGCGGGAAGGCATACAGGAGTTTCCGACTCCAACTGCAAAGGAAGGCGTCCCCCATGGATCCTCGTCCCTTGCCCGCTCTCTGTAGAATATCCGGCATTGGGCGTTCTCCGGAGTGGCGAACAGGTCCACCAAGGGAGTTCCCCATCGAGACGTCAGAAGATTGAAGGCCGAACTCGACAGAGTCCATTCGTGCTGCAGCACCTTGTCCCTGCTGAGGGAGTCTGCTAGCACATTGTCCTTTCCAGCCAGGTGAATAGCTACTGGATGAATGGAGCGATGGTGGCACCACGTCCACAGTTGCTGGGAGAGACGCAAGAGGACTGGAGAGTGAGTTCCTCCCTGCTTGTTGATGTACCAGACAGTGGTTGTGTTGTCTGATACTACCTGCACAACTCTGTGGAGGAGATGGTTTTCGAATGCCCTGAAGGCTTTGATGACCGCCAACAGTTCCAAGGCATTTATGTGCATTTCTGCCTCCTGTGCAGACCACTGTCCTTGTATACACAAGCTGTTGAGATGTGCGCTCCATCCTGACATGGACACGTCTGTAGTGACCATCCTGGACGGTTCTGGCATCTGGAAGGGGACATCCACTACTTGAGAGAGTCTCTGATATGAGGAGGTAACGAGAGTCTCTTGGACGGATCGTCCCTCAGGTGATCGAAGGAAGCCAGGAACTAAGCTTGGAGAGGCCTGAGCCTGAGGCGAGCCAGGTAGGTCAGGGACGTGCCTAGATAATCTATCACCCTCACAGGGTGAAGAACGGATTTGGGTAGGTTGACCTTGAGACCCAAGTTGGCCAAAAGATCCAAAGTGTATTGGACGTCTTTGTAAAGTTGTGCCTTGGAGGACGACACCAGGAGCCAGTCGTTGAGGTAAGGGAAGATCTTTATTCCTTGGAGACGAAGGTGAGAGATGACCACTGCCATGCACTTTGTGAATACTCAAGGAGAAGTGGAGAGGCCGAAAGGAAGAACGGTATATTGATAGAGATCTCCATCTACGGCGAAGCGGAGATACTTCCAATGTCGCGGCCTGATACTGATGTGGAAGTAAGCATCCTTTAGGTCTATGGATGCAAACCAGTCTCCTCGATGCAAAAACGGCAGAATGGATTGCAGGGTCACCATCTTGAACTTGCGAGGCGTGATGAATGAGTTGATGTCTCTCAGATCCAAGATAGGGCGGAGACCTCCTCCTCTCTTCGGAACTGTGAAGTACCTGGAGTAGAAGCCTTGGTGCTTGTAGCACGGTGGAACACGCTGAATGGCTCCTTTGTCGAGAAGGGAGGAAATCTCCTCCAGAAGAGGAGGAGAGGAGGGAGTGGAACAGAAAACGCCATTTGGTGGAATACTTGAGAACTCTATGGCGTATCCCAGGCGGATGATGGTAAGCACCCAGGAGTCCGTGGTGATCTTGGACCAGTTCTCGTAGAAATGGCGAAGTCTGGGAACTGAAGAAAGGGTGACTGGCATTAGAAAGTGGGGTGCCACCTCCAAAGTCCCGTCAAAAGTGAGATTTGGAGGATGGCTTCCTAGAAGGCTGTTGCTGCTGACGTTGCTGGCCTTGCCTCTGCTGTTGCTGTTGTTGTTGCTGCTGTGGTTGTCTGTAAGGCCTCCTAGCATACGACTGGGTTCTATAGGTGGAGGACGGAGCAGAACGAGAACGGGTGAATCCAGGGTCATATGGCCTTTGGCGCCAAGTGCGACCAGATGGGGGCTTATTAGGTGTCAGCCCAAGTCTCTTCCCGTTAAGACGAGCCTTGGCCATGGTGTCAAGGGATTCATCGGTCTTAGCGGCAAACAGACCCTCACCATCGAAGGGAAGATCTTCTATCTTGGACTTAGCCTCTTCAGATAGGGAAGTCGACCTCAGCCAAGCAAAACGACGGAGTGCCACCGCACCGGCCATGACCTTTGCTGAACAGTCTACAACATGTCTAGCTGAGTGCACCTCTTGCGCAATGAGGGAGAGTGCCTCAGCATAAAACTCTTGAGCCGCTTCTTGTTGTGCCTGAGGCATGTATGGAATGAAAGCAGCCATGTGATCCCACAGGAATCTCTGATAACCAGCCATGCATCCCTGCATGTTGGCCACTTTTGCCGCCAAGGCTGCAGAGGAGTAGAAACGACGGCCAAAGATGTCCATTCTCCTACCGTCTCTGTCCACGGGGGCGGAATGGGTCTTGCCGGTGGATTTGCAAGTAGATTCCACCACCAGGGAATTAGGAGCTGGGTTTGTAAACAGAAAAGGAGCCGTTTCAGACTGCACTCAGTATAAAGAGTCGAGCTTCTTTGAAGCAGGTGGTGTTGAGGCAGGCTTGTTCCAGGAAGCCACCATGATATCCGAGAAGGAAGGCAAGAACGGGATAACAGCGGGTTGCCGGGGACAAACCACGAGGCCATCGATGGGATCCCAATGTCTCCGGCGCCGAGTCTAGTACAGTGACCGGGGCCGGGACAGAGAGGTCAATGGCCGAAGGCTGTCGCAGAAAAGACATGGCCAGGTCCGTCTGGGCAGCAGCCGAGGCAACCGAAGTAAGGACCTCCTTATGCTTATGTTTCTTCGATTTCGGCTTTTCCAGCTCGATGGAGGATGGCCGCTTCCTATGCTCCTTAGGTTGCCCTTCCGGGCGAGACATGGCTGATGACGTCGAGGTCGATGTCGTAGGGGTCTCCGTTGATGTCGAAGTTGCTGTCGAAGATGGTGTTTTGATCTTCGGAATCCTTGGGAACTTAGAGATGGGAAGACGTCCCAAGGGGTCCGTGGACGACTCCAAAGTGTGGGATACCGAGAGGGCCTTCTCCCACAAGTGGGCCTTGAGCCGATCCACTCTTTGGCGTAACGTGGCGGGGTTAAAAGCCTTGCAATGCTTGCATTTCTCCGGAATGTGGGAACTGCCTAAGCAGAAAATGCACTTCGAGTGTCCATCCACAACCGGGATTTTACCACCACACTCGGAACATTTCTTGAAGGGGGCGGCCATAAGAGGCCGGTCCGTTCGCGAGGGGCCCGTCCGGGCCAAAGCCCTCGAATTCCGAGCAAAAAAGAGGCAGCTCAAGGAAAATCGGGAGAACAACAAGTAAAAACAAAATAAAAGAAAACGCAAAACTAAAATAAAAAACAAGAGTCTGATCTACTCAGCTTCCGTCGCAGGGAGAGTACTCCGGAGGAGATGTTACTCTTGCGGCGCATGAAAGAGAACTGAAGGAGGAGCTAGATTGGCGGGATTGGGCATGCTCAGGGAATGGGAGAGGCAGGGCTCCCGCCAATCTGCTCAGCTTTTCAGCATTCCGGATGGAGCTTCTGCGCAGGCGCAAACCCCTATTGTGTGAGGCACAGAGACCACGAAGAAGAAGGGTCTTAACACCATGGCAAAAGCTTAAGACTGCACCGCAACAGAACTCTATTGTGTTCTCTATTGTGTCTGAGTGCCTTCCCGAGTTACCGTTTAACATTACTCCTAGAGAACTGTCTGAAATAATTCTAAGACATTATAAAAACTAAGGCATCTTTAAAATGTACCCAACATTCAAGAATATTAATAGTGCTTGCTGTCAGGAAAGCAATTTACTAAAAGATGTGCAAAACTCAAAGAAGCATCACGTGTTCCAAAACCGTAAGATGTAAGATGTATTGTAAGATGCATTAATAAATACAGTCCTCCCTTCATTCTTGCGGTTTTGAAACTCACGTCCCTCGCTTATGCGCAAGGGACAGAGTGAGAAACAATGGGGCGCGTACCCATGCACGCCCGTGGCCGTGCGCATATATTCAAGCCAATGGGGGCTTAAATATAAGCAGAACTCCATTTTCACCGGGAGTCCAGAATGGATCCCCCACGAAAAAGGAGGGATGACTCTGTGTGTGTGTGTATATATATATGTGTGTGTATTATATACAGAATTGATTGTGTCAGCTAAGGAAAAACCTGGACAGATTTGAACTACCATGGAGGTGGCGTGAATTTCACAACAAAACTGCCGTGTATCAATGCTACTAAGCTGAAAACACCCATTCTCAAAAGAAAGACTGCACAAATCTTGTCTTTGGCAATGTACTGAAATAGGGTGTGAACACTAATGATCCGTTTGGGAAACCTTCTCAAGCTTTTACACTTTCCACTGTAGGTGGGAAGGGTTATATGCCAACATAGCCAAGGTATAATTAACCTGCAAACTCTTTCAGTACAGGGAGAAGAACAACAGAAAGCTCTTCTGCATGCCTTGCACAAAACAACACTTGGGCTACCTTGAAATAAAGAGAACATTGTGCAATGCAGCAAACTAATGTAGATTACATTTTACATTTAAAGCAGATTCCTGGAGATAGCAGATTTGGCTGTGGCAGCATATGACTTTATTACTGTTGCCTTTCAAAACAGCTTGGAAACCTCAGCAGCATATTCAAAAAGCTGCAGCCAGATGCTGACAGGGAAAGACAAAAGCTTCACCAGCTACCAGGCTTTTCTCAGGTTCAATGCAAGGTGTTGCTTATTCTAGGTAAAGCCCCACACAGTTTGGGTCCAGATTATCTGAAAAACTTGTATATGAGCCGGAATGAGTGTAAAGATCCCAGGGAGGAAGGCTTTCTCTTAATCCCTCCATCACAACAGGGAACTTTATCGAACACATTTTTTCGCCCATTATGGGCACTGGAAGGGGATGCAAAAAACGGATTTTATCACACACGGAAATGTCCTCAAAACAGCCCCATTCTGGTGCCCGGCACCAGCCCATTTCCATTCAGTGCTGAGGCACATCCTTTGCTTTGGTTGGAAGTCTTCTGACCCGAACATTTCACGCGCCTTAACACTGAATAGAAATGGCCTGGTGCCAGGTGCCAGAATGGGGCTGTTTTCAGGCCATTTCCATGTGCAATAAAATCTATTTTTTCTCAGTTGTGCATGCCTCCGAGCATCCCCTTCCAATGCCCATAACAAGCAAAAAAAATGTGTGCGATAAAGTTCAGGCACATTTGGTGAAGGCACATGAGAAGGTCTTCTTGGTGGCTGCTCCCAAGCTACATAATTCTGTCCCATGGGAAACTACTTTGGCCTTTCTCTCTTGTATTTCCACCAGCAGGCAAAGATTTTTTTATTAAAACAAACCTTCAGCAGTTAGCTCGTTGCTTTTAACTTTTATACTACTGAATAACTGAATATTTATTATTACGGCACTTGGCCAGCCCAAAAATAAATAACACACATTACAGAGAATCTGATATGTAACACAAGGATGGACAGGTTGCTTACCTGTAACAGTATTTCTTCGAGTGGTCATCTGTGAATACATACAAATGGGTTATTCTGCGCCTGCGCAGGCAACTTCGGAATCTTCTTAGAGCTTTTAAATGCGTTTTGGCGGTAGCCCCGCCCACTCTCCAACTGCCTATATTAGCCGGTTTCCCGCCTAAACCCTCAGTTCCTTTATGGACGCCGCAGCAGTATCCGAGGACCGAAGGAGAGGCAGGGCACGACTATGAGGGGAGGATGGGCGGGATTTGTATGTATTCGCAGATGACCACTCGAAGAAATACTGTTACAGGTAAGCAACCTGTCCTTCTTCTTCGTGGTCTCTGCGAATCATACAAATGGGTTCAGACTAGCAAGCTTAGTTCAACGGAGGTGGGAGTGCCATGCCAGACAGAGAGGCATATTGACCCCAAATAAAATCACCAGCCGGGAAACCATGCCCAAGGGCATGCAACATGGGGACGCACAGTCCCGTTGATATGACGACTCTACAGAGTTGTGTAGAAAGCCCAATACTGAGACATAGTCGAACAGTCACCAAAACAGGTGGAACATGCTCATTGGTAGAAAAACAGGCTTGCCAGCTAACCGTATGTCGCACAGACTGCAGGTAAACTTTGATGGTCCATTTAAATGGCAGGTGCAAACTAAGGACAGGGAAAAACCCCACCCTAAATAGCCCAGGTCTGTTGGTAATGGAGGTACTGAATAGGTGAGTGACATGGAATAAGGGAATCTCACTGATGTGAGCAGCTCTTTAAAGGTATCAAACAAAGGTCTGGTATACAGACATTGTGTAGTCCAAGGTGGACTGAATTCAACATGAAGGGCAAAGGGCTCACAATAATGTGAGGCTGTACAGGCCGGGAGGCCGGTATGCAGAATGAGGGGCGTACAGAGCCCTCAGACTTGAGATGTGTCATTCAAAGAATATTGAAAGTAGGGAAAAGGGCAGTGGCCTGATAAAGCCTCCCGAAGCCATGATTTGGAGATTATAGCAGTGACAGACACAGCCTAGAATGCTCAGTAGTCTAGGGTTAAATGTCATCCTTACAGAGTATGAAGAAGACAATCTGTGGTCAACAATGATATGGCTGGGAAGTCCATCCATAGAGAGAGAGCGTATACAATTGCTGTGACACACAAGACATGCTGTATTGCCGCGTAATATTCAAGGGCTATCAGCATGAAGCATGCCGATCTTGGTGAACATGAGAAACAAAAATGATAGTGGCTAGTACAATGTCAATAGGACTAGTCACAGCATTGTAGAAGTGAAGGGATACCACTTTGTCAAGTTGACAGACGTCCCCGTGGGGACGGTATCCCATGACGTGATGTCCTGCAGAAGCTGTATCAAGGATATCATAACATGGTAAGAACAGCCAGAACTGATAGGCAAACAGTATAGCAGGAGTGATTTCGTGTCAGTGCATCCTGAACGGCCCTAGGAACAAACCTGTTCAGAGCGGCGAAGCCGGAATAGGCTCTAAGAGCCATAAAGTCCAATTCTCACCAGGTGGTACAAACACCAGGCAGCATGTCAGAAATCACCGTAATGTAATCTGTAATACTTGAGAAGCGGAGGGCAAGGCTCCCTTAGGGGAGAGAAGCCCCAGGAATTCGCAGAATGCATGTTTAGCCTTGTCAGGGTTGCAGGTGAAGGTCTGAAATATCCCTCACCCATTTGACGTCTTGGACCAGAGGTTCAGGAGAAACAGGATGGTATGGCACCAGTCAGCCAGGAGAGATGGGACAGGTATGCCAATCTCAAGATCTTCAAACATCCCCATGGTGTACAAATCTTTAAATGGAGGCCCGAAAGGGGATATCTCCAGAGGGCAATCCTGCCCAGAGCAGAAAAAGGAAAGGAATTGTAGCAATTTACCACCTGTTGTAAGGAAGAAAGTGGCCTGAACAAGAACCCCTTGGAAGGGGCCTGGGAAATAGACATGTGTTTCTCACCATATCTAGTGGCCCTTGATAAGAGGCATCAACTGCCTTAGATGACACTCACACTGGGAAGTGGTAAAACCTTTTCCTGTGAATGATGGTCTCTGAGCGAAGAGGATCACAACTGAGCTAGTACTGGGTGCATAATGAAAGGCATCCCTAGGTATGGAGGTGACAAACTGATTTATGAGACTTAATTGCACAGTCTTGAAGCTGTTCATATAGTGAAGGATTACCTGTAACCAAAGTGAACAGATGGTGCTCCCAAATTTTACAGAGGCAACTCAGAAGTGAGACTTGAATGTCTACCTAAAGTGACCTTCAGCCGTCCCGCCTGAGAGGAAGGACATCGTTATGAATTGTACATGAGAATGGTGAAATCCCCCATCAGGGAGCACCACATCCCCTGAATTGGTTCTATAGGGATAGCCGTTTGAGGGGCAAATTGTAGGAGGCAGAAAGGCCTTGAGAAGAATGGGGACAGCATGGCCCCGAGTTTGGCAATGCATCTGCAGATAGCGACCCGCGGTACCAA
Organism: Urosaurus nigricauda; assembly: GCA_034509955.1. Lineage (NCBI taxonomy): Eukaryota > Metazoa > Chordata > Lepidosauria > Squamata > Phrynosomatidae > Urosaurus > Urosaurus nigricauda. The sequence continues at coordinate 2,895,115 of JAOEGL010000008.1, read as the reverse complement.
GGAAACAGTATGGACCTGAATCCAGGAGGCCAGAGCCAGTGGCACCTCATGGTCCCAAATTGACTGAGTGCTTGCTGATAGGTGACCTCGGTACTGAGGGAACAACTACGGCTTGAACCCAAACCAGCATGCACCACACTGGCTGAGAGGAATAGGAGCATGCGGCAGGGCCAATAACGGCCCTCAGAACTGGTAAGCGAGCTGCATTCAAATCCTTTTGTGCAGCTCAAACGGTACAGATGTTGGGCCCCTAATATTCATCTTCTCAAGGGGAGTCAGGCCAAAATGAGCCATGCCATTATGGCAATCTGGCTAACAGTCAATAATCAGGGAAGGTGCCATGTAAGATCACCTGTAGGCCAACCAGGAACACCCCGGACAGCCCGGGGCTGACATGCCTCAAAGCAGGGATGGAAGGCAACCGGCTTGATCTTGAGAAGAGTCAGAGACCAAGATGAGAGAGGTAGGTAGTGAGCCAACCAGAGGCTCAAAGTGTGGCTATGAGTCAATTGGTTTGACCCTGGACAGTCGGGGAACAACGAGGGTCAAAGTTGGGCTACAAGCCAATCTGTATTAGTCCCAAGAGTCAGGGACCGATGAAGGTCGAAGCCCAGCATCCAGCCAATCACTGTGACTCAGAGAGTCAGGGACCAAGGTGAATCGACATCGGGATATAGGTCAACCAGTATGACTCCAAAGAGTCTGGGACGAATGAGGATCGAATTCAGGCTGCCATCCGGTCAGTACGTGACTGAAGCAGATAGAAACCGTGCTGCCAGGCAACCAATTTGACCTTGGAAAGTCAGGGAGCAATGAGGGTCAAAGTCGGGCTGCAAGCCAAGACGTATGACCCCAGAGAGTCCAGGACTGATGAGGATCCATGACCCCAAGGGGTTCGGGATCGATGAAGATCCCAGTACTTCAGCCAGTAAACGGTTTTACCTCGGAGAGTCAGGGACCAATGGTGCACGAAGCTGGGCTATAAGCCAATCGGTATGACTCAGAGAGTCAGCCATCAAAGATGATCGGTGCCGTGTAGTCAGTATGACTCTGGAGGTTTCGGGACCGATCCTAATTGAAGTTTGGCAGCCATCTAATTGACCTGATACCATGGAGCCCGGGACCGATGAGGATTCACGTCAGGCTGCCTGTCAAAGGTTTTGACTCCGAAGAGTCAGGGACCGATGAGGGTCAAATTCAGGTTGCAAGCCAATCAGTATGGCCTGGGAGATTCAGGGACCAATGAGGACCCATGTTGGGCTGCCAGTTAAAAGGTTTGACTCCGAAGAGTCAGGGACCAATGAAGGTCGAATTCAGGCTGCCAGCCAATCGGTATGGACTTGGATATTCAGGGACTGATGAGGATCCATATCGGGTTGCCAGTCAAACGGTTTGACTCCAAAGAGTCAGGGACTGATGAGGGTCGAATTCAGGCTGCAAACCAATCGGTATGACCCCGAGGAGTCAGGGACTGATGAGGATCCATGTCGGGCTGCCAGTCAAACGGTTTGACTCCAAAGAGTCGAATTCAGACCGATGAGAGTCGAATTCAGGCTGCAAGCCAATCGGTATGACTCCGACAAGTCAGGAACTGATGAGGATCCACATTGGGCTGCCAGTCAAACGGTTTGACTCCAAAGAGTCAGGGACCGATGAGAGTCGAATTCAGGCTGCAAGCCAATCGGTATGACTCCGACAAGTCAGGGACCGATGAGGATCCACATTGGGCTGCCAGTCAAATGGTTTGACTCCAAAGAGTCAGGGACCGATGAGTCGAATTCAGGCTGCAAGCCAATCGGTATGACTCCGACAAGTCAGGGACCGATGAGGATCCACATTGGGCTGCCAGTCAAACGGTTTGACTCCAAAGAGTCAGGGACCGATGAGTCGAATTCAGGCTGCAAGCCAATCGGTATGACTCCGACAAGTCAGGGACCGATGAGGATCCACATTGGGCTGCCAGTCAAACGGTTTGACTCCAAAGAGTCAGGGACTGATGAGAGTCGAATTCAGGCTGCAAGCCAATCGGTATGACTCCGACAAGTCAGGGACCGATGAGGATCCACATTGGGCTGCCAGTCAAATGGTTTGACTCCAAAGAGTCAGGGACCGATGAGTCGAATTCAGGCTGCAAGCCAATCGGTATGACTCCGACAAGTCAGGGACTGATGAGGATCCACATTGGGCTGCCAGTCAAACGGTTTGACCCCGAAGAGCCAGGGACCGGATCAAATCCACGTTGTGCAGCCAGGCAAATGGGTTGACTCCGTAGAGTCAGGGACCAATTCAGATCCACGTCGTGCAGCCAGCCAAGCGGTTTGACTCCGAAGAGTCAGGGACCAATCAAGATCTACGTCGTGCAGCCAACCAAATGGTTTGATACCGAGGAGTCTGGGATCGACGAGGTTCAAGACGGGCTCGAAGCCAATTGGTATGACTCTGAGGAGTCAGGGACCGATGAAGATCCACGTTGGGCTGCCAGGCAAATGGTTTGACTCCGGAGAGTCAGGGACCGATAAGGATCGACGTTGGGCTGCAATCCAGTCGCGTTGGCTCCAGAAGATCAGCGGCCGATGGTGACGACATCCAATCGGTTTGGTCCCAGGGAGCCGAGACCGGCGACAACTGAAGTCAACTCCTCTTCAGGAGAATGAAGAGACAAAGCCAGGTGAATTGCCCTGAGACAGTTTGTCCGCAGCAAAAGAGCGTCCCTAGCCATAGCGAGGGAGGAAGGCTGGTGGCCATTCTATAAGTTTCTCTCAGAGATAAGAGGATAAGTGCGCCAGTGAAGCGGGCGCCATTTTAAGAAATTTTACTCAGGAATAATGGGGCTTTGCCAAACGCGCCAGTAAGGCAGGCAATATTGGAGACTTTTCCTCAAGAAAAAAGGCGGGAAAAGTTCTGCCAAGCGCACCAACTGAGGTGAGCAGCCATTGTATCAAAAAAATTTCCTCAGAATTTAAATTCACATTAAATTACGCGATTCTCTAAGATATCGCTGAAGGAGCTGTTGTTAAAACAGCTTTAGTTCAAAGTCTAAATTCATTTTCAGCAAGCGATTCTCTAAGAAATCGCAGGGCAGTTGTTATTAAGACAACTTTACCTCAGAATTTAAATTTATATTTAAACATGTGATTCTTTAAGAAATCACAATACAGTCTGTCGTTAAAACGGATTTATTTCAGAATTTAAATTCACATTTAAGTAAGCGATTCTCTAAGAGATCGCAGGGCAAGTCGTTGTTAAAACAACTTTACCTCAGAATTAAAATTTACATTTAAGTCTATGATAGTTAGAAAAGAAGTAGCATTTGTTTCTAAAATTATTATTATTATTATTATTATTATTATTAAAATACCACCAAAACGCAGATTGATTCTGTCAATCGAGTTTAAAAGTCTGACAGGAGAACGAAGCTCTGAAGAGTTCCTAGATGCTGCTTGTGCGGCGGACAAAAAGGAACTGAGGGTTTAGGTGGGAAACCGGCTAATATAGGCAGTTGGAGAGTGGGCGGGGCTACCGCCAAAACGCATTTAAAAGCTCTAAGAAGATTCCGAAGTTGCCTGCGCAGGCGCAGAATAACCCATTTGTATGATTCGCAGAGACCACGAAGAAGAAATTACATTATATTCTTACTAAAGTGTATTTACCAATAGAAAATAAGAATACCCATAGTCTCACTTCATAGCCTACTCATGGGTAACAAGCATTAAATTATGTTATCATACTAATAGTACAGTGAATAAAAGTAATAAAATGGTTACCCAAAGTATCCAGATTTACTAGCAATATTTCTACAACTGTTTTAAAAAATTTTTACGGCAGATGATTGCGGCTGCAAGGAACTTGGCAACTGAACTGTTATCTGTTCCTTGTGGTCAGAAAGGAGATAATTAACATAAAATTGCTCTTGTCTGCTGGGGAAATGTTGTAAAAGTTGGGTTATGTATAAATAACGAAATTCTTTATAAAGGGAGCAGCAGAAGAAAACGTGTCCAATTGACTCAATTTCATCAGAGCCACAAGGGCATAATCTACACTGATAGGGTATTTTTTATACTACAAGTTGTTTACGCTGTCTTCAATTTTAACCTATATTGTAAGCTGCTTCTGGTCCCAACCAATCCACCATTTGCTATATCTGCAAAACATAAGCTCTGTAAGGTTCTCCCAGGCTGGTTAAGTTCCCAGCGTGCCCCTGTGAGACAATGTCTTTTGTCCATTGACCTGACTTTGCTAAATACAGAGGCTTGTCACCAGAAGGGCAGCCATCAGATGGAGAACTGACCATAACAACCATCTATGGAACAAATGAGATCTGCATCACTAGAGGGATTATATATCTCTGTGAAATAACACATCTTCCAAGGTATTTTGTGGAAAGTTCGAGCAGACTTACCTGTTTTGTTGATGAGCCAATATGGTGCTGAAATGAATATCTTCAGGGACCCTTCAGCTCGACACACAATCCTTATGGTGAGATTCAAGAGCCGCTTGTTAACATCGTACAGCCGCATCCGCACTATATAGTTTTGGGTTCCAGGAGGTATCAAAAGTTCCTTGCAGCGTGAGAAGTTTTCTAGAGAGACCCCTAAAATTGAGGAACAGCAGAATGTGTGGACAAAAAATCCGTGGATAAAAAAATCCTTGTATAAGGAGGGCCAACTGTACGAGCAAATTTTCCCAATCTTCAATGCAGAGAAATGTCTTAACAGTTTGAGACACTCTACTATAAAAGAAAAGGCAACTCTCATAACATTTCTTTATTTTAAAAGGCACCATTCCCAAGGTGTGGGGAGTTTGAGACACTCTACTATAAAAGAAAAGGCAACTCTCATGACATTTCTTCATTTCAAAAGGCACCATTCCCAAGGTGTGGGGAGATTTCTCTGGATATTGGGAGAACCCCAGGGCACACAATTCACTCACTCTTCCCTATTCCAAAAATTAATGTTTTTTTGGGGGGGGGGGGGATTAAACATTAATCATCAAACATATTTTCAACAACATGAATATAACTGTGGGGCTCTTCACTCACTTCCATGCATTCCTCACAAAGAGGAATCAACAAATTCTCTCAAGGAATCTTCTTGTTTCTTAGTGGCCTGTTTTGTCTACAAATCCTGCCTACAGACATCACCTGAGTTTGTTACTAAAATAACTGATCCTCTGTGGGGTTTGAGAAAGAGCTCCAAGGAATCACAATGCACTGTGACCAAAGCTCTCCATTCCTTTCAGACCCAGTTGAACAACCACAAACAGTCTCAGAGTGCATTTTAGCCTTACCAAGCTCAATGTTCTGTGAAGTGTCCGCTGTGTGCAGCACTGCCTCTTTGCCAGGTTTTAAGGTCCCATTAATTGGCATTCCTTTAACATAAAACTCAAGTTCACAAGGCAACAAGTTACAGATTACCACCGTGGGCAAGAGATAAATGGTGTGCCCCGGCTGTCTGAAAATCTGCTTAGCACTGTCAGAAAATATGCTGGAAGGCATGTAATCTGGATAATTCTCTTTCTTCAGAGCGACACAAAACCTATGGAGAAAGATAGAGGCATGACAATAAATGCCAAGGAACCCAACTGAATGGCTGAACATTGCCTTTTGGAACAATTCGATTATCCCAGGGAAAGGCACATCACAGAAGCCATGAATTCATAGAATCATAGAATCATAGAGTTGGAAGAGACCACAAGGGCCATCCAGTCCAACCCCCTGCCATGCAGGAACTCCCAGTCAAAGCATCCCCAACAGATGGCCATCCAGCCTCTGCTTAAAGACCTCCAAGGACGGAGACTCCACTGCACTCCGAGGGAGTGCGTTCCACCGTCGAACAGCCCTTACTGTCAGGAAGTTCCTCCTAATGTTGAGGTAGAATCTCTTTTCCTGCAGCTTGCATCCACTGTTCCGGGTTCTAGTCTCTGCAGCAGCAGAAAACAAGCTTGCTTCCTCCTCAATATGACATCCCTTCAAATATTTGAACAGGGCTATCATATCACCTCTTAACCTTCTCTTCTCCAGGCTAAACATCCCCAGCTCCCTAAGGCGGTCCCCATAGGGCATGGTTTCCGGTCCCTTCACCATCTCAGCTGCCCTCCTTTGGACATGCTCCAGTTTCTCCACATCCTTTTTGAATTGTGGTGCCCAGAACTGGACACAGTATTCCAAGTGGGACCTCACCAAAGCAAAATAGAGTGGCACTATTACTTCCCTTGATCTAGATGCTATACTTCTATTGATGCAGCCTAGAATAGCATTGGCCTTTTCAGCTGCAGCATCGCACTGTTGACTCATGTTCAACTTATGGTCTACTTGAACTCCTAGATCCCTTTCACACATAGTTTCATTCAGCCAGATGTCCCCCATCCTATATCTGTGCATTTCATTTTTGCGCCGTAAGTGCAGTACCTTACATTTCTCCGCATTGAATTTCATTTTGTTAGGGTTGGCCCAGTTTTCTAATCTATTCAGGTCGTTTTGAATTTTGATCCTGTCTTCTAGAGTATTGGCTACTCCTCCTAATTTGGTGTCATCTGCAAATTTCATAAGTATGCCCCCAATTCTGTCATCCAAGTCATTAATAAAAATGTTGAATAGCACTGGGCCCAGGACAGAACCCTGTGCGACCCCACTAGTCACTTCTTTCCAGGTTGAAAAGGAGCCATTGTTGAGCACCCTTTGGGTGCGGCCAGTCAACCAGTTACAAATCCATGTAACGGTTACCTTGTCTAGCCCACATTTTACAAGCTTGTTTGCAAGAATGTCATGGGGAACCTTGTCAAAGGCCTTACTGAAATCAAGATATACTATATCCACAGCATTTCCTTCATCTACCAAGCTGGTAATTTTATCAAAAAAAGGGATCAGATTTGTCTGGCAGGACCTGTTTCTCTGAAACCCACGTTGGCTTTTTGTGATTATGGCATTGCTTTCTAAATGTTCACAGACTCTCTGCTTAATGATCTGCTCTAGAATCTTTCCTGGTATTGATGTCAGACTAACTGGACGATAATTGTTGGGATCCTCTTTTTTCCCTTTTTGAAGATGGGGACAATGTTTGCCCTCCTCCAATCTGCTGGGACTTCTCCTGTTCTCCAGGAGTTCTCAAAGATTATTGCCAATGGTTCCGATATTACATTTGCCAGTTCTTTTAATACCCTTGGATGTAGTTCATCTGGTCCTGAAGACTTATATTCATTTAGGTTAACCAAGTATTCCTGTACTATATCTTTACTTATTCTGTGCTGAAATTCCCCTATTCTGTCTTCATAGAACTAAAGAGAGAGGTGACAGTTGGAAAGGATTCCAGAGTCCATCCTGCCCAACCCTCTAACATGCAGGAATACACAACTGCAGCATTCCCAAAAGATGCCCATCCAACCTCCATTTAAAGACCTCCAAAGATGGAGAGTCCACTACCATTCAAGGCAAACTATTCCACTACTGAAAAATTCCTGCAGTAAAAAAGTTTTTCCTAATGCTTAGGTGGAATCTCTTTTCTTTCCAGTTGAATCCACTAGTCTGTGTTCTGGTTTCTGGAGCAGCAGAAAACAAGCTTGCTTCACCTTCTGTCTGTTATCGGATTATTTCACCATGTGCCAAAACACAAAGCTAAGCCTTGTGCACTAGCCAGCAGGTGACTATAGCAGAACTTTAAAAACAGCATGGATAAGGTCTAAACTGCTGTTTTTCAGAAGTGTAGTCTTGTGTAGGTGACTACACAAGACTACACTTCTGAAAAACAGCAGTTTAGACCTTATCCATGCTGTTTTTAAAGTTCTGCTCAGCCCAGGAAGTGAAGTCAAATTGACAACGTTTAATAACAAGAATATTAATAATGATGGTTTATTTATAATCCGCTCCTCTGTAAAAACACTTGGAGAGGAATACAGAATTTTAAAAGACATTAATTAAAACAAAGTTAAAATTAAAACAGTCCCATAACCCACATTCCAACCTCCCACCCATTAAAAATAAATTAAATCAGAAATAAATTAAAAACTGTAGGATCTAAAAACAGTATAGATATATCCAGATCCGTTCTTATGCGGCCAAATAATAAGTTGACGGTCGGAGACGTGGGAGTAGGCGAAAAGCATAGTCTAAGTCAGGAGCCGGGGTCAAAGGTTTCAAGGGAAGGCCTGCCAAAAGAGGTACGTCTTTAAGGCTGTTTTAAAGCAGTCTAAAGATGTCATGAGACGCATCTCGTCTGGCAAACCATTCCAGAGCTTGGGAGCAGTGGCAGAAAAAGCCCTCTGGGAGGTCTGCGTCAGCCTGGTTTTGATAGGCTTTAGCAGATTTCTCCCAGAGGATCGAAAATTGACAACGTTTCCTACCAAAATTACAGCAGGATAAACACTTTGAGCTTTATCACACTAGCGAGATCCCACAAGAAAACGGGAATAAAATGAGAGTTAAGTTAAATTCGAATTTAAACAGAACTTGCAAATTCGGGAAGTTTATCACACTAAATTGCCGCAAAAACAAAATAACGCGAAGTTATGGGGGAGAAAACCAGCAGCTTTTTAAATTCAGTTTGTTCCAAATTTAAAATGCTGCTGGTTTTCTCTGCTTTAACTGTGGATTAACTTCACATTATTTCACATTAATTTTGGGCATTTCCAGGTTATCTTTGTATTACATCGTGTTTAACTCCTGTTTTCCCACGGGATTTCACTAGTGTGATAAACATCTTTGTGACAATGACCTCCCTACACTGGTTTCTTTCTCCTGTGCTTAGAAGCCACAGCGACACATCTCAAGGTGTCAAGAACAAGACGGAACAAGTGCATGCCTCTGCCCCTGTATGTCAGCAATGTACCAGGAAATAAAAATGAGAAGGAAAGCCTCCGCAAGACTCAATCACCTGAAGAAGCGGCTGTTTTCAGACTCCATTGCGTGGCACTCCCGTTTGCTGCTACTGACCTCCGAGGTCTTCTGAACGTTTGTCCAATGGATCGGAGACTTGCAGAAAAAAACTCCCATCCCTTTCGGTCTGGCCTGCAACCGCCAGGATGTGAGATGCAAAGGAATAGCAAAGGAATCTCCTGGCATCACCGAAGGGAGCACAACAGGCTCTGTAAGCAAGAGGCAAACACTGTATCTGCTGTATATACTCATGTAGAAGTCTAGAAATTTAGGTCAAAAATTGATCCAAAAAACATGAGTTGACTTATCCATGGGTCAATGTGAGTACTGTACAGTACTTTAACTCTTATTTTTAAAAAAGAGGTGAAAGGTAAGAATATAATCTGTACTAGAAACACTGACCTCCTCTATTCTCTCATTCATCCAGCCTTTAGTGTGAGCACAAACAGATAGGCCTGCTGGAATTTTCTAAGTTCTTTGGCATTGTTTTCCTTTGCTGCATCTTTTACATCTTTCGTTACATGCCTCTAAGTTTTGCCCTCGACTTATCCATGGGTCATATCAAAATCCATAATTTTGGTCCCAAAACCTGCCCTCGACTTATACATGAGATTGATTTATAGTGGAGCATATATAGTATATTACAGATCCTCCATCCAAAGGAATACAACCTAAATCTTTTCTGTTCTAAAAAGTGGTTGCTAGAAGCAATTCTCCAAAGTGTCTTGAAGGTACCAAAAACGTCCTCAACAAAACAAAGCTATCTATGAGAAAAAAGCCTGGTGTGATGGCTTCACATGAAAACAGGTTTATGCAAGTCAATCTTCTTGTGAAGGAGTCCTCCTTATAGTGATCCTCCCCCCTTTCAGTTGTGAGAAGAAACCTAGCATCTACCTTTGTGTAAAATGAAAAGCATAAATTTTAATGGGAATGGGTACATCCAAAGGAATAACATCCTGGTGGAGACACAACTATTTGCTAAAGTCTGTAACAGTGAAAGACACCTACTGTCAGGAGCCGAAGGGCTGTCTAGCCTGAGTTCCATTGGAATATCCAGTTTATTTTTCACAATCAAAGCCGAACGTACTGTTATCACCTTCCGGGCGCTGCCTTCCATGGTAACAGCAAATACCACTCGGACTGGAGGCAACGAAGAAAACTGTACAAAATAATTTTTCACAATAATTAAATAAAAATGAAACAGGTTTACAGCCATAAATTCAGACAGCGTGCCCAAGTTCTGCAATAGCAGAGTCAGCTAGAACCCCACAAAAGACAGATATCTTTTGTTAATAAAATGTATACCAGCTCACCTTATTCTCACTTTGTACTGAAGGCCTGATAAACTAGCACTTGCCCATCATGGCCAAATTGCACTATTTGTTTATTCATCAATTTTTCCCTTCTCTCCCTTTTTTAAGAATCTATTTTTATTTGTTTGTTTGTTTGTTTGTTTCCCTTCTCTATATAAACACAATTGCCCAATTCTGTCCTTTCATTTACATTTTTACAGAATGTAGATCTCAAAACATGGTCAGGTTCGTAACCTAGCTGAGAAGAAAGGGGGGAAAAACTCAGGGAAAAAAGGAGGGAAAAACCAAACAGAGTGAGAATAACAAGAACAAAAAAAGACAGAAAGACATCTCTGAAAGATCTGGCACTATTCTAGGCAAGACAGGGAAGGAAACTAGAAGGTTTAGTTCATGCAATTCCCTAGCTGTGTCTGGGTAGCAGTGCATCTGATCCAATCTTTACAGATTTTTCCTTGCACCATCCAGGAGGTGAATAATATTTCAGTCCATGTTGACCATGAGAAAAGAGGGAGAACTGATACTCACATAAACATGTGGGTGTATGATGTTTGTTCTGCTAACTGGGCTGCCAATCTAGGAAAGAAACAGGAAAAAGTTGTTTAGAAGATCAGTAGGAAACCTGTCAATTCTGTCCCACAGCATGATGAGCCTCTGAGAGTAAAAAGAAATGAAAACTAGCTTACACTTTGTAAACTGCCGAGTGCACTGCTAAACGGTATAGAAATGTCCGTGCTATTGCTATTACTAAAATGGAGGATCCCATCGGGCGTTTCAGTAAATGAGTCACTGGAAACCTACAGTCACCTGTTTTTAGGCATGAAACTCCATAAAGTACTCTATGTAAAGAGTACAGTGGGCCCTTGTTATCTGCTGGGGTTAGGTTCCAGGACCCTCTGTGGATAACAAAATCAGTGGATGCTCAAGTCCCATTAAATATAATGGCACAACAAAATGGTGTCCCATATATAAAAAGAAAATCAAGGTTTGCTGTTTGGAATTTGTACTTTTTGGGAATATTTTCAAGCCGTGTATGCTCAAATCCATGGAGAAAAAATACGTGGATAAAAAATCCATGTATACAGAGGGCCAACTGTACTAGCAAATTTTCCCAATCTTCAATGCAGAAAAATGTTTTAACAGTTTGAGACACTCTACTATAAAAAAAGGCAACTCTCATGACATTTCTTCGTCTGTGCAATGGTGCAATGATTACAGTAGTAATTTTTCCATTTCATGTTTTTATTGTTCTACACTAAGCGTCTTTGTGTGTGTGTGTGTAAACCTGTTTTGCGCAAAATAAGGTGATAATAAACGGGTTGAGGTCTGAGGCTTTTAAAATACGTCAAGGATGCTCACTGTCGCCATTATTATTTTTGGTAATATCTGAAGTATTATCATCACATATTAGAAAAGATAAAAAGATTGAAGAAGTGAAAATAAAGGTTGGGTATATAAATTAAATGCGTTTGCCAATGATTTGGCTTTTTCTTTGGGGAATCCAATTGAAAACATAGATGCTTTACAAAAGAAGCTATATGATTATGGTAAAGTTTCTGGATTTCAAGTCAACAAAATAAGGTGGTTCTTTTGCACAAAAATGTGAAAATTAAACTGTCAGCCTGCCCTCCAAGACAAAACTAAAGGAAAAAAGTTTAGGGAGGTTAAAGTCAAGATTGTTGGAGCAGATTGAAGCCCTGTGTGCTCAGTCAGTTGGGACCAAAAACCTGGATCACATTGTAAATCACATTAAAAATACCTAAATAAGCAACAAATAGACAAAACAGTTGACTTTGGAAGAGATTTAAACTGCTACCATTAGCAACACCTGTAAAAGATACTAAAAATGCAACTTACAGTAGAAGAAGAGGTGCTCTTGTCAGGGGCTGCATACCGGAAGAATATTCCAACTTTGTCCACTGACACGGGACTGACTGGTTCCCAGCCATTTACTCTCACTTGCAACTGGTGAATCCTTAGATCGTGTGTGTGCCTGTCAGTTTTTTAAAAAGGAAAATTAAAATTAAGACCAGCAGGGCAAACCCTGGAACAGAGGGGGGATCTACACTATAGAAATAGTGCCGTTTGACACTACTTGAACTGCCATGGCTCAATCCTACAGAATTCTGCCGTCTGCCCAGGATGCCTCCTTTTAACTATGTATTAAGAAGCCAAACCCTCCCTCCAGTCCATCTGCCTTGATCCAGGCCCCAGAGGGAGAGAAGAACCACTGGACCTCATCCCCTTCCCACCACCCTCCCCTTTTCCTTTTGTGTTGTCTCTTTTAGACTGTAAGCCTGAGGGCAGGAATCCATCTAACTATAAGATTTTATGTACAACACTGTGTAAATTTACAGCACTATATAAATAAAATTAATAATAATAATTCTGGGATTTATCGTTTTGCGAGGTACCATCACACTTTGGCAGAACAGGCGAAAGACCTTGTAAACCTACATGGAGCTACGGTGCTTAAGTAAAGCCATATAATGTCTTATTAAGATCAAATGCTATTTCTCAGCTCCCGTGTTAACAGGGCAAGGCAATAATATGACAGCCACGACAGGATCCAAACACACTTCACCTGTGTCTCAGCTTCCCTTTGGCTTCAAATGCAAAAGGAACTTCTTCACCAGTAAGAACTTCACGCCACTCGCTGACTTTATGCATGTCTTCCAGACAGGTCCCATTTTCCTCTGGGAGAACTCCAGGGGTTCCACTATGAGAGAGTGCAGCACTGAAAGTAGGAATCATATCAGACTGTCAATTCAAAGCCAATGCCGGGTTAGTCTGAAAAATGCATGCAGTATATAGAGGAATCTTGAAGCATCTTTGATACTAATTGAAAGAAAGAAGTCGGTAGCATGAGCTTTTGTAGGCTTGAATCTACAGATGCATGTTCATGTTTTGTATGGACCTTCTTTTGGCATCTCAAAGGTTGAACATCTATCCTATATGCACACAAAAACGTTTTCCCTCCGATTGTGCACTGAGATGCATATATACACTCAGATAAAATGTAACAAAAAGAACAATTAACTGTCTAATAAAAAAATAATTGTAACTTTAAGCCACTCTGAGAGCCTCTAGGGCTGAAGGGTGGGGTATGAGTACTCTAAATAACAACAACAACAACAACAAATGCATCCTCAGGGGGAAAATGCATTTAGATAAGGCTCTTGACGAAACAGGAAGAAAAATGGTCAAGAGTAAACGTATTTTCCTGATGGCTTTTGTACACCAGCCAAGTAGTAATGCATGACCCAGCCAGCCAGTTTATGTATCAACATCACCTTACATCTTTAAGGGGCATGATGTTCTAATAGGGTAATGTGAATGAAACCAAGGAGTACAGGAACAGATTTTAACTGGTGTTTAACTGGAAAACTCACTGTTAGATCTGAGTCTACCTAAATGGTCATCTGATACCACTGCTGACTGTCCACCCATGTGTAGAAAGAGCACTGGTTGGCCCCACTCCCAAATTCCCTCTCTGGACAGCACTAACAGCCAAATAGAGGAGGAATGTGTAGGGATTCTGTGAAGATGACATTTGCTGGATCAAATATTTTCTTGGTTGAAAGGTTCCAGGTCATAAAAAGACACCAATGGGTGGAACAGGCTACCCAAATATATCCATACTGTGCTCAGTTTTTGCACCCAAGAACACTGTTCAACTTCAAATAAAGTCACTCTTCTGCTCTGGGCTGGATTAATGCTGAGATCAGTCTAACACAGCTTGTTCTGTAGAGTGCAGCACCCATTGGCCCAGATGTAAAAAGGGAAAGAGACACATATTGAAACCAGCCAGCCACTTGTTTCCAAGAAAAGGATTTTTTTCCCAGCCGATAAACATGGCTTCCTGTGCATTGATTTTTAAAACAGCCCAAGAAAGATTTAGGATTCTCAGAGGACTTTCCCCCCCATCTCCTGCCACAAAATTCCTTACCGGGTTGGGGTTGTTGTTAAAGTGGCAAACCACAAGGTACAACCTGTGTGATTCCGCAGCGCAAATGGCACAAAGGGCTGCCTGCGCTTGGGGGTCTTCATTTCAGCTGCAAAGGAATGACAGAGAAGGAATCAGAATGTGGTGGACTTGGAGGTTACAAGTTTTACATCTCCCTTGCTGCAATGAGATCAAACCAAGAGCCATTCATAGTTGTGCTTGGCTTTATGTCCCAGCTTATCATAAGGACTTCTGGAAGCCAACAGCAGAAGCACAACAGTTACCCACCCACCCCAATTGTCTGAAGAGCCCTCATACAAGGAATCTCAAAGCCTTTTTAAGAATCAAAACACATTTGCTGTACAAGGTGTTTCTGGAAAGAGTAAAGTATCTCAGCTCTGCAATACAGTACCTCTAGCATACATCTGGTGCTCTAGGTTAGTCAGACTGGCTGTACTCCTAGTTCTAAGGTAGACAAGAGGAAGGCCTGGCAGACAGGAAAGACAACATTAGCAAGAAAGGGAGGGGGAAAAGGCAGATATACAGGTGAGATTGCTGTGAATACAAAAAAAGAAGGGAAATTACAAGAATAGAGGGCACCACACCATCACCAAAAGAGGCTCTATTGTTGCAGGAGGGTGTGTTTCTTTTCAACAAAAATATAGTGATATCGGTGGGAAGCAGGTAGAAAGGAAAAGTACAAAAGTGACTTCATGGCAGCGGATGAGGTTTTGCTTCAGAGACTTTACCTCGGAGAAACTAACACCAGAGTAGAAGCAAGACCCAAAGTATTTTTACTAGGAAGCAGTTCGAAAGAAGAAGGGTAAAGGTGGAAGGAGCAAGCGCTTCGGAGATGGTAGCTTTAGTACCCACTTGCTGCCTTTCAAAGCTGAGCAGGTCTATTAAACACTGAGGCTCACCAGCAACAAAAATGGAGAATTTGGGTTTGATACAGAGAGGGAACATTTGGAGCCAATGGGAATAACATTGGTAAACTGGAGTTGAGGACATGCAGGAGTGTGAATGGACGTCAGGGTTTATGTTCACTTTGAGACTGAAGTGACCCAAAAAGGACTCCATGGCCTAACTGTTGGTGGTGCATATGATTCTATGATTCTATGTTGTTTCCAACTTACAGAGACCCTAAGGCAAACCTATCATGGGGTTTTCTTGGCAAGATTTGTTCAGGGTTTTGCCATTCCCTCCACCTGAGGTTGAGATCATGTGAGGTTTCACAGCCGAGTGGGGAATCAAACTACCCTGCAAATAAATTACTGTTCATGTATGCAGAAGCTGCAGACAGAAAGCGGCAAGCACTTTTCAGTTTAATGCCAAACTGGCCAAGAGCAGATAAACATAGATGTATTCACATGGAAGGAAAATCACTAGCTGTAGTACTTTATAAATATTCTTCGACAAGGACTGTGCACTTGCCAACTTTACAAAGTCTGTGTAAGGCTACAGTGGGGTACATGCAATCACAACTGACAAAGGTTAAAAATGCATGCAAAGGGATTTTGCAGCACCTTTGAGACTAACTGAGCAAAAGAAGTTGTAGCATAAGCTTTGGTAGATTTGGTCTCCTTTCTCAGGTGCAGGGAGTGAACTGTTGCCTAGAAAGGGTCTTTATAATCGGACATTTCTGACTATTCATACAGTCTGATTATAAAGGATCTTCCTGGGCGAGTTTCACGCCTTGCATCTGGGGAAGTAACCGAGTCTATAAAAACTAATGCTACAACTTTTCTTGCTCAGTTAGTCTCAAAGGTGCCACTAGACCCCTTTGCATATTGATATTCGAAACTAACATGGTAACATCTCTGAAAAGTAAGAATGTATGTTACAGAAAAAATCCCCACCTTGTCCAAAGGATGGAGGATCGACGGAAGAGCCCATCCATTCCTCAGATTCAACTTCCTCCACATCGTTCTCCTGCTTGCAATAATCTGCCATCCATGACTGCTTCGTACAAGTGTACTGCTCTAGAGAAAGCAAATACAAAGGAATCCAGAATAATAGGAAGAAATATAGGCCTGTAGCCAGAACTGTGTGCTGCATAAGGACATCGACCATGGTATCCTTCTGGAACACCTGGTAGATGTGGGAATCGGAGGCACTGCGCTCCAGTGGTTCCGGTCCTACCTCTCTGGGAGGTTCCAGATGGTGCAGCTGGGGGACGTTTGCTCTGATAAGAGGGCCCTTAAATCCGGGGTCCCTCAAGGAGCTATTCTGTCCCCCATGCTTTTCAACATTTACATGAAACCGCAGGGAGCGATCATCCGGAGACATGGGGTGCGGGGTTATCAGTACGCTGATGACACCCAAATAGTTTTCTCTATGTCTCCGACTGATGCAGTGACCAGGGATGGCGTCACTCCTCTCGTGGCCTGTCTGGAATCGGTAATGGACTGGATGAGGGAAAACAGACTCAGCCTGAATCCAGAGAAAACGGAAGTACTCGTGATAGGTTCTCCCAGCCCAGGGATGGAGGTGGTTCCACCTGTCCTGAGCGGGCTCACGCTTCCCGTAAAGGACACTGTACGTATCTTGGGGGTGCTCCTTGATTCGTCGCTCCATCTTACTTCTCAGGTGGATGCGACAGTCAGGAGCACCTGTTTTCAGCTTCGGATGTTACGCCAGCTGCGCCCCTACTTGGACCGGAGGGACCTTGAAACTGTAGTACAGGCTCTGGTAACCTCTCGATCGGATTTTTGCAATGCGCTCTACATGGGGCAGCCTCTGTATCACACTCGGAAGCTACAATTAGTGCAGAACATGGCAGCACGGCTTGTCACTGGAGCCTCCAGGGCCTGCCATATAACACCGGTATTAAAAGATCTCCATTGGCTGCCTATTTGCTTCCGGGCTCAGTACAAAGTGCTGGTTATTACCTATAAAGCCCTAAATGGCTTCGGCCCAGAGTACCTGAAGGACCATCTCTCCTCACATAATCCGCCCCGCACACTCAGATCCACCGGGCAACAATTACTAAGAGTTCCAGAGGCCAGATTATCAACCACCATGAAGAGGGCGTTTTCTATCGCGGCCCCGAGCCTCTGGAACTCGCTGCCCATGGAGCTCCGCCTGGCTGCCTCTCTTATCCAGTTCAAAAAGGGGTTAAAAACATACTTATTCGGGCAGGCCTACCCCTGATTTTCTCCCCCGTTGTTATTCTTCCCTCATCATGACCCGGCTTGGAATACTGCTACTCCTTGGGCCGAAATTGTTATTCTGTTGACTGAATGTTTTTTAACTTATGTATATGTTTTTAACCTGTGCATATGTGCACCGCCCTGATCATTGGAAGGGCGGTATATAAATAAAGATTTTATTATTATTATTATTATTATTATTATTATTATTATTGAATGCCCAGACTACTTATATTTTTAGAGAGGTTACAAGCTGCCTTACCCCAAGTCAGACCACTAGCTCAGTAACAATAAGCTTAGTCTACAATGATGGCACCAGTTCTTCTGAATGACAAAGCTCCAGCAAACTTGCTGTGCTGTGCCTCTAGATGAACCATCTGCCCTGATGGACTGGCTTTTTATTATTCATTGTGTTTAATGAGGGAAAACTGATTGAAGCTTAATCCAGACAAAACGGAGGTGCTCACAGTCACAGTCCCGAAACCAGGTTTGGGAATACAACTTCCAGTCCTAGATGGAGTCACACTCTCCTCAAAGGACTCTGTTCGCAGTCTGGGAGTGCTCCCTGATCCGTCGCTTCACATGACTCGTCAGGTGAATGCGACGGTCAGGAGTGCCTGTTACCAGCTTCAGCTGATATGCCAGCTGCGCCCGTTCCTGGAGATACGGGATCTGGAAACTGTGATACACACGCTGGTAACCTCACGTTTGGACTACTGTAATGCTACTCTTGTGCCTAACCCGCAAACTACAACTGGCCCAAAATATGGCAGCCAGGCTTGTTGCTGGAACATCTAGAAGAGAGCACGTAACACCTGTGCTTAAATCTCTCCACTGGCTGCCGATCAGTTTCCGGACACAGTACAAGGTGTTGGTTTTAACCTTTAAAGCCCTACATGGCTTGAGTCCATCCTACCTAAGGGACCACCTCTTCCCGTATGACCCCCCCCCCCCCCCCCCCGCACACTTCGGTCCTCTAGGAGGAATCTGCTACAGCCCATAAAGACCAGGCTGGTCCAGACCTCCCAGAGGGCCTTTTCAGCTGTCGTCCCCAAGCTGTGGAATGACCTGCCAGATGAGATGCATCTTATTCCATCTTTACAAGGCTTCAAAAAAGCCCTAAAGACGCATCTCATCCAGCAGACCTTCCCAGAGAATGTGAACACCTCCCGGCTCCAAACCTAGGCCCTAGTGCCTTCCAGCCTTCCTTTCCTGTGTTTTTTCCACCCCCTATACAACCTAGGTTCTTTAGGCCCGTTTCGCTGTTGCTGCTTTTTATTGTATTATTTTGTTTTATTCCATGTTTTTAACTCTACTGTGATTTAATTTTGTTCTTAAGGAGGGCGGTGAGGGAAGGCACAGGATATTTTAACTTTTAACTTTTGCTGTAACCCTCCCCAATTGCTTGTTCAGAGGGGCAGGCTAGAAATAATTTTTTTATTATTATTATTAATGGGACTTGAACATGTACAGATTTTGGTATCCACAGGGGGTCCTGGAACCAAATCCCAACAGATACTAAGGGTCTACTGCATTCTGCATCAATTGTATTTTTCTGCTTTCTCTGGGATGAACACAAAGCACATCCCTTGGGTCATAGTCATGAAGCCACTTGGTAACCCAGAAAATATCTTCAATTTAGAACTCTATCAGACATCTGTTGCAGATCCTGTATCACTTCCCAAGACAGGACAAAAAAAGCAGGCTGAGTAAGAAAACTGAACATCTGACCTACCAATCAACACAGAAGTTATGTTGATATCCAGCCGATGCTTTGCTTTCACTTCTAGCTTCAATCGCGAAGGGTGGAGGCGGCTGGCGGGCTGCTGCTGCCAAGACACAGAACATGGCCAAGGCTCAATAAATGGTTCCCAACCTGAAAAAAACAAGGAGGGAAGAGAGAAAGGACACAGGCATGATCTCAAGTTAAAATATGGATACTGCATGATAGTCTCCTATGCTTTGTTTCATAGAATCATAGAATCATAGAGTTGGAAGAGACCACAAGGGCCATCCAGTCCAACCCCCTGCCACGCAGGAACTCCGAGTCAAACTATCCCCGACAGATGGCCATCCAGCCTCTGCTTAAAGACCTCCAAGGACAGAGACTCCACTACACTCCAAGGGAGTGTGTTCCACTGTCGAACAGCCCTTACTGTCAGGAAGTTCCTCCTAATGTTGAGGTAGAATCTCTTTTCCTGCAATTTATATCCATTGTTCCGCGTCCTAGTCTCTGGAGCAACAGAAAACAAGCTTGCTCCCTCCTCAATATGACATCCCTTCAAATATTTGAACAGGGCTATCATATCACCTCTTAACCTTCTCTTCTCCAGGCTAAACATCCCCAGCTCCCTAAGTCGTTCCTCATAGGGCAGGGTTTCCAGACCCTTCACCATCTAAGTTGCCCTCCTTTGGACCCGCTCCAGTTTCTCCACATCCTTTTTGAATTGTGGTGCCCAGAACTGGACACAGTATTCCAGGTGGGGCCTCACCAAAGCAGAATATAGCGGCACTATTACTTCCTTTGATCTAGACACTATACTTCTATTGATGCAGCCTAAAATAGCATTGGCCTTTTTAGCTGCCGCATCGCACTGTTGACTCATGTTCAACTTATGGTCTACTTGGACTCCTAGATCCCTTTCACACATAGTTTCATTCAGCCAGTTGTCCCCCATCATATATTTGTGCATTTCATTTTAGCTTCCTAAGTGCAGTACCTAACATTTCTCCGCATTGAATTTCATTTTGTTAGCGTTGGCCCAGCTTTCTAGTCTATTCTGGTCATTCTGAATGTCAGTCCTGTCTTCTGGAGTATTGGCTACTCCTCCTAATTTGGTGTCATCTGCAAATTTCATAAGTATGCCCCCAATTCTGTCATCCAAGTCATTAATAAAGATGTTGAATAGCACTGGGCCCAGGACAGAACCCTGTGCGACCCCACTGGTCACTTCTTTCCAGGTTGAAAAGGAGCCATTGTTGAGCACCCTTTGGGTGCGGCCAGTCAACCAGTTACAAATCCATGTAACGGTTACCTTGTCTAGCCCACATTTTACAAGCTTGTTTGCAAGAATGTCATGGGAAACCTTGTCAAAGGCCTTACTGAAATCAAGATATACTATATCCACAGCATTCCCTTCATCTACCAAACTGGTAATTTTATCAAAAAAAGAGATCAGATTTGTCTGGCAAGACTCGTTTCTCTGAAACTCATGTTGGCTTTTTGTGATTATGGCATTGCCTTCTAAATGTTCACAGACTCTCTGTTTAATTATCTGCTCTAGAATCTTTCCTGGAATTGATGTCAGACTAACTGGACGATAATTGTTGGGATCCTCTATTTTTCCCTTTTTGAAGATGGCGACAACGTTTGCCCTCCTCCAGTCTGCTGGGACTTCTCCTGTTCTCCAAGAGTTCTCAAAGATTATTGGCAATGGTTCCGATATTACATTTGCCAGTTCTTTTAATACCCTTGGATGTAGTTCATCTAGTACTGGAGACTTATATTCATTTAGGTTAACCAAGTATTCCTGTACTATCTCTTTACTTATTCTGAGCTGAAATTCCCCTATTCTGTCTTCTTCCCCATTATCCTTAGGTTGAGCACCCTTTGCCTTTTCTGAGAAGACTGAAGCAAAGAAGGTGTTGAGTAATTCTGCCTTTTCTTTGTCCCCCGTGAGCATTTTGCCATCTTCTGCACTCAGTGGCCCTACTGTTTCCTTCTTCTTCCTTTTGCTTAGGACATATCCAAAAAAGCCCTTTTTATTGTTCTTAACCTCTCTAGCAAGCCTGAGTTCATTCTGCGCTTTAGCTTTTCTGACTTTACCCCTACATGTGCTGGCTATTTGTTTGAATTCCTCTTTCGTGATTTCCCCATTTTTCCATTTCTTATACATGTTCTGCTTAAAACGTAGCTCAGCTGAAAGTTCCTTAATCATCCATCCTGGCTTCTTGAGATATCTTCCATTTTTCTTCCTCATTGGAACTGTTTGAAATTGCGCCTTCAGTATCTCCCTTTTGAGAAACTCCCATCCATCTTGAACTCCCTTCTCTTTTAGTTTTCCTGACCATGGGATCACCCCCAGTATTTCTCTAAGTTTATTGAAGTCAGCTCTCCTAAAGTCTAGAGTGCATGTCTGACTATGCCTGGCTTCCCCTTTCTGCTGTATAACAAACTCCAGGAGAACATGGTTACTTCCATTCGGAATGCTGAAAAGCTGAGGAGATTGGCGGGAGCCCCTCCCCTCCCATTCCCTGAGCATGCCCAATCCCGCCAATCTAGCTCCTCCTTCAGTTCAAGTCCGCCGCAAAAAGGCAGGGACCTGACCGAGGGGAGGTAGGGCGGGATTTGTGTGAGGGCACAGATGACCACTCAAAGAAACACAGTTACAGGTAAGCAACCTGTACTTCTTCTTCGTGGTCTCTGTGCCTCACACAATAGGGTGACTGAAAAGCTTACCTATGGAGGTGGGAAGGTCACTGCAAGATTGACCAAAACTGGCATCTCTCCGGGATCTGGAGTCCAGCCAGTAATGCTTCACAAACGTGGATGGCTGTGACCACGTGGCCGCCTTGCAGACCTCCGGCAGGGAAACACCTCTGAGGAAGGCAGCAGATGAAGCCGTAGCCCTGGTTGAGTGGGCACGTACACCAACCGGGAGAGGGCGTTTAGCCAGTTCATAGGCCAAGGCAATGGTTTGAGCAATCCACTTTGCAAACCGTTGTGATGAAACTGGGTTGCCTTTCCTGGCACCACCGTAGCAAATAAACAACTTCTTGGATAATCTGAACTCTTGAGAACGCTGAACATAAAAGGCCAAAGCACGGCGAACATCCAGGGTGTGCATAGTCTTTTCCAGAGGCGAAGAAGGATCTGGATAAAAATTAGGAAGCACAATCTCCTGGGAGAGATGAAACGGAGAAACCACTTTAGGGAGGAAGGAAATGTCCGGTCTGAGGACCACCTTGTCCCTATGGAAAGTCAAGTAAGGCTCATCCGAGCGTAAGGCTGTCAGCTCAGAAGCACGTCTGGCTGAAGTTATGGCCACAAGAAAGGACACTTTAAGTGTCAGCAGTCTCAAGGAAGCAGAGCCTAAGGGCTCAAATGGAGGTCTCGTAAGCTGTGTAAGCAGTAAAGAGAGAGACCAGGCTGGAGCCAGTGGTGGCAATGGTGGATAAAGGTGATGTAGTCCCTTGAAGAACCTCTTTAACGTGGGTGATGTGAAGAGGCGAGCTGACCGTGAGCCAGGTGGCTGGTTGGCTACAATAGCCGACAAGTAGACCTTGAGGGAAGAGAAGGCCAGGCCTTGATCCCTGAGGTGCAGCAGAAAATGCAAGACAGTAGTAAGGCTTACAGGTGAGGAAGGTTCGGATCTAGCCTCCGTGAAGGCACAGAAACGCTTCCACTCATATGCATAGGATCTCTTGGTGGAGTTCTTTCTCAAGGCAGACAGGACCCTGAGCAAGTCAGGAGACTCTATGGCTGGATCCTCCACGCCGTCATCCGTAGATTGACCAAGTCCGGGTGCAGGACCGCTCCATTGGAGTGAGACAAAAGGTCCGGCCACTTCGGCAGGTGGAAGTATTGACCCCTGGCCAAGTGAAGAAGAGGAGTGAACCAGGGTTGTCTCGGCCAGAATGGAGTCAACAGTATGGCGTTGGACCGATCCCTGGCCATCTTGGCCACCGTCCTGGAGATCAGAGGAAAGGGTGGAAAGGCATACAGGAGGTCTCGACTCCAACTGCAAAGGAAAGCGTCCCCCATGGAACCTCGTCCTTTGCCTGCTCTGGTGTAGAATGTCCGGCATTGGGCGTTCTCCGGGGTGGCGAACAGGTCCACTAAGGGAATTCCCCAACGAGATGTCAGGAGATTGAAGGCTGGGCTCGACAGAGTCCATTCGTGCTGCAGCACCTTGTCCCTGCTGAGGGAGTCTGCTAGCACATTGTCCTTTCCTGCCAAGTGAATGGCCACTGGATGAATGGATCGGTGATGGCACCACGTCCACAGCTGCCGGGAGAGACGCAAGAGGACTGGAGAGTGAGTTCCTCCTTGCTTGTTGATGTACCAGACAGTGGTTGTGTTGTCTGATACTACCTGCACAACTCTGTGGAGGAGATGGTTTTCGAATGCCCTGAAGGCTTTGATGACTGCTAACAGTTCCAAGGCATTGATGTGCAGTTCTGCCTCCTGTGCAGACCACTGTCCTTGTACACACAAGCCGTTGAGATGTGCGCCCCATCCTGACATGGACGCGTCTGTAGTGACCATCCTGGACGGTTCTGGCGTCTGGAAGGGCATCCCCTTGAGGATGTTGGAGGGAGACATCCACCACTTGAGAGAGTCTCTGACATGAGGTGGCAGAGAGAGTCTCTTGGACGGATTGTCTCTCAGATGATCGAAGGAAGCCAGGAACCAAGCTTGGAGAGGCCTGAGCCTGAGACGAGCCAGGTAGGTCACCGCTGTGGTTGAGGCCAGATGGCCTAGTAGTCTTTGGATGTCCTTTGCAGACGGACGTTGAGTGTGAAGGACGGATTGCAGCTGTTCCCAGAGGGCCTCCGCCCGTCTGGTGGGAAGGTAGGCTCGACCCATCACAGAGTCCAGGGACGTGCCTATATAGTCTATCACCCTCACAGGGTGGAGAATGGATTTTGGTAAGTTGACGTTGATTTTGGTAAGTTGACGATTTTGGTAAGTTGACTCATGTCAGAGACTCTCTCAAGTGGTGGATGTCTCCCTCCAACATCCTCAAGGGGATGCCCTTCCAGACGCCAGAACCGTCCAGGATGGTCACTACAGACGCGTCCATGTCAGGATGGGGCGCACATCTCAACGGCTTGTGTGTACAAGTCGGCTAGAAAGTCCAAAGTGTACTGGACGTCTTTGTACAGTTGTGTCCTGGAGGACGACACCAGAAGCCAGTCATCGAGGTAAGGGAATATCTTTATTCCTTGGAGACGAAGGTGAGAGATGACCACTGCCATGCACTTTGTGAACATTCGAGGAGTGGTAGAGAGGCCGAAAGGAAGAACGGTATATTGATAGAGATCTCCATCTATGGCGAAACGGAGATACTTCCAATGTTGAGGCCTGATGCTGATGTGGAAGTAAGCATCCTTTAGGTCTATGGATGCAAACCAGTCCCCTTGGTGCAGGAACGGCAAGATGGATTGGAGAGTCACCATCTTGAACTTGCGAATCATGATGTATGAGTTGACGCCTCTCAGGTCCAAGATGGGGCGGAGACCTCCTCCTCTCTTCGGAACTGTGAAGTACCTGGAGTAGAAGCCTTGGTGCTTGTAACATAGTGGAACACGTTGTATGGCTCCTTTGTCGAGAAGGGAGGAAATCTCCTCCAGAAGAGGAGGAGAGGAGGGAGTGGAACAGAAAACGCCATTTGGTGGAATACTTGAGAACTCTATGGCGTATCCCAGGCAGATGATGGTAAGCACCCAGGAGTCCGTGGTGATCTTGGACCAGTTCTCGTAGAAATGGCGAAGTCTGGGGACTGAGGAAAGGGTGACTGGCAAACAAAAATTGGGTGTCGCCTCCAAGAGCCCGTCAAAAGTGCGACTTGGAGGATGGTTTCCTGGAAGACTGTTGTTGCTGATGCTGCTGGCCTTGCCTTTGCTGTTGCTGCTGTTGCTGCTGTTGTTGAGGCTGTCTGTAAGGCCTCCTAGTGTAAGGCTGGGTCCTATAAGTGGAGGACGGAGCCGAGCGGGAACGGGTGAAACCAGGGTCGTAAGGCCTTTGGCGCCAGGTACGACCAGATGAAGGCTTGCTAGGTGTCAGCCCAAGTCTCTTCCCGTTCAGACGAGCCTTGGCCATGGTGTCCAGGGATTAGTCGGTCTTGGCGGCGAATAGACCTTCACCATCAAAAGGAAGATCTTCGATCTTGGACTTAGCTTCCTCAGACAGGGAAGTGGACCTCAACCAAGCGAAACAGCGGAGTGCCACCGCACCGGCCATCACTTTCGCAGAACAGTCAACAACATGTCTAGCTGAGTGCACCTCCTGGGCAATGAGGGAGAGTGCCTCAGCGTAAAATTCCTGAGCTGCCTCTTGTTGCGCCTGAGGCAGGTAGGGAATAAAAGCAGCCACACGATCCCACAGAACCCTCTGATAGCCAGCCATACAATCTTGCATATTGGCGACCTTTGCTGCCAAAACTGCAGAAGAATAGAAACGGCGGCCAAAGATGTCCATCCTCCTGCCATCTTTGTCCATGGGGGCAGAATGAGACTTGCCTGTAGACTTACAGGTAGATTCCACCACGAGGGAGTTAGGAGCTGGGTGGGTGAACAGGAACGGTGCTGTATCCGACTGCACCCGATACAAAGAGTCGAGCTTCTTAGAAGCGGGTGGCGTCGAGGCCGGTTTGTTCCAAGACGCCACCATGATGTCAGAGAAGGAGGGCAGGAATGGGATGACCGCCGGTTGCTGGGGACGTACCACGAGGCCATCGATGGCGTCCCTGGGAGGCTGGGCCGTCTGCGCCGTTTGGAGGCCTACCGCCCTTGCCATCCTGTCGACAATTCCAGTGAAGAGATGGAGGTCCTCGACAGGTGAGCCCGGTGTCTGGTCTTCAACTTCCTCATTGGGAGAGGAAATGGCAGACTGTGGGGAGTCAGGACGGTTGTCCGTCTCTCCCGTGGACTCCTCCGTAGACTGGGAGGCTGGCAACTGCGGATCCACATAGGGCTGTGTTGGCGCCATAAGGAAGGTCGACGTCGAGGCGTCCGCGTAACTGATTGGAGCGGAGACTATCGACGTCGAAGTAGTAATCGTAGCTGAGGCCGAAGCAGTCATAATGGCGCTCGATTCTGGGGGTTTCGACACCGTAGCTGTCGAGGCCGGCGGAGGTGATATGGCCCTATATTCGGTTCGGGACCGAGAAGGAGAACGAGATCGAGAGCGAGATCGTGAGAAGTCTCCGACGTGGAGGTCACGGACATGGTACCGATCCCGGTACGAAGGAGAGTAGGAGCGGTAAGATGGATGACGCTCTCTCCAATAGGATTTGGCCCGATGTCGCGCCAGAAAGGAGGCAGACGAGTGGGGCGAGTCAAAGTAGTGCTCCTCAAACGGTTCCGGAGACTTCCGGGGTGGAGGAGATGGGAACCGCAGCCTGTAAATACGCTCCGAAGAGGCTAGGATTTCCTTCGGTGGTACAGAAGTCGGAGCCGAAATGGGCGAAACAGTAGAGACCGAGGTCGAGACCGTCCCCGTAGGGGCGAGGACCTGGGTAGATGCAGGCTGAAATGCGGGTTCCAAGGTCTCCGGCGCCGAGTCTAGTACAGTGACCAGGGCCGGGACAGAGAGGTCAATGGCCGAAGGTTGTCTTAGAAAAGACATGGCCAGGTCTGCCTGGGCAGCCGCCGAGGCAACCGAAGTAAGGACCTCCTTATGCTTATGTTTTTTAGATTTCGGCTTCTCCAGCTCGGTGGATGAAGGCCGCTTCTTTTGCTCTCTGTGTTGCCCTTCGGGGCGAGACATAGTAGTCGTGGTCGAGACCGACACCGAGGAGGCTTCCGTCGGTGTCGAGGTCGCCGTTGACGTCGAGGTCGGTCTTTTGATTTTCGGAATCCTCGGGAACTTAGAGATGGGAAGGCGTCCTAAGGGGTCCGTGGACGATTCCGAAGAGTGGGAAACCGAGAGGGCCTTCTCCCACAGATGGGCCTTGAGCCGGCCTGCTTTTTGGCAAAGCGTGGCGGGGTTAAAAGCCTTGCAATGCTTGCATTTCTCCGGAATGTGGGAACTGCCTAAGCAGAAAATGCACTTCGAGTGTCCATCCACAACCGAGATTTTACCGCCACAGTCGGAACATTTCTTGAACGGGGCAGCCATAAGAGGCCGGTCCGATCGCGAGGGGCCCGTCCGGGCCAAAACCCTCGAGTTCCGAACAAAAAGGGGCAGCTCAAGGAAAAACGGGAGAAAACGAAAAAAAACTAAGAAAAAGGACAAAATAAAGTAAAATAAAACAAACAGACAGAGTCTAGCTACTCAGCTTCCGTCGCGGTGAAGAGCACTCCGAAGGAGATGTTACTCTTGCGGCGGACGAAAGAGAACTGAAGGAGGAGCTAGATTGGCGGGATTGGGCATGCTCAGGGAATGGGAGGGGCGGGGCTCCCGCCAATCTGCTCAGCTTTTCAGCATTCCGGATGGAGCTTCTGCGCAGGCGCAAACCCTATTGTGTGAGGAACAGAGACCACGAAGAAGAAATGGTCTTCCAGGCAAGTGAGGAATTTGCTAGACCTTGAGGATTTGGCTGAGTTTGACTTCCAGCAAATATCTGGATAGTTGAAGTCCCCCATCACTACTACATCTCTCCTTTCTGAGTGTGTGGTCATCTGTTCTAGAAAGGCATCATCCAATTCCTCCATCTGACTTGGAGGTCTGTAGTTGACTCCCACAGTAACATCCCTGTTGTTTCCCTCTCCTTTAATTTTTATCCAGATGCTCTCCACCTGGCTTCCAGTACTGATGTCCTGGATCTCTTCACTGGTGTAAATATCCCTGACATATAATGCTATTCCTCCTCCTTTCCTGTTCAGCCTGTTCCTCTCAAAAAGGTTATATCCCTCTATTTCTACATTCCAATCGTGAGACTCATATTACCAGGTTTCAGTGATGCCTATTATATCATATTTGCTTTGTTGTGCTAGGAGTTCAAGTTCATCTTTTCAGTTCAAGTTTCTCATGCACTCTGCTCAGAAGATGACTGACTTTACTAACCTGAGCTTTAAATCAAAAGTCTGCAAATGGCCAAATGAAACAGATGCAGACATTGGTCTTCAAATTAAAAAAAAAAAGAGAGAATTTCTGAAATATACAGGGCACCAGCTCAACATTTTCAAACAATGCCATTAAATGACATCTTCATGTTCAGAAGTAAAATCTCTCTCTCTAAAGACTAGACTATGGGAACACACAAATCCTTACCTGAAAGTTCACGGTTATAATAGTCCCCAGAGAGTGTAAAATGAGCATAGCCTTCTGGGCTTGTTCTCAGATGCTGGAGAAAATTTAAACCTGGAATTAAAGTCAACACAACCAATCGATTATAAAAATGGATAGCCAGCCTGTTCCCTTCAAGAACGACAAAGTATGATCCCAGATCCAAACAAGTAAGCACTTTCGGAAAGGATGTTCAAGCAACTTCTGGGTGAGATCATTCGGAGGCATGGAGCTCAGTGTCTTCAGTACATTGACAACACTCAGATATACCTCTCCATCACTAGATCATCGGCCCAGACTTCAGATGGCGTCTCTCCTCTCAATGAATGTCTTGCGGCGGTAATGAATTGGATGAGGAAAAACAGATTGAAGCTAAATCCAGACAAAATGGAAGTACTAGCAGTTACAGGACCGAAGCCAGGTTTGGGAATACAACTTCTGGTCCTAGATAGAGTCACACTCTCCTTGAAGGACTCTGTTCGTAGTCTGGGGGTACTCCTAGATCAGTCGCTGCACATGACTGGTCAGGTGAATGCGACAGTCAGGAGTGCCTGCTATCAGCTTCGGTTGATACGCCAGCTGCGCCCTTTCCTGGACACGAAGGACCTGGAATCTGTGGTACATGCCTTGGTAACCTCACGATTGGATTTCTTTAACACGCTCTACATGGGGCTACCCTTGTGCTCAACCTGGAAACTTCAGATGGTTCAAAATATGGCAGCCAGGCTTGTACTGGAACATCTAGGAGAGGGCACATTACATCTGTGCTTAAATCTCTCCACTGGCTGCCGATTAGCTTCTGGGCACAGTACAAGATGTTGGTTTTAACCTTTAAAACCCTACATGGCTTGGGTCCATCTTATCTCAGAGACCACCTCTCCCCGTACGACCCCCCCCCCCCACACACACACTTCAGTCCTCTGGCAGGAACTTGCTGCAGGCTGTCGCAGACCTCCCAGAGGGCTTTCTCCTCCACCACTCCCAAGCTTTAGAATGGCCTGTCAGATGAGATGCATCTCATGACATCTTTAGATTGCTTTAAAAAAAGCTTTAAAGACACATCTCTTCCATCAGGCCTTCCCTGAAACTCCCTAAATCCCCAGCTTACCCCCAATGTTCCGACCCCCAACTTTATGTCATGGCCGCTTAAGGAAGGGTTTCCGGATGATATGTAATATATGTAATGTGTTTTTAATTATGTGTTTGGTTTTAATCTACTGCGGCTTTAATTCATTTTTAAGGAGTGGGAGGTTGGTAGTAGGTAATGGGATTTGTTTTACTTTGTGTTTTTTAACCTGATGTACCCCACTACGATTGTGTGCACAGAGGAGCGAGTTATAAATAAATAAATAAATATAATTCCACAATGCCATACAGACAGAATTAACTGCTCTTCAAAAGTTTCTTTGGTGCATCTGAAAAGATACGATGCCAACAAAATGGAGACAGATTATAGCAACAGGAGTCTCTATAACAGATTATAGAAATCAGAATAATTTAAGATGTTCACTCCATTTGATAGTTCTCCCTGGCTCCAACAGACTGAAACACAAGCTAAAAATATTGTACCAACTGATATCCAAAAGCTCAAGAGCACACGGTGGGAAAGGCAATTAAGCAATTGGGAGACTTACGTGAAAATGTTAACTCGGCTAAAGGAACATCGCAGTCCATGCAGTCATCAATAAAGCAAATGCAGATGCTTTCTGCTTTAATGTCTACTCCAGAGATCCAGTGCAGAGCCAAGGAGTTTTGGCTATCTCGATTATTTGAGTCAGACGGTAGGTGTTTCAAAGGTTCGGCATTCTTGAACAGCCAACTCGCTGCTTTCTTTAGTTGACCTAAGAATACAAACAATGGAGGAGAAAGAAACACAATGCGTTTGTTTGGGTTTCTGTAGCTTTTGATCAGCGACATCGTTTCTGGCCCTTTCAGACCTGCTAGGTGCAAAAACAGAGACACTCAAATCCTAAGGTCTCATCTGAACTGCAGAAATAATGCAGTTTGACACCACTTTAACTATCAAGGCTCAGTGCTATGGAATCCTGGGATTTGTTGTTTGTTGTTGCAGCAGAGCTATCTGACAGAAAAGGATAAATATCTCACAAAAGGACAGGTTGCTTACCTGTAACTGTATTCCTTTGAGTTGTCAACTGCAAATACACACAAATGGGTTATAGCTGCACAGGCACCAAAACGTCAGGAATAAGCTCTGACTCCAACAGACTGAAACAGAAACTAAAAATATTGTACCAAGTGATGTCTAAAAGCTTGACAGCACACAGCTAGAACATGGCCATATAGCCTGAAAAACCTACCAAAAAACTATGCAGATATAACCCATTTGTGTGATTCACAGAGACCACAAAGGAGAACTACAAATCCCAGAATTTCCATAGGATGGAGCTACAACAGTTAAAGTGGTGTAAAACTGCAATATTTCTGTGGATGCATTCCCTGCCTGGGTGAAAAGAAAGATATAAATAAATAAATGGACGGATGGATGGTGGGATAGTATCTAGGAAGGTGTACTGAGGGCCTTCCTCTTATACACCCAACTGGAAGCAAAGGAAGGCATGCTATGGGGCATTCAAAAGTCTCCATCCCAGGCACAGTAGCTGTTTCATCGCCTGCTCATCCCTATCTTCTCTTTTATTTTCTTATGCATGCTTCAATTATTATTTTTATGCAAAGAAGAGAGAGCTCATGCCTCCTGTGCAACTGCTTGAAGCATGGAGAATAAGATTTCTTCTTCCTTTTGTTACAGGCACATCTTCCTCCATATCAGAAAAGCAGAACAGAGGAATATGGTCCATGCAGAGAGAAACAAAGTACAAGGTCCCATCTCTGTCTCCAAATTTTCTTTGTTGTAAGTTCCTTCCTGGCAACAAGCATCTTAAAAGCAGAATTGCTTATGAACTATGCATGTATAAAACAAGGAAAAAATGATCTTGAACTTGAGGAGTGAAAAGCAGGAAAAAGGTGCAGACAGAATGTATTACTGACAAACCAATTATAGGTCACTGTTTCCTGCAAATTATTTGGAGGACTAATTATCACAAAAATACTGTACCTTGGCAATCCAAAAGAGCTTTACGGCAGTCATCCAAGCTAAATCCCAGATCCTGCAGTCGGGCAAGCTGTAATTCTAAAATTAAATATGTATCAGTATTACTGTAAAACTGAAATTCACATTCATTCACAGGCTGTTCTACCATCAAAAAAAGTCTTTCGTGAAAGTGACCAACTGGTAACCCAAGAGAAAGTTCCCAGTTTTTTAAAAAAATTCTTTATCAATAGTTGCTGTTTATATTCAGTCCCATTCAGTTTTAAACTAGTCTTATGCATTGTTTTTAAGCAATGTCTTCTAATTTTAGAATACTTTAGTTATCTTAAACATTTTTTAATTACAGATTGAGTCTTCTTTACCTGGAATTTAGAAACCTGAAATACTGGTAACTCAAAAAAAAATTTTTTTCAGGGGTAGCTACGATAGAAACACATATGATTTCTGATGATTCAAGATTTGTTTCAGGCATAAATTTACTTAAAATATGTACAAAATTACCTTCAGGCTATGTGTATGTATGTCTAAGATATATAAGAAACAACTCAATGGATTATTATTATCATTATTATTATTATTATTATTATTATTATTATATTTAAGACTATTAAAACACCATTTTAAAGATTTAATGAAGCTGCCCATATACATAAACTGGCTGAAATCTTATTTCTGCAAAACATAAAAGCCCCTGGAAAGGAAGCTTAGTTTAAAAATTACATTCATACCAAGAACAGGATCCAAAGCGTGTTTAGCTGTTTCTGTGGTTTCTGATGCCAGTCCTGGTATCTCATTTACCCAAGATAAACCAGAAGAAGAAGCAGAAGCTGTAGCCCCAGTGTCTGAGGCAGAAGAGCAAGGTCCGGCACTGCTGGTCTGACCAGGAATGGACTTGGCAATAGCAAGAAACAGCTGGACATCATTGTAAGATAGCCTGATATCCAGTGCTTGCAACTGAATCTGAAGAGAACACAAAAACAAGGAAAAAATATAAGTCAAAATAGAAATTGCTTTGGCAAATTGGAAAATGGTGGTCTCTGCTTGGTTGGGGAACAGGTACAGTGGTCCCCCGGGTTACGAATCCCCCCGGGGTACAAAAACCCCGGGGTACGAAAGAGCCGGGGCTGTTCCTTACGAATAAAACCCCAGGTTCCGAAAGGAAAAACCACACGGCCCCTTTAAATTTGCCGCGTGGTCCGGCAAACAAAGCGGTCTCCCGGGTTACGAATATTTCCAGGTTACGAAAGGTAATCCGGAACGGATTACTTTCGTAACCCGGGGGACCACTGTAATGGATGATCACCTGCTCGGGATGCTTTAGTAATTCCTCGCCTCCAATTTAAGAGCTCTTGAGTTATCTATAATCTAGGGTTATTGCAAACATACTTTTGGAAACATTTACCTCTAGAATAGGTGGGAAATCTTCACTGTTGAAGGCATCCAACAATCCTGACCCGCTTGGATATGAAGAACTCCCCACAAGCTCCACTTGAATGAGTGCGGGATCGATTATCGAAAGTGCCGTTTCCTGTTCGTTTCCCAACCGGCATGAAAAAACCTGCGGTTTTTGAATAAAATTCAAGCACAGCTTTGGTTTTTGGAGATTAGGGTTCAAATCCTTCCTCAGCCATGAAAACCCATTTGGTGATTTTGGGGTAAGTCACACTCTCTTGGCCTCAGGGGAAGGCAATGGCAAACAAATCTTGCCAAGAAAACTCCCTGATAGTATTGGGTTGCCATAAGTTGGAAACAACTTGAAGGCACACAACAACAACAAAATAGTATTTTCATGAATTGTATGCTTTTAATAATTAATGTTTTAACTTTGACACATAGTTAATAGTGCATTTTTACCTCAATGCCAGACAAGCTGCCTGAGAAAGGGTGATCCACCAGCTTGGGTTTGTATGTGAGAACTGTGGTACCCTTCAGAATAATGGCATTGGTATCCATACAGGACATGTCTTCAACCACCACAAATTCAGTATCTGAAGAAACACAAAACAGAATTTTGACCACTAATGGGCAGGTTTCAGAAAGAGCTTATGACCTCTCCACCGCTTAACACAGAGAGCAGTAGCCTCCAAATGAGAGATTCAAAACCGTAACAGTTTTGTAGCACAGTAATAACTTTTCCATTACAGTCTGGACATGCAGCACTAGAAAAGCAGCTAATTCTCACCATGAATAAAGGGATGATAGTCGGACCATCACAGGCTTTTATCTTCCCAATATACTGCACAGATAAAGTGTTTGAAAAACTTTTTCCCTACCAACCTATGTTTCCAAGATGAATAGACCCCCATTGATAGTGTCAAATTCTGCAATGGGGTGCTGAGACAGGAGCAAAAAAGGAACTTAGCAGAGGAATGGGGTGACAAGTTCAGTTTCAACAATGCTTGTAAAGGGTTGTTCGAAGACAAAGGTGAAGAAAAGACTATGTCTAAAACCAAGATGAGCAGATAAACATATGAAGAGTTGAAGGATTTAGTAGAAGGATTTTGGAATATTGTATGGTACTAGCTTGGGACTAGAAAGGAGATATGCTAAACCTGGCATGACTGTCCACTTCTGGCTGAGATTTTAACTCATGTTACAACATGTGCAGCGTGCCAGGAAACCAGTGTCTCTGTTCAACCCACTGTCAAGGCACTGAAGTTTGTGGATAAATCATAATTCAGATAATTCTCTTTCTGGTTTTTCTTTGACGTTTGCTGTTGTTGTTCCAAGGACAGCCATTCTGAGATTCAAAATGGAATGTCCAAGAAGTCCGAAGCATTCTGCAACTGGGTTTTGCATATTTCCATTCTTAATATCCTGTTTATATTCATTTGTCCGGTGGCACAGAGTATGTCTTGTCCAAGGTTTTGCCAACAATGCCCCTCACTTTACAAACAGGCCATTCTCTCTCTCTCTCTCTCTCTCTCTCTCTGGCTTTTCTTCGCTAATGAAGATTCAGGAAGGACTTATCCCATGCTTACTACAAGCGCGTTGATGACTAAAAAGGCCAATCCGAGATAAGCAAGTCCGGTTACAGAAAGCACAGCAGAAAGTCTCCTTGGGTGGTGTTTCCAAGTTGTGGTTCTTTCTGCGTTGTCGTTTCTCTTCAAGACTCGTTCGGCGTGAGTTCTCAAAAGAGGCTGGAGCATTGTGGATAGTGCGTCTCCATGCCTCCCGATGTGAGGCCACGGCAGACCATTGTTGGTGATCAATTTGGCCAAGCTTGACATGTTGTTTCAGAGAGTCCTTGTATCTCTTCTTTGGGGCGCCCCTCTTTCGCTGACCCGTGGCGAGTTCACCGTAGAGTACTATTTTGGGGAGGCGGTGGTCCTCCATCCTGGAAACATGCCCTGCCCAGCGCAGCTGCGTTTTCAGTAGCATGGCCTCAATGCTGGTGATCTCTGCTTGCTCCAGGACAGCAACATTCATCACATAGTCAGTCCAGTGTATGTTTAGGATTGTGCGTAGACAGCGCTGATGAAAGCGTTCAAGGAGTTCTAGATGCTGGTGATAGGTGACCCATGACTCAGACCCATAGAGGAGGATGGACAGTACAATGGCTCTGTATACACTGATTTTGGTGCTTCGTCTCAGGCGTGTGTTACTCCAGACTCTTTTGTGAAGTCTTCCGAATGCACTATATGCCTTTGCTAATCTGTGATCGATCTCTTTGTCAATCTTGGCATCTGAGGAGATGATACTTCCCAGGTAGGTGAACTCCTGTACGGACTTAAGTACAGATTTGCCGATGGTGACATGGGAGTAATAGTGCTCTTCCTGTGGTGCAGGCTGGTAGAGGACTTCCGTTTTCTTCAGGCTGACTTCCAGCCCAAACAGCTCTGCAGCCGTTGCAAAGCAGGATGTTAGGCGCTGCAGAGCTGCTTCTGTATGGGCAACAAGAGCAGCATCGTCAACGAAAAGCAGTTCACGTACTAGATAGTTTAGAGTCTTTGTGCGAGCCTTCAGACGGCTTAAGTTAAACAAGCTACCATATATAGATGCCGTCTTTTTCTTCGAGATCTGCTGTAGCCCTTTGGAGCATCATGCTGAAGAAGATTGTAAATAGAGTTGGAGCGAGAACACAGCCTTGTTTCACACCATTAGTTATTAGAAAGGGCTCTGAGAGAGCATCACCATATCTGACTTGTCCTTGCTGGCCCTCATGTAGCAAGATGATCATTTTGAGGAATTTGGGGGGACATCCTAGTCGTTCCAGGATCTGCCACAGTCCTTTTCTACTCACAGTGTCAAAGGCTTTGGTAAGGTCGACAAATGTTACATAGAGTCCTTTGTTTTGCTCTCTACATTTCTCTTGCAGTTGTCTAAGAGCAAATACCATATCTGTAGTGCTCCTATTAGCTCTGAAGCCGCACTGACTTTCAGGGAGAAGTTCTTCAGCAATAGCAGGAACATTTTCCCTTTTTGAAGATGCAAACGTTGTCCCCATCTTCAAAAAGGGAAAAAAAGAGGATCCCAACAATTATCGTCCAGTTAGTCTGACATCAATTCTAGGAAAGGTTCTAGAGCAGATCATTAAGCAGAGAGTCTGTGAACACTTAGAGGCCAATGCCATAATCACAAAAAGTCAACATGGGTTTCAGAGAAACAAGTCATGCCAAACGAACCTGATCTCTTTTTTTGATAAAATTACCAGCTTGGTAGATGAAGGGAATGTTGTGGATATAGTATACCTCGATTTCAGTAAGGCCTTTGACAAGGTTCCCCATGACATTCTTGCAAACAAGCTTGTAAAATGCGGGCTAGACAAGGTAACTGTTACATGGATTTGTAATTGGTTGACTGGCCGAACTCAAAGGGTGCTCAACAATGGCTCCTTTTCATCCTGGAGAGAAGTGACCAGTGGGGTGCCACAGGGTTCTGTCCTGGGCCCAGTGCTATTCAATGTCTTTATTAATGATTTGGATGACAGAATTGGGGGCATATTTATCAAATTTGCAGATGACACTAAACTGGGAGGAGTAGCTAATACCCCAGAGGACAGGATCAAAAATTCAAAATGACCTGAATAGACTAGATAGCTGAGCCGATGCTAAAAGATGAAATTCAATGCAGAGAAATGTAAGGTTCTGCACTTAGGGTGGAAAAATGAAATGCACAGATATAGGATGGGGGGACACCTGGCTGAATGAAACTACGTGTGAAAGGGATCTAGGAGTCCAAGTAGACCATAAGCTGAACATGAGTCAACAGTGCGATGCAGCAGCTAAAAAAGCCAATGCTATTTTAGGCTGCATCAATAGAAGTATAGTTTCTAGATCAAGGGAAGTTATAGTGCCACTCTATTCTGCTTTGGTCAGGCCCCACCTGGAATACTGTGTCCAGTTCTGGGCACCACAATTCAAAAAGGATGTGGAGAAACTGGAGCATGTCCAAAGGAGGGCAACTAAGATGGTGAAGGGTCTGGAAACCCTGCCCTATGAGGAACGACTTAGGGAACTGGGGATGTTTAGCCTGGAGAAGAGAGGGTTAAGAGGTGATATGATAGCCCTGTTCAAATATTTGAAGGGATGCCATATTGAGGAGGGAGCAAGCTTGTTTTCTGTTGCTCCAGAGACTAGGACGCAGAACAATGGATATAAATTGCAGGAAAAGAGATTCTACCTCAACATTAGGAGGAACTTCCTGACAGTAAGGGCTGTTCGACAGTGGAACACACTCCCTCGGAATGTAGTGGAGTCTCCTTACTTGGAAGTCTTTAAGCAGAGGCTGGATGGCTATCTGTCGGGGATGCTTTGATTTGGAGTTCCTGCATGGCAGGGGTTGGACTGGATGGCCCTTGTGGTCTCTTCCAACTCTATGATTCTATGATTCTAATCTGTTCAGGAGTATTCTTGCAAGGATTTTTCCAGCAATGGAGAGCACTGTTATACAGTGGTCCCCCGGGTTACGAAAGTAATCCGTTCCAGCACCCCTTTTGTAACCCGAAAACATTCGCAAACCGGGGGACCACTGTAAGTATAGGAAAAGACTTGGCGCGATTTGAATTTCGCGCCACTTTTCTTTCTTAACCTGGGTTTTTTTCGGAAACCGGGGCCGTTTTTCTGGCCCCGGCTCTTTTGGATCCCGGGGTTTTCGTACCCCGGGGGATTCGTAACCAGGGGGACCACTGTACCTCGATAGTTTGAGCAATCAGATTTTGTTCCTTTTTTCTTATACAGGGTGATGATAACTGCATCTCGGAGATCTGATGGCAGTTCACCTTTTTCCCAGCAACTCACAAGGTGCTCATGGAATTTGGCATGGAGTACATGACCTCCGTGTTTCCAAGCTTCAGGTGGGATGCCATCAATCCCGGCTGCCTTGCCGTTTTTCATCTGCTGTATGGCCTTAATGGTTTCTTCCAAAGTGGGAGCCACGTCCAGTTCATATTTCATCGGTTGTGGTATCATATGTTGAATAGCTGAGCCTTGGACTTCTCAGTTGGCACTGAAGAGATTTTGGAAATGTTCAGCCCATCGATTCAGGATGGAGGCTTTGTCTGTGATTAGTGTTTGACCATCCATACTGTATAAGGAGCTTTGGACCTGGTAAGTAGGTCCAAACACTGCTTTAAGAGCTTCGTAGAATCCTCTGGAATCTCCCAGATCTGCACAACGTTGTGTCTTGTCTGCTAAATTGATCCACCATTTGTTCTGAATGTCTCTGAGTTTTTGTTGGAGTTTACTGCATGCGAGACGGAAGGCTGCTTTTGCTACATGGCAAGATGGCTGAGCGAGGTGTGCTTGATGAGCAGTTCTCTTCTTTGCTAACAGCTCCTGGATCTCTTGATTGTTTTCATCAAATCAGGTGGATGCGACGGTCAGGAGCACCTGTTTTCAGCTTCAGCTGATACGCCAGCTGCGTCCCTACTTGGACCGGAGGGACCTTGAAACAGTAGTACATGCCCTGGTAACCTCTCGGTTGGATTTCTGCAACGCGCTCTACATGGGGCAGCCTTTGTATCACACTCGGAAGCTACAATTGGTGCAGAATATGGCAGCTCGGGTGGTCACTGGCGCTCCCAGGGCCGCCCCTATAACACCAATATTGAAAGATCTTCATTGGCTGCCTATTCGCTTCCGGGCTCAGTACAAAGTGCTGGTTATCACCTATAAAGCCCTATATGGCTTGGGCCCAGAGTACCTAAAGAACCCTCTCTTCTCATACAATCCGCCCCGCACACTTAGATCTACAGGGCAACAACGACTAAGAGTTCCAGAGGCTAGATTGTCAATAACGGCGAAGAGGGCGTTTTCTGCCTCGGCCCCTAGCCTCTGGAACTCGCTGCCCATGGAGCTCCGCTCAGCCGCCTCCCTCAATCTGTTTAAAAAAGGATTGAAAACCTTTTTGTTTGAGCTTGTGAACCCCTGATTCACTCCCCTTGCTGCTACTCTATACTTCCCTCACCATGACTGGACCCAATGTTGTTTTCATAGTGCTGCCCTGGCTGACAGTATATTATTATTGTGATATTGGATGCTTTTAACTTTTATATATGTTTTAATCGTTTAACTGTGCACCGCCCTGATCTTCGGAAGGGCGGTATAAAAATAAAGCTTATTATTATTATTATTATCTTGGTTTTTCTTGCAAGAAAACCCGAGGGATTCTTCCGCAGACTGCAGGATACTGTTTTTGATATGTTGCCAAAGCACTGTAGGAGAAGAATCTAGAGGATGGTCTTCAAGTTTTGATTGCAGATTTGCCTGGAAGTTATCTCTCATGGCAGCTTGTTGAAGATTGTTGACTTGGAGTCTCCTCTTTAAGATGCCACCCCTCTTAGGTTTGAGCTTAAGATGAAGATTTAGTTTGCATCTTACAAGGCGATGATCTGTTTGACATTCTGCACTGGGCATCACTCGAGTATGACGGACATCATGAATGTCTCTCTGGCGCACCAGAACATAGTCAATGAGGTGCCAGTGTTTGGATCGGGGATGCATCCAGGTTGTCTTCAAACTATCTTTCTGCTGAAAGATAGTGTTTGTAATAGTCAGTTGCTGTTCTGCACAAAATTCTAGCAGGAGGCGTCCGTTATCATTACAGTTTCCAACTCCATGCTTGCCTAGAACACCTTTCCAGGCTTCGAAGTTCTTACCTACTCTGGCATTGAAGTCACCAAGGATAATGATTTTATCTTCTGCAGGGACTTTTTGTATGAAGTGGCGTTGGTCTGAGTAGAATTTGTTTTTCTCCACAGGGTCGGCTTGCATAGTTGGGGCATATATACTAAAGAGCACAACATGAGGGAGGCGTAAGGAGATAATGCGATCAGAGTGACCTGTTGACAGGGTTTCGAGTTTGGAGGCAATGGAGTTTTTAATCATAAAGCCTACTCCTGAAAGATGTTTTTCAGTTTTTGGTTTGCCAGACCAGTAGAGTGTATAGCCGGCACCATGTTCTTTGAGGCTGCCTTCCTCAAGGAGATGAATTTCACTAAGAGCAGCGATGTCTATATTGAGTTGTGATAGTTCATGGGCTATTAGAGAAGAACGACGCTCAGGACGTCCACTGTCTGCAGAATCTTGCATGGTTCTGATGTTCCAGCATGCAAGTGTCAGTCTGTTTGCACCTTTGGAGGCCAGTGCATGCCTTTCTACCTTTGTTTTTGTTTGACCGCATCAGAAGATGCCCGTTGACCGCGGCTCGCCAACTGGGTGGATGGAGATGAACTTTCTTTAGGCCACCTTTTCTAGGCCCCTCTCCGTATGGAGCAAGCAGTGCTCACCTTAAAAGGTTGCTTGGTCATTCAGGATGCTGCCGAACAAGACTGTCATCTCCCGGTCAGTCTCGAGCGACCAATGTCCTGAACCGCCTGCATGCAGGGTTTGGTCTGTGGCTTCCAATGCTTCTTTCACCTGCCGTTTCATCCCTCACCTATCGCTACAGGACTTTTTAGGGGGGGGGATCGGATCGGATGTATCCTTCGAGCCTGTGCAATGGATTTTTCTGGTGAAGCGCAGCGTGCACAGAACTGGCCTCACCCTTTAAACCAGAGCTTCGTCTGCTGGGCCAAGCAAGCAAGGACGGTGGCAGCGAGATCCTCAGCGAGATCCATTCTCTATACTCCCAGATAAATGGACAAACATCACATTAGGAACGGGATATGCAGAAAATGATTTCATTCAGTCTCAAAAGTGCTACATAATCTCTTTGCAGTGTGTTTTATGTTCATTATGGCAGCACGAGCTGGGAGCTCACTGTTCTCTCTCATTATGGCTGATTTAAAAAAACTTCATCAGGCCAAGGTGAACAGAATTATACAGTACTGTTGCCAAGGAAAACCTTGAACACTGACCTATCTCACCCTCTGCATCTGCTGCACAAACCCAGGCTTACCTGTCACATTTATCTTGACTTCCAATTGCTTTTCAGCAGAGATCTGAAGAGAAGAGCGCTTGGTAACTATGCCACACTTCACTGCCTTGGGGACAACGGCTGTCTCGCT
This sequence comes from Urosaurus nigricauda, assembly GCA_034509955.1. Lineage (NCBI taxonomy): Eukaryota > Metazoa > Chordata > Lepidosauria > Squamata > Phrynosomatidae > Urosaurus > Urosaurus nigricauda. The sequence continues at coordinate 2,854,372 of JAOEGL010000008.1, read as the reverse complement.
GCTGTAACTGCGCTGTCGGGAAGGGGTGAGGTTGGGCTGCTTTTTAGTGTCACTAGGTGTTTGGAGGAAGTCGTGGACAAGCACTAGCCAATCAAAGATGAGAAACACCCGAAGGTTGTTCAGGACAACCGTAAAGAAAGAGGAATCCTTGGTGGATCTAATGGAGGGAAGAACATATTTCATCAAACTAATTTCTTGCTTTTAAGATCTGATGTTATGAAATTACTTTGAGATTTGGTGGTTTCATTAGGCAAGCAAGAACGGAAGTGGATCTAATCATCACTGCAATGCTGATCTCTAATCCTAATCCATACTCCTCTAAGGTATTGATGATCTGTGTCATCTGTTTCAAAAGTATCTACTTGCAGCAGGTTTGTGGTAAGATACTAGGTTTGCACCTATTGGTGAGCTTTCTGCATCTAGAGGTAAGGTATGAAATCATAGGGTGCAGCCACACTGCAGCATTAAAGCAGTTTGACACTACTTTAACTGCTATGACATCCTACAGAATCCTAGGATTTGTTGTTTGTTTTTTGTTGGTTTGTTGGTTGTTGGTTTGATTGTTTATTGGTGAGGTATTCAGCCTGGTCTATCATCTGATGCCTAACTAAATTACAAATCCCAAGATTCTGCAGTGTATGTGACAGCAGTTAAAGTGGTGTCAAACTGTTTTAATTCTGCAGTGTGGCTATACCCACAGACAGCCTGACCAAATGGACTTGGCAAAACAACTTTCCAAGCCCTCCACGACCATTAGCTAATGGCTTTTATGTTTTTAGCACCAATCCGAAAGCAACCTCGATGGCACAATTTGTTCCAGTAAATCGAAGCCCTATCCTTAGAATCCAGAATGAAATGTGCACATTATAAATGTGCAAGTGATGTGCCAGATGGAAAAGAATTCCTTACAGCCCTGGTTCACAGCCTTTGGTCCTACTTTGCACTTCAGCTCCTGTATTTCCTGACTGCTGGCCAATTTGGCTGGGGCTTTTGGGAGCTGAAGCCCAAACCAAATAGAGGACCAAAGGTTGGAAAACACTGCCATAACTGAAACACGAGCAAGGAAACTGGTTCTCCTGGCAGCTCAAACCTGGACTTCTGGGGAGTCAATAGACAGCCACAATTCCTTTCCCATGACACCATTTTTCTGTGGTTCATAACCTTTGTATGTATTTTTCCTTATTCTAAATGGTCTGACCATCTCTAGAATGCACCTACCTCCAAAAAAACCCTTTCCTGTAAATCAGACTGAAATAAGTCCACCTTCCCAAGGCTGAAGGTGCATCAAGGACCGGTCTGGAAGCATCTGGACCAATATTGGCTTCCTGATCCATTCACAGGTATCAGTAATTCTGGGTGGTTGCAGGCTCTCCTACCTGTAATGCAGCTCAATTTGTATTGCTCCTGGGGAACTGCTGTTCTTTGATGGCTGGAAGATACAACTGAAGACATTTGGCATCCCAGAAGTAGCTCTCTGTCCAGCATAGCGCGTATCAAACACCATCATGGAATGGGACACCAAGTTGATTGACTTGGTTTGATTTGAAAAACTTTCAAAGAGCAACTTGGACTTCTTGAAGTCAAACCTAGAGAAATTTGAAGCAAGGGGAAAAAATGAAAGGTCACAGAATCATAAACTTTGAAGGATCCCCATGGGCCATCTAGTGCAACCCCCTGTGATGCAGGAATACACAACTAAAGCACTCCTGAGAGATGCCCATCCCATCTCTGGCATGACTTCGAGACCTTTGATCAACTTGGTCACCCTTCTCTTGACACCTTCCAGCATGTCAACAAATTCCTTGAACTATGATGCCCAAAACTAGACAAAATATCCTCCAGGTGAGATCTGACCCAAGCACCTTAGAACGGCACTCAAGCTTCTCGTGCTCCAGACATCACAATCCTGTTGGCACAGCCTAGAATCGCATTGGCTTTTTTGCCTGCTGCATCACACTGCTGATTACTATTTAGTTTGTGGTCTACTAAGACCTAGATCCTTTTCATATGTACAGTGGGCCCTTGGTATCCTCTGGGTTTTGGTTCCAGGACTCCCTGTGGACACCAAAATCCATGGGCGCTCAAAGTGTGAATTGACACTGCTAGGAACTGGAGCCTATTTGTGTTGAACAACTGACAGTGAAATTATGCCATGGTGCACAAAAGTGTTGCATCTACCACTCTCTCATTCATTGTCTTTGTTTCAAGACAAGAACCATTTACAGCCTTTTACTTTCTGTTCTCAACTACCCTCTTAATCTTTTGTATGGACAAAACAGAAAGTTGAGAAAGCAGCTGGGAGGAAAAACCAGAACACAGGACAGAAAAGAAAAAGTCTAAGGGAGACAAATGAACATACCTGGCTAAGGAGCCTTGTCTTCCTTGTGGGTTGGTCAGTTCCACACTAACATTGACCATATCAATTAGGAAAGACATGCAGGTGTATACCTCTCCACTCAGAACAGTCTGCAAAGAGAAAGGAATTAAACACTTCGGAAGAGAGAGCTGGCGATTTTTAACCTAAGCATCTGCAGAAGCTATCCATGGGCAGAAAGGTTTGATCAATAAGCATGTCCTGCTCTGAACCGTTTAACAAAAGGAGCAACACAATAACATACATTGTACTCTAAGCTTTCTGGCCTAATTGATTAAAGCTTACAACCGTCTGAAATACATTTTGTTGGAGGAATATACATTCCACTCTTCTGCACACAATTCTTGGTCCAGGATAGATTTGTTTTTGATCTCTGCTCAATTAACAAAAAAATTTGAAAAAGTTGAAGTTCTACCAAAAATCTGATCAGATCACAACCCCATACAAATGAAGATTAGCACGAGATTTAAACCTTATAGATGGCAATTAAATAATATACTACTACAAAATGAGAAAATAATTAGAGAGGCCCAAGAACAATTAAAATGGTTTTTTTGAAGAGAATCAAGATAGAGAAGTTTCAGATAACATAGTATGGGACACATCAAAGGCATTTATTAGAGGGTTTTTTATGCAAAAAAATATTGAAATACAAAGAAATAAGAAAGAACATATCAAAAAACTAGAAGAAGAAATAAGACTAAAAGAAAAACAAATGCAAAAAAACAATAGAAATAATAATATGAAAAAGGAAATTGAAGAACGGCAGAAACAAATCTCAATGATAATGATGGAGGAATTAGAAAAAAAACTAAGATACACAAGACAAAAATACTTTGAACATGCTAATAAACCAGGGAAATTTTTGGCCTATACGTTAAAAAAAGAAAGAGAAAAAAGGTTAGTCACAAGAATCAATTATAACAATGAAATATATACAGATCAAAAAACAATTGAGGGAATCTTTCACAGCTATTACTCAAAATTATAGAAAGAAAAAAAGATTGAAATGACAAAAATAGAAAAATATCTAAGTCAACAGAAAATAATTAAAATCTCAGAGAAGCAAAAAGAAATTCTTAACAAAGAAGTAACTATTCAAGAAATCCTGGAAATAATAAAAAAAATGAAAGCAGGGAAAACACCAGGCCCAGATGGACTAGGAGTGGAATACTATAAAACTTTTAAAGAACAATTGATAGTACCCTTGCAAAGAACTATAAATGGAATATTAAAAGGAGAAGCGCCCCACACATGGTCACAGGCTAATGTAACACTTATACCCAAAGAAAATATGGATCTTTTAGATCCCAAAAACTATAGACCAATATTGCTATTAAATTGTGATAATAAAATCTACACAGGAATTTTAGCAAACCGGCTTAAATCTTTTCTGACTAACTGGATTCATGAAGACCAATCAGGATTTTTGCCAAACAGGCTAATAAAAGACAATACGAAGCGAAAAGTTTAAATATAGAGAAAGGAGTGAGACAGGGTTATCCACTTTCACCACTACTATTCATAATGGCATTGGAAGTGTTAAATAACGCTATAAGAGTAAATAAGAAAATAGAAGGGGTCAAAATTAAAAAAGAATATAAACTGCGCACGTTTGCAGACGACCTCATGATATCATTGGCCAATCCATTAGAAAGCAGCATGGAATTAATGAGAATAATGAAAGAGTACAGTGAGGTATCAGGTTTGCGAATTAATGAAGAAAAGTCTATAATGTTGACAATGAATATGAATGAAAAAGAAAAAGAATTATTGAAAAAACAAACGAATTTTCAAATTGGCAAAAAAGTAAAATATTTAGGAATTACTATTACAACAAAAAATTCAGAATTGTTTAAAAATAATTATATGGCCAAATGGCAAGAAATTAATAAAGATTTACAAAAATGGGGGAATATTGGGCTATCTTGGCTAGGAAAAATTTCGGTTATAAAAATGAATATACTACCTAAAATTCTTTTTCTTTTCCAAAATATTCCTATTATCCATACTGACAAACCATTTTATAAATGGCATAAAGACATATCAAAATTTCTATGGTCGGGTAAAAAACCAAGAGTCAAATATAAGTATATGCAGGATGAAACAGATAAAGGAGGTTTAGCATTGCCAAATCTCAGAATATATTATTACGCATGTTGCATGGATTGGGTAACAGACTGGATCAGGCTAGAGAAAGAAAGGATGTTAACATTAGAAGGCTTTGGAAAAAGATTTGGCTGGCACGGATACCTTTTCTACGCTAAAGTTAAAATAAATAAAGACTTCAAAGATCACTTTGTCAGAAAGGCCCTGTTAAGGGTTTGGCTAAAATTAAAGGATAAATGGTGCACAAAAGTACCAATGTGGGCTTCAATTAATGAAGCATTTTTAAATATAGCCAGACTAAGTGAGGAAAAATGGATTACATAGGAGGAAATATTGAGTAGAAAGCAAGGGAGGATTGAACTGAAGACAAGAGAACAGTTGCAGGAAATGAATTTGAACTGTACATGGTTTATGTATCATCAATTGAAGGGAAGGTTCATGATAGATATTAAAGACAAAGGAATTGGTGAGGTAGATAAAGAATTAGAATTAATTGTGAAATCGAATGAAGGTCATAGAATTAGTAAATATTATAAAGCAATATTGAAAATAGAAATGGAACAGGAGGTTATTAAACCACAAATGATAAAAATGGGCCCAGAATCTGAAACAAAATATAGAATTGGAACAGTGGGAAAAAACTTGGAAAAAAAGGATTAAATATACACTAAGCTATGAGGTGAAGGAAAACTACTATAAAATGCAGTATCGTTGGTACCTAACACCATTTAAACTAGCAAAAATAAATAAAAATTCAAATAATATATGCTGGAAATGTGGTAAAGAAATGGGCACTTTTTATCATTTGTGGTGGGAGTGCAGTTTAGCAAAAGAATTTTGGAATGAAATACATAAAGAGATAAAAGAAATCTTAAAAGTAAAAATACGCAAAGATCCGAAGAGATACTTGTTGAATGTAAATGAAGAAAGAGAGTTAGAAACCAAACATGGAAGGTTGCTTTTTTATTTGATATCTGCAGTAAGGGTGGTTTATGCGGAGAACTGGAAACAGAAGAAGATTCCAGAGATAAAAGACTGGATTAAAAAAGCAACAGATTACCTGGAAATGGACAAGCTTACCCAAATTATACAGAAGAATACAAATGAACAATTTAAAAAGGACTGGGATCCACTAATTATGTATCTTAAAGAAAAAATAGGACAGGACTGGGAAAAGTGTCTGGTTTTTTAAACTGTGGAATATGTTTAATGGGAAAAAAGTTTAGTAAAACACCCAAAGTAAAGAGGAATAGTAGTTAAAGATTATGTGGAAAAACGATATGCTGTATAGATAAGAGTTAGAAAGAAAATGCTAGAATAGATTTTAAAAAATCAGGGAAGAAATGTTATAGTTTTTCTTATTTTTCCCTTCAATAGGAAGAAAAGCTTATAAAAATGTGAGATAATGTGTTTTTCTTTAAGTAAGTAAGTGTTGAGAAAAAGATACTGTAATGGAATATGTTTTTTAATACATATCTTATTTACATGGATGTATGTAAGTATGTTTTTAATGATATATAAATAAAGATTATTAAAAAAAGAAAGAAAGAAATACATTTTGTTGGGAAAGACTATGAGTTCTGTAGAGTCGAAGGCTTTCATGGCCGGCATCCATACTTTTTTGTGGAGCTTTCAGGCTATGTGGTCATGTTCTACAAGAGTTCCTTTCTGACGTTTTGCCAGCATCTGTGGCTGGCATCTTCAGAAAATGATAGCCTGGAAAAGGATTCATAGAATCATAGAATCATAGGGACTTTCTAGATTGGCAGGAAAGTGCGACATGAAGTTGCCTTTTCCTTAATGCTTAGCAGCTGCACCACAGCCTTTAGATGGAGCTGTGCTGTTCCGCAGTTTGTAAAAAAGAAGCTGGGAAAACCAGCACCTTTTTAAAGGCGCTTCTTCTCCCCTAAAACACAAAAAAAGCGTTTTCATGGCACACTTTCCCTTTTTCTCATCTAAAGGCTAGAGTTTCATGCAGCCATGAACACACTTAAGAAAGCCCCATAGAGTTGGAAGAGACCACAAGGGCCATCCAGTCCAACCCCCTGCCATGAAGGAACTCCCAGTCAAAGCATCCCCGACAGATGGCCATCTAGCCTCTGCTTAAAGACCTCCAAGGACGGAGACTCCACTACACTCCGAGGGAGTGTGTTCCACTTTCGAACAGCCCTTACTGTCAGGAAGTTCCTCCTAATGTTGAGGTGGAATCACTTTTCCTGCAGCTTGCATCCATTGTTCCGCGTTCTAGTCTCTGGAGCAGCAGAAAACAAGCTTGCTCCCTCCTCAATATGACATCCCTTCAAATATTTGAACAGGGCTATCATCTCACCTCTTAACCTTCTCTTCTCCAGGCTAAACATCCCCAGCTCCCTAAGTCGTTCCTCATAGGGCAGGGTTTCCAGACCCTTCACCATCCTAGTTGCCCTCCTTTGGACCCGCTCCAGTTTCTCCACATCCTTTTTGAATTGTGGTGCCCAGAACTGGACACAGTATTCCAGGTGGGGCCTCACCAAAGCAGAATAGAGTGGCACTATTACTTCCTTTGATCTAGACACTATACTTCTATTGATGCAGCCTAAAATAGCATTGGCCTTTTTAGCTGCCGGATCGCACTGTTGACTCATGTTCAACTTGTGGTCTACTTGGATATATATATATCCTGTGTGACCCTGGGAAGGAAGGAGTAATTTGCAAATATATTGTTCTGTTGCTAATGGCAGTCCTCAGGGTGGGAGGATACGCAAACAAGGATTAATGTCTGCTAACTGGTGCTCATTATCTGCTGGGAATCCCCTGGCCTTAGGCTGTTTCTCATTTGCATAGGTTGTATCTCAATGGCCTCCCTGTCCAATCTGCAGTGTCTCTCATGTTCTTTGATTATTGTCTGCACACTGCGTTTAGTGGTCCCTATGTAGACCTGTCCACTGCTGCATGGAATGCAGTAGACTCCTACGGCTGTGAGAGGGTCTCTTTTGTCCTTGGCTGAGCTAAGCATTTGCTGGATTTTCTTCGTCGGTTTGTAAACCATTTGACGGTTGTGTTTCTTCACAACTCTCCCTATTCTGTCTGTGACTCCTTTGATGTATGGTAAAAATATCCCACTAAACGCAGTGTGCAGACAAGAATCAAGGAACATGAGAGACACTGCAGACTGGGTCAACCGGAAAAATCAGCAGTAGCAGAACATGCTATAAACCATCCTGGGCATAAAATGCTGTTTGAAAGCACTGAAATTCTGGACCATGCCAACAACTACCATGTTAGAATGCACAAGGAGGCCATTGAAATCCATAAAGACCTGGACAATTTCAACAGGAAAGAGGAAACCTTGAGGGTAAACAAGGCCTTGAAGGACAGCAAGGTCAAGATTCAACCTATGCAAATGAGAAACAGCCTAAGGCCAGGGGATTCCCAGCAGACAATGAACACCAGTTAGCAGACATTAATCCTTGTTTTCATATCCTCCCACCCTAAGGACTGCCATTAGCAACAGAACAATACATTTGCAAATTATTCCTTCCTTCCCATGGTCACACAGGGTATATATATATCCATTCCTTTTCCAGGCTGTCATTCTCTGAAGATGCCAGCCACAGATGCTGGTGAAAAGTCAGAAAGGAACTCTTCTAGAACATGACCACATAGCCCAAAAGCTCTACAAAAAAGTACTATGAGTTCTGTTCTGAAATGTGTGAGCATAAGAGTTCTGTTAATTCTAACTGTATGTCTTTTGGAAAACATGTATGGGTAGATGTGGTGGCCATATAGCAAATCCAATAACATCCAAACAGTGATACCTTTACTGGGTATCACTGAATATTGATACCACTATTGATATTACTAATATCAGGTATTATTGAGTGAGGTTGTGGTTGTTTTTAAAGTTTAAGCAGGTCTGCTGGGGGAAAGACTAAACACACACACACAGTCACGTTTTATACTTTTCTATGCTTCTCTTTCTTTATTAGAACTCCTTATACATACATTTAGTTAGGATTTCATCATGCTTCCTGGGACTTCATACATCTCACAAATATTCCTTATTGCTTTCTACCATCAACTACCCAAGAATCTTTCTGTGTTAACACACCAAAACTAAAACATTTCAGGGTAGATTTTCAATTGCAAAACATATTCACTCACGTGTATTCTTGGGTCCTGTAAATCGTACGGTCGCATGAATTCTTCTATTGGCTCCCCCAAATTATTCTCCAGGAGCCCCCGAATCAGTTTATATTTGTCCAGATCTAAGGAGCAAAGGACCGATGACAAGATGCCATGAATGGAGATATCGGGGACCATGTGGCTTATCTCCCTATAAGAATAAAGCACATGAGTCACAAAACTTTAGCTTAGTTGACAGATTCAGTGTACTGCTCAAAGGGAAAATGGGTAATTTTCTGATGGAAACAGTTACTTGGGAGTCTGTCGATATTTTTTGTGTTGACACTGATATCATTTGCCATCTCCAAAATGTATTTGAAGGGACAACAAATCAGCACATTAAAAAGCTAAACTATCTCCCAGTTTCAACTGTTCTGAACTTTGCAACGTTGGCAGGATTTCAGTGTTAATTTGAAATAAAGACAGAGCAGCATTACTCACTTGTCCAAGTTCCTTTCCAGTTGCAACTTCAGTCTGAAGGGTTCTGTCAAGAGGCTCCCTCCTGTCTGCCTGATCACAAAAGAGGGGAAGATCAAATCTGTATTGGCATCTTCCATAGCCTTTGAATATTCCCTGGAGCATCTTTCAGCAGCAAAGATATCCATGTCCTGCAGGTCAACCACAATGCAATCTAACAGGCAGACATGCTCCTCTGCAAGAGATTAATCCAGAATATTTAGTTTCTCCAGCACACTTTGCAGGAAAGTGTTCTTAGCACAATGCAGTTTGGCATTGCTCTCACTCAGTGCCATGGGATTCTGGAATTCATACTTGGTTGTGGCACCAGAGGAAGACCTCTAAAGAAGGCTAAATAACTTACAGAACTACAAATCCCAGAATTCCATACCACTGAGCCATGGCAATGTCAAGCTGTATTATTTCTGCAGTGCAGATTAGACCCTGACTGCCAATGTAGGATAACTGCAAAAGAGCATCCTCACCCCTCTCTGACTCAATCTGTTGATTGCAGCTCACAACCAAAAACCCTGAATGTTTGCATTCATACTCTTCTGTGACATTTCATAGCAACTAACAACTTGATTTAACCCTGAAAGCTGACATACACACTCTTCCATGAGGTTAATAATAATAATAATAATAATAATATAATAATAATAATTTATTTTTACCCCGCCTCTCCAATAGGATTGGGGCGGCTTACCACAATGATAAAATACATACAGCATAAAATAATCCCACTATCTCCTCCCTCCCCCAAACAACATCACAGTAAGTCCTATATAACAATAATAAAATCCTTTTTTTTTTTTTTTTTTGTAGCCACCTCTGTTTGAAAAAGAAGGCTAGAGCAATTTGAATGACCTGGTCATACATTTACAGATCATTATCAGCGACATTCAGTCCAAGCAGAACAAAAACAATTAATAGGAGAGGAGAACTAAGAGATTGCTCTTCCAGCTCTCTCCAACTTACCAGGACTTGCTGAGGCTGGCAAAGCAGGTGATTTTGCAACTGTCACAGGCTCATTCTTTTGCCTACTAAGATTTGGTCCCACCAATGACAATTTCATGAATAAGCCTTCCAGAGAATTTGATGCCGCCTTGTACTCATCAGCACTCAAGGTTTTCTTCATGGTGTGTTTTGGGGTTCCCAGTGGTGAAGACAGTTGAACAGAGTCCTGCTAATGTGGGGAGGAGGGAAAAATGGAAAGAAAAGCTTAGAACTAAGAATTATTCCACAAATAAACAGTAGCTCTGGATATGAAATATCCAGAAACGCTTTCATTCATTTCTGTACACCATCACACAATATCCCCCAGAAAAGTCATGGGTTTTCTACCGAGACATTCACTTGCTTTTCTGGGGGTGCCTTCTCATTTCAAAAAGCAAATGCAATCTGGGAATTCTCTGTAACTCACTTTGAGTATGTGTTTTCAGCATTCACACCATGACACTTGGGGTACATCTATACTGTAGAAATAATGCGGTTTGACACCCCTTGAATTGCAATAGCTCCATCCTACAGAATCCTGGGATCTGTAGTGAAGGCTACACATCCCAGGATTCCATAGGATGGAGCTACCGCTCTTGAAGTGGTGTCAAAGGGAATTATTTCTACCAGTGTAGATGCACACTGAGCACTTTCAACAAACCCCAGCTAAGGAAAGATAGATGAAAATGGATCCTTGCATACAGTGCGTTGTTAAACTGAATCCTCAAGGGGAAAAAGAGATATAATCAAAAAGCAAAAATGAGAATCTTTACCATTCAGTCTGATCAGCTGCAACATATAGAGTGGTGAAAGTAATATAGTTTTTTGTGGGTTTATTGGGCTATGTGGCCATGTTCTAGAAGAGTTTATTCCTGATATTTTGCCATCATCTGTGGCTGGCATCTTCAGAGAATGCTGGCATGGAAGAGAGTTGGGTATATATATTAAAATGGAGATCACTCCCTACCTACCCAGGGTCACACAGTATATATATGCCAGCATTCTCTGAAGATGCCAGCCACAGATGCTGGTGAAACATCATGAATAAACTCGTCTAGAACATGGCCACATAGCCCGAAAAACCCAGAAAAAACTATGGACGCTGGCCATGAAAGCCTTCGACTTCACAAACAGTAAGTTTTTACCTTATCTTTTAGTGAGAAGGTGCCAGAAGAGTCAGCGAAAAGGAATTGGTTCTTGACCTTCAGTTTCCCAAGATTGGCTACAATAAGATGATTGGATCTGGAGCTTTCTGGAATAAGGAGGACAGGAGCCCCGGCTTCGATGTCCAAGAGAACTCTGGAGCCTCGCTGGGCCTGATCTCTCACCTTAGGTAAGAAAAAGCCAACATCAAAAAAGATGCCCTGAAGGTCATGGATATTTGTCAACCAAAACTTTTTTAGGTCCCTCCAAAAAAGTCATTGAATCATAGAATCATAGAGTTGGAAGAGACCACAAGGGCCATCCAGTCCAACCCCCCTGCCATGCAGGAACTCTCCATCAAAGCATCCCCAACAGATGGCCATCCAGCCTCTGCTTAAAGACCTCCAAGGAAGGAGATTCCACCACTCTCCGAGGGAGTGAGTTCTACTGTCGAACAGCCCTTACTGTCAGGAAGTTCCTTCTAATGTTGAGGTGGAACCTCTTTTCCTGCAGTCAACCCAAAATGTTATTTCAGAACATGCGAGGGACACACACAGCATACCGTCTGTCCCTCGACAGCTGCTCTTTGGCGGCCCAAAACATCCTGAAGTTGAGTGAAATGCTGGATGAAAGAAACCACTTCTGCTTGAAAACGCTGAGTGTGGACATATTGCACTGAAGCCATCCGCAGACTGATGCGCATATCGCAATCTCTCTCCAGCGAAGGATCAGGCCTGCTGTACCTTGTGGGGAAAGAGGACATCCAATCTGTTTTACTCATACAATTCTGGACTGTTATGGGCATCTCGCTTTACCAGGTCAACTCCATTGATAGACTTGTGAATATGAAGTACTGAATGCAGCTTGAAACAAGAGCCAAAGTAATCACAGATGAGTAAAATATATGAACTTTGGAAAAGAAGCAAAAATTTAAAACAAACACAAAAATCTAGCAGCTAAAATATAGACTAAGCTTGTTGCCACAGTGCAGAAATAATACAGTTTGACTCCACTTTAACTGTCATGGTTCTAGCCTATGGAATCCTAGGATTTGTAGTTTATTGTGGCACCAGAACCTTCAGATACAGCTAAATATCTCACAAAACTACAAATCTCAGAAGTCCATAGCACTGCACCATGGCAATTAGAGCAGTGTCAAGCTGCATTAATTCTGCAAAGTAGATGCAGTCAAAAACTAAGAAGGGACCAGAAAAAGGAAGAAAGGGCAGCAAAACTCAGACATTGAGGAGGCTCCGCAAGTATGCCTGAACCAACAAAGTCTTGACCAGAATGTCATCAAGAAAGAAGTCAAATGCATTTCCCAAGGCTCAAGTATTAAAGTCAGAGTAGACAGCAAGCAAGAACACCCTAAGGTATGTTTCTACTAGATAAACTTCAAATACTGGCATGATACACAATGGGGCATCTCCAAAAAGACTAAGAGATTGGACAGATTATCTAATTCATTTTCACAAGAACTATCGCCAGAGCACAATTTACATATCTGTTGCTCAGAAACAGTCTGTCCACCTCTTACAGCTTAGTATTCCTTCTTTGGAAGAACAGTCAGATGAACCTTAAACCCTAAATACAACGGGCATCTCCAAAAAGGCTAAGAGACTGGACAGCTTACATACATGAACAACAACATGAGTACAATAACAAATCCACAAAGCAGTGATGTGTCTATTGAGCCATCCAAAATGCACAACATACATGTTTCAAGCTTTCAAAGCTTTGATAGCTTGCAACATGTGCGCAGAAGAACAAGGTAGAAACAAACTAGCTGAGTACTCCCCCAGGAAAATGGATCACCCCATTCCAAAGTGCAGGCATTCATATTATTTTTAAAACCTGGAAGACTCAGTGGAACCATGGCAATGGTGCTAGGGTTTAGCAAAAGAATTAGAAGCCTTTATCACCTACTTGTGCACTTGGAAGATGAGTGCTTCTTCGCCACTGGTGGTGAAGCGTTCCCTGTAAAGCTCTCCATGTGAAGTGAGATCACTTAGGGACAAGCTCCCAATGCTTCCGTGAAGGGCCAGATCACCTTCTACAAGAACACAAGATTGTTCAGATACTTATGATAGACAGCACAACTACCAACAAATTTAACCCAGGCTTCTGTTTGGGAAAATTTAACACTTGGAAGACTTCTCTGTCCTATTACAAACTCTGTCCTATCTACAAAGAATCAAGGTATGCCCATAAATTCTTCTGGCTCAAAAGCCCTGATGGGAGAGAGCAGGATTTTGAGAAAAAACAAAAAGAAAACTGAACTATTTTGGGTCAAGGCCTGGTCATTTTAAAAGTAGTGAACGGGACTGGCCAAAAACAATTTTTTAAAAAATAAGACTTATTTCCATGTGTATGCAGACTGAGCCTCCCTTACCCGAAATGCTTGGAACCAGAAGTGTTTGGGATTTTGGAAATCTTTTTTTCAGATTTTGGAAGATATAATGAGAAATCTTGGAGATGGAACCCAAATATAAATATAACATTTATTTACAGTGGGTCTTTATTATCCACTGAGGTTTGGTTCCAGGAACCCCCGTGGATAACAAAATCCATGGCTGCTCATGAACCATTAAAATACAATGGCACAGTACAGTGGTCCCCCGGGATACGAATCCCCCGGCTTACGAAAACCCCGGGATACGAAAGAGCCAGGGCCGAAATAATGGCCCCGGCTTGCGAAAGTATCCTCGGGTTACGAAATGGCCCTTTTCCTCCGAAGCCAGGCTTCGGAGGAGAAGGGACGGACTTTCGTTCCTTTTCCTCCGAAGCCAGGCTTCGGAGAAAAAGAGACAGCCCTTCGTCCCTTCTCCTCCGAAGCCAGGCTTCGGAGAAAAAGGGACAGCCCTTCGTCCCTTCTCCTCCGAAGCCAGGCTTCGGAGGAGAAGGGACGGCCAGGAGGCCTCCGCGGCTGAGGAGAAAGGAAGGCCCGATCCGGCGGATCGGGCCTTCCTTTCTTCTCAGCCGCGGAGGCCCAGCCTGGCTGGGGAAGCCAGGCTGGGCCTCCGCGCCTAACGAAACGAAGGCCCGATCCGGTGGATCGGGCGTTCCTTTCGCCTCAGCCGCGGAGGCCCAGCCTGGCTGGGGAAGGGAACCTTCCCTTCCCCAGCCAGGCTGGGCCTCCGCGGCTGACGAAAGGAAGGCCCGATCCGCCGGATCGGACCTTCCCTTCCCCAGCCAGGAGGCCCCCGCGGCTGACGAAAAGAAGGCCCGATCCGCCGGATTGGACCTTCCTTTCCTCAGCCAGGAGGCCCCCGCCAGGCCAGGCTTCGGCCAGGCCTCGGAACGGATTACCTATTTCCTATGGGAAATAGGCCCCGGGTTACAAAATTTTCGGCTTACGAAAAAGGTGCCGGAACGAATTAATTTCGTAACCCGGGGGACCACTGTAAAATGGTGTCCCTTATATAAAATGGGAAAATCAAGGTTTCCTATTTGGAATTTATATTTTTGGGGAATATTTTCAAGCCACAGATGTTTGAATCCGTAGACAAAAAAAATCCATGGATAAGGAGAGTCGACTGTATGTTTTGTATACACATTATACATATATCCTGAAAATAATTTTGTACAAAAATAGTTTTAATAATGTTGTGCATGAAGCAAAGTTTGTGCACACAGAAGCAGCAGAAAAAAAAAGGTGACAGTTCTCAGCCACCCATGTGGACAATTTTGGGTTTTGGATTACTCCAGATTTCGGCATTCCGGATAAGATAGACTTAACCTGTACTAACACCCATCCACTCTCATGTTTCCCAGCATGAGAAACCATCACAAAACATACATTCTGTTACTATACTCCCATCTCCTTGTGAACTGTTATCAACTCAGACTCACCGATCATTTCCACATGGGTGGCAAGTTTAGATACATTCGCCTTTGCCAGTTCATGGGTTGCCTTATTCAGAACTAAGGATAGCGAATGGACCTACGGTAGTTAAGCAGAAAGAGTGAGCACATGACCGTTTCTCTTCAAAGTGCTACAATCCTACTATGCCCAGCCTTCAAACACTTCTCAAGACAGGTAGTTGTCACTCATCCAAGGATGCAAAATTAAGGATCTCTAGAAGACAGCATGTGATAGGACCCAACAGCACTGGGGAGACAAGAACTTCACCATTTTCATTCTCCATTTGCTGAGGCATTCCATGTCTAGATGTGGCAGTTTTTATAGTCAAGAGTATTAAGCCACCCACAAATCAGGGTTTGCCAAAAATGCTTCAAACCACAGCTTCTGATTCCAGACTTCTAGGCTATAGGTGTCACAAGGCACAGTTTGCTTAGCAAACAACAACCGAAAAACATTTTTTAGAAATGCAGTTGAGCACAAGAGTGACTAAAGTCTAGTTTTTGGACTATACATGGTTTTGCTTGGCCAATTCTATAGAACATCAGGGCTCCTTATGAGTCACAAAATGCCCCCAAATACTCACAGGGTAGGTTTGCCATGGTTTTAACACACACACACACATCATTTAAACTCAGGGAAGCCCTTTTTCTAAACCAGGAGTGGGAAAAGGCCTCTCTCGGGCCTAAAGTAGCCCAAGGGGCCATACAGCAAAAATGTCCCCATGTCTTATAGAGAAGATATGGAGGCATTTGGAAGCAAAATTTTATTTATTATTGCATTCCCTGCACCTCCTACACTTGCCACCCCTTGGTTTGGCAAGATGTCTGAAATCAAAATGACCACGAGTTTTCCAAATATCAATTATCCTACAGAACTACACTTTCTCTTACATGAACTGAGGTTGGAAGGCCTCCTGTTTTGTCTCTTTTCCAAAAGGCAATGAAAAGAATCCCTTGGAAGCCTTCCTTGCTAGGGCAACTTGGCATACAAAACCACAAACACAACCAGCCAATGAATAATTTAGGAAGAAAATGTAGGAAGGTAGCTCTCTCTCCTACCTTCAGATCCAGTTTGGTATTTACAGAATCTTGGAAATCCGAGGTCGACAAGACACTCGCTTCTGATTTAATGGTGTACGGAACATCTTCAGGCTGCGACTTCATGCTGTGATTCTCGGCAGTGGATCCAATCCCAAAAAAGTCAAGTATCACTACCCAGGTTTGCAGAGTTATCAAAACATCCAAGCAGTTGAAGTCGACATCCACGCTACGATTGATTTTGCCATAACAAGAAGCAAACTCTGGGTGCTTCTTGTCCACTAGCAAGATGTTGATGTGAACCAAGGATTCATCAAAGTCACTTTTCCCGCAAGGCGTATTTGATTTGTTTGCAGTGGGAGAAGGCGGTGGAGTAAGGGGACAGCCCAAATCTTCATCTTCTTTGTGCTTTTTATGGGGGACACATGTAGGCCGCTGATAAAACTGGAAGACATTTGGGGCTTCTTCCATGTGAGAAGGAAGGGAACGAGGCATGTCTGGATACTCCACATTCGAGACCGAGGGGCAAGACTGGGAGAGGTATTCCTTGTGCGCTAAGGTGGATGGTTTGGGAGCTCCACGGGAGACCATGAGGTTCTTATACTGTGAGTCTGGGTTCTTCTCAAGAAGATCTTCCATCAGCAGAGAACGTAAGGCGATCTGGATGGACAAGGTCTGAGGGTGATCCTTAGCAAACTCAACGTCAAAATCCTGAAATGTTAAGCTAACCAAACCTTGCGCTCCAAGGGTAAGATCGCCACTTAGCTGAACCTGGAGCTCAGAAATATGAAAGGTGGCTTGAATCTGAGTAAAAGACTGCGCTGCTTCCTTGGCGGGCGTGAACTTGGTTGTAGATGAACCAAAGCTGGAATGACTAAAGAGCCCGTTTTCTTTCCTGTCGAGAGAAAAATCAGAGCTCGTGCTACCAAGTAACATTGATGGAGAATCGGAGCTGGGACACGTGGAGGAGGGGAAACTGGACAGTGGATTGGTCAAATCTTCATTGCAAACCAAGTTGTCAAGAGTCTGTAAGACTTGCTCGTAAACATGTTTTGCCAAAACCACCTGCATTAAAGGAAAAGAAAAATTATCCTAAACATTACAACTATTATTTCTTTATAGCATTTCTGCCCTGCATAGTAGCCAAAAGGGTTCTCAGAGCAGCTTACAAATATGCTGTTTACAACCTAAAACAGACAAGTCATCTGTGGCCATCTGAGGAAGCCCACAGGACTGAACTGGGAGCCCTTGAGGGCCAGATTTGGCCCCTGAAATTCCCTATCCGTCATTTAAGATAATAATATTAATAATAATATTTATATCCCGCCCAAGGCGGGTTACAGAAATATAATTAGTACAATAAAATACATAATATTTTATGTATTTAATGTATTGCATTATTTTGCTATTCCACTTCCTAGGCCTCTCCTCTTCTCTGGTTGCCACCCTGAAAATCTGATGCCTCAGCTTTCCCTGGAGTCCAAATATGGAGTCATTTCTAACCGACATCAAGACAAAAGTGCAGGACAAACCGATGAGTGCAAACCAGGGTGACCCATCAAGCACCCCATCACTTGACTCCATCAAGCACAAAAAAAGGACTGAAGTACGCCATACCTGTAGAGGGTTGACAAACTTGCCCTCAATCCGCATCAGGCTAGAAATCTTGACATCCTCATTCACGGAGAATGCCAGTTCCGCATCTCTCTCTACTGGAATCTTCTCCAGTTCAAACTGGATGGTAGCATTATTCAAAATGTGGAAAGCTGAGGAGTTAAGTATGAAATTTATTATCAAACTACTTTTAATAGGCATTTTCTACACTGAGATCAAATGTGGGAATGGAAATAAGCCATGTTGAGCAAGGAAGCCCAAGACAGAAACCAGTTCCAGCTTTCAAACCCACACACTCTGTAAAGATACAATGCAGACAGGCTACATTATTGAGCCCAACCCTCAGGTGTCCACAGATCTACTGAGTAAGTCAAAAGCAAGTTTCTTGGCAACTGGAATGAGCAACACACACACAGATCCCCTTAATGGGGTTTAACCCTTGTACCAAGTTTGCAAAAGGGAAGAAAAACAGATGCCCCACAATAACAGAGCCTGCCTCTCTGCACATTCCCAAAAGATTTAAGGAAGAACAGGAAACCACGGGCAATTGTAAATACTGTAATGGCTTGGTGAATAGAATTTGAACTGCTGCAAATAACTGGAAAATACTAACCAGAAAAGCACCAGTTCTGAAGCTAAGGGGTTCTAACACTCTAAAAAGATCATGCCCATTTTTCAAATCTGCCTAGCAGATGCCCTAGTTTCACCAAATTAGCAACAAAAATGTACGTCAGTAAGTTAAATAAAAAAGTTCAATAAAGAAAGAAACAAGTTTCTGCAACTGCAGAAATGTCTCATGTCTGGGCTGCTTGTTTCAACACATCTATTAAATATTTCTGTTATGCATTTGTCAGTTGCTAAATCATGCGGTTATGTCGAAGACTGAAGATACCGTTTGCACCACAGATGTATCAATTTAAATATATTATAGCCTGAGCTTCCATGGTCTATAGCCGTATCATAGAAGTATCATTCAAACAGGCACAGATCTTGTACATAAAATCACACCAAAGAGCAGAAGAGCTAACATAGTTGGTTCAAAGCATTTTAAACTCAGAGATTAGAAACTGTTACTTGATGAGACAACAAGCTCTCCAAATTGAATATGACCAATATGGCTAGAGAAATCTGGAATCCCTTTTAGCCATTATGAAGGTGCAGCTACCAATAAGACCATGCCCTTGAGAACCGGTAAGCAAGCAGCGCCTTATGCAACTTACCATGCCCTTTGTGTAAGGATTCAAAGAAGTCATGACGAGTGAATTGAGGATCTTCTTGGCTACTGCCGGTGATGACTGAAGGAGGCTGTAAAGCATGTGGCATCTCTGACACACTTTCTTTCTTTCCCATTAAAAGGCTACTGTTCAGAGAATACAGTCGAATATCTCGGATTTCCACCTGAAGCCTGTCGTTTCTCAAATTGTCTTCTCCTGCCACAAAGTTCTTGATTGATATTTGCCCTAGGTGTCCCACTAGCAGTTCAGGGCTTCCAGGCTTACGGGGTATAGATACAACCGGGGATTCAATGTTCACATTTAAAATCAGCTTAATCGTTTCACTTTTGGAACACACTGGAACACATTCTTCTTCGTCACTGTTTTCCAAATTAAAGGGGTCCCTTGACCGAGGTGCTATATCAAACAGAGACACCATTTCACTATATTCAGCAGTCTTAGTGGCCAAAACGGTGGTTACTCTCGTGGCTGCACTCTTCAGCATGCTACGGAAGTTCTCCTCCAATTCATCCATGGATAAGGTGATCTCTTTCAAAAACTTAGCAGAGTGGTTGTAATGCAGTGATGCCATCTTGAGGTGGAGGGTACATTCCTCTTTTGACTGTTCTGTGAAAGTGAAGCTCAAGGCATCCGCAAGGTTACTTGCATCATCGAACTGGAGAAATGCAGGCTTGAAGTGGCCCACATCCCGAATCAGATTTTCATACCTTACTGTATTCCCAATACTGACAACATTCTGGTTTTTAACATCCTGGGTCAGGTCCATGAGATGCAAGCAACCAAGAGAACCATTGACATCCACCTTATTACCCATGGAGACGTTGACTTTGGTGCCACCGATGCTTGCTGTTGCAATTTTCCGACCAAGTTTCTCTCCATTGACCGCTGTAACAGTCCTAAGCAAAAGTATATTTAACCAATGGATATCTACAGCTACTTCTGTATTTTGAGAATGGGTGGACTGGAAGGTTTCCTGGTCAATGAGACTTCTTTCAGCATCGGTCATCAACGGTTGAGGGCTTGAATCATCTTTCTCCTTTGGGAAGGACTTCTGGAGGAACCCAATCAACTCGACTATTGTCTCCGGATTCAGAATGATATCCAAGTTATTCATCTGCACCGATATGACTTGCAGAGTGCTATCCAAGTTCATAGAAGGGCATTCGGCACTCACAAACTGATATTCTAATTTAATTAAGGATTCGTCATGTGGGATGAAACTGCCAGGCAGCTCATTTGGTGCTCCAGTGAATTTCCCAGCCAAGTGTATTCCCTCAACTGGAGGAGCCACACCAGGCCCACCAACAGGGGACTGTGTTCTGCTGTGCCGCAGGCTTCCAGTTGGAACATCGAAGCTGAGATTCTTGTGAGAAGCCATCAAGAGGTCAAAATCAGAACCGTAGGTCTGCATGGTGTCAACCAACAACAAGCCATGAACAGTCAGCGAGACTTCAGCGTCATAAGGCCTCTTAACAAAATGGGCATTTGTGCCAAATACCTTCAGGACAGAGATATACCGGCCGTTGCTTTCAACGCCAAGCTGCACGCAGTTGACTTGGAACTCTGCGAGGAGGAGCTGCGATTCTACAAGAACCTCTTTGGTATGCTGCTCCACCAGCATAACACTCTGTGTTAAATTCATTACGGAGCTGTGCAAACTTCTGCGCTGGTCCAGATCAGAAGAGCTGGTCTCTTTCCCTGCCTGGGAAGCCCTTGATGCTTCAGCATCACGTGCAGTTAGTCTTCCAAAACAATTATTCAACGCTATTATTTTATCCTCATTGATGTGAATTTTCAGATCAGGCAAATGCCCAGACAAGACAGCTCCAGGGTATTTGGGATCAGAGGTGTAAATCAATCTCCGCTCCAGCTGTAAATGAACATTGAACTTCTCCACCACATGTGTGGGGCCAACATCAATGTCTTGGGCATACTTCCAGTTGTCCTTCACACGCCCAACCATGATATGAAGATCCATGAATGACAAGTTGTAGGTGTCGTACATTCTTTTACTCATCATATGTGCTTGGATTTGCTCTTCGCTGATTTCCACTCCTGTAAATTCGAACGCCTTGTTTTCTGTGGTCACCGTGGCTTCAGGAGGAGGGCTGCCAGGAGGGGTTGCAAGAGGCGTCCTATATTCATCATCACTCAGGTCGCTCAGGTCCAATGATGGACCACCTGAACTCTTCTTCTTGTGCTCCTCTATAAATTGAAGAGAACAGAGATCAGGCAAAACCACATATTCATTTACTACTGGTTTTAGTTTAATTATGCTCCAGTTTTCAAGATATGAAGACAGCCTGCAAGATTAATAAAGCCAATGGTAAAAGAACAGTTATAAGGGACCCTAGTAAGTGAAAATCCTACTTAGTGGTTGGGAAGATTCATGTGGTCCTAAATATCATCTGCATTTGAGAAATAGGTATGCTTTTTAAAAAAAACCTTGCACCTTATCTCCTTCCCCAAAAAAGTATGACCGTACCTTGATAATTTGTAAGCAGCATTCTTCCTAAGTCAATCACAACTAAAACTGGATCGGCAAATTTAAAGTCATCGGGGAAGATCACCTGAGGGGCAGAAATATCAAGGCACACTTTCCAGCGCCTGCTATCTTCCTGAAAAGAAAAGGAACATTTTAAAACACAAGCACTTAAGAAGCTCTACATAGGTGTTTGCTTCTAACACAAACAGGACTGAATATACCTGGGTGGGTGAGTAGGGTGGGTGAGTAGAGAAGAGTGTTTTGGGGTGATTATTTATTGACTTTCCCTGTCCCTTAAGACTTATGTTGTTTTTGGCTTTTGCATGGGGAACCCAACATTGAATGCAGTGAATACCAACAGTCCAAAAATAACTTATCGCAGAAAGAAATTAGCAGTCAGTGTAACTGACTAAAGATCAGTGTGCAATCTGATCCTATTCACCAGGTGTAGGTGGGTCCAAAGCCAACTTTCTGGGCAGGCAAACCCCCCAAAAAACTATACAAGTCCATGTCTGATTCTGAAAAACTGCAGGTTGCACATGATGAACAGTTCAGTCCAGGAGTTCCTGCAACTTACTTAAAAGGCAAACTAGTGTTCCAGGGACTCCAAGGCCAGGAAAAGTTCATTCAAGAGAATCTGGAGATAAGGACTACAAAACAGTTGTTTTGCCACCCCTGCTCTAAGCCTCTCTCCTACTGGTAATACTCCGTACCCACTGGAGTCTTTAAAATCTACAGACAGTCCAATGAAGTAAGTTCAATATTTCAGAATATTTTTTTCAAAAGTAGCAACATCCTCTTTTATGCCACAAGTGTCAGACCTGTTGGTTCTTCTCTTTGCACTGTAGAAACTGACATTCCATTAAGCTGCATTCACACTGTTTGGTGCAGAGCCAAAGAAACAAGTCATCATTCTTTCCAAGCCACTTACAATGAAATCCCCCACAAGCAAGCGATCAATTGTTTGCCGAATTTCAGCTTTCGTCTGCATTTTAAGCTTGTTGTATTGTCTTCTGGCAGCTTCAGCCACTCTCAGCTCCAGCTCAGACTGGCATCCAAAACCTGTGCCAAAAAAAGCAGCAGAGGTCAGCACGACATTTTGTACGAGGAAAAGAAAACTAACCATCACCGGAAATAAACTGGCAAATATATCTGAGGAAGTAGACTGAAATCTACGAAAGCTCATGGTCCCAATTTCTTTCTTTGAGTTTAGACTCAAAGGTGCTACAAGATCTCTCTATGTACTAATTCTACAGACTAACACAGCTATATCTTTGGAAAGTAACTGGTCTACAATAGGGCAATTCAGAGTGGTGGCCAGTGGACTGGGACCTGGTCTCCAGAGTCGTACTCCAATGCTCAAACATTATACCACACTGGCTCTCACTAGTCTCTGTAGTAAGAGATTTAAAATAACCTTCTCAGCTATTTCACCTTGACTACTTATATATAAGGTCTCCTGGCCTGACCTTCCTCCAGGTGATCTTAAGAGCCAGCAGCCGGATCAGGCAAAGGAGGTTAATTCAGCTTCCAACTGGGGTGCATTGGGGATTGAGTTTCTGGAAGCAAGGCTGTGATAATGACTTGCAACAGGAGATCTGCATCTCATTGTCACAAGGTCGCATCCTTCTCCTTCTGCCCTGACTGGAAGTTGGATGGACCTCCTTTGTTCAATCTCACTGCTGGCTCTTAATGTGGGCTGGGGGCATTTACATGGTCCTTACAGTAAGATTACTGTACAGTGGTCCCCGGGATACGAAGCCCCTGGGGAACAAAATCCCCGGGAGCCGAAACCGCCGGGGCCGCCAAAAAGCCCCCGGGATCCGAATAAAACCCCGGGATACGAAATGGAAAAACCGCGCGGCCCCTTGAAATTGGCCGCGCGGTCCGTCAAACAAAGCGGTCCCCCGGGAAACGAAGATTTCCGGGTTACGAAAAGTAATCCGGAACGGATTACTTTCGTAACCCGGGGGACCACTGTACTTAGTCTTACAGAATACAGAGAATGCTGGCAAAAGAGCAGTCCTTCTTGATATGCAAAATTTCCTGGATTTTACCTAATAGCTGCATGGCCAGAGGAGGAAGGGCCAGCCTGTTAAAGATACCCTCCCCATGCCATGTTAACTAAGGATAGAAACAAAATGCAGGTATCTTACTAAGATCTCTAATTTTTCTCCTGTTTGGTTTGTAGTATCTTGCCTGATGAAGAAGCCAGTGGAGCTTCGAGAGCATGCAATAAGTATATTGTGCATTTCGGTTGGCCAATAAAGGTATCACTGATTGGTGGGTTTTGTTTGAATTTACTAAATGGCCCACACAGCTACCCTCTGCATGTTTTCCAGAATAAGGAGCAGTTAAAGCTTCATAACTCTGTTACAAATCTGTAACTGCAGTACTGAAAGGTAAATGTTATTTTTTTCCTCTTTAATGAACTTAAATGCCAGAAGAGGCACCTCCGAACTAATCAATTGGAGTGACTATTCCTAACTGCTAAGAAAATATTCTAGACAGGTATTAAGGTACTCAAGATCACACCACATCAAACACATCACACCCCATTAAACATCACACCACAGAGCAATGAATTTCACAATTTAATAATCTGAAAACCAAAGTCAATCTTGATTGTTATTTCAGAGTGATAAGTAGGAGGGGGGAAAAAAGAAGAGGAAAATAAAGGAATGCAAAAAGATACGTAAAATGGGGGCAGGGATTAACCTGAGGTATGAACCCTTCCCTTGTAGAAGAAATCGGCCACTTTTTTAATGGCTTGTGGATTGTAAATAATGTTCAGAGGCTGGGTATTGACTTCCAGGCGTCTCTCAAAATTGCTACGAACCGGGTTTCGCTCATACAGCATCTCAAAAACTGGAACGGCAGGATCGGCAGCTGAATCAAAGCAGAGTACAGCAAACATGAGCAAAGGCACTGAGGCAACACTTGTGATTTCATCTGTGTGCTGTCTTTCCATGTTCAAACCAATTTACAGTAACAAAAAGGAGTGTGAGAACCACAAGACATAACATTTCTAAGCAATTTGATAACAGTAACAAAAAGTAACCACCTGCCAATATACAAGGCGGCATGCTTCACAATAGTGACTTGCGGATGATAGGATTTGTAATCCAAACATCCGGAGGACATCAGGTATGGAAAAGCTACCTTATACGCAAGCAGGCTGAAGAATTTCATATGCATTTAGGAAATTATATAAATGGAAGGAATGCATTCAGACTGTGGATACAGGTGTGCTGTAAAAATACAAAGAATTACCAGTACTCTGGTTATTTGTATCTGAAGAGGAAGTCGGGAGACCAATGGAAGAGGCACAGCCAACTTCTTTTTGCTAAAAAGAACAAAAGAGATTATAAATACCTTATGTGCCTAATTCATTAACCATTTTTAAATCACAGTTGCCTGTATTTTACTGAAATTTTAGCCATTCCTCTGTGTAACAATGCAACTATGGAAGCACCAAATCTGTAACTGCAGTAATGCCATCTGCAAGCCCTAAAACCAAACATTGGGGCTTTCTAGATTGGCAGGAAAGTGTGACATGAAGTTGCCTTTTCCTTAATGCTTAGCAGCTGCACCGCAGCCTTTAGATGGAGCTGTGCTGTTCCGCAGTTTTAAAAAAGAAGCTGGGAAAACCAGCACCTTTTTAAAGGCGCTTCTTCTCCCCTAAAACGCAAAAAAAGCATTTTCATGGCACACTTTCCCTTTTTCTTATCTAAAGGCTAGAGTTTCATGCAGCCATGAACACACTTCTTTTTGCCAATCTAGAAAGCCCTATTGGCTCCAGACAATTTCCTAAACTTCAAAGCAGGTTTATTTTAGAGGGCTGCTGGGACACTGAAACTGAAGGAAGCAAGCTCCAAGAGAAGTAATTGCTGGATCCAAGTCAAATGGGGTTGATTTACAAGCTAAACATACTTGTAATTGAGAAATTAATTCACAAGTCAATGGGCAAAACAGAAATACTTTAATAAACATTGGTTGTTGCTGTGTGCCTTTGAGACATTTCAGACTAATGGCAACCCTAAGGTGAACTTATCATGGGGTTTTCTTGGCAAGATTTGTCGAGAGGGGATTTGTCTTTGCCTTCTTCTGAGGAAGCCACAGCATCTAGTTCTATTCTTTCAGGGATGTACAGTTATGACACTGGAATGTAGATACTTATCCATCCTCCAGAAAGCTGGAGAAAATTATTTTAGCAGAAAGCTGCTTTCTTTTTCAGTTATTAAATTATTCGGTTATTAGATTTTTGTGGGTTTTTGGGGCTTCAGAGATGCCAGCCACAGATACTGGCAAAACATCAACTCTTCTAGAACATGGCCACATAGCCTGAAGAACCCACAAAAATCTATAGGTGCCAGCCACAAAAGCCTTCGACTTCATATTCAGTTATACACACTTAAGTACTACAACTGTTAAAGGTTATATGCATTAATCCGTATTTTTTAACCTTGTTGTAACCCACTCCAATTATGTGAATAGAGGAGCAGGCTATAAATAAACATCATCATCATCATCATCATCATCATCATTATTATTATTATCATCATCCTACCGGATTAGGGAAGACAAGGACAGGAAATATGGTTCCTTCAGTGGCTAAATCATGGAGGAAGAGACTACCAAGCTGAACCTTGAAAAGTGATGAATTCCTGAGGGGAAGAGTTTCTGCCAAGATGGTTACACCTGGAAAACAAATGACAAGAAGCCCAAAGTAACAATCACTGTCCTCTTGTGTTACAGAGAACGGTGAAGAGCAATACAGAGAATCTCTGGTGACAATGGGTATTTATCAATGTGTTCAAAGTGGTACAGCTACTGCTGTCTTCTGCAACATGGTTATCTCATATAAACCTTCCCCAGCTAAACAGATGCAGCTCTCTAAGCTGCTCCTCATAGAACATGATGGTTTGCAGAAAATCCACAGCATAAATGTTGTATATGGCAGTATTCAAATGGGCATAGAGAGCAGAAGCTGAAAAAACTTTGTGAGACCCAAAATATTTTTCCCCCCATATACCTGAAAACTCCAGCTGAATGAAAGCTCTTTCGTGGGCCTTCGAGCCTCTCCTCCCAGTGTGCAGCAAAGTGACAGAGCCACCCTGAAGCTGGAGGTTTAACTTTGCCAACACATGATCCCTCTTCATGAAGGTATTTATGTTGGAGACATCAGCCGTTGGATCAAAAAGTTCATCTGCACCTAGTTTAATGAGATCAAGCATCAGAGGCTAAGAATGTTTTTAAAAACCCAGCGAGTTTTCATGGCTGAGCAGGGATTTGAACCCCAGTATCCTAGAGTCCTAGTCATAGAATCATAGAGTTGGAAGAGACCACAAGGGCCATCCAATCCAACCTTCTGCCATGCAGGAACTCCCAGTCAAAGCATCCCCAACAGATGGCCATCCAGCCTCTGCTTAAAGACCTCCAAGTAAGGAGACTCCACTACACTCCGAGGGAGTGTGTTCCACTGTCAAACAGCCCTTACTGTCAGGAAGTTTTTCCTAATGTTGAGGTGGAATCTCTTTTCCTGCAGCTTGCATCCATTGTTCCGTGTTCTAGTCTCTGGAGCAGCAGAAAACAAGCTTGCTCCCTCCTCAATATGACATCCCTTCAAATATTTGAACAGGGCTGTCCAGACCACTAAACCATGCTGTCTCTTATTTGATAAATAGTCCACTATTATGCATGTGACACTGCAGTATCCATGTGGCTATAGTACATTCATATAGCAATTCATCTAGATTTTTTCCATACCAGCAGCATCTTCTGGCCTCCACTTCTCTGATGTTTCTGAAAGCAGCCCTTCAAAAGTGTCTGTTTCCATGGCTTCTTGTGATTCACTGTACCATCCACCCCAACCAGGAAACCAAGACTGGAGATACTGAAGCATCCCACTCTTGCTGCTGGTGGAAGCTTCCACCTCAATTTCAGATGCTGCCTCCAAGGAATCAGGTAAGGGCTCCTTAATACTCTGTTTAAAATAAGCAAGTACGAGAACAAAGATTAAGGGTCAAAAGGTACTGCTTGCTACAACAAAAGCATTAGACTGGAAAGGTCTAAGCAGATTGTTGTTGTGGCCTCAGGAACAACTTTCTTCGGGCCTTCACTTTTTAGCCCCCAAATTATGATATTATAATAACAGTAGTGGTAGCAGTAGTATCATAATTCCACTTTTGCAATTTTTAAAATTTCCCACCTCCGCCAGCTCGCAGAACTTCTTGTAGACTATCTCCCGTAATATTTTCAGCTCATCAAATGTTTGCTCATTCTCAATGCGCTCCATTTCTTCCTATAGGTGGCAAACGGAAACACTGGTAAATAGATTTCTCAGCTCCTTTTTTGCCACTGGGATTCCTGCTGTTTAAAAATCTTCATAGTATAACGTAAAAACTAGCTCTGGAAGCAGAATACTAAATGTCCCAATTCAGTGTGGATTATATAATGGCCACAGTTTACATGTAACATGTTGCAGCTTATTTCAACCAAGAGCCTAACACTACCCATGCCAACCATCACTTTCCTCCTTGCCATGCCACAGCTGAAGACCACCTTGCAAATTAAGCATAATTTTTTTATTACAGCTCAGAGAAACTATGGTTATCAGGATGAGAACAAACCAGGACTTGCTGGTAACCAGGTAATTGTATGGTGACCAGGATCAGAACAAACCAAGTTCAGTGTTATCAGATTCATGCCACCATTATTTTCTAATTCAGATATAACAGAAAATTAGAAGGTTTGTGGTCAATAACATTTATTTAGTTGTGGCACACTAAGAAGGGCAGAGGGATGAGAAGTTCAGATGGTGACCAAGGCTTGTTCTTATCTCCATTTATTAAGCTGAGATGTGTTGCATCCAAATCAAGCCAATGTCTCCATGCTTTCATGCTAGCCATACACAGCATGGCAAAATCTGGTCAGAACAGACCACAGACAACCTCAAATGGAGATTTCAAAACCAAAGAGAACTATAACTGGACTGCACCGAACAAAGGGGGATAATTTTTTATTTTTACAAGCTGTGAAAAGTGTCCCTGCCTTTTCCATTCAGCCGTAACACCCACACAGCATAAAGTCAGTTTTGTCAGCCAGCACTGCCTTTGCTCTGAACTGGTTTTGCAACTCATTTCTGAGCTACGCAGCTATCCAACACCAAATGTTCTGTGGTAAGGAATCAAAGTAAGAGAGAGAGAGAAAGAGAGGCAAGACCAGATGCCTGCTTCTGTTCCAGCTGACTGTTACCTTGCTCGACACAGAGCCATCTAACACCAAAAGCCTGGGCCAAAGGTGTAGGAAGACAGAACACTATATGCTATCTCCTATTTCGGTGGAGCTCATTTTTATTTTAAGAGTACATCCTACCCTTCGTTGCAAGCCACTCTGGACTGAAAAGCAATCAACTATGAACGTCATTACCATCACCCAAAGCTAAGTGGTTTAATTTTATAAAACCCAGCCAGAAAGAAGTAATTTTTAAAAATATTACTAAACCAGCAGCTGAGCTGCACAGTAACTGGGTGGGGAAAAGGGCCACATCTGGGGAATAATAATGATAATAATAATAATAAAGTTTTATTTATAGCCCGCTCCTCTGTATCCAATTGGAGCGGGTTACATCAATTAAAAAATACAAGATAAAATATGCATGACCCATACCCAACCACCCGCCCCTTAAAATTGAATTAAACTAACATCAATTAAAATGACATTATAAAAATTACATTTTAAAACAACAGCCCGTTGCATAGACATCAGGGTCAAGATGTTAATGGGAGAGCTTAACCCAACCAGAGCCGGGAGGTTAAGGACTTTCTGGGAAGGCCTGCCAGAAGAGATGTGTCTTCAAGGCATTTTTAAAGCAATCCCTCATCCAATCCATTACTGCCACAAGACAGTCATTGAGAGGAGAGACCTCATCTGAAGTCTGGGCTGACGATCTTGTCATGGAGAGGTAGATCTGAGTGTCATCAGCATACTGAAGACACTGAGCTCCATGCCTCTGAATGATCTCACCCAGCAGCTTCATGTAGATGTTAAACAGCATCGGGGACAGGATGGCACCTTGAGGGACGCCACAATTAAGCTCTGTCTTAGAAGAGCAACTGTCCCCGAGCCTCACCCTTTGGGATCTTCCGGAGAGAAAGGACCAGAACCACCGGAGCGCAGTGCCCCTGATCCCCAACTCTCTCAGTCGACCCAAGAGGATGGAATGATCTACTGTATAATGATCTATTGTAAACCTTCTGAAATTGCAATGAAACATTTGGAGGTGAGCTAGTTGTCCCAATATATTTTATCTGGTTCACTGATCTATGTGTATTTGAAACAAATTTAAGCCCCGAAGGCAGTAATCACAATGTAAAAATATCAGCAATTGAAAGAACACCAGAAAACTTTGCAATTACACATTACAACCATGCAAACCAGCTCCACAGATATATCAAAAGTCTCAGGGGATTCTAGGCATTGCCCCTGCAGACTCCCAATACCTGCTCATCCTCAGAGAGTTCCACTTCTTTCAATGCCTTGTAATACAGACCGGTGTAAAACACAGCATCTCGAGCCCGATGCAAGACAAATGCCCAGGAAGAGCGTTCTCGCTGCTCTCGGATCTCCGCAATATGTGCGTTCAGAGCAAACCTCCACCATTCTCGGCAGCTGAAAGATCCCAAGGAAAGAAATTTCAGTTAACAACACAGGCATCCTCAGGAATAATTACCAAAGATGGATAAGACCACTGTGCCCTTCATCCTGCAATGTTTTCCATTTATTTTTCCGTCTCCATTCAGAGTACTCCTTCATAAGCTGGGAGAACTGACTACACAGTGCTGATACAATCCCATCATCTGCCCTTGGGATATAGGGAAAATGCCAGAATAGCTTTGTATGTAGAGAGATCTTATAGCACCCTTTAGACTAACTGAAAGAAAGAAATTGGCAATACAGTGGTCCCCCGGGTTACGAAGGTAATCCGTTCCGGGATTACCTTCGTAACCCAGAAGCTTTCGTTTCCCGGGGGACCGCTTTCGCGGACGGACCGCACGGCCATTTAAAGGGGCCGGGCGGCTTTTTTTCCTTCGTATCCCGGGGGATCTTTCGGATCCCGGGGGATACAATGGCGGTCCCGCCGCCTTCGGATCCCGGGGTTTTCGTAACCCGGGGGATTCGTAAGGTGGGGGACCACTATATGAGCTTTCATAGACTACAGTTTACTTCCTCAGATGCACTTAGTGGAGTGGAAACCAAGGGCAGACATATAGATGCCATTGGTATGTGAGAATGTCTATCCAAAAGGCCGTTGGTTCACATCCTCACTTACGTCTTGAAGGTACCCAATGACTTCGCGGTCCAAACAGGATCTAACTACACCATGTGCCACTGCAACCAGTTCTGACATCTCCAAGAACGCATGCCACTTGGCACGCTAGCACTAACAGTAGAAATGCACTCTGTGTGCAGACTGAGAGCTGAATCCAGGAGTACATGCCCCCTTCAATACAGGTTGGCGCCAAACCACATACTTCTGGGATACGGTGACCTTTGGCTTCCATCTTCTGAATTTGATCTGCCTTTCCTTCCGATCCAGCTCTTTCAAGAAATCCATTATTTGCCGGTATTGTGTCTGCATGAACAACACAACACACTGTACTTAGGCAGTCAGTATGAAGCCTCCAAGGATCTAAAAACATCACCCACAGTTAAGTGACATGGCTGCTAAACTTACATGACGAACAAAACATTCAAACTCCGTGCAAGCTTATCTATTTTACAAATTACTTGTTGTATTTGTTGAGGCTCCTGATTTGTAAACTTTCAAATGATGATTAAAAATGAAGAGGTTTTGCCCATATTAACATCCTATTTGTTGTTATAACATTCGATCTTGACACAAAAGTATCTGATATTCAACACGCATTTTCCCAACAGTGTTAACTTCCATATTAAATCTATGCAAGAATGCTCTGTTTTCAGGACAACTCTCTTAAAGCAATATTTTACCTGAGAAAGTTTTAGTGGTATTGTTTCTAGCTGAATGTCAAACTCAAGTCGTGGAGTATTCCGTGACCTGAGGGGTTCTTTGGAACAGTTTCGCTTGAGAAGAGCAGAAGTACACACAGGTTCCAGCATGTAGTTGTGGTCACAGCTCTCCATACTTCCATCCATAGCTTTCTGCAGATCATAAGTATGTTAATTCCTATAAATAAAAACAGCATCTCTCCTCATCTCTCCCGTCCCAAAGTACATGCGCCTGCACCTACTTGCAGCTCCCCAGGTGGCAGGTCTCCCAATAAAACACATTTCGTATCCCAATAGATACTGAAGTCTGCAATGTCCAGCTGCTTTTTCTTCATCAGCTCTTCCACCTGAGAATGAGAAAAGCTCTGTGAACCACAATGGAAGCATAGCACACTGCGTTGAATATCCAGCACAAATTACCCCCTTTGAGCATTGTTATTTTGCATTTGATATGTTTTATTTTAATTTATGGTACTCTGCATTGGAGAGCTAGTGTGGTGCAGTGGCACTGGGCAAGGATTCTGGAGACCAGGGTTCAAATTCCCGCTCAGGCAGTGGGTGACCTTGAACAAGTCACATTCTCTCAGCCTCAGAGGAAGGCAAAGGGAAACCCCCTCTGAACAAATTGTGCAAGAGACCCCCCTGAAAGTATCACACCCTAGGACTGCCGTACATTGGAAATTACTTGAAGACATATGAAAAGAAAACTGAATTCTATATTTCTTTTCTATATTTCTTCTTTGGTTCAGTGTTCCATTCATGGAAACAGCTGATATGTGAAATATACCCCCTTGTCTCCAGCATGCCCCCACTTAACATTGGGAGTGGTGACCATATGGGCTGCCCATGTTCTTGGACTATAACTCCTAGCAGTCTTAGCCAATACAGTCAACGGTAAGAAATGCCAGGAAATATACTCCACTTGAAGGGCTGCATGATTTTTACATTGATGCAAAACATAAGGTCACTGATGCACTTCAGTGAGTGTACATAATTTACTCACTGGCTCATTTACTGCATTCTGCACAGACACATTTTTTATGCAGACTCCAAAGGCAAACGGTTGGGAAGGATTTGTGACCCCATCCTCAAACCGCAGGTGGACATCCTGAATGTTTAACTGAAAAGGAAAGAAAAAAAGGGGGATTTCTTTTTTAGTCTCTAGGAAACATGTTAGAACTGATGCAAAATATCATCAATGAAAACATTGTAATAACATCATACATGGACAGAATCCAGTCCTATTTGCTCACCAACATCTATCCTCCTTGGCAGAAAGAGCTGCCCAAACCATCTACTTTTGACTGCTTTGTCTGCAAGATTTTTGTTGTTAAGGATTGCTTAATCCTCTCTAAATTCATGGCAGGTAAGATGCAAAAGCAGCACCTGACACATCCTTCTAATTTATGGCAAACCAAACCTGGATTTCAGGGAGGACTTTTTCCCCCTTTGCTAACATTAAAATAAGACAGCGGGTGTTCAGAAGACATCAACAGCATCTTGCAAAACAAAGAAGATGTACATACAACCAACTTACTTCAATGTTCTCTACAATCCTTGTGACAACAGACGCAGTGACTGAATACCAGTAAGATTCTGCTACCTGCTCCCGTTCTTTCTGGAAAGAGAAGGGAAATACTTCTGTTTGTACATGTAAAGAAAACACAAGAGGTAGAAATGATTCATTGCACTAAGCTTCTGAAAATGAAGGTATTCTAGATACTTTGCATACTCTTTTTATCCAATTTTTTAAAAATAATTTTATTAATTTATATAAAAAACAAAAAACTTTCATACATCCATTCAAAATTACATACATACTTATACATACAAACATACATGATTTTCAATATATAAACTAACAAATCTCAATCATTCTGACTTCTCAAATTAGAACTCCATGTTACCATTACATATCTTTTCTTTTCTGTTTCTTTTCCTGTTAAACTGTTCTTATTTGATCAGCTATAATAATTATTCTAATTCTACTAACACAAAGGATTAACACTTAATATCTAAATCATAATTTTTTCAATAACATAATTATTTCGTAATCCTAAATATCTAATTTTATCTGCATATCCCATTAATCACTTATGTATTTTCTTATCTGTTTCCATTCCTTTATGTATTTTCCCAAGGTTTCACTTCTCATGATACACATTAATTGACTATTAGAATACCAGTTTCATATGACAACTACATATTTCTATTTTACCACATAGAAAATGGCACGGAGCTACATTTCCCCAAGAAGTGTACATATGGCAAATAGCTATCTGGTCTTCAGAAGGGGAACACCACTTCAATCCAAAAGGAGTAACCCAAACACCACCATAAAATAATAATAATATTACTAATAATGATAATAATAAATTTATTTATAGCCAGCCTCTCCCAAAAGAATCGAGGTGAGTTACAACAATAAAATGTATCAACATATATCAAACATACAGAAATAAAAGTTACACAACCCCCTTATCCCCTATTATAAAACTAAACAACAACATTATAAAATACAAATTAAATGAATTAAATAAACATAATTAAAATGAGGCATACCAATATTCCCCCATGGATGAATATTAATGGAACTTTAATACTTGAGATATAGGGAACTTTAATACAGACACTTCATCACTACTAAACCCTCTTCATTTTTTATTTTAAATGATAAAACAAATCTGGATTATTTGCAGATTACAAAACAAACCAAAGCCCCCCCCCCCCATTTTCTTCATTTTGAGTACAAAGATTCAGTCTTCCAAACACTTTCAAAACAAGAATCTATATCTGAGACATCAGATTGTAAATATAAGTAAGACCTTTCTTGAAAACCTTTAAGTGACTCACTTTCCATTTTTCTTCCAGTGCTAATAAAAGTGCTTTCTTGTTCACTTTTTCTAGCAGCCTCTCTCTTTCCTCGTCAAAGTCTTCTTGCTTTTCTGGTGACCCAACGAGGTGCAGTTTTGAAATCGATATCACCCAGGGATCAATATGGGGACGATAAAATGGTATCTGGAGTGTTATTTTGCCAATAAAACCTACAATGGTCCAGAAGAACTGGGTTAGCGCTTGCACATTGAAAACAATTCCCCCAATCTGCAATGCCTCATATACACAGAGGCATTAATTCTCAATGTTTTGTACATAAAGAAATCGGTCAAACGATACAGAGACTTGAGAGTAAAGATGTTGAAGATATAGAATAGATGGTTTATAAGGAAATATTTGGAAAAGGTAAAGTTGAATGGATAGAGTAAAAGAATAATTTGTCTTTACTCTATGAAATGTTTATAAGCATTAACTACAACACTTGGAAGTCATGTTTTATTGATGTGTTTATGCAGTAATGTAGAAGTGTCTGTGTCTTTGTGTGTGACAATGTTGCTTATGTATGAAAATTTTGTTTTTATAAATATGTTTATACATGTTTTGAGTATTGTTAAATAAAACCTTTTTTTAAAAAAGTGCTGCATACAAAGAGCTGCCATTATGCAAACATGAATCTTAAAGTCAATCTTTCTTGTTTGAATACATCTTTCTCTTGGGTTCAGAGAAGGGCAACAAGGAAGATAAGAAGTATGGACAGTAAAAAACATAAAGTTGAAGGAGGTGATCATGTTCAGCTTGGTGAAGAGAGGACTGGATTGCATGATTGTACTTTTTATATACCTCAACGGCTGCCACAGAGAGGTACAGATTTGTTCTCTGCTGCTCCAGAGGCCTAGGCCGAGTCTAATGGTTTTAAATTACAAGAGAGTAGCTTTTAATAAACATTAGAAGGAACTTCTTGACAGTAAGAGTGGTTCGGCAATGGAAGAAATTGCCTAAAGAGATGATAGAATCATAGAAACTTAGAATCGTAGAATCATAAAATCATAGAGTTGGAAGAGACCACAAGGGCCATCCAGTCCAACCCCATTCTGCCATGCAGGAACTCCCAGTCAAAGCATCCCCGACAGATGGCCATCTAGCCTCTGCTTAAAGACCTCCAAGGACGGAGACTCCACTACACTCAGAGGGAGAGTGTTCCACTGTCGAACAGCCCTTACTGTCAGGAAGTTCCTCCTAATGTTGAGGTGGAATCTCTTTTCCTGCAGCTTGTATCCATTGTTCCGCGTTCTAGTCTCTGCAGCAGCAGCAAACAAGCTTGCTCCCTCCTCAATATGACATCCCTTCAAATATTTGAACAGGGCTATCATATCACCTCTTAACCTTCTCTTCTCCAGGCTAAACATACCCAGCTCCCTAAGTCGTTCCTCATAGGACATGGTTTCTACACTCTTCATCATTTTAGTTGCCCTCCTTTGGACTCACTCCAGTTTCTCCACATCTTTTTTGAATTGTGGTGCCCAGAACTGGACACAGTATTCCAGGTGGGGCCTGACCAAAGCAGAATAGAGTGGCACTATTACTTCCCTTGATTTAGACGCTATACTTCTATTGATGCAGCCTAAAATAGCATTGGCCTTTTTAGCTGCTGCATCGCACTGTTGACTCATGTTCAACTTATGGTCTACTTGGACTCCTAGATCCCTTTCACACGTAGTTTCATTTAGCCAGATGTCCCCCATCCTATACTGTATCTGTGCATTTCATTTTTGCGCCCTAAGTGGATTACCTTACATTTCTCCGCATTGAATTTCATTTTGTTAGCATTGGCCCAGCTTTCTAGTATATTCAGGTCATTTTGAATTTTGACCCTGTCTTCTGGAGTATTGGCTACTCCTCCTAGTTTAGTGTCATCTGCAAATTTGATAAGTATGCCCCCAATTCTGTCATCCAAGTCATTAATAAAGATGTTGAATAGGACTGGGCCCAGGACACAACCCTGTGGAACTCCACTTGTCACTTCTTTCCAGGTTGAAAAAGAGTCGTTGTTGAGCACCCTTTGAGTTCGGCCAGTCAACCAGTTACAAATCCATATAACAGTTACCTTGTCTAGCCCACATTTTACAAGCTTGTTTGCAAGAATGTCATGCGGAACCTTGTCAAAGGCCTTGCTGAAATCAAGATATACTATATCCACAGCATTCCCTTCATCTACCAAACTGGTAATTTTATCAAAAAAAGAGATCAGATTTGTCTGGCAGGACTTGTTTCTCTGAAACCCATGTCGGCTTTTTGTGATTATGGCATTGGCTTCTAAATGTTCACAGACTCTCTGTTTAATGATCTGCTCTAGAATCTTTCCTGGTATTGATGTCAGACTAACTGGACGATAATTGTTGGGATCCTCTTTTTTTCCCTTTTTGAAGATGAGGACAACGTTTGCCCTCCTCCAGTCTGCTGGGACTTCTCCTGTTCTCCAGGAGTTCTCAAAGATTAATGCCAATGGCTCTGATATTACATTTGCCAGTTCTTTTAATACCCTTGAATGTAGTTCATCTGGTCCTGAAGACTTATATTCATTTAGGTTAACCAAGTATTCCTGTACCATCTCTTTACTTATTCTGGGCTGAAATTCCCCTATTCTGTCTTCTTCCCCATTATCTTTAGGTTGAGCACTCTTTGCCTTTTCTGAGAACACTGAAGCAAAGAAGGTGTTGAGTAATTCTGCCTTTTCTCTGTCCCCTGTTAGCATTTTACCATCTTCTGCACGCAGTGGCCCTACTGTTTCC
Source organism: Urosaurus nigricauda (assembly GCA_034509955.1). NCBI lineage: Eukaryota > Metazoa > Chordata > Lepidosauria > Squamata > Phrynosomatidae > Urosaurus > Urosaurus nigricauda. The sequence continues at coordinate 2,817,238 of JAOEGL010000008.1, read as the reverse complement.
TCGTTCTTCCTGTTGCTTCGGACATACCCAAAAAAACCCTTTTTATTGTTCTTAACCTCTCTAGCCAGCCTGAGTTCATTATGCGCTTTAGCTTTTCTGACTTTACCCCTACATGTGCTGGCTATTTGTTTGAATTCCTCTTTGGTGATTTCCCCATTTTTCCATTTCTTATACATGTTCTGTTTAAGGCTTATCTCAGTTGAAAGTTCCTTAGTCATCCTTAGTCACTTAGAGTTGGAAGAGACCACAAGGGCCATCCAGTCCAACCCCCTGCCATGCAGGAACTCCCAATCAAAGCATCCCCATGGAAAGATGGCCATCCAGCCTCTGCTAAAAAACCTCCAAGGAAGGTGACTCCACCGCTCTCCAAGGGAGTGTGTTCTACTGTCAAACAGCCCTTACTCTCAGGAAGTTCTTCCTAATGTTGAGGTGGAATCTTGCAGTTTGCATCCATTGTTCCGAGTCCTGTTCTCTGGAGCAGCAGAAAACAAGCTTGCTCCCTCCTCAATATGACATCCCTTCAAGTATTTAAACAGGGTGATCATATCACCTCTTAACCTTCTCTTCTCCAGGCTAAACATCCCCAGCTCCCTAAGGCGTTCTTCATAAGGCATGGTTTCCAGACCCTTCGCCATTTTAGATGCCCTCCTTTGGACCCGCTCCAGTTTCTCCACATCCTTTTAGAATTGTGGTGCTCAGAACTGGACACAGTATTCCAGGTGGGGCCTGACCAAAGCAGAATAGAGTGGCACTATTACTTGCCTTGATCTAGACACTATACTTCTATTGATGCAACCTAAGATTGCCATCCACGTTTTGAAAATACTCCAAAACAACCGAAACAAATCCGGGTAGGAGAAGTCCTGGAACCAAACCTCACTGGATACCAAGGATCCAGTGTACTTTGCAAAGCATTATGTACACTGAAGGGAATATATAAATTGATGATAGATAGATAGATAGATAGATAGAATCATAGAGTTGGAAGAGACCCCAAAACTGGACACAGTGATTCCAGGCAAGGCCTGACCAAAGCAGAATAGAGTGGCACTATTACTTGCCTTGATCTAGACACTATACTTCTATTGATGCAGCCTAAAATTGCCTTGGCCTTTTTAGCTGCCGCATCGCACTGTTGACTCATGTTCAACTTGTGGTCTACTTGGACTCCTAAATCCCTTTCACACGTGGTCTCATTCAGCCAGGTGTCCCCCATCCTATATCTGTGCATTTCCATTTTCTGCCCTACGTGATGGAGGTCCTTTGGAGGTCTTCAAAGTGAAGCAAGATAACTACACTTGTCCTTCCATCTTCGCTAGGGTTAGGGGCACAAGACCCCCGTGAATATGGAAAAACTGCAAATAACAAAAACACCCTGTTTTGACCTGAGAGGACACCTCTCTAGGAATCTCTAGGTCCTCCAGTGCAACTCCGTGGTTAATGTCCAACAGACATTGACCATAGCACTGCGCTGGAGGAGCTGCAAATGCCTAGTATTCTCTCTAGGAATTGCTAGGTCTTTCAGTGCAACTTTTGACCACCGAGTTGCACTGGAGGACCTAGATATTCCTAGAGAGAACATATTAATCAAATCCGTGAATAATCAAATCCACAAATATGGAGGAATGAGTGGACCTGTTGTGAATGTTCCACCTAGATTTCTTGCATTGATCAGGGTGTTAGCCTCAGTGGCCTATGGGGAACCTTCCAATTCTGTGCTTTCTACCCCAAAATACATACCAGCTTTGACTTCAAAAGGGAGCAATTCCTTCAATGCATCTTTCTTCAGTGGCAAATTTTCCAACTCTACAGCACCTGAAAGAACAAGAAAGATGTCAATGTATAAAAACTGATAGATTCCCAAACTTTTCACCCCTTTTGGCACCCTGAGATCTCTTTGAGGAGAATGCCACATTATTATGGTATAGCATAAAGAGGCAGATGTTCAGTACACTCCTATTTACCAGCACTAGACTAGAGCTAGAGGGGAAAACAGCCCATATAAATAATAAAATAACATAGTTTTTTGTGGGGGTTTTGGGTTATGTTGCCACGTTCTAGAAGAATTTATTCCTGACATTTCACCAGCACCTGATTCTGGCAACTTTCAGATATTTCTCCAAAGATGCCAGCCACAGATGCTGACAAGACTTCAGGAATAAACTCTTCTAGAACATGACCACAAAAAAACTATGGATCCCAGCCATGAAAGCCTCCGACTTCACAATAAAATAACAGTCTTCAAAGGATATTTTGTATTTACATCCTGTTCTTCATTCAAGTAGCCGAGAGTGGTAGTTTTGTCCAAAACAAACTCCATCACAAACAAATACACATGTATGCGCAAATATAAAATTGTTGGCAAAGGCCTATTCAAAAATCCCCTACAAACATAGTTACAGAAGGAAGGCTGGCCCATTTTTCTATAAACACTGTAGTTACATGTAAACTATTTTCTTACAGATATACACTGTACTTATACTGTTAAATATGTTATAATTGGTTATAATTACATTGTTGCACTGTGTAGCTTTCAATAAGGTCATTTCCTATAAATTTAACAGAAGGCTGCCTGCTTTATAAGTGTATTATAATTTCCAAAATAAACTTCTGTAAAGCAAGTTTGTTTTGATAACTATGCTACAATTAGCAATCAGGCAGCTTTCTATTGGAGCAACAGTTACATTTATAGGAAATGACCTTACTGAAAGCTATACACTGCAACAATGAATGCCAGGAGATGGCAAGATACCCAACTGAAGTGGAGATCTCAACACAATTTTCCAGCATTTGAGCCACCATAATCTACTGTTTCTCCCAGAAATTATGTTGCAAATCAGAGTCAGAAGCCATTGCTGCCCATGAACTGCACTTTATTTGCATTATTTTATTGTTTTAAATTTTTTAACTGATGTCAATTTTAATTAGTTTTGATTTAATCTAGTCTTAAGGGGGGAAGGTTGGGAAGGGATTTGATTGCTGTTTTATCCTTGTATTTTTTAATTTCCTGTACCCCGCTCCGAGTATTCCATTAGAGGAGCGGGTTATAAATAAACTATTATTATTATTATTATTATTTGGGGGGCATTGGTAATAATAATAATAATAATAATAATAATAATAATTTGTTTTTATCCCGCCTCTCCGATACAATCGATGTACCAAAAATAAAACAAAGCAAATCATTTTTTTTTAAAAATTGCAATATTGAATGCACAGTCTGATGTTTGTCTGCAAGAATTTAAAATGCCCAAACCAGAAAACTTTCCCGAATGAATAAATATTGCACGTTCTATCAATGCAAGTAGCCAGATGATTCACATACTACAGTAAAATGGGAATTGCTGTTGCACGCCTTCGAGTCATTTCCAACATACGCTGGCCCCGATCACAGGGTTTTCTTGGCAAGGTTTGTTTAGAGGGAGTTTGCCTTTGCCTTCCTCTGAGGCTGAGAGAGTGAGACCTGCCCAAGGAGTAAGGAAATAGCAGGTTTCCATGTCTGAGCAGAAATTTAAGCCCTTGTCATCATAGTTCAATACTCAAACAACCACACTGGCTCTAAATTGGGTATTACTAACTAATATAGATTTTCTATTTATGAAGGAGTCAGCAGAAAAACGGAAGAGTCAGAATCAGGGCTGAAGGTTGGCACAACCAACTCCACAGATTTGCTTTCTCCAAAAGAATATGACAATTATTTCATTTTTATGTCACTGAGGGATTTTCGTCTCCTGCTAGATTTCACTGGAGGCATCCACTGGCCCTCATGAAATCCAGAGAAAAGTGGCAGACACAAAGGGTTCAGTACAAGGGAGGAAAAAGAGCCAGTGCGAGCGTATGGTAGGCTTTAATGAAATCCTTGGAAAGCAGCCCTCCTGGTGCCAGTCATGTATCTTACCTTTCAGAAGAGCTACTGAGAGTTGATCTGTGTTCAAGTTACTGACATATTTGCCTAAGTAATTGTTGAGAACCCAGACGATCAATCCTTCCAACATGACTACTTCCTAGGAGAAGATGACAAGGGCTCCTTTGTCATTCCTGGCTGCTTTCTTCCATAGTTGAACGTCATCGACTTGAAAAACAGAAAGAGACAGAGCATCTATATGGACAGGTTGCTTACCTGTAAAGGTATTTTGAGTGGTCATCTGCGAATACATACAAATGGGTTTTACTGAGCATGTGTAGTGGAGCTCGGAAGCTTCTGGAATCACTAGGCAGATTTTCAATTACAACTTTTTGGTGGTAGCTCCGCCCATCCCTATATAATTCCCCTGCCTTCCCGCTCTTTCTTCAGTTCCTAACTTTTTTTGCGCCGCGTAGTGTTACGACAGAGCGACACTGAGGGGAGGATGGGCAGGATTTGTATGTATTCGCAGATGACCACTCGAAGAAATATCGTTACAGGTAAGCAACCTGTCCTTCTTCTTCGTGGTCTCTGCAAATCATACAAATGGGTAGACTAGCAAGCTTAACATAAAGGAGGAGGGAGTGTCCAGAGACCAAATACATTTCCAAACACTGTGTTTATTGAATAAACAATTGTATATAAAAATCCAAACTTGAATGTTTGATTGCTTTATGTGTTTGCTTATTCTCACCATTCATTCATTTTTTTTAATAAACAAATTTACATTTGTTAAACCTGAAGCATATTATTCATTTCAAGAAATTCTGAATATCGTTATCCAATAGACCAATTCTGGAATGAGCACCCTTGTGGTATATAAATTCAACATCAGTGATGACAAGCATGGTAGAATTTAACTTAAGGCATAGAGTGTTAAACACTTAGACATTGCCCTTCCTGAGAAACCTTTTCAGTGACATTACCCGTAATACCCAATGTGGAGATAGGTCCCAAAATTTTACACAGACAATCCCAAAACACATGCCAACTATGGAACCATAGAAGATCAGTTTCGAAAACATGGGAGACACATGTGGTCAGGTAATCCCCTCAATGTATGCCAGAAATTAGCACAGCTTTCCCAAAAGCAGCCTCCTGTCTGGCCCTAGTATCAACTTTATAATGCTTAATAAAAGTGAGCGGTTGCGACCAAACAGCAGCCCTACAAATATCCTGTAAGGAGATACCTGACAAGAAGGCCGAAGAGCTTGCTACCGCCCTAGTCGAATGAGTCCGAACCCTAGCCGGGAGAGACGAACCCGACAGTTCATAGCATAAGTGGATGGTGTCTGCTAACCACTTGGAGAGCCTCTGTGCCGATACCGGCAGTCCTTTCTTCGGTTCCGAATAACATTGAAACAGTCTTTCGGAACGGCTAGAGTTTTTAGTCCTGTCCAAGTAAAAAGCCAAGGCTCGCCTAACGTCCAATAGATGCAATCGACGCTCGGTATCGGTGGTCGGGTTCGGGGCTAGGGTTAGCAACACAATATCCTGAGACATATGGAAGGACGACACCACCTTTGGCAAAAAGGTAATGTCGGTACGGAGGACCACCTTTTCTTTATGGAACCTAAGGAAAGGCTCGTCCCTCCGTAAGGCACAAAGTTCCCCTGCTCTGCGAGCGGAGGTAATGGCCACCAAGAATGCTGTCTTCCAAGTCACTAGTCTTAAATCCGAGGTGGCCATGGGTTCAAAAGGTTTTGAAATTAAGGAAGACAAAACAACCTCCAAATTCCAGGCCGGTGTCGGTACCGACACCAGCGGGTGCAAATTGTTAAACCCTCTCAGGAAGTTCTTTATCAACGGGTCCTTGAAAAGGGAAGGTTTACCACCAAACTGGTAGTGGGAACAAATGGCTGATAGATAGCATTTAATGGAGGTCAAACAAAGTCCTGTGTTGACAAGGGTCATCAGGAATTCAAGAACAACTGGTGTGGAGGCTCGGTCTGGAGATAGGCCTCTAGAGGCAAGAAACGCCATGAACTTCTTCCATTTCGAGATGTAGGATCTTACAGTGGTTGGCTTTTGCGCAGCCCGAATCATGTCCTGTACCGGGGCAGGCAAGGCTTCTAGGCCCGGATTCTCCAGGCCACCAACGGGAGGGAGTCCATTTCTGGGTGTCGAATCTGACCGTTCCGAAGTGTTAGCAGGTCTGGATGGAACTCGATCCTCAGGTACTGGCCCTTCAAGAGGTGTAGTAGGGATGGAAACCACGGTTGCCTTGGCCACCATGGTGTGACAAGGATAGCATTGGTACGGTCCCGAATCATCTTGGCCGTGACTCTGGTTATCAACGGAAAGGGAGGAAAGGCGTAGAGGAGTTCCTCCGACCACTTGAACAGGAAGGCATCTCCGAGCGACGCAGGTGATCTGCGACGGGAGCAGAACTCGATGCAATGGCTGTTTTCTTTGGATGCGAAGAGATCCACCGAAGGAGTTCCCCATCATCGGAACAAGTCCTCTACTATCTCGGGATGGAGAGACCACTCGTGCGAGGTCGTGAGCGACCTGCTGAGTCTGTCTGCTAGGACGTTTTCTTCTCCCGGGAGATGAATTGCCTGGAGATATATTCTCTTGGAGATGCACCAATTCCAAATTGCTAGAGTGATGTCCAGCAGTTCGGGGGATCTTGTTCCCCCCTGCTTGTTTATATAGTACATCACCGTTGTGTTGTCTGTGAGCAGTAGGACTACCTTGCCATGGTGAATGGTCTCGAAGGCCTTCAGAGCTTTCTGGACGGCCAACATCTCGAGCACATTGATGTGGAAGTCTTTCTGGTCCAGGCCCCACCTGTCTCTGACAGTCAGTCTGGACGTGTGGGCCCCCAGCCCTGAAGAGAGGCATCCGTGGTAAGGGAGATTTGGGGTTGCGGTTGTAGGAAAGGCATAACAGTGCAGACGTTTCGGTAGTCTGCCCACCAACAGAGGGAGGCGGTGACGTTCCTCGGTATCGACAACCATTTCAGGGGCGAATCCGTTAACGGGTTGAACACTGACAGGAACCAGGCCTGGAGAGGTCGAAACTTCAATCTTGCCAAAGGAGTGACGGCTGTTGTTGAAGCCAAGGCTATTTGTACCTCTCGAGCTTGGAACCGTCTTTTGCACATGCAGTTGTGGATTGCTGACTGAAGTGCTCGAAACTGGTCGTCTGGTAGGTATGCCATGCAGGTCCCGGAGTCAAGAATGGCCCCTATGAATCTTATCCGCTTTGAGGGGTTCAAGTTGGACTTTTCTTCGTTCACTATGAGCCCTAGCGAGTGCAGGAGTCTGAGGGCGAATTCGATTTCTGAAAGCATCTGGTTTCTTGACTCCGAAGCGAAGAGCCAGTCATTGAGATAGGGGAACATCCTTGTCCCTTTTTGATGTAGGTACGCTACGACTGGAGCCATGCACTTTGTGAAGACCCTTGGGGCCGAGCACAGACCAAAGGGGAGAATGTTGTAGTGATAAAGGTCCGGCCCGATCGCGAATGCCAAGAATCTCCTGTGAGTCTCCCATATCGAAATGTGAAAATAAGCGTCTTTCAGGTCCACTGTTGCAAACCACAGGTCCTGGTATAGTAAAGGCAAAATGGAAGACAGAGTTACCATTCGGAAACGACGGTAGGACAAATGTTTCTTTAGGAGTCTAAGGTCTAGGATGCATCTGAGGGATCCACCAGGTTTAGGCACCGTAAAATAACAGGAGAAGAAACAGCGAGGGGCCTCCGTAGGGTCCACCCGGGAGATGGCTTTTTTCTGTAAGGTGCGTACTTCGTCGAGGAGGGTGGGTGAGGGTGGGGTATGGGCTATATACCCGGTACGGGGAAAAGATTCGAATTCGAGGGCATAGCCCTTCCAGACAATGTCTAAGACCCATGTATCCGATGAAACAGAGGCCCAGGTGTTGTAAAAGGGCCTGAGTCTATTAAAGAAGGTGAGGGACAGGTGAACAAAGCACGCATCAATCCTTCAGGACCTCTTCCTAGGTTGGTCAACATCCTGCTTACGGAAACTCTTACGGTATCTGGTTGAGGCCGAAGGTTGGCAGAGGCCCGAGGAAGAAGAGGATTGGGACGGATAGCGTTGTCTAACAATGTCTTGCTGATGGTATGACCTGTCTTGGAACGGTCTCCGGTAAGGAAGGTATCCAGTGTGCATGGATCCGAACTGACGGCGGAAGCTGGGCTGGGCAGTTGAAGACATGCCATGTTTTCTAGCGGCTGCTTTCATCCTATACTTAAAGTTAAGTTTATCGTCGGTTTCTTTAATGAAGAGTCATCAAACGGCATCTCTTCAATTGTAGACTTCGCATTTAAGTTGAGGTCTGAGCTTCGGAGCCATGTGTGCCTCCTTAGAGCAATTGAAGCAGCCACGGCTTTTGCTGAACAGTCAGCCGAATGTCACGCAAAGGTAATCAGCCAACTGCCAATAGAGTGGGCCTCCTCCTTCAATTCAGTTGCCAGCTTGCTAGATTCCTCTGGGACGTCAGGAATGATGGTGGAAAGTCTTTCCATTAGATATTCATAGAATCATAGAGTTGGAAGAGACCACAAGGGCCATCCAGTCCAACCCCCTGCCATGCAGGACCTGCAAATCAAAGCATCCCTGACAGATGGCCATCCAGCCTCTGCTTAAAGACCTCCAAGGAAGGAGACTCCACTACACTCCGAGGGAGTGTGTTCCACTGTCGAACAGCCCTTACTGTCAGGAAGTTCCTCCTAATGTTGAGGTGGAATCTCTTTTCCTGCAGCTTGCATCCATTGTTCCGCGTCCTAGTCTCTGCAGCAGCAGAAAACAACCTTGCTCCCTCCTCAATATGACATCCCTTCAAATATCTGAACAGGGCTATCATATCACCTCTTAACCTTCTCTTCTCCAGGCTGAACATCCCCAGTTCCCTAAGGCGTTCCTCATAGGGCATGGTTTCCAGACCCTTCACCATCTTAGTTGCCCTCCTTTGGACCCGCTCCAGTTTCTCCACATCTTTTTTGAATTGTGGTGCCCAGAACTGGACACAGTATTCCAGGTGGGGCCTGACCAAAGCAGAATAGAGTGGCACTATTACTTCCCTTGATTTAGACGCTATACTTCTATTGATGTAGCCTAAAATTGCATTGGCCTTTTTAGCTGCTGCATCGCACTGTTGACTCATGTTCAGCTTATGGTCTACTTGGACTCCTAGATCCCTTTCACATGTGGTCTCATTCAGCCAGGTGTCCCCCATTTTATATCTGTGCATTTCATTTTTCCTCCCTAAGTGCAGAACCTTACATTTCTCTGTGTTGAATTTCATCTTCTTAGCATTGGCCCAGCTTTCTAGTATATTCAGGTCATTTTGAATTTTGATCCTGTCCTCTGGGGTATTAGCTACTCCTCCTAGTTTAGTGTCATCTGCAAATTTGATAAGTATGCCCCCAATTCTGTCATCCAAATCATTAATAAAGATGTTGAACAGCACTGGGCCCAGGACAGAGCCCTGTAGGACCCCACTGGTCACTTCTTTCCAGGTTGAAAAGGAGCCATTGTTGAGCAGCCTTTGGGTTCGATCAGTCAACCAATTACAAATCCATGTAACAGTTAACTTGTCTATCCCACATTTTGCAAGCTTGTTTGCAAGAATGTCATGGGGAGCCTTGTCAAAGGCCTTACTGAAATCGAGGTAAACTATATCCACAGCATTCCCTTCATCTACCAAGCTGGTAATTTTATCAAAAAAAGAGATCAGGTTCGTTTGGCATGACTTGTTTCTCTGAAACCCATGTTGGCTTTTTGTGATTATGGCATTGGCTTCTAAATGTTCACAGACTCTCTGCTTAATGATCTGCTCTAGAATCTTTCCTGGTATTGATGTCAGACTAACTGGACGATAATTGTTGGGATCCTCTTTTTTCCCCTTTTTGAAGATGGGAACAACGTTTGCCCTCCTCCAGTCTGCTGGGACTTCTCCTGTTCTCCAGGAGTTCTCAAAGATTATTGCCAATGGTTCCGATATCACCTTTGCCAGTTCTTTTAATACCCTTGGATGTAGTTCATCTGGTCCTGGAGATTTGTATTCATTTAGATTAACCAGGTATTCCTGTACTGTCTCTTTACTTATTCTGTGCTCAAATTCCCCCACTCTGTCCCCTTCTTCACTGTCCTCAGGTTGAGCACCTTTTGCCTTCTCTGAGAAGACTGAAGCAAAGAAGGTGTTGAGTAATTCTGCCTTTTCTCTGTACCCGTTAGTATTTTGCCATCTTCTGCACACAGTGGTCCTACCTTTTCCTTCTTCTTCCTTTTGCTGCGGACATATCCAAAAAAGCCCTTTTTATTGTTCTTAACCTCTCTAGCAAGCCTGAGTTCATTTTGCGCTTTAGCTTTTCTGACTTTATCCCTACATGCGCTGGCTATTTGTTTGAATTCCTCTTTGGTGATTTCCCCATTTTTCCATTTTTTATACATGTTCCGTTTAAAACTTAGCTCAGTTGTAAGTTCCTTAGTCATCCATACCGGTTTCTTGAGACATCCATTTTTCTTCCTCATTGGAACTGTCTGAAATTGTGCTTTCAGTATCTCCCTTTTGAGGAACTCCCATCCATCTTGAACTCCCTTCTCTTTTAGTATTCTTGACCATGGGATCACCCCCAGTATTTCTCTAAGTTTATTGAAATCAGCTCTCCTAAAGTCTAGAGTGCGTGTCTGACTATGCCTAGCTTCCCCTTTCCACTGTATAACAAACTCCAGGAGGACATGGTCACTTCCACCTAAGGATCCGACCACTTGCACCCCATCAACTAGGTCTTCCCTGTTGGTTAAGATAAGATCTAAGATGGCTGATCCCCTTGTTGCTTCTTCCACCTTTTGGACAATGAAATTGTCTTCCAGGCAAGTGAGGAATTTGCTAGACCTTGAGGATTTGGCTGAGTTTGACTTCCAGCAAATATTCAGATAGTTGAAGTCCCCCATCACTACTACATCTCTCCTTTCTGTGTGTGTGGTCATCTGTTCTAGAAAGGCATCATCCAATTCCTCTGCCTGAGTTGGGGGTCTGTAGTAGACTCCCACAGTAACATCCCTGTTATTTCCCTCTCCTTTAATTTTTATCCAGATGCTCTCCACCTGACTTCCAGTATTGACTTCCTGGATCTCTTCACTGGTGTAAATATCCCTGACATATAATGCTATTCCTCTTCCTTTCCTGTTTGGCCTGTTTCTCTTAAAAAGGTTATATCCCTCTATTTCTACATTCCAATCATGAGACTCATCCCACCAGGTTTCAGTGATGCCTATTATATCATATTTCCCTGGTTGTGCTAGGAGTTCAAGTTCATCCTGCTTATTTCCCATACTTTGTGCATTAGTGTAGAGACATCTGAGACCATGTGTCCTCTTTACTTGCTGCTTTTGCATGGTTTTTTGCCTCCTACTCTTGGGTCCTTTCACTGTTTGCCTTGTTCCCTCTATGCCACTTTGACTATTCTCTCCATCCCTTTTGCCTTCCAGAATGCTGTCTCCCTCCCCGACATAACTCAGTTTAAAGCCCTTCTGATCAGATTCTTCAGACTGTTGGCAAAAATGTTTTTGCCAACTGGTGTGCGATGAAGCCCATCCCTTGCCAGAAGTCCCTCCTCATGGAACCGCAGCCCATGATCCAAGAATCCAAACTGTTCTTGGTGGCACCATCTACGGAGCCAGTTATTTACCTCTGCTATTTTCCTCTCCCTTCCTGGACCATGCCCTTCCACTGGGAGAAGAGATGAGATGACAACTTGTGCATTCATCTCTTTCAGCTTCCTTCCCAGAGCCTCATAATCCCTTTTGATAATCTGAAGGCTGTGCCTTGCAGTATCATTGGTTCCCACATGAACCAAAAGGAAGGGGTATTGATCAGTAGGCTTGACAAGTCTTGTCAGCCTCTCCGCCACATCACGGATCTTTGCCCCAGGGAGACAACACACCTCCCGAGACATCTTGTCAGGCCCACAAACCACTGCTTCGGTACCCCTCAGCAAGGAGTCCCCCACCACCACCACACGCCTCCTCCGAGGCTTAGCAGCAGCTGTTCCCTTTGGTGCTATTCTCAGGCTCCCCTGCTCTGTCCCTGACGTCTGTCCCTGCTGCTTTTCCTCATCATCTCTGACAACAGAGAGAGATTCAAAGCGATTCTGCAGCTGCAAGCAGGTCACAGAACGTTCCCTGGTTTCCTTACTTCTATGTGTGACCTTCCTCCAAGCATCTACCTCTGTTGTATGTGGAGTGTCCTCCTCCACTCCAGCAACTTCCTCTGTGTGTTTCCCACCCAAGACATTCTGGCCTGTTCTGTTCAGGAGAATCTCCTGCTCTCTATGATGCTGGAGTGCAGATATCTGCTCCTCTAGCTGCTGTACTTTCTCTTCTAAGAGGGCTACCAACTTGCACTTAGGGCAGGTGTAGTTCCCCACATCTGTAGGCAAGAAGACAAACATCCCACAGGTGTTGCAGGTGACTGCTGCAGGGCCTTCAGTGTCCATACTGAGAAGTCTTAAAGAGGCACTTAAACAAGACTGTGGGCTTCCCTTGCTAGACTTGGCCTTTGTTCCCAAGCTCTGTCACTGAGTTCAAGTCACGGGGCCTATAGGTATGTAGTGAGCTGCTGGCTACTAGCTCCTTCCAGAGGCAAGTCTCTGATTCACTTCCTCTGATGCTTCAGGCCAGCTTCCCTTCTATTTTCTAAAAACTTCCTTGACTAGATAAGAAAAATGAAAATTCGCACGCCCCTCTCCAAGCCTTGTGTAGCTTAAGAGGTCTGGCTTCTCCCAGCAGTTGCTCCCAGTAATGCAATGGGCTCAAGAGTAAATTAGATTAAATCTCACCCAAGCACATGGACTAAAGCCCCCTCCTCCTCCTCCTCCTCCTTCTCCTTTCTTAAAGGAAAATGCAGCCTCTCCAAGCCTTGTGTAGCTTAAGAGGTCTGGCTTCTCCCAGCAGTTGCTCCCAGTAATGCAATGGGCTCAAGAGTAAATTAGATTAAATCTCACCCAAGCACATGGACTAAAGCCCCCTCCTCCTCCTCCTTCTTCTCCTTTCTTAAAGGAAAATGCAGCCTCTCCAAGCCTTGTGTAGCTTAAGAGGTCTGGCTTCTCCCAGCAGTTGCTCCCAGTAATGCAATGGGCTCAAGAGTAAATTAGATTAAATCTCACCCAAGCACATGGACTAAAGCCCCCCCCTCCTCCTTCTTCTCCTTTCTTAAAGGAAAATGCAGCCTCTCCAAGCCTTGTGTAGCTTAAGAGGTCTGGCTTCTCCCAGCAGTTGCTCCCAGTAATGCAATGGGCTCAAGAGTAAATTAGATTAAATCTCACCCAAGCACATGGACTAAAGCCCCCTCCTCCTCCTTCTTCTCCTTTCTTAAAGGAAAATGCAGCCTCTCCAAGCCTTGTGTAGCTTAAGAGGTCTGGCTTCTCCCAGCAGTTGCTATTGAATATAAGCCCCCATACACGCATTGTAGCTGGCGACTTTCAAGCCGAGGACTGAAGAGGAGTACACTTTCTTCGCCAGTGCGTCTATTTTCTTCGCTTCCCGATCCGATGGGGATGTGGAAGTCTTCAGCGTGAAGGAGCGATGTGACCGAGTCTCCAATTCGTGGCAACAAAAGTGGGGACGGAGTGTGGCTCCTCAAGCCCAAACGCTCCCTCAAAACCGATCTTTCCTTCCATTTGGACGTTTGTGTAGCTGCCGATACCGACGCCTTCAATGGTGTTCTCAAGGTCTCCTGGGCTGATGTCTGCTTGTCACCCAACGGCCTTGCATAGAACTGACGGCAGATATGCTCCCGGTCCACAGGAATATAATATGTATCCGTCTCGCTGTCATAGACGTAATCAGGCCTGCGGGAAGAGGCTTCCCGATCTGGAGACCTTTCCGGCATCGGTGTTAGAGAGCACGTCGGTCTGGACTGTTTTGGAGGAGAAAGCAGAGGCGGCTCCAACTCCTCGGAGTGGTCAGAAACAACCTGAATTTCCAAGTCCTGGATAGAAGTGGCCTGAGCAGTTACCACTGCCGGTACCTCTTTGGGACCGAAGACAGTCTGGTCTCTGTAGCAGGATCATCCGGCACCGGTGTGTCTCGGCGCGGTTTCTTAGTCGAATGGTGTTGGCCAGAAGGGTCTTTGTGCTTCTTACTCCACTTTGAGCTTGAGTGCTTCTTGGATTCGGTTCTATCCTTGGACGAATCTGAGCCTTTTTTAGAATCCGAGGATTTTTTATGGGAGCCTTCCTTGGCCCGCTCGGGATCCTTCGATGTTTTCTTGGGCAGTTTCTCCTTTTCCTTCGGGAGATGCTCACTGCCAGCAGAATGTGCCAAGGTAGCAGCCACTACCGGCACCTTAGAGGTGGAGGCGGACGCGGAGGCCATAGAAGCGGGGGGGGACCGCACGGTTTCTTGAGGCTGGAGAGACTGCGTTAGGAGGGCTGCCTTCAGCCTAGCCTCTCGGTTCTTTCTCGCCTGCGGCGTTATCAGTTGGCATTGTGGACAAGCCCTCGGGTTGTGGGCCTCGCCCAAGCACAAAAGACAAGTGGTGTGGTTGTCCTTCTCCGGGATTTTCCTAGCACACGTGTCGCAATGCTTAAAGGGGGGCGCCATAGTGCTGCCCAATGGTAAACACGTTACCGAAGCTACCGAAGCCAAATCGTGAACCGAGAGAGTCATTAGTCGTAGTCCGAGTCGAGCCGATAAAATCTAACGACAAAGTCCGAATCAACAAGCGAGAGAGAAGTCAAAAATGGTCTGTAGTCAAGCCTATTTTTCCAGAGCGATTACTACAAGCAAAGTTCCAAGGTACCACAGCGGCGGAAAAAAAGGAACTGAAGAAAGAGTGGGAAGGCAGGGGAATTATATAGGGATGGGCGGAGCTGCCGCCAAAAAGTTGCAATTGAAAATCTGCCTAGTGATTCCAGAAGTTTCTGAGCTCCGCTGCACGTGCGCAGTAAAACCCATTTGTATGATTCGCAGAGACCACGAAGAAGATATATATATATATAGAGAGAGAGAGAGAGAGAGGAATTCAAGACTTTTGGTCAACATCCCTATCACAAGATCCATGCATTTTTGACAGACAGCCTTCAGCAAGGAAGTGTCACTTCTGACTCCTTTCAGAATGTCTGCTAGCATTTCTTCTGTTGAGCTATTCCTCTTATTAAGATGTGGTCAGACACACCTCTGCTGTTGGGACACTCGCCTCCGAAACCTATATTATTATAGTTATGTTGCACACAGAGCTGCCCCGATGATAATCCAGGGCATTTTAAGGGCAGCTGAGAAAGTTGGAGGTCAGAGGAATCATAGAGTTGGAAGGGCCCCTAAGGGCCATCCAGTCCAAGTCCATTTTCTGCCATGCAGGAACTCTCCATCAAAGCATATCAGACAGATGGCCATCCAGCCTTTGTTTAAAGACCTCCAAAGAAAGAGACTCCATCAGACTCCAAGGAAATATGTTCCACTGTTGAACAGCTCTTACTGTCAGGAAGTTCCTCCTAATGCTAAGGTGGCATTATGCTCTTTTCCTGGAGCTTGCGTACATTGCTCCATTGTAACATATTCTCTGGAGCAGCAGAAAACAAGCTTGCTCCCTTCTCAATGTGGCATCCCTTCAAATATTTAAACAGGGCTATCATATCACCTCTTAACCGTCTCTTCTCCAGGCTAAACATATCCAGCTCCCTAAGGCGTTCCTCATAAGGCATGGTAGTTGACGCAAGCTGAGGGCAAAGGGGGGAAAGAGGGAGGAGGAAAGGGAAACCAGGCCATTTCAAAGGTGGGATTACAGAGGATTAAGTGGAACTGTCCTTGCCAAATGGAGATAGATAGGTGGCATGCCTTGGAATCAAAGTCAGGGCAAAAGGGGGAAGAAGTGGGAGGAAGAAAAAGAACCATAGAATCACTGAATCACTGAGTTGGAAGAGACCCCAGAGGCCATCCAGTCCAACACCTTTCAGCCATGCAGGAACTCACCATCAAAGCACCCCAAAGCAGGACATTTCAAAAGCAGCTGAACAAGGAGGATGGCAGGGGATTACTCAAAACAAACAAACCAACAGCTTCATTTATATACCACTTCATACCACCTAAGCAGTGTCTAAGCGGTTTACAACTGTAAGCTACTTGCCCCCAACAATCTGGGTACTCATTTTAGCGACCTCGGAAGGATGCAAGCCTGTGTCAAGCTTGAGCCCTTTTGCTGGTCTTGAACTCGCCACCTTATGGTTTTGAGTGAGTGGCTGCAGTACAGGCATTTAACCACTGCGCCACCAGAGCTCCTCCTACTCAGGACTGGTCCTTCCAAATGGCGACAACCAAGAGAGCATGCATTTGAAGCAAACTGAATACAAAAGGGGGAGAAGCAGAAGAAAAAGAAGCATTGCATCCCAGAGTTGGAGGAGACCCCAAGAAGGGCCATCCAGTCCTGCCCCCATTCTGCCATGCAGGAACTCTCCATCAAAGAACCCATCAAAGAGGACTTTCAAGAGAGTATGCATTTCCAAAGCAGATGAATAAAGGAGGGGATGTACTCAGGAGTGCTCCTTCCAAATGGGGGATTTTTCAAGGGAGTATATATACATTTGAAGCCATCCGAGAGCCAAAGAGGGAAAGAGGGAGGAGGAGAGGGAAAACCAGGGCATTTTAGGGGCAGCTGAGACAAGTGGGAAGGCAGTCCTTCCAAACGGAGAGAGATGGGAGTGTACCCTGTTTCCCCAAAAATAAAGACATCCCCTGAAAATAAGACCTAGTAGAGGTTTTGCTGAATTGCTACATATAAGGCCTCCCCTAAAAGTAAGACCTAGCAAAGTTTTTGTATATAATTATATAAGCAGTACATAATAAATGTTCATTTTTTTGGTTCAACAATAAATGTGAATTCTTCTTCATGGAAAAATAAGACATCCCCTAAAATAAGACCTAGCGCATCTTTGGGACCAAAAAATAATATGACACTGTCTTATTTTTGGAGAAACATGGTGAAGCCACTTGAATAATGATAATGACAATAATAATATAATTTATTTATATCCTGCCTTTCCCTGAAGGAATCCAGGTGGGTTATGAAACAAAGAACACAATAAAATACAATAGGCTTAATATATATATATACCTAAATACCAAAATCAATGGATGCTCAAGTAGTCCCACTGAATCAAATGGTTTCTTGTTGTTTTATGTTGTTGTTGTCGTCGTATGTCTTTAAGTCATTTCTGAATTATGGTTTGAAGGCAAAAAGGGGGAGAGGAAACCAGGGCATTTGAAAGGCAGCTGAGAAAGTGGGAAGGGCTCTCCCTTCCAAGTCAGTCCCAGGAAGCACCTGGCGCCTTACCTGTCCAGGTGAGAGAACAGCCTCTCCTTCTGCCCAATGGCTGCCCCGGGGGCTTCTGGGAAAGGGCTTCCCCTTCTCTGCTTTTTTTCTTGACCCAAGAAGCCAGGAGGAAATATAGCTGCTCAACTACGTCATCATCGCCCAGCGCAGGCCAAGCAATCGAGCACCGAGCCAATCGAACTCCGTTGCTTAGGCAACGCCTCTGAATGTGTAGGCCGCATCCCAACCCTGACCTAAAGTTTCACGACTCCCTGGCAGAGAGGATTCTGGGAGTTGTAGTCCACACAACTCAAACCACACACAAACAAGGGACATAATAAATACGTTATAAATATATAAACTGAGGTTTATATAAACATTTTATATATATATATATATATATATATATAATATATATTATAAATAAATATATTATTTTCGATATATTTGTCTATATATTATTTATTTTATTTTAATAGTTATTTTTATATATTATTATATAGTAATATATATTTTAATATATAACATATATATATATATTAAAATATATTGTATTTTAATACATATTATTATTTATTTTAATATTATTTATTTTATTTATATATATCATTATATTATTTATTTATTTTATATATAAATATAGATTTAAATATATATTTTATTTTAAATATATTTTATATATTTATATAAATTATATATTTATATAAATTGTATGTTATTTTAAATAAATATATTTATATATAATTTATATATTAATATATATTATTATATTATTTCAAATATATTTAAAATATTATATACCAGTATATATATAACATTTATATAAACCTCCACTTATATATTTATAAATCATTCAAAATAAATAAATGTGTTGTTGTTGTTGTTGTTGTTATAAAATGAGACCATTTTGGGATCTGCACTGCAGGGATTGCCAAGTTTGATACCTCTAACCACCAACTTGGGCTCAGTACTATGGCACCCTGGGATTTGTAGTTTGGAGTGCTACCCCCATCCTCAGAGAGCTTTCCTTGCCAGAGAGAAGGCTCAGTGTGTCCCCAAACTACAAATCCCAGGATTCCCAGAGCATTGGACTCTCCAGAGGGTGTTAAAGCGATATCGAACTGCGTTATATTGCTGCAGTGCAGACGCCGCCTCAGAAAAACAACTTTCTAAATTATAGCTTCCAGAATCCTTCCCCCCCCCCCCAAAAAATGTGGTTCTTGGGAGCTGTAGTCCAAAAAAATACATATATAAGGAGGTGACAAGGGCTGCATCCACATTGGAGAAATAATAATAATAATTATTATTATTATTTATTTATTTATTTATTTATATGCCACCCCTCTGGGTAAGCAATTGGGGCGGGGTACAACATTTAAAAGCAATTACAATTAAAATATAACAATTCAATTTCCCCTCCCACCCCTTAAAAATAAATTAAACTACGATAAAATTTAAAAATACTAAAACAGAGCCATTACGATTAAAACATTAAAACATTGGAAAGCTCTAATTAAAAATGATGGACGGCCTCAACAATACAGTATCAGATATCCCAGTGGATAAGGCAAAAGGGACAGTAGTTGGCAGAAAGGTTAATCATTGCCTGGGAAGGCCTGCCGGAAGAGATGCGTCTTGGCGGCCTTCTTGAAGCTGTCCAGGGTTGTAATTAGGCACATCTCATCCGGCAGGCCATTCCATAGCCTGAGAGCAACGGCGGGAAAGGCCCTCTGGGAGGTCTGTTACAGCCTAGTTTTCTTAGGTTGTAATAGGTTCCTCCCAGAGGACCGAAGAGTGCAAGGGGGCTCATATGGGGAGAGATGGTCCCTAAGATAGAATGGACCTCAGGACCTGAGCCATGAAGGGCTTTAAAGGTCAAAGCCAGCACCTTGTACTGTGCCCGGAAACTGATCGGCAGCCAGGGGAGAGACCTAAGAACTGGTGTTACATGCTCTCTCCTAGATGCCCCAGTGATTAATCTGGATGCAATATTTTGAACCAGTTGAAGTTTCCGGGTTAAGCACAAGGGCAGCCCCATGTAGAGTGCATTGGAGTAATTTAAACATGAGGTGACCAAAGCATGTACCACAGTTTTCAGATCCTTCATCTCCAGGAAAGGGCGCAGCTGGCGGATCAGTCGAAGCTGATAACAGGCACTCCTGACCGTCGCATTCACCTGACTAGTCATGTGAAGTGACAAGTCTAGAAGTACCCCCAGACTGCAAACAGAGTCCTTCGAGGAGAGTGTGACTCTGTCTAGGACCAGAAGTTGTATTCCCAGACCTGGTTTCGGGCCAGTGACTGTCAGTACCTCCGTTTTGTCTGGATTTAGCCTCAATCTGTTTTCCCTCATCCAATCCATTACTGCCGCAAGACAGTCATTGAGAGGAGAGATGCCATCTGAGGTCTGAGCAGATAATCTTGTGATGGAGAAGTAGATGTGATGACACTGCACTCCATGCCACCGAATGATCTCCCCCAGTGGTTTCATATAAATGTTAAATAGCATCGGGGACAGGATGGTGCCCTGGGGGACGCCACAATTAAGCTCGATTTTAGACGTGCAGCTGTCCCCTGCCTTACCCTTTGGGTCCTGCCTGAGAGGAAGGAATGGAACCACTGCAAAGCAGTGTCTCCGATACCCATCTCTCCCAGCCGGTTCATAGCAGAGCAGACCCCACAACAAACTCCAACTCCCAGAATTCCATAGCCTTGAGCCAAGACACTTAAAGAGGTGTCCAATCGGGTTAGTTCTCCAGTGCGAATGCAGCCATACTGAGCCACTGTGCTTCTTATAGTGTGAAATATGCTATAATTGTTTAGGATTACATTGTGGCACTGCATCGCTTTCAGTAAGGTCAGGATCTTTTGCTATATTTGTGTTGCGTTATAGTTACAGTTTGTATTGTATTATTGTTACCAAAAACAAAACTTCTGCAAAGCAAGAAGTTTTGATATCTATAAAACAATTTGCCATCAGGCAGCAACAGTTACATTTATAGCAACTTCTCGTCGTGACCTTATTGAAAGCTGTCAATCAACAGTTTATTCGGTCATTGTCCAGTATAAAATATAATAAAAATATACATCCTGAGATAATAGTATGATCAATACAGTGCAATTATTGGAACAAAAGTCAGAAGGGCAAAGGGGCAGAATCAGATTAAACTTTGCCAACTATCATCAATTGCTATCAGCTGGTTGGGAATGTATTTTAAACATGATATAATAAAAATTTGCTACCTTAAGTACATATAGAAATCTATACAGGGCAACAATCTGCTTTATCACACTAGGGGGCAAACAGGATTTAAATGAGAGGTAAATGATAGTTAAAACAGGAAATGTCCTGTGATAAACATAAAACATTTCCTGTTTAACTCTCGTTTAACTCTTGTTTAAATCCTGTTTGCCCCCTAGTGTGATAAAGCAGAATGAGGCCAAGAGATGGCAAGTTACCCAAATTTCTTAAAATGAATGGAGATAGCCTAATTTTCCTGCATTTGAGCCGCCATAGTCTACCGTTTCTTATTTAATGTAATATTTTTGCATGTTTTAAATTGTATTGCTTTTTTAATGTTGTAAGCCACTCTGAATTCCAGTGCTGGGAAAGCAGGATATTGAAAATAATTATTATTAATATATGATTAATAATAATAATAATAATTTTATGCCCATTGTTTATATTAAATGTTTCAATGTAATATTTTGTATGTTTGTATTAAAAATAATTATTATTTAATTACAATAAAAATTATTACTATTATTACAATTAGAATAATCGAAGTAGCAGAAAATAAGCATCTTCCAAGGAAATTAAAAACAGCAGCCAGCCTCCCTTTTCTCTGCCCTTTTGCTCATCATGGAAGGCTCATCATCCATATATCCATCTGAGGAAGTAGACAGGAGCCAACTTCTTTCTTTAGTCAGACTCAAATGCTTTAGACTCGTTTTTATCAAGATTTGGCTAATAAAAAACATTCTAATACAAGGCCGCCATCTGGTGGCTGCTTCAGAGCACTGCAACCTCTGTGGGCTCTTCTTCGGGCTTCTTCCCCCCAACTTCTATCTTGGGGCGCCCTCTGGTGGCCACTCTTGGCAATAGTTTGGGGATTTTAAGAGAGAAATGCAGGGAGATCGATAGCTCGGAAAACGATAGATGCATAGAGATCGATAGCTCAGAACTCGATAAACGCATAGAGGGCGCTAGAGGGCGCTCCAGGATAAGGAATAATGGGTTTGGGGCCAAAGCCTAGTTCAAGGGGCCAAAGTGCGCCGTTTTATCCACAGGAGGGCGCCCGAGAGACAGAGAGACAGGAGATTGAGGGAACCCTCCAAGGGAGAAGTCTCCCTTTCTTTCAGATATAATATATATGAAATTATATATATATATATATATATATATATATATACTATATTAATATATATTATAATTATATATACACAGTTATATGTACATATATTTAGAATTATATATATATTATATACTATATTAATAAATATTAATGTAATATAATTATATATACACAGTTATATGTACTTATATATAGAATTATATATATATTATAGATACTATATTAATATATATTAATATAATATATTATAATTATATATACACAGTTATATGTACATATATATAGAATTATATATCTATCTATATATATATATATATGTACACACACATGGAGACACACATATATAATTATATATTCACAGTTATATATACATATAATAATAACAATAATATTCACATACAGAGAGAGAGAAGTACATATGTTTAATTCTATATATAATTAGAATCATAGAATCATAGAACTCTCAGCTCCAGATAAAAAGTCCTACTAATATTGCTTCTATATTATATTACTAATATTCCTTAAAAGGCAGCCCTTTTCCATGAAAGAAAGGAGTGGTCCTTAAAGTGGGCACATCTCTCAGAAATAGGCAACCAATCAGAGCGCAAGAAGGGCCAGGTGAAGGGAATGAGGTCACGCCCCTCCAGTGTATGACCTTGGGCAAGTCACACTCTCTTAGCCCCAGAGAAAGGCAAAAACAAACCTCCTCTGAACAAATCTTTATACATACATATATATATAATCTTATATAAAATTATATCTTTATATATATATATATATATATATATATATAATCTTATATATAGTTATATCTTTTTACACACACACACATATATATAATCTTATATACAATATTAAATAAATAAATAAATAAACTTCATGTTTGTATCCCGCCTTTCTGCCTGGGCAATCAAGGCAGCTTACACTGAATAAAATACATGGAATTCTATATATATATGTGTGTGTGTGTGTGTGTGTGTATATATATATATATATATATAATCTTATATATAATTATATCTTTTTCCTTTCAGGATTTCAACAACGACGCATTTCCAATATCCCTTTTTATTTGCGCAGTTGTATGCAATCATCATTAGCGCAATTCCTTGCCATTCCTCCGCTTTATTTGCAGGGTGCCTTAAATGCGCTTTCATCTCTCTTTAATGGTAAAATCGGCCCCAGTGCGATAAACTCAGTGGACCATTTTGATATGTTTGTTGTAGTACGACCAATAATAGGTCATATTGTTGTAAAACTGTTTTAACATTTATTTTGTTTAAACATTTGTTTCATTTTTATAATACGAAAACTTTTTGCAACACACAACAACAACACACAAATATTCTGCTTTTTTTCCCTTTAACGGATTTCTTTTGGTAACAAAAAAGGCAGGAGACACAGAAAGGAAACATAAGATTATATAGAATAAGACACCCAATAAAATGGACTCTATAACATTTTGCAAATGAATCGGACCGATAGCACACACATAAAAAAGGCTCAGTTCGGAGCACCTGCATTCTGTAAATAATCCGGTTTGACACCACTTTAACTGCCATGGTTTTATGATATGAAAAGTCTGGGAAATGTAGCTTGACCCAGAGCTCTATACATGTGTCACAAAACTACAAATCCCTATTGAGCCATCGCAGTAAAAGCATTGTCAAACCGGATATAAAAATATGTATCCTTTCTATGCAGCTATGCACCCTCTCCTTATCAGTAACTCATCATATATATATATATATATATATATATACACACACACACATACATACACACACTATCTTTTTACAACACAATATTTTAAAAATTAGGAATTTGAACTTAAACGGACCTAAACAATGTTCTAAAAGGGTACACAAAATAAATGACACTTGGGGAGAAAAGATATACTGTCCCTTTGGTTTAGTACACAACTGTTGCACAGGCAAGAGGGATATGGCCATTAAAAGTAGGACCATAGACTTATTGTCTTGCTTTTTAAAAAATCTAAATTTTCACATTCAAGATCATTGGAAGAGGCTTTATTCTAAGGAAAGCCACTGATCCATGCTGTGCATTGTGATCTTTTATGGATCTTTTATGGATAAGTAGCTCTCCAAGGTTTCATGGATGATCCTTTGCATTTTTTGGGACTTTCTGCATGCAAGGCAGAAAGCCTAACCCTTCTTCAAAACAATATATACACAGGTAGCATTTCTTGGCTGGCCAGGGTTCGAACCCAGAACCTCTTGCACTGCACCAACAAGTAGAAAGCTGAGTCACAATACAGTAGGTTTTGCAAAGGAGGAAGAAAAGGTATATTTCGGGGTGTTAGCTTGAAGAGCCACATCCCTGCAGTTGCAGAGAATCTGTTTGCAACCAAAGCACCCCGGAATCTTTTCCATTGTCCGACAATCCCATAGAAAATCTGGAATTTATTTAAAAAGAGAGTTTCTGTCCAAGTCTTTTCTGCTTTTGCAAGAATCAGCTGAGATTTGCCAGCTGCCAGGCAGTTTTTCCTAAACAGGGCCAAAGCTGGTTTGCAGAAAGTCATCCAGCCATTTTTATATGGGATCAAACAGCCTATGGCGAGGTTTTCATGTCGCCTTCATGCCAACGTCTTGTACGCTCAGCGGAGGTGGCTTTCCCTCGCTGTAATCGATAGCTTCCATGCTGTCCTCCACTTCCACTGCAATTTGTTTGCTGGGCTCTCTCTCCTCTGGGCTTTCTTCCTTCGAAAGGGGAAGGTCGCCCTCCGCTAAAGTGCAAGGTCTGGGATTTGTAGCAACCAAACCATTCACCGGCTGGAATTGCAAGCTGTGCTCTGAGCCGCAGACGCTGACCACGCAGCTTACATTGATGCGTGTCCCTCCACTGCCGGCTTGCTCTGTAGAAAGAGAAAGAGAGCCAGTTTTAAAACAGCATCTGTCATCCGTCGCTAACAAAATGAATTTTAACAGGGAGAAAGGCAGGAATAAAAATGAAATGCACAGATATAGGATGGAGGACAAGACAACTATATATGAAAGGGATCTAGGAGTCCTAGTGGACCACAAGCTGAACATGAACCAACAGTGTGATGCGGTGGCTAAAAGGGCCAATGCAATTCTAGGTTGCATCAATAGAAGTATAGTGTCTAGATTGAGGGAAGTAATAATGCCACTCTATTCTGCTTTGGTCAGGCCTTGCCTGGAATCACTGTGTCCAGTTTTGGGGTCTCTTCCAACTCTATGATTCTATCTATCTATCTATCTATCTATCATCTATCTATCATCAATTTATATATTGCCTTCAGTGTACATAATGCTTTGCAAAGTACACTGGATCCTTGGTATCCAGTGAGGTTTGGTTCCAGGACTTCTCCTACCCGGATTTGTTTCGGTTGTTTTGGAGTATTTTCAAAACGTGGATGGTTGAACCCAGGGATGCCAACAGCAACAACAACAATGACAACAACAACAAGAACCACCCATAGTCAGGTATAAGGTGGATTTGCACTTGTATATGTCACTGACACGACACTTTCTTTTAGTCTGAAAGAACAAATCATTGCAAAAAATTAAAAATTTCTTTCCTTCACCAAGGTTTTATCAGTGCATTTTCCTCCTTGCATTTTGCAAAGTACAAAGAACTGCTTTATAAAAAATAATCATGCAAAGATTTTTTTTTCAGTCCAAAAATGGTTTTTGCATGGACCCTGGTTATGAAAATTTCCACACACTTCTCAACAAAATGTCTCAGCATTCAGAGGATGGGAACCTTTGCAAATATTCTTTGTAGTTTCTAGTGATGCGAGTTCATTGATTCTGGTGTGGGAGGCATGAGCATTGGACTCCTACAAACAGGGCAAATATAGTGGGAGGTTGTCGCTGTCGTTCTGGTGTGTGTTTCTGTTGCGGTTGTCCCAGATTATTTTCTAGCAATGCAGGCATCCTGAGATCATGGCATTTCTTACCCAAATTTGGCCCTCTGCGTTGCAGGCAGCTGTTTGACGGAGCAAATCTTTGCTGCGGCCCTTCGATTTCCGTTTTCACAGAACTCACATGAGTAATTCCACTGCTTTTGTCAGACCCAGCTGGGTTCTCCAAAGAGCCGCTGCTGGATGAGGATGAGATCTGTAAGAGGTTCTGCTCCTCCTGGCCAAGAGCGCTGGCATCCTGGACCCAAGAACTCCCTCCCTTTTCAGTCAATGAGAATGGCTGGAAAAGAACAGAGAGCATTTGGAGTATAACGGAGATCTGGGAGTCTTAGTGGACCAGAAGCTGAACATGAGCCCACAGTGTGATGCAGCAGCAAACAAAGCCAATATGATCCAAGGCCGCAGCAATAGGAGTGCAATGTCTGGAGAGATTCCTAAACTTTGATCCTTCGGGTGTTTTGGACTTCAGCTTCCAGAAGCCTTAGCCATCTTGGCCCATAGTCAGGAATTATTGGAACTAAAGTCCAAAACATCTGGAGGACCAAAGTTTTGGGATCACTAGGATCAAGGCAAGCAATAGTGCCATGCTATTCTTCTGTCTGGGCAGTACAATTCAAGAAAAATATTGATAAGGGTGACGAAGGCTGCAGATATAATACAGTTTGGGACTGCTTTAACTGCCAAGGCTTAGTGCTATGGAATCCTTGGATTTGTTGTTCGTTGAGATATTTACCCTTCTCACCAAACTACAAATCCCAGGAATCCATAGGCTGGAGCCACTGCAGCTAAAGCAGTCCCAAACTGCATTAATTCTGCAGTGTCGCCGCAGCCTTAGATGGTCAAATGTTTGGAAACCAAGCCCTATAAGGATCAACTTTGTGAGCTGGGTATGTTTAGCTTGGAGAAGAGAAGACTCTGGCTGCAGCCGCACTGCAGAAATAATCCAATTTGACACCTGTTTAAGTGCCATGGATCAGTGCCATGGAATCCTGGGATTTGTCATTTTGCAGAAGAGAGCACTTAGTTTTCTGCTGCTTGTTTGCCGCCTTTTGATTACAAGGAATCCTGGCAGTTCCAGGAAAGGAAAGGAATTTGTTCCTTGAGGCAAGAACCACTTGGAGCCTTTCCAGAGGCAGGAGAAAATCTAATGTTAATCGCTCCTGCAGGGAGCCAAAATCACAAGGATTTTCCAGAAATGGCACAACATTTGCCAGCATTTGGACTCCTCTCTTGGGCCAGAAAGAGAAGCATTCATATGAATTTAGCAATGAAATGATGGCCAAAACCATGGAGCACTGCAGCTCTCTCCATCATCTCATTGACAGACTGAATCATGTTTCCATCTTCCTTTATATCGCTGTGATTCTTTTTTTTTCTGCATCTATTTTATTATTTTAAATCATTCATATGACCTGTTTATCAGTTCATTTCTATCCCTATTTTTCTGTCCTATATATGTTATATACACACACACACACACACACACACATAATATAAAATGCATAGTGTCTCTGTGCTTTTTCAAAATGATATGCTATTTTACTCAATGTCACCATGCAGGTAGGAAATAGGGAACTTTTCCCTATTTCTGGATATTTTGTTTATGAACAACAAAGACTTTTATGCACAGATTCTTGTTTTTAGAGGAAGAAACACTGGCACTGACCTGTTTCTCTTTGGCACATGGTAGAGCACAATCTTGGTCTGCCAGGAAGGAAAAAAATTGCAAATTTATTTTAACCTGTCTCCTTGCATATATTTGCAAATACACACAGAGAGACATATATAAATTTAATAATATTGTGTTATTATTGTGCAGTGTGAAAGTGCCCTTAATCAGGCCCCACCTGGAATACTGTGTCCAGTTCTAGCACCACAATTCAAAAAAGATGTGGAGAAACTGGAGCAGGTCCAAAGGAGGGCAACTAAGATGGTGAAGGGTCTGGAAACCATGCCTTATGAGGAGCGACTCAGGGAACTGGGGATGTTTAGCCTGGAGAAGAGAAGGTTAAGAGGTGATATGATAGCCCTGTTTAAATATTTGAAGGGATGTCATATTGAGGAGGGAGCAAGCTTGTTTTCTGCTGCTCCAGAGACTAGAAGTGGAACAATGAATGCAAACTGCAGGAAAAGAGATTCCACCTCAACATTAGGAGGAACTTCCTGACAGTTAAGGGCTGTTCGACAGTGGAACACACTCCCTCGGAGCGTAGTGGAGTCTCCATCCTTGGAGGTCTTTAAGCAGAGGCTGGATGGCAGTCTGTCGGGGATGCTTTGATGGAGAATTCCTGCATGGCAGGGGGTTGGACTGGATGGCCCTTGTGGTTTCTTCCAACTGTATGATTCTATGATTCTATGATATCATAGAGAAAAACTTAGAGTGCATCTGGGTTCCCAAACTTTGGTCTGCCAGGGAGAAAAAATTGCAAGTTTACTTTAACTTTTCTCCCTGCTAATATATAGACATATATATAAAGATACACACAACACACACACACAAACACATAATTTAATAATATTGTGTTATAATTCTGCAGTGTGAAAGGGCTCTTATTCTCTCAGAGAAAGGCTTACGGTGCACCTGGATCCCAAACTTTGGTCTGCAAGGCAGAAAAAAATTGCAAATTTATTTTAACCTCTGTCCCTATATATATATATATATATATATATACATACAAACATTGTGCTATAATTGTGCAGTGTGAAAGGCTTAGTGTGCATCTGTGTTCCAACACTTTGGTCTGCAAGGGAGAAAAAATTGTAAGTTTATTTTAACTTCTCTCCCTGCAAATATATATATATATATATATGTGTGTGTGTGTGTGTAAAGATATAGAATTTAATAAAATTGTGTTATAATTGTGCAGTGTGACTTAGGGCGCAACTGGGTTCCCAAACTTTGGTCTGCTGGGGAGAAAAAAGGTTTATTTTAACCTCCCTCCATGCAAATTCTATTTAAAAAAAAAACAAAAATGCACACTTCTGCACAACGATGTGCAACGAACTTTCTGCTTTCTCCCTTTGCCCTCAGCTTACTTCACTTGCTGCAAATTCAGTTCAAAGTGCCAAAGTAGTTTGCACCAATAAATGCAGGAAGCAGAAAATGCAAAGGAGGAGACCCTTCCCAGTTGGCACAGGCCAAAGGAAACTGCTGTGGCCTCTCTTCGCTCGTCTCCCTTTCCTCTCGTAATAATTTTTGCCATTTTGACTATGCTCTGATGTTGCTAGGCCGCACGGATCCCAGTTTTCACCTGCAAAATGTTGGGAGGGTCTGCCATTTGGGGCTCTTGTAAATCCCCCCAAAATGAATCCCCTCTTGAAAATCAACCAGATTTTCTGCAATGTTTTAAGGACAGACCTTTCTTTCGAAACGCCAGGCAAAGAAGCGCCGCCGCAATCAGTGCGATGGCGAGAAATGTCACTCCAGCCAACCAACCTGAAAACAGGCAAAGAAATAAAGAAGTCTTAAACATTTAGGCAAAGAATGGTTGTACAAAATTTATACTAGAATTCCTCTGCAACTTCAGTACAGTCCAAGGTGGCTCACAACAGGTAATTCATTTATTTCATAACAGTCACAATAAAGAAATAGAATTAGATATTAAAAGTAAGTGACTTAACTCTAATTGGTTTTAATGGAATCCAAACCTATAAATTCGACTGCTAGGGACAACACTTCTTAAGGTGGAAAATAAATATTTGGGTTTGGTCAGGATTGGCTGTATTTCATTCATCCTCAAGCATTTCTCTTTCTCTTTCGGTGCATCTACACTGTAGAAATAATGCAGTTTGATACCGCTTTAAGTGCTGCAGCTGCATCCTACAGAATGCAGGGATTTGTAGTTTTGAGAGGCACCCAAAAGAGAAAGCAAAAGACCTGGTGAAACTTAAAATCCCAGGATTCCATAGGATGGCACTGCAGCACTTCAAGTGGTGTCAAACTCTGTATCCGCACTGCAGAAATAATCCAGTTTGACACTGGTTGAACTGCTGTGACTCGATGTAATGAAGTTTTGGGATCTGTAGTTTTGGGAGATATTTAGCTTTCTAAAGAGAGCCCTGGTGCCACCACAAACTGCAAATCCAGGATCCCATAGGATTTCTGAAGTGTGGATAGAGCCAAACTGTATTATTTCTACAAGGTGGATCAGAGATTCCCAAACTTTGGCCCTCCAGGTGTTTTTTGGAATTCAAAATGGTGACACAGTGGTTAAATGCCTGTACTGCAGCCACTCACTCAAAACCATAAGGCTGCGAGTTCAAGACCAGCAAAAGGGCTCAAGCTTGACTCAGGCTTGCATCCTTCCGAGGTCACTAAAATGAGTACCCAGATTGTTGGGAGCAAATTAGCTTACAGTTGTAAACCACTTAGGCGATTTGAACCAGTATATAAATGAAGCTTGTTCGTTTTTCATGCCAGACTAATCTGATCTCTTTTTTTGATAAAATTACCAGCTTGGTAGATGAAGGGAATGCTGTGGATGTAGTATATCTTGATTTCAGTAAGGCCTTTGACAAGGTTCCGCATGACATTCTTGCAAACAAGCTTGTAAAATGTGGGCTAGACAAGGTAACTGTTACATGGATTTGTAACTGGTTGACTGACCGAACTCAAAGGGTGCTCAACAACGGCTCCTTTTCATCCTGGAGAGAAGTGACCAGTGGGGTCTCACAGGATTCTGTCCTGGGCCCAGTGCTTTTCAATATCTTTATTAATGACTTGGATGAAATTATTGAGAGCCTAGTTATCAAATTTGCAGATGAGACTAAACTAGGAGGAGTAGTTAATACCCCAAAGGACAGGATCAAAATTCAAAATGACCTGAATAGACTAGAAAGCTGGGCCAATGCTAACAAAATGAAATTCAACACAGACAAATGTAAGGTTCTGCACTTAGGGAGGAAAAATGAAATGCACAGATATAGGATGGGTGACACCTGGCTGAATGAGACCACATGTGAAAAGGATCTAGGAGTCCAAGTGGACCACAAGTTGAACATAAGTCAACCGTGCAATGGAGCAGCTAAAAAAGCCAATGCAATTTTAGGCTTCATCAATAGAAGTATAGTGTCCAGATCAAGGCAAGTAATAGTGCCACTCTATTCTGCTTTGGTCAGACTCCACCTGGAATACTGTGTTTAGTTCTAGGCACTGCAATTCAAAAAGGATGTGGAGAAACTGGAGCAGGTCCAAAGGAGGGCAACTAAAATGGTGAAGGGTCTGGAAACCTTGCCCTACGAAGAACGACTTAGGGAGCTGGGAATGTTTAGCCTGGAGAAGAGAAGGTTAAGAGGTGATATGATAGCCCTGTTTAAATACTTGAAGGGATGTCACATTGAGGAGGCAGCAAGCTTGTTTTCTGCTGCTCCAGAGAACAGGACCCGGAACAATGGATGCAAGCTCCAGGAAAAGAGATTCCACCTAGACATTAGGAGGAACTTCCTGACAGTAAGGGCTGTTTGACAGTGGAACACACTCCCTCGGAGTGTAGTGGAGTCTCCTTCCTTGGAGGTCTTTAAGCAAAGGCTGGATGGCCATCTGTCGGGGATGCTTTGATGGAGAGTTCCTGCATGGCAGGGGGTTGGACTGGATGGCCCTTGTGGTCTCTTCCAACTCTGTGATTCTATGATTCTATGAACTCCCAGAAGCCCCAGTCAGCTTGGCCAACAGCCAGGAATCCTGGGAGCTGAAGTCCAAAACATCTGGAGGGCCAAAGTTTGGAAACCTATATAGATGAGGCTCCAATTGACAACTTAGTGCATCGCCAGGACCTTGTAAACCTATGAATGTTGTTGCAAACTCTGATTCCTGCCTGTTGCTTCCAGGGCATCCAGGGCGAAGGATGATGGGAATAGCAACCCCAGGGGCACCACATTTCTCCATCCTTTGCTTTAGTGAATCTCACCAGCAAGAGATGAAATGTCTCCTGAAGCTTCTTGCTTGATGTCCAGCACTGGATCTCTGGTGACAGACAACAATGGCGGTAACTTCGTATTTCTTTTGGTGGTAACTGGGCTGTGCGGCGAATGTGTGATGGTGTCAATGAGTCCATCGTTGGGATCGCTGCAAATGGCATCATTGGTGCTGTTTCCAGGCACCAGTATTGATTTACAACTGGAAAAAAGAAAGGAACAAAGCAAGGGCAGATGACAAATCCACCAAAAACTTTAAAAGCCAACCGCAATGATGGCTAGACATTAATTTAAAATACAGATAAACTTTTATTGACAATCTTATGGCTGTTGTGTGTTTTTTAAATTTGGGGGATAGTCATTTGTGTGTGAATGTTCAATCCTATTGTCGGAGAAATGTGGGGTACAAATCCTTGAAATAAAATAAAATAATAATGAAAAAATGTTGTTTTTCTATTTGCAAGGAGATCGTTTGATTGGCTAAATCTGGAGAGAATCTCCTTCTATTCACTGCTTAGAACAGTCCATTCTGAAATCCAAAATAATCCAAAATGGGCAGTTGTAATAGTGATGCCTTTGCTTTCGGATGGTTCAGTTCACACAAACATTGCTTCAGGCACAAAATTATGAAATATATTACGTATAAAATTACCTTCAAGCTGTATAATAAAAATAAATTTATGTTTCGACTTGGGTCTCATCTCTAAGCTCTCTCATTGTGTCTATGTAAATATTCCAAAATCTAGAGAGAAAAGACCTGAAGAACCAAAATTCTTCTGGTCCTAAGCATTTTGGATAAGGGGGATCCAATATGTGCATCAGGATTGGCTTACTTCTTGTGGGGCTTGCAAAGAGCAGTGGCAGATTCGATGTCGGAAAATGTGCCGGGATCACAGGGAGCACATTGCACATCGCTGGAACCAGTACCTAGTAAAACACAACACAAAAATGTTTTCTAGAAGAGGTTGAAATGGGCATTTCTTGCCATTTCCTTCCTCCTTTTGTTTGCACAAGTGGCACCAAACAGAGTGGAAAGTCAAGGAACAGAAAAAGAAAACGGATGCGTAAAGATAAAGGTTTCCCCTTGAACCGAATGTCTGGTCATATCTGCACTATTATAGTAGTTTGTTGCTACATTAACTGTTGTGACTCCATTCTACAGAGATTAGAAAAAGACTAGGATTGGAAAGAATTCAAAGATACAGTATAGACATGTTAGTCTGTAGAATCAGTACATAGAGAGATCTTGCAGCACCTTTCCTTTCAAGGAAAGTTGAATTCTTGTCAAGAGAGTTTGGAAGGTGCAGTGAAGTATCACCTAAGGCTTGCAAATTGTAGCAAGCTTCTACTCTTTTCGCTGAGCTGGAGATTGGTCCTCTTTCTTTTTGCACTGGAACCAAGCCTTCTAAAACTGAAGAATTTGCACCCTTGTTTCCTGCCCAAAAATAAGACATTCAGGAACCAGGCTCTCTGAGATCTGGCAACCCTAACTTCAAATCTTCCCAAGCTTTATCAGTCCAGTCACTGGGACTCACTGCCCTTTACTGTCTTTGTACAAACTTCCCCTTCCTCTTCTTTCTCTTTGTGCAGCCTAATGCTTCCCGTGTGCAAAGCAGTGATTGCTTTCTTTGCCTGTGCAGCTGAACTGATATAATGCTTTGCAAAGATGCCAAGAAGTCTAGATTATTATTATTTTTTTCCTTCTGGCCTTGTTCCCAGCATGCCTGGAGTCACTCCACAAGGAAACCTAAGTCAGTCTTTGCATCTCAAGAAGTCCAGGCAGACACCACAACTTCAGCATAGTTCAACACACTATCACACTAGCATCTTGCAAGATGATCAGATAAGGAGATTGCAAATAATAATAATAATAATAATAATAATAACAATAATAATAGGGTTGCTCTAAGAAAAGTATTTACCTGCTATGATTTTTTTCCCTTTCTCTCGACTAGCATAGGTACCTGTCCAATCTTTCCTTGGTTCCTCAATTACATCTGCAGCATTATCAGATCCTTTCTGTACCAAATGCATCTGAGGAACTAGATTTAAGTCAAGATCTCTCTACATACTGATTCTACAAACTAGCACAGCTGTATTTTTGATTTATAGAATCATAGAAATTTAGAGTTGGAAGAGACCATAAGGGCCATCCAGTCCAACCCCCTTCCGTGCAGGAACTCCCAATCAAAGCATCTCCGACAGATGGCCATCCAGCCTCTGCTTAAAAACCTCCAAGGAAGGAGACTCCACCACCCTCTGTACCTATGTTTATCTTTCTGGAATTGATCTCCTTTGACCCCCCCCCCCTCTTTTTTCTGTAAAAAGTTGGCTGCAAGATTTATAATTTGACTTTCAAGTATCTTGCAAGGACTTGAGACTTGATGTGAGACTTGAAGGCAGACGGATGTATCTTTGAATTCAAGGATTAGAGACTTGACTTCAGACTCGAAGGCAAAGACATGAGACTTGACTTGAGACTCGTCTCAGAGGTATCTTGCAAGAATTTGAGACTTGACTTGAGACTTGAAGGCAGAGACTTGAGACTCGACTTGAAAGTATCTTGAAAGTATCTTGCAAGAGCTTGATATGACTTGAGACTTGAAGGAAAGACCTGAGGCTTGACTTGAGACTTGTCTTGAAAGTATCTTGTAAGGACTTGCAAGAATTTGAGACTTGAGACTTGAAGGCAGAGACTTGAGACTTGAATTGAGACTTGACTTGAAAGTATCTTGCAAGGACTTGAGACCTGACTTGAGACTTGAAGGCAGAGACTTGAGCCTCAAGACTTGTCCTGAAAGTATCTTGCAAAGGTTTGAGACTTGGCCTGAGACTTGAAGTTAAAGACATGAGACTTGACTTGGGACTTGACTTGAAAGTATTTTGCAAGGACTTGAGACTTGGAGGCAGAGACTTGAGACTTGGAGTAAAAGATATGAATGCATCACTGGGACTGAAACAGTTGCTTGTTTAAATTGCCACATAATTTACGAGCAGCATTGAACTGTCCATTGCACTGAAATGGCATTGCCAAAACATCCATGCTGAAGCAGCCACAATCAAAACAGTAGTGATGATGCGTCCTATTCCATTCTGACGTCCCCTCTTCTACACAACCATTAAGTACAGGAGCCCTTTCACACTGGCAACCCTAACTTTAGCACTAATTCATTTATTCCTGGAAGGACCCTTATTCCTTCTTGGTCCTACCAGTTGCCACCAAGGTAAACAGTGGTTGCTCTCAGACCTACCTGGCTTCACAACTCCAGACCCTTTCCCACAAGGATGGTGCTCCACACACTGCAAGCAGTTCTGGGAGAGTTTGATTTTGCAAAACTGGTGAGACTGACACCAGCAGAACCGGTCCTGTGTCTGAGTGCATTCCTTCACTTCGACAAATCCTGGTTTCAAGAGAGAAAAATAAGTGTCACCTCAGGTAGAATGGAGGAAGGAAGAGGCCTAACTATTAGAAGATGGTGCTTCCATTACAGTTGAGGTGGGAACAAAATTCATCCTACTGTGGCTCATGTCAGTATCTGGCCGTGCATTTGCTTATATGCTGTTTGTGAGGCCATTGCTCCAAAAGAGAGTTAGCATGACACAGTAGCTTGTGTGTTGGGCTAGGATTTTGGGAGATCAGGCTTTGAATCTCTGCACGGCCAATGAAACCCACTAGGTGACCATGGGCAAGTCACACACTTTCCACCGAAGAAGAGGCCAAGGGCAAACCTTCTCCAAATCAATTTTGCCAAGGAATCTAAGACTGCCCTGGTGGCGCAGTGGTTAAATGCCTGTACTGCAGCCACTCACTCAAAACCATAAGGTTGCAAGTTCAAGACCAGCAAAAGGGCTCAAGCTCGACTCAGGCTTGCATCCTTCCAAGGTTGCTAAAATGAGTACCCAGATTGTTGGGGGCAAGTAGCTTACAGCTGTAAACCGCTTAGACACTCCTTAGGCGGTATGAAGCGGTATCTAAATGAAGCTGTTTGTTTTTGTTTTGCCAAATTCAAGGCATAGCCATGACAATATGGAAAATCAGTATGCAAAGGGATCTTGTAGCACCTTTGAGATGAACTGAAAGAAGATGGTAGCATGGCCTTTTGCAGACTTGAATCTAGTTGCTCAGATGGATGAAGTGTGTGGATCCTCCCTGGACCTTCTATTTCATGCACCTGAGAAAGTAAACTCAAGTCTAGGAAAGCTCATGCTACCCAACGTCTTTCCTCCAGTTAGTCTCAAAGGTGCTGCAAGATTCCTCGGTTCAAAACAGGTTGAGTCTCCTTTATCTGGAATTCCAAAATCTGAAATATTCCAAAATCCAAAGTTGTCCACATGGATAGCTGAGACAGTGATGCCTTTGCTTTCTGATGGTTCAAGGGAACCAATTTTGTTTCATGCACCAAATTATAAAAAATACTGTGCATAAACATACCTTGCATTGAATTTGTTTTAATTGTTGTAATAATTTAATTCTATTTTAATGTACCCTTTTTGTATATTTTTAACTGTATGGTGTTTTTTAATGTTGTAAGCCACCCTGAATCCCAGCCCTGAGAGAAGGGTGGGTTAATAAATCCAAAATCTAACACACTTCTGGTTCTGAGCATTTTGGATAAAGGAGACTCAACCTGTATTAACTAGAAGGCATATAAGAAAAGCTGCTTTTCAAAGAAGTATTTGATCCTTTTATGCTTGATCGAATAGCTCGTTATGAATCTGAGCAGTGCCAAACTGGAGTGAATTTTGTTTTGGTTCATTTTTGTAGAATGTATTAAATTATGCATCTACCGGATGGAAAGTCTAGCACAGTGTTTCCCAAAAACTTTGGTCCTCCAGATGTTTTGGACTTCAGCTCCTGGAATTCCTGATTCTTGGCCAAGCTGGCTTGGGCTTCTGGGAACTGAAGGTGAAAATATCTGGAGGACCAATGTTTTGGGCGCCACTAGGACAGATATCTCCCTATCTCCCAGCAAGAACCTTCTTCATACAAAGTTGGCCCTGCAGTCTGCAATGATATGCTTACAATGAAGGCTTTCTGTTGCATTTCCACCACCTCCCATCTTCAAGACCTTCAAAACTCAGGCTTGCAAACTCCAAGGACCTATTGATGCTGCATACCTGCTTTGCATGGCGGGACGCAGCTAAAGCACCGTTCGGCTCTACTCCAGACTGGAGTATACATCCCTTCCTCACAGTCAATGCACTGAGTGTCCATGCTTTCATTGCATCTACGCTGTACATGCGAACCTGCAAGATGGATGAGAAAATGGGAATGCGGAAAAGCAAAATATTGATCCCATGCCCAGGACCTTTCTGTGCCACGGAGGAATTGTTTCTCTGCAATCTGCTGCATCCACATAGCAATTCATATACAGGGCAGCATTGTATTGCAATGCAATACGATAATTTTATTATGGTCACAAAGACCAGCAAATCAAAAATAAAGTAAATACTTAGCCCTTCATATCCACTGATTTTTTTATCCACAGATTCAAGCATCCACAGTTTGGAAAATATTTTAAAAATATATCAAGTCCAAAAATCAACCTTAATTTTGCCATTTTATATAAGGGAAACCATTTTATTATGCTGTTTTATTTAATGGGACTTGAGCATCCACAGAGTTTGATCTCCACGAAGGGTCCTGGAGCCAGACCTCAGCGGATAACAAAGGTCCATTGTATAACCAACTTTTTATTTTTTTAAAAAATGAAGGAGATAAAAATTTGCTAACTAGCAAATTAAAATAACCACATTTATCCTGCTATAAGAACAGTTCAGGTAAAATAGTGAAAGAGCAATCTCATTCAGGGAAGTTAAATGTGAATGTTATGTATGTAAAAAAAAAATAGATAAGAGGAAACTGATGACATACTAGCAGAGATCTCTCAACAAGATCTGCAATCCTTGGTTTATTTACACTCTTTTCTGCAAGTGATAGCAGAAGCACAAAATTATGCTCCAAACTGCCCTCTTTCTGAAAAATAAAATAAAATTAAAAAGGGGAAGGTGACATGCCTTTTACAGTAGTCTCTAAGAGTTGCTGTTCCTCTTTTGAATAGGTCAAAGGAGGCCCCTGCCAGGTTGATAACATCTAAAACAAACAACAAACCCAACCCGTTTTTCCAAACCAGAAGTGAATTTTTTCGACTTCCAGTTTTTGTGTTGATTCATTGACGGTTTGCAGAGCCCTCCAAGGGCATCTGAGAGTTCAAAAAGTGGTCCCCAGATTTTCTGCAATTCTGCCACCTGAATTTTGTGGCCGTGGGAGATTGCAAGGGATTGCTGACTATACACGTTGCCACATGTACATTTAATTGTTTTATTTGTTTGCTGGTTCATTTTCTGGAAGTCTCGCGTCGGTTAGCAATGCAATGGAAAGAGCAAATCTGAGCCATTGCCCTTTGCTTTGAAGGACAGGAGGCTTTTCTTTTGAGGGTGTTCCTTCGGGAAGATTGCAAGTTTGGACCTCCTTTCCGGGTAGAGGTCAAAATACAGGAAACCAAGCAAACATGCTTGGCCTTTTCCATACTTGGCAAAACGTGGTCTTATTCCATGCAATCTATTCATTTCTTCCTTGTTCAGCCGAGCATCACTAACTGCATAGTTACTGTCCTAAATCGACAAGAACAGTCTCATTTAATCCTGTGCCATCCCACTTTTAAACTGATTTTAAAATGTCCTGGTTTTTCTCTCTTCTTCCCATCTTACCACCTTTGTCCTCAGCTTATTTCAATTGCTGCAAAGTAGTTTGCCCTCAATTAACTCAGCAGAGGAATGAAGAAGAGGAGAGGAATTTAAAATTGAAAATGGCCCAGTTTAGTTTATCCTCAGCTTGCTTCCATTGCTGCAAACTGAGTCCAATGTACAAAAAGCAGTTTGCAAAAAAGACAATTTTTCAAAACCTAGTTGTGATTCTACGCAAAAATTGCTGGTGGTTGCATTGCACAGAATACTGTATTTTCTGCACTGTACTTAATGTTTCTGCACAGAAATATTTTTTTCTGTTCAAAAAAAGTTGTTTTCAGTGCAAACATTGAGCACATTGAGCAGATTAAATCCCAAACTGTGAAGGCTCTGACCAGTCTAAAGATTCTTCTCATCTGGATTTCTTGCTACTAGAAAATTATCTTTTTCCCATCATTTTAAAAATATGTCTAAATAATCTTTTCATCCCTAACTAAAGGAGGGTAAAGCACATGCTCAAATCTCAACATCCCCATGCTGGATTCATGCTGCTAGTTAATATTTAGGAACATAAGAAACACATTACCTGGAGGACACGATCGGCAACATTTATTGATGGTTTCAACATAGTGCTCGGTTTTTGGACTGTTGCATTTCTGCTGGATCTCCGGGGTGTAAGGCTCGGAGGACACCTGTGGAAATGGAAAGAAAAATTGGTCCTAATGTCTAAGCTGATTCCAGGTCCAGCCTCACTGGCTTTCCCATCAGTACCAGGTTTGCTGGCTGCCGGCTGCGAACTGCGCAATCGCGCAGTTCCCAGCCAGCAATGATAATTTGACTCTATGGTGTACCTGCGCAATTGCGCAATTGCGGAATTTCGCAATTCGCAGCCGGCAAGGAAAAAAAATTTAAAGGTTAGGCGCGGCTTCAGATAAGTCGTTCCCACACCCCTCAGTCTAGCTGCCCTCTACCTTTTAAATGCACACCTGGGGCTTGCAGTCTAGCTGCTGAGCATTAAGGTAAAGGCAACTTCATGTCACACTTTCCTGCCAATCTAGAAAGCCCCATAGATTTGAAAGAGAGCACAAGGGCTATGCCATGCAAGAAAGAGAGTCCAGGGCTGGCTAACTCATTCCCAAATAGGGTTTCCAAACCAGGTTCTAGCCCAATTTGACTCAGATTCTAACCACAGTATTGGTGCCTGTTGGACCATTATTTGACATCCTGGGATTCTTTCTCCCCATTAAAAAAAAAATTCCACCAGCAGCACTAAAATGTCCCTAATCTATTGATGATTCAAGAGGTGCACTTTTGATCTAAAGATGGGGATGCTTTAAAGGTAGGGACAAATGCAAAATGCTGCAAGCCAGATTGTTGGTTAGGGCTGCATCTGCACTGCAGAAACAATACAGTCTGACACCAGTTTAACTCTTTGTAGGAGTCGACAGATCAACTTGACCCCTTGGCCCTTGAGGACTTTTACCAAAGCCCAAACAAATTGTTCATCTGAGTGGAAAAAGTGACATTGCCAGCTGTTTATAAAGTGATGTTGTTTCCAAAAGGGACATGGGGTGTCTTACTGTAGCTCAGATGTAGGAGTTTCTTGACATTCAAAGCGCTTACGCAGAAAAATAACAATTGGCACAGTACAAAGTGCAAAAGTGCAGCTGGGTGGAAGAGATCCCTACCAAGACATCTAGACTAAATGCCTCAGAAGCTAATTTTGGAGAAAGCATCTGGAGGATTTCTAGAAGCATTTGGAGATACTCCAGTTCCTAGAACGCCAAAGCATTGAGCCATGATGGTAGTTAAAAGTCGTGTCAAACAGTACAGACCCAGCCAACGACAAGCAGAGCCGTCCGAGTGCATCTAGACTGGAAGTTTCTCTTCAAATATCTAAAGCAGTGGTTCCCAAACTTTGGTCTTCTAGGCTTTTAAGGACTTCAATTTCCAAACGCCTCAGCCATCTCAACCAATGGTCAGGATTTCTGGGTGTTGAAGTCTAAAACATCTGAAGGACCAAAGTTTGGGGACCACTGATCTAAAGGGATCCTCAAAGAGAAGAAGGTGAGGGGTTGGTTCTCTTCCGGTCCAGAAAAGTAGGACCAGGTCTAATGGTTTCAAGTTACAGGAGACTGCAGGTTGCAGTTGGACCTTAGAAGGAACTTCTTGATGGTAAGAGTGGTTCAGCAACAGAAACCAATTGCCTACTGAGATGGTGGGGTCTTCTCTTGACAGCTTCAAAAAGACACTGGACAGCTCCTTGCTGGGGATGCTAGGGATGGAAATCCTATGATGAATGTGGGGTTCGAACTTAACCTAAAGGGTCCCCTTCCAACTCGATGATTCTATGATCCTGGGAGTTTCAGATCCCCCCCCCCCAACAAAGTCACAGTGTTTTCATTCCTCTTCAAGATGACTTATGGAGACAGTTTGTTGTTGTTATGTGCCTTCAAGTCATTCTTGATTTATGGCGGCCCTAAGGAAAACCTATTACAGTCAGTCCTCCGAATTCTTTATCCATGAATCCAACCATCCATGGTTTTAAAAATATGTTGAAAAATATAGAAATTCCAAAAAGTAAACATTGATTTTTCCGGTTTATAGAAGGGACACCCTTTTACTCAACTCATTGCATTTAGTGGGACTTGAGGATCCATGGATTTTGGTATCTACAGGGGGTCCTGGGACCAAACCCCAGCAGATACCAAGGGCCCACTGTACAAGATTTGTTCAGACGCTTGCTTCTGAGGCTGAGAGAGTGTGACCTGCCCATGGTCACCCACTGCTGTGCAAGGAGTCTGTAGTCCAACACTTAAAGCACTGCACATCCCAAAATACAAATGTTTCTTTAATGGAGGTGACAGATCAGTGGCTCTGCCAACTTGTCACGGAAGGCAGTGGAGCAATAGAAAAACCACAGCATTTGCTACCATTTTCGGTTGCAAGAAACATTCGCAAAGCAGGGTAGGGGAATGAGGAAGGAATGAGTTCTCTTGTCAACATTAGGTTGTGTTTAGGCTAACCTCTCTGTGGTTTGTACCCAGAGGAGATGGTTTGAGATCTCGCTGGAGAATGATAAGACAGACCACAAGAAGGAGGATCATAGGAGTGAGGTCTTACATAGAGTCCTTATCTTATCTGCCACACAAGCCAAAGAAACCCAGTTGAAATGAAAAGAACTGGTGTGATTTGTTATCAGATCCAGGAGGAACTGAAGGGAAGGGGATCAGAGTCCACTGACAGATCTCTGGCCAGTTTTAGTAACCCATCTTATCTTATCTTATATTATAGGAAACCCTTTGGTTGCTTGAATTATTGCTGGGAATCATAGTCTGGATATTATATTATATTCTAGTAGACCATCTTGTAAACCCTTTGGTTGCTTGAATTATTGCTGGGAATTTTAGTCTGGATATTATATTATATTCTAGTAGACCATCTTGTAAACCCTTTGGTTGCTTGAATTACTACCAAGAATGGTAGTCTAGATCAGGAGTGGAATTCATGCATCTCTGCAGGACATTGGACTGCAATGCCCAGCAACCCCAGTTAGCCTTGCCAATGGCAGCTGCAATCCAACAATATCTGGGGGACCATGCGATGTCCACCAGCTTAGGGTGCTTTATGCTCTGATGTTTTGCCTGAAGATTGCCATAAATTGGAAAGTGTAGTGTGTCTGAGTGTTGGACTCTGACTCTAGAGTGTTTACAATCCGACGCTAGCTGGGATTTACAGTCCAACACCATCTGGAATTTAAAATCTAACATTAGCCGGGATTTACAATCCAACAAACAAACAAACAGCTTCATTTATATACCACTTCATACTCTTAATGAGTGTCTAAGCGGTTTACAATTGTAAGCTATTTGCCCCCCAACAATCTGGGAACTGTACTCATTTTAGCGACCTCGGAAGGATGCAAGTCTGAGTCGAGCTTCAGCCCTTTGCTGGTCTTGAACTCACCACCTTATGGTTTTAAGTGAGTGGCTGCAGTACAGGCATTTAACCACTGCGCCACCAGGGCTGATACTAGCTGGGACTAGCTGGGACTTAAAATCCAACACTAGCAGGGATTTACAGGGATTGCTCACCCAGAGGGGCGGGATATAAATAAATATTTATTATTATTTATTATTATTATTAACAGTAGCTGGGATTTACAGTCCAACACTAGCTGGGACTTGGAATCCAATACTAGCCAGGTTTTACAATTCAAAATTAGCTGGGATTTGCAATACAACACTAGCTGGACTTACAATACAACACTAGCTGGGATTTACAATCCAGCACTACACTGGGATTTACAATCCAACACTAGCTGGACTTGCAGTACAACACTAGCTGGGATTTACAATCCAACGCTACACTGGGATTTGCAATCCAACACTAGCTGGGATTTGGGACTTGCAAACCAACACTAGCTGCGACTTGAAATCCAACACTACCTGGGATTTACAGTCCAACACTAGCTGGGACTGGCTCAGATTTACAATCCAACACTAGCTGGGACTTGAAATCTAACACTTGCTTGGATTTACAGTCCAACACTAGCTGGGACTTGAAATACAAACACTAGCTGGGCCTTGCAATCCAACCATCTCTCGAGGGCCTCATCCTTCCCATTAAAGGCCTTCAAATTGTCTGTCCAAAGCAATGGCCAACTGGACCATGAGAAAGACTGCAAGTGGGAACTGAAACCCCTGCATGGCTATATATTTTTTGCAAAGGAAATTGCTCAGCAGCACGTGAGTCCTTCCTACGCAGGATTTGGAACCCTTGTGGCAAACCTCAAGGTTCCAGATGGCTGCGTGGAAGCCAATATATTTCGGTGGTGTTGGGGGAAAATATGAAAAAGTAGGTTAGGTGAGAAAACCACAGTGACGAAGCTCCCAGCTGTCTTAACTCAGAAAGTGCGGCTACGAAGGGGGAGGGAAGCGAGTTTCCAAAATTGTTCTGTTCAGCAGCAGAAACTTGTGAAAGTGGAAACAACGTTGAACTTTTATTCTGCTCTTTCTTTCTTTCTTTCTTTTTAAGAAAAGGACACCAGCAGCCTTCTGAAGTCGAAACACTGGCCAGGTCAACCTTTACACATGGAGAGTGGGAAGGAAGGAGACGTGGGAGTCGCATTGTGGAGTGCGCAGCCCACGTGGCTTATTGCAACACCCCCGCTCTTGTGCAAGAAGCCATTCGCGGCTCGGAGGGACATTTTTGGGTCCGACCTACACAGAGCCCCAAATTTTCCCGCATGTGGGGAAAAGCCACTTGGTCTGTGCGCCACTTTTAGAGTGCCTTTCCGAAGGTCAAATGAATGTCACCCTCAGATTTCTCACAACTATGGTTGGGATTGTTTAAAAATCTCTATTTGCAGCAGACACAAAAGGGAGGAGGAGGACACTACATTGCAGAATCCAGAGAGAGGATATAAAGTTTCATACTGTCCGACTGTCCTTTCTTGCTTTTCAAATAATAGTAATAACAATAATATTTATTTATTTATAGCTCGCCTCTTCCTCTTCCTCCTTTGGCCCTGGCTTACTTCAATTGTGGCAAATTGCGGCCCCTGAAGCAAACTGCTCCAAGCCATTGTTATTATTATTATTACTACTACGTTTATTTGAATAGGGTCATAAGCTTTGCATAGCGCTTTACAAGGAGAAAGAAACAATCCAATGTAGAAACAAAAGCCTGCCTATGGGGCACAATCTAAAACCACAAACAAGATTATAAAATAAATAAAATATTACTACAACAAAGGTGGGGTAAATTGCCTCAAGCAGTCCCTGCAAACTCCCCCATTGCAGTCAGCCCTGCTTATCCACACACACACACACACACACATCCACAGATTCAAGCATCCCTGGCTTCAAAATAACCCAAAAAGGTATAAGTTCTATATAGCAGACCTTGGTTTTCCATTTAAAGAAGGAACACCATTTTGCTCTACCATTACATTTGATGGGACTTGAGCATCCACAGATTTTGTTATCCACGGGGGCTCCTGGGACCAAACCCTAGCAGATACCAAGCGCCCACCACATTATTATTATTATTATTATTATTATTATGATTTATTAATTCTTTCCCTCAATGTGGAGTACAGCATGCATTTCCCCCTTTATACCCTCCAGGATGATATTCCAGGAAATTGCACAAAAGCCTTTGATTGGAAGAGATAGATAAAGGAAATACAGACATGAGCAAAAGATAAGAACTGACAGGTATTTTGCAAAAAACCAAAATGAGGTTATCCAGTAGGCGAGTAGGGAATTGACAAGATCCTCGGCCTTTCCTTTTGGTCTTAACACACACCTGTATCCTGTTGTGGGTCTTCCAAAATCTCATAATTCAGCCATGCAGAGCAGCACTTCTGCACCGTCTGTGGTTTCCTCACTTCTAGCATGAATTTGTGACTAAGTGTTTTGGAGGCTGTTGCATGGGTCCTTTCCAAAACACGTTGCCCAGTAAATGCGTGAGAGTCCTGCTTCTTTGCAGAGAGTTCCTGTAATAAGTCTGTTCGCCCTTCTCCACCTTTTTGCAAACCATGAGTAGGAGCTATATCAATATATATGCATACACACACATATATATT
Organism: Urosaurus nigricauda; assembly: GCA_034509955.1. NCBI lineage: Eukaryota > Metazoa > Chordata > Lepidosauria > Squamata > Phrynosomatidae > Urosaurus > Urosaurus nigricauda. Next base: position 2,772,597 of record JAOEGL010000008.1, on the reverse strand, counting down.
AACATCTATGTATTTATTTATACTATATAACATCTATATAGACCAGATATTTTATCCCTTTTAATCATACCTGCTTTGTCACGAATTTTAAACACATGGATTTCAAATGCACTTATTTGCACTCAAAATTCCACCTCACTGTTTTATTTTGATATGGTACGCTCTTCCTTTCCAATAAGGAGTGCTCACAATTTTGCAAATAGGTTTATATATATATATATATATATATATATCATATATAATGTATATCACTGTTGGGGTTTTTGGGCTGATCTTGTTGTTGTGTTGTTGTTGTTGTTTTGCCTTACGGTTTGTCAACTCTAATAAAAGCCTCTTCTTCTTCTTCTTCTTCTTCTTCTTCTTCTTCTTCTTCTTCTTCTTCTTCTTCTTGGGATAGCAAAGAAAAGATTGCATGGCTATATTCTCCTTTTCCTGCTTTTCCAATTTTTACCCTGCTTATTGTCCTGGGAAAACATGGGAGGGTTGCAAGTACATGGGACCAAATAGGCAATGCACATTTCTGCCAAAGTCTTGTTGGAAAGCAGCCCAAAATCCAAAACAAAGGCAAAGGGAAATGATCATGAACTATATTCCATCTTTGAAATCCCAAAGGTATTTGTTTCTTGGTGTGAACAACAACGACTGAGGTGACAAAGGACCACATTTTGAGAACAAAACTTGCACATTGTGGCATAGGCTTTGTTGGATACGAGAACAAATTTCCTTGGGAAAAATAAAAAATCTACAAACCTTATCACATCAGTGCACTTTGTCACACGACGTCGGCCCTATTCTGTTATTCTCCCATGGGAGATGGTTTTAAAAATGCTTTTTTCCATTAGCAAAAAATAAAATAAAATCCACGAAGAGCTTCCTTTGCCATTTCTGTAGTGCATTTTTGCTGCTGTGCAAAAGATCACTTGTGCTTCCAGGAGTGCATAGTGTCCTTTTTAAAATTAATTATCCCTATTTTAATTTCTATGTTTTTCCTGCCTCTGGTACACATTTTCTGTAAAGACATAATGCCCATGGGCACATCAGGCTTATTAAACTGTTAAAATGGAAATATTTCATGTGTATGTGCATTATGTGCCTTTGATATTATTCTGACTAAGGCTTTCATGGGATTTTCTTGGCATGATTTGTTCAGACAACTATGAATTTGGAGACCAGGGTTCGATTCCTGGCTCTGCCATGAAACCCACTGACTGACCCTGGGCAAGTCACACTCTCTCAGCCTCAGCCTCAGAGGTAGGCAATGGCAAGCTCCTTCTGAACAACCCTTGCCAAGAAATCTCCATGATAGCGTTGCCGTAGGTTCACCATGAGTCAGAAATGACTCAAAGGCACACAACAACAACAACAACAACAAGCTTCCCAGAACGCACAAGGATGGATTCGTGGCAATTAAAGTGGGGTCAAACTGAATTATTTCTGCAGTGCAGATGTAGCCTAAAGCCACAAGTAGTCCATCCCTCTGTTTGCATTTTCTCAGAAATAAGCAGGATAGTGGTTTAATGATGGACTAAGACTCTGAAGACCAGGGTTCAATTCCCTGCTTGGTGACGGAAACCCATTGGATGACCCTGGGCAAGTCACACACTTTCAGCATCACAGGAAAGCAATGGCAAACCCCCTCTTAAAAAATCTTGCCAAGAAAACCCCATGATAGTTTCACCTTAGAGTCACCATTAGTCAGAAATGACTTAAAGGCATGCAACACACAGAGAAGTTACAATTCCCAGGGCAGGTGTATGTATGCTATATATGTGTGTGTGTGTGTGTGTGTGTGTGTGTTGTGTGCGCACACACACATATTGTATTTTTATTTCCTGCTGTAAGCCCCCTCAATCCTGCAGGAGAGGCAGCATATAAATAAAATTATTATTATTACTATATATATATATATATATATTCACCTAGCAATGCCTTGCTGCACTTTATGAGTCCAACAGAGCAAAAGGAATAAAAGGGACATATCCTACACCATTTAAAAACAGAAGGGAGACATTAAAGTCTCCAAAAACACTATCTACATCCTCAAGGCATCCAGCCAAACTCAAACTCAAGACCCTTAAAGGCCCAGAGAAATAAATAGCTGAAGAAGAATTTATCCAAAAAGTCAGATTTTTCCCCAATGCATTGATCTGCAGAAATATGCCTGTGTTGGGACCATCCACTTGCTTGGTTACCAATAAGAAATATATGTTTTATACTTTTGTTTTGCAAAAGTATAGGTTTTAAACTTTTGTTAAGCATCCATAAAAAAGTATATGTTTTGCACTTTTGCTTTGCACCCGTAAGAAAGCAAAGGTTTTGTACTTTTGCTTTGCACCCGTAAGAAAGCAAAGGTTTTGTACTTTTGTTTTGGACCAGTAAGAAAGTATGTATTTTGTACTTTTGTTTTGCACCAGTAAGAAAGCAAAGGTTTTATACTTTCCTTTTGCACCAATAAGAAAATATATGTTTTGTTCTTTTGTTTGGCACCAATAAGGAAGTGTAGGTTTTGTATTTTTGTTTTGCATCAGTAAGAAAAAACTGTATAGGCTTTCTACTTGTCTTTTGCACCAGTAAGAAAGTATCTGTTTTGTGTTTTTGTTTTGGACCTGCAAGAAAGTATAGATTTTATAATTGGCTTTTGCATGAGTAAGAAAGTATCTGTTTTGTAACAAAAGAAAGCAAAGTAAGAAAGTATAGGTTTTATACTTTTCTTTTGTAAGAAAGTATGTGTTTTGTACTTTTGTACAAAAGACAGTAAAGTAAGAAAGTATAGGTTTTATAATTTTCTTTTGCACCAGTAAGAAAGTATCTGTTTTGTACCTGTGTACAAAAGAAAGCAAATTAAGAAAGTAAAGCTTTTATACTTGTCTTTTGCATCAGTAAGAAAGTATAGATTTTATACTTTTCTTTTGCTCCAGGAAGAAAGTATCTGTTTTGCACTTTTGTTTTGCACCAATAAGAAAGTATAGATAGGGTTTGTACTTTTGTTTTGGACCAGTAAATATCTGTTTTGTATTTTTGTTTTGCACCAGTAAAAAAGTATATATTTTGCATTTTCTGCATTTCTGGTCCTACGGATTAAACAGTAATCCCCTAATTCTCCTTTGAGATTAATAATAATAATAATAATAATAATAATAATAATAATTTATTTGTATTTCCAGCATAAAATTACAGTATAAAATCTGCAAACGGATGGTAAAGCTCCATGTAAGAAGCTGGCATCATCTTTGAAGCCTTATTATACCAAAGTATCAATTTTTTTTCTTTAAGAGTTTTCTTTCCTGTCCAATTTTGGAAGCTAAGCAGGGACAGTGGTGGTTAGTATTTGGATGGGAGACCACCAATGAAACCCAGGTGATGTTGGCGACGTTTCATAGGAAATAATTGGCCAAAGCACCTCTGGGTCTCCCTTGCCTAAGAAAATCTGTGGAAACTCATGGGGTGGCCATAAATTCAGTTGATCGCAAGAGATGTCACTCCCAGGAAACGGGTTTTGAGACTAACCACTAGGCAGAACCTCCACTCTGCAATGCAGTACATCTTTTTAGTCTCAGATGCTGAGAAGGTGGGACCTTCAACCCTTTTTTATGGCCTCATAAAGTAAGAGGAGTGAATCTGGGGACCTGAAATATTATTGGACTGAAATAATATCATCCTGGAGAGCTAGTGTGGTTTAGTGTCCTTCTCCAACACTTAATGGTTGGAGTGTTGGACTATGGCTCTTGAGACCAGGGTTCGAATCCTGGTTAGGCCATTGAAACCCACTGGGTGACACTCTCTCAGCCTCAGGGGAAGGCAGTGGCAAGCCTCCTCTGACCTTGCCAAGAAAACCCCACAATAAAATCCTACATACATGATTAGAGTTACCATAAATTGGAAATGACTTGAAGGCACACAAACCACCCAGCTTAAAGGGTTTTTTTCTGTAAGTAAAAACATATAATAGGGTCACCATAAGTCAGAAAAGACTTGAAGGTACACAACAACCATAAACTACCCTGAATGCACAAGGATGGGTCCATGGCAGTTAAAGTGGGATCAAACTGCATCGTTTCAGCAGTGCAGACACTTGCAAGTAGCCCATTCCTTGGTTTGCATTCACTTGGGAATAAGCATGGCATAGTGTTTTCAGTGCTGGGCTAGGACTATGGAGACCTGGGTTCGAATCCCAGCTCAGCCATGGAAACCCAAGTCACACTCTCTCAGCCTAAGGGGAAGGCCATGTAAACCTCCTCTGGACAAATCTTGCCAAGAAAACTCCAGGACAAATACCCCAGGATACACGCTTTAAGACTGCCAAAAGTCAGAACTTGATGGCACACAAAAACCCAGTTACAAGTAATTTGTAAATTACTTGTAAAAAACATATGAACAGTTATTGTGAATATACAATTAAACTATGCATGAATTTAAAACCATTTAAAGCAAATCTAGTAGAAAAAGACCAAAGGTGCCTTAGGCGTGCCATAAGTCAGAAAGGACTTGAAGGCATACAAAAACCCAGCTCAAAGTATTTTTCCATAAGCAAAAACATACACAAAAATGCAAGTAAACTCTGCATGAATTTAAAACATTTAAAACCAATCTAGTAGAAAAAGACCATAAAGGACTTGAAGGCACACAACAATCCAGTTAGGAAAAAAAAAAAACAATTCACAAAGCTGTTGTGAAAATACTATTAAAGTGTGCATGCATTTAAAACCATTTCAGACAAATCTAGTGTCTTAAAGCATGAGGATGCAGCCCCAGGGCTTTTTTTAAAAGTAAACATTATTAGAACCAATACAAGAAGTATGAAAGAGAGGGGAATGAGGGATACAGGGCAGCGGAGAGGGGGTTGTTTTTGTAACATGTCAAATGATACAACAAATAACTCCTTGTTTTAAAAATCATTTTAACACTTATAAAACCAGCATAACATGCAGCCCTTAGCTCAGAATTAAAGGGCTTTTAAACTCGGATCAAACTGCAACATTCCAGCAGTGCAGATGCACCCCAAAGCCTTCTGCAAGTCATGTATATTTTTAATTTTTATTTTTGAGCTTCCCTTGAGGCAGAAGAGAGAGCAATGCTGAGCCCACTTACCTGGGAGAGGCAGAGCAAGATCTGGAGCAGATAGAGCATCATCTTGCTGCAAAGCAACTGGCAGGCAGTGGTCACTTTGGAGGCAGGAAAGGCTTTGAAAGAAAGAAAGAAAGAAAGAAAGAAAGAAAGAAAGAAAGAAAGAAAGGGCAGCCTCCAAAGAGGAGGAGAAAGAAGGAGAAGGAGGGCTTGGCTCTTGGCTGGTGGGTGGCTCACCATCTCCGCCTCTTTGGGCTCCTGGCCTGAGAAAGTGAGAAACTCTCCTTCCAAGCCCAAAGCTTCCCCACTTTCTCCAAAATAGTGCCTCTGAGCATGGGCAGAGAGCTCACTAAGGGTTGCATGCCTCCTTTGGTCCCAGATGATGCCCCTGAGCATGGATAGAGAGCTTGCTAGGGATTGTGTGTCTCCTTTGGCCCCCAACAAATGTCTCTGAGCATGGGCAGAGTTCAGTTAGGGCTGTATATCCCCTTGGTCCCCAACAATGCCTCTGAGCATGGGCAGAGAACTGACAAAGGATTGCATGTCCCCTTGGTCTCCAGCAATGCCTCTGAGCATGGGCAGAGAGCTTGCTAGGGGTTGCTTCTCTCCTTTGGTCCCCAGCAATGCCTCTGAGCATGGACAAAGAGCAGGCTAAGGGCTGCATGTCTCCTTTGGTCCCAAATGATGCCCTTGATCATGTACAGAAAGCTTGCTAGGGGTTGTGTGTTTCCTTTGGTCCCCAGCAATGCCTCTGAGCATGAACAGAGAGCTCACTAAGGGCTGCATGCTTCCTTTGGTCCCAGATGATGCCCCGATCATGGACAGAAAGCTTGCTAGGGGCTGTGTGTTTCCTTTGGTCCCCAGCAATGCCTCTGAGCATGGACAGAGAGCTCACTAAGGAATGCATGCTTCCTTTGGTCCCAGATGATGCCCCTGAACATGTACAGAAAGCTTGCTAGGGGTTGTGTGTTTCCTTTAGTCCCCAGCAATGCCTCTGAGCATGGACAGAGAGCTGACTAAGGAATGCATGTTTCCTTTGGTCCCCAGCAATGCCTCTGAGCATGGACAGAGAGCTGACTAAGGAATGCATGTTTCCTTTGGTCCCCAGCAATGCCTCTGAGCATGGACAGAGAGCTGACTAAGGAATGCATGTTTCCTTTGGTCCCCAGCAATGCCTCTGAGCATGGACAGAGAGCTGACTAAGGAATGCATGTTTCCTTTGGTCCCCAGCAATGCCTCTGAGCATGGACAGAGAGCTGACTAAGGAATGCATGTTCCTTTGGTCCCCAGCAATGCCTCTGAGCATGGACAGAGAGCTGACTAAGGAATGCATGTTTCCTTTGGTCCCCAGCAATGCCTCTGAGCATGGACAGAGAGCTGACTAAGGAATGCATGTTTCCTTTGGTCCCCAGCAATGCCTCTGAGCATGGACAGAGAGCTGACTAAGGAATGCATGTTTCCTTTGGTCCCCAGCAATGCCTCTGAGCATGGACAGAGAGCTGACATAAGAACTACTTGTCCCCTTGGTCCCCAGCAATGCGTCTGACCATTGCTAGGGGAAATTTTACATACATTACATTTTAAAATGCATTTATACGTTTTACATTTTAATAATGTAATGTTTTTAATGGTTTGAATGGTTTAATTGTTTTTTTTTTAAAACTTTGTACTTTTAATGTTTTATGTTGTTTTAATTTAGAGTGTTTGAAATTTGTTAGCCACCTTGAGTCATTGAGGACTGGGAGGAAGGTGATATATAAATATTATTATTATTGTTAATTATTATTATTATTAGTAGTAGTAGTAGTAGTATTGTCTCCCTTGGTCCCTGACAGTGTCTCTGAGCATGGTCAGAGAGCTTTCTAGTTGGCTGCATGTCTTCCGTGGTCCCAAATGATGCCTCTGAGCATGTACAGAATGCTTGCTGGGGTTGTGTGTCTCCCTTGGTCTCCAGCAATGTCTCTGAGCATGTCTCCTTTGGTCCCCTTGAGCATGGACAGAGAGCTTGCTAGGGGCTGCATGTCTCCTTTGAGTCATTTTCATTTCATTTCATCTCATCTCCTTCATCTCAACCTCCGATCTTTTGCATCTAAAGCAGGTGTCCAACCCAAAAGGGCTCTCCTTCCTTCCTTCTTTTATTATTTCTTATTATTTCCTTCTTATTATTTCTTTATTACCCTTCCTTTCTCTAGCAATAGATGAAGATCATGAGTGGATCCGCTCGAAGGAAAGCCAACATTCATGATCACAAGCCTCCGAATGTGGAAGTCTGCAAAATCACTTTCCCATAAGAAGGAGGAAATTATCGACTCAACAAAGTCTCGATTGGGAAATGCAAGCAGATCTTCTTTTAAGTTCCCCATTTGAGAATTCAAAGTCAGTTTAGTGGATCATAGATTAGGCAACACAATAAAATATCCCACAATCTAAAGGCAGACTGGGCAGGCTTTGTGGGATCAGCTTTGCAATCCATACCATTCCTCAGATGCTGTTGGTTACTCCTGGCTGGGGTTGCTGGGACCTGCAGTCCAACAACTTCTGGAGATCTACATGATCCCTACTCCTGTCAGGAAGAAAAAGAGACTAAAAGAAAGAATTATATCCAAGCTGGACTTACTAGCTGTAAGAGTGCCTTTTTTGCAAAAGAGCTGGGTAGCACAACTGGAATAAAGGCCAAGAAATAATTCGAATTTCAGATGGATAGCTAGGAAAGCAAGCCAGTAAACTAGAGCAGCTGCATTACATCTAAAGTAGTATATATATATATTGCAAACTCTCTTCCAAACAAACACTTCACTCTCAGAGGATACTCTGTCGTTGACCTTACAGTAACTTTTCCAGAGGAGCTGTGTTTATGAGAAACGGGGAGGATGGAGTTTGCAGTTTGACGTACTGCTTTAACTGCCACAGGGATTCTGGGATCTGTAGTTTTGCAAGACATTTACCCTTTCCTGTCAGAGAGTTCTAGGGCCACCGCGAACTACAAATCCCATCTCATAGGATGGTGCCATGCTAGTTAAAGCAGTGCCAAACTGCATGATTTTGGGAGTTTATCCTATGAATATCCTGGAAAAAAATCACATAATTACATGTAACAATTTCACACGACGTCGCACAAAGCACGCCATTAAAGTGGTCCCAAACAGGCATTAACACACATCTTTACTTCCAGGATTTCAGCAACAATGCATTTCTGGTATCGCTTTATTTACGCAACTGCATGTGATAACCATTCGCGCCATTCCTTGCCATTTCCGATTCATTTCCGGCATGCTTTAAATGCGCTTGAAACTCTCTTTAATGCTGAAATCAGCTTCAGTGTGATAAACGCATGCATAGACCTTCCGGAGAGCCTTTGCAAGTTGTAGCAAGAAATGAAGCCCTGCCAAAAAAAATCGTGGCAAACTGGTGTGCAAGTTGCACCCAGCTCTTTCCTCTTGGCTGGAGCTAAGCTCCCCGAAACTGGAAAAATTATTTTATCTTGTTTTTACTTTATTTTATTCTGCATCACCTTTTAACCTGTGCTGGTCTATATGACTGTAATAAAGAACTGTAAACTGGAGAACTTGCAGTAAAGCAGCAGACATTTCATGGCATTGCATAGGTGGTCCTTTGTTAGGTAACAAGGGATCTTTCCCTGAAAGAGCACTTCTGCTGCGGGGAAACTCATTTTTCCCCCTTGCACTTGAATCACAACCTTTTCTCGCTAGGAAAATGTGACTGTTTGCCACCCACTCTTTGCTGCATACACACGCCAGTTGTGCAATAGAAGAGGCACCAAAAGTCTCGTGCCTTGGTCTCGTGCCAACATCGCCCTTTTGCAATTTCCACACTCCAGGGGAAAGCCTTTTGCACGGTTAGGTCCCCAACACACTGGATGAATGATCCAGTTTGAGACCACTTTAACAGCCCTGGCTCAGTGCTAGGGAACTGTAGGATTTGTAATTTGGTGAGATATTTAGCCTTCTTTGTTGGAAAGCTACAGTACCCAGGATTGCCTTGAGCCAGGGCAATTAAAGCAGTCTCAAACTGGATGATTTCCGCAGTGTGTTTTGGACTTTCGTCTCAAAGTCCCAATGCTCAAATCACTGGAGTTGATCACACTGGGGCTGATTTCAGCATTAAAGAGAGATAAACCACATTTAAAACATCCCGCAAATGAAGCGGAAATGGCAAGCAATTGTGTGAATGATTATCACACGCAATTGTGCAAATAAAGTGGTATCGGAAATGCATTGCTGCTGAAATCCTGAAAGTAAAAAGATGCACATTAATGCTTCTTTGTGACAACTTTAATGGCAGATTTTGTGCAATGTTGTGTGAAATCGTTTTGTGTCATTACACGATTTTTCTGGGATATTCACGGGATAAACTCCCAATATCCTTCATGGGATAAACTATCATCCCACACTGCATCCATTCAAATTCACAACATTACCTTGAATAATTTGGAGACTTTACCTCCCTTCCTCCCCTAACTTTGGAAAGGTACCTTCAAACATTCAACAGAGGACAACTGAGATGTGTGCATCTGACCACAAAGAAAAGAATGAGTGAAGAGAAGCAGACAAGGAGGCAAAACATTGTCAGTGAGAAAGATCCCAGAAGGAAGAGCCATAACCATATCAAATGAAACTAGAGATTGATTTATTATAAAATATGAGAAATAAGATTGCAAATAAATAAATAAATAAATAAATAAATAAAAAATGACGGATGGCAATATTGGAAAATGCTCCTATAGATGATAATGGCTGCCAGAGTCTTACTTGCCTAGCCCTGCTTGAAGCCTTTCCCTTTCCCCTTATTTTTTAGGCTGCAGGTGGGCCTTGGCTGCCTCTTCCCTGCCTCCTTGCAGGCACACAATTGGGGGTGCCTGAATCAGAGGGGAAATATGCAAAACTGGACTATGACACACCTGGCCCAGGTAGGCCAATTGTAGGTGGGAGGATGGGACTCAGGGAAAGGGAAACAAAGGTGGCCTCCAAACATTTGGGGGAAGGCAGCACAGGTTCACACACCACATCGTGACACAGGTGGGGGAAATAGGAGAACAGGGCCCGGGTTTGTACGTTGATCGCAACAACAGCGCTTGACTGTGTCTTCCTGCATGGCAGGGGGCCAGACTGGATGCCCCTTGGGGTTCCTTCCAACTTTCAGGTCTCATGGCTCAAGGAAACGTGTTACCAACAATGCGCGGTTTGCCATCTAAGTCTTCCTTTCCTCAATAGGAAAGGTAGAATCATAGAAGAGTTGGAAGAGACCCCAAAGGCCATCCAGTCCAACCCCATTCTGCCATGCAGGACCTCTCAATCGAAGCATCCCGACAGATGGCCATCCAGCCTCTGTTTAAAGACCTCTAAAAAAGGAGACTCCACCATAAGCTCCGAGGAAGGAGTGTGTTCCATTGTCAAACAGCTCTTACTGTCAGGAAGTTTCTCCTAACGTTGAGCTGGAATCTCTTTTCTTGTAGGTGGAACTGCATTGCCTTAGAAGGGTAACTTAAGAAAGATGAACTTCACTCCTTTTATGGTGCAATGGTAACTTTTCCTTTCATGGAATCATAGGATCACAGTATCTGAAGAGACCTCAAGGACCATCTAGTGCAGTGGTTCTCAACCTTCCTAATGCCACGACCCTTTAATACAGTTCCTCATGTTGTGGTGACCCCCAATGGATAGATGAGAGGCGTCTCGGTTCCTAAGACCATCGGAAATATGTGTTTTCAAATAGTCTCAGGCAACCCCTGTGAAAGTGACCCACAGGTCAAGAACTGCTGATCTAGCTTGATGTCCAAACTCTGGTCCTCCAGGTGTTTTGGATTTCACTTCCCAGTAGTTTCACCCATCTTGGTCAATGGTCTGTGATTCTGGGAGCTGAAGTCGAAAACACCTGGAAAGTCAGAGTTTGGGAATCAACGGAAAAAAGTGATGGGAAAAGTGAGATGGAGTATCACTTGGTTTGAGTTTGGGCTCCTGGTGTGTCTCCGGCTTCCTTGCGTGACAAAAAGAGAGAGTATTATGTACCGTTGAGCAGTTGCTTGTAGTACAGTTTGTGGTCTTGACTTTTGCGGATTTGATTATTTGCAGATTTGATTAATATGTTCTCTTTTTGGGAATTTCTTATGTCCTCCAGTGCAATTCTTGCTGGAAGTTGACCACAGAGTTGTGCTGGAGAACCTAGAAGTTCCTAGAGAAAACCCTTCTCTAGGCATTTGTAGGTAATCCAGCATGATTCTGTGATCACCCTCTGGCCAATGTTGACCATAGATAGCATTGGAGGACTTGGAGATTCCTAGAGAGGTGTTGTCTTAGTATTTTTATTTGGGGTTTCCCCATATTCACGGGGGCCCTTAACCCCAACCCCAGCGAATGTGGAGGGACCACTGTATTCAGATTTCTTTTTTAAAAACCTAACTAAAATAATGATTTTTTTTATTATTGAGATGGAAATACCTACGTTGTAAAATTATAACTAGAATAGTAAATAGAATCCACTGCCTTGGAGGGTGGTGGAGCCTCCTTATTTAGAGGTCTTTCAACAAAGCTTGGATGGCCTTCTTTTCTTCCCCCAGGAATGCCTTATAACCATACGGCTTCACATACCGAGAGTAACTTGGAACGCAAGGATGAGTTTGATGATGGACAGAGATGAAGACATCATGGGAGAGGAACCCAAACCTCTTGATCACTATATACGGGAAGGTTGGTCTCTTGAGAGATGGAGCGGTGTAGTGGATTGAGCGTTGGATTAGGAATTTTGGAGACCAGGGTTCAAATCCCTGTTTGGCCATGGGTGACCTGGAGCAACTCATACGTTCTCAGCCTCAGAGGAAGGCCAGGGCTAACTTGCTCTGACTGTGTATTCCTGCATGGCAGAAGGGAGTTGGATTTGATGGCCCTTGAGGTCTCATCCAATTCCATGATTCTGAATCTTGCCAAGAAATCTCCATTAGGGTCGCCATAAGTCAGAAATGACTTGAAGGCACACAACCACAACACCACAAGGTCTCTTGAGATTCAGTAGAGGTTGGTGGCTTCCATGTCAGTAGGGATGGTGAATCTACTCTAGAATTAAGGTGCTGAAATTGCATATTTGGAGCCCTAGTAGCCAAAGCACTCGATCTAATTGTTGTTGTGTCTTCAAGTCATTTCTGGCTTACGGCAATCCTTTGTTGTTGTTGTAACTGCCCTCAAGTCCATCTTGACTCATGGCGACCTTGTGGATGAGACATCTCCAAGACTCCCTGCCCTCCGCTGCTATGCTTAGGTTCTGCAGATCCAGACCCATGGTCTCTTTTATTGAGTCTATCCATCCGGCGTTGGCCTTCCTCTCTTTCTAGATCCCTTCACCTTTCCCAGAATTATTGTTTTCCCCAGTGAATCATCTCTTCTCATGATGTGTCCAAAGTACAACAGCCTCAGTTTGCTCACCTTAGCTTCCAGGGAGATCTCTGACTTGATCTGCTCTAGGACCCATTTATTGCTCCTTTTGGCCATCAGATCCTCCAACCTAGATAGCAACCCTAGTCATCTTCAGATATTGAAGAGCTGTCATACAGAATAGAATTATAAGGGCTTTCTAGATTGGCAAAAAGAAGTGTGTTCATGGCTGCATGAAACTCTAGCCTTTAGATGAGAAAAAGGGAAAGTGTGCCATGAAAACGCTTTTTTTGCGTTTTAGGGGAGAAGAAGCGCCTTTAAAAAGGTGCTGGTTTTCCCAGCTTCTTTTTTAAAAACTGTGGAACAGTGCAGCTCCATCTAAAGGCTGTGGTGCAGCTGCTAAGCATTAAGGAAAAGGCAACTTCATGTCACACTTTCCTGCCAATCTAGAAAGCCCTATAGAACTGAAACCCAAAAGGCCATCAAATCCAATCCCTTACTCAGTGCAGATAGAGCATCTCCAATAGGTAGAAGTCCAGCTTCACAGCCTGAATAAATCTGAGATGGATAACTGCATGCATAAGTCCTTCACTGTTCCTACAGGGCTGAAGCAATTGCACCAGGAACAACTTCTCTGCGACACAACCATTGTGGCCAAGGGTGAGCGATTTCCTTGTCACAGGTACTGTGCATTTATATTTCCATTTTTGATTCTGACCAGAACCTCTGAAATCCACAGCATCAGCCTAATTCTCCAACTCTTTCTTTCTTTCTTTCTTTCTTTCTTTCTTTCTTTCTTTCGAAAATCTAAACCAATACCAAATGAAGCCATTTGCTTTGGGGGGCAGTATTTCTAGGATGGACAATATCAGAAACTGGGGTAGCAAGATTTTTTTTTTAAATATTAGCAAGTTGTGCATTTGTCATGCATGTGCCATTTGATGCTCTACCTCGGTTAGCAAAATGTTTGGGGATGGCATTGAAAAAGAGGACATAGTAACTAGAAAATGAATCCTGAAAATGCCAGTTTTTCTCCTTACAGTTTTCTGGCATACGTCTTAATCCTAAATCTAGTCCAACTAGAGTACGTAGATCCAGTGAATCAATGGGAAAAAGTCAACACATACATATATTTTATTGATTCATTAGGTCTACTGTAATGAGATTTTAGGTGTTTGTTGCAGGATTCTTTTAGCCTTTTCCTTCTTTTTGGAATCCTTTCTGGATTTTTAAAACAGAAGCAATTGCATCATATCGAAAAGTCCACTTCTCTTCAAAGTTTCCAACTATATTGCAGAAACTTTTAACTGCCATGGCTCAATGGTTTGGGATTCAGGGAATTGTATTTTGTTGTGTCACCAAATTTTTCTGATGGAGAAGGCTAAATGTCACCCAAAACTACAATTTCCAGAATTCCATTAGCATTGAGCCATGGTGGTTAAAGTGGTGTCAAACTGGCTCGTTTCTGCAGTATGGATGTAGCCTAAGATGACTGTTCTGGAGAAAAACATACAGAGCCCAGAAAAGTCCATTTTAAGGCCTTTTAATCTTGTTATTTGATAGCGTTTAAAAAGTAAGTCACTGGCTGCACCTGCGGAAATTATCCAGCTTTGACACCGCTTTAACTGCCATGCTCAATGCTATGGAATTGATCTGGTGCTTTAGCCAACTGCAGTTCTCAGAAGTCCATCACATTGAGCCATGGCAGTTAAAGTGGTGTCAAACCAGAATATCTCTGCAGTGCGGATGCAAAAGTTGTTGTTGGTAATTGTGAAATGAGTGTCTAAGGCTGACACTGCTCCTTCTTGGCACTAGGATGCTCCTTGCGGCCATCAACCCCTACTTCCGTGCCATGTTTTCGAGTTCTTTCCGAGAGTCGCGGGATGGGGAGGTTCTTCTGCAGGACATAGATCCCTCCATTGTCCAAGCTGTGGTCAACTATTACTACACCGAGGAAATCGCGCTCATGCCAGAGATGGCTGAAGACCTGTTTGTAGCAGCCAGCAGGCTCCAGATCCTTCCTCTGCTAGAAAGTTGCTCCAGGTAAGCACTCAAGAATGCAGCAGCCTTGAATGCTAGAATCCTGTTTGCAAGCAGACTTCTTTCCAGGTTCTTTCCAGCTAGAACTGCATATTGCAAACATAAGCACATTTCAAATCACAATGAGAGCCAGCATGGTGTAGTGGTTTGAGCATTGAATGACAACTCTGGAAACCAGGGTTTAAATCCTGCCTCGGCCATATAAAAACTCATTCGGTGCCTTTGGGCAAGTCACTCTCTCTCAGCCTCAGAGGATGGCAATGGTATTCTCTGTAGAAACATGCCAAGAAGAACCTGTGATAGGTTTGCCTTAGGGTCACCGTAAGTTGGAAACGACTTGAAGGCACCCAACGACCACAAATATTTCTAACAATACAGCAAACTGTATATACATTGAGTCTCTCTTATCTGAAATGCTTGGGACCAGGACTGTTTTGGATTTTGGATTGATTGATTAATTGAGTGATTCTGATTTTGGAATTCTTTGAATATACATTGGGCTCTTATTATCCTCTGGGGTTTGGTTTTGTGGATATCAAAATCTGTGGATGTTCAAGTCTCATTAAATCCAATGGATAGTAAAAAAGTCTCCACCTGTTCCATATCTAGGAGGGTGCCAGTCTAGGAAGGGAACCCCAAAATTTGGGAGCAACCCGTGAGAAGGCTTTCTATTATGCTCCCCATCAGATGTACGTGAGAGAAGGGCCTCTTTGGAAGATTTCAAACCCTAGGCAAATATAGTCCTTTAGTTTCATAGGGTTTTGTTTGGCAAGGAACACTCAAAAGTGGTTTAACTTTGCAATATAGCCTACAGCACTTGGTACCCGCTTGGTGTCCTCTTGCACATTGGACAGAGATAAGACCCTCTCCAGAAGATCTCCAAACCCAGGTGGCCTTAGAAAGTTGGGCTTTATAGTCATGTTCCCTCTTTACATGGAGCTTCAAAAGCGACCTGTCTTTTGTGCATTTTGGTTGGCCGATAAAGGCCTCCCTGTTTTGTGGACTTTGGGTGTTGTTGTACTTTGCTCCAACATAGCTACCTAAGATTCTCTCCTTGCATATTTTCTTCCTCTAGGTTCCTCTTGGAGCACCTTACCTCCGAAAACTGCCTCCGCCTCTACGAACTGGGTTTTGCGCACAATGACCCGGCTCTCTTCCAAGAAGCCAAGATCCTGGTCAACCTGTATTTCAGACGCCTCTCCCAGGAGGACAAGAGCTTTCTCGACTTGAACCCCAGCACATTAATCAGCATCATCTCCTCCGATGGCCTGGTGATCTCATCTGAGCTCGTCGTCTACCGTGCTGTGTGGCGTTGGGTGAGGGCCCAAAACACCAGCCGTTCCCCTTTCCTCGGGCAGCTGATGACCAACGTCCGTCTCCCGCTATTGACCCAAGAAGAGCTGAGGGAAATCCAGGCTGAACTGACTTGCTATCGGGACCTCCGCTTGCAATGGCGGCGCCTCAACCGGCAAGAGCGGCTCCAGCAAAGCCGAGGCCTGCGGCGGGGAATGTATAGCACCTGGATTGTCTGCGTCGATCTTTTCAACATGGAAGGCCCGGAGCAAAAAATGAAAGATTTCCAAGTGGGCTGTTACGACCCGCAAACAGACACATGGGAGAAGCTGCCTCTCTTGAAAAGCCTCTACTGCGCCCGTTGCGTGGCTGTGGGTGACAAGTTGTATGTCACAGGAGGGGTCTACACCAACGACACTTATTCGGATAATTTGCATGAATTCAACCCATTGAGGGGCCGTTGGACGCAGCTCCCATCCATGTCGGTGGCCCGAGCGTCCCACGGCTTCCTTGCTTGCAACCAGAAACTCTTTGCCGTGGGAGGCTGGGGCAAATATGAAGAGTACCTCGACACAGGTGAATGCTTCGACATAGCGACAAGGTCCTGGTCGCCCATCGCGAAGTTGCCGTTTGGCCTCAGCCATTTTGCCTGCGCCATGTTGAAGAACAAGCTCTACCTCATCGGCGGAGTCACCGACTCGGTGCGTGCGTGGTACGCTTCCCGAAAGGTCCTGATCTATGAAATCAGCTCGGACCTCTGGAGTCAAGTCTTCCTCGAGAATGAGTGCTACTGGTCGGGAGCCGTGGCCATGAACAACGGGATCTACGTGATCGGCGGCTACTACCGGAGCCGGGTCAGGCACCACAATGATCGGTGGCCAGACAACGGGAACCCCCGTTGCACCCGGAAATGCTTTTTCCTAGGAGAAAATGGCAAGGTAGACAAGAGTGTGACCATCCCAAGGCTGCCGATAGAGCTGGCCGGAGCCGGCGTGGTGCGCTGGAAGCACCGCATCTACGTCCTGGGAGGAGAAAACAGCTATCTGTATAATTACCTAGATGGAGAAATGAAAGAAGAGTATTACAACACGGTTTACTACTGGGAACCCGGGGCCACAAAGTGGATTCTGTGCCAAGAAAGGCTGCCATTCACCAACTGGGGTCTCAGCGGCTTCGGCTGCACCACCATGATGCTCCCCAGGAAGTCTATCCTGGGCCTTTTCCGGAAGACCTCTGTGGCTCTGACTGCCATCGAGATGGTGAGCGCCTCCTGATGGTGCAGTACCAAAACGCCACTTCTTCGCTGTTGCAAAATGGCTTCCGCGGGGGGAAGAGGAACACCTGAGAAACCCAAAGGCCCTTAAATTTAAAGGTATAGAACAGAACGACTAGCACTTACCAACCTTCTCACTTTGTGTCCAGTTTCTCATTTTGTATTACTTTTCTGATTTGCATTACATTTCACGCAACACAACACACTGCAACACAAGAAATGGGGATATCTCTCCCCTCTCGTTGCAAACTAAGACTGCAACTACACTGCAGAATTAATGCAGTTTGACACCGTTTTAACTGCCATGGCTACATACTTTAAAATTCTAGGATTTTTAGTTTTGCGAGCTATTTTGTCTTCTTTGTTAGGGAGCCCTGGTGTCACAACAAACTAAAAATCCCAGGATTTTATAGGATAGAGCTTTGAAGGATAAAGTGAAGTCCAACTGCATAAACTTTTTCAGTGTGGCAGCAGCTTAAGTTTAAGACAAACCTTGGTCCTCCAGCTGACTGTTTTCAGCTGACTGTTTTCAGCTGACTAACACCCGGAGGGTTAAATTTGGGAATGATTGGACTAATGCCATGGCCACAATCCAGTACAGACAAGAATTTTGTAGTTCTGCGTGGAGAAATATATTACAAATGCACATTCAATGACCCTCAGATCTAAAATGGCATCCCATGTATAAAATCATGGCTTGCTTTATGGAATTCTTTTTCGTTGAATATTTTCAAGCCACAGACGGTTGAATCTGTGCATGCAGAATCCAACTGATGATTATGCATCTGGCTGCAGATATTGTTGAATATTTTCAAGCTGTGGACGATTGAATCCGTGGATGAAGAATACTGTTGAGCTGAAAATTCCATATTTTTTTTTTTGCACATTTTTGCATATCTGCAAACCGTGGATGGTTGAATACGCAAGCAGGAGACAGAACCAACAGTTCTCACACAGGGACGCTTTCCTCTAACGTCCCCTAATATGAAAGCCAACAGTGGCTCCTTTGTTGGACATATTTGTCTCACAATGGGGGGCATCAGTGGGGCCACGTGTCAGCAGGAGGATGAATCCAATTCCATACTGACCTATGTAAGCGTAAGTATATATACTATGTGTGTGTATGTGTGTGTGTGTGGGGGGGTGTATATATACACTTGTCCCTCCATATCTGCTAGGGTTTGGGGCACAAGAACCCCATGAATGTGGAAAAACCGAAAATAACAAAAACACCATGTTTTTCCCTGAGAGGACATCTCTCTATGAATCTCTAGGTCCTCCAATGCAACTCTATGGTCAACGTCTGACAGACATTGACCATAGAGTTATGCCAGAGGAGCTACAAAGGCCTAGTCCTCTCTAGGAATCTCTTGGTCCTCCAGTGCAACTCTATGGTCAATGTCTGACAGACACTGACCATAGAGCTGCACTGGGGGAGCTACAAAGGCCTAGGAGAGCATAATCTCTAGGTCTTTCAATGCGACTTTTGGTTAAAGTTCACCATGGTGTTGTGCTGGAGGACCTAGATATTCCTAGGGAGAACATATTAATCAAATCCGCAAATAATCAAATCTGTAAATATCAAAGCGTGGAAAGAGCTGGGACTCTTAACCCCTAAGTCATTGTGTCCCATGGTGTGTGTGTGTGTGTATATCTTTATACATATATATCTATATACACATATATGTGTGTGTGTGTATGTATATATGAATATGTATACATAGGAGTGTGTGTGTGTGTGTATATATATATATAGGAGAGGCCTATCAACACCATCAGGCCTGGTCTTAAGTAGAAGAGCCCTCTCTCCATCTGGCCTAGGAGGGAGTGAAAGGACTGGCCAAACTTCATCAGGCCTGTGTATAAATGCATACATATACATATAGACACACCTATGAGCTTTCTCTCTCTATATATATGTGTGTGTGTGTGTATGTGTGTGTGTGTATGTGTAGTATGTATATATACACACCTATATATAAGGCTGTGTTCTCGCTCCAACTCTATTTACAATCTTCTTCAGCATGATGCTCCAAAGGGCTACAGCAGATCTCGAAGAAAAAGACGGCATCTATATACGTTACCGTACCGATGGTAGCTTGTTTAACTTAAGCCGTCTGAAGGCTCGCACAAAGACTCTAAACTATCTAGTACATGAGCTGCTTTTCGCTGACGATGCTGCCCTTGTTGCCCATACAGAAGCAGCTCTGCAGCGCCTAACATCCTGCTTTGCAACGGCTGCAGAGCTGTTTGGGCTGGAAGTCTGCCTGAAGAAAATGGAAGTCCTCTACCAGCCTGCACCACAGGAAGAGCACTATCACCCCCATGTCACCATCGGCAAATCTGTACTTAAGTTCGTACAGGAGTTCACCTACCTGGGAAGTATCATCTCCTCAGATGCCAAGATTGACAAAGAGATCGATCACAGATTAGCAAAGGCATATAGTGCATTCGGAAGGCTTCACAAAAGAGTCTGGAGTAACAAACACCTGAGGCGAAGCACCAAAATCAGTGTATACAGAGCCATTGTACTGTCCATCCTCCTCTATGGGTCTGAATCATGGGTCATCTATCACCAACATCTACGACTCCTTGAACGCTTCCATCAGTGCTGTCTACGCACAATCCTAAACATACACTGGACTGACTATATGACGAATGTTGCTGTCCTGGAGCAAGCAGAGATCACCAGCATTGAGGCCATGCTACTGAAAACGCAGCTGCGCTGGGCAGGGCATGTTTCCAGGATGGAGGACCACCGCCTCCCCAAAATAGTACTCTACGGTGAACTCGCCACGGGTCAGAGAAAGAGGGGCGCCCCAAAGAAGAGATACAAGGACTCCCTGAAACAACATCTCAAGCTTGGCCAAATTGATCACCAACAATGGTCTGCCCTGGCCTCACATCGGGAGGCATGGAGACGCACTATCCACAATGCTGCAGCCTCTTTTGAGAACTCACGCCGAACGAGTCTTGAAGAGAAACGACAACGCAGAAAGAACCACAACTTGGAAACATCACCCAAGGAGACTTTCTGCTGTGCTTTCTGTAACCGGACTTGCTTATCTCGGATCGGCCTTTTTAGTCATCAACGCGCTTGTAGTAAGCATGGGATCAGTCCTTCCTGAATCTTCGTTAGCAAAGAAAAGCCAGAGAGAGAGAGAGAGAGATACACACCTATACTGTATATACATATGAATGTATATTATGACACACACACACACACACACATATGTATATGTCCCACCACCATGTGGAATATAAATCCTTGAAATAAATAAAATAATTATACATATACATACATACATATATATTTGTGTGTGTGTCTGTGTGTATGTATACACACACACACACATATATAAGCACACACACAGGTATACATATATATTATAGTATAACTGTGTGCATATATATATATGTAATTATATATATTTATATCACCATGGGATATAAATCTTTGAAATAAGTAAAATAAATATACATATACATACATACAGATAGATAGATAAACCTATAATATACACACACACATATATATATACACACCTATATATATATATGTCTGTGTGTGTGTTGGTGTATATATGGACAGGTTGCTTACCTGTAACAGTATTTCTTCGAGTGGTCATCTGCGAATACATACAAATGGGTTGTACTGCGCCTGCGCAGTCGGATTCGGAACGTTCTGGAATCACTGGGCAGACAAAGGCTTGAAACTTTTTGCAACTTTTTGGCGGTAGCCCCGCCCCTCCTCTATATAAGCCCTGTTCCCTCTCTTTTCCCCAGTTCCGAAATTTTTCCGCCACAAGCGACGGAGGAGCAGAACAATGTTGAGCAGGACACTGAGGGGAGGAAGGGTGGGATTTGTATGTATTCGCAGATAACCACTCGAAGAAATACTGTTACAGGTAAGCAACCTGTCCTTCTTCTTCCTGATCTCTGCGAATCATACAAATGGGTTAGACTAGCAAGCTTAGGTAAGCGGCGGAGGGAGTGTCATGACAACAGTTGTAAGATGAACCAAAGAACCTTTATTGGTCCACAATAAAATATTCAATTTGAACTCAACCTTGTACGGTTTTTGATTGCAAGCACAGAAACATACCAACAGTAGTGCAAAACTGCTCACGGAGCAGGACAAACTCCCAACCTTGACAGGTAACTATGTACATGGTACATGAAAAACAACATAAACATACCCGAACATCCAGGCCTGGATGTGAGGCAAATTCAAGTAAAGAATACACAAACCAGTGTGAACAACAATGAGGTTGTCATGTAAACAACAGTGCAATGTGAAAACATGGCATGGTACAATAAACATCAATGCAACCCAGACAATTGCACCGCTCTGCCAAAGGCTGTATCAGACTTAGCCCTGGTGTACAACCTGTAATGTTTTATAAAGGTCATTGGTTGGGACCAGACAGCAGCCTTGCAAACATCCTCAAGTGGGACCCCAGTCAGAAAAGCAGAGGATGCTGCTACCGCCCTAGTTGCATGTGCCCTGACCCTGGCAGGAGGACTCCTACCCGACAGTTCATAGCAGAGGTGGGTGGTACCAGCCACCCATTTGGAGAACCTCTGCGCAGTCACAGGTAGTCCCTTCTTCGGTTCTGAGTAGCATTGGAACAGTCTCTCAGAACGGCTTGAACCCGAAGTCCTGTCCAAATAGAAAGCCAAAGCTCTCCGAACCTCCAACAGGTGCAAACGATGTTCGGTATCGGTGATCGGGTTCGGGGCCAGGGTCGGGAGCACAATGTCTTGGCACATATGAAAAGTGGACACCACCTTAGGTAAAAAGGTGATGTCGGTACGGAGGACCACCTTGTCCTTATGGAACCGAAGGAAAGGTTGGTTCCTCCGCAAGGTACAGAGCTCGCCAGCACAGCGGGCAGAGGTAATGGCTACCAAAAAGGCTGTCTTCCAAGTGACCAGCCTCAGGTCGGCCGTAGCCATGGGTTCAAAATGCTTGGACCCCAAACAAGACAAAACCCCCTGGAGGCTCCAAGCTGGTGCCAGTACCGAAGCCGGCGGATGCAGGTTGTTAAACCCCTTCAGGAACCCTTTCATCAAGGGGTCCTTGAAGAAGGAGGGTCTGCCCTGGAACTGGAAATGTGACGAAATGGCAGACAGGTAACACTTGATGGAGGTGAGGCACAGCCCCGACTCCACCAGCGTCATCAGGAACTCTAGGACGACCGGTGTCGGGACTCTGGATGGAGAGTGGCCTCTGGACGTCAGGAACCGCAGGAACTTCTGCCACTTGCAGGAGTAGGACCTCTTGGTTGCCGGCTTCTGGGCTGCCAGGATCACACGCCGCACCGCCACCGGAAGGTCCGCTAGGGCCGGAGTCTCCACGCCACCAGAGGAAGGTCCTCGATGTCCGGATGACGAACTTGACCCTCCTGGAGAGTGAGCAGATCGGGCCTCGGTTCGATCCTCAGGAATCGGTTCCAAGACAGGTGAAGCAGGGACGGAAACCATGGCTGCCTGGGCCACCAGGGAGTGATCAGGATGGCATCCGTCCGGTCTCTCGACATCTTGGAGACGACCCTCGTGACGAGTGGGAACGGAGGGAAGGCATAGAGGAATTCCCCCGTCCAGCTGTGGAGGAAGGCATCCCCCAGCGAGCGTCGGGACCGATCCCGGGAGCAAAACCGGCTGCAGTGAGCGTTGGTCTCCGACGTGAAGAGGTCTATGCGAGGCTTGCCCCATCTCACGAAGAGATCCGCCACCATCTCGGGGTGGAGAGTCCACTCGTGGCACTGTGAATCGGACCTGCTGAGCTGGTCCACCAGGACGTTTTCCTCTCCGGGAAGGTGAACCGCCTGGAGGATGATGCCCCTTGGGATGAACCAGTGCCAAATCAGGAGGGTTATCTTGAGAAGCGTCCGTGACCTGGTGCCCCCTTGTTTGTTGATGTAGTACATGACGGTGTTGTTGTCCGTCAACAACTGTACTACTTTGCTGAGGAACTTGGGCTCGAAGGCCTTCAGGGCTTTCTCCACAGCTAGCATCTCCAGCGCGTTGATGTGCAGGTCCCGGTGATACTGCTGCCACTTGTCTTTCACGGTGAGGCCCATGGTGTGGGCCCCCCAGCCGTCCATGGAGGCGTCCGTGCTGAGAATGACTTGAGGCTCTGGAGGCATGAAGGGCATGCCGACGCAGACGTTTCGGGAGTCTAGCCACCACAGGATAGAGCGGGCGACCAGTCTCGGTACCGTGAGCCACTTGTCTGGGCTGTCCAGCAGAGGGTTGAAGACCAACAGGAACCAGGACTGGAGGGGTCGAAACCGAAGCCTGGCCCACGGGGTCACGTAAGTTGTGGAGGCCATGTGTCTGAGTGCCACTTGGACATCTCGAGCCCGAACTCGCCTGTTGGAGTGGCAATGTAGGACGGTCTTTGAGAGAGACTGGAAACGGTCCTCGGGGAGATACGCGCGACAAGCGTCAGAGTCGAGGATAGCCCCGATAAACTTGATCCTGGTAACCGGGGTCTAGTGGGACTTCTCAAGGTTCAGAACCAGCCCGAGAGATTGCAAGAGGGAGACGGCAAAGGAGACGTCACGGCAAAGGTCCTCTTCGGAGTCTGCCGCGAAGAGCCAGTCGTCCAAGTAGGGGAAGACCCTCGCTGGTGAAGATAGGCAACGACCGGGGCCATGCACTTGGTGAAGACCCTCGGAGCCGTGGCCAGTCCAAAGGGCAGGACGTTGTAGTGGTACATGTCGGTTCTGACGGCAAAGGAGAGGAACCTTCGTTGCTCCTCCCGAATGGCTACAAGGAAGTAGGCATCCTTCAGGTCTATCGTGGCGAACCACAGGCCCTGGTACAAAAGAGGCAGAATAGAGGCAAGGGTGACCATCCTGAACTTCTTGTAAGTCAAGAAGGAATTTAGCTGCCTGAGGTCCAGAATGGGATGGAGGCCTCCATCTGACTTCGATACCGTGAAGTACCTGGAGAAAAAGGCCTGGTGAGCCCGGGACGGGTGGAACTGGGAAACGGCCTCCTTTTGCAGCAGAGTGCGTACTTCGTTGAGAAGGGTAGGTGAAGGGGGGGTAGAGACAACAGCTCCCGTGGGTGGAAGCTCTTCGAACTCGAGGGCGTATCCCTTAGAGATAACTGTCAAAGCCCAGGAGTCGGTGGTGATTTGGGCCCAGATGTTAAGAAAGGGCCTCAGGAGATCAAGGAAGACGGGAGGCGAAGAGGGTACGACGGAGCACGCTGGTCGGCCTCATTGCCTCTTCTTACCGGCCTCGGTGTCGATCTTCTTTGCGAAGGGCCTCCGGTACCGAGCCTGCTGGCGCCGTCCAGATGAAGAAGAGGACTATGAAGGGAATCTTTGCCTTCCCTCTTGCTGCCAGAACGGCCGCTCCTGGGGGAAGGCCCGCTGGCCAGAGGGGAAGAAGGCTCTTGAGCTGACGGACCTCCGACGAGAGAAGGGCTGCTGGACCGAGGACATGCCGTGTTTCTTCGCAGCAGCCTTCATCTTATATTTATAGTTCAGTTTCTCATCACTCTCCTTATGGAAGAGGCCCTCGGTGTCGAACGGCATGTCCTCTATAGTTGACTTCGCCGTCGGGTTCAGGTTGGAAGCCCGGAGCCAGGCGTGCCTACAGAGGGCTATGGCAGATGCCATGGCCTTGGCAGAACAGTCAACATTATGTCTGGCCGAGGTGATGAGGAGTCCCCCAATGGCATGGGCTTCTTCAAGGAGCTGGTTTGCCGCAGGCAGCTTATCATCCGGGAGGTCAGCCAAGAGCAGAGACATGCGCTCCATGAGGTACTGCACGTAAGCCCCCATACAAGCGTTGTAATTGGAGACATTGA
This sequence comes from Urosaurus nigricauda, assembly GCA_034509955.1. Classification (NCBI taxonomy): domain Eukaryota; kingdom Metazoa; phylum Chordata; class Lepidosauria; order Squamata; family Phrynosomatidae; genus Urosaurus; species Urosaurus nigricauda. The sequence goes on along the minus strand of JAOEGL010000008.1, from coordinate 2,747,715 downwards.
AGCCCAGTGCAGACACCTCAAAGACCTTCCTCGCCAGCCCGTCGACCTTCTTCGCCTCACGGTCCGTCGGAGAAGTGGACGTCTTGGGAGTGAAGACCCGCTGGGATCCCTCGACTATGGCCGAGTTCTGCTTCAGATGAGCGTGCAGCCACGGAGCTGAAGTCGGAGAAATCCTATAGAGTCCATCTATCTTCCTGGCAGTAGATGGGAGGGAAGCGGGCGTCTGCCAAGAGCGCTTTGCAATCCTTTCCAAGGAAGGCAGAAAGGGGACTGCAGCCAGCGGTGTCGATCCCTGAATCCAACGCTCCACTTGGTCCACGGCCTCATCCTTGGTGCGGGTGACCTCGAGCTCGAGGGTGTTGGCCATCTTGATCACGTGCTCTCCAAAGAGTTGCACATTATCCGATGGGGAGACCGGGCCCGGCTGATAAAATTCCTGGGGAGAATGGCACAACTCCCTGGACAGGTCGGACTGGTAATCCTGGGAGAACTTTTCCTCTTCCAGGTCAGAGTCGAGCGGCAACTGCCCCTCACCAACACACACCACGGACCCCTGTGGGGAATGGACTTGGGCCTCCACCTCCATCTGGACAGGCTCCTCCTCCACCTCCATGTGCTCCTCCACATGCTCCTCGGTCTCCTTGGCCTGGGTACCGACAGAGACATCCAGGGCCACCCAGCGCCGATCCCGACGCTTGCCGGCGGGGTCCTTCCGTCTCTCCAGCGTGGAGGGGTCCACAGCGACAAAATAACGGCCAGAGTCGCTGTCGTAATAGTACTCCGGTTCAGAGTCGGAGGAAATGGACCCCACCATCGGTGTGGAGAAACGCCGTCTGGAGGGCGAGAAACGCTGTCCTGGAGACAGCCTCGGTGCAGAGCGGGCCTCAGGTGAGGGAAGCCGCACCACCTCAGGCTCCCGAGTTGGAGCGGAGGGCTGAGTCTCAAGCAACGGAACCGCAACTGTCGGTACCGACGAGCCCTTCGGTACGGAGGCAGCCTTGTGGCAAGGTCTGGCGCCATCGTGGGATCTGGAGTGGGCTTTTCTATGGGAAACCTTGGGTCCCAGAGGAGTGCTTCCTCTTGGTGGAGGACTTAGATCCCGACTCTCCTTCCGCCGAGCCCTTAGAAGGTTTGACCTTCTTACTCCGAACGTCATCCCTCCGGTCCAAGCCCGATTTGGGCTTGTTCTTTTTGTCCTTTTTGGAGGACTTGGACTTCTCACCCGAACTCTGCACTGGAGGGGCCTCCTTCTGTTGGGGAGATGAGGGAGTTGGACCGGTAGGGGAAATTGTAGTTGCGGGGGCCACAGACATCTTAGCAGCAGGATCCAAGGACTTAGAAGCTGACCTGGACTTGGACATCCTCGGTGTAGCCTTCGAGGTGGAAGGGAGGGTCTCCTGCGGCTGAAGAGCGCGGTCAAGCAGATAGGACTTGAGCCTGGAAGCCCGGTTCTTCCTGGCCTGGGGGATCAGAGATCTGCAAAGGGAGCAGCTCTGGACATCGTGGGTCTCCCCCAGGCAAATCAGGCACTTCTTGTGTGGGTCTGTGTGGGGGACCTTGGCCCCGCAAACAACACCGTTTTTGAAAGGAGCCGGAGACATCAAAACAAATCCAAGATCCAAAGCGTAATCAACAAGTCGAAGGTCAGAACAGGAGCCAAGACGGAGAACCAGAAGAACTGTCGAAGAGCAAGCCAAAAAATCCAAAAACCATTGAGGGAAAACCAGCTAATTCCAGCACTGTTCCTTTCCGAGTAGCCTACGCGGCGGAAAAAAAGAAACTGGGGAAAAGAGCGGGAACAGGGCTTATATAGAGGAGGGGCGGAGCTACCGCCAAAAAGTTGCAAAAAGCTGCAAGCCGCTTTTCTGCCCAGTGATTCCAGAAGGTTCCGAATCCGACTGCGCAGGCGCAGTACAACCCATTTGTATGATTTGCAGAGACCACGAAGAAGAAGGACAGGTTACTTACCAGTAACAGTATTTCTTCGAGTGGTCATCTGCGAATTCACACAAATGGGTTATTCTGCACCTGCGCAGGCAGCTTCAGACCTTCTCAGAGATTTTAAATGCATTTTAAATGTGTTTTGGCGGTAGCCCCGCCCACTCTCCAACTGCCTATATTAGCCGGTTTCCCACCTAAACCCTCAGTTCCATGGACGCCGCAGCAGCAGCAGCCCAGGACCGAAGGAGAGGCAAGGCACGACTATGAGGGGAGGATGGGCAGGATTTGTGTGAATTCGCAGATGACCACTCGAAGAAATACCGTAACTGGTAAGTAACCTGTCCTTCTTCTTCGTGGTCTCTGCGAATCACACACATGGGTTAGACTAGCAAGCTTAGGTCAACGGAGGTGGGAGTGCCATGCCACACAAGAAGGGCATATTGACCCCCAAATAGAATCATCAGTCGGGAAACCAAGCTCGGGGGCATGCAAGACGGGGACCCACAGTCCCGCATGATATGACGACTCTACAGAGTTGTGTAGAAGACTCAATACTGAGACATAGTGGAACAGTCACCAATGCAGGTGCAACATGCCCATTGGAAGGAAACAGGCTTACCAGCTAACCGTACGTCGCATAGACTGTAGGAAAAGCTTGATGGTCCATATCAAATGGCAGGTGTAAACTAAGGGCAGGGAAAAACCTGCCCTAAATGGAGCTACTGAATCGGTGAGTGACACGGAATAAGGAATCTCACTGATGTGAGTAGCAATTGAAAGTATCAAGCAAAGGTCTGATCTACAGACAGTGTCTAATCCAAGTTGACTTGAATGAAAAATGACAGGCAAAGGGCTCACCACAATGTGAGACCGCACAGGCCGGGATATAGGTATCCAGGACGAGGGGCATACAGAGCCCTCAGACTTGTGGTGTGTCATTCCAAGAAGCTTGTAAGTAGGAATAAAGGGCAGTTGCCTGATAAAACCTCCCAAAGCCATGATCCGGAGATTATGGCAGGGAGAGACACAGCCTAGACTGTTCAGTAGTCTAGGGCTAAATGTTATCTTTTGTCAGAATCCTTGTAGTATTCTTCCAGATATGAGTTAGTAGGTGTAGTTGGGGATGATGGTACATAGTTAGCTGCTAGATAGAGAGGAGGAGTGCATAACGGTGCCAGGAGGATTTATCAGTTGACCTTGGTGCTGCTCAGCTCTAAGCTTGGAATGCAGTAGTTTCTGGTGGGAAGCGTTCAGAAGGGGGGTGATAAGGTGGAAAACGAAACCTATGGAAAAATACTGGAATAGGCTTTTCGCGGGCTTTTGTGAGAAGGGGGGAGGTGTGGGCCTTTGGAAGATATAGGGGTGCTGGGCGGGGACTGGTCAGTCTCAGCTAAGAAGCTGAATGGTGTGGTTTTGCTGATCCTGGAGCATCAATAAAGTTCTGTTTATTCTACATCAAGCTGACTGGTTGATTGTCTAGGGTTCTGGACCCCTGTTCTGACAGTTAGCTGAGACTCTCCAAACCTGTCAGAATCCTTGTAGTATTCTTCCAGATATGAGTTAGTAGGTGTAGTTGGGGATGATGGTACATAGTTAGCTGCTAGATAGATAGGAGGAGTGCATAACGGTGCCAGGAGGATTTATCAGTTGACCTTGGTGCTGCTCAGCTCTAAGCTTGGAATGCAGTAGTTTCTGGTGGGAAGCGTTCAGAAGGGGGGTGATAAGGTGGAAAACGAAACCTATGGAAAAATACTGGAATAGGCTTTTCGCGGGCTTTTGTGAGAAGGGGGAGGTGTGGTCCTTTGGAAGATATAGGGGTGCTGGGCGGGGACTGGTCAGTCTCAGCTAAGAAGCTGAATGGTGTGGTTTTGCTGATCCTGGAGCATCAATAAAGTTCTGTTTATTCTACATAAAGCTGACTGGTTGATTGTCTGGGATTCTGGACCCCCGTTCTGACAGTTAGCTGAGACTCTCCAAACCATCAACTCTTCTCTGAAGCAATGCAGGAGCAGGAGACTTCAGAGGAGCCATCCACAACTCGGACAGCGGAGGCGGCGGAGGAGGCCAAGACCTCGGCAGCGGGGACAGGCGCATTACCAAAGGCCACGAGACCCCCAGTGCTACAGACTCCGGTGAGCGGAGGACAGTGGTTTGGACAACCGGTGGCTCCGATGCGGACCCGAGAACGGAGGAGGGCCACTCGGTGGTTGGATTGGGACACGGGCCTCACGCAGCCCCTGAAAGTACAAACGGGCGAGGAGGCAGAGCTGGGCGAGCAAATGGCCTACCTTCGGGCCGATGTGGACATATTGCAGGACCTCATGAAGGAACTGCTGGCTGCACACAAGGGACGCCCGGACGGGACGAGAGAGGGGCGAGAGGCTGACGTCGCGGCGGCTGCACCAGCGGGCCCAGTACAGGACGACGCACCGCCACCGGACCAGCAGGTAGTTCGCCCAGCACCAGACCGTCAGGTAGACCCACAGGCCCGGAAGTTGGGTGTTAAGTTTGACGGTGACCCCCAGACCCTCCCCTATTTCTTGTCCCAGGTGGCTGACCACATGGAGGAATGGGGGCCTACCTTTCCCTCAGAAGCGGCTAAGGTGAAGTGTGTGGCTAGGCACCTCAAAGGGGAGGCAGCGAACTGGCTGGTGCAGCTGTACGATTGCCAAGCGGCCGAGCTGCGAAATCTGGCGGACTTTATGAGAGCCCTGAGAGCCAGATTCGAAGACCCGTTCAGGGCTGCCACCGCCCTGGCCAGTCTGAAGGCCCTAGACCAGGGCACCAGATCCATCTCCGAGTACGCTATGGAATTTCGGAGATTGATTGCCCAAGTGCCAGACTGTACCGAGGGGATGAAGATCCAATATTTTAAGGAGGGACTGCGTCCCGACATTGTGAACAGGGCACTTAACCTGGGCAACCCCCCTACGGCTATGGAGTGGATTCGGTTGGCTGGAGAGGCAGAGGCAGTGCTGCACGAGATTCGGATGCTAACCCAGCGGAGGAATAAAGGGGGCAAGGGAAGAGAAACCCAAATCGTTGGGGAGACAGGCAAAGGCAAGGTTGGGCCGACCGCCGGGGAAGAGAGAGAGAGCGACGCCGCCGGCTGGGGTTGTGCCTGGGCTGCGGGCGCAAAGGCCACCTGGTCGCCAGCTGCCCGGATCGTATCCCGGAGAAGAAAACGTCCCCCTCCGCGCCCCCTCCAGCGCGGGCTCCCAAGAAAGGGAAGGGGAAGGAACCGGTGAAAAGCTACGTCGATCGCGGGTTTCAAGTGGTGACGGAGGCCGAGGAGGAGGTCTGGACCGACGACGACAATGCAGATGGAGAGGAGCCGGCTTTAAACTCCCCGAGCCTGCCTTAAAAAGCGGCCAGAGGCAGGCTGGGAGTGGGGACGGCCGCAAACCTATGGTGAGTGGGGGCATTCCCCTCTATACTTTGACGGTGTCCGGGAAAGCTGCCAACACGTGGCTGATAAAGGAGTCTTTAATAAACACAATAAAATGGAAACAAAATACCAGTAATTGCTGGCCGTCGTCAAATACAAAGTCCGCAAGGCAAAAGGCAAATTCAATGAGTGTTCCAAGGTCGAGGGTTATCACAGACAGAGATTCCAAAGCCGTTCCAAAGGTCGCAGGTAATGAATAGTCTGAAGTCAAGCCGAGAGTCAAGAGCTTTCGCCGGGAAACCAAGATAAGCTTTGACAAAAGTTTGTCTTCCCTGATCTCTTATATAGGCCCCAGCTCCTCCCCTCACAGCTGTTTTAACTTGGCTTTCTCTAACAATCTCCGAGAGCGTCTCAGCCCCTCCCGATCTGCTCTCCTTTGAGTAAAGGAAGGGATTTCTGTCTCTTGCTCCTGTGTCTCCTCCAGGCCTGCAACCTCTGCTGTGGAAAGGCTTTCCTCTGAGGAGACCCCAGGCTGCTGAGGTAGGGTCTGTGCCTCCCTGTGTCCCATAGAACTAGGTCCAGGTTCACCCAAGTCTCCAGGATCTAGCAGCACCATGCTAGGACCTGACCCAGCATACTCTTCCTCAGAATCCTCCATGTCCTCCACCTGGCTGTCCCTGACAGACGGTGACTTTGGTGGTGGGACGGGGGCAGAGAGCTATGACCCTAACCGCGGCAGTGGACTCGGGTTGCACTAGGTGCTTAGTCAACCCAGAGGTGGTGAAAAGCCTGGGCATAAAAACCCAAAACCTGCAGGACCCCATCCCTTTCGCCCAGATGGATGGCAGCTTGATGGGGGGGCAAGCTTTGAAGGAGCGAACCACCACAGTGTGGCTGGGAATAGCAGACCACTGGGAACGGATTCAGTTGGTGGTGGGACCCACGTATCATTATCACATCATGCTGGGGATCGATTGGCTACATCACCATAACCCCCACACTAAGTGGAGGCAGAGACTATTAGTTTTTGATGACCCCGGCTGCCAGGGGCACCAGTTGGACCCCATGGTCAAAGTTCCTCCAATGCAACAGGCGGTGAGGATACCCCGACCCCAGGCGAGTGAGGCTGCCACTCACTTAGAGCCGGTGAACTGGGGGGGGGGGGACGAAGGTGCAGTGGAACCGGGTGGCAGCCCAGAGGAGGCAGTGGCTTCCTACCCGGACTGTTATGAAGATCTTAAGGAGGTGTTTGAATCTAAAGAGAGTGACCTGCTGCCACCGCACCGAGACGGACTGTGCCATTGAGATAGAGCCTGGTGCGCCCCTGCCTAAGCCAAAACTGTACCCCATGACCCCCCGGGAGTTATCCACACTTAAGGAGTTTATTGAAAAGAACTTGGCGAGAGGATTCATTAGACCATCCACCTCCACTTTTGCCGCACCAGTGTTCTTTCGGGAGAAGAAAGATGGAACGCTGCGGCTGGTCACGGACTATCGAAACCTAAATGGGATTTGTAGCACCAATAAGTACCCTCTGCCTTTAATGAAGGACATGTTGGGTCGGTTGGCCACGGGCAAGGTGTTTACCAAACTAGACTTGAGGGACGCTTATTATAGGGTACGGATTAAAGAGGGGGATGAACATAAGACTGCATTTAATTGCCCTCTAGGGGCCTATGAGTATCTGGTCCTCCCCTTTGGACTAGCGGGAGCCCCCGGGGTCTTCATGAGACTCATAAACGAGGTACTGCACGACTTGCTGTTTGAAGGGGTGCTGGTATACTTGGACGATGTTCTGATTTACTCTCAGGACCTGGAGAGACATGTGCCACTGGTGCGAGAGGTGTTGCAGCGACTGCTAGATAACCAGCTATATGTAAAACTGTCTAAATGCCACTTCCATACTGACAAATTGGATTTTTTAGGGTATCGGGTGTCGGCCCAGGGGATTGAAATGGACCTACAGAAAGTGCACACTGTTTTGAGCTGGGCCCCCCCTAAGACCCGAAAACAAGTACAAAAGTTTCTGGGCTTTGCCAATTTCTACAGGCAGTTCATCCCGGACTTTGCTAGAATAGCACTGCCAATTACGGATCTTTTGAAAACCAAAACCCAGGAGGGAGGGGGCAAGGGCAAGGAGGGTAATGAAAAGAAACAGCCCAAACCCTCTACCCCGATTCGCTGAACGGATCAATGCCAGAGAGCATTTGAGCAGTTGAAGCTCTTGTTTAGTGCAGAACCCATTTTACTTCACCCTGACCCCGACAAGCCGTTTGTCATTCAGGTGGACGCGAGCGACCAAGCAGTAGGGGCCGTGTTGCTACAGAAGGACAATAATGGGCTGTTGAGGCCTTGTGCCTACTTGTCTCGCAAATTCCAAAAGGGGGAGCTGGGGTGGCCCACTTGGGAAAAGGAAGCGTTTGCGGTGAAGCATGCTCTGGACAGTTGGAGACAGTTTTTAGAGGGGGCGCCTCACCCTTTTGAAGTTTGGACGGACCATCGTAATCTAGAGGCCCTGCAAACTCCCCGAAAGCTAACTCCTAAACAGAGGAGGTGGGCTAAGGACTTTTACAAGTACAAATTCAAACTAAAGTTCCTCCCAGGAAGACAAAACATTTTAGCTGATGCCTTATCCAGGCTCCCCCAGCATATGGGGAAAGAGCAAGTTCCTCTGCAAGCCATTTTCTCCCCTGAACAGTTGGGACTAGCTGTAGTGACTCGTAGCCAGGCTAAGCAGAAACCGGTCGACCCTTTGCCCCAACTGGATGGGCTGCTGCAAAAGATAAAAGGGGAAGCCGGGAAAGATGAGTGGCTTCAGAAGCACAGAGATCGGTTGGTTTTGAACTCACAAGGGTTGTGGACCAAGGGCTCTCAAATTTATGTCCCTGCATCAATACGGCCTGAGGTTCTTAAATTGTGCCATGATTCGAAGGCAGCAGGTCATTGGGGATATTTAAAGACTTGGCACAAGGTTCGGAAAACTTACTGGTGGGAGGGGGTGAGAGCTGAGGTGGAAGAATATGTGAAAAGCTGTCCGGTGTGTGCCCGTGCCAAACCAATCGTCGGCAAGCCCAGGGGGCTTCTACAGCCACTGCCCACTCCTGGGGGACCATGGAAACACATTGCCATGGACTTTATCACCGATCTGCCTGAGAGCAAGGGGAGAAACACTATTTGGGTGGTTGTGGACCTTTTTTCAAAACAAGTGCACTATGTAGCCTGCAAGGGGATGCCTAGTGCTACTAGGCTTGCTGACCTGTTCATAGCCCACATTTATAAGTATCATGGCTTGCCAGACAAGATTGTGAGTGACAGGGGTAGCACCTTCACTTCAACCTTTTGGAAGGTGCTGCAAAGAAAATTGGGGGTAGAAGTGGCCCTGAGCACCGCCTGGCACCCCCAATCTGACGGGCAATGTGAAAAAACGAACCAGGCTCTCGAGAAATACCTCCGATGTTACACTAATTATTTGCAGGATGATTGGTATGACTTATTGCCCCATGCTGAAGTGGCGTTTAACAGTTCGGTACACCGGAGCACTGGTAAATCGCCTTTTGAAATTGTCTATGGATATGAACTCAGGACCCTCCCGGCCTTGCCAGCCGACCCTTCGGACCCGGTGACTGTGACTCAATGGGTGCAGAAGGTTCAGGCTGCTTGGTCCCAGGTTGCCAAGGCTTTAGAGGTGGCTAAAACAGACTATAAGAGACATGCTGATCGCAAGAGATCTGTGGGGTGGGATATCAAACCTGGGGATCGAGTGTTTTTGTCCACGAAGAACCTGAAATCTAGGCACCCATCTAAGAAACTGGGACCCAAATTTGTAGGGCCTTTCCTGGTGAAAAGACTAGTCAATGATGTGACGGCAGAGTTGGACTTGCCTAAATCATATAGACATTTACACCCTGTATTTCATTTTAGCTTGCTGAAAACGGACCGAAGCACAGGACGATGGAGACAAGACAAGGAACCACCCCTGCCCATGATGGTTGAGGGGGAACAGCATTTTGAAGTTGCTAGAATCTTGGACTCTAGAATGCACAGAAACAAGCTGCAGTACCTGATTCGCTGGAAACATTTTTCAGCGGATCATGATGAATGGGTGTTAGCTAAGCATGTTAAAGCCCCTGATTTGATAGCTAAGTTTCATCGGATGTATCCTGACAAACCTAGATAGTATTTTGTTGCCTTTTCTGTTTCATGTCCTGTTTCCTTTTTTACATATGTAGGGGGGGTCTTCTTTTCGGGGGGCTGACTGTCAGAATCCTTGTAGTATTCTTCCAGATATGAGTTAGTAGGTGTAGTTGGGGATGATGGTACATAGTTAGCTGCTAGATAGAGAGGAGGAGTGCATAACGGTGCCAGGAGGATTTATCAGTTGACCTTGGGGCTGCTCGGCTCTAAGCTTGGAATGCAGTAGTTTCTGGTGGGAAGCATTGTGAAGGGGGGAGATAAGGTGGAACCGAAACCTATGGAAAAATACTGGAATAGGTCTTTCGCGGGCTTTTGTGAGAAAGAGGGAGGTGTGGTACTTTGGAAGATATAGGGGTGCTGGGCGGGGACTGGTCAGTCTCAGCTAAGAAGCTGAATGGTGTGGTTTTGCTGATCCTGGAGCATCAATAAAGTTCTGTTTATTCTACATCAAGCTGACTGGTTGATTGTCTAGGGTTCTGGACCCCTGTTCTGACATCTTTACAGAGTATGAAGAAGACAATCTGTGATCAATAATAATACCGTTGGGAGTCTATCCATGGAGAGGGAGCCTATCCAACTGTTGTTACACACAAGACATGCTGTAATGAAGAGTAATGTACAAGGCATGAAGCATGCTGATTTTGGTGAACATGAGAAACAAAAGCAACAGTGGCTAGTATGATATCAGCAGGACTAGTCACATCATTGCAGAAGTGAAGGGATACCACACTGTCAAGTTGAAAGAAGTCCCTATGGGGACAGTATTTCATGACATGATGTCCTGTAGAAGCTGTATTAAGGACATCACAACCTGGGCATAGCAGTCAGAACCGATAGGCAAACAGTATAGCCAGAGTGATCTCGTGTCAGTCCATCCTGAACAGGCCCTAGGAACAAACCTGTTTAGAGCCGCGAAGCCAGAATAGGCTCTCAGAGGCCCAGAGTCCTATTCTAACCCAGAGGTACAAACACCGGCAGTATATCAGAAATCACTGTAATGTTATCCAGAAACCTTGAGAAGAACAACTCAAGCTGGGGAAAAGAGCGGGAACAGGGCTTATATAGAGGAGGGGCGGAGCTACCGCCAAAAAGTTGCAAAAAGCTGCAAGCCGCTTTTCTGCCCAGTGATTCCAGAAGGTTCCGAATCCGACTGCGCAGGCGCAGAGAACCCATTTGTATGATTTGCAGAGACCACGAAGAAGAAATATATATACACACACTATATACTGTATTTCTATAGTCAGGCTACTTAGCCCTCTCTAGAGTTTTACCCGGAAACTGCGGCTCCGCCAAGAGGGGGGAAAAGAGCTCTAAGAGCTCTACATCTTCATAAGTCTAAGAATAAAAGAATTCGCTCCGCCCCTTATTCTACCCGATTGTTGGCCCCACCCCGCCTTCCGGAGCGACCGTTGTGGGCGGGGCCGCCGCTCTGAGGAAAATAATAAAGCCGTCCCTTTGCGTATTCGAGAGGCGGGGCCACAAAGGGGGCGGTGCCTTAAGGGGCGGGGTCATCGCTTTGGGGGAAGCCGTGTGGGGCCTTAAGGGGGCGGGGCGTCAGGGGCCGCTCCGAGAGGTCATTGGTCGCGCGCGGGAGGGGAGGGGCTTTGAGGGGGAGAGGGCGGGGACTCAGGGGACCGTTCTGAGAGCTCATTGGACGCGCGCGATAGGGGTGTGGCCACTAGGCGACGCGTCGCGACGGAAGAGGGGAGGGCGGCGGCGGCGGCGGCGGCAGGCGGGCGGCCTAGTCGTTGTCGTTGGCGATGCTGCAGCTGCGGGACTCGCTGGAGGGCTCCGCGGCGGCGACGGAGTTGCCCTTCACTCCTCCGGGGGAGCTGCTGCTGCTGCCGGCCTCGGGCTCCTCCTCCTCGGTGCTACTCTCCCCGCGGCAGACGCTGCGGCCCCTCTCCGTCCGGAACCCCACCCGGAGCGGGCGCCTCAAGGAGTACTTCGTCTTCAGGGTGAGCAGGAGGAACACTGAGAGGCTGCGGCTAAAAAGGCCAATGCGATCCTGGGCTGCATCCATAGGAGGAGGAGAGCGACTAGAATAGGTCCAGGGGAGGAAGAAATGACACTCTGTTCTGTATATTATAGACAGTATATTATTGATTGATTGATTGATTGATTGTCTCCAGTTCCGGGCATCGCAATACTATTATTATTATTATATCCTCATCATCATCATTGTCCAGTTCTGGGCACCTCAGTACAGTATTATTATTATTATATTTATTATTATTATTATTATTATTGTCATCATCATCATCATTGTCCAATTCTGGGCACCACAGTATTATTTTTATATTATTGCTATTATTATTATTATTATTATTTCTATTATTTCTTGAGTCCAGTTCTGGTCACCACAATTCAAAAAGGATCTTGAGAAGGTGGAGCCGTGTGTCCAAAGGAGGGCCACCAAAATGGTCGAAGACCTGGAAACCATGAAGCCTTATGAGAAAAGACTTAGGGAGCTGGGTGTGCTTAAAAGAGACCGTTAAGGGGTGATAGGATAGCAGTGTTTTAAGTGTATGAAGGGATGTCATGTTGAGGATGGAGCAAGCTTGATTTCTGCTGCTCCAGAGAATAGGACACCATGGAGCAATGGATGCAAGCTCCAGGAAAGAAAGAATCCGCCTCAAAATTAGGAAGGACTTCCTGACAATAAGAACAGTTTGACAGAGGACCCCACTCCCAAAATCTCCTTCTTTGGAGGTCTTTAAACAGAGGCTGGATGGCTATCTGTCCCAAGGAAGGATTGTGGGTTCCTCGATGGCAGAAGGGGGCTGGACTAGATGGCTCCAATGGTCCCTTCCAATTGTAGGGTCCTTTGATTGCAGTGTGTTTTCTGCAGTGTGTTTTGGAGCTAAATACCTTTGAAATTTCTCTTCTTTGGTTAGGTTGTGATGTTAAGAGAAAATTATTTTCCCCATGATCCAACTGCCAGATGGCCATAAATAGGAATTAAATAAACCTGTTTTCCTTTTCCTTTAAGCCAGGGACAATAGAGCAGGCTGTGAATGAGATCCGTGTGGTTGTGATGCCCACCGAAGACGGAGAAGTGCAAAGCGTTTGGCTGCTGACTGAGTAAGTAGCAGAGCCGATAGTGGACTTAAGAGTGTGGTGTTGCCCTCCGCATCATCATTCAAAAAATAGGGTTTTGGGGTTTGCATTTAACCTCACAAAAACCACACACAGTCACCTTAGGATCTGGCAGAAGAAAGATCCTGGCAGTTTTGCTGCCTCTTTCCAAAAGAGTAAACTGACCATGCCACTCTGGGCATGAGAGAGGTAAACATTTGCTACTTCTGCTTTGGTCGAATGCCCAGCCTGAGTGGTTTTGAGTGAGGCAGCAGAGCTTTCAAAGAAGCCCATCTTGGGTTGGCCCAAGTGGTGTAAGACACCCGTTAATATACATTCTAAAGTACTCAAGAGTCTCCCAAGCATTCTCCGAAGATGCCAGCCACAGTTGCTGGCGAAACATCAGGGATAAACTCCTTTAGAACATGGCCACAGAGCCTGAAAAACCCAACAAAAACTATGCAGGTTATTTGTCTTGGGGGTGGTCCATTGGCACTGGGTTTAGGAGGAAATGGGAACACCAATGCCTTTTAAGAAAACCCTTTAACGGGATACATGCTCATCCTCCAGTGTGATCTATGCTATACTATGTCAGCAATGCCCTTCAGCAAACAGGCCAGTCCCTGCACCAGAGAATAAATGGACATAAATCAGACATTAGGAATGGGAAATACACAAAACACTGAGGCAGAACATTTCAGGATATTCCACCTCAGACCTCAGAACACAGTCCTTGAACAAAAAAACTACAAAGGTAGATTGGAACAGCAGAACTGGAATTCATCCATAAACTACAGTCCCTCAGCCATGGACTGAACAGGGACAATGGCTTCCTGACACACAACATGCACTTCAACACTGTCTGACCCCATCCTCATGGGGATGCCTTACATTCATCTGTTCATCTGTGCAAACTTTAGAGTGCACTATAAATAAATGTTAATACAGTGGTCCCCCGGGTTACGAAGGTAATCCATTCCGGATTACCTTTCGTAACCCGGAAATCTTCGTTTCCTGGGGGATCGCTTTAGGAGACGGACCGCGCGGCCGATTTAAAGGGGTTCCTTTCGGCTCCTTTCGGCTCCCGGGGGCTGTTTTTTGGTCCCGGCGGTTTCGGCTCCCGGGGATTTCGTTCCCTGGGGGCTTCGTATCCCGGGGGACCACTGTAATAGTAATCTATTCCACTCACAACAGTCAGTTCCATTGCAAAACTAGAGTTGCCAGTTCATCTCTATGCACACAGACGAGTTTCCTTAAAGCTGGACCTGCAACTTCATGGGATTTGTAATTTGAATTCACATCCTCATATACCAATGGGATATTTATGTCTGGGCCTGGCTTCCACTCCACCAAAAGCATCTGAGGAAGTAGATTGAAGTCTACAAAAGCTCATGCTGCCAATTGCTTTCTTTCAGTTAGTCTCAAAGGTGCTACAAGATCCCTTTGCAGACTGATATACCACAAACAAGCTGACAATGTTACAATAAAAAGTAATTTTCAACTAAAACTCCAATGCTTTGTTTAAAACAAAACAGAGTAAGACAATGTAATTTCAGGGGTGACTATTCTGACCTGACTCAGTTTACCCTGTTTCCAGTTTGGAGGCAGGTATTGGTAAATGAAAATTAACCATTTTGATTCAATTTTTTCCCTCCATTCTCTAGGATTGACCACTGGAACAACGAGAAAGAGCGCTTGGTTCTTATTACCGATTGGTCCCTATTGATCTGCAAATACGACTTTATCAGCCTGCAGTGCCAACAAGTGACCAGAATATCACTCAATGCTGTCGATACCATTTCAGTTGGAGAATTTGAGTTCCCTCCCAAGTCACTGAACAAGTGAGATCCGTGTTTGTGTTTTATTTCATATTTCTTTCCTTTCACCTCGTCTGAATATTAATCTCCTAAAAAAAAACTTCTAATCATTCATAGTGAGGTACAACCAGTCCTGGTTTTCCAGCGTTGAGGGCGGAGCCATCCTTCATGAGGGTTGGTTCCCCCTGTTTGCTCCAATCAGGCAGGACTATGACTTTTGGGCGTGTCCACCAGGGGAATCCATCCCCCTTGTTTGCCCAGTCTAGTTCCTGCCTTCGCTCCGTCAGGTCGTGTTTTCCTAACTCTCCTTTACTCACAAAACAAAATCTTCTTTATTCTCCTTTTACTCCTTACCTCTTCTCTCTCTGTGAGGGCCGACTAAGGTCCGAAGAGCTAGAGGGCCCAGGCATGTCTGGGGAATCTGGCCATGCTACACAGGCTCTCCACAAGAGGAATGGATCAGCCCTGACCCGGGAGGTGCGGCCTGTAGGCCGCTCGGCGCAGCCGGAGGAGGGATATCCCTTTTCTCCGCGCTTGAAGGCGCCGGACCGCGGGAACCTGTCCCGAAATCGGGAGGGTGCGGTTAGCAAGGAGGACGCCGAGAGACCGCAGGAACCTGTCCCGAAATCGGGAGGGTGCGGTTAGCAAGGAGGATGCCGAGAGACCGCAGGAACCTGTCCCGAAATCGGGAGGGTGCGGTTAGCAAGGAGGACGCGAGAGACCGCAGGAACCTGTCCCGAAATCGGGAGGGTGCGGTTAGCAAGGAGGACGAGAGAGACCGCAGGAACCTGTCCCGAAATCGGGAGGGTGCGGTCGGCAAGGAGGACGCCGAGAGAAATGTGAGTAATGCTGCAGTGAGCAGCTTGGGTACCCTGCAGCCTCTCCCTCCCGAACGTCGGCTCCCTTCTCCTCCTTACTAGCCTTACAGCTGGCGCAATCCTGTATTGCCTCCCAAACGGTCTCCTCTCAGAGAGGGGCCCGTTTTCAGGCTAAGGCCGTGGCAGAGAATTCTTCCCACATGTAGTTCTTCAGGCATTAACCAAACCACAGTTTGAATAACTTGACAGAGTTGATATTAAGTTTCTTACCTGGAAAACAGTATTTTTTTTTTTTTAATGCTATTAGTTCAGCTAGAAGGTTTTCTGAACCAGGAGCACTATCCACAGGAGTGAAATATGCATCTTCTGCGAGGATTCAGTTCTGCTTGACGGGATCTGATGTTCATGACTAAAGTTAACTTCACATTTCATAGAGCACAGGAGATCATTTTCCCTTCATTCGTTCCTGACCCCAAAAAGGAACTTGAAAAGACTTGGCTCACACTAGATGTAGGCAGAGTTCGGTGTATTTACATCAAACGCACTTGTCGATGGCGCAAATCAGACAGTCTATTTGTCTCCTTCGGTCCTACATACCTGGGAAGTTTTTCTTCATCGACCCTGGCTTGATGGATCTGGGCTTGCATCTCTCAGTGTGAGTCGATGATGGGTAATACGCTGCAAGGAAGGGTCAGCGCTCATTCCGCTCACAGTGCTGCCACACCTGCCGCCCTAACCACTAATGTTCTTCTCTCCAATATTTGCAGGGTGGCCGCTTGGTCATCTCCTTCCATATTTATCCGTCGCTGCCGAATCAATGCCTTCCAACTGGCTGGGGCATCATTTGGTAGACGGATCCTTCAATCCATCCTATAATTCCTTACCTCAGTTCCCACCCATCTAGGGAGCTTTGGTATGTCCCTCATGAAGGATGGCTCCGCCCTCAACGCTGGAAAAACGAACATTGGCTTACCTTGTGAGATGTTTGTTTTCAGCGATGAGGGCGGAGTCATCCTGCCCACCCGTAACTGAGGAATTTTTTCTCGGTGTCGGGGGGTGTTGTAAGGTTAATAGGATCCTTGTTCTAGTGTCTAGAATTGTTATAGTTAAATGGTTAAACTTTCTCTATTGTTGTTAGTATTTCTTCATTGTTATAAACTCTCTCTGCTTGGCTATACATTGACTGGGCAAACAAGGGGGATGGATTCCCCTGGTGGACACGCCCAAAAGTCATAGTCCTGCCTGATTGGAGCAAACAGGGGGAACCAACCCTCATGAAGGATGACTCCGCCCTCATCGCTGAAAACAAACATCTCACAAGGTAAGCCAATGTTCGTTTTTGAGTCAGTACTAAGACGTTCTTTGCTTTTTGGTTAATGCCACCTTGCCTGTTCCTGTTTAGCTTTTTTATTTTATTTATTTATTAGAGTATTTATACCCCACCCTTCAGCCTTAAAGGCTATCAGAGCGGCTTACAATTAATGTTTTTACTTCTACTCATCAGCTTTCCATTTATGTTCCTCACTATTAACTATGTTTTGGAAGTTTTCCAGGGAAACATACTTGAAGGTTTGACTCTAGCTATCACTGTCACTTTCAGGTACGTACTTATAGGTATGACAGTTGCATTCAAGCTGTCTTATGGGTAGAAACATGATTTCCTGCAATAGTTTCATTTGTTGTAATGAACAGAAACTCTCATAGCCATTGAGTGAGCATGCTATCCATCTTTTCAGGAGAGAAGGCATCGGAATTAGAATCCAGTGGGACAAGCAAAGCCGTGCCTCCTTCTTAAACAGATGGAACCCGTGGTCCGCAAATGTGCCATACGCAACCTTCACAGAGCATCCAATGGCTAATGCCGATGAGAAGATTGCATCTCTTTGCCAAGTAAGGCATCATCATATGTGGGTTTTGTTTTGCTTTCTTGAAATTAAGTTAGTTCTTTGGATAGAAAGCGGAAAATGGTAGGTTTCTGGTTCACAGGGCAGGCCACTTTCTCCTTACTGGATGTGAAGGCTTAAATCAAAGGAATACAGAATAGGATTGGTTTTAGTGCCCTTAAAATTCCCTTTTCCCTCACTAGGCTTTCTATGTGTTTGTATGTATGTGCCTTCAAGTGGCCTGCCAACTAATGGCCACTCCATCAATTTCATAGGGTTTTCTTAGGCACAGAATAATCAGAGGCAGTTTGCCAGTTCCTTCCTCTAAAACAAGAGCCTACAGCACTTGGTCTTCCATCCAAGTACTAACTAGAGTTGACCCTGCTTAAGCTTGAGAAATTAGATGGAATCTGGTGCCTTTAGGATATCTAAGCCATTTGGGTTTTCCTATACTAAATCCTCAGTCCAAAGCAAAGAAAAATTGTTGCTGGCATTTCCAACAGAGGTAAACTAGAATAAGCAACTGACAATGTGTTGCCAAGCTTAAAATGGATTTCTAGTTTTATCTGTTCAAGGTGATAATAGGTTTTCCCTGAAGCCTAATTGACACGATTTGGTCTGATTTTGCACTGTATTTAGTATGCAGACTTTAATACAGTCAGTATTGCATTAATTTTTGGCTGATATATAACTCACAAGTGTGTGTTTGCTTTAAAGTTGGAGAACTTCAAAACTCAGCTGATCCAAGCAGTGAAGAAGGCCCACAAGGAATGTCCTCTCCCTGGGAGGGCAAACGGAGTCCTCCTCCTGGAGCGCCCTCTCCTCATCGAAACTTATGTGGGCTTGATGTCTTTCATCAACAACGAGGCCAAGCTGGGCTACTCAATGACAAGAGGCAAAATTGGATTTTAAAAGCAGCCTTTACACCAAGACGCAAAGGAAAAAGTGGCGGAGCGAACATTGCCTAGCTAATCCCTGGGAGAAGGCGGTGGGGGAGAGATGCATGTAGAGGACTTTTTAGCATATTTTTTTTTAAAAAAATATAAATACCTTTAATAAAAAAAGAATTTTTGATTCTTTTGGTCCGCTAGGATAATACATTTGATCGAGGTAGAAATGTTTGAATCGATAGGGAAAATAATACAGAAACAAAAACTATCTTTCTTCAGTGGAGGACAGCCTTGCCTCCAGACACATTACAGCAGCTGGCGGTTCCATTTCTTCCTCCTCTTACACTTTCTCTTCCCCTTTGAGGATGCACCCCTCTGATCAGCAGCCTTGTTTGCTGGGGGTTGGTAGGATTTTTTCATGGTCAGCTTCATGGCCGGCTTGTCATCCTCTGGCAGCAGCAACACTCCAAATGTTTATTCTTTTCTCCATTGCTGCCTGGTTGGCAGAGTGGAGAGATGGCTGCCTTGTCCTCCTGTCCTGAGGCTGCAGATGTTCAGCAAGCCTTTTCCATGCCATTGCTGGGCAGGAAGATGGCTGCCTCATCCTCCTCCAGCTGTGGCTCCAGATGTTCAGCAAGTCTTTTCTGCACCACATAGTCCTCCATTGACAGTGGAGGATGGCTGGAGGCTCCTGAGAAGCTCCAGCGGCACAAGTGAGACCATGTGAGCTCTATCTTCCTAGAGGAAGCAAAAAATTGGGGCACCCTCACCTCTTGAGCCCAACAAGACTGCCTCAGGCACGTCTTGCACACGGTTGCTACCAAGTAGGCAGGTGCATGCCCCCCCCCATTCCTTACTCAGGGTCCTGTGCTGACTTTTCAGTTTATCTAACAGATGATTGTCTTTTATGGGTCAACCTGAGATGGCCAGAGAAAGCAATTACAGCCCCAAGTTAAAACTTGCTGTGCAGCGACTTGCTGTTGTCAGCCTGCGAGAAATACAGCTACCTTGTAATATTCTAGCTCACGTTTTCTCTCTGTATGCGAGCCTCTCAAATAAACCATCAGTAAGTTTCAGAGCGTATTAATGTTGTTCCCTCTTACGGAACATACAGTTATTGCAAACTTTTTTTAAAAATGTATGCTCAAATGTTTCTTTATGTGTGGATAAATGCTTTATCCCTCTGTTGTGATTGAGGGGAAGTCTGTCCATTTTGGCAGGTCATGAGCTGTTTTGCAAATGTGACTTGTTTTGATTATATAACAGAGTTTTTGGTACTTGTTTAGAAAATACACGAGTTGAAATGAGGCTGGCTGACTATCTTTGCCTTTAAGATCCTTATGCAGTACATACGTCTCACAATGGCTTATTGCAGTGGAGCATCACAAAAGTCTCACTGTGAACACATATGCAACAGTGTCTTGTTTTCGTATAAAATTTTGCCATGTGGGATTGAGTTTTTCTATCAATAGAAAAGGGAATTTTTTGATTAGCTTTATACTTTTTTAATTGAATCTGAATTAATGTCACCAAAGTATCATAGAATAGATTGCAAGGAGAAGGACTGTAGTCAGTTCATTATCCCTTAAACTTGTATACGCTCCCTTCTCAGAATATATGAGAACACTGACGTTGTGCTATCGCATGAAGGCCTTACAGCTGGGATCTCCTCCATCACGTGGCATGTATGTCAATGTGCTTCAGCAGTTACTTATGCTTGTCCTCCAAAAGTTACCCCAAGAGGCTCAGGGAACTCTTCTGGATAGTTTGCCATTAGAGAAGCCGAGCTACTGCCATAAAGGGCAAAGCAACCACTCCATATTCCTATTGTCCATGCATGTGTACTTTCTGTGGATCCCAGTAATATCTCCTCTTTACAAAGTCAAACTTTCTACAGATTTCTTGCCGAGCTGCTGTTCCTTGAAAGTTTCTTGTGACACTCACGAAATAATGATAATCCACGTTTTATAGTGTGTACTCTCTGAAAGTTGTTTTCTCTCTGAGACTTTGTGTAAAATTGATACGGTGCTGTAATGCAACTGATAGCATGCCGGGGTTGGGGCTTTTTGAAGCTCTGTATATTTATGCTTAAATAAACATGGTTAAATGTGAATCTGGAAATCGTACGTGTCCAGTTTGCAAAGTGATTAAGAGTCTTGTAATTCATTTCCTTTTTTTTAAAAATAATAAAGTCCTTTCAAGTTATTACAGATCACCTTCATTACGTGATCTAGGTTCCCCGCTGCAGAAATTACTAGATCCTTTAGACTATTTTTGGGGATTTAGGAAAGACCGTTCCAATGAGTTTTCCCCTGGAGACCTCACTGATCCCCAAATGCTACAGGCAAAAGAAGAGAGAGAAATGAAAGAGATTCCACCTCAACATTAGGAGGAACTTCCTGACAGTAAGGGCTGTTCGACGGTGGAACACACTCCCTCGGAGAGTGGTGGAGTCTCCTTCCTTGGAGGTCTTTAAGCAGAGGCTGGATGGCCATCTGTCGGGGATGCTTTGACTGGGAGTTCCTGCATGGCAGGGGGTTGGACTGGATGGCCCTTGTGGTCTCTTCCAACTCTATGATTCTATGAATTGCAGCTGAAAACTTTCAAGTTCTGAGGTATTTTGAGTTTGAAGAGTGATGGTGGTCATGGTTTAACAAAGCTTTAACAAAACTATTTATTGAAATATCCAAACAAAGTAGCTTGCACACTGTTAAAATGTACACAGAAAATGAAATGTAAAAGTTTGAAAACAAATATCACTTTCCCCCATTTATAAATACCTAAGCACATTGTTTAAAGTGCATTCATAGCAATTTATCCCTCTCTTACCTTCTATATTCAAACTTAAGTGCCCTCGCTCAACTGACCAGTTTTGATTGCTTTTTTGCCTAATGTTGGAAAACCAATGCACACAAACAGGCCTCTTCCACTTCAACTTCACTTTACATTTTCACTTAGCTTTGGGTGTAGCTATTTCACCTCTTCTTGTTTTTCTAAGTAACACATACAGAAGTTGTCCTTACTCAAGAGAGCCAGAGAGCTACCACTGGAGTGCCAACATACGGAAGTCACCTGGAAGTCACCTGCACACAGAGAGCAAAGGAATTTTGCTGACAAATCATCTCTCTTAAAACTTTGACACTGCTTTTTACTGTACGTTCGCTGGGTTGGGAATGCAGGACCCCCCATGAAAGTGGAAAAACCACAAACAACACCTCTCTAGGAATCTCTAGCTCCTGCAAGCAACTCTGTGGTCAATATCAGAAAGTGGCCACAGAATTGAGCTGGAAGATCTACAAATTCCTAGAGAAGTGTTCTCTCTAGGAATCTCTAGCTCCCCAAAAGCAATGACTGGCGAATGCTGGCCACAGAGTCACACTAATGGATCTAGAGATTCCTAGAGAGAACACATTAATCAAAGGGCTGACTACAAGGATCCATCAAAGTCAAAGGGCTGACTACAAGGATCCACCAACCACTGCATTTTGGAAATAGAAAGAATGACTAAGAATACAGTACTGAGTCTAGTATTGGGAGAAAACGTAAATTAAATAAATATTTGAGCATTTAACATGTGACAGTTTAAAATGCAAAGGGTTAATAACACCTGTCTCGCCACAACACCCTTCACCAATACGCTCCCCAGACCTTTCCACATGCACTAAAAAAAGATATGCAAAACTTGTTGAATGTGATTGGAAGTGTGTGCGACTTTAAGTTGCTTGTCAACTTATGGAAACTCATGAATTTCATAGGGTGTTCTTAGGCAAGATGGATTTGCCAGTTCCTCCAAAATACTGCCATGAATTTCATAGGGTTTTCTGCCTTCATACAAATGGGTATTTATCAAGTTTTCAAGCAAACATGCACAGAAGCCCCTTTGGACTTTTAGGGATGGGAAGACCAGCATTAAGCATGTGCACCACAAACACAAACACACCCCATCAAGTATTTAAAGAAAGACAAGAACAGTTGTGTGACCTGACACTAGCTCTGATCTGCCATCAATGGTTTGGGATCCTTACCTTCTATGGGCACCTGGACAGATACGCATCCAGCTGGGGACCACAGGTATACTCTGTTATTCCCAGTACAAATGGCAAGCCGGGACTGGGAGGGATCCCACTGGAACAGATTAATGGGACAGAGCTGCTCCAAGATAACAAACAGCTTCATCTTTTGAACATCCCAGATCCAGACAGCATTAGGAATGTTATCTATTTAGAAGGAAACACCACACATTAAAGGACGTGCACATTCAGTGCCTGGCATGCAAATATACTAATAAAATAGCTTCAGTTCTTTTGCTATGATACCCTAGAGAACAATAATTTCCAAACTCTGGCCCTTTATGTGTTTTAGATTTCTGCTCCCATAAGTCCTAAATAAGTTGCCTGTGATTTTTCACAATCATTTTCATTAATTTACCCATTCATTCCAGTTTTAAACCCAAAGAGAAAATATAAAGCAGGAGGTCCAAGGAGAAAATCAAAGACTGGCTGGCTAGTTCTAACTCAAACAAGTAACTTTTCTAACACTGCTCCAGAGGCAGGATTTGAACTAAAAAGTCACTGGCATTCTTTGAGCACACAATGGCATACATTCAGCCGCCAAGGTACTAACCATTTCTGGTTGCCAAAAAGCAATTGTCTGAGCTGAAAGCTAACATCCCAACTCCGATTCTTGGATTCGCCCGATCTACAGTGGGTTTCACATAATGCAACGAAACTGGGACTTGCATAACTTCATCTGGAATTTAAAAGAAGACGAGGCAGGTGAAACAAGAGGCATGATGTCAATGAGATTCTTTTGAGAAATTAGCAAATTATTAAACTGTGGGGTTAAATGTGCCCCCCTTCCATTGTTCAGCCTGAGTCCAAAATTTCAATGATGCATTTTAGGTTTCTATTTTGCCTTTCCTTCTGTTTATTACCATACCCTATGCAGCTGGATAACTTTTTGTGGTTTGACTAAATTTTCAAATGCAATACTAAGAAAGAACTTTTTTAAAATTAAATTTTGAAATCAGTGTTGAAATGATGCATCTTTACTTCCATGATTTTTAAATCAGACTGTTTTCATCAAAACACTTATTTTCATTGTCATTTAGTTATTTAATTGATACCCCACTATTCTCCCTATGTGAGATCCAAGGCAGCTTACAATATAAGATTAAAATAAAAACATTATATATAAGGAAGTGTTGTTTATGATCCAGCCAAATGCAAAAGATGGTAGGAGAGGTATTGACAGAATCAAAGAAGCCTCCATCCAAAAGCCTTCATTCTACTTTGCAAACCAATCAGTATTATACCAAATCTCAAAACTGGACTGTATCCATTATAGTTGTTCAAAGGCACATCTGTACAATAAAATATTGTACATTTGTACAATAAAAACACACACAAAGTGAGAAAGCTGGAGAGAGTGCTTACATTTACTCTTTGTACTGAAGAGGGAGCTTGCCATTTTCTTGGAAGGAGGGAAAGCGAGTTTCTCCGTTTCCACAGCTGGAGACTTCTCTACTTCCTTATAAACAATCTGGAGAGAAAAGTCAAGTCAGCTCTGCACATTTTACAACAGGCACAATAACTAGCTCCCTTCATCCTGGGTTTGAAAGGAAATGAATGCAGAATTATAGGTGGAAAGAGTGAGCAGAAGGGTTTTCTTACAGTGAAGACAGAACCTTAGAGTAGTGGGATGGAAGTGTGGATGAGAAACTTTGTGATCTCGGTCAACTATTGCCATTCAACAACAGATCAACAGAGAGATTAACATGTAAATCGTCTTCTCTCAACCAAGGGCCACACAGTATATATATATATACCCCACTCACTCCCATGCCAGCATTCTCTGAAGATGCCAGCCACAGATGCAGGTGAAACATCAGAAATAAACTCTTCCAGAACATGGCCTCAATAGCCCAAAAAACCCACAAAAAACTATGGATCCCGACTGTGATCTGTGTCGATCTGTTGTTGAATGGCAATAGTTGACTGAGATCACAAAGTTTCTCATCCAGACTTCCATCCTACTACCCTTCAACATCACATAGGTCAACTATTGTTTGGAGACAAATCACAACCTTTCCTCCCAGATTCTATGAATAAAACACTATATACGTTGGCATGCATCCAGCCTCCAAGACACTAACCATTTCTGGTTGCCAAAAAGCAATGATCAAGATTTGCATTGTGCATATTTGGAAATAGCGGGGCAATCTTGGGTGAACAGGGGCTTTCGATCTAGTTCATGGCTTTCCCTTCTTTCTCTCTCACCTATAAACATCTTCCTAGCAGCAATTATTCCTAAAAAGTACCTATTCCCATAAGCAGCTTTTTTCCAGCCCAAGGGAAAAATCCTCTTTTCAGGTATGCATGTGCGGATATGTATCAATGAGTGTCAGTGTGTCTGAATGAATGTGTGGCACGCTGTTCCTTCATCTGCTTTGACCCGATCCATTTTCCATTCTGGTCCCAACCTCTACTGGCATCCAGAACTTGGAAGACTAACCATGAAGAAAGGCAGCCCTCAGGCTTTTGTAAAAACAAACCAAGGTGTCAACATTAAAAAGTAAATGGTTGGTTTAAATTAAGTGAGCAACAGAATGCGTTGTGAATAAGAAGCCATTGCTTGCCACAGCCAAATAACTACTAAGTATGTACAGCCAAATTGCTCATAGATTGTGAAGTCGAAGGTTTTCATGACTCCTCCTCCCCCCCTCTTCAGTTCACTCTGTTTCCCAGGATAATTTGGAGAGCATATCAACCGTTCCACAATCCCTTAATCTGCTCCTTTGCAATGTCAGGTCGGCCAAAGGTAAGACTCACATCATCCACGACCTCCTCGTGGATGAACAGGCCGTCCTGGCATGCTTCACCGAGACCTGGCTGAGGGACACCAGCGCTGCCACGTGGGTGCAGGCTCTCCCAGCTGGTTACACGGTCAGCGAGCAGATAAGGGAAAGTGGGTGGAGCTGATAATGGACTATTGCGTGGCAATAGTCCATAAAACCAACCTAACCTTGATCAGGAAACCTGTCCAGAAAACAACCCACATCGAGTGTGTGTATTTCAGTCTGAAGACCAGGGATAGTTTGGGGATTCTGTTGGTATACTGGCCACCCCGTTGTCTAACAGACTCCCTAACCGAGCTGACTCAGCTGGTCTCTGAGTTGTTGTTGGAGTCGCCCAGACTTCTGGTCTTGGGTGACTTCAACACTCCTCTCGAGTCCAGCCCTTCTGATTTATCTGGAGCAGCTCAGGAGTTCATGGAATCCCATGACAAGCATGAACCTATCCGAATTGGTCAACGGGCCTACCCATTGAGCGGGTCACACACTCGATAGGATTTTTAGTACGGAACAGGAGTATCCGTGGGCGGAGGTAATCAAAACCTCCGCACTGTCATGAACGGATCATTCTCTGATCAAAATGGAACTAAAAGCCGCGCTTCGTCTCTCCGGGGATGGTGGGCCCATTAGAATGGTTTGCCCTTGAAGGCTAATGGAACCAATTGGTTTCCAGAAGGCCTTAGAGGGTCTAATGGTTGCCAACATCGGTGATTCCGTCGAAGACCTGGTGAATACTTGGAACACCGATCTTCCCAAGGCTATCGACGCAATCGCTCCCGAGTGTCCTTTCCAGCCCGCTTCTAACAGAAAACCCTGGTTCACAGAAGAACTCAGGGAGATGAAGCGGACTTGACAACGACTAGAGTGCAAGTGGTGGAAGACTCGGCTCTCATCCGAAAGAACTTGCCATAGGCAGCACCTTTGCGCCTATCAGGAGGCATTGCATGCAGCACGGAAATCCTTTTGCTCTGCATGCATTGCGTCTGCAGAGTCCCGCCCAGCAGAGCTGTTTAAGGTAGTGGGGGAGCTAATGCAGGTTCCCCTCCTGTGCCAAATCCCCTACTTGACTTTACGACAGCCTGCTGTGACGCGTTTAACATCAACTTTGCAGATAAAATCTTTCAGATAAGGGCCGACTTGGACGCCAACGTTTCACCAGTATCCGCAAATGAGGTATCCAACAACTCCACTGCTGTCATTTTACTGGATGAGTTTCAATCTGTGAGTACTGATGACGTGGACAAGCTCCTTGGAAGCATGAGGAAGACGACTTGCTCTCTAGATCCATGTCCATCTTGGCTGGTCGCCCAGGGAGGGGACGCATTGAAGACATTCCTTTGGGATGTAGTCAATGCATCTCTTAGGGAAGGTATCATTCCATCCTGCCTGAAGAAAGCGGCGGTAAAGCCTCTCCTGAAGAAACCCTCCCTTGATCCACTGGACAGAAACAACTACAGACCAGTTTCCTTGCTGCCATTTTTAAGCAAGGTGATCGAGAGAGCTATCGCCTCCCAACTCCAAGCTGTCTTGGATGAAACTGATTATCTCAATCCATTTCAAACTGGCTTCCGGGCAGGATATGGAGTTGAGACCTTCATGGTTGCTCTGACAGATGACCTCCACTTGAACATCGACAGGGGTAGTGTGAACCTGCTGGTGCTCTTGGATCTCTCATCGGCATTTGACACTATAGACCACTCCATCCTTTTGGATCGGCTGAGAGAAATGGGCGTCAGAGGGCACTGCGTTGCAGTGGTTCTGCTTCTTCCTCTCTAGCAGGTCCCAAAGGGTGAGGCTTGGGGACAGTTGCTCCTCCAAAATCAAGCTTAATTGTGGTGTCCCTCAGGGCGCCATCCTGTCCCCAATGCTATTTAACATCTATATGAAGCCGCTGGGTGAGATCATCCGGAGGCATGGAGCGCAGTGTCATCAGTATGCTGATGACACTCAAATCTACTTCTCCATACCTAGATCATCTGCTCAGACCTCAGATGGTGTCTTCCCTCTTAATGACTGCCTTGTGGCAGTAATGGATTGGATGAGGGAAAACAGATTGAGACTAAATCCAGACAAAATGGAGGTACTGACCGTCACTGGTCCGAAACCAGGTCTGGAAATACAACTCCCAGTCCTAGACAGAGTCACACTCTCCTCGAAGGACTCTGTTCGCAATCTGGGGATACTTCTAGATTCGTACCTTCACATGACTAGTCAGGTGAATGCAACAGTCAGGAGTGCCTGTTATCAGCTTTGGCTGGTACGCCAGCTGCGCCCTTTCCTGGATATGAGGGACCTGGAGACTGTGGTACATGCTTTGGTTACCTCACGTTTGGGTTACTGTAATGCGCTCTACATGTGGCTTCACCCTTGTGCTTAACCCGGAAACTTCAGCTGGTCCAAAACATGGCAGCCAGGATTATCACCGGAACATCAAGGAGAGAACACATAACACCCGTGCTCAAGTCTCTCCACTGGCTGCCGATAAGTTTCCGGGCGCAGTACAAGGTGTTGGTTTTAACCTACATGGCTCGGGTCCATCCTATCTCAGGGACCGCCTCTTCCCATATGAGCCCCCTCGTATGCTTCGGTCCTCTGGGAGGAATCTGCTACAACCCATCAAGACCAGACTTTCACAGACTTCTCAGAGGGCCTTCTCCGCCATCGCTCCCAGACTCTGGAACGACCTGCTGGATGAGATGCGTCTTATCACGACCCCGGCTGGCTTTAAAAAAGCCGCCAAGACGCATCTCTTCCGGGTCCGGCAGGCCTTTCCGGACAGCGGCTAACCTTCCCTGGTTTCCAAGACACCTATCCAGCCTTCCCCAGCCACATCAGATATCACCTCGAGGCTTCCCATAAATCTGGATTTGGATACATTGTATTGTTTTTTGTTTTCATTCCTGTTGTTTTAACCTTGTGCTAGTTTAATCTTATTTTAAGGGGTGGGAGGGATTGGGATGTAACATTTTAATTGTACTTGTTTTTAAATGTTGTATCCCGCCACGATTGCTTGCTCAGAGGGGCAGGTTATAAATAAGTATCTATTATTATTATTATTATTATTATTATTATTATTGCTTTTTGTAGGTTTTTTGGGCTCTGTGGCCATGTTCTAGAACAGTTTATTCCTGTTATTCAACAACAGAACAATACACAGATTAACATGGAAATCACTCCTCCCTACACAGGGTCACTCACACCCCACTCTCTTCCATGCCGGCATTCTCTGAAGATGCCAGCCACAGATGCCGGCGAAACGTCAGAAATAATCTCTTCTAGAACATGGCCACGTAGCCCGTAAAACCCACAAAAAACTATGCTCATAGAATCCTAGAGTTGGAAGAGACCCCAAGGGCCATCCAGTCCCACCCCCCTGCCATGCAGGAACTCTTAATCAAAGCATCCCTGATAGATGGTCAACCAGCTTCTGTTTTAAAGACCTGCAAGGAAGAAGGTTTCGGAGCATCCTCCTTGCCACCCTTGCAGTTGTTCCTACTTCTTGCACAGGAACTGTTCATGAGATTGCACTTTATTTTAATTGCTACTGATTTTAATTTTAACTGTTGTTGATTTTAATACTTGCTGGTTTAATTTAATTTTAAGGGGGGGTGGTTGGGAAGGGGTATGATTGTTGTTTTACTCTGTACTTTTTAACTTTGCTGTACCCCACTCCGACTACTTTGCTAGAGGAGCGGGTTATTATTATTATTATTCTATTTTTCTGTTTTTAAGGACACTGTAAAGAGATCTAGAAATATTAAGTACTATCTTTGGCTTCCATTCTTTTCACGCGTTCCCCTTAAACCATCAGGGATCCCGTCCCAACGTCTCTACTTACTATCTTTGGACTGACAATATTTACAGGATGCTCAAATTCGGCTATTTTCTTCCAGGTCACGTGGTTCAGAATGCGCACCTGATGAACAGAGGAATAAAAAAACACAAGGTAAAAATAAAACACTATGAAACTTTGCTAATAAACAGATTCTTCCTCTCTTTTTGCAGGTTTTCAGTAGTTTACCTTTTCATCAAAACTGCCGATTGCCAAGAACTGACTGCTGGGGCTCCAGGCAATCGATTTAACTCCCAGGGACCATTCGTAGGCATGATAAGTGGACAACAAGCGGCCATCAAGTGAATACAGCAGAACCTTATACTGGAAATAAGAATTTGACATCTTTATACTTAATATAGAGTTTTATATCTTAAAACTGAAAGAACATAAGCTTTTGTCTCTACTCTTATCTCAAGGGCTTAGACAAGTCTCTCCCCCCATGAACTTGCCGATCAATGTCCAAACCTGAAAGCACAAGCTGCGAAGCATTAAATGTGGATTTTCTATGTACTGTAAAGGTATGATTTTTAAAGGCCAGGCAAATTCACTACAAGTATTCAAAGGGAGGTTCAAGCAACAGAATGCAGACATTTTCGAGAAATTGGTGCAAAGCATTATCTGAAAAAGTTTCCAAGTCTGAGCTTTGCATTCACAGACAACTATGACCCAGTTTATACACCGCTGTTGTGAAGAGATGTAAAACATTTTATTGATAGACCCCATATATAGCTAGAACTACAACTTTAAATGTGTATATGATTTCCCTCACCTCAAGACAGCTGTCCCACACTGCTAATACGCAGCCATTTGGAGCCCATTCAATCCCGACCATGTCCTGAGTTTCAGTTTCAAAGTGCTTCCACAAAAACAGAGACAAAGAAATAATATATTATCTATGAATCATAAACCAGAATTTCAAGCTGATTAGTAAACTACAAAGATATAGCCATGTTAGTCAATAGAATCAGTATGCAGAGGGATCTTGTAGCACCTTATTGAGACCAACTGAAAGAAAGAGGTTGGCAGCAGCAGTTTTCCTAGACTTCAGTCTACTTCCTCAGATGCCAACTACAAGATCTCTATATAGTAAGCGACAGTTAGCTTTAATTACAATTCATCATCTCATACTGCAATAGCAATGGTGCAATTTGTTTTGCACAGTTAGTCTCAAAGGTGCTACAGGATCCCTTTGCAGACTCATATTCCAGACAATGGGGGAAGGACCAAAGGTGGGTTTTTACCCTTAAAAGCTGCCAGTCGCTGCACACAAAGAGACTGATGTAGTCTTTGCAGTCTCTCCGCTCTGCCAAGGCCATGTAGCGTCCGTCCTTTGTAAATGCGATTCCTGCCAAAAAAAGAGCGGAGTGCTTGAAGGAAAGGATCACATGGAAGGAAAAGCAATGAAAGGGTAAAACCAACCAGGAAAACAAAGCCTGGACAGAATAGGTATTGTCTTTGGGTGCCATTCAAGGCATACTTGTTACTACTTGGCTCCTGTTATCTTAAGAGGCCTTGCATAATACACACACTTTATTTTCTCTGAAGTGGTAGTCTATGGTTTGTTCAACTCTTCAAACTCCTTATGTGCAGCTCTAGTGCTGGCAAGTTCAAGTGATAGAAAGCCTGAGCATGTGTGAAAGGAAAACAGAACATACTAGATTCCCAGCCATCTCCCTTTTATAAATACAGAAAGAAAATGCTTTCCAAAAGGCCACACAAAACCAAAATTTTAAAATTCGGATACTGGCATGATAGAATCATAGAAATTTAGAGTTGGAAGAGACCACAAGGGCCATCCAGTCCAACCCCCTGCCATGCAGGAACTCCCATTTAAAGCATCTCCGACAGATGGCCATCCAGCCTCTGCTTAAAAACCTCCAAGGAAGGCGACTCCACCACTCTCCGAGGGAGCGTGTTCCACTGTCGAACAGCCCTTACTCTCAGGAAGTTCTTCCTAATGTTGAGGTGGAATCTTTTTTGCTGCAGTTTGCATCCATTGATCCAAGTCCTGTTCTCTGGAGCAGCAGAAAACAAGCTTGCTCCCTCCTCAATGTGACATCCCTTCAAGTATTTAAACAGGGCTACCATATCACCTCTTAACCTTCTCTTCTCGAGGCTAAACATCCCCAGCACCCTAAGGCGTTCCTCATAGGGCATGGTTTCCAGACCCTTCACCATCTTAGTTGCCCTCCTTTGGACACGCTCATTTGGACACGCTCCAGTTTTATTTTAAATTAATTAAAATAAATTTAAATAAAATAAAATAAAAATTAAATTAAATAACCCAGCTATTAGAGAGACACTGGTTTCCCGTAACAATAATCACATTTCATACCAATGTCTTTTTAAATCTAAAACTTTGATCCACTTTGATCAGATATTTTTCATTTATAGTTTTTTTAAGGCATCTCCAGCCTCTCTTTTTGTTATTTATACAAATAAGTGCAAATACCGAAAAGGCAACAGATGAGACATAGACATTTTGAATTTAATTTAAATTGAATATTATATAGACAGTCCAAGTTGGTAGGAGTTTTTATGTTATATTAATAAAAAATGTTATTCTTCTCATGCATCTTTTGTTCATGCATGACAGAGAATTATATCACTCATTTAAAAATAATAATTGTTATCCTGTCTGAGAGAAGTTCACCAGGAGGGGAAGAAAGCCCCAATTCTAATCATCATCATCATCATCATCATCATCATCATCATCCTGACCATGATATCTTCACACTTTGCAGGCACTGTCCACAAGAACTACTACTACTACTACTACTAATAATATATTTATATTCCGCCTCTCCCTATGGACATATAACTTCGCATCAAGGTCAGAAGTATAATTCACCTTCACACATTCCTTCTCCCATCCCTGCATTATCACGATAAACAGAAATTGCCCATCTTCACAACTTAACTGTTGTGTAAAAATGTCTGTTTCAGCTGTTCACAACGGCTTTGAACACTGGACACTTTGTAAGAAAGGCTGGTGGCAAAACAGCCAGCTGTCATTGTCATAAAGCCAAGGAGTTACACAACCGAGTTTATCCCCAACCTCAGACATTCAAGACAGAAACAATCTCATTGCCAAGGAACAGAAGGTGCATGTTCAAGACCCGCTGTACAATAAGCCACTTAATAAATAAATGCCTGGTACATAATCCTGTACGATGTTTTCTTGGTAATTGCCTTCTAGTCAACTTTGACACTACCTGGCACGTGGTCTACCTCTTTTTCTCCTATCTTTCCTAGCAATGTTATCTTTTCTAGGGAGTCCTGCCTTCTCATGATGTGGCCAAAGTTATGACAAGCTCAATTTCGCCATCTTGGCTTTCAGAAAGAGTTCAAACTTGATACGTTTTAAGATCCGTTTGTTTGTCTTTTTTGCCATCCATGGTATCCTCTGTACTCTTCTCCATCACTGCATCTCCAATGAATTGATTTTCTTCCTATCCACTTTTTTCACTGTCTAACTTTCACAAGATGATGGAGAATAAAATGGTTTGTATGATAATAACTTTCATGCTCAGTTGCATATCTTTATTCTTTAGGATCTTGTCTAGTATTTCCATGGCTGCCCTTCCTGTTCCTAGTCTTGTGATTTTTTTCACTGCAATCTCTGTTCTAAACAATGTTTGATCCAAGATATGGGAAATATTTGACTATTTCGATATTTATTTATTTATTTATACCCTGCTCTTCAGCTCTAAAAGCTATCAGAGCGGCTTACAATCATTTCCTTATCATTTAGGACCCTGACACGCGTAGCTATTTCTGATAACATGCACCTGCATGCCGAGAAGGATATTTCATCCTCAGCTCCTGCATGGCCAAGTGCAGTAGCCGAGGATGAATAAGACTCTAGTCTCAAATGTTTCATCCTTGGCTACTGCACTTGGCCGTGCTGCATTTTGCTGCTCCCTGCACTGTCGGTGGAAATGAGGGCAAAGATCCCGGCTTAACCGCAAGTCTCAGAACTAGACACTCTGTAACAGACTTCTGTTGTTTTGGCCTACAGACCTCTGGCACCGAGGGGCTTTCTAGATTGGCAGGAAAGGGTGACATGAGTTGCCATTTCCTTAATACTTAGCAGCTGCACTGCAAGTCCCAGGTGTGTAATAAAAAGGCATAGGGCAGCTACACTGAGGAGGTGTGGGGACGACTTATCTGAAGTCTTTTCTGTTGCTCAGCAACTACATTGGAAGCTGTCAGTATGCTAGAAACACAGGCGGAGCAGCTGCATGAGTGGCAATGAATGGGGCTTTTGGCTACACTGAATCTTTAATATTTATTTTGTTGTTGTTGCCGGCTGTGAACTGCGCAGTTGCACTGGTAAATCATACAGTCAACTGTATTGCCAGCTGCGAACTGCGCAGTTGCATGCGTTCATCACACATGAACTGTGCAGTTATGAAGATCTGTCAAATTACCATTGTGGTTTTGCTTCTCTTTTTAAAGTGCGCAGTTGCATCGGTGCACCATGAATGAACCCCTTTATTTTATAATAATAATAATTTATACCCCACCCCTTTGAGATCAATCGAGGCGGCTTACACATTAAAATACTATTACATCAATAAAACAAACTGCATCCTGCCCTTAAAAAGTTATTAAATCCTTTACAATTTAAGTTTATGAATAAACTTCTTTATTTTATGAATGAATTGACATTTTATGCACAGTTGCATAACAGTTACAGCATCCCAGAGTCCCTACTGCACAAGTCTAGGGTTCGGATTAGGGCTGGAGCTAGGGTTTGGGAGCTTTAAAAAACTGCACAGTTGCACTGCAGAATTTAGACGCAGCTGCGCTGTTACACCCTTTTTAAAAAGAAGCTGGGAAAAGGACCTCCTTTTTAAAGCTGCTTTCCCCCCACTAAAATGCAAAAGAAGTGTGTTCATGCCAAACTTTCAGTGTGGGTCATCTAAAGGCTACACTTTCATGCAGGCATGAACACACCCCTTTTTGCCAGTCTAGATCAGCCCTGAGTGTCTAATAGGGGAGGATGAAACATTTGCAACTTGAGAAGCAAATGTTTCATCCTCCTGTATTAGACACTCTGTGCCGGAGGTCTGTAGGCTAAAAAAAGAGAAGTCCGTCACAAAGCGTCTAGTTCTGGGACTTCCAGTTAAGCCAGGATCTTTGCCCTCACTTCTGCCGGCAGAGCAGGGAGCAGCGCAATGGAGCGGGGACACATCTCTGGGGGCCCTGCCATTACCAGTAACCAAATAGCAGTTAACCACAGTAACCATTATCTACTGTTCTGGGGTGTCATGGATTTCTAATCCATCATTACTGAGATAAGTCATTTAAACTATAGATATATAAACTATAAAAATAAGTGATTTAAATTATAAATATTGCAAAATAACGTTTTTTCCTCAAAGTGATACACCATGCAAGTTATGATCAGTTTTTTGGCGAAGTTTGACACATCAAACTCAAAAAGTTGCCGATCACTGATTTAGGATGAATTCATGTAGATAGTCTGTAGTCTACTAAGAATAAATTGTGTGTTTGGTAAGTGGAAACAGCAGTAACGCTAAAAATGACTATTAACACCCAGGAGATTGAATATATTACAAGCACTGTGCAAACACCTCAAAATTTGATGCAGACTCAAGAACCTGAAATATTATTTCTAGCCCTGATTTCAACAATGTTCCACTGCTCAAACAAAAGCCCTGTATTTATCAGCTGGTCTGGCAATGACTATGAATTGTATATTTTTATGCAACAGCCACCAGTTTTGAAGGGGAGCTTCATTTTCCTGCAAATGGTCTTCTGAAATACAGTTAAATGGATACTCAGTTGAACTTTGCAAACAGAAATGGATGGACTGGGATGGCTGTTGGTTTTATCTCACCAAACTCTCCTGAGGTTCTTGAATCTGATAAAACAAGACTTAGCCAAGATGGATTTTCTCTCTTTTACACCAAAAACATGTGGAATTGCAACGATTTAATAACATCCATAATCCTCCTGCAAGCCTGCATAAATGCATCAGCTGGAAAGGATTTGGATGCAGCTGGATCATGACTTCAAATATTAGGTTAGCTAATATTAGGTTAGTAAAACCAAATATTAGGTTAGTAAAACTTCAAATATTAGGTTAGCTCCACTTACCCTGCTGACAGGCCTTGGGATACTTGATATAAGATACAGATTTTGTACACAAGGACCAGACAGTTATCCGCAGCTGTTGGAAACAGAGAAAGAGACAGGGGAAGGTTATGTTTTTGTTTTTTTAATCCTTGCATCTGAGATGTAGGAGAGAGGTTCTTCTTTTTAAGAAGACGAAAAAAACATTTGCTGGTCTGCATCTTTGCATTCAACAACAATGGCGCGGTTTTGACACCACAGAGAGAAACCCCGAAACAAGAGCAAGACCCCACAAAGAGATCTCAGACATACTCCAGTTTTGCTTCCAGTAAGCAAAGTTATACCCTTGTTATAAAAGAAAAGGAATGCACAGCAATATATGTGCAAAAGTGACTTCAAATCACAGCTGGACAGATGTACCCATGATCTGCCAGTGAGTCTATGACTAAAGGCTGCAACAGAGAGAGGACATGCAAACAGGGCTATTATAAATGGAGCGCCTGCTTCTGACTTCTCAATGGCCACTCTGTTCTTTGTTGCTGTGTGTCTTCAAGTCATTTCTGACTTATGGGGACCCAAAGGCCAACCCCTCCAAGGGTTTTTTTGGCAAGATTTGTCCAGAGGAGGTTTGCCTTTGCCTCCCTTTGAGGCTGAGGGTGAGACTTGCCCAATGAGGGTGAGACTTGCCCAATGGGTTTCCATGGAAGAGCAGAGATTCGAACCCTGCTCTCCCAGAGTCCTAGTTCAACACTACACCACACTGGTACCCAAATGGTGCTCTTTAAAAGATTTTGGACTACTAATTTTGGAGTACTAATCCCAGACTACTGCCCAACATGACTGAGGCTTCTGGGAGCTGAAGTCCAAAATCTCTTAGGAGTTTATGACATGCAGGAGATCGAGAGTTTATCCTGTGAATATCCTGGAAAAAACATTGTGTAATTATGCAAAACCATTTCACATGATGTCGCACAAAACCCGCCAATAAAGTGGTCACAAGGAAGCATTAATGCACATCTTTTTACTTTCGGGATTTCAGCAATAATGCATTTCTGACATCATTTTATTTGCGCAATTGTGTGTGATAATTATTTGCACAGTCACTTGCCATTTCCGCTTGATTTGTGGGATGCTTTAACTACACTTTAATCTCTCTTTAACGCTGAAATTAGCCCGAGTGTAATAAACTCCTTAAAGGGCACCGTTTGGGGACCACGGCTCTATACTGTCGAGAGCCACCTATCAGCAGCTATTCCATCAGATGCCAGCAGAGGGAGGGAAGAAAAGCAAGACCATTCTGTTTGCAAACTGTTTATGTAAATTCCAAAAAAGCAAACCTTGATTTTGCCATTTCATATAAAGGACACAATTTTATTATCCACTGTATATAATGGGACTTGAGCATCCACGGATTTTGTTACCCATGGGGTTTCCTGGAACCAAAGCCCAGTGGATACAAAGGGACCACCATATAAGCCACATAAAGGAGGTAATTTAATAATGATTTTTTTGCTGATTTTTGTGGATTGATAGTGATAGAGGTGGAGAGCCAGCATGGTGTAGTGGTTTGACCACTGGGCTATGATCTGGAAACCAGAGTCTGATTCTTTGCTTAACTATGGAAACCCACCTTGGGCATGTCACACTCTCTCAGCCCCAGAAAACCCCACGATAGGTTCATTTTCAGGGTCATCATGAAGTCGGAAATGAACTGAAGGCAAACAACAAGGAGTGGAAGTGCTAATGCAACCAAATTGGACAAACCCTTGTCCTCATAGATGAATTTCCCTTCAAGCAACTTTTTCCACAACAGATTTCTCTCCCTAAACTAGGTTTACGGGTTTAGTTAATTTTTTTTCAGTCTCACATCCTTCTGGTAAGGTGTCTAAGAAGCGGACAGCTGTTGCTTTGCAGCGAAGTAACGCGAAGGGTGGGAAGCCAACCAGAAGCTGCAGCAGCATTTTCCAAATAGCCTAAAAACAGCTGAGAAATACTGAAGTATTTAGAAAGTAATGTGATAAAACAGTCTGAAGAGCTGGGCTAAGGAACTGCACCCGCCCTTTGACAACCCTCAGCAGGTGGCAAGACTGGCGATTTTTACTGCTCAAAACCCACGCTTAGACAACCTTACCTTCTCAAGTGACTTGGCAACTTTTGTCCCAGACTTGACTAGGTCAACAGGACTCCTTACATAGCTGCGTCTGTCAGCATAGGATTTCAAAAGATTATGCAGGGCACATTCCTGGACAGAAAGTTTTTTTTTTTTCAATCGATACAGCCGTTTACAGTTACTAAGGATTAAAGCCCCAAGCAGAGAGGAAACGGCTGCTGGGGTTTGTAGCAATCCACCAGACGTTTAGAGCACAAGCGTTGCTCCAAATGGGAACAAATCGATCCATCCAGGAGTGTTTTGGGCATACAAACAAAATCAGTATGTGCTTTATGGATTACTGCAAAAAGCCTTTGAATGCATAGATCACAAAAAGCTATGGACTGTTCTTAAAGCAATATGAATGCAACTACACTCAACTGTTCAGATGTGTAACCTATACTCAGGACTAGAGGCAACTGTGAGAACAGAATATGGAGAAAGTGAATGGTTCCCAATTGGTAAAGGGGTCAGGCAAGGATGCATCCTATCGCCCTCCTTTTTTCAACCTGTATGCAGAAAATATCATATGCAGAGCAGGTTTAGTCTTGGAGGAAAGAGGAGTGAAGATAGAAGGAAAGAAAAGCAACCATCTAAGATATGCAGATGACACCAAACTACTAGAAGAAAGCTACAAAGACTTGGAACAATGACTAAATAAAGTCAAAGAAGGAAAGTACTAAGGCAGACTTAATGCTCAAAAATAATGAGCATAGAGGTCAACTTATGCAATGAGGAATTGGAAATAAAGATTTCTTGTACCTTGGGTCTAAAATTGATCAGAAAGGAGGCTGCAGTCAAGAAATAAGAAGACTAGGAATGGGAAGGGCAGCTAAGGAAGAACCAGAAAAGATCCTAAAGAGTAAAGATATACAACTGAGCACTGAAGTTAGAATAATTCAAGCCATGGTGTTCCCCATAACTATGTATGGATACGAGGGCTAGACTGTGAAAAAGCAGATAATAAGAAGTACAACAGTTATATGTTTCACCCATGTTTCAGCAAAATACTCTGAAGCCAACATACAGGTAGTAACCAAAACCAAGACATCAGGCTCCACTCTGGAGCCCTTAAGGCCATTTCTAGAATTCCCTCCAAGTCCAGATCTAATCTTTAGGTTTTGGAGAATTGCAGATATGAAAATCCGAATCTGTCAAAATGGTATAGAGCAGAACTGAGCGGTTCCCCAAACCTGTAACAAAGCCATCAAGAATCACATTTCATTTTGCATACCAGAGCAACAACAACAACAACAAAAAAAAAACCCATAAGCATGGGAGAAACATTTGCTTTCACCAGCTGAATTTAATGGTGGTGATTGTTCATTGTTAGCTGTGGCCTTATGAAAAGTATGTCTTTTTAAAAGAGAGGATACATATCCATAAATGGAGGTTAAAGTTTAAACGATCCAAATTTGTGTAGGAAGAGTTTTGAAAGAGAACTTGCCAAGCACTCTCTGAAATAGACAAATAGTATCCTTAAAACACTCATCCCACAACGCTAGTCCACAATCTGCTTTCGGACAGATGATGGATTTAGAAGCTCTGAGAGTAAACAGCACAGACACCAACATATCCTGGCCAGCTGCCTGCCACAAGTTAATTTAGCAACGTGTTTACAGCTGGGGAGAAAGTCTATCCCCGAATGCACATGCCAACTTGGCAAAGGCTTAATGAAAATCCTTGCAGGGTCATGTGGAGTTCTGATGGCCTGTCATAAATACTCGCCGTCCCACCTCCCAAACCCTCAAGCTGCGTGTGGGCTGGCAGATAGGCATCTGTCCGCTCACAAAAGGAGGTTGGATAACAGGAATAGTTTTCACCCTGTTAAAGCTGCTTGCTATTCCAAAGTCTTGTGCCTCGTTTTCTATTGCACAGCACTCAGCAGCTAAAGAAAAAAAAAGCAAGATGCAGCAGGTAAACTTCCATCTAGAATCATTGAATCCTAGATTTGGAAGAGATCACCCAGTCTAACCCCATTCTGTCATGCAGGAAGACACAATCAAAGCCAGATAGCCATCCAGCCTCTGCTGAAAAACCTCCAAAGGAGACTCTACCACTATCCAAAGCAGTGTCTTCCACTCTTACCGCCAGGACATTCTTCCTAACGTTTAGGTGGAATCTCATTTCTTGTATCTGTTCACTATGGGGATAATGCAACTAGCCTGCCAAACGCTGCCTCAGTAAGACAAGCATCCGTATAAAGCAGGTCAATATCACATTGATTCTGAAACAACTATAATGTAAGGCAGTATCACATACATTGTAATATTGCTATCCAC
Source organism: Urosaurus nigricauda (assembly GCA_034509955.1). NCBI lineage: Eukaryota > Metazoa > Chordata > Lepidosauria > Squamata > Phrynosomatidae > Urosaurus > Urosaurus nigricauda. The sequence goes on along the minus strand of JAOEGL010000008.1, from coordinate 2,708,482 downwards.
ATAATATTACGGCTGATGCTAGATCCAAAAGAGAGACTGTCAGCTTAGTAATTCTATGCTTAGCCACTATATTGACACCAGCTCAAAAGAGGGTTGAACATAATGGGTTATCTTAACATTTGAGACTAAAGATTCTTGGAGTATTTTACTCTTCATTACCTTATTATATAAGATTTTACCATTTCTCTTTCATTTGTTTAATAATAATAATAATAATAATAATCCGCTTCTCCAAATGATTGAAAAGGCTTACACTAAAAATCCATAAAATAAAATAACATCATGTTTGATTATGTCCCAAACCTTCGCTAACCCTCCCGTCCACAATAAAATACAATTAAGTTATTGGACAGTTATTAAAACAATTATTAAAAACAGGGGAGGGGTAGTTAGGGCAATTATCGAATGAATAAATGCAAGGTTACTGGGAGTTTTATAATAGGAAGCCAAGAGCATATGTCAATTTTGTATTCTGTTCCCCTACAAAGGTTAGCAACCAAAGTCAGCCTTTCCACAATCACTTTTCAACATTCAGGCTCTCTGCACCAAAATCTAGAGAGAAAACCCTCAAGAATCAAGAAGTGGTCTATTTAAAAACAAAAAGGGAAGGCAGGCTCACAAACAGAGGTCAGTAACGCCCTGCAGCTTTAAGAGCTTCAAGCTATTTTAGGGGCAAGGATGCAGACAGTAACACTTGATATGTTGGAGAAGCATCCCCAATTTCACACTTACATGGAACTCGGTAGTATTCAGAATGTGGCGGCCATCTGGGCTCCAGCAAGTAGCCACCAGTCCCGCTGAGCCTTCATCAATCTTGCAGTGCCAATCGGGTTGCTCCAAGGACCAGACCTAAGTCGGAGAGGAAGAGCATCCAGGTGAGGATTGACTGGGAAAGGCGCCTAAAGTCCAACCACATTCCATTCCAGCTCAGAAAGCCAAGTGAGATCAACCAAGACCATGAAGGATTGGCGATGGATCCCACTACAGAAGTAAGCCATTTTGTTTCTTCTCTCTTTGCAACTCCTTAATCCATAAAGTTATAGTCTCCTGTATCCAAAATACTTGGAATCAGAGCTGCCTTATCCAAAACACTTGGAATCAGAAGTGTTTTGGATGTTTTTTTGGATTTTGAAATATCTACATATACTGTACATAAGGAGATATCTTGGAGATGGTGACCCCGGTCTAAACATGACATTTGTTTATGCTTCGTATATAACATATACACATATCCTGGTGGTAATTTTATATTGTCCATGAAACAAAGTTAGTGTGCCTTAAACTATCTCAGCCACTCCTGTGGACAATTTTGGAGCATTTTGGAATTCAGGACCAGGGAAGATTCAACCCATAATACACTTTTTAGGGGAATAGTTAGATGATGATGATGATCATCATCATCATCATCAATATTTTTATAGAGTGCTGTAGACTACTCTAGTAAATGGAATGGCACCCTATGGCACCATTAGAGGAGGTAGCATTTGTTGCACCATAAACATTAGGAGGGCTCTGCCAAAGATGATTGTTTCCAATAAATCTTATAGCCTCTGAAGTTGTCCTAGAACTGCACTGTTAAAAATATGTTAAATATAATGCAACTGAGGAAGTAGACTGGAGTCTACGAAAGCTCATGCTGCCAACTTCTTTCTTTCTTTCAGTGAGTCTCAAAGGTGCTACAAGGTCTCTCTTCACACTGATTCCACAGACTAACACAGTTATATCTTTGACTTCTATTTAAATATATGGTGCAAGTGTTCTCTATTAATAATATAACGGGCAATGTGTCTGCAAAACATGTTGTAAAAGGCTTGTAAACCGGTTGTGTGTGGCACGTACGAATCTCCTCCAGGTAGGGAAACTTTGCAGTGGATGCACAGAATGCTTTAGCAATAACCTAGTTAAGTTTTGCAGAACTCTTTCTGTGGTTTGTTTACAACTACCAGTTCAATGACCAAGACTTTTCAATATCTAACATTGGTAGGATTGCTCTTTTCTTCTCCTTCCCTTCTGCTGCAGCCCTCCACAATGTCAAAAACCTATTCCAGAGAGTTTCCTGACCTCAGGACCAGGTTCTTAGAGTGTACAGAAGGATGCACAAAGAAGAGGAGACCACTAACTATGGATAGGTTTTGGCATCCAGCAGAAATACTGGCTCCTGGCCTATGTCCACCTTGTGATGGTCATAGCTGATTCTCAATGAACAAACAGGGAACAAAACAGGTTACTAAACTTGTCTATAAATGATTTCTATAAATGGAGAGACCCTCCTGGTGGTGCCATGCTTTGGAGCAGGGAATTTACTTCTGTGGCACTACATGGAACGATCCTACTTCTGTTATTGGACATGCTATAACAATTTTTTTGTTTTGGACACATGTTGAAAACCGACCTGTTTTTGCAAATCTCCTCTGTATATTTCAGCCTACCATGTATTTCATGGACAATGTATACACTGGATTTTAATTCAGTGTATGGATACAATGTATGCTGATTACTGTACTCCTTAAGATCCAAAACAGTTTAGAAATAGTTGCAAATAAAAAAAAGGCTTGACTTGACCCAGCTCAATCTCCTCCTGCAAGATAACAGTACAGTAATTATTTCTTTCCAAATAAGCAAAAGCAAATGCTACTGAAAAACAGACTCCCATGGCAGAATTGTTACTGAAGGATACGCTATTTGCATTTCTTTGAAAGCGAGTGCAACGTTTGTCATTGAAGTGTGGTGCTTTGGGATGAAAGCATTACTTAAATCGCTGGATTCAGTATCTGTTACTAAGGACTGCATAAAATAATGCAGTTTGAGACCTCTTTAACTGCTATGGTTCAATGCTATGGAATCCTAGGATTTGTAGTTTGTTTTGGTACCAGAGCTCTCTGACAGAGAAGGCTAGACCCTTTACAAAACTACACATTCCAGAATCCCATAGCATTGAGCCATGGCAGCTACAGCGGTGTCAAAATTGCATTATTTCTCCAGTACAGGGAGAGTAGACCTAAGATGGTCATTTTTTAGCAGCTGTCCAGTTCAAGAAGAGGCAGCATATTGTTGGGAGTGCGCACCTGCACAATTCCCCGTCTGTACATGGCGCATAGTATGAAGAGGGAATCCGAAGACCACTCGATGTGCTGGATTTGGTCCAAGCAGGTGAAAAGCTGCAGGATTTGGAGGGTGTTGACATCCCGAACCACCAAACGGTACTGCACACCTGAAGCCTGAACAAGAAGCAAAGAAAATATACAGTATAGTGTAACTGAGACAGGGCATGGTGTAATCTCACATCTGATACCTCTTACAGTCCCCTCTCCTTATCCACGGATTCAAGCAGCCACACCTTGACATCATTCCCCAAAAAGTGTAAACTCCAAATAGCAAACCTTGATGTATATAAGGGACACCAGGAGTTTAAAGTAATGTTTGAAATTTTAATATTATAATTGTTTAATTCTGTTTTAAGGGGGGGGGGAGGATATTGTATAAGTATATATTTGTATTTTTATCTGCTGTACGCCGCTTTGTTTTTTTAAAAAAAAGCAGGATAGAAATAAAAGATTTATTTATTTATTTTGCTATGCCATTGTCTTTAATGGGACTTGAGCATCAACGGATTTTGTTATAAACGGTGGGTCTTGGAACCAAACCCCAGCGGATACCAAGGACCCACTGTACTACTTTCGCCAACAATCCTTACACCAAGGCGAAACTCACCAGGCATTTCCCATCTGGGGAAAATTGGCACAACTGGCTGGAGAGCTTGAATACTTCGGAAAAATTCATATTGTCCAAATCAGGGAGGATAGGAAGGCGATACAAGGGTCCAAAGCTCAGCCCAAGTGCATAGTCTTTGTGCTTAGTCTCTGCGTCTTTATTTTGCCGAAGAAGTAGGTCCTAATGGTTGTTCCTCCAAAGCAAAGAATAAGGGCCTTGAATGTCAAGCAAAGGAAGAGATCTTCCAGATCATGGAGCAAAATGGTCCTTTTCATTCGATCAATAAGGATACTTCTTGCTGGAAGGATGATGGAGCTCTTCCTCTAAATGTTCTGGAATAATGGGCAACTTCTCTAGTTCGGGGAAGGAACGCTGTTTTCCAACCTGATGGTAAAGAAGAGACACACTTTCAATTCAATGAATTTATTACGACTGATAGCCAGCATAAATTTATTTATTTATTACGTATTTATTTACGTTATTTATACCACGCCCTTCACCCCTAAAGGCTCTCAGAGCGGCTTACAATTATTATTTTAATTAGATTATTTAAATAATAATAATAATTAAAATTATTTAATCTTAATTGTTATTTTAATTATGATTTTAATTTAATTTTAATTATTTATTTTAATTATTTAAAATTATCATTTTTATTAATTATTTAATAAATACACTGTCATAAAAGGAGAAGCACCCCCTTGGATAAAGACACCTCCAAAGTGGGAGATGAATATATGTGTGTGTGTGTGTATCAATAGCAAGTACATTTCTATGCTGCTTATCAGTGGATTTAAGCATTCCCTAATTGGATTACAATGTGTAAACTAAATATATAAATATACATATATATGCTTATGTACTGATAGAGATACCCCCAAAGTGGGGTGAATTTGTTTATATGGGTGGAGGACATCTATCTATCTATATATAGATGTTAAAATGATGACGGAACCCCCAAATTGGAGTAGATAGATATAGACCAATATACAGAGTACTAATAAGAACAACCTTAAAGTGGGGAATATACATAAACACACACTGATAAAGATACCCCCACATTGGGAAAGATAGACAGATGATAGATAGATAGATAGATAGATATGCTAAAGTACTGGTAAGGACACCTGGAAGTGGAAGTGGTGGAATATATAAATACAAAGGTGTGTGTATTCTAATATACTGATAAAGATGACAACCAAAGTGGGGAAGATAAATAGATAGATAGATAACCGATATTGAGTACTGATAAAGACAACCTCAATGTAGGAAATACACACACATATTGATAAAGCTGCCCCCAAAGTGGTAAAGATAAATAGATGGATGGAAAGATAGATAGATAGATGAAGAGACAGATGGAAAGATAGATAGATGAAGAGACAGATGGAAAGATAGACAGACAGAGACAGACAGGTAGATAGATGGACAGAGAGATGGACAGACAGATAGGTGGATAGATGGACAGATGAATGGATGGATAGATAGACGGATGATAGGTAGATGGGCAGACAGACAGACAGATAGGTGGATAGATGGACAGATGGATGGACAAATAGACAGATAGATGGATGGATAGATGGACAGACTAATTGATAGACGGGTAATTATGTATCTATCCATCTGACAGATAAGTGGATAGATGGTAGATGGATGGATGGATGGATGGATAGATAGATAGACAGACAGACAGATAGACGGATAGATAGGAAGGAAGGTGGAGAGAGAGAGACAGACGGACGGACAGACAGAGGGATGGACAGATAAGTAGGTGGATAGATAGATAGATAGGCAGACAGACAGACAAATGGATGGATAGGTAGGAAGGAAAATAGACAGACAGACAGATAGGTGGGTAGACAGACAGATGGATGGAAGTACTAAAGACAACCTCAAAGTGGGGATATATATATATATATATATATTGCTAAAGACGCCCCCAAAGTAGGAAAGCCAGCCAGATAGATAGATAGATAGATAGAGGTAGAGAGGGAATGAATGTCTAAACAGGAATGTATTGGGGGGAGTAGCTTCTTCTGAGGCTGCATCCACACTGGAGAAATAACCCGGTTTGGCACCGCTTTAACTCGTCGTCTGACCCACTGCTATGGAATTCTGGGAGTTGGAGTTTGTTGTGGGGCCCAGAAAGGAGCAGAGCTCCTCTCTGGGCCCCACAACAAACTCCAACTCCCAGAATTCCATAGCCTTGAGTTAAAAGTTAAAGCGGTGCCAAACCGGGTTATTTCTCCAGTGTGGATGCACCCTGGAAGGCTTAACCCCCCCTCTAAATCCACACTAAAAAGGGGGGTTTGGAGACTATAAGAGAGACCCCCCCCAGCTAGAGCTCCTTTTGGGGGTGAGGACGGAGGAGAGAGAGGGGCTGCCTGCCTGACCCTCCAATCCCCCGCCCGGAAGTCTCCCTCTCTTGGACAGACCGGAAGGGGCGGGGCCAGGGAGGCACTGCTCCCCGGGGCATGCTGGGGAATGTAGTTTGTGTCAGAGTCCAAGGAGGCTCAGTTCCCTAGTAGTCCAGGGAGGATGCTCTGCAAAGCCAGGCCTGGGTCTGGCCTCCTCCTCCTCTCCCTCTGCCTCCCTCCATCTCTCCTGGCGCCCTTGGCTTTCCTTAGGGGCCCAGGCCTTCTCAGGATGAGGCCCACAGGGTGGCAGCCTCAGTGGTCTTTGGCTTCCAAGGTGGACAGATGGATACATGGAAGGATAGATAGATAGATAGACAAAAACAAACAGCTTCATTTATATACCGCTTCATACCCTTAAGGAGTGTCTAAGCGGTTTACAGTTGTAAGCTATTTGCCCCCCAACAATCTGGGTACTCATTTTAGCGACCTCGGAAGGATGCAAGCCTGAGTCGAGCTTCAGCCCTTTGCTGGTCTTGAACTTGCCACCTTCTGGTTTTGAGTGAGTGGCTGCAGTACAGGCATTTAACCACTGCACCACCAGGACAGAAAGACAGATAGATACATGGATAGATAGATGGATGGATGGATAGATGGATAGATAGATGATAGATAGATAGATACACGGATAGATAGACTGATGGATAGATAAATAGATAGATTGGTAGGTGGATAGATGGATGAATAGATGGATAGATAGATGGATAGATGGATGGATGGATGGATGGATGGATAGATAAATAGATAGATTGGTAGGTGGATAGATGGATAGATAGATAGATAGATAGATACATGGATAGATAGATGGATGGATAAATAGACAGATACAGTAGATGGATAGATAAATAGATAGATTGGTAGGTGGATGGATGGATGGATGGATAGATAGATAGATACATGGATAGATTGATAGATACATAGATAGATAGATACACGGATAGATGGATGGATAGATAGATTGGTAGGTGGATAGATGGATGGATAGATAGATAGATAGATAGATACATGGATAGATAGATAGATAGATAGATAGATAGATACACGGATAGATGGATGGATAGATAAATAGATAGGTTGGTAGGTGGATAGATGGATGGATGGATAGATAGATACATGGATAGATAGATAGATGGATGGATAGATAAATAGATAGGTGGATAGATGGATGGATAGATGGATGGATAGATGCATGGATAGATGGATAGATAGATAGATACATACATACATACATACATGGATAGATAGATAAATAGATAGATTGGTAGGTGGATAGATGGATGGATAGATAGATGGATGGATAGATGTATAGATAGATGGATGGATAGATAAATAGATTGGTAGGTGGATAGATGGATGGATAGACAGACAGATAGATACATGGATGGATAGATAGATAGATAGATGGATAGATAGATAGATAGATAAATAGGTAGGTGGATAGATGGATAGATAGACAGATGGATGGATAGATAAATAGGTAGGTGCATAGATAGATACATGGATAGATAGATGGGTGGATAGATAAATAGATAGGTAGGTGGATAGATAGATAGATAGATAGATAGACAGACAGATAGATACATGGATAGATAGATAGATGGATGGATAGATAAATAGGTAGGTAGGTGGATAGATGGATAGATAGACAGACAGATAGATAACATGAATAGATAGATGGATGCATAGATAGATAGGATGGATAGATAGATAGATAAAATAGATAGATAGATAGACAGACAGACAGATACATGGATAGATAGATGGATGGATAGATAAATAGATAGGTAGGTGGATACATGGATAGATAGATAGATACATACATACATAGGTAGCTGCATATATGGATATGTTTAGGGGTAGATAGATAGATACATGGATGGATAGATGGATAGATAGACAGATACACGGATAGATAGATGGATAGATAAATAGATAGATAGGTAGGTGGATACATGGATAGACAGATAGATAGATAGATAGATAGATAGATGGATAGATAGATAGATAGGCGGATGGATAGATGAATAGATAGACAAAAAGATGGAGAGATAGACAGACAGATGGATAGATGGATAGATAGATAGATAGATAGATAGATTATAGACAGGTAGATAGATGAATAGATAGATAGATGGATGGATGGATAGATAGATAGATGCATGGATAGATAGATACATAGATGCACAGATGGATGGACAGATAGACAGACAGATAGATGGATGGATAGACAGATGGACAGGCAGATAGATGAACAGATGGATCAATAGATAGATGCATAGATAGACAGATACATTGATAGATGGACAGATGGATGGACAGATGGATAGGTGGATCGGATAGATAGATAGATAGATAGATAGATCTATTTATCTGTCCATCTGTCGGATGGATAAAGGGACAGATGGATGGATAGACAGATAGATGGACAGATTTCTGTCTTGATCTGCTCTAGGACCCATTTGTTTGCCTTCTTGTCAAAGGAGAATCATACACTGAAGAGATTCAAAAGGGACATTCTGCCATGCAGGAACTCTCCATCAAAGCATCCTCGACAGATGACCATCCGGCCTCTGTTAAAAGACCTCCAAGGAAGGAGATTCCACCACACTCCAAGGCAGCATCTTCCATTGTTGAACAGCCCTTACCATCAGGAAAATCTTCCTAATATTTAGAGGGAATTTCTTTTTCTGTAGCCTGAATCCATTGCTCCATCTCCTATTCTCTCGAGCAGCAGAAAACAAGCTTGCTCTCTCCTCAATGTGACATCCCTTCAAGTACAGTATTTAAACAGGGAGGGCTACCATATCACCTCTTAACCTTCTCTTCTCGAGGCTAAGTCCTCATAGGGCATGCTTTCCAGACCCTTCACCATCTTAGTTGCCCTCCTTTGGACCCACTCCAGTTTCCGCACATCCTTTTTGAATTGTGGTGCCCAGAACTGGACCCAGTATTCCAGGTGGGGCCTGACCAAAGCAGAATAGAGTGGCACTATTACTTCCCTCGATCGAGACACTATACTTCTATTGATGCAGCCTAAAATTGCATTGGCCTTTTCAGCTGCTGCATTGCACTGTTGACTCATGTTCAACTTGTGGTCTACTTGGATTCCTAGATCCTTTTCACATGGTGTCTCATTCAGCCAGGTGTCCCCCATCCGATATCTGTGCATTTCATTTTTCTGTCCTAAATGCAGAACTTTACATTTCTCTGTGTTGAATTTCATTTTGTTAGCATTGGCCCAGCTTTCTAGTCTATTCAGGCCATTTTGAATTTTGATCCTGTCCTTTGGGGTATTAACTACTCCTCCTAGTTTAGTGTCATCAGCAAATTTGATAAGTATGCCCCCAATTCTCACATCCAAGTCATTGATAAAGATGTTGAATAGCACTGGGCCCACTGGTCACTTCTTTCCAGTATGAAAAGGAGCCATTGCTGAGCACCTTTTGGGTTCACCTGGTTCTTAGTCATGCTCAGAATGGAAGCATTTTGGAATCTCTCCTGGACAGAACAGGCGGAAATGTTGGACATGTCCTGGGAAAGGAGGACCAAATCTGGTGACCCTGGTACATGGTGATGGGGAATGCAATGGCTTGGATGATCCTGACTTTAGTGTTCGGTTGTGGTTGTGGTTGTCCTGGACTCATGGGGACCCTGTGGATGAGACACCTCCAAGCCCTCCCTGTCCTCCATGGCTCTGCAAATTAATTTCTATTGTTCCTATGATTTAGCTTCCTTGATAGGAGGAGAGGCCTGGTATTCCCAGGAGGAAGCCTGTGCTCCAGCAGCAAAAGCATGGCAAGGAAATTCCCGGGAAAGAGCCCGCCAGTTTCCCAACCAGGATTAACTCTTCACAAACCATTTCCAAGTGCAAAAGAGACAAAGAACCCATTGGCTTGCTTGCTTTTCCAAGTACTTAAGTGTATACAGGGCTAGCCATGGTGGGCCATACAGCCAAGTGCAATAACAACACCCAGAACCCACAAAACAGAGACACCTTTATTGCAACAAACAAAATACGCAAAATGTTGTTGCAAGCTTCTATGTATTCCTGCATGGCAGAATGGGTTTGGGATGGATGGCCCTTGGGGTCCCTTCCAACTCTAGGATTCTATGTATTCCTGAATAGCAAAAGAGAGAGGGAGAGAAAGAGAGAGAGCAAAACCAAAATAAAATAAAATAAAATTTCATTGAACCCAAAAGAGCAAAGGAAGAATACAAATTGTGCAAATAAATGTGCATTTAGCAAAAAATAAAAAAATAAAAAATACATAAAATAAAAAATAAATTAAAATTTAAATTTTTTTTTAAAAATTTAAAAAATCAAAGCCAAAAATTTGCAAAAATAAATAAAATTGCATTGAGCCAAAAAGAAAAAAAGGTAGAATACTGTACAAATATAAATGTATATTTAGCAAAATGAGAGCAAAGCTGAAACTTACAAATAAAATTGCATTGAGCCCAAAAGAGCAAAGGTAGAATGCAGATTATACAAATAAATTTGTATTTAGAAAAAAAAAAAGGAAATCCAAAATATACAATAAATAAATAAAAATGCATTGAGCCAAAAAGAGCAAAGGTAGAATACAAATTGTACAAATAAATGTGTATTTAGCAAAAAAAAAATTAAATTAAATTAAAAATTTAATTGTACAAATAAATGTGTATTTAGCAAAAAAAATTAAATTAAATTAAAAATTAAAAAAATTAAAGCCAAACAATTGCAAAAATAAATAAAAATGCATTGAGCCAAAAAGAAAAAAGATAGAATACAAACTGTACAAATAAATGTATATTTAGCAAAACAAGAGAGCAAAGCCCCAAAAATATAACAAACAAATAAAATTGCATTGAGCCAAAAAGAGCAAAGGTAGAATACAAATTATACAAATATATTTGTATTTAGCAAAAAAAAAAAGGGGGGGGCAAAGCAAAAATATACAATAATTGCATTGAGCAAAGGTAGAATACAAATAATACAAATAAATGAATATTTAGCAAAAAATAAAAAAGCAAAGCAAACATTTCTTTTGCAATAAATAAATAAAATTTCATTTAGCCAAAAAGAGCCAAGGTAGAATACAAATTATACAAATAAATATGTATTTAACAAAAAAAGGAGCATAGCTGGAAAATGCAACAAATAAATAAAATTGCGTTGAGCCAAAAAAGAGCAAAGCAAACCATAAAAGCAAGAAATGAATTTACATTTAGCCAAAAAGAGCAAAGCAAACGAAAAAAAGGCAAAATACAAATAAATTTGCATTGAGCCAAAAAGAGCAAAACCAAAAATAAAAATAAAATAAAATAATAGAAAGCAAGAAACAAATAAAATGGCAGTGACCCCCAAAAAAGAGCAAAGGAAAAGAGAAAAAGAGATAGCAATAAATAAATAAATTGGTATCGAGCAAAAAAAGAGAAAAGTTTACTGAGGCAGACATTGGAAGAAGAAGGAGTAGAGGAAGAAGGAGAAGAGGAAGAAGGAGAAGGAGAGGAAGGAGAAGGAGAAGAAGAAGAGGAAGGAGAAGAAGAAAAGGAAGAAGAAAGAGAAGGAGGAGAAGAGGAAGAAGAAGAGAAGGGAGAAGAAGGAGAAGGAGAAAAGGAAGAAAGAAGGAGGAGGAGAAGAAGAGGAAGGAGGAGGAGGAGGAGAAGGAGATAAGGTAGAAAGAGAAGGAGAAGGAGGAGATGAAGAAAAAGAGGAAGGAGAAAAGGTCGAAAGGAAAAGAAGGTTTTTCTTTCCAAATCTGACCCCAAGTAGCTATTTTTAAAAGAAAAAAAAAGAAAAAAGAAAAGATGAAGGGGGTAAGAGAAATAAGAGAACTACAAAGACTGAAAGAGGGGTGGGATGAGAGAACTGGGGAGGGTTATTACTATTATTTTTATTATTTACTCACCATTCCTGTGCAACTCCAAATGTAATAAAGGAGAATTTGGAAGGGCTGCTGTTATGATTCATAATATTCATGCTGACCACTTCTCCTATTCGGAATGCAATGGAAGAGAATTTGGGAGGGCGATTAATAAGAATAACAATTATTATTATTATTATTATTATTATTATTCTGAATGGAATAAAAGAGAATTTGGGAGGGTTGTTGCTGCTGCTACTATTTGGAATGCAACAGAAGAGTATTTGAGAGGGTGATTATTACTACTATTTGGCATGCAATAAAAGAGAATTTGGGAAAGATTGTTACTACTACTACTACTACTACTATTTCTTTGTGAGCCCTTGTGGCTGAAGGGCAGGGTATAAATACAAGAAATAAAATAAGTAAAACATTTCTACTGTTATTCAGAATAGAAGAGAATTTGGAACGGTTATTATTATTAGTGTAATTAGCATTATTGCTACTAGTTGGAATAGAATTGAATAGAAGAGCATTAGGGAGGGACAATAAATATTATGATTACTATTATTGCTATTATTATACATTATATATATTATTCGGAACGGGTAAGGCAATGGCAAACCCCTCTGAACAAATCTGGCCAAGAAAACCCTTTGATAGGTTTGCCCTAAGTCAGAAAAGAAGGCACATATCTATCTATCTATCTATCTATCTCTATCATCTCTCTATCCCAATCATCTATCTATCTATCTATCTATCATCTATCTATGTCATGTATCTCTATCGATCTATCTGTCTCAATCATCTATCTATCTATCATCTATCTATCTATCTCAGTCATCTATCTCTATCTATATATCTGTCTCAAACACCTATATATCTGTCTATCTGTCTGTCTTTCTCTCAATCATCTAGCCCAATCCTCCATCTATCATCTCAGTCAATGATCTATCTCTATCTATCTATCTCAATCATTTATAGAATCATAGAATCATAGAGTTGGAAGAGACCCCAAGGGCCATCCAGTCCAACCCTCCTGCCATGCAGGAACTCCCAGTCAAAGCATCCTCGACAGATGGCCATCCAGCCTCTGCTTAAAGACCTCCAAGGAGGGAGACTCCACTACGCTCCGAGAGATCTCTATATATCTGTCTCAATCATCTATCTATCTGTCTAAATATCTATCTCAGTCATCTATCTCTATATATCTGTCTCAGTCATCTCTATCTATCTATCTATCTATCCCAATCATTCATCATCTCAGTCAACAATCTCAATTATCTATCTATCTATCCATCCATCTCTCTATCTCAATCATTTTATTTCTATCTATAGATCTGTCTCAATCGTCTCTCTCTCTCTCTCTCTCTCTCATTTATCTCTATGTCTGTCTCAATTATCTATCTACAGTATCTATCTATCTATCTATCTATCCATCCCAATCATTTATCTCTATCTACAGATCAGTCTCAATCATCTACCTGTCTATCTGTCATCTCAATCCTCTCTCTCTCCCTCTCTCTTTCCCAGACTTTGCTGGTTGCTCTCCCTCCTAAACCTACTTTCCTAAGCTTGGCCAGGCTAATGACTAATACTCCTCCTTTCTTCCTTCCCTCCTTCCCTCCATCCCTCCTTCCCGCCTGTTTGCAGCCAAAGGGCGCCTTTTCCTCCCAGCCTGGCAGGCAGGGGTTAAAGAAAGGGGGCGAGGAAAGGCATAGGGACAGGTTTCTAACCCACCCAGCCAGCCAGCCTTGCCAAGCCTGGGCACCAGGAGATGAACCACTGGGGCCTGGCAGTGCCAAGAGGTGCCACCGCCTCCAGCTTAGATGCATCGCCTTTGGTTGCAGCCCATAAACAGCCAGGTAGGGAGAGATTGGGGCCGGGTGGGCAAAAGTTCAATACTGACTATACTATTATGTTGTTGTTGTTGTCAACTGCCCTTGTGTTAGTATTGACCTATGGCAACCCTGGGCATGAGACATCTCCAAGGAGTTTATCACACTGGGGCTAATTTCAGCACGAAAGAGAGATTAAAGCGCATTTAAAGCATCCTGCCAGTAAAGCGGAAATGGCGAGTCATTGCGCGAAAGGTTATCACACGCAATCGCACCGATAAAGTGATATTGGAAATGCACTGTCGCTGAAATCCCTAAAGTAAAAAGGTATGTGTTAATGCTTCTTTGTGACCACTTTAATGGCGGGTTTTGTGCAACATCGTGTGAAATCGTTTCGTGTAATTACGTGATTTTTCCAGGATATTCACGGGATAAACTCCCAATCTCCTTTGTGCAATAAACTCCCAAGACATCCATTTGGTATGTGGCCTTCCTCTCTTTCTATTACTTTCTATCCTTCCTAGTATTATTGCTTTTTCCAATGAAACTTTTCTTCTCGTGACACAGCCAAAGTATGATGGCCTCAACTTTGATCGTCTTGGTTTCCAGCAATAGTTCAAAGTATGGGGTTTTCTTGGGCCTCATTCCCACTACCTTTTAAACCGGTTCACAAATCGGTTTGAAGTGGTTTAAATTACCCTGGTTCACATTTGAACCAAAATTTGGAGGGGGGGACATGCACTAGACCCATTTACAATAATAATAAAGCTGGTTTTTTTCATGTCTTTTTGGATAAACCAATTCCATGCAAGTGTGATGTGGATCAGAATCGATTTAAATTGCCCTTCAGCCGGCTGGAGCGGGTCCATTTTGGATCGATTCATTAGTCAACGCGAACCACAAGTGGGTTATTTTAACTTTATTTTGCAGCCAGAAAATGCGATCTGGGCAAATGTAGGGTGATCCACACTCTGCCACCGAACCGATCCCTTGATTCGGATCGCAAATCGATTTGTTTGTAACTGGGAATGCGGCCTTAGTAAAGATTTGTTCAGAGGAAGCCTTTGCCTTCTCCCGAGGCTGAGAGAGTGTGGCTGAGCCAGGATTCGAACCCTGGTCTACAGAGTCATAGAATCATAGAATCATAGAATCATAGAAATTTAGAGTTGGAAGAGACCACAAGGGCCATCCAGTCCAACCCCCTGCCGTGCAGGAACTCCCAATCAAAGCATCCCCGACAGATGGCCATCCAGCCTCTGCTTAAAAACCTCCAAGGAAGGAGACTCCACCACCCTCCGAGGGAGTGTGTTCCACTGTCGAACAGCCCTTACTCTCAGGAAGTTCTTCCTAATGTTGAGGTGGAATCTTTTTTCCTGCAGTTTGCATCCATTGTTCCGAGTCCTGTTGTCTGGAGCAGCAGAAAACAAGCTTGCTCCCTCCTCAATGTGACATCCCTTCAAGTATTTAAAGAGGGCGATCATATCACCTCTTAACCTTCTCTTCTCCAGGCTAAACATCCCCAGCTCCCTAAGGCGTTCCTCATAGGGCATGGTTTCCAGACCCTTCACCATTTTAGTCGCTCTCCTTTGGACATGCTCCAGTTTCTCCACATCCTTTTTGAATTGTGGTGCCCAGAACTGGACACAGTATTCCAGGTGGGGCCTGACCAAAGCAGAATAGAGTGGCACTATTACTTCCCTTGATCTAGACACTATACTTCTATTGATGCAATAGAAGTATAGTGTCTAGATCAAGCGAAGTAATAGTGTCTAGATCATAGTCCAAATGCTCAAACTGCTACATCACACTGGCTTTTGGCACAAAGGTGATTTTTAAAAAAGAGATACAGATCTTGAAAGTCAATTTATAGCCAACCTACAACTTGGTCATGAAACCCACTGGGTGACCTTGGGCAAGTCACACTCTCTCAACCTCAAAGGAAGGGAAAGCTAAACTCCCTCTAAACAAATGTTGCTAAGTAAACCCCATGATAGGTTGGAAACTACCTGAAGGCACACAACAACAAGAACAACAGCAACATACCTTTGTGCCATCTGCCTTCGATTCCTCCCATCATATCCATCTCTTTATATGCTTTCCATAAAATGGAGCCAGTCTTGCAGTCCTGAATCCAGCTAAGAGGCTTAAATCTGTTTTGCAATAATGGCAACTGAGTCCTGCATGACTTTTCCAGGATGCACAGATGCACAACACACATTTCCTTTCGGGACATGCCACCTTGCCACCTGCGGGCAAAGGCACCGGGGCCTTCATGCATCCTGTGCCCCCCCCCCCTCTGCAAAAGCTTGCATTGTGTGCCATTGTGTTCCTAGGGCGGTTGCCATAGAGGCTAGTGTAACCAACTAGGGATAAATGCCTTCTCAGGTGTAAAATGCAACAGAATATAATTCTCAAATTCCCTGGTGGTTGCAAAGAAAATAAGGGCTTTCCAAAGAGGAACTAAGGCCCCACATCTGTTCCAGGTTATCGGAGGGAATGGAGACTTTTCCCCATCCGCTTTCATCATTACAGTCAGCCCTCTATATCCATAGGCTTCTTTATCCATGGATCCAACCACCCACAGCTTGAAAATATTCAAAACATTAAATGCAATGGCATATTATTATTATTATTATTATTATTATTATTATTTTCTTATATCCCGCTTTTCTCCCAATACAGTATAGGGACTCAAGGTGACGAACAAGTATAAGACAATTTAAAAACAATGCAAAATATTAAAATGCATCAATATAACATTTAAAGAAAACAATTAAACAATTTAAGGGTTAAAACAGTTATAAATTAGAATATATTAAAATACAAACCATTAAAACTGGTAGAGCCCAGCATTAACAACCCAGTCCTTTTCCGCTTAAGAGGCCTGACTGCCCAGGAAGGTCTTTACCTGGCGTAGTAAAATAGTGTCCCTGTTTATTATGGCAACATCAACATTTACTTTTTGGAATTTCTATGTTCATAGTGGTCTTCCTGACTTACATGGCTATGTCTCTGGATTCAATAAATAAATTAGCAATCATACATTTGAAAGAGGGAACCAATGGCCAGGTGCCAGCTGGAGAATCAATTCGCCTTCCCTGCCTTTGCCAGTTCTGTTAATTGCTCACCTGCTGTTCCCAACAGTTATGGGACTCTCCAAGGGCCATCTCTCCTGGGAATGCAGGAGGAACTTTCCTTATGGTTCTGTATGTCTATTGAAAGCTGCTGTCACTGTTTCAGTCACCTGCAATAAGGGATCATGGACGACCTTGGGCACGTCACACTCTCTCAGCCTCAGAGGATGGCATTGGCAGAGGAAACTTGCCAAGAAAAGCCCATGATAGGATTGCTAAGGACGTTATCACACAGGAGGAATTTCTCTCAATTTCGAACAAAATGAAAGTGGGGCCAGTTCGGAAATGAGTAAATTCTCTCGTTCAGCGAATTTACGTGATTGCGTATTGACGCTGCATCACATTCGAAATGACTTCCCATTGCCCAAAATTGCATGTGAAAGTTTTTCACGTAATAACGTGAAACACCATGATAGCATTCGAAAGGACTTCCCATTGCCCGAAAATGAATGTGGTAGTCTCTCACGCAATAATGTGACACCCCATGATTGCGTTCGGACTGCCATTGGATTATGCTTCCAATTTCTGTCGTCTGATAAACTCCTAGATGTCAGAAACAACTGAAAGAGAGAGGTTGGTAGCCTGAGCTTTGGTAGACTTCTATTTCCTCATGCTACCCCTTACTTCCTTCCCCAATACCTGCTTTCCTACCTTCCATCATTCCTTCCTTCCTGTTAGTCTAAAGCATCAAGATCCCTTTGCATACAGCTTTTCCAAACTAACACAGGATTCTGTAGGATATTGTCACAGCAGTTAAAGTGGGGCCGAACGGCTTTATTTCTACGGCGTAGTCACTCTTGCGTTGGTGGCTGCACCTTTCTGACTTACGGCGACCCTAAGTCAAACTTATCATGGAGTTTTCTTGGCAAAATTCTTTAGAGGGGGTTTGCCATGGCCATCCTCCAAGGCTGAGAGAGTGTGACATGCTCAGGGTCACCCAATGGGTTTCATGGCTCAGCACAGAATTGAACCCTGGTCTCCAGAGTCCAAAACTCAATCCATTATGCCATGTTGGTTTTCAATGTAGATACATCAAAGGATATAAGAAAGGAGAAGTATGTGGTTGCAATTATATGGCAAGAAACATTGTTTATATGCATGGTTAAATTAGATTTTTTCATGGAAACAGAGTTGGAAGGGACCCCAAAGGGCCATCTAGTCTAACCCCCCAGACATGCAGGGATACACAATCAAAGCACCCCTAAAAGATGGCCATCCAGCTATCTTTTGTAGGGAAGGACTAAGTTGCTTGCAAGGTCAACTGCGCACCTTGCGACATCACAGCAAATTGACAGCGACAAGGAAAGATGGTGTGTCTGGTTGTATTATAAGAGGGGACAATACTTAATGGCAAGTGACATGCGCCATCCAGTAATTAACTATCAATTTCCCCATCTTATCACTCATTCCCCAAAGTCTAGAAATGTCGACAAAACTGGCTTGTAATTAGACCATTTCTAAATAATATCCCCCTCGCTTTGTGCATGGAGCATGTCCAAACTTGCTTCCCCGTTCCTAATTTCGGATCGCAGCCAGCTTCTTCTCTAATGATGGCTTCTAATAAGAGAAAATCAATAACAACCGCTTCTGAAAATTCCCCCCTGCTCTTCGGAGAAAGAGTGCAAACGATCACAGAGATGTTGGTAAACATGTCGGTAATTGGGTTGGAAGGAAATTACGGTGAATTTGAGACTGTCTTTATGGCTGACCCCCAAGGAAGTTCTGGGACATTATTTATTTATTCATTTATTTAGTGCTTTAAATTTACACAATGTTGTACATACAATCAATTCAAATAGATAAAATAAACCTGCCTATCTTTCAAGAATACATTTACAGGGATGCCTCATTTAAGGAAGCAGACGTATTCCTGGGACCTCTGTCTTTAGCAGAAAATTTGGTAAAAGAGATAGAAATAACATGGAAAGAATAGAGTGGGCTCTCCACGTTTGGAGTTAGGACCTCTGTCAAAATGGAAAAATCAAAAATAATTTCCCCCCCTTAAAACCTGAGAATAATAAATAAATAATAAAACTTTTATTTGTACCCCGCTTTTTGCCATAGCAATCAAAGCAGCTTACAGTATTTAAAACCATACAACAATGTATATAAATACCCCCTTAAAAAGGAATTAAACAAATTACGATTAAAATTTACATAAAAGGATTAAAAATAAACAAATAAACATATATCTGGGAATCTCTAAGGTCCTCCAGTGTGACTTTATGGTCAACATTAGGTGGAAATTGATCATAGAATGATGTTGGAGAACCTGCACATGCCTAGAGAAGTGTTTCCTCTAACAATCTCTAGGTCTTCTAATGCAACTCTGTGGTTAATATTAGGTGGAAATTGACCATAGAAATATGTTGGAGGACCTAAAAATGCCTAGAGAAGTGTTTTTTCCCCAGAATCTGGTCCTCCAGCATGACTCTATGGTCAACATCAGGTGGACATTGATCATAGAATCATTCTGGAGGACCTACAAATGCCTAGAGAAGAGTTTTCTCTAAGAATCTCTAGGTCCTGTAATGCAACTCTGTGGTCAATATTAGGTGGAAATTGATCACAGACTCACACAGGAGGACCTACAAGTGCCTAGAGAAGAGTTTTCTTTCGCAGTCTCTAGGTCCTCCAATGTGACACTATGGTCTAGAAGAATGACTCAACTCAGAGATGGGGATGGTTCCTTATTTGATACGAATTAAAGTACAGTTCTTACATTGACCCATGGATATGTTGACTCAAGTTTTTGGGGTCAATTTTTGGATTAAAATGCCTAGACTTATACATGAGTATATATGTGTGTGTGTCTTCATTTGGAATATCAGTATGCAAAGAGATCTTGTAGCACAGTTTTTTGTGGAGCTTTCGGGCTATGTGGCCATGTTCTAGAAGAGCTCCTTTCTGACGTTTCGCCAGCATCTGTGGCTGGCATCTTCAGAGAATGACAGCCTGGAAAAGGATTGGATATATATATATATATATATATCCTGTGTGACCATGATGAGTGTCATGGTGTCCATTATGGGGACTTTGGTGAACACATCGAAGCTGATTAGTATGTCTCCGGGCTTTAGTTCAAGGTTGTTGATTTTTCCTATGAAGTGAGCTGAGCCCTTGATGTAGTGGGGGGTTTACCCTATATAGGTTTGAAGTTGCATGGCCAGAAACTTGGCCAAGTCGTATGTGGGGGATCCAATGGCACTTACTATGGGTTGGAGTGGAATGGACTCCTTGTGGATCTTGGGAAGTCCATACAGCCTTGGTGGAAGAGCCTCGGATTTGCACAAATTTTGTTTTGTGGTTGGCTGAATTGAGGGTATTTGTTTTCCTGGTGATTTTGTTGGTTGGGTCTTGTTTCAGTTTTTTGTATATTGCAAGATTTAGGAGTTCCTTGAGTTTTTGTTTGTACTGTTCTGTTCCCATGATTACTGTGGCATTGCCTTTGTCTGCTGGGAGAATGATGATTTCTGGGTCCGAATTGAGGTCCTTGATGGCTTTTCTTTCTTTTTTGGTTATGTGGCTAGGAGGTGGTTTTGCCTTGCACAGAATCCTTGCTGTTTCCCCTCTTATCTCTTCTGCTTCCTCCTCTGAGAGATGTGGAGGGCAGATTCGACTTGGGCAATGATGTCTTCAACTGGGATTCTGGTGGTGGTTACTACAAAGTTGCCTCCTTTGGCCAGGATGGATGTCTCCTCTTTTGAAAGTTGTTGCTGTGTGAGGTTGATGATCATCCGTGATGTTTCCAGTGCGGATTTTTGGCTGTTGCTTATGGCATTTGTTGAACTTTTGTTTTTGTCTTTCTGTGTGGTCTGCCATATCTTTTTCCATTTTCCTGTAGGTGAGATTGTCACTTTTGTCCCAGTCCTTGTTGTTCATCTTCTGAATGGGTGATAACAGTTCTTTGTCTGTGTTGGCCAGTTCTTTGTGGGTGGTGTGTATTCTCTCCCATAGCAGGGCACCTTCCATCCTGTTGTAGATGTGGTTGGCCTGTGGTGATTTGAAGATCCTTTTTGCTCTGAGAAATTGTGGTATGGTGTCTGTGTTTCTGCAGCGTAGCAGGAAAGTTAGTGAGCAGAGTAGATGTGCTTTCCTGGTCTGGAGTTTTTCCAGTCTCCGGGTGTCTTGGAACAGTTTCTTCCTGTAGAGATTTCCAATGTGGAGTCAAAGGCTTTTGTGGCTGGAATCCATATTTTTTTGTGGAGCTTTCGGGCTATGTGGCCATGTTCTAGAGGAGTTCCTTTCTGATGTTTTGCCAACATCTGTGGCTCACATCTTCAGAGAATGATAGCCTGGAAAAGGATTGGATATATATATCCATTAGCAACAGAACAATACATTTGCAAATTACTCCTTCCTTCCCAGGGTCACACAGGATATATATCCATTTCTCAAACTCCAATCCATCAGCATTGACTTTGGACCATGGCTTCATGGCGCACAAGGAAGTCTGCTGAGCTAACAAAGTGAAAACTACTTTTGCACCTTGAGCTCAGTTTGTTGTTGTTGTTCTTGTGTGTCTCCAAGTCATCCCCGACTTATGGCGATCCTAAGGTTCTATCATGGGGTTATCTTGGCAAGATTGGTTCAGAGGAGGTTTGCTATTGCCTTCCCCTGAGGCTGAAAGCATGCGATTTGTCTGAGTCACCTAACAGATTTCCATGGCCAAGCCATGAATTGAACCCAGAGTCATAGTCCAACACTCACACCACTGCACCACTCTGGCTCTCATGAGCAAAATTTGCAGCAATTGAATTAAGCTGAGGGCAAAGGGGGAAAGTGGGGGAGTGAAACTAAAAGCAGCAGAAAAGTGGGACGACAGAGGATTAATCCAGACTTTCCCTGCCAAATGGGGAGAGTTGGCAGGCATGTGCGTCCTAAGCATGATCACTCCAAAATAAGTCCAGTAGTGTTTATGTCCAAGAATGCACAGGCGCATAATTAACAACATCATGGCAAGCCTAGTTGCAAGAGAACTTGGTTGAGATCCTTCTCCAAAGCGGACCGAGGAGCTTGGCAATAAAGTTGGCAGGAGAAGAACTCCCTCCAGGTGAATCATTCCAACAGAAAGGATTGTTACTTTATTAATGGTTCGCTGCCCTTTGCTGGGAGCGTTAGCCAGAGCCGGTCCCCTCCCTGCCATGCTTGGTGTTCCAGGAAGGAAAGCGTGCATGCAGGGTTTTCGCATAGCTTTCAACAGCTCCAGTGTCATCACCTTGGAGACCGAGACGCTACTTGGTCATTTTAAGTAGTACAAAATCTCAAATCCTTAGGCCTCTGTCAGAAGGGAACCCAGTTTGCCAAGGACTTTACAAGCAGGTAGGAGACATTCCCCCTTCCCTTTCCTCTTTCCAAGAAAGAGTTGGGTTTTTGGAGTTGACTCTTGTATTGTGCATTTTGTCACACGTCCATAGGGTGGGATGGAGGCAGGGAGAGGGATTTGTAAACCTCCTGTGGCTAATACTCTGGCATGAAGTCTTGGTGTGGATATTTCAGTATGGCATTGTTATGAAAGTGGTAGAAACAAGAAAGGATGGCGAAAGGGTCACCGAAATGAGCCGGCCTTTTAACACGACGCTCTGCCTTTGGGTACGATTCCATGTAACTTTGAAAATGGCTAGTCCAAGTTTGGCACTACTAGAGGCAAATTGTCTCCATGCATGGATGAGACTATTCAGATGGTGAAAATAATCTGGGTAGAATCTGGGTCAAGTAGTGTGAACTTCATTACGGTTCGAATTGATTCTGCGATCCCGATTCTCTGCCACTTGGAAACAGGTTTAAAGGTGTGAACGAGTCCTTGGTTGTTTGCATGAATTGCAAATGCATCCATTTCAGTTTTGGGGTGGGCTGCCAAAAAAACCACTTAACCAGGGATAATCAATGTTGGTTTTTTTCTCTCTGTGTTTTTCTAAAAGGTTCACATTCCTGTGAGTAACTGATGCAAAAAAATGTAGTATAAAACTTTGCATGCCTTGAACGTGTTTCAAATACATCCGCATCATCGGCTCCATCTTTATTTGAGCACTGGCCCATGAGAGCAACAGAACTAGCAGAGATGCCGTTCCAATTAATTTTTTTTTTTAGTTAACAACAAACCAAGAATTTGTGAGTGAGATTATTTTCATAGTCACACTAAATGCAATGTCTGAATGACCCATTAGATCACATTCTTTTTCAGTCGTTTTGTGCATGGAGCAAAGTTTGTGTACATTGAACTGCCAGAAAGCAAAGGTGTCACTATCTCATTCACCCATGCAAAAGGTTTTTTGGAATATTTTGGAGTATGGAATTCCAGATCAGGGAGACTCAGTCTGTAAAATAATTGTGAGCTTCCTTGTAAGGAAAACAGATCCCAAAGTTAATCATAAAAAGTTTAACATGGATGCTTTTGAAAAATCCAAGCACAGTTGGCCCTCCACATTGCCCCTTTGACTTTTGCGGATTTGATTATTTGCAGATTTGATTCATATATTCTCTGTAGGAATCTCTAAGTCCTCCGGTGCAACTATGTCAGATGTTGACCATAGAGTTGTGCTGGAGAACCTAAAAGTCCCTAGAGAAAACCCTTCTCTAGGCATTTATAGGTTCTCCGGCATGATTCTATGATCAGCCTTTGGCAGATGTGGACCATAAAGCCCTGGAGGATCCAGAGATCCCCAGAGAGGTGTTCTCTTAGGTAAAAAGAATAGTGCACTTTTTCCACATTCGTGGGGGTCCTTCACCCCTAATCTCAGCGAACGTGGAGGGACCACTTTATATCTGATTGAGATTCTTCCAAAAAATAAATAAAGGTGAACCATCAAGCATGAAATCCTCCTGCCTCTGCTCTAAACAACCTGTTTGGAAAGGATTGTTTAGTTGTGGGGCAATGAGGTTGTAAGGGCTGTGCTGCAATTCTGCAACATCGGAAACCAGGTCTCCATTGCAGCTGGAGCAGAAATGGCAACATTTCCATCTAATGAGTTCTACAGGGCTTTGTTTCTAAGGGCAAAGCCCAATGAGACTATGGACAGAAGGAGACTGTGCACCAGTGGGTTAGCAACACTTGTTCTCTCCTATATTAAATAAGTCATAATTAATTAGCCTTTCTGCCATCTTTGCAAAAGGCATTCTCAGGTGGCAATTCGACTCAAATGGCTCTCCAGCTCTTCCAGGGCTTGGAAACTTGTAGCTTCCCAGGCGTTGTTGGATTGCATCTCCCAGCATCCATCACCCACAGCTGTTGGCATTTGTAGTCCAACTACATTTAAAGGAAGGCGTGTTTCCAACCCTTGCTTTATGATCCTGCGGAAACCTCTGCCTTGTCCATTTCATAGAATCATAGAATCATAGAGTTGGAAGAGACCACAAGGGCCATCCAGTCCAACCCCCTGCCATGCAGGAACTCCCAGTCAAAGCATCCCCGACAGATGGCTATCCAGCCTCTGCTTAAAGACCTCCAAGGATGGAGACTCTACCACACTCCGAGGGAGTGTGTTCCACCGTCGAACAGCCCTTACTGTCAGGAAGTTCCTCCTAATGTTGAGGTGGAATCTCTTTTCCTGCAGCTTGCATCCATTGCTCCGCGTTCTGGTCTCTGGAGCAGCAGAAAACAAGCCTGCTCCCTCCTCAATATGACATCCCTTCAAATATTTGAACAGGGCTATCATATCACCTCTTAACCTTCTCTTCTCCAGGCTAAACATCCCCAGCTCTCTAAGTCGTTCCTCATAGGGCATGGTTTCCAGACCCTTCACCATCTTAGTTGCCCTCCTTTGGACCCGCTCCAGTTTCTCCACATCCTTTTTGAATTGTGGTGCCCAGAACTGGACACAGTATTCCAGGTGGGGCCTCACCAAAGCAGAATAGAGAGGCACTATTACTTCCTTTGATCTAGACACTATACTTCTATTGATGCAACCTAAAATAGCATTGGCCTTTTTAGCTGCTGCATCACACTGCTGACTCATGTTCAACTTATGGTCTACTTGGACTCCTAGATCCCTTTCACACATAGTTTCATTCAGCCAGATGTCCCCCATCCTATATCTGTGCATTTCATTTTTCCTCCCTAGGTGCAGAACCTTACATTTCTCCGCATTGAATTTCATTTTGTTAGCGTTGGCCCAGCTTTCTAGTCTATTCAGGTCATTCTGAATTTCAATCCTGTCTTCTGGAGTATTGGCTACTCCTCCTAATTTGGTGTCATCTGCAAATTTGATAAGTATGCCCCCAATTCTGTCATCCAAGTCATTAATAAAGATATTGAATAGCACTGGGCCCAGGACAGAACCCTGTGGGACCCCACTGGTCACTTCTTTCCAGGATGAAAGGGAGCCATTGTTGAGCACCCTTTGAGTTCGGTCAGTCAACCAGTTACAAATCCATGTAATGGTTACCTTGTCTAGCCCACATTTTACGAGCTTGTTTGCAAGAATGTCATGGGGAACCTTGTCAAAGGCCTTACTGAAATCAAGATATACTATATCCACAGCATTCCCTTCATCTACCAAACTGGTAATTTTATCAAAAAAAGAGATCAGATTTGTCTGGCAAGACTTGTTTCTCTGAAACCCATGTTGGCTTTTTGTGATTATGGCATTGGCCTCTAAATGTTCACAGACTCTCTGCTTAATGATCTGCTCTAGAATCTTTCCTGGAATTGATGTCAGACTAACTGGACGATAATTGTTGGGATCCTCTTTTTTCCCCTTTTTGAAGATGGGCACAACGTTTGCCCTCCTCCAGTCTGCTGGGACTTCTCCTGTTCTCCAGGAGTTCTCAAAGATTATTGCCAATGGTTCCGATATTACATTCGCCAGTTCTTTTAATACTCTGGGATGTAGTTCATCTGGTCCTGGAGATTTATATTCATTTAGGTTAACCAGGTATTCCTGTACTATCTCTTTACTTATTCTGTGCTGAGATTCCCCTATTCTGTCTTCTGCTCCATTATCCTTAGGTTGACCACCCTTTGCCTTTTCTGAGAAGACTGAAGCAAAGAAGGTGTTGAGTAATTCTGCCTTTTCTCTGTCCCCTGTTAGCATTTTGCCATCTTCTGCACGCAGTGGCCCTACTGTTTCCTTCTTCTTCCTTTTGCTTCGGACATACCCAAAAAAGCCCTTTTTGTTGTTCTTAACCTCTCTAGCCAGCCTGAGTTCATTCTGTGCTTTAGCTTTTCTGACTTTACCCCTACATGTGCTGGCTATTTGTTTGAATTCCTCTTTCGTGATTTCCCCATTTTTCCATTTCTTATACATGTTCTGTTTAAGGCTTATCTCAGTTGAAAGTTCCTTAGTCATCCATCCTGGCTTCTTGAGACACCTCCCATTTTTCTTCCTCATTGGAACTGTTTGAAATTGCGCCTTCAGTATCTCCTTTTTGAGAAACTCCCATCCGTCTTGAACTCCCTTCTCTTTTAGTTTTCTTGACCATGGGATCTCCCCCAGTATTTCTCTAAGTTTATTGAAATCAGCTCTCCTAAAGTCTAGAATGCGTGTCTGACTATGCCTGGCTTCCCCTTTCCGCTGTATAACAAACTCCAGGAGAACATGGTCGCTTCCCCCTAAGGATCCAACCACTTGCACCCCATTGACTAGGTCATCCCTGTTGGTTAAGATCAGATCTAAAATAGTTGATCCCCTTGTTGTCTCTTCCACCTTTTGGACAATGAAATTGTCTTCCAGGCAAGTGAGGAATTTGCTAGACCTTGAGGATTTGGCTGAGTTTGACTTCCAGCAAATATCCGGATAGTTGAAGTCCCCCATCACTACTACATCTCTCCTTTCTGAGTGTGTGCTCATCTGTTCTAGAAAGGCATCATCCAATTCCTCTGCCTGAGTCGGGGGTCTGTAGTAGACTCCCACAGTAACATCCCTGTTGTTTCCCTCTCCTTTAATGTTTATCCAGATGCTCTCCACCTGGCTTCCAGTATTGACTTCCTGGATCTCTTCACTGGTGTAAATATCCCTGACATATAATGCTATTCCTCCTCCTTTCCTGTTTGGCCTGTTTCTCTTAAAAAGGTTATATCCCTCTATTTCTACATTCCAGTCATGAGACTCATCCCACCAGGTTTCAGTGATGCCTATTATATCATATTTGCTCTGTTGTGCTAGGAGTTCGAGTTCATCCTGTTTATTTCCCATACTCTGTGCATTAGTGTAGAGACATCTAAGAACATGTGTTCCCTTTACTTGCTGCCTGTGCAAATTTTTTTGCTTCCCACTGTTGGGTCCTTGCACTGTTTGCCTTGTTCCCTCTATGTCAGTTTGATTATTTTCTCCAGCCCTTTTGCCTTCCAAAATAATGTCTCCCTCCCCCATATAACTCAGTTTAAAGCCCTCCTGATCAGATTTTTGAGACTTTTGGCAAAAATGTTTTTGCCAACTGGTGTGAGATGCAGCCCATCCCTTGCCAGAAGTCCCTCCTCATGGAACCGCAGCCCATGATCCAAGAATCCAAACTGTTCTTGGCGGCACCATCTACGGAGCCAGTTATTCACCTCTGCTATTTTCTTCTCCCTTCCTGGACCATGCCTTTCTACTGGGAGAAGAGATGATATGACAACCTGTGCATCCATCTCTTTCAGCTTCCTTCCTAGAGCCTCATAATCCCTTATGATATTCTGAAGGCTGTGCCTTGCAGTATCATTGGTTCCCACATGAACCAGAAGAAAGGGGTGTTGATCAGTAGGCTTGACAAGTCTTGTCAGCCTCTCAGTTACATGATGGATCTTTGCCCCAGGGAGACAACACACCTCCCGAGACATCTTGTCAGGCCCACAAACCACTGCTTCTGTACCCCTCAGCAAGGAGTCCCCCACAACCACCACACGCCTCCTCCGAGGCTTAGCAGCGGCTGTTCCCTTTCGTGGTACTCTCAGTCTCCCCTGCTCTGTCCCTGATGTCTGTCCCTGCTGCTTTTCCTCATCATCTCTGATAACAGAGAGAGATTCAAAGTGATTCTGTAGCTGCAAGCTCACAGAACGAACCGTGGTTTCCCTACTTCTGCGTGTAACTTTCCTCCAACCATCTCCTTCTTTTGTGTGTGAAGTGACCTCTTCTTCCTCAGCAACTTTCTCTGTGTGTTTCCTGTCCAGGACCATCTGGTCCTTTCTGTTCAAGAGAACCTCCTGCTCTCTGTGATGCTGAAGTGTTGACACCTGGGCCTCCAACTGCTGAACTCTTCCTTCTAAGAGGGCTACCAACTTGCACTTGGTGCAGGTGAAGTTCCCCACATCTATAGGCAAGAAGACAAACATCCCACAGGTGTTGCAGGTGACTGCTGCAGGTCCCTCAGTGTCCATAGTGAGAAGTCTTAAGGAGGCAATGAAACAAGACTGTGGGCTTCTCCTGTAAAACACCAGTGTAAAAAATCCCTGTGTGGCTGGCCTTTGTCCCCAAGCTCTGTTAGTGAGCTCAATCAACTGGGCCTATAGGTATCTAGAAAGTTCCTGGCTGCTAGCTCCTTCCAGAGGCAAGTCCCTGATTCACTTTCTCTGAATCCCCACAGCCCCTTAAGGGAATAGTGGGAAGAAAAGTATAAATATTGAATGACTTTGTCCTCACTGTGTTCAGGCTACCTTCTCCTCTGTGCTTCCCCCCTGCCTTGGCTATCAAATATAAAAATGAGTATGAAAAGAAAAAATTCGCGCGCCGTTAGGCGCGCGCCTCTCCTAAAATGAGATTTCTCTTTCCTCCTCCCCAATGAACCAATGAAATGGCTCACAAATTCAAATTTTAAGGTCTTACCCAATCAAAAGGCACACAGAGAAGCACAGGTTTACCTTGAGGAAGGTATGGCCAGAAGCCTCTCCTAGCAGTTATATAAAATGAGATTTCTCTTTCCTCCTCCCCAATGAACCAATGAAATGGCTCACAAATTCAAATTTTAAGGTCTTACCCAATCAAAAGGCACACAGAGAAGCACAGGTTTACCTTGAGGAAGGTATGGCCAGAAGCCTCTCCTAGCAGTTATATAAAATGAGATTTCTCTTTCCTCCTCCCCAATGAACCAATGAAATGGCTCACAAATTCAAATTTTAAGGTCTTACCCAATCAAAAGGCACACAGAGAAGCACAGGTTTACCTTGAGGAAGGTATGGCCAGAAGCCTCTCCTAGCAGTTATATAAAATGAGATTTCTCTTTCCTCCTCCCCAATGAACCAATGAAATGGCTCACAAATTCAAATTTTAAGGTCTTACCCAATCAAAAGGCACACAGAGAAGCACAGGTTTACCTTGAGGAAGGTATGGCCAGAAGCCTCTCCTAGCAGTTATATAAAATGAGATTTCTCTTTCCTCCTCCCCAATGAACCAATGAAATGGCTCACAAATTCAAATTTTAAGGTCTTACCCAATCAAAAGGCACACAGAGAAGCACAGGTTTACCTTGAGGAAGGTATGGCCAGAAGCCTCTCCTAGCAGTTATATAAAATGAGATTTCTCTTTCCTCCTCCCCAATGAACCAATGAAATGGCTCACAAATTCAAATTTTAAGGTCTTACCCAATCAAAAGGCACACAGAGAAGCACAGGTTTACCTTGAGGAAGGTATGGCCAGAAGCATTTCTGCTTGTTATTCGGTTGTCAAAGAAGGCCCAATGGCTGTCTTGACAATGCAGAATTAATGCAGCTTGAGACTGTGGAGTTTATCACATTTCTCACAATTTCAAATGAAGCCAATTCAAATTCATGTAAATTCGCTAGTTTAGTGAATTTATGTGAATTCTAATTGCATTTGGAATGTGTTCAGAATGACTTTCCATTTCCCGAAAATGACCCCCATTGCCCAAAATTGCGTGAGATACTCTAATATGCAATTACGTGAAACCCCATGATGGCGAGGTGGTGTACATAAACATACAACATAGTAAAATACATCCCATGACCCCCCTTTGTAAAATAATCCCCATATTTATAATCCAATAAAATTGTAAATACGGTTAAAATCATTAGACTTTAACATTAACCATTAAAACATTAAAACCGTCATAACAGAGCAGGACAACTGTAGTGTTTTTGCCTCCTCTGTCAGAGAGCTCTGGTGCCACAACAGGGTTTGCTAGCATTGAGCCTGGGCAGTTAAAGTTGTCTCAAAATGGATGATTTCTGCAGTGTTTGAGTCCTGTGCCTCCCAACTCCAAGCCTTCTTGGATGAAACCGATTATCTCAATCCATTTCAAACCGGCTTCAGGGCAGGACATGGAGTTGAGACTGCCATGGTCACACTAGCTGACTACCTCCGCTTGAGCATTGACAGGGGCAGTGTGACCCTGCTAGTGCTCTTGGATCTCTCTGCGGCTTTTGATACTATAGACCACTCCATCCTTTTGGATCGGCTGAGGGAGGTAGGGATTGAAGGCACCGCTCTCTGGTGGTTCCGGTCCTTCCTCTCCAGCAGATCCCAAAGGGTGAGGCTCGGGGACAGTTGCTCTTCCAAAATTGAGCTTAATTGTGGCGTCCCTAAGGGCGCCATCCTGTCCCAATGCTATTTAACATTTATATGAAGCCGCTGGGTGAGGTTATTTGGAGGCATGGAGCTCAGTGTCTTCAGTACGCTGATGACACTCAAATATACCTCTCCATGTCCAGATCATTGGCACAGACTTCAGATGGGGTCTCTCCTCTTAAGGACTGCCTTGCAGCAGTAATGGATTGGATGAGGGAAAACAAATTGAAACTGAATCCAGACAAAACGGAGGTACTAACAGCCACAGGCCCAAAACCAGGCTTGGGAATACAGTCTCCAGTCCTGGATGGAGTCACACTCTCCTCTAAGGACTGTGTTCGCAGTCTGGGGGTACTCCTAGATTCGTCATTTCACATGACTTGTCAGGTGAATGTGACGGTCAGGAGTGCCTGTTATGAGCTTCAGCTGATACGCCAGCTGCGCCCTTTCCTGGATATGGGGGACCTGGAAACTGTGGTACATGCTTTGGTAACCTCATGCCTGGATTTCTGTAATGCGCTCTACATGGGTCTACCCTTGTGCTTAACCTGGAAACTTCAACTGGTCCAAAATATGGCAGCCAGGCTTGTAACTGGAACATCAAGGAGAGAGCACATAACACTGGTGCTCAAGGCTCTCCACTGGCTGCCGATTAGTTCTGGGTACAGTACAAGGTGTTGGTTTTAACCTTTAAAGCCCTACATGGCTTGGGTCCATCTTATCTCAGGGACTGCCTCTCCCCGTATGAACCCCCCCCCCCCCCCGCACACTCCGATCCTCTGGGAGGAACCTGCTACAGCCTGTGAAAACTAGGCTGTTGCAGACCTCCCAGAGGACTTTCTCCGCTACCGCTCCCAAGCTTTGGAATGGTCTGCCAGATGAGTTGTGTCTTATAATATCTCTTGATTGCTTTAAAAAAGCTCTGAAGATGCATCTGTTCTGGCAGGTCTTCCCTGAAACCTCCTAGATCCCGGCTCCGAAATGGGACCTATTAATTGAATCTGACCCCTTGCTTGGTGCTATCTCTTTCCTCAAAAAAGAACCATTGAGGATGAATTATGCTTTTAATGTTGTTATTGTTTTAATTATTGTTAATTTAATCTATTTTTAAGGGATGGATGGCTGGGATGGCTAGAAATAAAGATGATGATGATGATGATGATGATGATGATGATTTAGTTTGACACTGCATTAACTGCCATGGCTCAATGTTATAGAATTTGGGGACTGGTAGTTTCATGAGATATCTAGCTTTCTCTGTCAAAGAGGTCTGATGCCACAGCAAACTACAAATCCCAGGATTCCATAGCATGAAGCCATAGCAGTTAGAGCAGGACCAAACTGTATTAATTAATAACTGTATTATTAATGCTGCAATGTGGCTGCCATCTGCGTTGAACAATTAAAACCAGGTCCAACCAGCTCCAGCGATTATCACACTAGAGGGCAAACAGGATTTAAACAGGAATTAAACAGGAAATGCCTTATGTTTAACATAGGGCATTTAACATCCCTTATGTTTAACATAGGGCATTTCCTGTTTAATTCCTGTTTAATTCCTGTTTAAATCCTGTTTGCCCTCTAGTGTGATAAACCAGCGAAAGGTTTGGGGTCATCATAAGGAATAAGTAACAAACTGTTCTTTATTTATTGTATGGTGGGCCTTTAGTTTCAATGGGGTTTGGTTCTAGGATTTCCCATGGATACCAAAATCCATAGATGCTCAAGTCCCATTGAATACAATGGCATAGTGAGATATATATAAAATAGCAAAATCAAGGCTTGCTTTTGGGAACAGGAATGTTTTAAAATTAATGTTTTTAATATCATTAAAATAATGTCATTTTAAAAATAATTTGACAATCCATAGTCCCATGGTCACAATGCTTTGGTCTTCACTGATAGGGTTCAATAGTTGCCGATGGCTCCTAGGTCAGTGGCATTGGTGAATCAATGCTGGGTTTCAACCTGAAATTTGGAGTTTCTGTCCAAGGTCCTGGTCCTATCTTAGGGCTTTGGTGCAACAACTTGGATACATTTTGCAAAGTTTGGATAAACATGGAAGATCCACATGGAAATACCCAGCTATCTCTGGTGGATTTGGGACTTTCCCTCCCAATGCTACCCTTCCTTGCAAATATCTGCTCCAGATGTTAAGGATACTTGGAGATATGCAGGAAGAAGGGAATGAGTCACCAATTCTGGAAGAAAAACAGGGTCCAGTACAAGTGCACTATTGCACACTGGCATGCATGTACTTTCTATTGGATTCAGACTTAGCATTGGATCCATACTTAGAGTTTGTTCTTGTTGCTATTGACTTATGGCAAACTGGCTTTGGCTCATAGCAATCCTATGTGTGAGAGACCTCCAAATCACTCTGTTGCCAAAAGCTGTGCTCAGGTCTTGCAAACTTGGGCTGCATCCACACTTGCAGAAATAATCCAGTTTGACACTACTGTGAATTGCAATGGCTCAATGCTGTGGAAATCTGGGATTTGCAGTTGGTTTAAAACGCTTGCTTGTTCTCTAAGGCATTTGGAACTTTATTTTAATATTGTGTTGTAATTTTATATTTGATTATAGTTGTTTTTACAGTCTGTATTTTAACTGCATAACTTGCTTAATTTTGCATAGTTTATATTTTATGACTTTTAGATTGTCTGCCATTAGCAGGTTGTATGCTGTTTTGATGATGGCTGTAAAGTGCCATGCAAATATATAAATAAACATTAATAATAATAATAATAATAATAATATAGTTTTGATACAGGAGCTATCTGACAGAGAAGGCAAAACGTCATACCTAATGTTAAGATGGAATCCCTTTTCTTGTACTTTGTATTCACATTCACAGGCCTATGTTCAAGCATGGCTAATTTTTTTTTTTTACTCTTTTCTTTTTAGGGCCATTTATCCTTCCTTTGACTGTCCTCCTGTGAAAATGTCCCAGCCTTCTTCGGCAGATGAAGGGACCACCTTTGAACATCTTTGGAGCACCCTGTGAGTACCTTTACTTAGAAGCATTTACATGCATAGAAATGACTTATCACCCTTAAGATATACTCCCTAAGAGTATATAGTGACATTTTTGGAATCTTTAGGGTGCATCCAAACTATAGAAATAATGCAAGTTGACATCACTTTAACTGCAATGGCTCCATCCTGAAGATTCTTGGGATTTGTAGTTTTGTGAGGCATTGTCACTCTTTAGTGGAGAATGCTTGTAAAACTACACATCTCAGGATTACAGAGGCTGGAGCTACAGCACTTAAAGTAGTGTCAAACTGCACTATTTCTAAGTAGATGTACCCTTTGAGTGGCTTTGCATGCAGCTTTTGACTTCATTTTCTCTTCCTGATGTCAGACATATGAAATATGTTGCGATGGAGAGTGATGGAGCCTCCTCCTTTGGAGGTCTTTAAACAGAGGCTGGATGGTCATCTGTCAGGAATGCTTTGATTGAGAGTCTCTGCATGGCAAGGGGTTGGACTGGATGGCGCTTGGGGTCTCTTCCAATGCTAGGATTCTGGGTTGCTCTACCTTTCCCCCAAGCAGCCTTCTCCCTTTTTTTTTCTGCAGAAAAGGAGAGAGACTAGTGAGGGTATTTGTCACTAGAGCAGTGCATGGGATTCTTGGAAGCTACCTTGCATTGTGTTAATGTAAATAATAAATAAATAACACTTTTATTTAAATCCTGCTCTTCTACCATAAGGCAATCAGAGCGGCTTACAATATAAAAACATCTGATAAACACAATACAGTGGGCCCTCCTTATCTACGGATTTTTTTATCCACGGATTTTTTTATCCACGGATTTGAGCATACACAGCTTGAAAATATTCCCAAAAAGTATAAATTCCAAATAGCAAACCTTGATTTTCCATTTCATATATGGGACACCATTTTGATGTGCTATTATATTTGATGGGACTTGAGCATCCATGGATTTTGTTATCCATGGAGGGTCCTGGAACCTAACCCCAGCGGATCACAAGGGCCCACTGTATGTCATACAATGTTGCATTGTCTCCTTTATCCAGGGAGCCGGACAGCACTTATTTTGACCTCCCCCAGTCGGGCTCCACAGTGGGGAGTGAAACATCTAACCGGACTGAAGTCACCATGGATGTCTTCCAGATGAGGAGCATGAACGACTCAGTAATGGTAAGTGATGCCAAGAAAGTATTAAGGATGGCTCAGGAGCAGCCCTGTCATTGGGCAAAGCGAGGCACAGCGATGTCGGTTTTGGAATATTGTGTCCAGTTCTGGTCACCACAATTCAAGTGGGATATTGACAAGCTGTAGTGTTTCCAAAGGAGGGGGACCAAAATGGTGAAAGATATGGAAGCCATAAACCCCTATGAGAAGTGGCTTAGGGAGCTGGGTAGGTTTAGCTTGGAGAGAAGGTTAAGAGAGGACATTGTAGTCAAGTTTAAATATTTGAAGGGATGTCATGTTGAGGATCGGGCAAGCTTGTTTTCTGCTGCTCCAGAGAATAGGCCATGGAGCAATGGATTCAAATTACAGACAAGGAGATTCCACCTAAAATGATGGTAAGAGCTGTTTGACAGTGGAATACTCTGCCTTGGAGTGTATTGAAGTCTCCTTCTTTTGGAGCTTTTTAAGCAGAGGCTGGATGGGCATCTGTTGGGAGTGCTTTAGTTGTATCTTTCTGCATGGATCGGATGGCCCTTGGGACTTGTAAGTCAGGTCCCAAGAAGAAAGGGCAACTTTAATGCACTTATTTTGCACAGGTATTAGAGTTCATTCTGCAAACAATATGAAAGTCATCTTGCACAGATTAAAAAACTTGGGTGTGTGTGAAAGTAACTGTTTTAACCTGTAACCCCAAAGAAGCAAAGAGTCTTGTGGCACCTGAAAAAAGCAGCATGTTTTCTGTGGGATGTGACCACCACCACACTTTGTGGCTTCAGAGGAAGTAGGCTGCAGTCTACAACGGTGCATTTCTTCTTGTTGTTAGTTGGCTTTGAGTCGATTTTGACTCCTGGGGACCCTGCGGATGGGATACCTTCAATCCACTTTGTCCTCATTCGGTCTATTCAGGTTGTGGCCTCCTTGACTGAGTCTATCCACCTTGTATGCAATCTTTCTTTCTTTCTCTACCCCTTCACCTTTCCTAGTATTATTGTCTTTTCAAAGGAGTCTTTCCTTGTCGTGATGTAGCCAAAGTACAACAGCCTCAGTTTTGTCATCTTGGCTTCCAGGGACCGTTCAGGCTTCATCTGTTCTAGGATTTGTTTGTTTGTCTTCTTGGCCATCCATATTTAGATGGGTGTGTTTAGCTTTTATTTGGTAATCTCCTACATTGTTTTTGAATGTTCTATAATTTCTGGTAACCAAACATTTTCTATAATTTCTGGTGCCTTGTCCTCTTTTGTGATTATGATATTTGGTCACCTTGGTTCCGATCCAATGTTTGGTGGACTGTTTGCAATGGGACATCTCCATGGTTCTTTCCTCTCCCTTTCTACCTGACTTCCATTTTAACCCCAAATCCTACACATTTATGCTTTATGTGCCATGCCACTTTGGCAATTCCATGCCATTAAAGTCAATTTTACACCGTTTATGTACAAAATGAGAGCCAGAGTAGCTTAGTGGTTTGAATGTTGGACTATGACTCTGGTGACCAAGGTTTGATTCCCTGCTCAGCTGTGAAACCAGTGGGTTGGGCAAGGCACATGCTCTCAGCTTTGACCTTGGGCAAGTCACACTCTTCTCAGCTTCATGGGAAAGCAAGGGCAAATCTCCTTTGAACAAACCTTGCCAAAAAACCCCAAACCATGACATGTTTATCTTAGGGTTGCCATAAGTTGGAAACGACTTGAAGGCACATAGCAACCACAAGGTACATAGAACCCCACACTTGCAGTCCTTTGGAAGTATGCATCTGTTCACTGTTATGGTTGCAGAAGCACAACCTGTGTTTTTGAAAGTGTAGATTTCTGCAACCGATTGTCCTGGGAATAGCCCTTTTGTTTGCTTCCAGGAGGAGAGATACCTCTGAGCAATTTCCAAATTGTTCCATTTCCCTGCGCATGCAAAGCACATTGTGTTTCTAAAAGAGGGCACCTTCGGTGACATTTACTTCCAGACACTGTTTCAAATAGTGTGTGTGTGTATGTGTTTAGTGGGAATTAAACCTGGCTAGGTTTAATTCAGCTGAACGCACAACCACCTTGCTCTCCTCCGCTCCCTCCCCATGGAAAACCATTGGTACTGTCCAATACATCACTGGGCAAGTCTAGGCCTGCCTTCCCTTTTAATGAATAGTCATGAGAGAGGGAAAGGGGTGGGTATAAGTTTTGTTGTTAGATGCAGCTAGATGACAGAACTAAGGTGTTGTGGGGGGTTGGGGAATGCAAGCAAAATAACCAGCCACCTAATTAGCCAGCCCCGCATCTCTGTGTCACCTTTTCCCCCGTTCGAACGCAGAGTGCTTCTCCAGCCTGGTTGGCACGCTGCTTGATGCCACCGCGACTTTGCCATGCACCTGTTGACCCCATGATTCCAGCAGCAGGGAATTGCCCTGTTACTTGCAGACCCCACGAAGACTAAAATGCTGTACGTTAGCAACCCCATGCAGCACTACACCACGGTAGGTGCCACCTTTTCTTACCATGGGGTTATGGAGGTGGTGGAGAACCCAATCCAACCCAATCCAACCCAACCCTACCCAACTCAACCCTACCCAACCCAACCCTACCCTACCCTACCCAACTCAACCCAATTCAACCCTACCCAACCCAACTTAACTCAGCCCAACCCAATAGGGGAACCTGTGGGATTTGAGAGGAAAGCCAGGCAAAGGGTGCAAATTGGGGTGGGTGGTGGTTATTGAAAGAGAACTGGGTTTGCTTTGTTGATGCTTGTGCTTCTTAATGCACCAGGAGAAGCGGTGATCTTTCTTTGGAAGATTGCCATTGAGCAAAAGAGTTTGGCTCTTCCCAGGAGGTCATCCTTCTAACCAAAATGGCTCACTTCTCCAACATCAAGCTCTTGGTTGGTCAAGTATGTAGAGAGTTCTTATAGCACCTTTGAGACAAACTGAAAGAAAGAAGTTGGCAACTTGAGCTTTCGTAGACTACAGTCTATTCCTCAGATGGTTGGTCAAGTTTCTGTATCTGGTTTCCATATTTCTTTTACTAAAACAATAGCTTGATAATGTCTTTTAACTTCAGTCTTTAACTTCCCTGCCAACTGAAATGATGGTTGAAGCCTTCATGTGATTTTCACACGTCAGATTGGATTGCTTCTCCAATGCTTTTCCTTCACTTGTAAGAGTTCTTGGGGGAAGGAATATAAAAGATGCTCAAGAACTGAGCTCCAAAAAAACCTCCCCTGACACACTGAATGTTTGACTATGGTTGCCCCGCCATATCCATGGATTCTTTATCCATGGATTCAGCCATCCATGGCTCGAAAATATTCAAAACAAAATGTAAACACCAAATAGCAAGCCTTGATTTTTGCCATTTTATATAAGGGACACCATTTTACTATGCCATTGTATTTAATGGGACTTGAGCATACATAGATTTTGGTATCCTCAGAGGGTCCTGGAACCAAACACCAGGGGGTTGGACTGGATGGCCCTTGTGGTCTCTTCCAACTCTGTGATTCTATGTGATTCTATGAAATACAGGGAGCTATTATATTTGCCGGAAACCAGATTTTCTTCTTTGGGCCGGGTCCATTTTACCTCGACTGTGACAGTTCAGCCGCTTGCAACCATTTACAAATGTGTGGTTCCTTTCACACCCTGATCTTTAAAGAATTACAAAGTACACTTGGATTTGGTATATTATTTAAGAGAAGACCTTTCTGAAAGTCCAAGAAATGTATCTCCCAAATATTATTCAATAACATTCTTGGATTTTTTTTGGCAAATGTTAATAAAGTCCTGATTTATGGAAATCATTCACATTTTCTTTAGTGGTAGGTATGATAAGGAAATAAGATGACTTTATGTGCTGGTGAATTTACCTTTGAAGTTATTGAGTTCTTACTTAGCTATGACTTATTTCTTTATGGTGTTTTGCTAATTATATTTATACAGTGCATACTATTTATGCAAGCATTTTAAAGGCAAAATTCTTTGCACGGAGGCAGTAATATTGCATTCAGTGAGATTTCCATCACCTTAAATGTGCGTAGGATCAGACTGTTTCTTTTTGACATTATTATTGACACTATTTTAAAAGAAAAACTACAGTACTGTAGTCAAATTCTTTACAATTCTTACAGTTTTTAAAGAGAAGGCTGGGTGAATTTGTTTCATTCTCAAAAGATACTCCTGTAG
This sequence comes from Urosaurus nigricauda, assembly GCA_034509955.1. NCBI lineage: Eukaryota > Metazoa > Chordata > Lepidosauria > Squamata > Phrynosomatidae > Urosaurus > Urosaurus nigricauda. The sequence goes on along the minus strand of JAOEGL010000008.1, from coordinate 2,669,777 downwards.
CATCTTTAATTGTTTCTTCTTAAAGAGGTGACAAGACTACCTTTTCCTTCCTATTTAGAAGCTAAAGAACAAAATTTGCAGTTTTGTTATTTGCTTGCTCATTCTGTTTTGCTTTGACGAAGAAACTCTTTAATAACTTGCAAACTACCCCAAACCTCTAACTGCATAAACATGTCAACAAAGCTGACTACATCTACCAGCTATTTCTTTTTTTAAAAGTTGATTTTTAATGCAAAGTTTTGACATACAACCAACCAAAGAAACACATATATTAATGTCACTGTAACATTGCTGCTGATAATAATAATAATAATAATAATAATAATAATAATATCCTGCCTTCATCCCAGTACAGGGACTCAAGGCGACTAACAAATTTAAAATTAAAACATTACCATAATGACAATAAACAATAAAAAGACTTCCCGCCTTGAATCCCATTGTGGGAAAAAGGTGGGATATAAATCATACACACACACACACACACACACACACACACAGAGTATCTACTGACTATTTCTAAATGCACAATGCAAAAGAAGAAGTGATAGACTCTAAAGCCAACTTCTAATGATGCTGGATTCTTTCACTGCAATTCTTAAAACCTCCCCAGCTCCTGAATTCTTACTGCATTTACTAAATTATATTTATTTTGCTGGATCTGGCTTTGCATTGCAAAGTTTGCAGCCTAAACCTAAACTCTAATGCTGTCAAAGGGGCTTATTTCTGGTGAAATAAATAGCTGGGCTGTAAACATACCAACTAAAACTTGTTGAGATCTCATTGGGTTTCTTGTTGTTGATTGCCTTTGCATTGATTTGGACCCATGGCGACCCGATGGATGAGACATCTCCAAGACCCCCTTGTCCTCCATTGCTCTGCCCAACTTCTTGCAAACTCATGATCTCTCTAATAGAGTCCATCCATCTAGCATACAACCTTCCTCTTTTTCTACTTCCCTTCACCTTTCCTAGCACTATTGCTTTTTTCCCCTAGTGATTCATTCCTTCTCATAATGTGCCCAAAATATGCCAGCCTCAGTTTGGCCATCTTGGCTTCCAGGGAGATTTCTGGCTTGATCTGCTCCTGGACCCATTTGTTTATCCTTTTGGCTGTTCATGGGATCCTTAGCACTCTTCTCCAGCACCACATCTCAAATTATTATTATTATTATTATTATTATTAAACTTTATTTATAAAGTGCTGTAGTTTTACACAGTGCTGTACAAAAAATAAAATACAATACAATAAAATGGACCTGTCAGTGGTGTACATTCTGCACTGATTTTCTTTCAATCTTCTTTCTCAACAGTCCAGCTCTCACATCTATATATTGTAATGGGGAATGCAATGGCTTGTATGATTCTGACTTTTGTGCTCAGTGGTATATCTTTTTATTTTAAGATCTTATTTATTTTTATTTTTATTTACAACACATAAAATACAAATATATAATGTCTTATTATATAGTTCAAAATTTCACTTCCCTTAGTCTACTGACCGTAAATCCTCCTGCTTTCTTTGTTATATTTCATATAGTCTTGTGTCACTCCATAACCATTAGACAAATACTCTCCATTTAAATATACAATAAAGCATATTATTAAGCATTAAGCATAATACAGTAATATGCATTTAAAGATATTTCTAGTTCTTTCATAGCCACCCACCCCATTCTTAACCTTCTTCTAATTCTTGGCTGCAGTCCCTGTTCCAATCAATGCTTGATTCCAGATATGAGAACTTTTTTTTACTATTTCTATATCCTCATTGTCTAGTTTGAATGTGTGTAAGTTCTTGGTGGTCATAAACTTTGTTTTCTTTATGTTGAACGCTTTCTTCTCAGATCTTCCTTAGTAGGTGTTCCAGCTCCGTGAGTTTTTCTGCTAGGATTATGGTGTCATACCATAATACTCATTGGGTCCCAAACAATATTACACTTATTTATTGCTCTGCTGTATAATGGGAGTATAACTGACTCAGGACCGTTGAAGTAATTGGCGTGAGTCAGTGTTGCTGTCTCCGATGCAGTGTTGTGTATGTACCATGTGTTTTCTGTAACCTTAGGAGATAATTGCTCAGCAAGAACAATGATGTTTAACTAATGCCTGCAATGGCCAGAGTTGTGTGTGTGTGTGTGTGTGTGTGTATGTAGTGCATTTTAAAATTTATTTAGTTTTTTTACTAAGTAATATTTATTACGTCTTCACATAAACCAATTAATCATATTCATATTCCAACACACTTACTATTTTTCACATCATCCCCCCCCCCCTTTACATCTTCTTTAAGCTTAATTTCATTGGCCCTGATCAGACGAGGGTTTTGCAGCCCCAATCCAGAGTCACTCTGCATCCATCCAAATGAATTCACATGAATGCACATTGAATTATCACACGTGAATGCTGTTACTACAAAGCCAATCCAAAGCCACCCCAGAATTCAGTGAATTCAGTAACAACTGAATTCACAGAAATCAGTTCCAAGGTCACTTCAGATTCATTCCGAATTGGTCTGGTGTGATAAGGTCCATTGTTGGTTTGTGGATTTCTCTTTGCCTTGGTCCTTCCTTCCCAAAATGTCTTTATCAAAGAAAATTACAATCTGTCAATTAATGTATATATATATTTTCCATTCATTTTAAAGGCCTTGGGATCAAAATATTTTATTACTGATATATACAATTATTCTATCACAAAACCTACTCTTTATCTAGGTTATTATATATTCTATAGCATATTTATCTACGTTTCTTATTTATTCATTTTGCATTTTGCTATTTATTTATGCATGCATTTTAATATTTATGATATGCTGCACTCTCCCGGTGATGTCTTTGCAAGAGCGATTGCCAGATCCGTGGCTCCTTTGCTACGTAAAAGTACTCACCGATATTTATTTATTTGCTTGCTTTAATAATCCTGTTACAAGGGATAGCAGACTTCATTGTTTTGAATACTAGGATTCTGAGGCTAAGGAGTTTATCACACTGGGGTGATTTTGGCATTAAAGAGAGATTAGAGCACATTTAAAACATCCTGCAAATGAAGCAGAAATGGGGAGTAATTGCATGAATGATTGTCACATGCAATTGTGCAAATAAAGCAGTATCGGAAATGCATTGTCGCTGAAATCTCGAAAGTTTAAAGATGTGCATTAATGCTTCTTTGTGACTACTTTAATGGTGGGTTTTGTGCGACGTTGTGTGAAATCATTAAGTGTAATTATGCAGTCTTCCTTGGATGTTCATGGGATAAACTCCGGATCTTTTTTGTGCGATAAACTCTTAAGTCAGTCATAGGGTGACCTGATGTGTTAACCGCAAAGGAGGAGAAGCCACCGTAAAATGTAAGACATTTCAGGAAAATGTAGGACTGTCCCAAACAGAAACTTTAACTGCTGTGGAATCCTGCAGTTTATGGTGGCACCAGAGCTCTCTGATAGAGAAGACAAATCCCAGAGATGATAAATCCCAAATCGCATAGCATTGAGCACTGGCACGACTTTAACTGCCATGGCTTCGTCCCAGGCAATTCTGGGATTTGTAGTTTAGGGAGGCATTTAGATTCAGGTTTTTGGAGTCAATTTTTTGACCTAAATTTCTGGACTTATACATGAGTATATACAGTATTTAGCCTTCTCTATCAGAGACCTCTGGTGCCACAGTAAAATACAATGCCCAGCAGTATGGAGCCATAGTAGTTAAAGTGGTGTCAATCTGGATTATTTCTGCAGTGCGAACGCAGCCATTGATGATGAGTTGGACCCATGACTAGAAGCAAACAGATCAGATAAATATTCAAGGGCTCCCACTTTGATCGTTGGGGATCCTTTTGCCTCCAAAAGAAATTCAGTGCAGAGCAGAAGCATCCTGGGATGGCACCCCGGTGCGAAAGGGCAAAATGGTTCCTGTGTGCATTTTTATTTCAGGGAGAAAAGAGGTGATCTGTGTCAGCACAAGCTTCGTCTTGTCCCAAATTCCAACAGTTACTCACTGAACAGTGATGATATTGTGGGAGACGCAACACGCTGGAAGTCTTACCTGACATGGATGGTTCATGTGGGTACATATCTTTTTTGAAAAAAAGAAAGCTGTTATAGTGCAACATCAGAAAGTTATCTGTGGGTGAAGTTTGAAAAATCCCAAGTTATAACGTGTTCCTTGGTTCCAAAGTCTGGTTTAACTTGAAGAATTTCAGATTGAAGGCATGTTGATGGGAAGGAAAAGGTAGATTGAACTACTTTATTGAATTCTTTTTGCCATGTTGAATTGGGGAGCAAAGTAATAAAAATCCAGGCCGTCGTTGCCCCATCTTCACAAGATTTTGCTTTCACAACCATATTTTCATATTTTCAACTATGGAATTTATCACATGAAGGCAATTGGGAGTTTATCCCATGAATATCCAGGAAAAATCACGTAATTGTGCATAATGATTTCACATGGCATCGCACAAAACCCACCATTAAAGTGGTCACAAAGAAACATTAATGCACATCTTTTTCCTTTCGGGATTTGAGCAACAATGCATTTCCGATATCACTTTATTTGCGCAATTGTGTGTGATCGTCATTTGCACAATTGCTCACCATTTCCGCTTTGTTTGCAGGATGCTTTAAATGCGCTTTCATCTCTCTTTAATGCTGAAATCAGCCCCAGTGTGATAAACTCCTATGCTTTGTTTTCCTTTTTCAGTTCTTATGGAGCAAGAGACAAACACATTGGATCAGAATGCAAAGCTCCATAGCTTTGGCAGGGGAAAAATTTAAAAGGAGTGCAATTGAAAGTGAGTGAGATTGAAAATCCATTGGAAACTGTAGCCCACCAAGGGTGCATCTGCACTGTAGACAAATGCTGCTTGACACCACTTTAAGTGTTATAGCTCCATGCTAAGGAATGGAGGATGGGGGTTTTGGTAGTTTTGCAAACTTGGTGCCTTGCAAAACTACCAACCTCAGGATTCTGTAGGATGGAGCTATGGCGTCCAGCACCATTAGTTCTTATCATTGTTTTCTCTTGGAATTTCTAGGTCCTCCAGCATGACTCTATGGTCAGTGTCCGACAGTGCCATGGCGGACCTAGAAAGAACGTATTCATCAAATTCATATAGCCATGGCTGTAACTGCACTTCAGAATTAATGCACTTCAGAATTAATACACCGCTTTAATTGCCAAGAGTCTCTCCTACAGAAACCTGGGATTTGTAGTTTGGTGGAGCACTATAGCTCTCTGATAGAGAAGGCTAAATACTGTATATACTCATGTATAAATCTAGAAATGTAGGTCAGAAAATGGACTCAAAAAAACCTGAGTCGACTTATCCATGGGTCAATGCACTGTACTTTAACTCTCATTTTTTTTAAAAAAATGAGTGAAAGAAAAGAGTGTAATTTGTCTTGGAAGCACTGACCTCCCTCTATTCTCTTTTCCATCCAGCCTTTAAAGTGAGCACAAAATTATGCCTGCTGGAATTTTGTAAGTTCTTTGGCTTTATTTTCCTTTACTTCATCATTTAGATCCCTTAAGTGCCCCTAAGTCTTGACTTATCCACGGGTCCTATATAAATCCATAATTTTGACCCCAAAATCTGCCCTCGACTTATACATGAGGTTGACCTATAGTCGGGTATCTATGGTATCTCACAAAACTACAGATCCCTAGAATTCCATACTATTGAGCCATAGCAGTGAAAGCAGTGTCAAAGTGCATTATTTCTGCAGTTCAGACAGAACCCAGTCCTCTTCGCCGCCCCAATCCCAAATAATATCTGCTTGCATCGAAGTGGATCTGGGGAGGGATGGTGGGGGGCTTCAGGGGGGGGGGTTGATCTTTGCTCTGTTTTCACCATTTAAGTGTGTTTGTTCCTTTTGGAAGACCTAACATGCAGGAGCAGATCCCCTGTGAGTCTGAAAACAGCCTTGTTTGAACATGTCCGTCATCTGCCTCAAAGACCTAGGCGATGGGAAGGTGGGAGATAAATTGATTAAAGAAATAAAAATGTATTCGGCGGGAAGGGTGAGATCCTAACTCCGTGAAAAAGTTAGAGCTTGAAAAGTTTTTTTGGGGGGAATACAACATAAAGAACCTCTCTAACACAGCCAGCATTAGTTGTGTTGGCTTGGGGATTGTAGAGCTGTTGCCACGCTGCAGGAATGATGCAGTTTGAGCACACAAGTGTGATGCAGCAGCTAGGAAAGCCAATGCAATTCCCGGCTGTATCAGTAGGAGTCTAGATCAGGGGAGAAACAGTGCCACTCTATTCTGCTTTGCTTACGGTACAATTCTGGGCACCACAATTCAAAAAGGATGTTGAGAAGCTGGATCGTGTCCAAAGGAGGGCCACCAAAATGGTGAAAGGTTTGGAAACCATGCCTTATGAGGAGCGACTTAGGGAGCTGGGGATGTTTAGCTTGGAGAAGAGAAGGTTAAGAGGTGATATGATCGCCCTGTTTAAGTGTTTGAAGGGATGTCATGCTGAAAATGGAGCAAACTTGTTTTCTGCTGCTTCAGAGATCAGGACCCAGAACAATGGATGCAAGCTATAGGAGAAGAGATTCCACTTCAATATTAGGAAGACTTCCTGAGAGTAAAAGATGTTTGACAGTGGAAGACACTGTCTCAGAGTATAGTGGAGTTTCCTTCTTTGGAGGTTTTTAAATAGAGGCTGGATAGCCATCTGTCACTGGGAATGCTTGGATGGAGAGATCCTGCATGGCAGAATGAGGTTGGATTGGATGGTCGTTGCTGCAAAGTTCAGAGTGCAAGAGCAGTTTGCACTTAACTAAACAGATGGAGTAACAAGAGAAGGGGGCAGAATCTTGCCCTTCCCAGTAGGCTGAGGCAAAAGCAAATTGATGCAGTCTCTTCTAGTTTATGTATTCATTAATAACGTTTGCCATCTTGTTCACACTCTGATGTTGCTTGGCCACATGCATCCCAGTGGCAATGTTGGCAGATATGCTTCCCCAACTGGTCACCCTACAGGCATCTTGGTCTACAATTCCCACCATCTCAATCCATCATGACGTGTACTGTGGATGATGGGAGATGTATCCTTCCCCAATTGGTCACCCTACAGGTATCTTGGTCTACAGTTCCCACCATCCAGAATGACATATACCTTAGATGATGGGAGAAGTATGCTTCCCCAACTGGTCACCCTACAGGTATCTTGGTCTACAATTCCCACCATCAATTCCCATAATCCAGCATGACATGTACTGTGGATGATGGGAAAGGTATGCCTCCCCAATTGGTCACCCTACAGGTATCTTGGTCTACAGTTCCCACCATCCAGCATGAGATGAACTGTAGATGATGGGAGAGGTATGGTTCCCCAACTGGTCACCCTACAGATATCTTGGTCTATGATTCCCACCATCCCAATCCAGCATGATGTTTACTGTGGATGATGGGAGATGCAGTCAGGAGGCCAGTAGGATGGGGAAAGTGGCTTTCAAGTAAATCCTTGCCCAGGCTTCTTGAGGTTTAATCTTGGCATTGCAGATTGAACTGAGGAATGAGGTCATCCTGTCAAGTGTATCCTTCTCTAGGTTGTGCACAAGCGGAGACTTGTTTTTTTCTCTCTCTGTGTATAGAAGTGATGGAGGGAGGGGGACACCAAATACAAAGCCCAGCCCGAAGACCCCCTCGGAGGTATTTCCCATTCCACACCAGTCCCAGGAGTGAAGGCTGCCCCTTTTCTGCTGCTTGTCAGAACAAGACACCTTGCCAAAGGTGTGCAAGTGCGGCTGGTGCTGCCTTCACTTTTCCAAGCCTCTAACCTGGCAGTGTCTTCTCTTCCTTCCTTCCTTTCCTTCCACTCCACCTCTGCCTCCTCCCCTTCATTCCTCTCCTCCAGTCCCAGTTTAATTTGCTGAACAACAGCATGGATCAGAGCACTGACAGCCGGGCCGCCTCCTCAAGCCCTTATAGCTCCGAGCACGCCTCCAATGTCCCAACGCTCTCGCCTTATTCGCAACCCAGCTCCACCTTCGACACCATGTCCCCGGCACCTGTCATCCCATCCAACACTGACTACCCGGGGCCGCACCACTTCGAAGTCACCTTCCAGCAATCCAGCACGGCAAAATCAGCCACTTGGACAGTAAGTTGCATGCTTGCCTTTTCTTGCTCCTCTCGAATGGTCTTGCGTGGTCCAAAGGCCCATTCCCCAAATTGTTTGGCATATTCCACCAAATCATACTCTTGGTGCAACCATCAGAGTACAGTCAGTCCTCCGTATCCATGGATTCTTTATCTGCTGCTTGAAAATATTCCAAAAAAGTATACATTCCAACTAGCAAACTTTGGTTTGGCCATTTTATAGAAGGGACATCATTTTACTGGCTGTTGTATGTAATAGAACTTGAGCATCCATGGATTTTGGGTCCTGGAACCGAACAAGGGCCCACTGTATGCCCACACTGGCTCACTGGGGTTTCAGATGAGGTGCCTCCAAGTCCTATCTAGAGATTCAGAACTTGAACCCGGGACCTTCTGCAGCCAAAGCATCGGCTCTGCCATTGAGCTATGGCACTTTGCCTAAAATAATACAATATTCCACTGCAAGTAGTTTTGAATAGAGGGCTAATTTAACTGGGAACGGAGGAAGACCATTGCTCCATATAGCTTGGTACTATCTACAAGGACTGACTGCAGTTTCAGATAGAAGACTTTCCCAGGGAAATGTCACAGAGAGACCCTGGGATCTTTGGCACACAGATATACGTTGCTCTACAAGATACACAAGTTCTACCTTCCCCACATACTGAGTGTATATTTGTTCCCACTGTTGATATGGTTACCTTGGAATATGTCAAGGTATCTTAGCAATTCTCTGCCTAACAGCTTTTGGAACTAGGTATCGGTGTGCCCATTTTACAGAATAAGTCTATCTATTCTCTAGTGTCTGTCTCATTAAATCTGTCTTTGGAATTCAGAGAGTCTGGAACATCAGTTTGCAAAGGGGTCTTGCAGCACCTTTGGGACTAACTGTGTGGAAGAAATGGTAATCTTTTGTAGACATGGTCTCCTTCCTCAGATGCATGGAATAAACTATTGCCAAGGAAGGATCTTTACAATAAAGACCTGGCAATGGTTATTCATGAAGTCTGATTATAAAGGTCCTTCCTGGGGTCCTGTTCAATCCATGCATCTGAGGAAGGAGACCAAGTTTAGGAAAGCTCATGCTACAACTTCTTTTGCACAGTTAATCTCAAATGTGTTGCAAGGTCCCTTTGTATATTGGTATCTTGTCTATCATCTAGCTAAGAAACCAATTCCAGAATCCCATCTTACTGATGAGTAAGAAACTAGGTTTGCTGTTCATTTGTAGCATCTATATCCCATCTTTCTTCTATCATAGAGATGTATGCAGCAGTTCTTGGACAGCTTCCCATTATCCAGATCAATATCTGCTTAATTTTGGCAACTAGCTTGCTGTGTTCTATGCCTTTCGACTCAAGCTTTGGCACTGGTTTCATTCTTAGCATCTCTCACTTTCTGTGAGACAGAGCAAATGAGAGGGACATTGCAGAAGACACTTTGGGTTGGGGGAACCTGCACTTTGTTGTTGCTGGTTGCCATATGCTTTCAAGTCGTTTCCGACTTAACAGCAACATGGGGTTTTCTTGGCAAGTTTCTTCAGAGGGGTTTTTCCATTTCCATGCCCTGAGGCTGAGAGTGTGTGACTTGCCCAAGATCACCCAGTGTGTTTCAAGGCTGGGATTCAAACCCTCATCTGCATAGTCCAATATTCAAACCACTATGCCCTGCTGGCTCTCTACTCTAATGCAAGTTGCTGGGATTTGGGGGAATGCAAATCCCATCTCTGCATTCATCTGTGTTCTTTCCTATATGCATGGAGCTCCCATATGGAAATCCATATCCTCATCTAGCTCTAGACTCTTTGCTCACACACCTAGGATCTCTTCATAAACATAGGATCCATCATGATGCTAAGAAATAGCCTTGTTTTAGTGTCGCAAGGGGGCAGCAAGGAGGTCTGACCCTGCAAGACAATGCTGTCATACGGGAGCATCCCTGTATTCTCTTCCTTCTAAGTAAATTGTTGCTAGCTATTCTGTTGCACCTCTACTTTTGTGCTTGGTAGGAAGGCAAATTTGGGTCCCTTATCCTTAATGGAGTGGTTCAGACCATGCTTAGCTGGGACTTACAAGTCAATGTGAGATATATCTCTGTGAATTTCCCCATTGCACGAGCCTTAAACTTATTTATTGCTGAAGGTCCAACCAAATGTTGTTATGTTGTTACCTGGATAGAGTGAAGAGGTTACCAATACAAGTTGAGTCTCCCTTATCTCAAATGCTTGGGACCTGATTTTGGATATTTTGGATTTTGGAATACCTGTATTTGCATATATATACACATAGTGAGCTATCTCAGAGGTGGGACCCAAGTCTAAACACAAAACTAATTTATGTTTCACTTATACATAGAGCCTGAATATGAAAAGATGAAAAGTAAGTGTATCACACGAAGGAGATCAGGAGTTTATCCCATGACTATCCCATAAAAAATCGTGTAATTACGCATAACAATTTCAAACGACGTCACACAAAACCCACCATTAAAGTGGTCGCAAAGAAGCATTAATGCACATCTTTTTACTTTCGGGATTTCAGGGACAATGCATTCCGATATCACTTTATTTGTGCAATTGTATGTGATAATCATTCACACAATTACCATTTCTACTTCATTTGCGGGATGCTTTAAATGCTCTTTAATCTTTCTTTAATGTTGAAATCAGCCCCAGTGGCATCCTCAGCTACACTTTGTCTTTGTGTTCTGCTTCTGGAGCAGCAGGAAACAAGCTGGCTCCTTCTTCCATATAACATGCCTTCAGATATTTAAACTTGGCTATCATGTTTAGTCTGGAGAAGAGATGGTTAAGAGGTGATATGAATGCCATCTTTAAATATTTAAAGGCAGTTCATATTGAGGATGGAGCAAGCTTGTTTCCTGCTATTCCAGAGACAGAACACTAACCAATGGATGCAAACAACAAGAAAAGTATTTCTACCTGAACATTAGAAAGAACTTTTTTTTTACTATACTCTTAGAGTATAGTACACTGATTGACAGTGGAAGACTCTCCCTCTGAGAGTGAGGGAGTCTCCTTCTTTGGAGGTTTTACACAGAAGTTGGGTGGCCATCGGTCAGGAGTCATTAGATGGTGTCTTCTTTCATGGCAGAATGAGGTTGGACTGGATGACCCTTTAGGTTTCTTCTAACTATATGGCTCTATTATTCTATGTCACCTCTCATTCTTCCAAGCTGAGCATTGTCAGTTCCCTAAGTCATTCCTCAGAAAGCTTGGTTTTTTCAGATCTTTGGTTTATCTTGGCCACACTTCTTTGAAGCTTACCAAAAACATCTTTAAACTGTGGTGCCCAGAATTGGGCACAATATCCAAGTGAAATCTGACCAAAGCAGACTTCCTATTACTTCTTGTGATCTGGGTACAATGTTTCTGCTGATGCAGTCTAGAATTGTGTTGGCTTGTTTTGGCTGCTGCATCACACTGTTGGCTTACATTTAGCCTGTAGTCTACTAAGACCCCCTAGATCCTTTTTTCAAGTGCACTCATCCCTCCATGTTTGTGGCTATGACTTTTGCAGATTTGATTATTTACAGAATATACTCTCTCTAGGAACATCTAGGTCTTCCAGCGCAAAACTATGGTGAACTTTAACCAAAAGTTGCACTGAAGAACCTAGAGATTCCTAGAGAAAACACTCCGCTAGGCATTTATTTTTCCTGCCCAGATATAGCACTTTACATTAATCCTTGTTGAAAATCACTTTGTTAGTTTGACCCAGCTGTTTACATCAAAATAAGAAATTATATTTCTGAGATCAGGATCGTTGTGACAAGAAGTGAGGTTGCAGATAAAGTACCTCTGCTGCATATGCGCAAAGCACAAGTCACACTTTCTCTTACAATCCCAAAAAAAAACACCAGAAGAGTCTGCAGGGATCATAATCGAGCCAATAAAAGTAAATAATGAATTCTGTGTTTCTTCTCCCTGCCTCATCATATCAAGTAGATAAACCAAACCAAGGAGTGTTGTAAAAACCTAATTGCAGGAATTATCAGCAATAAACAAGAAACACAATAATTGCTTGGGAAAGAGGAAGGAGTTTAGTTATCAGTTTCCCTGGAGAATGCATATTAATGCACTTAGGGCGGAAAAATAAAATGCACAGATATAGGATGGGTGACACCTGGCTGAATGAAACTACATGTGAAAGGGATCTAGGAGTCCAAGTAGACCACAAGTTGAACATGAGTGAACAGTGTGATGCGGCAGCTAAAAAGGCCAATGCTATTTTGGGCTGCATTAATAGAAGTATAGTGTCTAGATCAAGAGAAGTAATAGTCCCACTGTATTCTGCTTTGGTCAGGCCCCACCTGGAATATTGTGTCCAGTTCTGGGCGCCACAATTCAGAAAGGACATTGAGAAACTGGAGCGTGTCCAAAGGAGGGCGACAAAAATGGTGAAGGGTCTGGAAACCATGCCCTATGAGGAACGACTTAGGGAGCTGGGGATGTTTAGCCTGGAGAAAAGAAGGTTAAGAGGTGACATGATAGCCCTGTTTAAATATTTGAAAGGATGTCATATTGAGGAGGGAGCAAGCTTGTTTTCTGCTGCTCCAGAGAACAGGACCCGGAACAATGGATGCAAGATACAGGAAAAGAGATTCCACCTGAACATTAGGAAGAACTTCCTGACAGTAAGGGCTGTTCGACAGTGGAACGCACTTCCTCGGAAGGTGATAGAGTCTCCTTCCTTGGAGGTCTTTAAGCAGAGGCTGGATGGCCATCTGTCAGGGATGCTTTGATTTGGATTTCCTGCATGGCAGGGGGTTGGACTGGATGGCCCTAGTGGTCTCTTCCAACTCTACGATTCTATGATTCTATGATTCTATGATTCTAAAGACTTTTTCCATTCTACATTTAACCTTCCAGGAAAAAAAGACAGATTCCATTGGATTATACAGGCATTATAAGTCCATATGACTAACGACCAGAGGTTCACATATTAAAATAAAAGTTACTCAGATGCTGTCCAGCTCATGTATTCTTTCCTCCATGTGCCTGTCATCTGAGAACAATACATTCCATCCAATATAGACCAGATTTTGCTCATGATATCAGTGATGTGAAATATTGGATTGGTAGCCCTTGCAATCCTTAACATTTGTTTCATGCCAAGTTCCATGCAAAATGAACCAAATCCAACCCATTTTCCAAAAGAAGGTCAGGTTTGCTGATTGTTCTGAAACCGGCATAAAAAATGTCTCATGCCAAACAGCAAGTTTCTTTCATCCATAAATGTGCATTTCAGAGCAAAACAAACAAACAAACAAATACAAAATAGCATTCTGGTATTGATTTCAAGGTGGTTGATGGAGCAATGGATTCAAACTGGAAAAGAGATGTTATGAAGAACTTCCTGAAGACCTTTTTGATAGTGGAAGAGGCTGCCTTGAAGAGTGGGGTTTTTTAAACAGGCTGGATGGCCATCTGTTGAAAGCGCTACACTTTGTTTGATGCTGATGGCGGTGATGCTGATGCACCTCTGCATAGAACCATAGAATCCTAGAGTTGGAAGAGACCCCAAGGGCCATCCAGTCCAACCCCCTTCTGCCATGTAGGAACTCCCAACCAAAGCATCCCCAATAGATGGCCATCCAGCCTCTATTTAAAGACCTCCAAGGAGGGAGATTCCACCACTTTCTATTGAGGGAGTGTGTTCCACTGTTGAACAGCCCTTACTGTCAGGAAGTTTCTCCTAATGTTGAGGTGGAATTTCTTTTCCTGGAGCTTGCATCCATTGTTCCATGTCCTAGTCTCTGGAGCAGCAGAAAACAAGCTTGCTCCCGCCTCAATATGAGATCCCTTTAAGTATTTAAACAGGGCTATCATATCACCTCTTAACCTTCTCTTCTCCAGACTAAACATCCCAGCTCTCTAAGTCTTTCCTCATAAGGCATGGTTTCCAGACCCTTCACCATCTTAGTTGCCCTCCTTTGGGCCCGCTCCAGTTTCTCCACATCCTTTTTGAATTGTGGTGCCCAGAACTGGACACAGTATTCCAGGTGGGGCCTGACCAAAGCAGAGTAGAGTGGCACTATGACTTCCCTTGATCTAGATACTATACTTCTATTGATTCAACCTAAAATCACATTGGCCTTTTTAGCTGCTGCATCGCACCGTTGACTCATGTTCAACTTATAGTCTAATTGGACTCTTAGATCCCTTTCACATGTAGTTTCATTCAGCCAGGTGTCCCCCATCCTATATCTATGCATTTCATTTTTTCTGCCCTAAGTGCAGTACGTTACATTTCTCTGTACTGAATTTCACTTTGTTAGCTTTGGCCCAGCTTTCTAGTCTATTCAGGTCATTTTGAATGTTGATCCTGTCCTCTGGAGTATTAGCTTCTCCTCCAAATCTGGTGAACTCAGTGGAGTCAACCCAAGCAGCCGTTCCAAGCCTTAGCAGCATCCCTCCCTCTCCTATGCCCCTCAGACATGCTTTCTCTTCCTAGAGGGTGGGAGGCCAGAGAGAGAGGCTGGGCTCTCTTGCACATGGCATGATGGAGCATGTTGGTACCCCAACTGGAAGGTGCAAAGCTATCAGGCCCTCGGCTTGCTGGAGCTGCCTGGGCCTGTCAGAGCCGGGAGCAGATCACAGCTGCCATCGCTCCTCCATGCCTCCTTCGCCACGCCAGCCAGCTGGTAACTGATAGATAATTAGTATTTTTCTCAAGTCTCCTTTCAGCAGCCATAGAAGCAACCTAGTACCCACTGTCTCCCTTTTGAAAAAAGAAATGCAAGGATGCTTAAAGTCCAAAGAGAGCCTTTGGACTCCTACGTCTTGCAAGCCACAGAGAGGAGAGGGATGTGCTCTTCTTTCAAAGCAGAGTTGTTGTCCAAGCTGGTGTTGTCCAAGGTTGCAAACCTTGGATGGTGAAGTGAATAAATGTTTCCTGTTAATATCAGTAGTTCTTTGCCAGGCATCCTATGCAGACCCAGGGACTGAGATCTCCTCTGCACTACATAGTTATGGCATTTTGTTACTACTGGTGTTTGGTTCCAGGAGCCCCTGTCAATAACAAAGTCCGTGGATGTCCAAGTCCCTTTAAATGCAATGGTATAGTGAAACGGTGTCCCCCATATAAAATGGAAAATCAAGATTTGCTGTTTGGAATTTATATCCGTATATAAAGAGGGCCAACTGTATTTTAATTGCCACGGTTGCATCCTGCAGAATCCTAGAGTTAGTAGTTTGGTGAGGCATTCAGGGTCACTGGCAGAGAATTACAGTCTGCCTTCAATATCCATGGATTTGTTATCCATGGATTCAAGCCTCCACAGATTCAAAATATTTCTTAAAATAAATAAATTCCAAAAAGCAAGCCATGGTTTCACCATTTGATATAAGCGACACCATTTTACTATGCCATTGTATTGAACAGGACTTCAGCATCCATTGATTTTGGTATCCCAGAATGAAACCACAGCAGATACCAAGGGGCCACCAAGGGGATTATAAATCCCCCATGAGCCTATAAATTCCAGGACTGCATGGGAAGGAGCCATGGCAGTTAAAGTGGCATCGAAGTGTCACAGTGGCATCAAAGTGGCACAATGCTATAACTGTGCACAGTTGGCCGTCCTTATCCATGAATTTTTTATCCACGGACTTGAGAATACATGGCTTGAAAATATTCCCAAAAAGTATAAATTCCAAATAGCAAACCCTTATTTTCCAATTTGTATATGGGACACCATTTTGTTATGCCATTATATTTAATGGGACCTGAGCATCCACAGATTTTGTTATCTACGGAGCATCCTGGAACCAAACCCCAGCGGATAACAAGAGCCCACTGTAGTGTGAAAGACAAGAGTCCCTGCCCTAATAGCCTTACAATATACATGGATTGTACAGTGTACAAATACAAAGGGTGCTCAAAAATGACTCCTCTTCTTCATCCTGGAGAGACGTGACCAGTGGGGTGCCAAAGGGTTCTCTCCTGGGCCCAGTGCTATTCAACATCTTTATCAATAACTTTGATGAAAGAATAGGGCATGCTTATGAAATTTGCAGATAAAACCAAACTAGGAGGAGTAGCTGGTACCCAAGAGGAGAGGATCAAAATTAAAAATAACCTTAATAGGTTAGAAAGCTAGGCTACAACTAACAAAATGAATTTCAACATGGAGAAATGAAAAGTACTGCACTTAGGGTGAAAAAATGAAATACATACATATAGGATGGGGGACACCTGGCTTAAGGAGATTTCTACATGTGAAAGGGATCTAGGAGTCCTAGTAGACCACAAGTTGAACATGAGTCATGAGTGTGATGTGGCAGCTAAGAAAACCAATGCAATTTTATGCAACATCAACAGAAATATACTCTAGATCGATGGAAGTCATAGTGCCCCTTTATTCTGTTTTGGTAATGCCTCACCTGGAATATTGTGTCCAGTTCTGGGCACCACAATTCAAACAGAACAAACTGGAGCATGTCCAAAGGAAGGCTATAAAAATGGTGAAAGTGGTCTGCTGTTGTAAGCCGCCTCAATCCTGCAGGAGAGGCGGCATATAAACAACAACAACAACAACAACAACAACAATAATAATAATAAGAAGAAGTCTGGAACCAGCCACACTAAGCAGAACAAGTGTAACAGATATCTTTGTTGACCTCATCTGGAAGACGTTTTGTTTGTTTGTTTGACTGTCTCCAGTTACATGAGTGGGATCAGACTTGATCCCCTGTTGCATTAGAACAGATTAAGGACATTACTCATAAAATCCCACAAATTCTCCTGCTTGATTCATCCAGACAAGAGAGCAGTGTCTTGGTGGAATGCTCTTTTTAATGGTTTTGTTTTTCAGCCTCAAGAGGCAAACAATTCAACATTGCACGTCTTGTGTCACCTAGCAAAGGATGAATCTTCCCCCTTTGCCAGACTTCAGTTTCCCCATCTGTAAAATTGGTAGATTATAAATCAAACAATAAATCCCAGGATTCCATAAGAGAGCCAGGACTGGTGCAAAAGTAATATGATGGTAGTGCACATTTATTGTCAGTGCAGCGCTTGGACAAAAGAAAGGACCAAGAAGGAGGTTTTATAGAGGAGAGAGGAAACAAAAGCCATTTTATCTTGTGCAAAAAACCCACCATCTCTGAACCACCTGTCTTTCAAGCCCTTCTTCCCCCCTTTTTGCAGTTTGATGGACATTTCACTCATAGGCATCACCGACATAATAACGAGAAAGAAAATACGAAACGAGAAAGAAAACGTGGTAGGCATGTGTTCTCCTCTCCCAGGATCCGTCCTAACAGATTTGGCCAAGCTGGTTAACGGTATTTGCGGTTTGCAAGATCCTACATGTTGGAGGGAAATGACAGACACATTATTATCACCTCTCCATCGTGCTTTGCCCAAACCTGCCTTGGGAAAGGGGCTCCGCAGCTGCTTGTTCAGGGAACGTGGGGGAAATTAGCAGCCCAAGGGCACTGCTTTTTTTCTTCTTCTTTTTCTCATCCTTCTCCCTCTTCCCAGGCCATTGAGTTTCTTGGGATCCATTGACTGCAGACCTCAATATATCTAGAGGAGAACTGGAATATAGAGAGGGAAAGAGGGAAGGAAGGAAGGAAGGAAGGAAGGAAGGAAGGAAGGAGATTGAGAAGACAGATGATTGATTGAGAAGGAAAGAAGGAAGATAGGAAGGAAGGAGACTGAAAAGACTGAAAAGATAGACAGACAGGTGATTGAATGATTGATTGATTGATTGATTGGAAGGAAAAGAAGGAAGGTGACTGAAAAGATAGATGATTGATTGAAAAGGAGGGAAGGAAGGAATTGAGATGATAGATAGATGATTGATAGGAAGGGAGGAAGGAAGGAAGGAAGGAAGGAAGGAAGGAGACTGAAAAGATAAACAGACAGGTGATTGATTGATTGATTGATTGATGGACTGGAAGGAAAGAAGGAAGAAAGGTGATTGAAAAGATAGATGGTTGATTGCAAAGGAAGGAAGGAAGGAAGGAAGGAAGGAAGGGAGGGCGGTGATTGAGAAGATGATTGATTGAAAAAGAAAGGAGGGAGGGAGGGAGGGAGGGAGGGAACTGAAAAGACAGGCGATTAATTGAGAAGGAAGGAAGGAAGGAAGGAAGGAAGGAAGGAAGAAATTGAGATGTTAGACAGATGATTGATTGGAAGGAAGGTTATCGAGAAGATAGACAGATGATTGATTGGAAAGGAAGGAAAGAAGGAAGGAAGGAGATTGAGATGATAGACAGATGACTGATAGGAAGGAAGGAAGGAAGGAAGGAAGGAAGGAAGGAAGGTGGGAGGGAGCATCATGAGCAAGAAACTATAATGGTTCTAATTTCCTTTGAGAAAGAAAGAAGGTGAATCCTCCACCCTTCAAGTCCAGACAGCTCTGCATCAAGAGATTACGATAAACAAGATCTTATCGGTTGGGATTCTGTTGGGACACATCCACCTAGCGGTTTGGAGCAGCCAGAGAGAGGGAAGGCTATGCTTTGCTTTTAAGGAATATGATGGGCATGTTCACACAGCTAAGCCCTGGGCTCTCCAAATGCGAAGGAAAAGAACGTTGGTGACTTCACCGCTGGCTTCTTCTCTCTACTGCGGTGGAAAACCACAAGCGAAGGAGAGGCAAGGCTTGCTGTGAGGTAGCCAGGAGGAGTATTAAGGGCCTTAAGAACCAGCACAGTGCAGTGGCTGGAGTATTGGACTTGCAGGATCCAGGTGCGAATTCCATCCCAGCCATGAAACTCAACATGTGACTTTAGGCTGGTCATTTCCTCTCAATCTTCCTTAGCATATTGTAGCAAGGGCAAAATGGAAGGCGGCATGATGTGAATCTAGAGATTTTTTGGGGGGAAAAGGTGGCATGTAAAGTTAAATAAAACTTCCTTCAAGACGTTTTTGATTTATGGTTACCCAGAGGCAAACTATCACAGGGTTTTCGTGCTTAGTTTCTTCAGAGGGAGTTTGCTATGGCCATCTTCTGAGGCTGAGAGAGTGTGACTTGCCCAGGGTCACCCAATTGGTTTCGGATCCTGGTTTCCAAAGTGATAGATTCATGCTCAAATCATTACATTATGTTGGCTCTTGCACAAGACACAAATAGGTCTTCCCTCCCTCCCTCCCTCCCTCCCTCCTCTTCTTTCTTCTCTCATGCCTTTCCTCAAAGGAGCTGCCCAGGTATTTCTGCCATGGAGTGAAAGAAAAACCCACCAAATGCATTTGGTAAGTTTTTCTTTCACTCTATGGCAGAAATACCAGGGACAGCTCCTTTGAGCAAAGGCCAGGGCAAAAGCTAAGGGAGCCACACACTCAAAGCAATGCAATAAGCCCACTGCAGTGATGCCCAAAGCTGTCCTTGGAGTTACAGAGGAGCAGGGAAATTAGTGGATTTGTGTGTGTGTTGGGCAAATGGGAAAATAATGGTTTTTTAACCCCCCCCCCCCCCGACATGAGTGCAAATTAAATGACTGTAAACAGAAGGTCGATTGAGATGGGCCAAAAGATTGCAGAGTGTTTTGCAAAGAGGTCGGCAAGAGTTTTTGTCTTCTAGTCATTTCACAATGACAGGTAAATTGGCCTGCACTGCTGTTTACCGATCTCTCAGTGTCTGTGGTCCTCGGCTGTAAAATATGATTATTAAATTAATTGTGCTGCAGGAACCTATACAGTGGGCCTTTGATATCTGCTGGGGTTTGCTTTGAGGACCCCCTATGGATACCAAAATGCATGGATGCTCAAGTATAAGATACCAAACTCTGTGGATGCTCAAGCCCAAGATTCCTTCCTTTCTTTTAAACTCATGTGCCAGGGTAACCATTGGCCACCTCCCTCCCTTTCTGTTTCTTTGTAACTCATGTACCAGGGTTTGGTACCATCATGGTGCCCATTGGCCACCTCCCTCCCTCCCTCTCTCCCTCCCTCTCTCCCTCCCTATTTCTTTATAACTCATCTGCCAGGGTTGAGTACCATCATGGTGCCCACTGGCCACCTCCCTCCCTCCCTCCCTATTTCTTTATAACTCATGTGCCAGGGTTGAGTACCATCATGGTGCCCATTGGCCACCTTCCTTCCTTCCTTCCTTCCTTCCTTCCTTTTTCTTTATAATTCATGTGCCAGGGTTGAGTACCATCATGGTGCCCATTGGTGACCTACCTACCTTTCTTCCTTCCTCTCCTAAAAATTCACAACTGACTGTTGGCCAGTAGCTCACGAACCAACAATGGTTTTCCAGTTTTAGTAGCACTGATTTAAACTGTAAAAATTAACCTAGAATACTGATCTAGTGCAAATCTCCAGAGACCCACTGGCAGATCCTACTCTTCATAGCGGATGCCAGTAGATATCAAATGGAAGATGAAGCCAGCTTGTTCTCTGCCACTCCATAGTTGTGGTTGGATACCTTCAAGTCATTTCCGACTTACGGAGACACTAAGGTGACTCTATCATGGGGTTTTCTTGGCAAGATTTGTTCAGACGAGGTTTGCCATTGTTCCATAGACCAGAACATGTCAATGGATTCAAATTACAAAAAAGATACTATACCTAAATGTTGGGAAGAAAGTTTTGACTGTGAGAAGTGTCTGAGAATGGAAGAGAGCACCTGGAAAGGTGGTGGATGCTTCTTCTTTGGTGGTTTTCAAGTTTAGGTTGGATGGACCTCTTTCAAGGGTGTATTCATGGATTGAAATAGGTGAGCTTTGGGGGTCCCTTTGAAATGCTTGATTCTGCGACGCAGGATCTCGCTTCTGCTCGGCTTGATCCATCTATCCGACTTGCAGCAGAACATGGCAACCCTCAGCACGTGCCGCCCAAGTGGGCCTGTTGTTGTTGTGGGATCTTTGGGAGTTGTTGAGGCTTGTTGGGGTTATCAGAGAAGGCTTGTCTGGATGGGGATTGCAGCAGCCTTTTCCTCCAGCCGCAGGGCAATGCTTCATGCTGTTCAAGAAAGGCTTAATTTTTTTGCACTCTCTTTCCTTGTCATAACATGGCATAAGGAGATAATTTGTACCAAACAGTTTAGCATGAAAAGCACCTCCGTTGTCCCAGGACTCCCCCCCCCCCTTTCCCAGGTGTGTCCGGGACATGTCTGGGAATGCCAGCATGAAAGGGATGCTTTGACAGGAGCCATCCTTGCTTGCACTGAACACCTGGCTGAGGACGGTCTCCTGTGATTCCCCCCCAACCCTCCTTCCCTAAAATGACCCGAGAATGATCACTGGGTTGTAAACATATTCTGAAGTTCGTAGGGAAGGCGGGAAGAGATGGAGCCTGTGTCTACACTGCAGAATTAATGCAGTTCCACACTGCTTTAACTGCCTTGGCTCCGTCCTGTGGGATCCTGGGAACTGCAAACTGCCATGGTTTCATCTTATGGAATCCTGGCATCTGCATTTTTATTTAGCCTTCTCTGTCAGAGGAAGGGTTGCATCCTTAGGATAAATGCAGTCATTCCATCAACTGATCGTTTTTGTAGATTTTTAATTGTATTTTTTAAAAATTGTAAACCACTTTGAGTTCCAACTTGGGGGAGGGAATATAATAATTTACAACACCACCAACAACCAATCAATAATAAAAAGCTGGTCCAAAGAAAGAAAGAAAGAAAGAACTAAACTTGGGTCCCTTTTGGGAGAAAGGCGGCAAAGACCCTTTCAGCCAGATATGCCGTCCAGGAGCAGGTTAGGAAAAGTGGGCGAGGGGGAGGTGCTGCCTTAACTCATAAGAACTCTGTTACTTTGACCAGGAGACCCATCCGTGTAATGACCTATGTCAAGTGTATTTACCTGACCCTGAAGGCCAGGGACAGTTTAGGGATTCTGTTAGTTTACCATCCACCCTGTAACCTAACAGACTCCCTGGCTGAGCTGACACAGTTGGTCTCGGAGCTGATGTTGGAGTCCCCCACGTTCCTTATCCTGAGGGACCTCAACATCCCCTTCGAGTCCAACTCATTAGATCTAAAAGGTGCAGCTTGGGAGTTCATGGATTCCATGGCAACCATGGTCTCAACTGTCCCAACTGGTCTCAGGACCGACACATTGTGCGAGTAATATGCTCGACGTGCTCTTTTGCATGGATCAGGAATATCTGTGGGCAGAAGTTATCACCACCACTGCCCTGTCATGGATGGACCAATTCCTGGTCAAGATGGAGTTAAAGGCTTCAACTTATCCCTTCCTCGGGGGTGGAGGGCCTATTAAAATGGTCCACCCTTGAAGGCTGATGGAACCCAAAAGGTTCCAAGAAGCCCTAGAGGGTTATATGGTTGGGGCTGATGATGATCCTGTTTAAGCCCTGGTTGACACATGGAATAATGGCCTTATCAGGGCCATTAACAGTATCGCTCCTGAGCGTCCTCTCCAGCTCGCCCCAAACAGGAAGGCCTGGTACACTCAAGACCTAAGTAAAATGAATCAAGCTGCAAGACGACTAGAGCGCCGCTGGAGGAAACACCAATGCTTATCCGACAAGACACACCTTGGAGACCTCCTTAGTTCCTATGGAGTGGCAATCGACGCAGCGAAGAACTCTATGCTGTTCGTATTGCATCAACAGAGTCTCGTCCGGCAGAGCTTTTCAGGGTGGTTAGAGAGTTAACCCACCCTTCTCCCACCCTGCACTTATTATTAGAACCTACAAGTGCCTGCTACGACGCTTTTAATTATTTCTTTGCCAATAAAATCTCTCGGATAAGGGCTGATCTTGACACCAGCATTAGAACAGAAACTGTGAGAGAGGTGTTCAGTGACTCTGTGGACTTGTTTAGACTGGATCACTTTGAGCTTGTAAGTACTGAGGAAGCAGACAAGCTTCTTGGATCTGTTAGGAGGACGACATGTCCTCTCAATCCCTGCCCATCTTGGCTGACCGCACAGGGAGAGGATGCAGTGGCGACACTAATAAATAATAATAATAATAATAATAATAATAATAATAATTATTATTATTTCTATTCTGCCCCTCTGAACAAAGCAATTGGGGCGGATTACAACAGAAGTTAAAAACATAACAGATTAAAATATTCCCATCCATCCCCACCTCTCCCCTTAAAAAAGGATTAAATCAAACTATAGATTAAAAACATATACAATAAAAACATGTGCAATGGGTTAGGCCAAAAATGCCTAGACAAGGATTTCTAGCTCTAGTAGAGAAAGAGCTCATGGGCGGAGGTTGGGGAGGTCTATAACCTGATTTGGAGCCAGGGGTATTAACTAGTGTCTGGGAAGGCCTGCCGGAAGAGATGTGTCTTTAAGGCTTTCTTGAAGCCATCGATGGAAGTTATAAGACGCATCTCATCTGGCAGGTCATTCCACAGCTCGGGGGCGACTGCAGAAAAGGCACTCTGGGAGGTCTGCACTAACCTGGTCTTCATGGGCTGTAGTAGGTTCCTCCCAGAGGACCAGAGCATACGGGGGGGGGGGTCATACGGGAGGAGGCGGTCCCTTAGATAAGATGGACCCAAGCCATGTAGGGCTTTAAAGGTTAAAACCAACACTTTGTACTGTGCCCGGAAACTGATTGGAAGCCAGTGGAGAGCTTTAAGCACAGCTGTTATATGCTCTCTCCTGGATGTTCCTATAATAAGTCTGGCTGTTCTGGACCATTTGTAGTTTCCGGATTAAGCACAGGGGTAGCCCCATGTAGAGTGCGTTGCAGTAGTCCAACCGTGCGGTTACAAGAGCATGTACCACAGTTTCCAGCTCCCTCATCTCCAGGAAAGGACACAGCTGGCGTATCAGCCGAAGCTGATAACAGGCACTCCTGACTGTCACATTCACCTGTCTAGTCATGTGAAGCAATGGGTCAAGAAGTACGCCCAGACTGCGAACAGAGTCCTTCAAGGAGAGTGTGACTCCATCCAGGACTGGAGACTGTATTCCCAAGCCTGGTTTCAGGCCTGTGACTGTTAGTATCTCCGTTTTGTCTGAATTTAATTTCAATTTGTTTTTCCTCATCCAGTCCATTACCGCCGCAAGGCAGTCATTGAGAGGAGAGACCATCTGAAGTCTGAGTAGACGATCTGCTCATGGAGAGGTATATCTGAGTGTCATCAGCGTACTGAAGACACTGAGCTCCATGCCTCTGAATGATCTCACCCAGCGGCTTCATATAGATATTAAATAGCATCAGAGACAGGATGGCGCCCTGAGGGACAGCACAATTAAGCTCAGTTTTAGAAGAGCAACTGTCCCCGAGCCTCACCCTTTAGGATCTGCCAGAGAGAAAGGACTGAAACCACCGGAGCGTGGTGCCACCGATCCCCAACTCTCTCAGCCACTCCAAAAGGATGGCATGATCTATGGTGTCAAAAGCTGCAGAGAGATCCAAGAGCATGAGCAGGGTCACACTACCCTGTCGATGCTCAAGAGGAGGTTGTCCATCAGAGCAACCATGGCAGTCTCAGCTCCATACCCCACCCTGAAGCCATTTTGAAATGGATCGAGATAATCGGCTTCATCCAAAACTGCTTGGAGTTGGAAGGCAACAGCTCTCTCGATGACCTTGCTGAGGAAAGGCAGCAAGGAAACTGGTCTGTAGTTGTTCTTGTCCAGGGGATCAAGTGTCATCCATGCATCCCTCAGGGAGAGGTAATTTCCATTCCAGCTTAAGCAGGCTGTGGTTAAGCCTCTATTGAAAAAACCCTCCCTAGACCCCCTAATAAGGAACAACTATAGACCGGTCTCGCTATTACCATTCTTGGGCATGGTGATTGAGAGGGCAGTTGCCCTCCAACTCCAGGCAGTCTTGGATGAAGCCGATTATCTAGACCCATTTCAAACCCATTTCAAACCGAGTTCAGGGCAGGCTACGTAGTTGAGACAGCCATGGTTGCCTTAGTTGATGACCTCCGTCTGGGCACTGACAGGCGAAGTGTGCCCCTGCTAGTGCTCTTGGACATCTCAGCGGCTTTCAATACCATTGACCATGGTATCCTTCTGGAACGCCTGAGAGAATTGGGCATCGGTGGCACTGTACTTCAGTGGTTCCGGTCCTATCTCTCGGGTAGGTTCCGGATGGTGATGCTGGGAGACAGCTGCTCTCGTAAAAAAGAGCTGACATCCAGTGTCCCTCAAGGCGCCATTCTGTCCCCCATGCTATATAACATTTCCACGAAACCTCTGGGAGAGGTCATCCGGAGACATGGGGTGTGGTGTTATCAGTACGCTGATGACATCGAAATTCATTTCTCTTTGTCTGCGACTGCTGCATCTCTCCTCTGAATGCCTGCCTGGACTCGGTAATGGTCTGGATGAGGGAAAACAAGCTCAGGTTGAATCCAGAGAAAACGGAGGTACTCGCAATAGGTTTTCCCAGTCCAGGCATGGAGATCAATCAACCAGTTCTGGATGAGGACACTTCCCCTAAAGGATGAGGTTCGCAGTTTGGGTGTGCTCCTGGACTCATCCCTACAACTGACATCGCAGGTGGAGGCGACTACCAGGAGTGGTATTACCCCCGTTTTAAAATCTCTCCACTGGCTGCCGATCAGCTTCCAGGCACAATACAAAGTGTTGGTTGTTACCCTTAAAGCCCTACATGGCTTGGGGAACACCTCTCCCTACATAATCCACCCCGCACCCTCAGAATATCAGACAAGAAATTACTAGATTATACTTGTACGAGATTAACATCAACTTCTCGTACGGCATTCTCAGCAGTGTCCCCGAAACTTTGGAATGACCTACCGGAGGAGATCCACCTGATAAACACTCTAGAAGCATTTAAGAAGGCACTGAAGACGGATCTCTTCTGGCAGGCATATGCATCAGATCTTATATAACATCTTATTGAGATTCCCCCCACATTGTTGGAACACCACAATTATTCATGTAAAATTAAGTAACTGACTCCTTAGATGTATATGTAGATGGTTTTAATGGTTTTAACTTGTTTTAATTTTAACTGTTGTATTGGGACTTTTTCTAGACGTACTGTATGTATTCTTTTGATATGCTGTAATCCCACCTCGATCTGCAGGGAGAGGTGGGAAATACAAATAAAATTTTATTATTATATTATTATTATAGAAATAAAATAAAATAAAATAAAATAAAATGAATAAATAAAAATAAGCTTTATTAAGTTTTGTCCTTCCTTCCTTCCTTCCTTCTTCCTTCTTTCCTTTCTTTCTATATTGCGACTAGCTTTTTTATTATTGTAATAAGCATACAAACATACAAAAATTATTGTAATAAACATACAAATAGTAATAAAGCATCCATTTAATGAACTACTCTGGAGGCCAGTGTTCGATTCCTGGCTCGGCCATGAAACACACTGGGTGACCTTGGGCAAGTCACACACTCTCAACCTCAGGGAAAGGTCATGGCAAACCTTCTCTGAACAAATCTTGCCAAGAAAGCCCCATGATAGGTTCACCTTAGGGTCGCCGAAAGTCAGAAACAACTTGACGGCACATAACACAGACACAGTAGCAAAATTTGTGCATAAAATGTCATTATTAAGACACGTAGGAGAACCTTTTGCTTTGAAGAAATGCAAAACATCACCCAAGCATGACCCCAAAATAGCCAAATGTGGACTGTGCTTGCTAGGAGACCATGGAACATAGAATTGTATTGGGAAACACACCCATAAATGTGGAGAATGGAATGGAGTACTGTATATATTGCACTATAAGTCGGCCTCATATATAAGTCGAGGGCAAGTTTTGGGGCCAAAATTATGAATTTTGATATGACCCGTGGATAAATCGAGGGTAAAACATAGGGGTATGTAACAAATGATGTAAAGGACGAAGCAAAAGAAAACAATGCCAAAGAATTTATAAGATTCCAGCAGGTATAAATACTAAAGGCTGGATGGATAAGAGAGTAGAAGGGGGTCAGTGCTTCCAAGGCAGATTTAACTCAATAATAATAATAATAATAATAATAATAATAATTATTTATATCCCGCCCCTCTGGGTGAGCAATCAGGGTGGGGTACAACATATAAAATACAAATACTATTAAAATATAGCAACCCAATCCCTCCTCCCGCCCCTTAAGATTGAATTAAATTGAGATAAGATTTAAAAACAGTAGAATAAAACCATAAAACATTAATGTGACACTCGTTAAAAATGAATAGGCAGCCTCGAATGACTAATGTGTCTATGAGTAAGGCTGGATGGACAATAGCGGTCATAAATTTAATCATTGTCTGGGAAGGCCTGCTGGAGGAGATGCGTCTTGACAGATTTCTTGAAACCGTCCAAAGTTGTAATAAGGCGCATCTCATCCGGCAGGCCATTCCACAGCATGGGAGCAACAGCGGAAAAAGCCCCCCGGAAGGTCTGGACCATCCTAGCTTTCTTAGGCTGTAGCAGGTTCCTCCCAGAGGATCGAAGTGTGCGAGGGGGCTCGTACGGGAAGAGGCGGTCCCTTAGATAGGATGGACCTGAGCCATGAAGGACTTTAAAGGTCAAAACCAGCATCTTGTACTGTGCCCGGAAACTGATCAGCAGCCAGTGGAGAGATTTGAGCACGGGTGTAATGTGCTCTCTCCTAGATGCCCCAGTGACTAATCTGGCTGCCATATTTTGAACCAGTTGAAGTTTCTGGGTTAAGCACAAGGGCAGCCCCATGTAGAGCACATTGCAGTAATCTAAACATGAGGTGACCAAAGCATGTACCACAGTTTCCAGGTCCCTCATCTCCAGGAAAGGGATATATGCATTAAAATACAGTAC
Source organism: Urosaurus nigricauda (assembly GCA_034509955.1). NCBI lineage: Eukaryota > Metazoa > Chordata > Lepidosauria > Squamata > Phrynosomatidae > Urosaurus > Urosaurus nigricauda. Next base: position 2,641,966 of record JAOEGL010000008.1, on the reverse strand, counting down.
TTACATTGACCCATGGATAAGTCGACTCAGATTTTAGAGTCAATTTTTAAACCTCATTTTCTAGACTTATACATGAGTATATGCAGTGCAGTAGGCCCTTGGTATCCGCTGGGGTTTGGATCCAGGATCCTCTGTGGATAACCAAAAAAAAAAAAAAAAAAAAAAATCCATGGATGTTCAAGTCCCATTAAATAGAATGGCATAGCAAAATGGTGCCCCTTATATAAAAGGGCAGAATCAAGGATTGCTATTTGGAATGTATACTTTTTCTTTGAATAGTTTCAAGCCATGGGTGCTTGAATCTGTGGATAAAAAGTCCGTGGATAAGGAAGGCCAACTGTATTTACAATAAAAAGGAATGGCAAGCTGTCTGGCTCAAACTCTGCATCAAAGTCGTCTTCTTTATCCATTCCATGTCCAAGAAGCACAACAAGCATGAGATAATTCTGCAAGAAAACTCATATTAAATTAAATATATATTCATATATATATATTCGGCTGGCCCGGTGCTAATTTAAATGGGTTCTTGGGTGGGCAATTTTACCGTTTTATTTTCTTCCTATTCCCTGTGGCTACTTGAATCCTGGGACAGCGGTGACAGAACAGCTGAAATATTCCCGTCGGTTTAGAAAGAAATGTATTTGAAGGCAATAATTGTTGGGAGTTAATGTCTAAAGATGAAAGGAATGTGAGCTGTTCTCCCCGAAGCCATCAAAGGGAGAAAGGTTTAATTGTTGTAATTCATTAAGAAGGAAGAATCTTAACCGCAAAGGCAGGGATGGCATGAAGGATCTTTTCACATTCGGAGTGAAAAGTCAAAATAACATTCCCCCTTTGATTTGGACTGGACTCCTCAAATAAATTAAGAATTGATATCCTGTTATTCTGCAAAACTTTAATGTGTCTTATAACTTTATCACTGTTTTCGGCATTAAAGAGAGATTAAAGCACACTTACAGCATCCCGCACATGAAGCAAAAATGGTGAGTAATTGCACAAATGATTATCACACGCAATTGCCCAAATATAGTGATATCGGAATTGCATTGTTGCTGAAATCCCGAAAATAAAAAGATGTGCATTAATGCTTCTTTGTGACCGCTTTAATGGCAGGTTTCGTGCAATGTTGTGTGAAATCATTTCACACAATTAAGCTATTTTCCTGGGGTGTTCATGGGATAAACTCCCAATCTCCTTCATGTGATAAACTCACTAGTGTTGTTGTTGTGTGCCTTCGAGTCATTTCCGACTAATGGTGACCCTAAGGTGGGGTTTTCTTAAGAATATTTGTTCAGAGGAGGTTTGCTATGGCCTTCACCTGAGGCTGAGAGAGTGTGACTTGCCTAAAGTCATCCAGTGGGTTTCCATGGTTGAGTAGGAATTCGAACTCTGCTCTCCAGAGTCATAGTCCAATGCTCAAACCACGATGCCACGCCATAATTTTGGGAATGGCAGTTTTGTGAAATATTTAGCCTTCTGTGTCTGAGAGCTCTGATACCACAGTCAACCACAAATCCCAGGAGCCATGACAGTTAAAGTGGTGTCAAACTGGATTATTTCTGTAGTGTGGGTGCAGCCGTTAACAGTTTTCTTTTGCAAAGGAAAAGGTGCTTCCCTGCAACAGTGAAACTATAGTCCTACCATGGAAAAGTTGCAACATTGTGCAATCAGGAGGAACCAAAAACACAACTATATTGTGTGATAAAGTCCTAAGCCATTGAACACAATGGTTATTGTCAAACCATTTATTTCTAGGGGATTCCATCAAGTGAGTATGGAGAAGGGACAGAAGCCAGGTTTGGAGGCCATACTGGCTTTTGAGTCAAAGCTTTGAAACCTTACCATGGTGCCTTGGGGATTCTGGGTCCTGCAGTTACAAAAGAAACACAACTTTTCTTAGCATGGCTTAGCCCCGAGGAACTCCAACCTGGAATATTTTATGTGGGAAGGGCATGTACAGGCAGAAACCTGCTCAGTGCTTGAACATACCTTGAAAGCTTTCTGCATGAGGTGGTATTTTTAAAGGGATTTTTGGATGGGTTGTTTTGGCACAGCGGTGGCGTTCTGTGTGGGGAGACGATGGAATGTCTTCAACAGCAAAACATGCCCCGCCGTGTAAGGACTCGTTGAACCATGCCATTCGCTTTCATGCTGGGAAGGCAAGAAGAGGATGGCAAAGGGCAATTTCTTTGGAACAGAGATCTTCATAGAATTATAGAGTTGGAAGTGAATCCAATAGCCATCCAATCCAACCCCCTTCTGCCATGCAGGAATACACAGTCAAAGCACACCCAACAGATGGCCATCCAGCCTCTCTTTGAAGATCTCCAAAGAAGGAGGCCCCATCACACTCCATTGCAACATATTTCACTGTTGAACAGCTCTTACTGTTAGGAAGTTCCTCCTAATGTTCAGCTGGAATCTCTTTTCCTGGAGCTTGCATCCATTGTTCCATGTTCTAGTCTCTGGAGCATCAGAAAAGAAGCTTGATCCCTCCTCAATATGACAGCCCTTCAAGTATTTAAACAGGGCTATCATATCACCTCTTAACCTTCTCTTCTCCAGGCTAAACATCACCAGCTTCCTAAGTCGTTCCTCATAGGGCACAGTTTCCAGACCCTTCACCATCTAAGTTGCCCTCCTTTGGACACACTCCAGTTTCTCCACATCCTTTTTGAATTGTGGTGCCCAGAATTGGACACAATATTCCAGGTGCAGCCTGACCAAAGCAGAATAGAGGGGAACTATTACTTCCCTTGATCTAGATACTATACTTCTATTGATGCAGCCTAGTATCACATTGGCCTTTTTAGCTGCCGTGTTGCACTGTTGACTCATGTTCAGCTTGTGGTCTAATAGGACTCCTAGATCCCTTTCACACGTAGTTTCATTCATCCAGGTGTACCCCATCCTATATCTGCACATTTCATTTTTCTGCCCTAAGTTCAGTACCTTGCATTTCTCCCTGTTGAAATTCATTTTGTTAGCTTTGTCCCAGCTTTCTAATCTCTCACGGTTATTTTGGATTTTGATCCTCTCCTCTGGTGTATTAGCTACTCCTCCTAATTCCTAATTCCAGTTGTGGTTCACAGACCAAGACTTATCCATGTGCAATATTGAGGTCTGTGAAACCATTACCTGATGCCTCCCAACTGTTCCAATTTGGCAAGGGCAATCCCATTTAATCCTCTGCCATCCCACTTTCCCAGTGGCTTTTAAAGTGTCCCAGTTTCTTGTCCTTCCTCCCACTTTCCCCCAGCTTCCTTCAGTTGCTGCAAACTGAGCTTAAAGCTCAAAAACAGTTTGCACTCTGTTAACTCAGCAATGGACACTGAAGAGGAGAAGACAGAATCTTGCCCTTCCGAGTAGGTTCAGGCCAAAACAAACCTCTGCAGCCTCTCCTAGTTTGGGTACTTTTTTTGCCCACACTCTGCAAATTGCATTCATTCTAGAGTGTAGATGTGCCCTAAGTTGTGAAAAGCTGGTACCATTCCTGATGCCAAGGCTCCGGACATGACTTAACAGTGAAGGTTGCCACCTGCCCAAAGGCCTGACTCTGCTTCAGTGTCTCAAATGGCAGTCCAACATGGAACAGCTGCACAGCTAAATGTTCGGTCTCATATCCTTACCTGTTCAAAGCATATGAGGTGTGAGTAAGGGGGGAATTCTAGGCTTTGCCAAAAACATGGTCTTGTTCTTCTCCTTTCCCCTGCTCAAGCCAACACGCCCTGGCAGATCCATCCAAGGAGCCTAACAGAGCAGCTCTTCTTTTACTTCCAGGTGGCTGTCTGCAATCCTTTTGCAAAGGTGCTGTGTCCCAGCATGCTGGGAGAAACCTTCCCACTCCCAGCTATTGCCAAAAATAAATTTTAAAAAATCAGAGAGTGATTGAAAAAAATAAATTAACCAAAGTAATAAAATAATAATCGAAGATATAGCTGTGCTAGTCTGCAGAATCAGTATGCAGAGAGATCTTGCAGCACCTTTGAAACTAACGGAAAGAAAGAAGCTGGCAGCATGAGCTTTCGTGGACTTAAGTCTACTTCCAAGGATTTTGAATTTGAATCAACATTCTCAAATACCAATGGCATATATAGGTCTGTCTTTGGCTTTCCACTCCACCAAATTCATCTGAGGAAATATCTCACAAATGCAGATTGTTTTCGGTTTAAATTTAGTTTCTGCATGGGATTCATCCTTAGGAGTTTATCACTGTGCAGAAACTAAATTTAAACTGAAAACAACCCGTATTTGTGGGATGTTTTTCAGATGACATTTGTATAAAAGAAAAATAATGTGAAAATAACCTGAATGCAAATTCGTCAAAACCATCTCCTTTTTACTTTCACTAAATTCTGAAAACCTTTCTGTTTTGATTATTTTCACATTATTTCTCTTTCACGGCAATGCATCTGACAAACAACATCAGATTTTAAAATTCCATTTCTACATGGGATTTTACCAATTCGCTCTTTACGTGATCAACACACAACAAAAGCTTGGAAAAAACAACTTTTTGAAAACTTCATCCATGCCAACCGGGAGAGTTTAGTTTGGGAGTTATAGTCCAAACAGAGTAATGTTTCCAAGAGCTGAGAAAGTCCCCAGTCATCTGGATCCTTCAGGGATTTTAAGGTATGGGTTGTCTTCTTTTCATAGCCAGCCACAGCAATGATCTCTGTCTGATCCGTATGAACTTTGTTCCTAGTATTCCCCTCTGCTGAAGAAGCTCTACTGTCAAATTGCAAAGACGTGTCCAATCCAGATAAAAGTGTCGACCCCTCCACCACCAGGGACCGTCATCCGAGCGATGCCCGTCTATAAGAAGGCAGAGCATGTGACCGAAGTGGTGAAGCGGTGCCCAAACCATGAACTCGGACGTGACTTCAATGATGGTGAGATCAGCTTATCTTTGCCCTAGACACATAAACGTTGCCGCTTCGTAGACGCTGGTTTGATCCCAATTCCACCCTACTATCTCTCAGACCAGAGGTCCACAGTGAAAGCATTACCAATGGTAACTTTGGAGTCCATATGCAAAGGGTCAATGGGTTATATGAAAGCAAAGAAGGCAATTCATCAGTGTATTATAGATAATGAGTTGCAACATTTAAAAGCAGCCACCGCATTCCATAGTGTACTATCCAAGCTATCCAAGGTGCTGGACTGCTTAAGAAAGAGTTTGGTACCTTGGATAGCTCCTTTTAAAGTCTAGTTTCAAGTCTGGAGAGCAACCATTGCCCAAAGGATATGATTCGGAGAGTTGAGGTCCAAATCATCCAGCAAATGATGGGGTACAAATAAAAGTTTTATTTATTTATTTATTTATTTATTTGTCTGACACGTTTTAGGATAGGTCTTACATTGCCATCATTCCAACTCCCTGGGGGTTTCTGCCATGGAATATTCATATTCTATGGAAGGATTTTCCCTCCGATGTGTAGTAAAACTGCCCTTTTTCCTCTGCAGGACTCTCAGCCCCTGCTAGCCACCTCATCCGTGTGGAAGGTAACAACCTTTCTCAGTATGTGGATGATCCTGTGACTGGAAGGCAGAGTGTCATGGTTCCTTATGAGCCTCCACAGGTAATTTCCCTTTTTACAGGATTTTGCTTTATTCATTTAAACCTCGAAGAACCAAATATCCCCGAGCAGAGTCTAGACCAGTGATTCCCAAACTTTGCTCCTCTAGATGTTTTGGACTTTAGCTCCCAGAATTCTCGACTGTTGGCCAAGTTAGCTGGGGCTTCTGGGAGTTGGAGTCCAAAACACCTGGAGGACCAAAATTTGGGAAGCACTGGTCTAGACCATAAACTGTAAACCAAGTACAAATTGAACCAAAAGCTGACCACTTTTAGTCCAAAAAAAATGTTAGACTTTTAAACTTTGTATGTTTTAATTTTTATAATTGTAATTTTAAATATTTTTTAACTATTTTAATTGTACGGTTTTAATTATTGTTTTAATGTGTTTCATGTATGTTGTCACCCACCTTGGATCCCACTTTGGCAGAAAGGTGGGATAAAAATAAATAAATTAGACAAGTGAAGTTGATTTGTCTGAATTAGAGTTCCAATCTAACCCAAATCAAAGTGCTTATTTTGCTGGAATTCTTTCAAGGAATGGCTGTGACTACATCCATTGCTGGGTAGGAATTGCCACACACACACATATATTTGTATATATTTCATCCCTACCTGGTGGCGCAGTGGTTAAATGCCTGTACTGCAGCCACTCACTCAAAACCAGAAGGTGGCGAGTTCAAGACCAGCAAAGGGCTGAAGCTTGACTCAGGCTTGCATCCTTCCGAGGTCGCTAAAATGAGTACCCAGAATGTTGGGGGGCAAATAGCTTACAATTGTAAATGAAGCTGTTTGTTTAACAAATTGTAAGCCGCTCTGATAGTCTTGGCTGAAGAGCGGAGTATAAATAAAAACATTATTATTATTATTATTATTATTATTATTATTACCTGAATCTCAAGTCTTCCCTCTTTAAGGGATGCCACAGTTGCTCCTCTGATCTCACACAGTGTACAAGAAAAAAGGGGAAAGGAAAAATAAAATAAAATTAAGACCCCTTGTAGGAAGGTCTCCTCCTTTGGAGGTTTTGTAGGAAAGGTAAGATTGCCCCTTAGTGTTGAAAACAACTACTGCGGCTATCATTCTACACCCAACTTGCACGTTTGATTTTATGAATGTATAAGGTTTATTACACCAAGGTGATTGGGAATTTATCCCGTAAATCTCCTGGGAAAACCGTGTAATTATGCAAAACAATTTCTCACAACGTTGCACAAAACCCGCCATTAAAGTGGTCACAAAGAAACACTGATGCACATCTTTTTACTTTTGGGATTTCAGCAACAATGCATTTCTGATATTGCTTTATTTGCACAATTGTGTGTGATAATCATTTGCACAATTATTTGCCATTTTCATTTTAATTGCCAGACGCTTTAAATGCACTTGAATCTCCCTTTAATGCTGAAATTAGCCCCAGTGTGATCAACTTCTGTGATGACTTTGGAGAGCAGGATTCGAGTCTCCGCTTGGCCATGGAAACCCATTGGGTGACCCATAGGCAAGTCACATTCTCCCTGTCGAAGGGAGTCTGAACAAATCGTGCCAAGAAAACTGCATGATACGTTTGCCTTAGGGTTGCTGTAAGTCACAAATGAATTGAAGGCACACAACAAAATATATGAATAAGAAAGACATAGGAACATAGCTGTGCCGCTCATGGTCAGTATGATCCCAAGCTTAGAAATCAGGTACTCTTTCTCTCATTGTCAACAACTTTCCAGGAAACTAATTCCATCCCTCTCTGTCTTCTCTCATCCCTTCCATTGGAACAGGTAGGGACTGAATTTACCACCATCCTCTACAACTTCATGTGCAACAGCAGCTGTGTTGGGGGCATGAACCGGCGTCCAATCCTCATCATTATCACACTGGAGACCCGAGAGTAAGTTACTTTTCTCATACCAAGTCTTGCTAGATCAGGTCATGCAATTCGGCTGCCAGGAGAGCTGAAAACGGGAAAATATAGGATGCGGGCTGGGATATCGGTGGGAATTTTCCATCGAGATGGCTCACCAATTCGTTGGTATCTGGGAAGGGGATAGTGGTGGGCATAAACCCCAAGGAGATTCCCTCTCCCTCCTTCCAAGCAACAAAAATAAATCTTTTTCCAATACTTTATTTATTTCACTTATTTACATATTTACGTAAAACATTTTATTCATAACATCTACAATAACACTTGCTTCCCCCCATCCCTTCCTTTGTTCTTACGTCTTTCTTTCTTTCATTCATTCTTCTCTTTGTCAAATCAAACATTCATCACTTCCTTTGGTTTTCCATCTTAACAATTCTGTACTTTTATAATTTCCTATCTACTTTATCTTCGTACACTGTCCACTTTTCATTTTTGTGGTATCTTCTTTCCCTTTTCTAGAAGCTTGATTTTCTCTTCTTTTATGCTTTCTTGTGTTCTACAAAATTTCATATAATTACAGTAACACCATATTTTCTCTTTCTGTTTCTCATATTTTTCTATGATTTTAAATTTTTCAAATGTCTTTTTTGCATACTTTCTGACATATACAAGCAACAAAAATAAATCTTGCCACATTTTGACACCTTTTGCAGCTTCTAGTAGGCACTGTAATGCTTCTTCCACAATGTGAATCTCAAATTATAGATCCCCGTACATTATATTCCAATGGTCAGTCCATGTTCTGTAGTCATTGAGCATGCCCAGGGATTGTCCTGCCATCCTCTCACCCTTTTGTTGGTCCTCCTAAAAATTTGCTGTCATTTTGTAAGCATTGGGATTTCATTCCCTTGTGTGCATGATGCCATTTTGGATCAATACAGTTCAGTAACTCATGAGTGTTGTTCGTGCATAGAGTCACCATCCGTCGCATTGACTTCTGCTTTGCTCCTCAGTGGGCAGGTTTTGGGACGGAGGTCATTCGAAGGACGGATCTGCGCTTGCCCTGGCAGAGACCGGAAAGCGGACGAAGACCATTATCGTGAACAGCAAGCCCTGAACGAAAGTGCTGCCAAAAATGGCAACCCCAACAAGCGGAGTAAGTGATGAGTTGTAGCTCTAGGACAGACACAGTGTCCTTTAGAGCGGCGTTTCCCACACTTTAGTCCTCCAGGTGTTTTAGACTTCATCTCCCAGAAACCTTAGCCAGTTGGGCTAACAATCAGGAATTCTGGGGCTGAAGTCCAAAGCATCTGGAGAACCAAAGTTTGGGAAATACTGCTCTAGAGTATTAAATTCAAATTAGCAAGGGGAATCAACCACCACATGAGATGTGCTGGTTATGTCTAACTTCCTATAAGCCATGTTTTATGTGTGTTGTTAAGGGAGAACCCATATAATACCATGATGGGTGTACTACATTTTTTAATTTATTATTTATTATATTTATTTGTATACCACTCTTTTCCCAGGACTGGGACTCAGAGTGGTTTCACAGCATTAAAAACAGTACTGTATAATTAAAACATTAAAAAAATACGCATACACTTGCATACACTATGCATATCATGTATGCATAGTGTGTAGTCCACCATCATGGTAATAGATGGATTCTCCTATGCCCAACATGTCCAGGTTGATTTCTCCTATCCGAGATCCCAATGAGATGTATTACCCTCTGGACTCGACAGACACTCATGTTTTCAGATACAGAATTAGGTCTGTGTTTCATGGGAAATGGTTTCCAGAGCCTCCTTGGTCTACTGCTTATGTAAAGGGCTGCTAAACCTCATATCATCTCCAGTGCTCTCCAAATGGAGTCTCCTTCTTTAGAGGTATTTGAACAGAGGTTAGATAGTCATCTGCCAGGAGGACTTTGATTGTGTCTTCCTCCATGGCAGGATGTTTAAGTAGCTGGCCCTTAGGATCTCCTCCAATTTATAAATTTCATGCTGGTCAATTGTTCCATTGCCAATGACAGTGAATCCTCTCCAAGTTTTCTTCTGAACTTTACATGCCCTATCCAAGATGCTGAAGCTATGCTGGGGACAGCACCCTTTAAAGCCCAGAGTAGAGTCATCACCTCACCTGGCATGGCAGTTGTCACGATCCCAGCTCAAATGAAGTCCTTTGTAATGAAGTCCGTGCTGTCTTTCCTTTTCCTTTCTCTCGCCCGACCCCAGCATTCAAACAAAGCCCACAAGGAATCCCAGCACTGGGAGCTGGAATGAAGAAACGGAGGCATGGAGAAGAGGAGACCTATTACGTACCTGTAAGTAGCATCCCAGTCATTCACACAGAGAGTGATTTGCAAGATTGAACAAGCTGCTGTCAGATCTAAATCTGGGCTGGTGCACTTCAAGATAGACTAAATGAACGTCAGACTGAACTGCAGAGAATATAGTCTTTGCTATATTCTCCCAGTATAGTGTCCTCTCCATATCTTGATATTCCTTCCTCCAGTTTCCACACCTCATTCCTCTGAGACCAATCCTGCTTTTCATATGATGTTCTCGGCATAGAAATTAAATAGATAAAGTGATAGAATATAGCCTTGCCAACTGAAAACTATTCTGTTCTTCCATTTTGATGGTAGTCTCTTGTCCTGAATATAGATTATGCATCAGAACAATCAAATGTTGTGGCACACCTATTTCTTTAAGAGCAATCCATCAATAATAATAATAATAATAATAATAATAATAATAATATAATAAATATAATAAAGTTTTATTTATAGCCCACTCCTCTGTATCCAATTGGAGCGGGTTACATCAATTAAAAATACAAGATAAAATATACACAACCCATACCCAACCACCCGCTCCTTAAAATTGAATTAAACTAACATAAATTAAAACGACATAGTAAAAATTACAATTTAAAACAACAACCCATTGCATAGACATCAGGGTCAAGATGTTAAAGTGTTAATGGGAGAGCTTAACCCAAATAGAGCCGGGAGGTTAAGGACTTTCTGGGAAGGCCTGCCGGAAAATATAACAAGCCATAATTTTTCATTATCTACGCAAAGGCTATTTGGATAAAGAACAGGCTATTTTCTTCTGAATTTCTTTGGCACACTTTATTATCCAATGTGTGTTTGCAATATGATCCCTAGTGCCTTTTCCTTTTCTGGACCCACCTTGGACATTTGACATTGATTGTTTGTTCTTAGATGGTAGGAAGTTGGACTAGATGCCCATTGTGGTCTCTTCCAATGCATTTCATGCCAACAGAAGGACACTTCTAAACTGGGGTGCCACCAGAAAATGCCCAAAAAAACCCCCAAATTTCTCCCCTGATTGCTTCCTTTGTTTCCCTCTGATCCAGGTTCGTGGCCGAGAAAATTTTGAGATCCTGATGAAGATCAAGGAGAGCCTGGAGTTGGTTGAACTGGTCCCCCAGCAGTTGGTCGACTCTTATCGGCAGCAACAGCAGCAACTCTTGCAGCGCCAGTGAGTCCTGAATGGTTTCCCCAGTCCCTGATTTCCACAAAACAGATTCCCATAGTAAAATAAAGGGGCTCTGTGATAAAAATGGGTAGAATAGGAGCAATTATGGGACAACCTTTAATTCCTCCCAAGAAGGGTTCATCAGCATGGTTTGAGTATAGGACTTGGATGCTCGAGATTGGAATACAAATCTACACTCAGCCATGGAAACCCATTAGGTGACACTAGACAAGTCACACAATCTCAGCCCCAGAAAACCCTGTGATAGGGTCACCATAAGTCAGAAATGGCTTCAAAACACACACACCAAACAACTCAGCAAACTGGATGCTACCAGGCACCAGCTTCTTGGAAGCATCCATAGGGGCTCTTATTACTCAAAGCTTGGAAAAGATACTTTTCAGAACTGCATCTCTAAATGGACATACTGGATGAGGGATTCTGGGAGCTGTAGTAGAAATAAGTAACTTCTCTGAGAGGGTATCTACACTGTAGAAATAATGTCGTACAGCACTACTTTAGCTGCCAGGGCTCCAACCTGTAGTTATCCGGGGGGCTTTTTAGATTGGCAGGAAAGTGTGACATGAAGTTGCCTTTTCCTTAATGCTTAGCAGCTAAACAGCAAGCCCCAGGTGTGCATTTAAAAAGTACAGGGCAGCTAGACTGAGGTTTTTTCTGTGGCTCAACAACTACATGGGAACCTGTCAAAATGCTACAAACACAGGAGGAGCATTTTTTTCCCTTGCTGGCTGCGAATTGTGCAATTGCGCAGGTACATCATACAGTCGGAGCTTATCACATGGGGGAGTACAGGACCATTCCGAAAGAGGGAGAAAGTGAGGTCAGTTCAGAAATGAACGTGATTACTCACAAGCTCATCACACACAAGACAAGAGAGCATCTACACAAAAAGAAAATGCAAAGTCAATAAGAAAGAATTCATCACATGTGAACATACTGGTCGGCTTTCTGTTGCAAATTAAGGCATCTTGGGAAATGGTAGCAAAGGCTCATGGGAGTTGTAGTCTGTGTTCTGTCAGAGCATTATACAGTATTGAGTTGTCTTGAGGTTTCAGCCCTCTGTCCAGGAGGGATTCCCATATGTCCTCCATTCTTGAGCAGAGGCCCCCCTTTTCCAAGTTGACCAGGCACATCCTCCTTTGCCAGGACACGTCCTACTTTTCCAGCCTTCTTTCTGAAGAGGAAGCAGGAGGGCCAGGCGTGCTCTGGCCAGGCTCTGGGGGTCTCTTCCTGGCTCCTTCCCTCCCTCCCCGCTGCCTTCCTCCTCCCTTTGGCTGAGAGAGTGTGACTTGCAGGGAGGAAGGGCAACGGTGGTGCTCCAGGTCCTCCTGATGCTGGGCCAGGGCAAGCTGGAAACAGGAGGAGGAGGAGGAGAGGGACATGGGGCCCCTCTGCTGCCCTGCTTCCCTGCAAGTCACACTCTCTCAGCCAAAGGGAGGAGGAAGGCAGCCAGGAGAGAGTCCTGGAGCCTGGCCAGAGTGTGCCTGGGCCTGCCTTCTCCTCCCCCCTTCGGCTGAGAGAGTGTGACTTGCAGGGAAGCAGGGCAGCGGAGGTGCTCCAGGTCCCTCCCCTTCTCCTCCTCCTCTTGCCAGCTTGCCCTGGCCTGGCTGAACGCCTCCAGTGCCCTGCTGTCTCCCTAGAAGTCACACTCTCTCAGCCAAAGGGAGGAGGTGAAGGAAGGTGCAGGCGCACTCTGGCCGGGCTCTGAAGGTCTCTTCTTGTCTTGGCACCTTCCCTCCCTCCGCACTTGTATCGTTACCTTTAAATGGGTGCTTTAAAGAGACAGAGCCCCATTTAACCGTGCAACTACACCTTAGCCTTTAGATGCAATAGCAATGTTGCGCCCATTTAAAAAAAGTAGTGGGGAAATCAAGCTACTTTTTAAAGGCACTTCTTCTCCCCTAAAACTCAAAAGAAGCATTTTCATGGCACACTTTCCCTTTTTCTCATCTAAAGGCTGGGCTTTCATGCAGCCATCAACACACCTCTTTTTGTCAATCTAAAATGGGCCCTGGGATTTGTAATTTTGGGAGGCATTAGACTCTTTGGCAGAGAAGGCTAAAAACCTTCTAAAACTAAGCTGATAAAACTGTTCTAAGACGTATGATAATCATAAAATGAAACATAAAAATAATAATTCTGCTTTCATGTTTGTTTTTTTAATTTTATTTTAGGAATTAGGTTAATAGCTTAAAAGCAGTTCCCTGTGTTAATGATTTTGGGGAATACTATCCTGGGTCACTTCATTTGAAGCCTGATGTCTTTATAACATAAGTTATATTTTGCAATAAAGTAGATGGGAACACTTTTAAAAAAATAATGTTGTTGATGCAATTAACTTTTATTTACTTATTTCGTGTGCCGCCTTTCTCCCAAAAAGGAACTCAAGGCAGCTCGCAGAGAAAGAACATTTTAATATTTTACAATAAATATTTAAAGCAATTAAAATAATCTGACTAAAAACAGTATAAAATTGCATAAAAATATATAGAAGTTAAAGAGCATAACTAAAACTAAAACATGTACCCTGTGTAAAAACCACTTTGACACGATTATAGCTCGATTATGCATAATTATATATGATGGATGTGAATGCAAGTCAGTTAACTATAATGTAAATACTTATTAGGAGGCTAGCTTGTAACTCTAATGGCAACTGACTCATTCCTATTTGAAAGTAGCGTTCCAAAGTTTCCATATGATACATGGCCCCTTGGCCATAGTTTCTGCTAAAACTTGACTGTTCTGGAACAGGACTCATCTTCAGCCTCCTGCTTCGTATGGTCCAGTTCTGTCACCGATGAACAAGATCCACACCGGAGGAATCAACAAACTCCCATCTGTGAACCAACTTGTGGGTCAGCCTCCCCAGCATGGCCCTGGGACTGGACCAAACCTTGGGCCTATGGGTAAGGTGCAAGAACCAACATTTTGCCCGTTTCTGTGTTCTCTTACGTTCAATCCGGGTCAAGAATAGTGGGAACTTCCATTCTGGACATTTTTGGTCTTGGAGGAATGGATCTGCCCGAATCTACCCAGAACAAAAGTGCTAGTGCGATTGTTCGTTCAGAGGGGCGGGCTAGAAATAAAACTTCTTCTTCTTCTTCTTCTTCTTCTTCTTCTTCTTCTTCTTCTTCTTCTTCCTCCTCCTCCTCCTCCTCCTCCTCCTCCTCCTCCTCTTCGTGTGAAAGGGCCCTTCGTTTAAAACACAAGTGGGAAGATTGGGACCATCTGCAAATACAAATGAAAAATGCAAACTGTAGCACCTGAATTATTGCAGACTAGGGAGTGCAGCATCACTCTTTCTTAGCTGACTGAACTGCACAGAGACTTGGACTGCAACTACATTGCAGGAAAATTGCTTTTTGACACCACTTTAGCTGCCATGGAGTTTTGGGAATTGTATTTTTGTGAGCCATTTAGCCTTATCTCTAAGAGAGATCTTGTGCCACAGCAAACTGCAATGCCCAGGCCTCCATTGCATTGAACCATGGCAAAGTGGTATCAAACTGGATTTATTCTGGAGTTAGTGTGGTTAGACTTTCACTGGATATCTATTTGCGAACTCACCGGGAAGGCTTGCTGTTGTTTCTTGAACCCAGGGCCAGGAATACTGAACAGCCACACGATGCAGTCCAATGGAGAAATGAACGGAGGTCACTCATCGCAGTCAATGGTCTCTGGGTCACACTGCAGTCCCCCTCCGCCCTACAACCCAGACCCAAGTCTTGTCAGGTAGGGAGGTGGTCTCCAGGCCATGATCATCATCAAAAATGGTTGCTGGTAGCTTGTGAGCTTCATCGTGATCTTCATCAAAGGGGCAATGGGTCCATTGTATGTTCTAGCCCAGAATTTAAATACCTATCGAAGGTGTACTCATGTATGTTTTTCTGTCTTTTGTGCACTTTATTTTATAGTTGGTCTATATAAATAAATAATAAGTAAATAAATGGTTGATTGGCGAAGAATAAGCATCAGTTTTGGACATGCTAAACTGTATCGGTAGAAATTTAGAAATGTCTGTGATATAAGTGGAACTCTAATACGGATATCTCATCCCAGTGACTGGGTGACCTGTGGGCTTTCCATTCACTCTGATGTCCAGATGCAAGGCCCTTCCTCATATTTTTAAAAATGTGTTTGATGGATTCAATTGTTTTAATAATGGGATGTTATTTATTGTTATAAGGAAATTTTAACTGTTGCATTGGTGGGAGGGACAATGAATTTATTTTACAATGTTGTATTTTTATGCATTTGTACGTCGCCTCGATCCTGATGGAGAGGCAGGATATAAATAAATTATTATTATTATTATTATTATTATTATTTAAAATCTTTTAAAATCACAATGTAGCTGATGTACTTGAGGATTTACCCTGTATATACTTGACTATAAGTCGACCTCATGTATAAGTCGAGGGGAAGTTTTGGGGACAAAATTATGGATTTTGGATAAGTCGAGGGTAAAATTTAGGGGCATATAGGAAAGAATCTAAAGGATGAGACAAAGCAAAACAATGTCAAATAACTTCCAAAAGTCCATCAGACATACCTCTTTGTCCTTATTCTTAAGACTGGATGGCTGAGAGAGTAAAGGGGGTCAGTGCTTCCAGGACAGATTATACTCTTGCTTTTCATCAGGGGATGGGTCCTTCTTTTAAATAAGAGTTAAGATACAGTACTTACATTGACCCGTGGTTAACTGGACTCAGGATTTTTGGGTCAATTTTTTGACCTAATTTCTAGACTTGTATATGAGTATATACAGTAACCCTGGTTTTATTATACATACATACATACATTTTCTTTCTTTCTTTCTTTCTTTCTTTCTTTCTTTTTTCTGCAGTTTTTTAACCGGACTGGGATGCTCCAACTGCATTGACTATTTCACGTCACAAGGGTTGCAGACTCTTTACCACCTGCAGAACTTAACCCTAGAGGTAATTGCACTTTTTTTTTGTGGAAAAGATTAGTTGTTCATTGCTCCTTTTGGGGCACTCACTGTTGAAAGAAATAGGATGCACTGGAAGGGAGATACAGAGAGCTGGGTTCAGAAAAAGCTCCTGCAGCTTTGAGATAGGCCTTTCATCCCTTCCGCATGCCTTCTGCACATTGACCATTAACTGGGGAAAGAATTGGCATGGAAATCCTAAGAGGACATTAGAAGCCATCCTGCAAACAGACAAAGCAAATGCAGAGCATTGGCAAGGGATTTTTGGGGACTGTGCCTTCCAGAATCCCTCAACCCACATAGTCACTACTCATATTGACTACGGAAGAGATTCCCAAACCTTAGTTCTCTAAGTGCTTTGGACTTCAGCTCCCAGAAACCCCTGTCACTAAAACCAATGTCCAGGAATCCTGGCAGCTGAAGTCCAAAACATCTGGAGGATCAAAGTTTGGGGACCTTATCACACATATTTTTTCACCTGTTACGGTCACAAAAAAGGGACACTCATGGCTGCATGAGACCAAGAAAAAATGGATTTTACAGCACACCAAAATGTCCTCAAAATGGCCCCATTCTGGCGCCTAGCGCCAAAGCGTTCTTGTTCAGTGCCTTTGGCTCGAACGGAAGTCTTCCGACCAACACATTTAATGCTCCTCAGCACTGAATGGGAACGCCTTGGCACCGTGCACGGAATGGGGCCATTTTGAGGACACTTCGGTGTGCGGTAAAATCCGTTTTTTCTCTGTCTTGCACGGCCCCAAGTGTCCCTTTTTCGTGCCCATAACGGCGGAAAAAACATGTGCGATAAGGTCCTGGGAATCTCTGGATTCTGAAAAATAACTATTCTCTGAACAACCATTACATGTAACCATTACCTGGGAAAACATGAACTCCCATCAGGGGCTTCACTAAGAGGGGAGCCATCTTTGCTCCCAAAACATCTATTTTGTTTGGCAGAAATGGGTTGTGACATTCATAGAATCACAGAGTTGGAAGAGACCACGAGGGCCATCCAGTCCAACCCCCCTGCCATGCAGGAACTCTCCATCAAAGCATCCCCGACAGATGTACATCCACCCTCTGCTTAAAGACCTCCAAGAAAGAAGACTCCACCACTCTCCAACGGACTGTGTTCCACTGTTGAACAGCCTTACTGTCAGGAAGTTCTTCCTAATGTTGAGGTGGAATCTCTTTTCCTGGAGCTTGCATCCATTGTTCTGGGTCCTGTTCTCTGGAGCAGCAGAAAACAAGCTTGCTCCCTCCTCAATGTGACATCCCTTCAAGTATTTGAACAGGGCTATCATATCACCTCTTAACCTTCTCTTCTCCAGGCTAAACATCCCCAGCTCCCTAAGTCGTTCCTCATAGGGCATGGCTTCCAGACCCTTCACCATTTTAGTCACCCTCCTTTGGACACGCTCCAGTTATTAACAGCTATTAAACTATGGACTAATTAATAATAGGGGAAATGCTTAGGTTAGTCGAGGAATTTAGAAGATTAAGAGGAAGGAGACTATTATTACTATTAATAGCTATTAATTGTGGTGCCCAGAACTGGACACAGTATTCCAGGTGGGGCCTGACCAAAAGCAGAATAGAGTGGCACTATTACTTCCCTTGATCAAGACACTATACTTCTATTGATGCAGCCTAAAATTGCATTGGCCTTTTCAGCTGCTGCATTGCACTGTTGACTCATGTTCAACTTGTGGTCTACTTGGATTCCTAGATCCCTTTCACATGTTGTCTCATTCAGCCAGGTGTCCCCCATTTTATATCTGTGCATTTCATTTTTCCTCCCTGAGTGCAGATCCTTACATTTGTCTGTGTTGAATTTCATTTTGTTAGCTTTGGCTTGCATCCCTTCTGAGATGCCTAAAAATGAGATAAATAAAGGCATACCCTGGTCATTCAGAGGCTTTTAATACTCTTTGGTTGATGTCAGGGCAGTATACAGAGATGGTGATCAAGATAGCAATACTTTGTGCTGCTGCAGTTAAGATCCATGAAAATAAGATTTTAGTAAATGATTAGCTTTTTACTATTTGTGTGTGCATTGATATTCTATATCAGTATTTTATATTTATATGACTTGCATTCACATTTATTTTCATTTTTTCACTCGGGTCCATAGGTGTATGCACCTTACTAATGTTCATAGTATGTATACGTTTTATGTATTCCTATGAATTTGGTCATTGAAATGGACCATCATTTTGAACACACTGTAATCCTCATCTCCCTGCCTCTGATTAGTTTTAATGGATTATTTTAATGTTTCAATGTTATTTATTTTATTATGTAGGGATTATGATGTTTTAAGAGAGGAAGGGAATATATATATTTATTGTAAGCCACCTCGATCCAGACAGAGAGGCAGGGTAAAAATAAAAGTTGTTGTTGTTGTTGTTGATGATGTTCTTCTTATTATTATTTATTTGGCCATTTATGGCAATAAATCAATCGATTGATTGATTGAGATAAATAAAATAAAATAAATTGCAATGCCACTCACTCTTCCTCTACTGTTCCACACCAGAACTATTAGGAATGGCTGGAAACCCATTGTCGCTTATCCAGTTTTCAAACTAAATTAACCCTCTGCAATGTCTCTTTTTGTAGGATCTTGGGGCGCTAAAGATCCCAGAGCAATACCGGATGATTATCTGGAGAGGTCTCCAGGAACTGAAGCAGGGCCATGATTATGGAGCCCAGCCGCTTCTCCGCTCCAGCAGCAACGCCTCCACCATTTCCATCGGCACGTCCGGAGAACTGCAACGCCAACGTGTCATGGAGGCCGTCCACTTCCGAGTGCGCCACACCATCACCATCCCAAACCGCAGCGGGGCAGATGAATGGGCGGACTTTGGCTTCGATCTTCCTGACTGCAAAGCCCGCAAACAGTCCATCAAAGAGGAGTTCACCGAGGGAGAAATCAACTGAGAGCCTTGTTTTTTTGCGGACCAACATAGGCAAGTTCCAAAAGGGACCTGGAAGATATTGGTCTGGAAAGGCAGGTAGGAACATGCCACCGAAAGTATTTTTCAGAGCTTGTGGCAAAAAGTTGCGGGTCTGCTGCGGAGCCTTTCACCCAAACCATCGCTACTTTCCTTTCTACGCGAAGATGGTTTGATGATTTCCATGCTTCGACTTACACCGTGAAACAAGTCGGAGATGTTTGGTGGACATGTCCAGCAGCTGAACATGTTTTGGTAGAAACCAACAGATACGTTCCCATTCTGGCAACATAATGCAAAGGACCAGCCTGTTTCATCCATCAAGGACCACCATGATCCTTTTTCTCAGCCTTATCAAATAGGACTGAACTCATGTTTTATTTCATTGGGAGAAATGGGCTTCTCTCATCTTGGGAGGTCTCCATGACTGCTTGATACCAAACTCCTTGAGAACTTCTTTTCTTTAACAGACTGCCAAAAATAAAGCATTTTGGTCCCCCACCCCCCAACTTTTCTTTATGGAATGAAAAAAGCAGCCCTTAATAATGACATGGTCCTGAGAAACACTTGCAGTGGACAAAACCTTGTGCAAAGAGACATCTTTCAGTGTACATTGTACATAGGCTTTCCCCTCCATGGTTGTTGTAAGGTTTATTTTCTGTGTAAGCTATTACATAAAGAAATGACAGACGAGGAAGACTTTCTCCTCCACAAATGCTAAGACAGCACAAAGGTTTCCTAATCCTCCTGCCTATGAAAGGAAATGCACCAAGGTTTGTATAATCAAAGGTTTTTCACTGGATACATTTCAATGGATTGTTTGGGTCTTTGAAATGGATTGTTTGGGTCTTTGAAAAGGAAAATGCCCAAACATCACCCTTTTGGTCTTTAAGAAGAACCGACTCTATATACCTGCTTATTGTTTTTTTTAACATGCATAAAATTAAATATATGCATTTTTTCCTTCTTTGAGCCCCCTTAATTATGAGCATTTCCTTCATTTCAGGGTCAATTCCGTGAATAAAGTGTATTCATCAATTTCAGTTAGTCACATCCTAATTCTCCAGGCTGCATCTGCACTGCAGAAATAATGCAGTTTGACACCGCTTTAACTGTCATGGCACCATGCTATGGGATTCTCATATGTGTAGTTTTTGTGAGAGATTTAGCCTTTTTTGTCTGAGAGCTCTGGTGCCACAACAAGCTACAAATCTTTAGCATGGAGCCGTGGCAGTTAAAGCGACATCAAATTGCATTATTTCTGCAGTGCAAATGCAACCTTTCAATTCTTCTTTTCTTCTTCAAGGCTTTCTATTGAAGAATGCTAAGAAGGAGGAAACACAGTGAAAAGTCCATTGATCTTGGGTAGATACTAGGATCAGGTGGAAAGCTCACAGAAATTCAACATGTCCCATATGCAGAGCCTGAATTAGAAAAGGATCCGACATGGGGAAAGATTTGTTCCCAGATCAAAAAGTAGTCATTAACTGTGAAATGGAGAAGTTTTCTAGTGATTTGGATTGCATCTAAAAGACCCAAGTTGCATGGTTTAGTGGTAAGATATTATGTGAGTTGTAGTCCCAATCCTCCAAAGGCCAAAAGTTTTCTCTTTCCCTGCTCAGGGCCATGAGGCAACCCTTTTTCCTAGATCCTTGAATCCAAGCAGATTCTCTGGCATTTTGTTTCCTTAAAACAAACAAACAAACAAACCCACCACACTCACACAAAGCATTTTGCGTATGAATACATTCATCACAACCGATTTAGAAAAGGTGGGTACCACTACTTGCATTGCATCTATTTTAATTTGCAGTAGTTTTTCCTCTCTCTTTATTGAAACGATCCAGTTTTTACTTCTGCCACCCCAAGTGGCAGAATGTTAGATAACTTCTTTTTATTTTGCACTTGCAGATATTTTTGGTTTTAAAACCCTTGCCGGGCAAGGGGGAAATATTGTACTGATTTTTTTTAAAAAGGTCACCAATTTGTAACCTGTAATATGATTATAGTGCCCCACTCCTACCCCCCAAAAAACGAGGTGCAAAAAGAAAACCACACTACTTTGCAAAAGGGTTATTTGCGCCACTGTCAAATGCAGGTGTATTTGCAAATGTGCAGCTGCAAGACTGTCTCCAGATACAATGTTGTGGAGATGAAAATGATGCATAAAAGCAAGCCTGGCATTATCCATATTGTTGTTCTTGTTGTTGTGTGCCTTTAAGTCGTTCCCAACTTATGGTGACCTGAAGGCAGACCCATCACTTTCTGGGGCTGAGAGTGTGTGTCTTCCAAGGTCACCAAAGAGTTTCCATGGCTGAGCGGAGAATCAGATGCAACACACAACTGCAACATGTAATATTGCTGTACACACATCTCTGCTTCCAGAATATGCTGGTGGTAAATAAATTGGCCCATATGTACAGCATGACTTATGTATGTGCCTTCTCTCTTTGGTAACAAACCTTCCCTCTTTGGTAACAAAATGACCTGAGAATGGGAAAAAATTCTAAAACCCATTCCTCATTCACGTCTAAGGAAACAGACAGATATGCATCAACATCTGCAAACTGCACATTTGTGTCTGAACTCAGTGTTTGAGACTTTCTGGGTACCTGCATTACATTAGAGTCATATATAAATCTGATGCCATCTGAACTCACACGGCTTCATCCTATGCTATCCTGGCAGTTGTAGTGTGGCAATGGATTTTGTGCCACAGAGCCCTAATGCTATGGGTTCAAGGGACAGCATTATTGCTTCCTGCAAGGGAATTCTTAGTATCCCACCAAACTACAAATGCCAAGATTTTGTAGGATGAAGCCATGGCAGTTTAAGGGATATCAAACTGCTATGATTGCACAGTGTGGATACCCCAAAATGGCATCATGCTTGCAAAGTGGTAGTGAGTTCAAGCACTTTAACTTTGCAATCTTTAATGCCTTCAGTGGTCATGGAAATGCTTTCCCCCAGCAGTATTATTGTAAAATTAATGTGTTGTTATGTATGCTATTGTTAGTGGCAAATTTCAATGTTTTGGGCGCATGGTGGTTTGGATCAAATGCAGAAACTTTTTAGGGACCCATGGATGGGGAAATTATCAGGGCCTGGTATTTTTGGGTGCTGGGCAAAGTCTATACAGGGGCAACATCTACTCCTGGAGCATTTTGGCTTTGCTGCATCATGTCCTTGTTATTACTGCCTGCTCACCATCCCTTTCTGAGTATGTCAGCAATAACAAAAGGATAAAGATGCAAAAGGGTCCTCCATTTGGGTGGTGATCTCCTTCTCCAAGTAATTGGAGAGAGAGGGAAATTTAAACAGCAGTGGTGGCATTGATGAAGAGATGGGTTCAAGTTTAGGCACTCTTCCCAAGATTTCCTTAAAATATGGAAATGGCTACATATGTCAAAAAGACCTATGTTTCCATACTGTGCAGAAGTGGAAGATGGCAACCATTTTCCACATTTGTAATTTGCTGTCATCTTTCAGTCCCTTATGCATCACCTAGCATGCATCCAATATTTGGGAATCACAGGTAAAATGAATATTATTTTTTCCAGGTGTGGCACAGGGAACTTGTGACATGCCTTGACAGTGGCTGGAAGACCTGACTATGGCTTAGATTCAGAAGACTTTATCACACATGGCAGGTCCCATGCAGAAACTGGATTTAAAGTGAAAACAACCCACCAAAGTGGGTTGTTTTTCATACAAAGTTTGGGCTTAACCTGAACAGAAAGTAAAAATAACCCGCAAACGCGGGTAGTTTTTCAGACGATGTTGGCATCAATGGGAAATAACACGACATTAATCCAAATGGAAAATCAACAAAAAACGCTCCTTTTTACTTTTGGGGAAATTTCAAAAGTAAAAGGAGGGGTTTTTGTCGACTTTCCATTTGGATTGTTGCATTATTTCTCATTGACATCAACACATCTGAAAAACAACCTGCTTTTACGGGAGTTTTGCGTACTTTTAAATCCCATTTCTGCACAGGATTTAACCAATTTCCCCCCAATTTGCCTGTGTGACATAACGTCCAGAGCCTTATTGCATTAGAAATAAACTTAGCAGGCAAGCTGGGAGAAATGTGTTTCAACTCCGCTTGACATCAGAGCACTTTTGCTCTTTTCAGTTGTAAAAGCATGAAAGATGGTTATAAAAGTGTCTCTTTTGCCAAATGGATTTTTCCAACTTGGCAAAAGAGACACTTTTATTCATCTCCCATGCTTTTACAACTGGAGGACAACGAAAGTGCTTTGTTGTCATGCAGAGAGAGAAAGCGACACACTTATCTCTGGGTTTCTTTGGAATGCAATAAGGCTCTTTCTTAAGCTCTTATACATTCGCCCCATTCAGTTTGACTGAATAGACTCACAATCCCACAAGACTACATAGCATGAGAAAGAAAGCCAAAACGGAGTGGGAGAGTAGCAGCATTCTCCTTGCCTTTCTGCATGACATTGTAGCACTTCCATTCTCTTTCCAAGGGAAAGTAAAAACGTGTCTTTTGTCATGCTGGAAAAATCTGTTGGACAAAAGGCACACTTTTACAACCATCTCCTTGGGAAGGAGAATGAAAGTGATACAACAGCATGCGTAAAGGAATGGTGAAAGCCCCTGCCCTCATGATAAAACTCTAAGGCAGGAGAATTCTGTTGGCACTACAAGAAAACGGGTTGATATTTCTAATGGTGAGGAGGGCTACACATTTTTTTTGGGGGGGGGGGCGAGTAATTTAGTATATATTCAAACATACACACAGGTGTTTCCCCCCTCATAAGGGGGCACAGATAAATTTGGGTGTCCACCAATGTTCACATGCTGAGGACAGAAATGTGAGTAGTACAGGAACCTACAAGGATTCCATGTGATCCTGAACCTAATTCACAGTGGGTTAATCCATCTTCCATGTAAACGATCACTTGCAGCAGAGCCTAGAATTGTGAACTGATTTCTGAATTTCTGAAACAGGGCAAAGAACAATCGACTCACTGATTTTTCTCAAGGAATGTCTTGCAAACCGAGTCCCAACTCTAAGGATGTTCCCTGCCTTGGGTCATTCCAATCTTTGCCTCTACCTCTGCAAATGTGCCCGGTGTTTGGGGGGGGGGGGGGTCGCCTTTAATGTTGGCACACCGACACAACTTTGTCATGAATTGTGAGATTTTTTTTTTTTGGTTTTTTTTTATGGTAATGATATATGGGGGGGGGGGGGAATGTGTTATTTTTATAGCTCTTTTTTGTTTTGTTTTGGTAACACAATAAATGTATTTCAAATGTTTGTCCCCAAAGGGAGAATGAAATCTGCCTCTGTCTGTCTCTCGCACAAATACATGCACTTCTCTTTATATTACTACACCAGACTTAAATACAGTCTACAGCACCCTTTACCAATGCAGATCCCTTCAGATACTTTGAACTACAGTCCAAATAGCAAACTTTGAGTTTGCCATTTTATGTAAGAGACACTATTTTATTTTGCTGTTGTATATAATGGGACTTGAGCATCCACGGATTTGGATATCCATTGGAGGTCCTTGAACCAAACCCCAAGGGGCAACTATACATGACATTTTCTCCATCTTGAAGTATTCCCAAGGAAGCCCTGGAATGACCAAGGACTTTTCATACCTACCCTCCAAGGTTAGTTTAAATTAACCCAATATTTCCTGAAATAAAATGTTCCTCTCCATGACCATCTGTTCCAGTTATAGCTAAAGTGAGAAACACAGCAATTGTTTTGAGGACTCAGATTTAACAGAGATCAAGACAGGGAAAGCAGATCACTAGCAATGAAAAAAACTAATCTTAATGCTTAGATTCAACTAGATCAAGACAGTGAAAGAGGATCACTAGCAATGAAAGAAACTGATCTTAATGGTTAGATTCAGCAAAGATCAAGATAAGTAAAGAGGATCACTAGCAATCAAAGGAAATTATCTTAATGGTTAAATTCAACAAAGATCAAAATAGGGAAAGAGGATCACTAGCAATGAAAGAAAATGATCTTAATGCTTAACTATTGCAATATCATTAAAGCATTTTGAATATAAGTCTTGGATAATAAGGGGGGAAAAGGGGGGGGGGAGGGAATGGGAACTGGCAAAAGTTAATTTATGAAACATTGCCTGAGTTTAGATGTGGCATATCCCCCCCCCTTTTTTTGGGGGGGGGGGATAAGACATAACTAAGACGAGCTGTTTAATAAATCAAGGGCGTATTGTTAGTGGAAATGAAACTTTAATCACCTTCATCATCATTGACCAGGTTTTTGTCTTTGCTGCCCTGGGATAGAAGACTATTTTCTTTAACCTGGTCTCGAGTTCCTTGCCATCATTTGCTTTGCTGTGGTTTGTCTCTGCAATCCTCTCTGAAAACATCACATACATTTACCCCCAAACAAACAAACAAAATCCATAAACACTTCACATTCTGCACATGATAACTTTCTGGTTCCGGAGAAGACAATTTAACAACCCCTTTTGCCCAATGCTGCGAAGTT
Source organism: Urosaurus nigricauda (assembly GCA_034509955.1). Classification (NCBI taxonomy): domain Eukaryota; kingdom Metazoa; phylum Chordata; class Lepidosauria; order Squamata; family Phrynosomatidae; genus Urosaurus; species Urosaurus nigricauda. The sequence continues at coordinate 2,616,578 of JAOEGL010000008.1, read as the reverse complement.
AGTACAGCTTGCAAGTTTTCTTCCAAAGTCGTCCTTTGCTCTGGGGATTCCGTGAAGATATCCATCAATCATTTAAGTCTCCCTAAAATGGTTCTTGGGCAACTTTCTACACTCAATAGATGTCTCTGGTTGTAGCAATGCAGTCAGCATCAATTCTGGGACTAGCGGCATGTTCCTATGCCAGCTTCCATTGCCATGCAGAAGCCCAAATGATAAAAGGTTAAGTCTGCTTGTTGTTGATATCCTTCTTGCCGTTTTGGTGGTTTGTTGGTTCCTTAGTGGATCCATCTCCCTGGTGTTATAGATTCAGAGGATTTAGGCAGGTATTTGCAGAAAGCCTCCTGTATACAAAGTAAAACAGAAAAGAAGAAGAAGGAAAAGTGAGGGGGGGGGGGGAGAGAAAGTCCATGTCAAAGATTGTCAGCATATTGCAAAATTGCAAAGTAAAACTATGATATGTCTTGGCAACTTTGGCAGGGCTTGGGGCAAATGATTTGCTCTCTCCGTTTGAAGAAAAGAGGAATGATGGTGGATGAATTTGTACCATCTTTGCCAAATTGGGAAAGTTGGAGGGCATGCTGTGTTAAAAATGGAAGAGGATTACTTTTAAAAAACAACATAAGCTACACATTACATTAATTTTAATTGTAGAAATGATCCTACAAGGACATTTCAGGACAAAATCACTCCCTTGTTTACTGCTTAAGGCCATGTCTGAATTAAGACTTTCCTTGCGTGTTTTCTACTTTTGTAGCCCACTAAGCCACATTTCTCTTAAAAGTATTTTGTTGCACCAATGCATTCGTTGTTCCTCACCGGGAATCCACAGGAACCTTCCTCATATCTGTGGCCGCTGCAGTTCTTGCCTCCGTACTTTGGGGCAGGATTGTTGCATTGCCGGCTTCGACGTATGGCTCCTAGTCTGCAGGAAACTGGGCAAAGTGTCCAAGGTGACCAAACAGACCAGATGCCATCCACTGTTGGAAAGAGAAAATATTTAATGCCCAACGTAACAGAAATCAGAGATCCTGAGATTTGTGGTTTATTGCAGCACTGAGCAGGTTTTATATGGTTATAATAATTTTTATTCAAAATTGAACACATAAATGTGGACATACATTGACATAGACATAGACATACATATAACCATATAACATATTGCAACCCTTTTACTCCCCCTCCCTCTCCCCCTTAAAAAGACTTCCTACTTATTCACTGTTTGGTTTTAAAAGTAATAATAATAATCTCCTCCCTCTTAATCCTCTAAATTCCTCGACTAACCTAAGCATCTCCCCTATTATTAATATTCTTCCATAGTTTAATAGCTATTAATAGTAATAATAGTCTCCTCCCTCTTAATCTTCTAAATTCTTCGACTAACCTAAGCATTTCCCCTATTATTAATATTAGTCCATAGTTTAATAGCTGTTAATAACTGGAGCGTGTCCAAAGGAGGGCGACTAAAATGGTGAAGGGTCTGGAAACCTTGCCCTATGAAGAACGCCTTAGGGAGCTGGGGATGTTTAGCCTGGAGAAGAGAAGGTTAAGAGGTGATATGATCGCCCTGTTTAAATACTTGAAGGGATGTCACATTGAGGAGGGAGCAAGCTTGTTTTCTGCTGCTCCAGAGAACAGGACTCGGAACAATGGATGCAAACTGCAGGAAAAAAGATTCCACCTCAACATTAGGAAGAACTTCCTGACGGTGAGGGCTGTTCAACAGTGGAACACACTCCCTCGGAGGGTGGTGGAGTCTCCTTCCTTGGAGGTTTTTAAGCAGAGGCTGGATGACCATCTGGGGGGGATGCTTTGATTGGGAGTTCCTGCATGGCAGAATGGGGTTGGACTGGATGGCCCTTGTGGTCTCTTCCAACTCTAAATTTCTATGATTCTATGATTCTAATAGCAATAATAGCCTCCTCCCTCTCACAAAACAACAAATCTCAGAATGACATAGCATTGAGCCACAGTGGTTAAAGCAGTATCAAATTGCATTCATTCTGCAGTGCAGATGCACCCTTGGATTTTCAATACAAACTCCGCATGCTCTTCTTTATCCCCCAGCATAAGTACCTGGACATTGAACATTGTTGCACATGGTGAGCTGGACCTTGTCCCCTTCACACGGCATCCCTCCTCTGGAAGGGACGGGGCTGTCGCAGATTCGAATCCTTTTCTTGATCCCTGAACATGTCTCCGAACACACTGACCAGGGTGACCATTCTGACCAGTGGCCATTGACTAAAGGAAGAAAGGACAAATAGGCTGGCTATTAAGCAAGTCTTGGTGTCAATTCGCTATCTAGAATTTGGGATTTATTTATTTTTTAGAAAAATGTAAACAACATTTCTGGATTACGACTCTGGAGACTGGGGTTCGGCTCTTGTCTCAGCTATGGAAACCCACTGGTAACATAGCTGGGGGGGGGGGGGGCTGCTGTCCTCAACTCTTATTAGCAGCAGCCCAAAGTCAGGGATCCAGGGATTTGTAGTTTGTTGCATCATTTTTTGTACTAACGTTACATCATTTTTGAGAAAGTTACATCATTTTTTGTACTAAGGCTACTCATAGATTGTAATTCCAAGGTTGTGAGTTCAATCCCAGAGGGCTCCATGGTTGACTCAGCCTTCCATATTTTCGTCAGCCAGTAAAATGAGTTGGGGGCAATTGGCTTACACAGATTGTAAACCACTGAGTTCACTATTAAGCAGTATAGAAATGGACACACTATTGCTACCTCCTTTTATGGTTTGATATGGTTCCCATTTAAGACGTGAAGGCCATCTTACTGGGACAAGGTGGGAGGTCAGGACACAGCTTGAGGTCGGCAGAAGGGCCCACGCAGCGCATGCCGCTCTCCGGATGAGTGCACCAGCGGATCCGCATCCGGTTCTGAAAGCCGCAGGTGACTGAACAGGCTGACCATGGAGACCATGGAGACCAGGTGCTTTTGGCTGCAGAGAAGAAGAAAAACAGAGGTAACAGCAATAGCACCTATATTTCTGTACCACTTAATCATGAACTCAGCACTCTTTAAGAAGTATTATTATTATTATTATTATTATTATTTTCTTATATCCCGCTTTTTCCCCAATATAGGGACTCAAGGCAGTGAACAAGTGTAAAACCTAAGCATCTCCCCTATTATTAATATTATTCCATAGTTTAATAGCCATTAATAGTACCTATTATAAATATTATTCCTTAGTTTATAAAATATTGTAATACTCCATTTTATAAAACTGAATTGATTTATGGAATTCCCACTGCCACAAGATCTGAGGATGCTTGGAAAGAGGCATGCGCTTCAGGGAGAGGGGCTACAAAAGTGGTTATGAGATGCATTATAAGTTATATGGAGCCTTCATGTACAGGAGATTAAATCTATGAAAGCTCATGCTTCCATCCTCTTTATTTCAGTTAATCTCAAAAGTGCTACAAGATCGCCGTATATATGGACAGCATATCTCTGAACACTGTTTGTTGGAGAGCAAAAAGGCAAGGAAGGAGATTGATACATAGACTATATCAGAAACAGGACACTAAGATGGACCTTCAGCCTATTCAGGGCTTTCTTTCATGCCCTTATGGAAAGACTTCCAACAAATATCAGGATAGTTTGTGCCATTACCTCCACAGTGGATGCCGTCACCGATAAATCCACTTTGGCATATGCAGAAATAAGAACCCAGAGTGTTTAAGCATGTTGCATCTTGGTTGCAGGCGTGGGTTCCTATGGTGCATTCGTCTATGTCTAAAAACAGAGAAATGGCATCAAGACTCCCCATCACATACTAATTGTAACCCCAGATCACAGCATTGTTGGCGTGATGCATGAGCTTGAGGGATCCACTGCCTGGAATATGTATTTTCTCAAACAACACAGTTCCCAGATTCCTCCAGGCTGAATGGCATTGCAGTCCATCTTTTTGTGTACACCATTGAAATCCAATTTCCAGAATTCCCAGAGGTTGAGAATGGACTGGAACAGAAGAACCAGACCTCTTGTGTCCAGCGCAACTCAACGGACTGAATGCCAATTTCTCAATTGGAAAGGACAAAGGGGATCTAACCAATTTCTGTCCAGCGCAGAAAAATCATCTCTGTACATTTTGGCTCCGAATTATGGTTTGTTGCATGGGACAAACCCTGGTTAGGGAACGTATCCAATACCTGACATGGTGACTAATAAATAATAATAATAAATGAAACTTTTATTTATATTCCTCCTCTCTGTCCGTGACAATCAAGGCGGCCTACAAGTTAAAATTCGTACAATCCCATATCCCAATATCCCACCCTCCCCTAAAACAATTAAACCATCAACAGATTAAAACATACATTAAAACCAACCATCAGATGAGTAGACTATAGTGAATTCAGAGAGGTAGAGGGTTCAGATTAGTAGCTGACTAGAAACTTGAAGAGAGATTTTGTAGCACCTTTGAGACTTGCTGAAAGAAAGTTGGCAGCATGTACATCTGAACATGCAGACTTTGATCTACGAAAGCTCACGCTGCCAACTTCTTTCTTTCAGTGGGTCTCAAAGGTGCTACAAGATCTCTCTTCACACTGATCCTACAGACTAACAGGGCTGTAGCTTAGAAACTTGAAGTCTCCTCTACCTATGCAGCTGAACAGGCCGTCTCCTTCCAAACCTTTCGGACAGCGGCAAAAAAAAGACCCGTCAGTGTTGACACACTCGGCTTCTGGAAGGCAATACTTGGGCATCCCTTCCTCGCATTCATTTATGTCTTTAAAGGAGAAGAGGAAAAATGAGGTTACATGCACAATGTAAGTGGATCAATTGTTCATTTAATTTTGCATTCGTTCATTTAAATAAGAGGGCTTTTAAGAGGGCGATAAAAACAATTCTTTTCCGGCAGGCCTTTCTCACCTGATCAGATCCAGAATGCAGGAATCTGTCCATTCCACTATGCTCCCCTGTTAGTTGTCACTGTTAATGAATATCATTTTGATGCTATTGCCATGTTTTTAATCTTTTTAATTTTACTGTATTGTTATAATCTTATAGTCTAGAATAGGAGGGCTGGGTGGGGGATTTTGTTGCTTTATTATTTTTATTTTTGTATTGTATTGCATACTCTGTTGTTACCTGCCTCGATCCCCCAAAATGGAAGAGGCGGGATATAAATAAATAAATAAATTTATTATTATTATTATATTTAGTTTTGCATTTGTTCGTTTGGTTTAGCATTGCAGCACTTCCAGGGTCTCTCCATCAGGCAGTGATGCAAAACTACTTCAGGATGGAGAGCCTTGGATCCTGGGTCCAAATTCAGCCCCGTCTGCTGTTCTGGGGTGCATCTACACTGTAGAAATAATGCTGTTTTACACTACTTTAAGTGCTGTAGCTCCATCTCATGGAATCCTGGGATTTGCACTTTTACAAGCCTTCTCTGTCAAAGAGAAAGCTAGTGATGATGGGTTTCTGTGCATAATAGCACAAGTCTCCCAAGTCACCATTTATTCATACATACAGCTGGCCAATCATATCAACTCATTAAAAATATATATTTTGCATTTAAAAACAAAAAAAGCATATAAATTGAAGATATAATTACATAGATCAAATTGACCTTCGCTTAAACTATAGTACTAATAAGGAATATCGATATCTTATATCAACACATTGCAAACTTAAAACATTTTGTACTTCCAATAATATCTCATTAGGATATTTAGCGCTGAACCTCGGTAAATTGTTTCCAAATAGGTATTCATCTTTACCAGTAGATACATATCAAATGTTAAACTCAAAGCTTAAGCTAATTAGATTTTTAAAAAAAAAAAGATTAATAAAATTATCCGGTCAACCATCTGCAGCTAGAAAACATTTAAAAAGAATACAAATTCTAAAAAGCAAAGCTTGATTTTGCCATTTTATATAAGGGACACTATACTAGGCTATTGAATGTACTGGGAGGAGACCTAATATGGCATAATGGTTTGAGCATTGGACTATGACTCTGGAGACCAGGGTTCAAATCCCTGCTTGGCCTTGAAACCCATTGGGTGACCTTGGGCAAGTCACACTCTCTCAGCCGCAGAGGAAGGCAGTGGCACACCATGCCAAGAAAACCCCATGATAGGATAACCATAAGTCAGGAATGACTTGAAGGCACACACCACCACCAACAACAACAACAACATGTAATGGGACTTGAGCATCCATGGATTCTGAAACCAAAGCCCTGGTGGATACCAAGGCCCCACTTTACTATTTACTACAATATCGTTTTCAGTACTATTAAATGAAGAAAAAGTACGTAGTTGGATGTTGCAGCATTACAAGTATCAAAAAGGACTTTGTATTCAGCTTTAAGAAAGCAAAGGCGGCAAGAAACCAAGCTCACAATGATTTACCGACACAGTGCACACCGTCCCCCATAAATCCTGGCTTGCATTGACAGTTCGGCCCATCGCGATTTCTGTGGCAAATTTTGCTGATATCTGGCAGGAGATACAAGGATGCAAAGATGCAAAAGTGAACAAATGTGTGAACATGTCCCCCGATGGAATGATCCATTCAAATTTCTTCGTCACCTAAATCACAAATATTGATCTGCCTTGCTTTTGTTGGCACTTGGGAATAGAAAAAACCAAGGGCATTTCTGTCTGATCATCCTTTAACTACAACATGGATCTATTATACATCTATTTAATTGCAAGACCTGAGCAACCCAGCAGATGACTGAGGCTTTTGAAAGTCTCTTGTTCACAAGTTTGCCATTACTTGAAGCCAACTTAACAGCAAATAACAAATTTATTTTATTAGTTGCCTTGATATCCAGCCAATCCTGCAATGAAGTCAAGGCAATGTACATGGTTCTATTCTTCCCCAATTTTATCCTTATAATGGCTGCATCTGCACTGCAAAAATAATGTGGTTTGAGTGTTCTTAAAAGAATGGCTTCAATTCCCAGCTTGGTCATGAAACCCATTTGGTGACCTTGGGCAAGTCACACTCTCTCAGACTCCAAAGAAAGCAATGGCGAAACTCCTCTAGACAAATGATGCCAAGAAAACCCCGATAGGGTCGCCTTAGTGTTGCCATAAGTCGGAAATGAATTGGAAGCACATAACAACAACAACATTAATGTCTATGCAGCACAAAGGGATAAAAAAATCTATTACCTTTCTTTACATGGAAGAGCCTCTGAGCTACCAAAACTCGTCCAGGAACATTGGGGCTAAAATCATAAACCAATGCTCGGATATAGCCAAAATCATGATCCCTGGGAAAAGAAAATAGAAGTGAAAAATGACCCAGACAGTTTTGGAAGCTGAAAAAAGCAAAGAGGTTAATTCTTCTCTTTTGCACACACATGCATAGTTACGAGATTCAAAGACATATAGCCCTGTTAGTCTGGAAAAACAGTATGCAAAGGGATCTTGTAGCATCTTTGAAACTAACTGGAAGAATGAAGCTGGGAGAAGCTTCTTCAATTGAGATTTTGGTTAGTCTCCAAAGTTGCTAGAAGATCCCTTTGCAGACAGTTTACAGATGGATGAAAACAGAACAAAGGGCCTGGAAACATTGGCTGCATCCACACTGCAGGAATAATGCAGTGTGAGACCATAACTGCCTTGGCTCCATGCAATGGAATACATGGATTTATAATTCTGTGAGCAATTTAGCTTTCTCCTGTTGAGAACTCTAGTGCTACAATAAACTACATATCCCAGGCCACATTGCCACTAACAAATAAATCACTTTGCGATCAGAATCAATGGATCAGTTTGGCAGCAGAGTGTGGTTCACACTACGTTTGCCCCGATCGCATTTTCTTGCTGCAAAATAAAATAAAATAACCACTTGTGGTTCACAATGATGAATGAATTGATTAAAACTGGACCTGCTCTAGCCAGCCAAAAGGCAAATTTAAATCGATTCCAATCTGCATCTGGTTCATGCTTGCGCAGAATCGATTTATCCAAAAAGACATAAATTAGCATCAAAAAGATGTGGGCTAGCGCATGGTCCCCCTCTCTGAATCACTTCATCGATTTGGTTCAAGTGCGAACCAGGGTCATTTAAACTGGTTCAAACCGATTTGCAATCCAGTTTAAAAGGTAGTGGGAATGAGGCCCTAGAATTCCATAGCATTGAGCCATAGCAGTTAAAGCAGTGCCAAACATTATTTCTGCAATGCAGATGCAGCCATAGTCTTTCCTTCTTGCACCCGAATCAACAGCAGAACAGACCTCCTTTGGCTGCTAAGATGGAAAGCAGATAAGAAGAGGATCAATTCATTTGCAATGTGATGCTGGAGAAGATTGCTGAGGACACCATGGACCACCAAAAAGACAGACAGATGGGTCCTTGAACAGATCAACCCTGAAATATCCCTGGAAGCCAAAATTATCAAGTTGAGGCTGTCATACTTTGGCCACATCATGAGAAGACATGAATCATTGGGAAAGACAATAATGCTAGGAAAGGTGTAGAATGAGAGGAAGATGACATGCTAGATGGATGGGCTCCATTAATGAGATTGTGGGTATGAATAACAACAACAACAACAATAATAATAATAATAATAATGTTTATTTATAACCCGCTCCTCTAATAGAATACTTGGAGCAGGGTACAGCAAATTAAAAAATACAAGAATAAAACAGCAGTCAAATCCCTTCCCAACCTCCCCCCCCTTAAGACTAGATTAAATCAAAACTAGTTAAAATTGACATCAGTTAAAAAATTTTAAAATAATAAAAATAAAGTGCAGTTGATGGGCAGTACAAGTGCAATCCCCAGTGGGTGAGATTAGAAAGTTTGAACAGAGGGACAGCTAGAGTTAATCCCCCCGGTGCCATTTACATTTTCATTTGCATTATTAGGGTCGGGGGTTGGTGATATATTATTCCCTCTTCAGGGGAAGGCCTGCCAGAAGAGATGTGTCTTTAAGCCTTTTTAAAGCTGGTCAAAGATGTAATGAGACGCATCTCGTCCGGCAGGTCATTCCAAAGTTTAGGGGCAGTAGCTGAGAAAGTCCTCTGGGAGGTTTGCGACAGCCTGGTTTTCATTGGCTTCAGCAGATTCCCTCCCAGAGGACCGAAGTGTGCAGGGGTGGTTTGTATGGGAAGAGGCGGTCCCTAAGGAACAACAACAAACATTGTGAGAACTCACACTTTCTTAGACCAAGCTGGAGTAACCCTTTAGTTTATATACACTCTCTCACACACACATAAAGTATGAACACACAGCATGAGTAGAAGGGTGAGCATTTTTGTCAACCTGGGCCAAAATCTCCTCTATCTTGTTCCTCCAGAGACCTTAGTAGAGACCCTTGTTCATCCCTTGCAACAAAAGTGGTTACAGAAATGGGAGGTCCGTGAACCCCGCGTACATTAATCTTCCAACCTCAATCCCTTCCACGCCTTCGGCCAGGACCGTTGCGCGGCTGCCCAGGAGCATCATTGTCCGCGGCTCCTTGATCCACCTGACAAAGCTGGAAGGCGAAAGCTGGAGGTACTGGGGCAACTGAATGGCAATGGCTTCTCCTTCCAAGAACTCGCCCATTTCTAGAATGACCAAAACAAGAAAGCAACCAAAAACACCATTCAGTTTACTTACAGTGACTGATTCACCAGAAGAGCTTCTACACACAAGAATCTTTCTCTATTCCAAGTGGCTTACATGCATCTACCTTATCCAAAATGCTTTGGACCAGAAGTGTTTTTGGATTTTATTTATTTATTTATTGGATTTTGGAATATTTGTACATATAGTGGAGCTTTGGTATCCGCTGGGGTTTGGTTCCAGGATCCCTGTGGATACCAAAATCTATGGATACTCAAGTCCAAAAAAGCACCACTGCTAGTCCTTCAGGTTTTGTACCATTCATTGCAATGGGCTGTCTCTCTGTCTCTCTGTCTATCTATCTAATTTAATCTAATCTAATCTGATCTGATCTATCCAAGACGTGGATGCAAGAATCTATGGATATGGAGGACCGACTGAATTTTCAAGCTGTGGATGGTTGAATCTATGGATAAAGAATCCATGGATACAGACAGCTGACCGTACATAAGGAAATATCTTGCAGATGGGAACCCAAGTCTAAATATGAAATTACTGTATTCAAGCTAAAGGCATGCCTACTTTCCCTGAGCATATCTACTCTGCAATCTAGTCTGCAATTGGTCAAGTGAATCCAAGACTAACTTACCGATAGGCATGTTATCCAGCACAAAGTAATATCTCAGGTGGGAAGGATTTAACATCTCAAAGTCCATTAGATCGTATGCTTCCGCCTTGGCTGGTTTGGCAGGTGTTGGGTGCTGTTTCACTTCTGCCCAGAAAAGGTTTGGGTAAAAATCATCCTCTTTGATTGAAAGCAAGGTCAGGGACTGGCCACGATTGGCCACTGCCACCCACGGGATCTTGTTTACCACGGGCACCAACCTTCGCCGATAGCTGCAATGCAACCACAGAAAGCCAAATCCCCAAATAGTACTAGTGAAATCAACCCTTCTGTTAGTGCAGTTGCACTGAACAAAATCCTGAAAATGCACCATTGCTAGTCCAATGGGTTTTGTTGCACCCGTCAGGATGGCCTGTAATGTCAACACTAGACACCAGGCAATGGTACAAAGATGAGATTTAAGAATATAAGGCTAAAGAATTACTGCAATCCAGCATTGCTCTTATTCCATCCATCCATCCATCCATCCATCCCTCTATTTTGTGGATACGGAGTGTCGACTGTATTATTTTTTAAGTGAGGCTTTTCCTTTCTCCTGCCACTGTGTCTCATCCCACTCACATCATCTCTTCTGCTAAGCTCCAGCCTATTATTATTATTATTATTATTATTATTATTATTATTATTATTTTGACTTATATCCTGTCTTGTTCCCAATATAGGGATACTTTCTGCCCAAAGTCAAATGTTTAGGGAACAGAGATGTCAACTTAGGGAGCTGGGGATATTTAGCCTGGAGGAAAGAGGATAAGAGGTGATATGATAGCCCTGTTTAAATATTTGAAGGGATGTCATTTTGAGGATGGAGCAAGCTTGTTTTCTGCAATGGATGCAAACTACAGTCACTGAGATCTGGCAGGGAGATGCCAGTGCTGCCACGTTGGTGCAGGCTCTCCTGGCTGGATATATAGTCAGCGAACAGATAAGGGGGAGTGGGCGGGTGTGTGTGTGTGTCAATAGTCCATAAAACCAACCAACCTTGATCAGGAAACCTGTCCAGAAAACGACCCACATTGAGTGTGTGTACCTCAACCTGACGACCAGAGATAGTATGGAGATTCTGTTAGTATACCGGCCACCCAGTTGCCTAACAGACTCCCTAACCGAGCTGACTCAGCTGGTCTCTGAGTTGCTGTTGGAGTCGCCCAGACTTTTGGTCTTGGGCGACTTCAACATTCCTCTCGAGACCAGCCCTTCTGATCTATCTGGAGCAGCTCGGGAGTTCATGGAATCCATGACAGGCATGAACCTATCCCAATTGGTCAACGGGCCTACCCATTGCGCGGGTCACACACTCGATGGGATCTTTAGTACGGAACAGGAGTATCCATGGGCAGAGGTAACTAAAACCTCCGCACTGTCATGGACAGATGATTTCCTGATCAAATTGGAACTAAAAGCCACTTTCCATTCCCCCGGGGGTGGTGGACCCATTAGAATGGCTTCCAGAAGGCCCTAGAGGGTTTAATGGTTGGTAGCGCCGGTGATTCCGTCAAAGCCTTGGTGACTACTTGAAACACCAATCTTCCCAAGGCTCTTGACACAATTGCCCCCGAGCGTCCTCTCCTACCCGCTCCTAACTGCAAGCCCTGGTTCACAGAGGATCTCAGGGAGATGAAGCGGGTTGGACGACGACTTGAGTGCAGATGGCGGAAGACTCGACTCTTCTCCGACGGAACTCACCATAGGCAGCATCTTCGCACCTATCGGGAGGCTTTGCGTGCAGTACGCAGATCCTTCTGCTCTGCACACATTGTGTCTGCAGAGTCTCGCTCAGCAGAGCTGTTTAAGGTGGTGGGGGAGCTGATGCAGGTTCCCCCTGCGCCAAATCCCCTACTCGCCACAACAACAGCCTGCTGTGATGCATTAACACCTTCTTTGCAGACAAAATCTCTCGGATAAGGGCCGACTTGGAAGTCAAGGTTTTGTCAGAGTCCATAGATGAGGCATCCAACAACTCCGTTGTTGCTTCTTTACTGGATGAATTTCAACCTGCCAGTACTGAGGACGTGGACAAGCTCCTTGGAAGTTTGAGGAAGACGACTTGCCTTCTCGATCCTTGTCCATCTTGGCTGGTTGTCCAGGGAGGGGAGACATTGAGAGTATTCCTTTGGGATACAATCAATGCGTCGCTCACGGAGGGTTCTCTACCATCTTGTCTAAAGGAGGCGGCCGTTAAACCCCTCCTGAAGAAGCCCTCCCTTGATCCCCTGGACAGAAACAACTACAGACCAGTTTCCTTGCTCCCATTTTTGAGCAAGGTGATCAAGAGAACAGTCACCTCCCAACTCCAAACCATCTTGGATGAAACCAATTCTCTAAATCCATTTCAAACTGGCTTCAGGACAGGACATGGAGTTGAGACTGCCATGGTTGCTCTGGCTGATGGCCTCCGCTTGAGCATCAACAGGGGTAGTGTGACCCTGCTGGTGCTCTTGGATCTGTCAGCTGCTTTGGATACGATAGATCATTCCGTCCTTTTGGGTCGACTGAGAGAGTTGGGGATCGGGGTTACCGCACTCCAGTGGTTCCGGTAATTTCTCTCCGGGAGATCCCAAAGGGTGAGGCTCAGAGACAGTTGCTCTTCTAAGATTGAGCTTAATTGTAGCATCCCTCAAGGCGCCATCCTGTCCCCGATGCTGTTTAACATCTCTATGAAGCAGCTGGGTGAGATCATTCGGAGGCATGGAGCTCAGTGTCTTCAGTACGCTGATGACACTCAGATCTGCCTCTCCATGACAAGATCATTGGCCCAGACTTCAGACGGCATCTCTCCTCTCAATGACTGTCTTGTGGCAGTAATGGATTGGATGAGGGAAAACAGGTTGAAGCTCAATCCAGACAAAATGGAGGTACTAACTGTCACCGGACCGAAGCCAGGATTGGGAATACACCTTCCAGTCCTACTGTGTTTCCCCAAAAATAAGACAGTCTTATATTCATTTTTGCTCCCAAAGATGCTCTAGGTCTTATTTTCAGGGGATGTCTTATTTTTCCATGAAGAATAATTCACATTTATTGTTGAACAAAAAAAAAATGAACATTTATTATGTACTGTTTATATATTTATATAAAAAAAACCTTGCTAGGTCTTACTTTCAGGGAAGGCCTTATATTTAGCAATTCAGCAAAACCTCTACTAGGTCTTATTTTGGGGAGATGTCTTATTTTCAGGGAAGCAGGGTAGATGGGGTCACACTCTCCTCAAAGGATCCTGTTCACAGTCTGGGGATACTTCTTGATTTGTCGCTTCACATGACTAGTGAGGTGAATGTGGCGGTCAGGAGTGCCTGTTATCAGCTTCGGCTGATACGTCAGCTGTGCCCCTTCCTGGAGCCGAAGGACCTCGAGTCAGTGGTACATGCTTTGGTAACCTCATGATTGGACTTCTGTAATGTGCTCTACATGGGGCTACCCTTGTGCCTAACTCGGAGACTTCAATTAGTTAAGAATATGGCAGCCAGGCTTGTCACAGGAACATCGAGGAGAGAGCACATAACACTGGTGCTTAAATTTCTCCACTGGCTGCTGATTAGTTTCCGAGCGCAGTACAAAGTGTTGGTTTTAACCTTTAAAGCCCTACATGGCTTGGGTCCATCTTATCTGAGGGACCGCCTCCTCCTGTACGAAACCCCCGCACACTCTGGTCTTCTGGGAGGAACCTGTTGCAGCCTATGAAGACTAGGCTGACGCAGACCTCCCAGAGGGCCTTTTCGGCTGTTGCTCCCAGGCTATGGAATGACCTGGCGGATGAGATGCGTCTTATTACATCTTCTGACTGCTTCAAAAAAGCCTTAAAGACCCATCTCTTCCAGCAGGCCTTCCCAGAAAGCTCTTAACTCCCGGCTCTGTTTGTATCAAGCCTCCCTCTTAATTCTTCAACATCTTGACCTGGATATCCATGCAACAGCAGTTATTTTTATATTGTAATTTTAATTATGTTGTTTTAATTTGATGCTAGTTTAATTCTATTTTAAGGGGTGGGTGGTTGAACATGGGCAATGTATGTTTTATCTTGTAATTTTTAATTGATGTAACCCGCTCCGATTGGATACAGAGGAGCGGGCTATAAATAAAATATTATTATTATTATTATTACTATTACTATTATTATTACTATTATTATTATTATTATTATTAAAAAGAGAGAAGGAGAGATCTGGCTGCAAACCTACCTGTTGAACTGTGGGCTTTGGCCAGAGTAGAATTTGTACCACCTCAATACATACGAGTGATGGTTGTCCGAAGTGGAGACCGAGACGCTGAAGGTGACTTTCTGTTCTGTTGTTACCTTGAGAAGACAAACTTGTGATCCCAAGCCATCGCAAGCAGATGCATTTGAAATGGTGATGTGCAATCCAGGATCTACAGAAGAAACAAGAGAAGGTCCAGCCATCTTTTATGAATGAACTTACTGCTGAATGTTCAGGGAGCATTTTTCAGCATGCAAAACATCTTGAACTATCTTTTTAAAAAATCTTATTCTTTGGCAAAACAGCCTCATGAAGGAAGCGATGAAAAATATTAGCGTTTGATGGATGCGGTACATGAGGTGGTAGCAGCGGTTCATTCATGGCCATGCAACACATCTGAGATGGAGCTGGGATTTGAACTCAGTCCCTTCTGGATCCAAGATGTTCTCTCTCCCAGACACAATCTCTCACTCCTCTAGTTTTTTTTTGGGGGGGGGGGGGGTTCGGGCAAAGTGTTTATTCCTGACGTTTCTGCAGCATCTGTGGACTCTTTCAAACGGGGAGGAATTTCTCCCAACTCCGAATGGAGCCAATGCGGATTTATGTAAATTCGCTTGTTTAGCGAATTTACATGAACCCCTGCTCCGTTCGGAATTACTTCCCATTACCCGAAAATAACCCCCTCCTGCCCGAATTTGCATGCGAAGCTTTAATTCGCAATAACATAAAACCCATGATTGCATTCGAATTGGCTTCCCTCTTGCCCGAATTTGCATGCAAAGAGTTAATTCGCAAGAATGTAAAACCCATGATTGCATTCGAATTGACCTTAAATTATACTTCCAATTTAGCCTTGTATGAAAGAGTCCAGAGTCTGACATCTTCAGAGAATGCTGGCATGGAAGAAAGTTGGGTATATATACCCCTCTCTCTTTCACTCTCTCTCTCACACACCACTAAAAATACCTCTGAGGGACCCTAAATGCAACTATGCTCAAATGCACAACATCTTGCATGAATTATATCATGTCATAACATTTCTGCCTTGTTGGGTCAAATTGGACAACAGTAAATGCTTAGTTGTGGCCATGACTGTCCCCTTAAATCTATGGCACAGTCTGCATTTATACTGCAGAATCAATGCACTTTGACACTGCTTTAATGCCATGGCTAACTGCTATAAGATTCTGGGATTTGTAGCATTGTGAGATATTCAGCCTTCTTTGTTTTCTATTAAAATATTCTGATCCCTCCCGCACTCCCAAAATGATGAACACACGTATCTCAGACTTGCTTTGGCAGAAGTGTATCCCATCTCCTTTGTAGCCTGGCAGACAGCGGCAATAAAAATCAGATGTGAGCTCATCTTGTTGACAAATTGCATTCTGATGACAATGAATCTTCCTGGTAATGCATTCCTGTTTATATGGATCTAAGCAGAGAGAGAGCAAGAATGACAAAAAAACACTTATCACCAATGTATATCTCCCATCTGAACGTGAAAATGCATCAATGCAATGCTCCAGTGTGACATGAGCAAGGAGCACACCTCTGTTAGACACATATAAACACACACATATATATTTGTTCCTTCAAGTTGCTTGCTGACTTATGGTGACCCCATGCCTTTCATCGTTGTGTGCCTTCAAGTGGTTTCCGACTTTTGGCGACCCTAAGGAGACCCTATTGTGAGGCTTTCTTGGCAAGATTGGCTCAGAGAAAATCTGCCATTATCTTCCCCTGGGGCTGAGAGAGTGTGACTTGCCCAAAGTCACCCAGTGAGTTTCATGGCAGGGAATAGTCTCGAGTCATGGTCCAACTCTCAAACCAGTATGCCATGCTGGCACAGATCTTGCCAAGAAAACCCTGCGATAGGGTCGCCAGAAGTCAGAAACGACTTGAAGGCACACAACAATGAAAGTCATGGGGTCACCATAAGCCAACAAGTGACTTGAATTAGCTTATACTTTGTAATTCACTTAATACATTGGTAAGCAGTATAGAAATGTACTTGCTATTGCTGTTGAAGGCGCACAACAAAGTTGAAAGCATTAGGACAAAAGAAAGCCCACATTACGGATGAATTGCATCTACAAGGAAGCCACATCAGCTCTGGGTTTGCAAAACCTGAGCAGGACCATTGATGTCTGAGGTTCTTGGAGGTTTCCCACTTATAGGATTGCCATAAATCGAAGGTGACTTGACACAACAATGGATAAGGATAGAGATCATCATGTTTTTATTGAACTGTAAAAAGTTGTTCGGATTTCCTTTCTGGCTAAACTGTACTGCATAAATGCTTCAAATAAATAATCAAATGTTTGGAGTTGGATGTGTGCATTTGTGTGTGAGGTTTCACTCTCATTTCTGCTGAATGGACTTACCTTGGATCTTGCTTTGTGTGGTGAGAAGGCAGAGGAGGAGAAGAGAAGCCAGGAGATTGGGCAGCATTTTTACTTAAAAATGCTATTTTTGTATGTAACCTGCATTTTCCTGGTTACAGGTGGGACTTATGAGGTCCCTGGTGGCAGTGTGGCCCCACATCTGCTGGCTAGACCCATCTGGATATTCTCGTATCCGGGAGCTGCAGGTATCAAAGCCCAGCCTCCGAGATGAAGAAGTTCTGTTTTGGTTTAAATGGTTCTGAAGGTTCTGATTCCAAGATCCAAAGTGCCTGAGAACCTGGGCCAAAGCTCAGTGGTTCTGTGTCAATGAGTAGCCGCTTCCAAACAATGTTGCTGAGAATTCCTTTGAGGAAAGGTTGAAGAATTGCACTGGAACAGTTATGCATCCTTGATGCCAGCTCTGAGTAGGTTTAGATTATCTACTCAGGCAAGTGGATCACAAGACTTAGCAATGCCAGTATAATGTCATGGTTTTTCTTCACCCGTTCACTTGGAAAGGGTGCATCATCTGCTAGAAATCCTGCTAAGCACAACCAGATCAGTCTATATGTCCGCTTTTCAAAATGTGATGCTTTCCAGCTGTGTTGGACTACAACTTTCATCATCCTCAGTTATCAGGTTAGGAAAAGCTACTCTACTCTGAAGGTTCGGCGGACTTGTATCTGGCATTAGAAGTGACAACATTCAGCAACCAGTGGGAGACTATTTCAAAATTTGAAAGAAGGGAAGAAAGAAGGGAAAGAAGGAAGGAGAAACCTGCATCGTCCAAGATTTTCAGCTCACCAGGGCACTTAGGTGGCCATTCTTGGGAGAAGAAATTTCAATGGGAGACCTCAATATGGAGCTAGATTGGATTGATCAAGTTGTATCCCATTTGTTCAGGTCTAAACAAGACTATGGTTTCTTGCCCCACAGCAAAAACAACAACACAACAATGAAAGTTATGGGGTCACCATAAATCAACCAGCGACTTGAAGGCACATACACACAGAGGTATGGTCCTTCTTTGTGTCACACTGAAACACTGAGTCTATGCATCTTCATGCTCAAATACATGAGTATACATGGGAGATACATGTATCTTTGTCATTCTCACTTTTTCTGCTTAGACCCATAGACCGTATACACTCAACTATAAGTCGACCTCATGTATAAGTCTAGGGCAGGTTTTGGGTCCAAAATGATGAATTTTGATATGACCCATGGATAAGTCAGGTGTAAAACATAGGGGCATGTAATGAAGGATATACATGACAAAGCAAAGGAAAATAATGCCAATGAAATTACAAAATTCCAGTAGATATAACTATTATATGTAGATATAACTATATATAATATGATTTAAAGTATGGTGCTTGCATTGACCCATGGATACGTTGACTCAGGTTTTTTAGGTCAATTTTTGAACCTAAATTTCTAGACTTATACATGAGAATATACAGTAATAAAAGGGGAATGCATTACCAGGACTAGAACAAAAGACAATGGATATAGATAACGAGATTCCCCCTGAACATTAGGAAGAGCATCTTTACTGTAAGAACATTAGGAAGAACATCTTTGGAGATCTTTAACCATAGGTTGGATGGGCCCTTCCAAGTCTATGACTGTAAAATTTCAACAGTTCCCCTACAAAACAAATTTGGCCACTGAGATCTAACACAAAAAGTACATCCGTGGTGGAAGGTTTCGGCCTCTTGCTTATTTATTTTATTATTTTATTAGATTCAATGGCTTTTCCAACACACACAATGAATACAAGATCCCTTGCCAGAGGCTACCCAGAAGGTGGCTATTGTGGTTTGGTTTTGACCCAGCAAGGTCCTTTGTATGCTACTTATATACAGCATGTATTATTGGCTGTTTTAAAATGATCGTCATTCTCATTTCTTCAAGATACATTGTGAGTATATGAGTGAACAGTACTACTGGACTTTTTGTAATGGATTTCTAAAGGAACAATGTGGATCAGAGAGAAAGCTAAGTATGAATGCAAGCCGGCATCGAGAACAGGAATAAAAAACTAGACCCATCCAAGTGAATTTGAAGACAATGACTTTTTTCATTCATGCATTTCCTCAGTGATACTCAAAGAAGAAAGAAAATAGAAAGACCCAGACACATCCACACAAGTTTTGGCTTCTATCTGCTTGAACTCTTCTTCTTGTGACCAGTCGGGGTGCTGGGTTCGGAACTGATCAGTGATGGGACCTTTATGCCTTTCTGTTTCAATATCTGATGAAACTCCAAACGGTCGGTTATTATTTTCTGGAAAACAGACTCACAGTGGTTAGAAAAGCAGCAGTGATTTTATCCCCTGGTTGTTCTCCGCCTTTCCAATGGCTTCCTCCCAACCTATACAGAGTAACTCTACCTGCAAGGACTCTAAAACTTCATCATCTGTGATTTCTGCCTGGGGTGACTTGGTACCTGGAGTGCTGTAGGTAGCCTGGATGATCTTGCTGCGAAATCTTTCAAACTTTCCATATTTTTTTTAAAAAGAGAAGCAGACAGAGGTTTAATTTTAAAAAAATCAGAATATGACATTCCTAAGACTCAGAAAGGCTTGCACCTAAAGAGGGCTTCTGTTATTGTTCCTGACTGAAGAGAGCGCTTTATGCTGCTTTGTTATGAGCATGTGCACTATATCCATATTTGACAAAATTCTGTATCTAAGAACTGTGCTGTTATTTTAATTTCTTGTCTGCCTTATTTTATCGAATGTTAACATGCACCAATACTATTAGTATTAGTATTGTTATTATGTAATACATAATATATATATATATATATATGTAATATATATATATATATTATATATATATTATGTATTACATAATAACAATTATGTAATACATAATATATTATGTAATACATAACATATATATATATATATATATGTAATATTATATATATATGTATGTATGTATTATGTATTACATAATAGCAATACTAATTCTCAATGCCGGCTTGCACTCATTCTTGATTTACCTCTGATAGAAGGGATACTACTACTTTTCTTGTCTGTTGTTGTTTCTCAGGTCAACGGGAGCATCTCATACAAGGGTGGAGGTTGGAACTGGGACTTTCCTATCATGAGGCAGTGCTGATTTTCATATCGTTGACCAGTGAATGCTTAGGTTTAAGTCTGAACTATAAAACTGTTTTCGGCATAAGTTTCAGCATCCTAGGTAGTGTTTCTTAAAAGTTTGGACTTAAACCTAAAATGCATGCCTTGTACCACTGCCGCCAAAGTCTGTGAAAGTAATATCTATTATATTTAATTATTTTTGTAGATTGTATGTCATAGGCAGATATATATATATATATATATATATATATTATGTAAATATAATATCTATTATATTTAATTATTTTTGTAGAGTGTATGCCATAGGCAGATTTTTAAAATCTATTTTAATTGATTGTATGTATAGCACTGTGTAAATTTACAGCACTATATAAATAAAGCTTAATAATAATAATAATAATAATAATAATACTTTCACAGACTGCATGCAAAATTTCCCAGATTCAATCCGCAACATCTCTAGACTTTTTCTGACACAGAGCCAGTGCAGTCAGAGAAGACAATGCTGAAACAATGGTTGGATGGTATAAGATCATATTACATGGCACTAGTGGCTCCACCCTTGTATGAGATGCTCCCGTTGACCTGAGAAACAACAACAGACAAGAAAAGTAGTAGTATCCCTTCTATCAGAGGTGAATGAAGAATGGTCCTCCAGATGTTGTTACACTGCAACTTCCATAAATTGTAGCCAGCACAGCTGAGGGTGAAAAATGCTGGAAGTTCCAATCTAACAACATCTGGAGGGCCAAACCTAGCTTTATACTAATATGCCAGGTTTCACATTTGCTTCATTGGAAGCAATAGGACCTGGTTGCTTGGGGGAAATGAGGGGAAAACGAGGGAGGTGACACAAGGAGGACCATAGCTCAGTGAAAGATACATGATAAGAATGTAGAAGTTGCCACAGTCATTCCCCAGCATCTCCAGTTAAAAGGATCACAGGGATGGATCTACTCTGCACTGGAAAACCTAAACAACGGCTTCCAGTCAAGGTAGACAAAGCTAGACTAGGTGGACAAGTACCCTCATCTGGTAAAGCATGGTTTCTTTGGCCGCATTTCCACTGGGGCATATAAAACAACTTATTTTTGGTTCGATCCAGCATCGATTCAAGTTCGCTTCCAAATCGATTAATCCTTAGCATTCCCATTTAAAGGATAAAATGGAATACCACTGACCAGATCCGGATTCTGGCAAAAGAACTGCTTAGAAAGTAGTGAGAAAATAACCCACTGTCGAAGCGCCCGGATACGGGTTATCTCAAGATATACCGCATTGGAGGAGATTGAGTCCGAATTCCAATGGGAACGAGGGACCTGACATCAGGTTCCAATGTGCGTTCAAATGGGAATGACAACTTATAACTAGATTCCAATAAAAATAAAAATAAATCCAAACAAACTCCAAATTATAAGCCAGTGGAATGAGGCCTTAGTTGGGGATTTCTCCCCAAATAATTGATCACAGGTGTTGTGTATGTGTGGCGAACTGCAGAGACTACCCGGGCGCTGATAGCCTCCAATGTGACTCTGGTTTGCTGTTCCACCCGCTGCAAGACCTCCAGTTGCCTCTGCAGCTCATTCTGCTGGGTCAGTTGGTTCCCAATGTGGTGCTGATTCACGACCAGCTCAGCCTGGAGCCGGTTGACATCGCTCTGCAAATTGTCAATCAGCTGGCTCTTGTCGGCTAGTTTGCATTCCAGGTCAGAAGCATTCTACATGGTAAACAAGAGGGGGGAAATATTGCATTTTTATTATTGTCGTATCCCATTATAAAGTCATGATCCTGCCTAAGATCCACCATCTTAGGGAGAGAAGGCAAGCCAGTTCCAGCAGGCCTTGCTTATGAGGAAGAAGATCCCTCCCTCCCTCCACCATCTTAGGGAGAGAAGGCAAGCCAGTTCCAGCAGGCCTTGCCTAAAAAGAAGAAGAGCCCTCCCTCCAGTCCATCTGCCATGGTCCAGGCTTCTGAGGGAGAGAAGATATGCTGGACTTTCCCCCTTCCCCACCACCTCTCCCTTTTCATTTTGTTTTGTGTCTTTTTAGAGTGATTCTATGTAAGGGAAATGTCTAATTAACAAATTGTAAGCCGCTTTGATAGCCTTGGCTGAAAAGCGGGGTATAAATAAAAAGTATTATTATTATTATTATTATTATTATTATTATTATTATTAAGTTTCCCAGAAGATGTACAAGCCATGCATTCCCAGAAACACTGGCAGTTAGATTTCTCTACACATACACTGTATCTGTATGGGTACTACACTATAAAAAACAGGAATTCATTCCATTGGGCTGGAATTATCTTGCTGCAAAGCAAAGGGAAAGAATGAAAAGAAGACTATTGCATTAGCTGTGCTCAGAGACCAGCCACTTTTCCACGTCTGCAAATATCAGTGTCATTCCTTGTGACTAGCTGAACTATTTCTGTCTCAGACGGAGATTATTTGAACATTAAAAACTGGCATCTAGGTTTGCTTTTTTACTTCTTTGTTTTGTGTCCTGGATTTGTTTTGTTTTTTCTTCTTTCTTTTGCATCCCCTTTTTCCTGTTGTGTTGTGTCTTTTAGATTAGAGGCTTGATGGCAGAGACTGCCTTTTAAAAAATTGCTCCCACGTAAGACGTTTTAGGAACCTTCTCAACTGAAGGGCAGAAAAATGCTTTACGTAAATATATAAACACTACCTCTTCCAACCTTTTCAGTTGAAGGACGGGAAAATACTTTATGTAAATATATAAAACACTACATTACATTCTAAAAATAAAACCCTGAAGTCAAACCATGCCCTCTGAGTAATGGTTTGGGGAGCTGGAAGTGTAAAGTGATTTTATATATAAACATGTTAATTGTTTGAATTTTACAATAAATTTTAAGGTTTTTTTGCTGTGAGCCACTTTGGGTGCCCCCAGGGAGCAAGGTGGGATATAAATGAAATAAATAAAACAAATAATAAATAAATAAATAAATAAAGCATGTAGAAAAGGAGGTGGTGTGACAACTGTTGTTAAATGACTGAAGGAAAGTCATATTGAAGCTGGAGTAAGTTTGTTTTCACCTGCTCCAGAAACGACAACATGAACCAAATTACAAGAAAAGAGATCCCACCTAAACATTAGGAAGAGCTTCCTTATGGTGAGACCGTGGGATAGTTTACATTGGAAGACGGTGGACTGTCCTTCTTTAGAGGTCTTTAAACAGAAGTTGGATGGTCATTTCTAAGAAGCACTTTAGCTGTGCATACCTAAATGACAACAAATTGGAACAGCAGACTCTTAGGTCCCTTCCAATTCAATAATTCTAAGTTATGTTTAATATATTTGCTAAAAACTGATTATTGTTGTCCAGATGGGGAGAAAACAATGGAAAGATTTGTGGTGCTTAATGACTAAGGTGTATTAAGGCCCAGATTTCTGTGGCTGTCAGTGCATACACTCAAACATGTATGGTATTAACCTCAGTTGATATAAAGTAAAAAACAGAAAGGAGCTGGTCACCTGTCGAAGTTTATAATTCTCCCTCTCAATGGATCCCATCATTTCTTCATGTTTCCTCTCTTCTCGCAGGTTGCAAAACTAAATGAAAGGCAGAGATAAGTAAATTAGAAATTAATAAAGCCAATATTCTGTGAAGGATACGCAAAATAAAACACAGATTACAAAAGGCATGAACGACCTTACATATGTAAGGCTGATCAGCCAAATCTGAGGTGAAGTAGCGTTCCCAAGACAACTTAGTGCATTTGTGGAATAGCAGAAATCTCAACTGTGGAGGTCCACCTCAGCTTTCATGCTGCCCCAGAGCCTTATTGAATGACAAAAGAATGCTGAGATGGAGCAGCAGCGAAGCGGTTTTCTCCTTGCCTCTCCTCATGCTGTCATAGCATTTTCATTCTCCTTCCCAAGGGAGATTGCTTTGAAAGTGTGCCTTTTGCCAAATGGATTTTTCCCCTGTGACAAAAGGCATGCTTTGACAACCATTTCCATTTGACAACATTTGACAACCTCAGGAAGAGAATGGAAGTGTTACGACAGCATGGGGAGAGGCAAGGCGAAAGGTGCTTCTCTGCTGTTCTGTCTCAGCTTTCTTTTGTTACGTGATAAGGCTCCTACACTGGTGAAGATCTCTGCCTCTTTTATTTGCCGGAACTACAGCCTGGGATGTTCCATCCATGGTACCTTATTAGACATCGCTTCCAGCTGGTCTCCTCGCTCTCTTAGCTCCTTCTGCAACAATTCCCATTCTGCGTGAGCTCTCCGGAGCTGGGATCCCTCAAAAGACAGCTGTCTTTGCAAGGAAGATATAGCCCCTAAAACAGTAAGGAGGCAAGTTGTTAATGGGACAAAGGCCATCCACTGGGTATCTCTAGACAGCATCTCTCTTTCTTGTTTTCATCCTCAGCATTTTCTTCATGAGCCTTCTCATCGACTTGCAAGGATAATGGCCAAACATGCCCTCTATGAGAGTTCTCTTTATTCTAATTTTTTCTCCTATCCCTGCTGTCTGACATTGCATAGTCCAGGCTATAAGAAACATCAATTCTCAGTGGCCTGTATTAGGGTGGGTGTGCTTCCCCTTAGGATTATCTTTGTCAACCTTGAAGATATGCCAAATATAGTTTTAAAAAGCAACATTTCCAAATATGGCTGGCCTCAGATTTAAGGTAACTAAAATGGTGAAGGATCTGGAAACCATGCCCTATGGGGAACATCTTAGGGAGCAGGGGATATTTAGCCTGGAGAAGAGAAGGTTAAGAGGTGATATGATAGCCCTGTTTAAATATCTGAAGGGATGTCATATTGCTGCTCCAGAGAATGGGACCCGCAACAATGGATGCAAGCTCCAGGAAAAGAGGTTCCACCTCAATATTAGGAGAAACGTCCTGACAGTAAGAAGGAACCTACAGATTATGTGCAGTTTTCAGAGAACTATCTCAGCTTTTCCAAATGTACC
Source organism: Urosaurus nigricauda (assembly GCA_034509955.1). Classification (NCBI taxonomy): domain Eukaryota; kingdom Metazoa; phylum Chordata; class Lepidosauria; order Squamata; family Phrynosomatidae; genus Urosaurus; species Urosaurus nigricauda. The sequence goes on along the minus strand of JAOEGL010000008.1, from coordinate 2,591,704 downwards.
TGTGGCCATGTCATAATCATTTTTCACTTTCTCCAGTTCATCATAAAGTTCATTGTTCATCCTCTGGAATTCAAAAAGTTTGCGCACAATCAATTCTTCCTCTAGCTCTTCCACAGTTTCGAAACCTTCTTTGGACTCTTTGGATTCACTTTCAGGGAGAGTCTCTTCCCCGTTTTCCAGTGCCCCCTTCTGCTGTATTTCTATGTACTGTGGGAAGAAGACAGAAAGAAAGAAAAGATCTGTCTGGGGAAAGAGAGAGAATGCCCCAGCTCCAAAATGAAAACAATGGATTGCAGAAGGAAACAATTCTTTCGAGCATTCAAGTGAAAGAAACAAAAGAAAATCTGCTGAGCTTTTGGGGGCCTTGATAAAGAACACAACTCACATAATTCCTGACTGTTGTCCAAGTTGGCTGGGGCTTCTGGGATCTTGGACACAACAAATGGAAAGCCAAAGCTTAGAAACCACTGACCTATATAGGGCTCATCCCATCTGTCTTTGCTCACCTCCTTTTCTAACTGCTCCAGTTCCTCCTGATCCTTCAGCAATGTTTCATTCAGTGCCTCCATCTTGGAGTCCAGGATTTTATCCGAATGGGATACCTCTGATTTCAGACGCTCAACTTCCTGACGGAACTCTTCCGGGATGCTCTTCTGTTCAAAACTGGTCGGGAGCGAGAAGCCTCTTTTGCGTGTCCAGGCATTACTGGTTTCTGCCATTACTAACTCCCTTTGACTCCTCTAAAGGGAAGGATTCAGGACCCAGGAATGAGATTGTGGGAATGGTAGTGTGACAAAATAATTTACAGACTACAGTACTATTTAATTGTCCAATAAAACCATTAAAATCCAGAGCCTGGATTTACACAGCTTGCATCCTTGCCTAACTGTCCTGCGAGGAACACATAACAGAAATATAAGTATACTGTGTCCAGTTCTCCCCCCCCCCCCCCCGCCCAAAAGGACATACTGCATATAATGTATAGAAATTTAGGTCAAAAAATTGACCCAAAAAACCTGACTCAACTTATCCACGGGTCAATGTAAGTACTGTACTTTAACACTTAATTAAAAGAATGAACCATCCCCTGGTGAAAAGCAAGAGTATAATCTGTCCTGGAAGCTCTGAACCCCTCTAATCTCTCATCCATCCAGCCTTAAGAGTGAACTAAAGAGTTATGCCAGCTGGAATTTTGTAAGTTCTTTGACATTGTTTTGCTTTGCTTCATCCTTTAGATCCTTTGCTATATGACCCTAAGTTTTTACCCTCAACTTATCCACGGGTCATAGCAAAATCCATATTTCTGGCCCCAAAGCTTGCCCTCAACTTATACATGAGGTTGATTTATAGTTGAGCATATATGGTATTCTCTGTTTACAGACAGTGCTTGATCTGGTGGATGGAAAAAAAGGGGCAAATAACCACTGGTGCAAGGCTCACCATGAAACTGGGACATAGCAAATAAATACTTGGGCTCACCCAGCAAGATGGCATCATTACCAGTTTCTAGACTGGCGGCTGAGAGTTCATTTGTAGAAGCTGCATGGAAGCTTGGATCTCCCTTGTAATTTTCCTTGGGGATATGTTGCCTATCAGAACCCCTACTTCTTGGTTCAGATCCAAAGCTATCACCTCCAGGCCAGAGAAGGACACCGAACTTTACCAACCTTCCCATCTTGAGACTCCTTTGAGAAGCTGACACTCTTCTGCTGGAGCTGGTCCAGCTGCTTTTGCATTGTCTCCACCTCTTCCCGAAGGATTGAGATCACATCGTCCTTACGGGCACACTCTGCTTCACAGCTGGCAAGGCGGGCAAGTTCTTCCGCCAGTTTCTGCAAAGACACATCCTGGAAGGAGAAGTAGTCAAAAAATTGCTGGAGAGGTTGTCAAAAAGTAGGGTCATATATGCATATGTGGTGGCAATGTAAATATGTACAAAAATTTTGGGGAAATGTAATAATAGAAATGGAAAGTATTAGGAATATAAAAATAGATAAAAGTCTGAATACAGTACAGTGGTCCTGTGTTATCCTCTGGGGTTTGGTTCCAGGACCCTCCGTGGATAACAAAATCTGTGGATGCTCAAGTCCCATTAGATATGGAAAATCAAGGTTTGCTATTTGGAATTTGTACTTTTTGGAAATATTTTCAAGCCATGTATGCTCAAATCCGTGGATAAAAAATCTGTGTATAAGGAGGGCCAACTGTATTGTTATCATTATATAACCCAGAGAAATGCAAAAAAGAGGAAAAAGATTTGGTAACAAATTTGATTACAGCAGCAAGATTAATTATAGCAAGATGTTGGAAAACAAAATAATTGTAGAATTGAAGGACTGGTATAAAGAGGTATGGAAATTAGCTATTAATGACAAATTGACATGCAAATTGAAAGTTAAAAAGGCATTATGGAAAAGCAGTGATTTAGATGGGATTTGGAAAGAGTTTATTGAGAAAGTATTGAGAAAAGAAGATGGAAGAGTGCCTCCACGAGAGGAACTGAGATTTTGGATGGAATATAAGGGTGAAAATGGCTCCGGGTAAGGGGAGCATTGAGGTGGGATATTAAAGATATTTAGACAAATTATAAAACAATGTAGGAAATCTATATAGATAGATAGAAAGATAGATTTATGTATTGTATAATAATCAATATTCAGTGTGTGAATTTTAATAAAAAAAATTAAAAAGGAGAAGAAGGAGAGCCAAAAGCATGTCCTCCTGTTGAACATCATGCCTAGGGTTGCTTCAGCACTTTCCCAGTGCTATGGAATTCTGGGTTTTTTCACTCTGTGTGATATTTCATTTTCTCTGTCAGAGAGCTCCAATGCAACAGCAAACTACAAATCACAGGATTCCATAGGATGGAGCTAAAGCAGTGTCAAATGGCATTATTTCTGCAGTGCAAATACTACCCAGTTGGCATGTACTACCTTGAAAATGTGTACGCTCCTTCCAGCATGAAGGCTTGCCACCACATAAAGGCAGGTGATCAAAAACATTAAACAAAGGCAGCATGCTTCCAAAACATTGTTTTCATCTATGATGACATAGTTCAACTGACAGATTAATTGCCTGACACTTACAGGATCAAATAACATTTATTTAATTTGATTGGAAACTTACATGTAAATCACACCAGTCTGCCACCCACCCAGGAATACCAGGAACTGATTTGCCCAAAGGGAATTGCTGCTTTTCCCAGTTTGAAGCTTTGGCATTGATCGTTCCTATTCCTCTTTTCCCTTCCAAGGCCGAAGTCGAGTGGCATGCAAAGCCTTACCTTCTCACGAAGCACAGCAACATACCAGGGGGCTTTGTCTCCTGTGTGGCTTTTCATTTGGATCTCAGGAGCACAGCCTTCAGTATAACTTTTCCACTTTGATAAGCCAGAGACATTTGGTGCGCTTGCGGCTGGACAATCTGCACACGTGGAGTGGAGGGAGGAAAAGAAAAACAGCATTAAGCAACCTTCTTAGGGTGGTCAAGAGGCAAAAGAGGACAAAAGACCTTTGAGGTGTTGAGTTGGTTGGTACCCATTATGACAGATGTGGCAAAGGATTCAGCAACCAACAGTAGGCAGAACTAGATTACAGACCTGGATCAAAAGGGGTCACTCTTGCCCTTACCTACAAGCATATTCAAACACATAAACAGATAAGCAGGGGGCTAGAGTGGATAATTCCCAAATAAAATGGCATGCTCATTCACCTTTGACATGCACAAACGCATGCTTCTGAAATCCCCCACATTTCAATCTTGCATGAGACATTGCCGTCTTGGAAAGTATGAACCAGGCAAGTAGAGGTCAAAGGTTGAGATGCCAAGTAAAGAATACCCAGCCATGCTTTTTCTCTCAGCTTAAAGAACAAGAAATCTGCAATATATATATATATATATATATATATATATAATTTCAAAGAGAGTGGGCCACCACACTGTCCTCTCTGAAAGCTTAACACATCTTCTTTCTCAGCAGGTTTACACATATTGAGTTGGACCAGCCAACCTGCTGGAATTAAAGGGGAGGGTTGTGACAACAGGCATGTTGCAACAGGAACTGAATTCATATTTGATTCTCTTCTATAGAATAATTGGGCAATATGGTGGAAAGGATACATAGTGGGGAGCAGGCTGCACCTGTCTACCCCCATATTAAATTGATTTCTGCTCTAGTAGCTTTGCTAATTATGTGGAAGAGAAAATCTATACGTTATGTAGCATGAACATATATGCTGAAAGTTCTTCTGCTGCACAGTTATGAAAACACAGGATTTCAGAGTATACACAGAATGTATGTGTGTGTGTTTTGCACTTTAGTTATTATTGAATATTTACTAAACACAGGCCATAACTCTATAGTGACAGCATATGTCTTGAATTCAAAGATACAGCTGTGCTCGTCTGTAGAATCAATACGTGGAGAGATCTTGTAGCACCTTTTAGACTAACTGAAGGAAAGAAATTGCAGCATGAGGTTTTGTAGACTTTGGTCTACTTCCTCAGATGCATTGCGTTATGTTTTGCCTATGAATCATAGAATCATAGAATCATAGAGTGGGAAGAGACCACAAGGGCCATCCAGTCCAACCCCCTGCCATGCAGGAACTCCCAGTCAAAGCATCTCCGACAGATGCCATCCAGCCTCTGCTTAAAGACCTCCAAGGATGGAGACTCCACTACACTTCGAGGGAGTGTGTTCCACCATCAAACAGCCCTTACTGTCAGGAAGTTCCTCCTAATGTTGAGGTGGAATCTCTTTTCCTGCAGCTTGCATCCATTGTTTCGTGTTCTAGTCTCTGCAGCAGCAGAAAACAAGCTTGCTCCCTCTTCAATATGACATCCCTTCAAATATTTGAACAGGGCTATCATATCACCTCTTAACCTTCGCTTCTCCAGGCTAAACATCCCCAGTTCCCTAAGGCGTTCCTCACAGGGCATGCTTTCCAGACCCTTCACCATCTTAGCTGCCCTCCTTTGGACCCGCTCCAGTTTCTCCACATCCTTTTTGAATTGTGGTGCCCAGAACTGGACACAGTATTCCAGGTGGGGCCTGACCAAAGCAGAATAGAGCAGCACTATTACTTCCCTTGATCTAGACACTATACTTCTATTGATGCAGCCTAAAATAGCATTGGCCTTTTTAGCTGCCGCATCACACTGTTGACTCATGTTCAACTTATGGTCTACTTGGTCTACTTGGACTCCTATGTTTTGAATGCAAGTTCAGTTTGCAGGATAGGAGGTATGATATGACTGAAAAGTTTTCTACTCAAGACTAGAGCACTCTTCTCCAACCTGCTGTCTTCCTAGACATATTTATTTATTTATTTACATTGTGCCTTTCTGCTGGATGGGACCCAAGGAGACTTTAGCCCTTTTTGCTATGCCTTGTTCCCAGGATCCAAGTGCAGATTCTGACACAGACAGTGAAGCAGAGGGACAGGGCATCATGCCTAGTTCCTGGGACCCAGGTTTAGACTCTGTTGCCCTTCAGAAGGCAAACAGGGTGTCATGCCATTGCTTGAGACAGATGGTGATACTTCCCAGCAGCCACAGCTCATAGACACGGACTTAACAGTACCTACAGCAGATGAACATAGATGAGAAAGGGAAGGTTTGCAATGCTCAAAGTGTTTATGCAGGAAATGGTACAACAAGCTACAAGAGGCTGCCAGACTATAAATAATCCATCAACTCCTTTAGGAGGTGGTTGCTGACCACTGAAGCAACACTTTCATCTCTTGATTCCTAGCTTGGGCTTCTGAATAACTTTAGACCCTGCATCGTAAATTGACCATGCTACCGGATACCCCCTTGGCCTGACACCTTGGATTTATTACTGCACTCTACCAACCTGGATTGCCTGGACTCTGAAAATAACTTTTGTACATGACTGGGACTGCTTTTGTCTTGTTAGGAATCCTCTTTCTTAGCGGAATTATAATAAGCTCAAATATGCAGAGAGGAAGATCCTAACAGTCTTACGCCGGGATCGGGTCCCAATATTGTCTACCAGAGGTCCGCCGACAAACCCCAAGAGAAGTGACACTAGTCCAAATAAGTTCAATAAAATATACAGTTTATTAGGGGGCATAAATATCACGCAGCAAGGGTGCGCACACACACACACACACACACACATGTCCAATGCTAGAGAAAAGGGAGGGGTAAGAATGGGGGTTAGAGCTGAGAGAAAGAGACTGCTGGAATAGCTACCATAGAAGTCTTCTCCTGGAAGCCGGATTGAGATGGATGATGATGATGGACATGACCGCCTGAATGAGGGGAGATTGGCCATGGGAGCTATAGGCAGAAGTCAAACTGGCATGGACCAGCCTGTCCTCCAAGAATAGCATCGGGGAGAGGATTAAAATGGGAACTTATATAATGCTGAACATATCCAGAGGCTATGTATGTATGCTAGACAAAAGTGTTGATTGCCTGGGCTTTCTTAAGCCAAGAGCAAATAATCTGTGTACAATGCGCTTAGGTTTTGGACACCATTCGGAGGAGAAGTCGGCTTAACGGCTGAGTGGTTAAATCAAACACTGGCTCATCAAGTGCAAAGCCAAGGCTATTATCTTTACTCCAGAGGGCAGTGGCGAAACCAGTCTGGAGACTCCCTACTTCCTCTAGAGAGCTGCTTACTATGAACTCAATTCCTCCAAGCGGGGCCTGCCTACATGACCTTCTTGCTTGGGACTTATGGATGGCCTTGGAATGGGTCAAGCAGGGGTCATGATACAGTCCAGATGTCTCCCAAAATTTTATATCAAATGTAGGTATCGTAACAGTCTGTAACAAACTTTGCCAGATATTTTGCCCTTGGCTGGCCTTCAAGAGAGGAGCTCTTGAGCTATGGCCCTTCCTTAAGGAGCAAAGGAGAGCTACAGCAACTTAACCAAAACTGATAAGAAATGTGTGTTGTTTTAAAGAGCAAAAATAAGAAAAAGAAACAACCAGTTGTCACTTGTGATCACAATCCTTTGGCACAAACATCAGTGTAACAAAAAGTACAGGTGAAAACCAGCTGGATGGACAAAAATACTGTACTTACATTTGACATAACTCTTTGATTCCAAGAGGTCTGGATTCTGAAGGACGGAGGCCCAGTCATCCAAAGATAGTTGGGAGGATAGGCTTATAGTGCTGATGTTGCTGGGCAGCTCAGCAGCTTTGGGGAAGTTGGTTTCTGTTGGCACAAAAAGCAAAAATCAGAGCACTGTAAAATGGTTTGTCAGTGTACCTGTGCAAAGAGCAAGCTCAGTACTGAGATCTAGAAGATGTGAGATTGTTAGACGTTGAGGCTTAAAGGGTTTCATCAGTTTCTTTGAGTCTAAGGGTCTGCAAGGAACAAGGTCCTCAGTCTCTCTAGCTTGAGAGCCCCTCTAGCTCCACGGAGAGCCCATAACCCCATTTTGGATATGGACCTGACAAAATAGCCTGTCAAGCAACCCAAAACGGAGCAGGAGAGTAGCTGCTTTCTCCATGCCATCATAGCATTTCAGTTCTCTTCCCAAAAGAGACAGTCATAAAAGTGTGCTTTTTGTCAAAAATCCATTAGACAAAAGTCATGCTTTTATTACCACCTCCCTGAGCAGAGGAAATGCTATGACAGCATGCAGAGAGGCATGGCGAAAGACTTTGCTCTCCCTCTCTGTTTCAGCTTTTTTTTCTCATGTGATAGGGCAGTAAATTAAATTAACCATCTAATTAAAAATAATAATTGTAAGCTGCTCTGAGAGCCCTTAGGCGTGAAGGGTGGGGTATAAATACAACAACAACAACAACAACAACAACAATTGACCTAGAGAAGAACTGCTGGACTGGATACTGTACATATCATTTGTCCTACATGTTTTATACTTAGAACAGTCATTTGAGAAATGCAACCTTGATCAGGGATGGTCAGTGTTTTTTATGAGTTTTTGGGGCTATGTGGCCATGTTCTGGAAGAGTTTATTCCTGATGGTTTGCCAGCATCTGTGGCTGGCATCTTCTGAAGGTCTCTGAAGATGCCAGCCACAGATACTGGAGAGACGTCAGAATAAACTCTTCCAGAACATGGCCACATAACCCGAAAAAACCCACAAAACACTATGGATGCCAGCCGTGAAAGCCTTCAACTTCACGATGGTCAGCGTGCTTCAGGGGTAAACAATGCTTTGAATGCACATCTCCCATATCCTTGTATTATAACATATTGGCTACCCTCTGATCGCCTCTCCTCGGTAAGCCTTACCAATGTGGGATGTTGAAGTTGCTCTGTGGCAGTATCTTGGGCATCCAGGTCGCATCCAGAATCTTTTCTGTAATTCTTCCACCTGAGGAGTGTAGCCTGACACCGAGGGACCTGCCATTCGATCCTCAGCCTGGGTAAGAGGAAGCATTTTAAGAAAGCAACACGGAGAGCCTAGTAGGCCTTTCACTTGCACGGGCAAACCAAAAACGATTCTTCACAGAAACATAAGAAGTTGCCTTTATGTTAGGTGCCCTTAGAGGTCCTCTGCCATAGATATGAAAGTCAGTTATATGTGGTTATAGAAGTGGAGATTGCAGGTCCCATACTGTTATCGTTCGTGCCATGAGCCATAAGGGAATATAACTCGGAGTGTATGGAGTGTATGTATTGAAAATGGATTGCTGTTGGGACAAGGTGGTTATGTCTTTTATTAATGCTCACATTTTAAACCGGTTATGCTTGTTATGGTTTCCCTGTTACTGTGATATTTATTCCTTAGGATGCCTAGTATTTACTCCAGTTGTTATATAGTGTGCTTGTTAAGGTAGAAGCTAATAAAGCCATTGATAACCAACTGATAACCAATAATCTCTGCCATTAATGATCAATAATGAACAGTTTAGCCATAGTGAGAAATAGAGCTAAAGGAAAAACTTGTCCTTTTGAATTCGGCCTGTAGCCCCCACCTTAGGAGGGAGGAGGGAAGTCAGGGAGTGCTTAATGAAAACAAAGGGGCTTTGAGTTGTTCCTGATAAGACCAAAGTTGGCCCAGAAAATCAGAATGTTACAAGAACAAGCGGTTTCAGTTAGTAAGCCTAGGCAGACAGATAGTGATATATACAAACAGTGAAATGAAGTGGAAATGTGTGGATATATGATGATGATGAATGTTAAACTACGCATGCTCAATGAATATTTTGTGGGTTAATAAAAACTGTTTGCGCCATATTTGGGGCATCAGTTGATGGAATGATTCTCAACTGAACACTGCTTGCAGACTAAAGCTGTTTGCATAAATCTGAATCTGATTGGAAATCTTCACAAATGCTTCACTTTGCATAATTGGTTGTGAATGGGTTAATTAACCCTTTGTTACAGTAACATGCTTGGGGAATTAACTATTTTAAAAGATATTATTTGTTCTGGAGGACTGCTATAGCTAACGTAAGTGGTTTTAATGCTAATATTTTGATGCCTGGTTTATATACTGTATTTTATGACAATGATTATTAGAAAATTAATGTTACGGTGTGTTATAGAGTTTAAATAAAGGGATGGTGTGTGTGTTAAGACCATTCATGCATCCAGCTCAGTACAGTCTGCTCCACTGAGTAGCTCTGCTAAATTCCAGATGAATATCTTTCTCAGTTTATGATATTCTGTACACAAATATGATCTGCTCCAGAATCTTTCATGGTATTGATGTCAATAACTGGGCAATAACTGTTGGGGTCCTTTTCTTCCCTTTTTGAAGGTGGGGACAACGTTTGCCCTCCTCCAGTTTGCTGGGACTTCTGTTCTCCAGGAGTTCTCAAAGGTTATTGCCAATGGTTCCGATATTACATTTGCCAGCTCTTTCAATACCCTTGGATGTAGTTCATCTGGTCCTGGAGACTTAAATTTATTTAGGTTAACCAGGTATTCCTGTACAATCTCTTTATTTATTCTGTGCCGCATTTCCCCAGAGGACACAATCTGCCTTTAATGCAAATATGCAAAGGGATCTTGCAGCACCTTTGAGACTAATTGAAAGAAAGAAGTTGGTTGCACGAACAGGTCATTGCAAGAAAGGCAAACTCCATGTAAATCTAAAATAATAAAGTGACCCAGAGCCTGCACACCTTCTTCTCATAGAACTCCCTGATGGCTTTGGATGCTTTGCTGGGGTTGGTTTTATTGCTGTTTGATGGGTTTCGCATTGGATTCTGTTGCAGCTCATTAAAGCCTTTCTTCATCAAGGTGATGGGTTTCTCCATATTTGTCATCCACTCATCTGCTGCAAGAAAACATCATTAAAAGAACCATAGACAAGTTTTATAATTCTGTAAGAAACAAAGAGCCTGTGTGGTGTTATTGGTTTGAGTGTTGGATTAGGACACTGGGAGACCAGGATTCAAATCCCGGGTCAGCTATGGAAACCCACTCTATGGGTGAGTCACACTCTCTCAGCCTCAGAGGGAAGCAATGGCAAACCTCTTGCCAAGAAAAGCCCCATGCAGCCACATGCTGCATCCACACTGCAGAAATAATCCAGTTTGACACCACTTTACCCGCCCTGGCTCCGGAATTCTGGGAACTGTAGTTTTGGGAAACATTTAGCCTTCTATGTCAGAGAGCTCTGACACCACAATAAACTACAATTTCCAGGATTTCCATTATTGCATTGAGCCAGGGCAGTTAAAGCGGTCTCAAACTGGATTATTTCTGTAGTGTGTTTTGGACCTAAAACTACAGAGTTTGCGCTTTGCCATAGAATGGAGCCAGGGCTGTTAAAAGTGGTGTCAAACTGGATTAACTCTGCAATGCAGATACAGCCAGAGAGAAGTCTCGTAAAATTACAAATCCCAGGATTGAAGTGGTGTCACACTGGATTAACTCTGCAATGCGAATGCAGCCAGAGAGAAGTCTCATAAAACTACAAATCCCAGGAGTTTCCTAGCACTGAGCCAGGGCAGTTAAAGCAGGCTCAAAGTGGATTAATTTTGCAATATAGATGCAGCCTCAAAGAGGAGGAGAAGGGTCTCTTTAACTGCCCTGGCTCACTGCTATGGAATTCTGGGAACTGTAGTTTGGCTCTGAGGCCACCACCAACTAGAAATCCCAATTGCATTGAGCCAGTGCACTTAAAAGGGGGTCAAACTGGATTAATTCTGAAGTGTGGATGCAGCCAGGCAAGAGAATGACCATGACCATGACAAAAAAGGGAGGAATAAGTTAATGGGCGTGGCCTATGAGTGGGCGGGGCCAAACGGGCGAGGCCAAAATGTAAAGTCAGAATTTGTCTGATGGCTCTGAAGTGAAAAAGAAATACTGTATGGCTTTCCCTGCTTCTTCCTCACTCTGTCCTGTTCTTCACTTTCTTCGCCCAGCCAGGTGCTACCACTGCGGGGGCCGTGGGCTACTCAAGTAAGGCTCTGTGGGTCCGACTAGGCCCGACGCGGGTTGCTTAGCAACGAGTGTGTGAAAACAGTGGGCGGGACTACACTTCCCGGCGCCGTTTGCGCGAGGCGAAGGCGGCCATTTTCTCTACTCTCGCGACCTGATTGGTTGAGGCCCACCAACGTTCTAACCGTCTAGTCTGCAAACGACGCGCATGCGCAGAAGGAGTGAATGGGGCTCACAACTGCTGCTGCTGCTGCTGCTGCTGCTGCTGCTGTAAGTAAAGGTCAGGTTGGCCCCAAAGTTAACATTTTAAACCATTGGACTGCTTTGAACCTATATATTTTTAATCTATTAGTATGAATATTATCCCTATTTTTTCCCTTTAGGAGCTCAAGTTGGTCACTCGCTTGAATCCTCACAACAGCCCTGCAAGGTAGGGCAAGGTGGAGGAAAGCACAGTTTGAAACTTTGCCTAATAAATGGATGCTTTTTTCCTTCGCTTCTAATATACTAAAATTAAAAATGGATTGTGGTTCTATAGAGCAGATGGGTTTTTTAGTCTTTTTTTAAAACTTAAGTATATATTTTATGTTGTTATTATTATTATTATATTGTATATTTTATGTGATTTTTATATATAGTATATAATAATAATACTTGTGATTTTGTTATTATATTTTATTGTATATATTTTATGTGATTTTATATATATATTGGGATGGAATTCTTGAATTATTTTAATCTGTAATCTGTTTTTTAACCTTGTTGTACCCCGCCTCAATTGTTTTACAGAGGGGCAGGTAAGAAATAAATTTTATTATTATTATTATTATATATAGTATATAATAATAATAATTGAGATTTTATTATAAATATTATATTTTATAATAACTTATTTGTACCCTGCGGATCAAGGCGGCTCACATACATAAAACATATTAACATAATACACAGAATTCATAAAATAACCAATGAAATAAATTAAATCCTCTGTCCCCATATCCAAACAACCCATAACTTAAATTCCACAAAATTAACACAATAACAACTTTAAAATCTTTAAAAATATATTAAAACCATTGGGACATTCATGACAGGGCTTCATGGGATATGATAAGGGTGTTTAGGTTTTTATCCGTGAGCTGCCTTGGGTCCCTCTGGGGAGAAAGGTGGGATATAAATGAAATAAATAAATCCACATTGCAGAAATAATCCAGTTTGACACCTCTTTAACTGCCCTGGCTCAATGCTAGGGAATCATGGGGACTGTAGATTTGGGAGACATTGAGCCTTCTCTGTCAGAGAGCTCTGGTGCCACCACAAACTACAGTTCCCAGGATTCCTTAGAATTGAGCCAGGGCAGTTAAAGCGGTCTCAGACTGGATTATTTCTGCAGTGTGTTCTGGACCATAGTTGAACTGTGGAGTTCACTGGCTGCCAATAAGAGCTGCATCTGCACTGAAGAATTAATGCAGTTTGGCACTGCTTTAACTACCATGGAATCCTGGGATTTGTAGTTTGTTCTGGCACTGGAACTCTCTGGCAAAGAAGGCTAAACCGCTTTTCTTTTTTTCCCCTCCAGCAAAAAACAAACAAACATCATGGTTCAACTAGGTAAGTGGGATTAATTATTTGCATGCATTATGTCATAGTTGCAGAAGGTTAAAAGTAGTTGTGGAAATCTTTCCAAAAATGAAATGCACAAAATATAGGATGGGGGACACCTGTCTTGACATGTGAAAGGGATCTAGGAGTCCAAGTAGACCAGAAGCTGAATATGAGTCAACAGTGTGATGCGACAGCTAAGAAAGCCAATGTGATTCTAGGCTGCATCAATAGAAGTATAGTATCTAGATCAAGGGAAGTAAGGGAGTGTAGTGGAGTCTCCTTCCTTGGAGGTCTTTAGCAGAGGCTGGATGGCCATCTGTCGGGGATGCTTTGATTGGGAGTTCCTGCATGGCAGGGGGTTGGACTGGATGGTCCTTATGGTCTCTTCCAACTCTATGATTCCGTAATTCTATGATTCTAGTTCCACTCATATGAATCATAGAATCTATTCTGCTTTGGGGTCAGACCTCACCTGAAATAATCCTGTGTCCAGTTCTGGGCACCACAGTTCAAAAAAGATGTGGACAACTTGGACAGTATCCAAAGGAGAGTGACCAAAATGGTGAAGGTCTGGAAACCATGCCTTATGAGGAAAAACTTAGGGAGCTGGGGATGTTAATCCTGGAGAAAAAAAGGTTAAGAGCTGATATAACAGCCCTGTTTAAGTATTTGAAGGGATGCCATATTGAGGAGGGATCAAGCTTGTTTTCTGCTGCTCCAGAGAATAAGAGATGGAGCAGTGGATTCAGGCTCAGGAAAAGAAATTCCACCTAAACATTAGGAAGATCTTCGTGATGGCAAGAGGTGTCTGACAGTGGAATATGCTGCCTTGGAGAGTGGTGGAGTCTCCTTCCTTGGAGGTTTTTAAACAGAGGCTGGATGGCCATCTGTCACGGATGCTTTGATTGTGAGTTTCTGCATGGCAGAATGGGGTTGGACTGGATGGTCCTTTTGGGGGTCTCTTCCAACTCTACTTTTCTATGATTCAGAAAACCTGGTTCATTTCTTTCTCCCTTCAGAGGACAGATCTAATGGGTCTAATTCTAATTCAGATCTAATTAGATTCTAACTAACCCCTTAATTTGAAAATGACTGGTACAGACTAGTAAAATACTCTTAAGAATGAGCTTAGTTGCACCCTACCCTACTGCAGTGATGTAACAGAGTTGGGAATCTTTGAAAACAAAGGCTTTCCATTCATGGTTGTATTTGTCTGGTCTCCCCTGAAGGACATCTCCTCTTGAAACAGTACCACAACCTCCATGTAGTCATCCGTTTGGCTCTCGGGGGCTGTGCCAACAGGCCTTACTATCGGATCGTTGCCGCACACAACAAGCGGGCGAGGGACGGCAAGTACCTAGAACAGATTGGCTGCTATGACCCACTCCCCAATGACCATGATGAGAAGATAGTTGGCTTGAACATTGAGCGGCTCAAATACTGGATAGCCAATGGTGCCCAGCTCACCAAGCCTGTTGAAAAGCTTTTAGGTAATCTGTACTGAGTTTTCTATACATTTGACTCTCCCCTTTTGTGGATTTGATTTAACATGTTCTCTCTAGGTTCTTTAGTGTGACAATCTTGGAAGTTGGTCATAGATCCACCAAGGAAACCAGAGCCATCTCTGTCCCATTTGTTGTTGTGTGCCTTCAGATCATTTCTGACTTATGGCAACCCTAAAGCAATCCTACACATTTTCTGGGGCTGAGATTGTGTGACTTGTCCAAGGTCACCCAGTTGGTTTGCATGGCCGAGCAGGGCTTCGAACCATGATCTCCAGAGTCATAGTCCTGCACTTAAACCATTATACCATGCTGGCTGTTATAACCATAACTAGAGTTAAAGCTGGACTGAAATAACTCTAAGTCAGTGATTCCCAAATTCTGGTTTTCCAGGTATTTTGGACTTCGCCTCCCAGAAGCCTCAGCCCTCTTGGCCAATGGCCTGGGATTCTGGGAGCTGAAGTGCAAAACACCTGGAAGGTTTGGGAATCTCTGCTCTAGGTAATATTCATCTTGTCCAGGAATCTCTGGAGCCAAGAGGAAAGCACATGTTCCAGCGCCTTACTCAAAAATGGCCAATAATTACACAGTGAAATAGGATCAAGGTTCCTGGTAGTCATTTGGAATGACAAATGTATGCTGATTATCTTTAAATTATATGCCTTGGTGGAGAAGATGGAAAAGGAAGGTGTGGGCATTGTCCAGTTGGTCTTTTGCACAGCTTTAACCTTCAAGAAAAGACTTTGCATTGGTCTCTTCCATGGCAAGTGCATTTTTGACAGCTGAAAACTTGCCATTCTTATTACATCTTGATTGTCCCCATCACTTCTAGACAACACACAAGGAAAAGGGGAAGGTGGTGGTAAGGGGATGAGGTCCAGTGGTTCTTCTCTCCCTCTGGGGCCGGGACCAAGACAGATGGACTGGAGGGAGGGCTTGGGTTCTTAAAACATAGTTAAGAAGAGGCATCCTGGGGCAGATGGCACAATCCTGGGAACGCTTCCCTAAACAATATAGTCTTTAACTTACTTTTGAACCTGGATAGAGAAGTGATGAGGTGCACATGTGGGGGAAGAAGGTTCCAGGAGTGAGGAGCAGCAAGTGAGAAGGGACGAATCCGGGACAGGGCATGAGAGACAGGGTATCAGAGAAAAGTGATAAGAGTACATTTGGCTTGTTTCGCAGGGCTTTCAGGATTTTTCCCCCTCCATCCAATGACCATCACAAATGCTGAACGAGCGAAGAGGAAAAGAGCCAAAGAGGCTGCAAGGGCTGCTCAGGAAGAAGATGTAGCCGTGAAAGTGTGAAAACCAAAATGGACAAGCCAAACATTTGTTACCGGCTCTAAGGGCAGGGCTGGGGCAAACCGAAGAACTGGGTCTGCCAGACTGAAAACAGCTTCACTGTCGCCAGAGTTAGAAGAACTGTATTGCATAGCTCAACACAGAGGTATCTCCTGCAAGGTAAATGTACACCTGGTTAACCAGAGTTGGATTTTTCATTGAACAGGGCTGTGTATGTTTCTCTGTATATCATGGAACATACTGCACAGATACTCAAAAACCTATTAAAAATGTTCCATGTGGATTTTTTTTAAAGTGCTCGTGTCCTGTCTTGTATTGCAACCCATCTTGAATCCCATTGTGGGAGAAAGGCAGGATATAAATCCTTGAAATAGTAAATCATCATCATAATTGTCCAGAGCAGAGTTTCTCAACAAAGGTTCCTTGAAAGATCAGTTGTTGATTCCATAGAATCTCAGTTGCATTTTGTTGCACACATAAAAACTGTAAGAGTTACATTACAGTAGTATTGCAAACAATTTATATGTATGCCATTTGTCATATAAAAGCAGACCTATTTTTGGACTTTAACTCCCAAGATCCCACCGTCAAAAGCCTATTCCATCTTTGAACCAATGTGGTCTCTGGAATATACCAAAGCTGGTATAATTGAGCAAAAGGTACCAGTGCCCTTTCATAGTTCCATGGAACACAACTTGATTTTCCTTCCTGGATTTCTCTGCTTTGAATACATGAAGGTGAGAATATAAGGTCTTTTCTGGACTTGTCTGAATGAGAGATAGATTATGCTCCTGTTAAAAAAGATTTTAAAATGCCAAGAAATCCAGAACCCAAGGAAGCAAAGGTGCCAGTTTACCATCCTAAGCATGAAAAAATAACTTGCATTTAAAATACACACCAGGATGTTTGAAAGCACATTCTGTAAATACAGCAAACCCAGTCCATGATGTTGGATTTCACACCTAGTTCAGCTGCCTACTTGCCATCTTATACCCACATAACAGCCCTCTCAGAAATAAGCCTGAGAATAAGATATATAAGATATGGCTGTGAAAATAGGGCATCCCACTCCTAATGTGCATCCACCCATTGGAAATGGGATATTATTTTCATACGGTTCCTAGTTCGAGCTGTGCGCCAGAGTCACTGGTTTTGGTGCATTTTCTTGTGGGTCTTTTTGGGATTGTCCAAAGATAAAATGGTGCTATTGCATAGCATTATTCCTGCTTCTTTCAGCCTTCCAGGGAACCCCCTGTGATGTTGCTAGTCAACCCTGTCCACATACTTTGGTCCAAAACCACCACAGCAATAATCCAGTTTTCTGCAGTAATTTGAGCTACTACGTTGGACTATGACTGTGGAGATCAGGGTTCAAATCCTCACTCGGCCATGGAAACCCACTGGGTGACCTTGGGTGGGTCACGCACTCTCAGCTCCAAGAAACCCTGTGATGCCTTAGGGTCGGAAGTAGCTTAAAGGCACAAAACCACAACCTTCCTGGTAGTGAGGTCCTTCTTGAAGGCCACCCTTTCCCCACCCTGAATTTAGAGAGGCTAAGGCATGGTGTTTCATTCCTTTTATTAGATGCACAACATCTCTGGTTAATCTCCTTTTAGTGTCTCTCCCACACCCCCGTGGTATGGACAAAGGGCATGGCAGGGCAGGATTTGCACCCTGTGCCACCTTCATGTGCTCAGCATCAGAGGCTGTTGCTCCTCAGGCAGTTCCTCGCTTGATGAGATCTCGTAAATGACACAGAGAGATGAGTACAAGCAGCCCACGAAAGAGACCACGCTGGCAAAGTACATCACTCCGTTGGCGCTGCCCACCGCGGCAGTCAAAGGCCCCATCACCACCGAGACGAGAATCTGGGCAAGGAAATACTGGCAGCTCAGGAGGGAGATGTCCACTCCCATGCCCCTCTTGGTGCCATCTTCGTTCGATCCAGCAAACTGTCCAGAGGGAAGGAGGTTTTTGTTAAGCCATTTGTTGCAAACCTTTCAGCACAAGCCAATCTGCCATTTCTGGGCAAGTTATATCTCACTGATAACAGTAATCTATTCAGGTCTTTTAGTCCTTTTCTCAGGTCTCTGTTTTCAAGTCTTAGGTTGAGTCTCAAGTCCTTGCAAGATACTTTCAAGTCAAAACTCAAGTTGAATCTTAAATCTCTGCCTTCGAGTCTCAAGTCAAGTCTTAAGTCCTTGCATGATACTCTCAAGTCAAGTCTGAAGTTGAGTCTTAAGTCTGCAATATACCTTCAAGTCAAGTCTCAACTCTTAAGTCTACCTTCAAGTCTCAAGTTGAGTCCTACCTTGAGTCCTTGATACTTTCAAGACTCAAGTTGAGTCTTCTACCTTCAAGTCTCAAATTGAGTCTCAAGCCTTGGCAAGATACTTTCAAGTCAAGCCTCAAGTTGTCTTAAGTCTATCTTTGAAGTCTCAAGTTCAGTCTTAAGTCCTTGCAAGATACTTTCAAGTCAAGACACAAGTTGAGTATTAAGTCTACCTTCAAGTCTCATGTTTAGTCTCAAGTCCTTGCAAGATACTTTCAAGTCAAGTCTCAAGTCTGCGGGCCAACATGTAATGACTGACTTAACACTTGTATATTTTTAATGACTCACTTGCTGTTTCTCCAAGAAACAGAAAACGCAGTGGACTTGAGGTAGGACTTGTGGTCATTTGGCAGCCTGTTTGGCGATACACAACAGAAGATTCATCTGCCTCACACCCATTGCCTAATTCGTTTGCTGTTCCCTTCCAAGAAATTGTTCTTCTGCCTCAAGACCATTACCTGAAAGCATTTGCTGATCCTTTCCAAGAGATGCACCCGACATTTTGGGGATAGATTCTGCCTTCTGCTTGAAGTGAAGCACCAGCAAGTGAGTCATTAAAAATATACACGTCTTAAGTCAGTCATTTTTGCCAAGTGAAGTCCAAGTCAATCACTGAAATCACTTCAGTTCGACTTAAGTTCAAGTCAATTGACTCAAGTCTACTGGCTGATACCAAAATTCATGGATGCTCAAATGCCATTATATTCAGTGAAGCAGTAAAATGGTGTCCCTTATATAAAATGGCAAAATCAAGGATGGCTTTATGGAATTATTATTATATTTTTGGAATATTTTCCAAGCCGTAGATGGTTGAATCTGTGGATACAGAATCTGCGGAGATGGAGCGCCAAGTGTATAAGTTTTTCTTGTTTCTAAAAAAGCTATTTGTATAGACAATTTTAAGAAAGGTGTTCATTGGATTTTAAAAAATTGAATGGTTTGGAAACTACAGAGTCTGACTTTGACAGGATACTGAGATGAGAAAGCATGCATATAGTTGCCAAAATGCACAAATTGTTAATAATTATAGATATGGAAGAAGAAATTGTCAAAGACAACATGGTTAAATGGGTCTAGAACTTCAGTCACTCAATACTGTTGGAAAATTGGAAAGAGAATGGAATAAAAGTACAAAATTTACATTGAATTACATTGATACAAGATGTTTTAGAGGTGACATGTTACTCCAGAAAAGTTAGCTAGGATGTGTAAAAGATGTGCCAAAGCGACAGATATTTTTTGATGTAAGAGAAAGGTAGCAACCCTAGAAAATCTGCCAGGGCACCAACCTGAGACTTACCTTTTTACACTGGTAGTAGTCACACAACAGAGAATAGGGAAGTGTGCAGAGTGTCGAAAACAAAATACCGTACGTCACACAGAGTGACAAAATCAGATAGACGTTTTTGGATAGTGTTGCTAGGCCAGTGCCAAGTCCAAAGGCAAGATATGCTATAAAATATAGCGTGCGGATGCTGAAGTATTCCTCCAGTTTTTCTAGCGAGGCTGTAAAACAGAATAGAAGAATGCGGATTAAATTCCCTCTCTCAAAAGACTTATCCCAAAGTCAAGTTGAAACAGACACTTTGAGACACCAGATCTGGATTTAAACTACTTTTACTAAGGCACATAAGACAAGCAGATAATCTAAATACTATGCATATAAGGCAAGGAAGTAAGTATCAAGAGAGATCTCTTTCATACACACACATAGACAGGCAGAGCCTCACACACACGGTCCCTTTGCCGAACAAGTGGCCAGTTCGTCCTCAAAGGATTGGATGAAACCTGAGAGGCTGGAAATCCTCCTGTTTTCTACTTTCTTCTTCTCATCTCTTGAGCAAGACATGTTATTGTTCCACGTTCCATGTTATTGGAACGCAGAGAATGTTGTTCTAATGCTGATGTGAGTTAGTCAGAAAGATGTTCATGTTTTCAGTTGTGAGACTTCGGCTGATGTCACAGCAAGTGCCATGTCTTTGCAGCTCAGGGTACATTCCATTTGTGCAAATTCTTCTTTTGCAAAAACTCTCTTCCTTGGCCAAGTCAAAACTTCTTGATTCTTAGTCTCCAAATCCTTCCTTCAGCCATGTAACATGTGCAGCCATTTCCTTTTGTTCAGGACCATATTTTCAACCGAAACACACTCATCCGGAACCCACTCGTTCATTACAAGTCACACTCTCTCAGCCTCAGAGGATGGCAATGGCAAGCTCCCTCTGAAGAAACCTGCCAAGAAAACTCCATGCCGTAGGGTCGCCATAAATAGAAATGACTTGAACTCACACAACAACAATACAACAGTTTTTGTGTCCTTATTTACAAACCATCTATGTGCATCCTTTTACATACATTGCCCATATGTCCCATGTCACTCTGAATGGCACCATGTCACCCTGAATATACCCAGTCTTGCCTCATTTTACAAAGTAAGGAGAGTCAAGCTGGATCTAGATGGGCCCTAAAGAGTGCAATTAGGGCTCTTTAGGGCACCATTAGGGTTTGTGGGCGCGCAGCGTTCGCACGCTCATGATGACGCACGCGTCATCACTTAAAAGCTTTTAGACGGGGTGTGTGTGCACGCCGAAGCAACTGCACAGCTTCTAGATGGAGCTTCTCAGTTGCGGTGGCGGAAAGGCGCTGAACAGCGCCTTTTCCTTTAAATTGTGCCGCATCTGCGGCACAAAAAAGGAGCTGGATTTCCCCGCTCCTTTTTTGCTGCGCAGCTTCACCGCAGCAAAAACATGTGGCTACAGACCACCCTTTTTGGGTGGTCTAGAAAGCCCCCTGGTGATAAATTCAGTCATTTCCAACTTATGGAGACCCTATCAGAGAGTTTTCTTGACTGGATTTGTTCAGAGGGGGTTTGCCATGGCCTTCCTATGAGGCTGAGAGAGTGTGACTTGCCCAGGGTCAACCCAATGGGTTTCATGGCCAAGCTGGGAATCGAACCCTGGCCTCCAGAGTTGGAGTCCAACACTCAAACCACTATACCATGTTGGCTCTCAGGTTTATTTTAGGATCACCATAAATAAATTTAAAAAATGAGTTGAAGGCACACAGCAACAAATTAAACAGAGTTTTTAAAAGTTAAACAAAATTATTTTGCATTATTGTGCAGAACAATGGAACACAGCCTCTCCATTGTTTCCTTTCAAATAAAGTTACTTTTCGGATCACAGCTCCCAGCATCCCAGCGAAAATTTGCCGGGAGATGTAACTGAGAAACTGTCAGCTTTTCTGACTGACCCTCCGTAGTCTGTATCAGTGGTCCCCAAACTTTAATCCTCCAGATGTTTTGGACTTTAGTTCCCAGAATTTCTGGCCAAGCAGCCTAAGGCTTCTGGGAGTTGAGGTCCAAAACATCCAGGGGACCAAAGTTTGGCGATCATTGGTCTATATGGTTGGCTTTTGGCACCGCAAGGGAAGGCCAGAGATGGTTTTTGGTACCAACCCGAGTAGAGTGCTGCGCTGAAGGCATAGATGCACATGCCCCAGCATCCCATGGTCACCCCGGCATTGTACTTCTGATACTCTTCTGAATTGTGGGGTGCTTTGGGGTCCCCTTGGAAGACCACTTCTCCCATGAAGTCTGTGTAGAACAGGAGCATCCCTTCAAACGAGAGCCAGCCTAGGTCAGAGACCAGTAGAGAGAAAGAGAGGACAGATGGTTGAATCCTTCCCAGTGGAGTGGAGATTAGATAGATAGATAGATAGATAGATGAAGCAAAGGAAAAAGATGCTAAAGATTTTTTTGACAGGCATAACTGTTTGTGCTCATTATTCATATAAACAACAACAACAACAATTCTAAAGGCTGGATGGATGAAATAGTAGAGGGGGTTGATGCTTCTTTTAGGTGCTCCAAGAAGAGATTAAGCTGTCACCTTTTGCTAGGGCTTGGTTCCTTTTTTTGATAAGAGTTAAAATACAGTACTTATTGACCCATGGATACACTGACCCAAATTTTTGGAGTCAATTTTTTGACTAAAATTTCTAGACTTATACTTGAGTGTGTGTGTGCATGCGCTATTGCTTGTTAACCCCGACATGTCTGAAAATCAACCCGCTTTTGTGGGTTTTTTAAACAGATTTTAAAATCCCATTACTGCATGGGATCCGTCCCATGTTATAAAGTCCTATGTTTCTGCGATTCATGTTGAGGATGGAGCAAGCTTGTTTTCTGCTGCTCCAGAGAATAGGACGCACAGCAAAAGATTCATGTCCATTAAACTGTTCAAGAGCTGTTTGACAGTGGAACATATTGCCTTGGAGAATAGTAGTGTCTCCTTTGGAGGTGTTTAAACAGAGGCTGGATGGCCATGTGTCAGGGACACTTTGATGGTGTGTTCCTGCATGGCAGAAGGCCCTAAGGATCTCTTCCAACTCTGTGATTCTATGATTTTGTGATCTTAAAAAACAAAGCAAAACAGATGACTGCTGAAATCTCAGGTCTCCATACAGTCAAAGCAACGGCACACAGCAGGTTTACCTAGGAAATGGTTGATGCAGAGGTTTCGTAGGGCTGTGGGCATGTGGCAGATGGTGGAGCAAAGGAGCTTCATTGAAAGCGGCTGCTCTGAGATTTCACTGGAGCTGTTCAGTTCGCTCTCATACTTCACCCCATTCAGCAGAATGTTTGCTACCTGCACCACCAAAAATAAATATATTTAAAAACTGATCACCAAATCAGCAGAGGCAATATACGACTTGGCCCACTCCAAATAACACTAAATCAGAGCCTGGGGAAATTATTATATTTTGGATTACAACTCCTAGAATTTCCCCACCGTCAGCAAGCACAAATTACGTTTTTTGGATAACAACTCACAGAATCACCTCCAGCCAGCACAAAATACTATTTTTATTTTTAGGTTGTTTACAATACATTGTAACAGCACTGAAATTGTTTTTATGCCCTCCAGCAAATGGAATAGAAAAATAAAAAGATCCTTAACAGTTGAACATTAACCAATTTATGGATTGAAAGATATAGCCGTGTTAAGTCTGTAAAATCAGTATGTAGAGAGATCTTGTAGCACCTTTGAGACTCACTGAAAGAAAGGAATTGGCAGCATGAGCTTTCCTAGACTTAAGTCTACTCCCTCTGATGCATCAGATGCTTCCAAATACATCTGAGAAAGTAAACTTAAGTCTATAAAAGCTCATCCTGCCAACTTCTCTCTTTCAGTGAGTTTCAAAGGTGCTACAAGAGCTCTCTCCATACCAATTTACGGATGCAATGTAGACACCAGGCCTTAATACTCATTTCCAAACTCTGAAAAGATGACTAAAAGAGGAGCACAGGTATGTTTCTCTCTTGTTTCCCCAGCTCACCTGTTGGTTAAAGGTGACATTTCTTCTCCGACTGCTTTCCGGGATGTTGCCTGTGATAATATCAGGGATGGCCAAAGTCTGCGGCCTTTTCAGGATCCCCAACACCCGGGGTTTAATGGCATCCAGGGATCCCACCCGCAAGCCATCTCCATCTGCCCCAGGAGTCCCCAAATTTTCTCTCCCTTCGGAGGTGGCATTTTCGTGGCAATAGAAACCTTCTGGAGCTCTGGGGAAGCTGCCACTGATTGCCTGCCTGGGCAAGCTGGCTGGCAAGGTGGCCAAGTACCCATCGTGCCCATTGGTGAAACAGTCAATGAGCACACTGTCGATATTCGAGGTCCCAAAGGAGGATGCAAAATCACTCAGCCCCGTCAAAGAATTGTCCCGGCTGATGAAGCTGCCGTACTTGGGGGTCAACGGGCTGAGCGGAGAGATGGGGCTGGTGAAGCTGGCATAGAGACGGACCGGATTGTGAGAGGTGAGCTGGTCGCTTGCGCATTCCTCAAAAAGAAGGGGTGGCGAAGGCGGGAGTGGCAAGCTGGGACTCTTAATCACTTTCTTCTTGCTGAAGGAGGGCAAGGTTTGTTCGGGGATGCTGACCAACGTCAGAACGGTGGCCACCATCAAGGTGATGGAGGTGAAGATGTAGATGACGCGAAGCTGTCCCCCCACCGCCTTCCCAAAACTGGTTTGGTTCCAGTTGATCCCTCCGACGACGTAACCAAATCCGCCTCCAAGACCTACCAGGAGAAGGAGAAAAATCACGCAGCTAAGGCCCTGGAATCATAGGATCACAGAGTTGTAAGAGACCTTTCGTCATCTTGGTCATCTTTCTATGGACACTTCCCGGCTTGTCAGTATCCCTCTTGAATTTTGGTGCCCAGAAATGGACACAAAATTCCAGCTGAGGTCTGACCGAAGTACAATACAGTGGTGCTATTACATCCCTCAATCCAGACACTATACTTCTATTGATGGAGCTAGGAACATATTGGCTTTTTTAGCTGCTGGATTACAGTCTGATGTTTAGCTTGGGGGTCTACTAAGACCCCTAGATCCTATTTGCACATATTGCTTTCATGTTTTCACCCACCGTGTTCATGTTTTCACTTGAGCATCTCATTTTTCCTGCTTAGATGTATAGTAGGCCCTTGGTTATCTGCTGGGGTTTGGTTCCAGGACCCTCTGTGCATAAGAAAATCTGTGGATGCTCAGGTCCCATTGAATATAATGGCACAACAAAATGGTGCCCCATATATCAAATGGAAAATCAAGGTTTGCTATTTGGAATTTATACTTTTGGGGAATATTTTCAAGCCATGTGTGCTCAAATCTTTGGATAAAAAAATCTGTGGATAAGGAGGATAACTGTAGTACCTTTCATTCACCCCTACTGAAATTCATTTGATGAGTTAACCCACAAAAAGCTATTTTCGTGACCATTATATGTAGGATTTGGCAAAGCAGAAGAGACAGGTTCCATACCAGAAACTCACCGGCTAGCAAGGCATGGATATTCAATCCCCGGTCTTGATCTGCCGGGCTGCAAACATCCATCATATAGGCATGGCTGGGATTATCCGCAGAATCGGCACAGAAGTCCATCAGGATGACTCCGCAAATGGTGAGCACGATTCCCCACTTGTGGTTGTTCGCAGTGTCAGTCAAGGCGACGCCGATGTCTCTGCCGTTCAGCATAAGGGAAAGTCCTGCCAACGCTCCTAAAGGTAAAGGAGCCACAAGCAAGGGTCAGAACAAAGAAATGGAGCCCAGCTCCTATAGAGATTTTTATTGAGACTTAATATTTTATTGAGACTTAATATGGGGTTGCCTTGTGTGATGTTGTTTGCCTTCAAGTCATTTTCTGACTGAAGGTGAAACTGTGGTTTATATAAGAGGGACTATCTTCAGGTGCTGCTTGTCACACAACCAGGTAGCAAGCAACACCTTCTGAAACTACCTCTTCTACACAACCATTAAAGGTAGAGGAGTCCTCTCCAGTTTTCTGTACGGCAGCCCTTATGACAACCTTACCTAAGTTGGAAGAGTGAAATTAAACATCGAATTACCGATGGCCAGGACCAAGATGAAGGGTCTCCTCCTGCCAAAAGGTGAGGTACATCGGTCACTCCAGGCACCCAGCAAGGGCTGCAGCAGAAAACCTGAGAGGAGAGAAATGCTGTAAATAATGAAGCCAAATGATATTTTGCTTTGCGGCGTTTAGGATATGATGACAATATAAGAGATGAAACATCTATCTTATTCTCACCCCATCTGGGAATGCAAATTTTAAAAAGGAACTAGTTACTTTACTCATTACTCTGTTTTGCCAAGTCATTATTCTTATTTATTTATTTATTTATTTATATCCCGCCCTTCAGCCCTAAAGGCTATCAGAGCGGCTTACAATTATTATTTTAGTTAGACGGTTCCCTGCCCTCAGGCTCACAATCTAAGAAGACACGACACAAAAGGAGAAGGGAATGGTGGTGGGGAAAGGGATCAAGTCCAAATGTTTTTCTCTCCCTCTGAGGCCAGACCAAGGCAGATGGACTGGAGGGAGGGCTCTGCTTCTTAATCTAGGACAGGCCCGATGGAGTTTGGCCTGCCCTTTCACTCCCTCCTAGGGCAGATGGTGTTGCCATGAAGGGAGGGCTCTTCTACTTGAGGGCAGGCCTGATGGAATTGCTGGGCCTCTCCTAGAGTCCTTTCCTTCCTCCTAGGTGACCAGATGGTGTAGTCTTGAGGGAGGGCTCTTTCAATTAAGGACAGACCTGATGATGTTATGATGTTATTATTCATTATTTTGTTGAATTATTAATTGCTAATAAGTTAGAGTTCTTGTCAATGTCTTTGCATTGCAGCATATCAGAAAAGGCTCTCTGTTGCTCCCAAGTGGCTAATTCAGATACTGAACCTTGGAAATTCTGAGAAGAATACAGAGCCATTACAAAGAAATCCTTTCCAACTCTCATGTCACCCTTTCTCCACCCATTCCCATATCTTAGACCCAGTATAAGTACCCAACAATGAGCAACATTTGGACAACCGTAAGCCAGAAACGACTTGAAGGCACACAAAACCAAGTCCACAAATAATAAGTAAAGATATCTTGTAGCCCCTTCAGGACTAACTGAAAGAAAGAAGTTGGCTGCCTGAGCTTTCATAGACTTATGCCTACTTTCTCAGATGCATTTGGTGGAGTCGAAAGCCAAGAACAGACTTATATAGGTCACAGGTGTGTGAGAATGTCAATTCAAAATCAAAATCCTTTGTGTATGAAAACAAAGTAGCCAGTCTAGTATTAAAAATGGTTGTTGGTGAACAAAGGCAGTGGAAACTAACCTGTAGGTGAAGAGAATGTAAGGAGGAGGTTGCATGTTGTGGCCTTAAGATACAACCTCCCATTCTTCTGTGACACAATGTGCCATATCATTTTGGACCAGTTTTGAGTGCCTCTTACTTTGGCTGAATCAGGGCCATAATGTGCCACTGGTGTATTGGATCCTACTCACCCAGGATCGGGCTGATGAACCAAACCATCCCATACAACTGGTCCGGCAATCCCATCTGAAGCAGAGCAGGCGTCACATAAGCGGTCTCCATGGCATAGCTGAACTCGATCCCGAAAAGGATGCACCCGTTGAACAACAGTTCCAGGAAGGACCTCTGTGGGTGGATTTCTCTAAAGTGGATCCGGTCGATGGGGCAAGGGGTGTTTGGAGGAGGTGGAGGGGAAGGCCGGATGTGTTTCCTCCTCTTAGGGTGCCTTTTAAAGTTGTTGGCGCGATGGCTGATGTGGCGGGTGATGGATCCCGTGTACCCGGTCACTTGAGACCTCCATAGTTCCTGAGAAGCAAGAGTTGGGAAGAGCTCATCGTTGGAAGGACTTGCTGCAGCCGTTGGAGGGATCATTGTGCATTCGCCTGCATGGAAAAAGCAACTCTTAGCCATTTTAGATGAGCACATGAGCAGTGGCAGTTCCATGTTAATGAGTAGTATTTGGATAATGCCGTTCAAGTTCACGCTAAAACTCAGAGCATAATAAAAATGCAAAATAGATTCAGCATTTGGATACCACCATTTAACTTTACACTAAAACCCAGAGCATACTAAAACTGCAAAATTGGTTCAGTGTTTGGATGCCCCCATTTAAGTTCACACCAGAAACCCACATCAAACTATAACTTCAAAATAAATTCAGCATTTGGATGCCATCATTTATGTTCACAATAAAACTGAGAGCATAATAAAATTGCAAAATAGGTTCAGCATTTGGATAACTAAAACCCAGAGCATATTCAATGCCCCACTTGCATTAAATCCACTAACCCCCACTGTATATAAGCTGGCTTATTATGAAAGGTTATATTTTTGTCTATGTTTTAATTGTGCTTTAAAAGGCTTTCACTTTGCGTTTTTAATCAAGTTCTTGCTCAATTGTTTTTAACTTTGGTACAAATAATTTTTTAGCTGCACCCTCTTTTTTATTGGTTGTAAGCCACCTTGGATGCTGTACAAGGGGAAAGGTGGGCTAAAATTAAATGAATGAATGAGGCAGAATACAACCGAAAACATTTCAAACATTGAAGCCAGAGTTTGGAGATGAAGTTACAGGTAACACCCTAAAGAAAAGAAGTTGCCTAGCATATGTAGAGGCATTTGTTCAAACCATGTCTTGACAAAGAACACATTCATCACATGTTTTAGCTGTCAGTCATCCCTGGACCAGAAGACTGGAATAATAATAATAATAATAATAATAATAATAATATAATACTTTATTTTTACCCTGCCTCTCTGTTTAGGATCGAGGTGGCTTTAAAAAATGGGAAGATGGGAGAAGATTTACAACTACAAGTACAGTCTGAATACCCCAAAAAGCACCAGATCCCATCTGATCTTGGAAGCGAAGCAGTGTCACCTCTGCTTAGTACTTGGACGGGAGACCACCAATGAATATTGGGTGCTGTAGGCTATATTTCCGAGGAAGGATGTGGCAAAACCACCTCTGAGTATCCCTTGCCTAAGAAAACCTTATGAAATTCATGGGGTCACCATAAGCCCGCGAGCGAATTGAAGGTGCATAAGAGCCAGCATGGTATAGTGCTTTGAGTGTTGGCCCACAATTCTGGAGACCAGGGTTAGAATCCTGGCTCGAGCATAATAATCCACTGGGTGACCTTGGGTGAGTCACACTCTCTCAGCCTAAGGCGATGGCAATGACAAAACCCCTCTGAAGAAAGGAAAGCCCACAATAGAGTTACCATAAGTTGGAAAGGACTCAAAGGCACAGACACACTGAGTACCATCTTCATATTTCATCTCCGAGCCTCATATCTTTGAAATCATAAGGACTAGAAACTTTAAAAATAATAAATATGAACAATCAGAGACAAGGCACAGAGGCGAAGAGTCCAGAGGCTGTCGGATAAAACCGTAGCAAGGAATTAAAAAATGAATAATCCTCAACTATGGCTAGCCAAAGGCATTTGCACTGTCTTTCAAGGCAGAAAAGCTTGCCTTGCAAAACACAGCAAACATGATGACAGCTCAGGTAGCCCAGTCCGGCCCCTACAGCATCTTCTCCTATTTTGCATCCTTTCCCAAAAGGCCCAAGCTATTTCAGACTCAGCATCTTATTTGAGACTTACCTTATTTGAGACTCAGCATCTTAAGCCATGAAAGAGGAAAGCTGGGTGTACCTAGGTGATGAGGAGACAAAGTGGAGCATCCCTTTTAAAAGCACACAGACACACAAAATTCAGATGCTTGCAGTGGATCAGTAGCAAGGTTTTGCTGTCTTGGTCTCTGGCTCCAGCTTACTTTTCCCTTCTCCCATTCCTCCCAGTTCTGGCTGGGAAGGAGGGTGGATGGAGGGATGGAGGGATGGTGATGTCACGGTGCGTCTTTCCAGCATCACCACCACCACCACCCTCTTCCCAGCTCTGCAGCAATGCATCCGCCTTCCTTCCACCTCTCTGCCACCCTTTCCTTAAAGAGGCAGGAGATGTGAGCATCTTTCCTCTGCAGCCAATAAATCAGAGGCTGAGGGATGGAGGAGAGCAAGAGCAAGTGGACAGAAACCTGGACCATTCCTCCACACAACTAGGATGGCAGCACTATGGGCCCACTTTCACGGCCGTGGCTTCAGCCTATGGCTTTGTAGTTTGGAGGACCACTGGATCGCTCTGGTTGAGAACTATAAAGATGCTTCCTTAAAGTCCAGATAACAACAACAACAACAACAACATTATTTATTTTTATCCTACCTCTCCCTATGGATAGAGGGGGGATACAGTAAAAAGAGATAAAACACATAACATAATCAAAAACTATACAACCTCCCGCCCTCCACCAACATTAATTAAAACAATCAGTTACAAAAACAGAATTAAAATGAATTAAAAACAGTTTTTAAAAAACAGTTAAAAGATAGGCTAATGGAGTAGACAACTAAGAGTATTATTATTAGTAGTAATATTAACCTTTATTTATATAGTGCTGTAAATTTACAGTTTATGCAATTTACAATTTACAATTTATAGTGGAGCGGGGTTATCTTTTTAAAGAGAGTTCAGTCTGGGAAGGCCTGCCAGAAGAGGTCTGTCTTGACAGCCTTTTTGAAAGTGTCAAGGGTGTAATGTGACAGATCTTTTCCAGATTCCATGGGACAGAACCATAACAGTTAAAATGGATCCCTATGGGTCATGGATCCCTGCTCAATACAGGATCTCTTGCTAAAGCATCCTCACCAGGGAGCTGTGCAGTCTCCTTCACTGAGGATGGAGCAAGCTTGTTTTCTGCTGCTCCAGAGAATCGAACACTGAGCAATGGATGCAAGCAACAGGAAAAGAGACTCCAGCTCAACTTCAGGAAGAACCTCCTGAGAGTAAGAACTGTTTGACAGTGGAACACAGTCCCTTGGAGTCTCCTTCTTTGGAGGTCTTTAAACAGAGTCTGCATGGCCATCTGTCGGGATCTTCATAGATCACAAGCTAAACATGAGCCAACAGTGTGTGATCACTAAAAAAAATGCCAAAATGATTCTAGGCTGCATCGATTGGGGGGGAGGGGGAAGACTAGCAGTCTCTCTCAAGTCATAGAATCATAGAATCCTAGAGTTGGAAGAGACCCAAGAGTCATCTAGTCCAAACCTATTCTGTCATGCAGGAATATACAGAATCCTTGAGTTGGAAGAGACCCGAAGACTCATCCAGCCCGAACCTATTCTTCCATGCAGGAATATACTGAACCCCAAGGGCCACCCAGTCCGAACCTATTGTGCCATGCAGGAATATACAGAATCCTTGAGTTGGAAGAGACCCCAAGAGTCATCCAGTCCGAACCTATTGTGCCATGCAGGAATATACAAAATCCTTGAGTCATCCAGACCAAACCTATTCTGCCATGTAGGAAGAAACAATCCAGACCCTCCGTTTGACAGATGGCCATCCAGTCTCTGTTTAAAAACCTTCAAAGAAAGAGACTCAACCGCACTCTAAGACAGTGTCTTAAACTGTTGAACAGCTCTTAGGAATTTCTTCCTAATATTTAGGTGGAATCTCTTTTCCTGTAGCTTGCATCCATTGCTCTTTGTCCTATTCTCTGGAGCAGCAGAAAACAAGCTTGCTCCATATTCAATATGATTTCCCTTTCATTAGGTGCATTCAGGAGGAGATGTCCAAAGAGGCACTTTTGGCAGAAGCACAGCCCATCTTTTCAGAAATGTTTTCCCTCCACTTCCACAAGGGGGGAAAATGCACTGGCTTTGAACACAATCTCCCACAGAAGTGCTTTCTCCTTGGATTTGGAGTCGCAGGTCGCCTTCCTTCAAACTGCAAGGAAAGGGTTTAATTTTTTGCAACAGGAGGACAAGTGGCATCCGAATGTGGAATTGCAATCCCAGGCATGGCAGTGGCTGCAGATGTAGTAACTCTGGTCTTGGGGGGCCTGGGACTTGTGCTGCTCATTTTGTGCACTGGATCCGATTGCTGGAGGGTAAGGAGCGTTTTTGTGGGTCTCACAACTATGAGTGTTGCAGAGCTGGAAAAGGCGCAGGGTTGGGAATGGAGGGATGTGTGTGTCAATTTATTTATTAAGAGTATGTATTATCCCAATATATTTTAGTCATGTAAGCCGCCTTGATTGCTACAGCCGAAAGGCGGGGTATAAGAATAAATTTTATTTATTATGTAGTTTATTTATAATGCCAAAGAGAATGGGAGCACTTTCCCTAGAAAGAGAGTTGACAAAAACTAGAATGGCCTTTGCTGATCTTCCAAACATTGGCAAACTATAACTCCCAGACTATACCTCACCATTGGCCAGGATGGTTACAATGCTGGAGTCCAACCCCTGGAGGACCACAACTCCCTGCCTCTGCTTTGGCTATATCCACACTTCAGAAATAATCCAGTTTGAGACTACTTTAACTGCACTGGCTCAGTGCTATGCAATAGGCAATCCTGGGAACTGTAGTTGGTAGTGGCACCAGAGCTCTCTGATAGAGAAGGCTCAATGTGTCACAAAACTACAATTCCCAGATTTCCATAGCACTGATCCATGGACGCTAAAGTGGCATCAAACTGGATATTTCTGCATATAGGCAGATGCAGCCTATAACATTTCTTTCTTTGCATCCAAGACTGCTTCATTTGCACAGTTTTAACTTTGGTTCTCTGTCATTCTAATATCAGCTGTCATTCTATTTTATTTTTAATCATAAATTTGTAATAATTTGAAATGGCCTATAGACTAATTCAATACAGCGTTCATTGTCATTATCATTGTCTATAACATTTGTGGCTTTCTTGGTTTGGAGCGATGGAAACAATGACAGAAGACACGACGGAAGAAGTTTATAAAATAACTTTTATGCTTGCCCAGTTTTTCTGAGCAGCGAGACATTCCATCTCATATTTAAATCATTTTGCTGATATTTCATAGAAACAATCTATTTCTGCTCCCTTAAATTAAAGGACTACGATAAAATGGATTGTACTTTTTTTTCTTATTTATTCAGTTTAGCCCAGAAAATATTTTCCATTGGTGGTG
This sequence comes from Urosaurus nigricauda, assembly GCA_034509955.1. Taxonomy (NCBI): domain Eukaryota; kingdom Metazoa; phylum Chordata; class Lepidosauria; order Squamata; family Phrynosomatidae; genus Urosaurus; species Urosaurus nigricauda. The sequence continues at coordinate 2,559,217 of JAOEGL010000008.1, read as the reverse complement.
TAAATACAGTATACAATTGGGATTACACTATACATATTTTAAAAGAGTTATAAATTCCTAAAAGCAAGTCTTGATGTTGCCATTTTATACAAAAGGCACCATTTTACCATGCCATTGTATTTAATGGGTCTTGAGCAATGGCCCACTAATAATATTATTTGTAATAATAATAATAATACCCCATTGTATCTAATGGGACTTGAGCATCCATGGGTTTTGGAATCTATAGGGGTCCTGGAACCAAACCCCAGCAGATACCAAGGACACACTATAATAGTAATAATAATAATAATAATAATAATAATAATAATACTCCATTGTATCTAATGAGACTTGAGCATTTTGGTATCTGTGGCAGGTCCTGGAACCATACCCTAGCAGATACCAAGGACCCACTAATAATAATATTAGTAATGATAATAATACCCTGTTGTGTCTAATGGGACTTGAGCATCCATGGAATTTGGTAACCATGGAGTCTCCTGGTACCAAACCCTAGCGGATACCAAGGGCCCCCTATGATAGTATTAAAAATAATACCCCATTGTATCTACAGTGGTCCCCCGAGTTACGAAAGTAATCCGTTCCAGATTACCTTTCGTAACCCGGAAATATTCGTAACCCGGGGGACCGCTTTTTTTGCTGGACCGCGCGGCAAATTTAAAGGGGCCACGCGGTTTTTTCTATCGTAACCCGGGGTTTTATTCGTAAGCTGGGGCCGTTTTTGCGGCCCAGCTCTTTCGTACCCCGGGGGATTCGTAACCCGGGGAACCATTGTAATGGGATTTGAGCATCCATGGACTTTGGTATCCATAGATGGTCCTGGTACCAAGCCCCAGCAGATACCAAGGGCCCACTATAATAGTATTAATAATAATACCACATTGTATCTAATGGGACTTGAGCATCCATGGATTTTGGAAACCATGGAGGGTCCTGGTACCAAACCCCAGCAGATACCAAGAACCCACTGTTTTTTCTTTGGAAGGACTTCACTCCAAATCATTGTTCTATCTAATGATGTTCTCCTCTCCCATCACCCAACCTGTTGTCCCTTCCTTTTTTCCTCAACCAAAATAATGGAGAATCCTGCTGATAAAGGAGTCGGCAGGGATGCTTTGGATAAGCTGGTTTAGGAACGGAGACCCGGTTGCCTGGGGAATGCCATGCTGTGAAGAATGCCTCAATGGCTGCCAGGGCCCTGTGGCATTTTGTATGTTTCTGGAAAGGTCAAGGAGACCAGTTTACTAATCTGGCTGTCGCCATGCAATCACTTGGAGCTGTTGCCATTCTTTGGCCTGCATTTCCCCCAAAAGGATAAAAGAGAAAAATTCTGCAGCTGATCCTGCTTCGAAACCCACTCTATCAAACTTATTTGCCTGCCCCATTCCCCATCCATTTTCAGTCCAAGAGAGATCTTATGTTGCATTCCTTATTGGATCACTTCTGAGTCACTTCCTACTGGAAAAATGGACCATCACATTCCAACAAACTGGTGTGTGCTAGCCTCAAAGAAGTTGACCCAACCGCACAGCAACCATTACAGCAACTTTGGCACTCCCCACGCCTATTGAGTCACAGGGGAATTAGTGCCATGGTGAAATGGTGCCAATTTTTGCCCAGTAACCTCCATATCCATGGATTCTGCCCAACATTTCACAGGTGAAAGCCAGGACACATGTGACCAAGCAACATCAGAGTGTGGTCAAGGAAGCAAAAGACATTAATGAGGAAATACACACAAACTAAGAGATGCTGCAGCAGTTTGCTTTTGCCCCAGCCTACTGGGAAGGACAGTATTCTGGCTCTTCCATAGAATCGTATTGCTGGAAGAGACCACAAGGGCCACCCAGGACTTCCTGCAGAGTTAATGGAGTGCAAGCTAATTTTGCATTTAACAAGAAATTCCAGTGAGAGGAGAAGCAAAAGAGTATAAAGAGAGGGCTTTGGCAGACGACAAAAGAAGGAAGTTGTTAGAAAGTGGGCCCTTAGTTCCAGGACCATCCTGTGTATGTTTAAGTCCCATTAAATATAATGGCACAACAAAATGGTGTCCCATATATAAAATCCAAAATCAAGGTTTACTATTTGGAATTTATACTTTTTGGGAATAATTTCAAGCCGTGTATGCTCAAATCCATGCATGAAAAAATCCGTGGATAAGGAGGGCCAACTGTAATGCAAAATCAATGTCGACTTAACCAGCAGGAGAACAGAAAATGGAAGAAAAACCAAGTTTAATTTTATCTTTATTCTTATGTATATATATTCGTGTGTGTGTGTGTGTGTGTGTGTGTTATATATGCAGTTTCTCATTACTGTGCTTATATATTTGAGCACTACTGAATTCTATGTTGATCTGTGGAATGTAAACTTGTATAAATAATAAAAGGAAAAATGTTTTTCCACTTAACACTCAGTTTGCAACAAGTGAAGTAAGCTGAGGACAATGAGGGAAAGCGGGAGGAGGAGAGAGAAACTGGGACATTTTAAATGCAGCTGGATTAATCAATCTGAACTGTTGGAGATATCTTAACCTCCATTCCCCCTATTTTATCATTATAAAGACCCACTGACACTCATTCTTGCATGCATTGATTTTTCCTTCTTTCCTTGCAGCAAGATGCCAAGGATCCCCTGTCTTCGGTGGGCTTGAGCATTCGGTGCCGGGGATTGTGGAGTGAGTGTATCTTCGACAACGTGGCTGACCTCTGGACTTGTGACATCCCTGTCTCCTATCTCAGTGAACATCCGGGTAAGAGGAAAACAAACCAGTTCCAACAGAAGGGACCAGGTTGTGATGTTGGTTGGTGATAAGATTCCCCCAAAATATTTTGCTTAGCAAGCCGATTAAATGGGGAAAAGATGGGAGCACTGTCAGAAAGATCCATAATTGGTTGGAAAGAGTCATCCTCGATGGCTGTGCATCAAACAGGGAGGGATGGCTGAGACATTGGAAGATAGGAATAGTACTGAGAAAATGGAGGAGAATTTAGATGGAGAATTTGACAGAGGGGTCAGACTCATAAAGCCCTTTCCAACTGTATAATGCTATGATTCTCTCCTTATGTCCCCCCCCCCCCCAGCTGTTCTTGTCGTCACACGGGTTTTGGTGATTCTGTCTGGCTTTATGACTCTTTCTGCTATGCCACTGTTCATCGCAGGGATGAATTGCACCAACCTCTTCCATGACAAGGTCCCACAAAAATATAAGTTTTCCCTTGCTGCTGGGATCCTGTTTCTTCTAGGAGGTAAGGAAAAGGAGACTTAGATCAGAATGCAACTCCTTCCCAGACTGTGCCTTGCTGAAGGTCTCCAAATACTTATTTCAAAACACAACAGCAACAAAACCAGACTTGCTTTAGTGCCTTTAACATCAGCCAAGCTGAGCAAAACTTTTTGTGCAGCATCTTTGAAGATAGAAACTGGAAGATAGAAGTTGGTAGCATGAGCTTTCATGGACTTGAGATTACTTCCTCAGGTCCTTCTAGAGAAATCCTACCGAACAGAACAGATCAATTGTCGAGACCCACAATGTGGAATTGTCTCTCCTTTGTAGGTCTTTCTGGAGCTGTTGCAGTTCTCTGGTATGGCATTGACACGGTAGAGAAGTACAAGCTAGAGGTAAGTTTAGCATCACAGAGGAAGGGACTGGTCTTAGAGGTGGGGTATGGGTAGCTAGAAAATTGTGTATATTCTTTTGAGTCACAGAATGGTAGCTTCAGAAGGAATTATAGAGGACAGCCAATCCAGCCCTGTGTTCTGCATGCAAAGGAGGTTGCTCCACCACTGAACCACTGACCCTAGTTGCTGACCAACTTGTGCTCTCAACATCCCTCCTAGGAACCTCCCTTTTCTTTCCGTTTTGTCAACCGTGGCATTCTCCATTCTCTTTCAGGTCAGTTTGGGCATCCCTGGCGTGACTTACGAACTTGGCTATTCCTACTGGATGGCTGCTGTTGGCACGGCTTGTGCCACTTCCAGTGGGATTTTGTTGATTGCTGCAAATAGTTGCAAAGCCAAGAGCTCACAAAAGGAGCAGAAGAGCCTTGGATGCCACCCTTCATCCACCAGAGGACGGGGGACATACCTGTAAAGGTGGCATCTGACCCCTTTTGCTCTCTGCCAGCTTCAGGGGAGAAAAGACCTCTTAATACTGGCATCATTAGGGTTGGCATCAATTGGTGCAGTAATTCATGGTGTTATCCTCCATTGACTTCCTCCCTTACCTCACCATATAGAATCCTTAGCCATGGTATTTTTGTCCTGATGTACTTTGTAAAGTGTGATTCCCATATATCACCGAATGTAATAGAAATGGTTGTGACAATCAACAATGTGCAAAATTATAGGCAATGCCTTTATTTTCACCTTTATTGTTTCGATACCTTTTTTGTTTTGTTTTTACAGATTATGGATTTTTTTTTAACTTTGCTGTATGGCCAATGCAGCAACCCCTGGATACATTTTCTGATCCATAGGATCACCATAGGTCAAAGTTGACTTGAACTTGACTTAACAACAACAAATTGCCATAGGAGAACCAGCATGGTGTAAGTGGTGTTGTGGTTTGAATGTTGGACTACAACTCTGGAGATCAAGATTATTATATCATTATTATTATTTTATGTTCTTATATCCTGCTTTTCCCCTAATACAGAGACTCAAAGTGGGTTTGATTCCCAGATCAGCCTTGGAAACATACTCTCAGCCCCAGAAAATGCAGTGATAAACCTTAGGATTGCCATAAATCAGAAATAACTTGAAGTCACACAACAAAAATGATATCAGTACTGTCTTGGGGTTTCTAGCGATGCCAAGTGAGAAAATTTGCAAACCAATGGGGGATGGTGCTCTATTTCAGTCATTTAACTGCTCATCCACTCAAAGAAGGCGAGGGAACAGAAGGCAAGGTACAGTAAGGAGCAATAGCCATAGGGCTCATTCCCACTTACGTTTAAACTGGTGTGTGGTTCACCTTCACTCTGTGTTGGTAAATTGATTCCAAAAGGTCCGTCATTCCCACTATGAAAGCTGATCTTTTAATTATCCCTTTGTAATTGCTTCTTTTATGGCACGAATGTCATATCCACTAGTTTGCACCATTTCAAAATGCATGTCAATCATCTATGGATCATCGGTGACGTAAGCGGCAGCCCAGGCAGCCCGGTTTGGATAACTATATATATGTATGTATGTATATATATATATATATATATTTGAAATAAATCAATAGAAGATTTGGTTCATTGGTTTTGAAACTACTTGCCTCACTATGAGCTGCCATTGGATTGCCCAGGTAATTGCAAGTAGTTGCAAAATCAATGAATCGAATCTTCTATTGATTTTATGTTTTAAAAAATTGATGGAAGATTTAATTAATTGGTTTTGCAACTACTCGCCTTACTGATTGCAAGATCAATGAATTGAATCTTCTATCAATTTTATTTTTTAAAAAAATCATGCGCCTATAGGTCACACGACAAGCACAAAGGCAGTGCTGAGAGATTTTGGTGGATCTACCAAAAACTGAGGAAGGATGGTAAACACCCCTCCGCTATTAGTCCTCCCCTCCAGAATGATGCAATTCAGATCTGTCATTCCCACTTGTTGGACATACTTCAGAATCGATTTTTGAACCCCTGGAGTACTAGTGTCTGGTAAAAAATGGTTTTGTTTTTTGTTTTTGTTTTTTGCATTTGCCTCGCTTTATCACACCAGAAATCGGCCAAAGTAGGATCAGAACTGGTTTCAAATGGAATGATGGTCATTTAACCCGATCAGCGATTCACTTTAAATCATAATGGGAATGCACCCATATTATGTCTGAGGCAACAATCCTTCTTTCAGGATAGAGACTTCAAACTATCTATGATGATGGAGCTGGAGGGGTGTGATGGTGGAGAGTATGGGACATGAACAGCTGCCCAGCAGTAAAGTCCTCAATGCCATCCAACAGGACCTTTCAGAGCCTGGATCACACTCGGGAAGCAAAGGCATACATCTTGGATGGGATGGTCCGTGAGTGGTACACGGTGCGTTGAAGTCTCCTGGAAGGGGCAGAGTCTGCTTTGGAAAGAAAGAAAATAAGTGACAGGATTTACAAGGATATACGGTGCTCTTGTGTGCTTGGAGAGGTTTGCCTCCATTGTCTTATCATCCTGGTAATAACCCTCTGAAGCAGATCAGCATTCTCTCCATTTCACAGTTGGGCAGACTAGAGAAGGGAAGAATATTTTTAAATGCATTTTAAAAATATGATGGAAGGCTGTCATGTATTTTGAGTGTCAAGAGAAAAAGAATTCTGCACAGATGATAAACTTTGTAGTACTTTGTAGATAAACTTTGTAAACATTTAAAAAAAATTGTTTACAATATTTGCCTATGATGGTCTGTGCAGGAAATGGCATGCATCTGAGGAAGGAGACCAAGTCGATGGAGTTTATCACATCAGAGGCTAAGTGCTTAAATCCCATGCAGGAACGAGATTTAAATTCCGTTTTCAGACTCATCAGGGCATTGAGCATTAATGCAAAAATAACCCACACAGAATCCCAAAAGTAAAAACCAACTGATTTTGTCCACTTTCTATGTGGGTTAATGCTGGATTAATGCTCAATGCCCTTGACATCATGTGAAGACAATCCCGCAATTTATCCACTTCCTCTGCACATTAACGCACAATGTCATGTGAAAATGATCCTGCTTTTGTGGGATTTTCCTGTTTTAAATCCCATTTCTGCACAAGATAAACCCCGTGTGTGATAAACTCCCAAGAAAGCTCATGCTACAACTTTTTTTATTCAGTCTCAAAGATGTTACAAGATCCCTTTGCATACTGATTTTTGAGACTGACATGGCTATGTCGCTGAATGTGTATGTTAGCTAATGCATTATTCTAGTGTGGCCTGCCCATAATATGTTTGTTAAAGTTATTATTTCCCTGATTTTGTATAACCAACCTGGATGGATTCTCATTGCTTATGAAAGGAGTGGGAATAAGGAACCTGAAACATGTCTTGGACAATTTAGGAGAACCTATTACTATCAACACTCTTTGTGCCCACTTTACTGACCTTTGATGGCATAAAGGCAGCAGGTCAGTGCAATGGATGCCACCAAACACCCCATGGATCCAGCCATGCCCATCCAGCAAGACCAGCCAAAGTCATAGTGGACGCCCAAGAACACGCCGTGGAGCACTAAAGTGGCTCTTTCCATGTAGACGTCGACGGCGTACCAAATGGAGCCCACCAACCCAAGGATGCCTAGTGGGGGAACCAAAAAAGACAACAACAGATTTATAGAATTGGAAAGAAGCCCAAGGGTGCACCTACACTGTCGAAATAATTGAGCTAGACACCACTTTAACTGCCATGGCTCTATAGCCTACATCTTTGGGAATTCTAGGATTTGCAGATTTGCAAACTTCTCATTCAGAGAGCTCTAGTGCCTTCACAAACTGCAAAGTCCAGGACTCCATAGGATGGTACCATGGCTGTTAAAATGGAATCAAAGCACTATAATTGTATATATATATATATATATATATATATAGACCCTACTCACTTCCATGCCAGCATTCTCTGAAGATGCCAGCCACAGATGTTGGTGGAACATCAGCAACAAACTCATCTAGAACATGGCCATATAGCTCAAAAACCAACAAAAACTATGGGTGCCAGCCACGGAAGCCTTCAACTTCACACTATGTGGAAGCTGTCAACAGTCAAGAAAAGCCAATACTATCACTTGAGCAGTTTGGGAAGTGGCAGAGTGGCAATTTCCTTTGGCAAAGACGATTTCTGATGCCAACTGCTCCATTGCTGCAGCTTATTTTACCCCAAGATGCTGAGCTGTTGCCTGCATCGTAGTGATACAATCCATGCCAAAGTTGGCCAGCTTTGGTAGATAGGCCCCATCCATATCCAAGCCTCTGTCAACAAACCTAGGAGCTATAAGCATGGTTCATTTGTTCTTTCGACAGGAACAACTACCTGGAAAGTTGATCTCATCAAATATTGAATCCTGTAGACCCTAGAAAAGGCTGGACTAACTTCATGATGGAGCCCAAACCTTGTCTGCACAGTTGTGCAGCATTATAGATTCCCTCTAAGTCAACAGAACCAGATCAATGGAAGACACTACTTACTTCCAACTCCGAGCACTAATCCCGATGAGTAGCACATCTTCAGCTTAACCTGGGGCTCGTCCTTGAGAAACTTGACACAGTCGAGACTTAACACCAGAAAGACCAAAGCAAATCCCGAGAGGATATCGGCTGTGATCAGCAATGCCCGGGTGACCACGATTTTCACTGAGAAAAAATAAACAAAAATAAAGCAAAGGCACCATGCAAATGCTATACAGAATCCATGCCGCTACTCTTGCTGCATTATTTTGGTTATCTTCCCTCCCTGCATCACTTTGTCTATATCTGTGACTGCATCCACACTGCAGAACTAATGCAGTTTAGAACCACAGAATCATAAAATCATAGATTTGGAAGAGACTCCAAAGGTCGTCGAGTCCAAGCCCCTGCCATGCAGGAACTCACAACCAAAGCACTCTTGACAGATAGCCATCCAGTTTGACACTGCTTTAACCATTTATAGTTTAGCAGAATTAATGGGGATTTATAGTTTAGCAGAATTAATGTGGTTTGACAATGCTTTAACTGCCATGGCCCCATGCAATGCTGTGCAATTCTTGGATTTATACTTTTTGTGAGATATTTAGCTTTCTCTGTTTTAGAACTCTGGTACCACAACAAACTGGAAACCCCAAGTTCATTTATTGTTCATTATTCATCTTATTCCCAGGATTTATAGTCCACCTTTCTCCCACAGTGAGATTGAAGGCAATTTCCATAGGATGGAGTCATGATAGTGAAAGCATGGTCAAACTGCATTAATTAACAAATTAATTAACTTGGCCCAATAAAAGTATCACTGTTTGTAGTTTGGTGAGGCACCAGTACTCTTTGGCAGACCTTGTAAAACTACAGATCCCAGGTTACCACAGGATGGAGCTACAGCACTTAAAGTTGTGTCAAATTTTAGTATTTCTACAGTTGAATCTTGCAGAGAAAATGAATCTTGCAGAGAAAACCCTTGGACAGTGGTTCCCAAAGTTTGGTCTTCCAGATGTTTTGGACTTCAGCTCCCAGATTTCCTGGCCATTGGCCAAGATGTCTGGGGCTTCTGGGAGCTAAAGTCCAAAACACCTGGAGGACCAAAGTTTGGGAATCACTGTCCTAGGACATGGTCCCCATACGTTGGAGCTGATTGCCCATAAGAACAACAAAGACAACTAGATAGAAGCTGAGCGGATGGTACAATGCAAACTAGGAGAAAGGTGAACCAACATCCATCTTTAAGATAGGTTTCAGTCTTTAAAGGCAAAGTTTGGAATAGGAGGTGCAATTGCATAAAGGTTTAGATGTCCTGTGTACATTTCAATGGCTAAAATGAATGGGTTCCTGGACCCTAACTGGAAACATACATGGGTGGTCAGCTAAAATGGAGTCATACTGGTCACAGGTCCGGATGCCATCTTGCATGTTGGTGACGCACTCCCTCCAAAGCCCCCGGCATTTGTGACTGACCTAGGAATCAAATAAAATGTAGTGTGGAAACTCATTATCATCATCATCATCATATCTGTCATTGGCATTGTTGCCACCATCACTGCTGCAAGATTTATATATTGCATTCCAGTACAATACAATACAATCCTCTCAAGGCCACTGACACATTAAAATTAATCATTCAGGACGGAGGAGATCAGAGCCAAACACAGGCTTCACACAATAGGAACATCACAAAATTTAGTCAAAACCCCAGCAATCATAACAACAGCAACTAAATGGCTAAGGATGCGTTAAATTAGTAATGTAAGCAACCAAACTGAACCCTAGTCTTCAGAGTTGTAGTCCAACACTCGAACCACTAATAATAATATTTATTAAAATAATAATAATTATTTTACCCACTTCTCCAACAAGATCAAGGCGGCTTACATCAATAAAGTATATACAATACAAAAAAAATAAATAAATCCTACTATTCCCTCCTTCCTTAAACCAAATCCACATAAAAGTTACAACATAACAATAACTACACACTGGGAATAAATTCTCATGCCTGCCATAGAGGAACTATGCACTTATAACCCATAAGAAACCAATAGGATCTCATAAGAGACCAATAACAGATCAATTATTCATAAGAGACCAATAGGATTCGAATTATAGAGCCAGTGTGGTGTAGTAGTTTGGGTCTTGGATGATATCTCTGGAGACCAGAATTCAAAGATATAGCAGTGTTAAATGTCTGTAGAGTCATGTAGCGAGATCTTGTAGCATCATTGAGACTCACTGAAAGAAAGAAGTTGGCAGCATGAGTTTTCCAAGACTTCAGTCTACTTGCTTAGATATTTTTTGTCTACGAAAGCTCATGCTGCCAATTTCTTCCTTTCAGTGAGTCTCAAAGGTGCTACAAGATCTCTCTGGAGACCAGGAATAATAAAAACAACAACAACAACAACAACAACTTTATTTATACCTCCCTTTTCTGTTGCCAAACAATCAAAGCGGCTTACATCTAAAAATCTTTCCAATATACAATACTTTGTACATATACTATCCCCACCCACCACCCTAAAAAAAAGAATTAAACACATTATAATTAAAATTTATCAGTTAAAATAAACTATTAATAATAAATGGCCATGGAAACCTTAAGAAAATCAGACTCTCTCATTCTCAGGGGAAAGCAATGGCAAACCTGATCTGAAGAAACTTGTCAAGAAAACCCCATGATAGGTTTGACTTAGGATTGCCATAAGTCGGACACAACTTGAAAGCACAAACCACCAGCATTAATCAGAAGTAGCCTTAAAACTCCCTTATCCAGTATCTGCATAACACTCACCTCTAAGCTGTCATCGGCATTGACCATCCAACAGTCTGTCCAAGTGGCTGCAATGAGGAAGAGGGTTGAAATAAATGCCACACAGAAAGATGCCAGCTGCAAAAGCATGGCCATCTGGAGAAATGAGAAAGGCCAGAAGAACAGACGTATCAGGCTTTGGACCTATTTGCTCTACTAAATATTATCAGTTGTGTACCAGTTTCACTGCCTTGGCTCCCTTCCATGCTGCTTTCTCACATAACCTAAACAAACTACAGTTTAGGGCTTCAGATGATGAGCAATTCGTCTTTTTGGGTTTCCATTCCTTATCACAAGCTCTCTTTTGGGGTGCATCTACACTGTAGAAATAATACAGTTTGACACTACTTTAATTGCCATGGTTCCATTTTGCAGAATCCTGGGATTTCATTGAATCATAGAATCACAAAATATGGAGAAGCTTTGTAGTTTTGTGAGGCACCAGCACTCTTTGGCAGAGATGGTTTGTGAAAATGACAAATCCCAATATTCCAGAGAATGGAGCTACGACACTTAAAGCAGTGTCGAACTGCATTATTTGTACAGTGTAGCTACACCTGAGAACATGGTTGCTTACTTCTGAGTAAATATCGGGATTGCAATGCAAGAAACATCACTCCAAAGAACAGGATAGATGGACATCGGGTTTTTTGGTGGAGGGAGAAAGTTCTCTCTTGTAGACCCCCTATGCCTTCCCGAGAAAAGATCACCAAATTTTACCTTTAAGCTGAGATATCTGGAGTCCCTACCATCATCCTGGCGAAGCGGCAAAACCTCTGGAGAGAATGTGAGAGCCCAGGTACGTGTAAAATGGAGAGCTTTAAAATACCAACAAGGTTAGCAGATGTTTTGCCCAGAAAAACAGCTAGGATTGCAACAGTCACCTGGTAGCATCTACTCCCCCTTCCACCCAACAGTCAACAATCCTCAAAATTTCCTTTGGAAAAAAAAAAGAAACCCATGTCAGCTGTGCTTTGAGTTTTACGGTGTGATGGGTTCCTTTGCAATTAAAATAGCCATGGGTCAGAAAACACGAACAGCATCTAAAGCAGGTGTTGGCATCTTCGTGAGCCTGGCAGGCAACCCTGGCCCAGCAGTAATTCTCCATCTACTGCTAAACCCATTACTTCTGAGGCTGAGGTTGGATCAAGTATTGTGGGAATTCAAAGGTCCACCTATTCTGACCCCAGAAAGAGAGATCAAGCAGAGTGACTTTCACAGAGAATTTCTGGGTTTCTTCTAGCAAGTGCATTCAGAAGTTCCCAGTATATAGGCCTCATTCCCACTATGTTTTAAACTGGTTCGCAAATCTGTTTGAAGCCGTTTAAGTGACCCTGGTCCCCACTTGAACCAAATCACTGAAGCAATTTGGAAAGGGGGGCCCATTTAACCCACATCTTTTTGCCACTATTTTTTGCTGTGTCTTTTTGGATAAATCAATTCTGTGCAAGTGTGAACCGGATGCAGATCGGAATCGATTTAAATTTGGCCTTCGGCCGGCTGGAGTGGGGGCGTTTTGAATGGATTCATTTCATCAATGTTAACCACAACTGGGTTATTTTATCTTGCAGCAAGAAAATGCAATCGGGGAAAATGTAGTGTGAACCACGCTCTGCTGCTGAACTGTTCCATCGATTCGGAGCACACAGCGATTTATTTATAAGTGGGAATGTGGCATTTAATGCATGACTTGTAGGATGTGAACTCATTACTCTGTTTCCAACAGGAGCCAAGTGAAAACTTCTGCCACTGTAAGTTGGGAAACGACTTGAAAGTACACACCAACAACAGTTTTGCAACTGCAACAGACTGGAGAGCTGGGGAAGCAGATTTTCTGCAAAATGTGGGTACTCCTGCTAATGCAGATGCCAGATTTTCCTCACTCCTGTGAACAAATGAACTCTTTGCACTGTTGTGCCTTGCTGTTTAGCATCAGAAGGAAGCGGCTTTGATGCACCAATCGGTCAGAAGCTTCTGATAAAATGGAAAGGGCTGAAAGAAAGAGCTCTGTGTCTGCATTTTGACCCTCTTCAGCTGCACCTGTGCAACTCCTAATCTTGAGTCGTAGGATTGCCGAGATTGCTTTGCTGCCTAGCCAATTTTTATCACTGAGAGTTTGGCCGTTCATAAAGAGAAGATCAAACTTTTTATCCATGTTTGCTCTCCTTGTCCTGTTCTCAGGACCAAGAGAGGAGATAAGTTGAGAAACCTCCTCCTCCTTCTTGGCAAGATGAATTCAGCACCCACACACAAAGTCACACAAACTGGTGCAAGAGCTGAGAGTGTAAATCCTATTCCCAGTTGAATTTTTATAATGAGTGTGAAGTTGAAGGCTTTTTATGGCTGTCATCCATAGATTTTTGTGGGTTTCAGGCTATGCGGCCATGTTCTGGAAGAGTTTATTCCTGATGCTTCACCCGTGTCTCTGAAGATGCCAGCCACAGATGCTGGCGAAACATCAGGAATAAACTCCTCTAGAACATGGCCACAAGAAAAACAAACAAAAAACTATTTTATATTTATATCTATTATATAAATATCTATTATATCTATCTATTATTATATATGTCTATTATATTTTTATAATCTATTTTGAGATTGCAAAGTGAATTTTCTTTCTCTCAGTTCTTGCCTTGTGCACTTGAAATACGGAAATGATAATGCTTGCGCATAATGCTGATAATGCCTTGCTTGTTAAATCTATTCATTCACCAATACTCTTGGTTGTCTGGGTAATGTATTATCACCCAGATATTTAAAACACAGCCGCTACAAGTCTACGAAAGCTCATGCTGCCAACTTCTTTCTTTTGGTCAGTCTCAAAGGTGCTACAAGATCTCTTTACATACAATACATGACAGCCAGAGCTACTGTGACCACCATGTGCTTGGTTTTTGCAGAGGTTGGAATTCTTTACTAACTTATTCCAATTTATTGGGACCCTATGGTGAATCTCTTAGTGGTGGTGTGTTCCTTCAAGTTGTTTCCAACTTATGGTGACCTTTGCCAGGGTTTTCTTGCCAGGTTTCTTCAGAGGGGGTTTGCCATGGCCATCCTCCAAGGCTGAGAAAGGATGACTTGCCCCAGGTGACCTGGCAGGATTTTGTGAAGGAGCAGGGAATTGATATCCAAAGTCACTGTCCAATGCTCAAAACACTGTGCCAGCCAAATAAAAAACACCAAGTCTAACAAATAAGGGGAAAATATATATGTTACACTTTTCAAAGTGGCTCTCTTGCCCCGAGATTCCGCTCCCTCCCTCTGAGAAGAGGCTCCAGACTCTGAGATCTGGCCAACCTCTTATTTTGCAACTGGTATCAAAGGTCCACCTTGTCTGGTTTTGGTCATCTCCAGAGGCTGGGTTTGTTGAAATTTTAGCTGGTAAAATGCCACTGTTGCTTCCCTTGTCCAGCCTGCTCCCATTTCTCCACCTTCGTTTTTGCTTTTTTTTGATCCGACAACGGTAGGAAATACTAATTAATTTAATCTGTCTGCACAATCCGATGCCATGAAAAGGAGTGGAAGGGGATGTAAGCTTCTCCCCTGCGGTTTTCAAGTTTGGCTTAAGGCGAACCTGGACTAATTGGGTCTGCTTTTTAAAGTTCAGGGTTTGAAAACTCTCTGCAGTGACCAAACTGCACAGCAGTTGTGCCAAAGGAGAGACAGAGAGAGCTGCTGGGAACTGCATTTTTAAATCAACAAAATGAGTGAACCGATCTGATCCGTTTGGGCTACAAGTCAATATAGTGGTCTACAAAATATTAAAGTGTGGTGTAGTGATTTGAGCATAGGATGCACCCTTAGAGTCATAAATCAGCCCAGAATCACATGCGGGGTGTGGGGAGGAACGCAACAAACTTTCGAAAGTTGGCAATAAAAATATTTTAATAATACAGATTTTAGTACAAACCATTAGATACAGAGTTGTTGGTTTTAAAAAAAATTACCAGAGCCATCCTTTGAACAATATAAAGACAGTACCATGGGAAATGTTAATGCAGTGATTATAATATAAGAGGAGCAGATCCCATTCAGAGTTGTACAAAACCAGTGCCGTGCTCCTGATTTTGGTTTTGTTTGGCAGCTTGACATGGAAAAGGAATCTTGGGGAACCATTTTGGGATTGATTTTTTAAATAAATGTCCCGGCTTACAGTCATTTTGGTCCCTCTGGAAGGAAAAGTGTGGGACTATGTCTCTTCCCCTTGCCGATACTATACGTTTTGCTCTCCCCTTTTTACAGTGGGTCTGAAACAGCAAGGGAAAATAAGAAAAAAAGAAAAAGGAAAAAGAGAAGAAGAAGGGCTGTTAATGCCAAGCCCAGACATAGAAAAAAAACAGCACCTTGAAAGTCTTCCCTCCCTTACCATCCTCATACATGGGCCTCTTACAAAGTTTTGCAAAAAGCTGGGAAGGCTGTGAGAATTGCAGATGCCAATGCAGGCTCAGGTTTGGAAAGAAGCAGAAGGAAAAACCCTGAGAACTATCCGATCCTAGCAGAGACCCCGCAGCCCAACCACCCCTGCTCAATGCAAAAGATCCAGCCTTAGGAAATCCCCTGGAGAGAAATGAATCTGCCTTTGCATTTTCCAGACCACTGGAAGGCAGCTTGGTTGCTCCTTGGGACCTGTCTAGAGGAGAACATCTCTTTCACTCGCTTCCTTCTCTCCAGTAAAGAGAGGCAAGGTTCACACATACTCTCTTGCAGTCGAAGGCTGGGATTGCCGGTAATACTGCTGTCCTCTATCTTCTGGTTTGGGGCAGGAGCAGGAGAGGAAAGCGCCACCCAAGAGGGTCAAGCTAGCCGCCGACCAGCCCACAAAGAGAGCCGGTCCAAATTCATACCTGAGAAAACAAGGAATTGAAAGACATTGCTGTGTTAGTTTGGAAAATCATTACACAAAGGGATCCTGTGGCCCTTTGAGACTCACTGGAAGAAATAAGCTGGAAGCATGAGCTTTCATAGACTTGAGCCTACTTCCTCCGATGCATGGAAAGCAAAGAGGCTGGATGGAGGCAAGGCAGAGCAGCCTGGAAATATGTCCAAGGGGGCTGAACTCTGACCTGAAAGCAGCAATGATGGATTCAGGTCTTTTAGTCTAAGGCTCAAGTCAAGGCTCAAGTCCTTGCAAGACATCTTCAAGTCAAGTCTCAAGTCTCTGCCTTCAAGTCTCAAGTCAAGACTCAAGTCTTGGCAAGACATTTTCAAGTCAAGTCTCAAGTCCTTGCAAGATATCTCTAAGTCAAGTCTCAAGTCTTTACAAGATACTTTCAAGTTAAGACTCAAGTCCTTGCAAGATACTTTCAAGTCATATCCCAAGTCAAATCTCAAGTCCTTGCAAGATACTTTCAAATCAAGTCTCTGCCTTCAAATTTCAAGTCAAGATACTTTCAAGTTAAGACTCAAGTCCTTGCAAGATACTTTCAAGTCAAGTCTCACATAGTTTTTTGTGGGGCTGTGTTCTGGAAGAGTTTATTCCTGACCTTTCACCAGCATCGCTGGCTGGCATTTTCAGAGAAAGAAAGGTTAAAAGATTGCTTTCTTCTTGCTCTGTGCCATCTCAGGAACCCTCCAAAGACAGGCAGATTGGTTACAGAATGACTTCAAAAAATGGTGGGAGAGCAAGCAGAGGTCCCAAAAGGTTGGTTCCTATTACTGCACAATCCAAAAACAGTTTTCTCCCATCTCAAAATGCCACCCTTTCCTTACCATCTTACCTTGCATTAACTGGTGTGCTAGGATTGAAGAATTCATAGGTCACCCTTGCGGCGTACCACGAAACAGCAGTCATTGTGCACATACCTAGGAAAGAAAGAAAGTGATGGTGAGGAATCCTATAGATTATCAAAATTATCTACAGAGAATACAGATGATGGCCAAGCTATGTGGCATGTTGGTATTCCCTAAGTGGCACTCCCAACTTAACTTTCTGATTCAGAAAAGTAAACGTAGGTAGAAAGGGATGAGAACTGATTTATAGTCAGCCCTCTGTATCCACCAATCCTTTATCTTTTTAAATTTATTTTTATAAATTTTATTGGAAAATCTAAGCAAACAACTATCCATATACAGTATCTATTAAACAAGCATGAAACATACATACATCATACACATTAAAAACATTTAAAGTACTCAATCCTATATCACAAACTATTTCTTTTTCTTATGAGGATCAACTAATTAAGCTAAATTCTAATGTTGACTTTCCTTCTTTCTTCCCATTTTTCTCCTTCTTCTTGTACTCCTCCTTTCTTCATTTCTTCCATCGCTCCTTTCTCCTTATCCTGATTCTCCATTTAATTCCTTCCTTTATCTGCCTTCTTCCTTCATTGTCCTGTTCATACCTTCTTACAACTTAATCTTCTTCTTAATTATTATTATCATTACTATTACTATTACTATTATTCTGCCCTTCTCCCCGAGCTGGGACTCAGGGCAGCTTACAATATTTAAAAACACCATACAGTTAAAAAACATACAAAAATAGTGTATTAAAATAGAATTAAATTATTACAATAATTAAAATTAATTTAAATGTTAGGCTAACATTAAGGTGGAATCTCTTTTCCTGTAGCTTGTATCCATTGCTCCATTGTGTCCTATTTTCTGGAGCAGCAGAAAACAAGTTTACTCCATCCTCAAGCTTCGCAGAGTATGGGAATAAGATGAACTTTAACTCTTAATACAGGAAGGTAAATATGATTTAATGTTGAGATGGAATCTCTTTTCCTGTAGCTTGCAGTCACTGTTCTGGGTCCTTTTCTCTGGAGCAGCAGAAAACAAGCTTGCTCCGTCCGGCTATCATATGTCAGGCTACAGGACCACAGAGAATTTGCAATAATGCTATCATGCCTGACCTACTGTCCTTCCTAAGCCTCCAAGCCAGCTGATATAAGGCTTTGCCATATCCCAAACACATCTTCCCATCTTGCAGAATATGTTATTTAAGGGCCCAAAATAACAAGATATCTGGTATGACCCATTCTATGTTCATTTCTTCTACTCTTCTAGTAGAAGAGCCTTCCCTCCTACACCATCTTACCTGGGAGGGAGTGAAAGGACCGGCCAAACTCCATTGGGCCTGTCCTGGATTAAGAAACAGAGCCCTCCGTCCAGTCCATCTGCCTTGGTCCGGCCATCGGAGGGAGAGAAGAACATTTGGACCTGATCCCCTTCCCCACCACCATTCCCTTCTTTTGTCTTCTTAGAATGTAAGCCTGAGGGCAGGGAACTGTCTAGTTGAAATAATGATTGTAAGCCGCTCTGATAGCTTTTAGAGCTGAAGAGCGGGGTAGAAATAAATAAATAAAATAAAAATTTCCAGGCTGCACCTGGAGCAGGTATCCCCTATTGCTCCATTAATGAAAAATAACACACCTTGGTATATATTAACACCAGCTTCATCTGTTACAGGTAACTTCAGGGCCAAAAAGTAAGACTTTAATAGGGTATGCAAGTGTTTCAATTACCTGCCAGTAGGAAGAAGACACCCCCCAAAACAGCGATCCAGCTTTTGGCCACGGGATTCTCATCCCCAACTTTGGTGCATTTCATCCCAATCACACTCACAACGACACCCACGAATCCCAGGAGGATTGAGACGACCATAAGGGCCCGGGACATCTGGATATGAACTGCAAAGCCAAGGAAGGGTAAGGTTGAGTTTTTGCAGCTTCCATGCCGAAAGGAAAAAGCGACACTGTCTAATCCGCACTACAGAAATAATCCAGTTTGACTTTGCTCCAACTCCCATGGATCCACTGGGACATCTGGGGCAAGTCACACTATCTCAGCCTCAGGAGAAGGCATAGGTAAGGGCAACCTCTCTCAGCCTCAGAGAAAATTAGGTAAACCCCTTCTGAAAAAAATTGCCAAGAAGTCCCATGATAGGTTTCCTTTTAGGGTTGCTATAATTTGGAGAGGACTTGGAGGCACACAGCAACAACAACAGCATCTTTTGGTATACATGGTTTCTAGCTACTCCCTAGTTGACAGTAAATGCCCTCTGTCTATTCTCAGAGGACCCTTCCCTGCAGCAGAAGGAAGGGCTTTCTAGTGGCAAGAAATGCCCTCTGTCCATGCTCAGATTTCCTTCTACTCCCTAATGACCAGAAAGGCCCTCTGCATATGCTCAGAGGACCCTTCCCTGCAGCAGGGGGGATGGCTTCCCTGGTGACAATAAATGTTCTCTGTCCATGCTCTGAGGAGCCCTTCCCTGCAGCAGAATGACTATATTGTTTAGGGAAGCGTTCCCAGGATTGTGCCATCTGCCCCAGGATGCCTCCTTTTAATTAGTATTAAGAAGCCGTGCCCTCCCTGCAGTCCATCTGCCTTGGTGCTGGCCCCAGAGGGAGAGAAGAACCACCGGACCTCATCCCCTTCCCACCACCTTTCCCTTCTCCTTTTGTGTTGTCTCTTTTAGACTGTAAGCCTGAGGGCAGGGATCCGTCTAATTTAAGATTGCATGTACAGCACTGTGTAAATTTACAGCGCTATATAAATAAAGGATAATAATAATAAAAATGATGATGATGATGATGATGATGATGATGATGGAGGGCTTCCTGGTGGCAATTCTGCCCATACTCAGAGGACCCTTCCCTAGTGACAATAAATGCCTTCTGTGAATGCTCAGGAGACCCTTCCCTAGTAGTAAGTGCACTCTGCATATTTAGAGGACCTTTCCCTGCAGCAGAAGGGAGGGCTTCCAAGTAGCAGTAAATGCCCTCTGTCCATGCCCAAAGGCTCCTTCCCCAGTGGCAGTAAGTGCATTCTGTGCATACTCAGAAGAGCCCTTCCCAAGTGGCAGCAAGTGCCCTCTGTGCATGCTCAGGAGGCCTTTCCCTAGTGACAGTAAGTGCCCTCTGTGCCTGCTCAGAGGAGCCCTTCCCTACTGACAAGTGTATTCTGTGCCTGCTCAGAGGAGCCTTCCCTAGAGACAGCAAATGCCCTCTGTCCATGCTCAGGGGATCCTTCCCTGTGCATCCTCAGAGGACCTCTCCCTGCAGCAGAAAGGAGGGCTGGCAAGTGGCAAAGTGACCCTTCCTTGGTGGCAAGAAGTGCCCTCTGTGCCTGCTCAGGGGCCCCTTCCCCAGTGCCAGCCATCGGGATGCCCTGGCAGAGCAGTACCCACCGTCGAGGGCGAGGAGGGAGTCGTGGAGCCTGCACTGGACCTGGCCGGTGCTTTGGGAGGCGCAGCTCATCCAGAGCCCCTCGTAGAGCCCGACGGCGGTGATGATGGCATCCCCTGCGTAGGAGCTCTGCTTCCATTGGGGCAGCGCAGAGGCGCAGATGATGCCCACCCAGCCCGCCAAGGCCAGGAAGTAGCCCACCAGCTGCAGCCCAGCGCTGGCCATGATGATGCCACCCCAAGAAATGCTCTCCTCCTCCTCCTCCCTCCCTCCCTCCCAGGGGCTGGCACCAGGAGGAGCCAGCGTGCCTAGTGGCCAGCCCCTTAGGGTAAGATGCCCACCTGCCCACCCTGCTCTTGGCTGCAAGGCATCCATGGCCCCACCTGTTCTTTTCTGACCTACAGAGACCCAAAAGTAAACCTATCACAGTTTCTCCAGAGGGAGGGTTGGCCCTGCTGAGGCTGAGAGAGTGTCACTTGCCCTCTGTCCATGCTCAGGGGACCCTTCCCTAGCGGCATCAAATGCCGTCTCTTGGCTGCAAGGCATCCATGGCTCCACCTGTCCTTGCTCTCTGCTGCCAACTTTTTTTTGACTTATGGCAACCCTAAGTCATACCTCTCCTTGGCAGGTTTCTTCAGAAGGGGCACAGTTAGGATGCCCACCTGCCCACCCTTTTCTTGGGTGCAAGGCATCCAGAAGCAAAGCTCGGGGGGGGGGGGACATCTATTGTTGCCGTCCACCTTCAAGTCTTTTTCAACTTATGACAACCCAAAGGCGAACCTATTACAGGTTTATTCTTGGGAAGTTTCTTGAGAGGGGGGTTGGCATTGCCATCCTCTGAGGTTGAGAGAGTGAGACTATACCCAGGTCACTCAGTGGGTTTATACAGCCCACCTGTCCACCCTTCTCTTGGTAGCAAGGCACCAGAAGCAAAGCTCTGATGGCTGCATCGCTTGTTGCTGCCTTCACGTCTTTTTTGACTCATGGCAACCCTAAGGTGAACCTATCATAGGGTTTTCTTTGGCAGGTTTCTTCAGAGGGAGGGTTGGCATTGCCATCCTCTGGGGCTGAGAGAGTGTGACCTGCTGACCTTTCTCTTAGTTATAAGGCAGAACTAATGGCAACCTTATCATGACCCTAAAGCAGAAGCAGAGCCCTGATGGGTGCATCAATTGTTGTTGTCTACCTTCAAATCTTTTTCGACTTATGGCAACCCTAAGGTGAACCTATTACAGGTTTATTCTTGGCAAGTGTCTTCAGAGGAGGGTTGGCATTGCCATCCTCTGAGGCTGAGAGAGTGGGACTTGGCCACCCTTCTCTTGGTTGCAAGAGAAGCACCCAGAAGGAAAGCTTGGATGGATGCATCTCTTCTTGTCACATGCCTTCAAGTCTTTTTTTTTTTTTTAAACTTATGGCAACCCTAAGGTAAACCTGTCATAGAGTTTTCTTTGGCAAGTTTCTTCTGAGAGGGTTTGCCATGGCCATCCTCTGAGGCTGAGAGAGTGAGACTTTCCCTAGGTTTATGCGGCCTACCTTCCTACCCTTCTCTTGGTTGCAAAGCACCCAGAAGCAAAGCCTGGATGGGTACATACATTTCTTGTTGTCGCTTGCCTTCAAGTCTTTTGGCCTTCTTCTATATACTTCATATTCCCTTCATTTCCATGTACTGTACCTTTTACTTCCATACATTCATCCCAACCATCTCAACTGAGAACAATAACAACATTGGGACAAAATGTAGGCCTGTCACTCTAACCCAGTCCTATTTTTTATGATTTCGGACACCTTCACTGAAGATGCCAGCGAAGCTTCGAAAGCTTGCATGGTGAGTTTTGCACATTTTGTTCGGTCATAAAAGTAGCGCTGTTTTGTGGATTCTGGGTGCTATTGCATTTTGCAAACTTGACTTTGCTCTGGCCATATGTGTCCTGGTTTTTTGCACATTTCGTGTTGGAGGGCAGGCCATCCCATGGCTATAGGGCAGCAATTTCCTCTGAGGCAAGCATTTGCAAACCGCTTTAGGCAGGAATGCACCAGGCATGCTTTGAGTCCTGGCTTCCTTCCAGAGGCCCCCCTTGTGCACTGTACAATCTGTTTTCACCCAAATGCAAAAAAAGGCGAAGGAGGAGGGAGCATTCTTTCTGGACAATTTGCACACACATATGCAAGGGGGGGGGGGGAGAGAATCAAATGCAACCAGAGAGAAAAGCCAAACACTCAGAGGACCATCCTGTCCTGTCAATGGGTTGTTTTGTTGACAAACGGAGCCCACCCGGATTCCAGCGCAAATGCCAGGCGGCCCCCGCAAAACAGCAGGCCACAAAGCCAGCCTTGGATGCAAAGTGAAGGAGGAGACCGTAAAGGTTACTCGCATTAGCATGCAGCTCAGGCCTATTTTGCAGACAAAGGGCAGGAGTTGAAGGCATTGGGCAAAGCGTGCGGAGGGAGCAGATTTTGGGTCAAACCTTCCCAAATGTCCATTGTGTCCTGTGGTCCTGCAAAAGGAGGCCACCATATCCAAATAAAGTTTCCAACAGACCCAGGTTATACAGTCAGCCCTCCCCATTTGCGGCGTTGACTTTTGCAGATTTGATCATTTGCGCTTCTGATTAATATGTTCTCTCTAGGAATCCCTTACGTCCTCCGGTGCAACTCTGCCAGACGTTGACTATAGAGTTGTGCTGGAGAACCTAGATGTTGCTAGAGAAAACCTTAAAACCAGATATTCTGCCAAACTCTCCAAAAACTTTAAATGCATTTTCTATACTCTTATGAGATTCCTCAAACATATGTTTATCACACTAGAGGGCAAACAGGATTTAAACAGGAATTAAACAGGAAATGCCTTATGTTTAACACAGGGCATTTAACATGCCTGATGTTTAACATAGGGCATTTCCTGTTTAATTCCTGTTTAATTCCTGTTTAAATCCTGTTTGCCCTCTAGTGTGATTCACCAGATCATCAGCAAACACATTTATTTTATATTTGTGTCCTTTTATCTGGACTCCTGTTTAATTTATCACAACTTCTATAGTACATAGGAAGAGTAAAGGTAAGAGGGGACAACGTTGCCGTGTAGCTTTCTGTATTTCAAATTTTTCGGACTTTTCCCCGTTCACAATTAACTCGGCGTTTTGATCTGTATAAATTCTTTGAGTTCACATCAAAGTTCCCTCCAACTTCCATTCTCTCCAGTACTTTAAACATAAAATCCCAGTTGATGTTGTCAAAGGCCTTTTTGGCATCCGCAAAAATTAGAGCAATTTTTTTTAATCATTACTTTTTTCAGAATTTTCAAGAATATTTTGAATATTACTGTACCACTCTCATATTGTCTTTTATTTGTCAGGATGGTAAGAAACCAGCTTGATCTCTATTTATGTAGTCTTGATATCCATTAGGGTTTCCTTCCAGAACCTTCCATGGATACCAAAATCCGTGGATGCTCAAGTCCCATTAAATACAATGGACCGTAAAATGGTGTCCCTTCTATAAAATGGCAAAATCAAGGGTTGCTTTTTGGAATTGACTTATTTGAATATTTCCAAGCAGTGGATGCTTGAATATCTGTGGATATGGAGGGCTTGTGCTGGCCAAGTGCCGTAATAATAAATATTCGATATGGAGGGCTGACTGTATTCTTCCATCATATGCCCCCCTAATGTTCAAGCTAGAAATTCTTGTCTAGGCATTTTTGGCCTAACCCATTGCACACGTTTTTATTGTATGTTTTAATCTATAGTTGATTTAATCCTTTTTTAAGGGGAGAGGTGGGGATGGATGGGAATATTTTAATCTGTTATGTTTTTAACTTCTGTTGTAATCCGCCCCGATTGCTTTGTTCAGAGGGGCGGACTAGAAATAAAATTTATTATTATTATTAAGTTGCATAGGATGGAAAACTTTTTCTGGCTGCAAAGCCTTTTTGATCAGCGATAGGTGATTGTCCATTTTGCTCCTTTGCAAACAAATAAGGGCAAAGGGACCGTGAGCGGATTGCTAATGAGCCCTCAAAGTTAAATATTTCCAGAAGGGAGGAGATGACTCTGGTGAGGAACTATGGAGAATGTACAGCCCAGGGCTAGGATGCCAGAAGCATGGGGAACTTTGGCTTCTGTCTTTATAGCACATCTTCTCTTTCTTAAAAAATAAGGAATGTCACCACAGAACTATGGTAAGAAGAGAGAGATATTTGAAGAGTTATGCCATAGGTGATGGTGAGAGCTAGCATGGCATAGTGGTTTGGACATAGGGACTATGACTCTGTCCGTGGTGATGACGCTATCATGGGGGTTTTTTGGCAAGGTTTATTCAGAGGTGGTTTGCCATTGCCATCTCCTGGGGCTGAGAGAGTGTGACTCACCCCGGGTCACCCAGTGGGTTTCCATGGTCGAGCTGGGAATTGAACCCTGGTCTCCAAAGTTGTGGTTTGATGTTCAAACCACTGCACCAAACTGGCTTATGTGCTTCCATATTGATAACCTTTTGCCATTTTGACCACACTCTGATGTTTCTTGGGTCTCATTTTTTACATGTGAAATGCCAGAAGTATGAGAATAGGAAAGGGCTTCAGGATACCATTTGGCTTGGCCTTTCCATCAAATGTCCCAACACCATCTCACTCTTTCCTTTAAGACCTTCTCTGATTTTTCTCTCCTTTTAACCCCCCCCCCCCCCAAATAAAAAGCCCTGCTTAATTCTCTTGCTGAAATCCATTTCTCTTCTCTTTCTGTTCCTTTGGGACCCTGATCTTCCGCAACTCCCTTTCTTGCACAAAACTGCCTATTTTCTATCGCAGCACCATAATTATGGCATTCCAGTCCTGCAAACATCCATACCACCTCGCTTTAAAACAACTTTTTATCAAAATACAACCTTAAATATACCTTTGCTTTTAGTTGTCCATGAATGTTATCAAACAAGGAACGACTGCCGAACAATCCTCAGCAAAACTAGGCTAGCTTTTCTATGGTTTCTCCAGTAACGCTCCCAAGTGAACCATGTTGGAATGAATAAATTAAAGACAGAAAAAGAGGGAACGTTTTATTCGACAACTGTGTATGAAGGATCTTGGACAAAAGTGGCATCCACCTTAATTTTGGGGGGGTACATTTACATTGCCATGGATCTCAGGGATGTGCATACTGGGTTAACCAGTAAATATCTTTATTGCTTATTCTACGAGACGTGGATCGACCCACGGCCTTTCAATGAGATGTGTGAAATTTTGAACTCAGCTCTCTTGGGGCCAAAACAGAATGCTTTACCTCTTTCCCTACACTGATATACTTGCATTCTCTGAAGATGCCAGCCACAGATGCTGGTGAAATGTCAGGAATAGGACTTGAGCATATAGAACATGGTCACATAGACTGAAAAACCCACAAAAAATCTATGGATTCCGGCCATGAAAGCCTTTGACTTCATATACTTGGGCTGGGAAATGATTCAAGTGGAATTGAAGTCCATTCCATGAAGATACTAGGTGCTATCCCAACAAAGGCAGCATAATATTTTTGCACAACTAATACTGAAGAGGAATTTGAGGTCACCAGCAAGGCCTATTGACAAATGTAGGCTTCAGTCTATGGGATGCTTGTCACAAAGAGCTGTGGTTCGTTCTCCCTGCTCTATATTTTGTAGACAGGTTCCCTCTTTGCAACAATGGTTGCCCATCCACCACCCTTGGAGACGCAGAACAACTGTGAAATCAGACAGAAGCAGAAATATGTCCCCAGCACCCAAAACACAGAGCCGTTGGCACCAAGGGAAATATAGATATATGCCCTGGGCACTAGGGGACTCTAATCTTGCTTGTTTGCCAAGCAAAGGACCTAGTCCACAGGCTGATCCCTCCTTCTCTGTGTGTCTCAATTTCTCTTCGCTCCCGCAAGAGCATCTGAAGTTCTGGTGGTTCTGATATTCTGATGGTTCAAGGAGCACTTGAAGTTCGGATGGTTCAAGAAGAGCCTTTCTTGGGCTCCACGGAGGGCAAAGTGCCGGGCAAAGAGGGTTACAGTTCATCTTTCCCTAAACTAGGGCTCTCTCCGGCGGCTTCAGTTGGGCTTGGTATGGGCCCTTCCACCGCTGGTGTCTGCTCCAGAGGCAGCTCTGTTTCCTCTGTATTGAAGAGCATCCTCACCAAGTCATCCGCTTGGACCCTCTCCTGCGGAAAGTGAGAAAAGAAGAGACAAGTCTTAGCAATTCATGGGAGAGGCGTTGAAGCACGTAGCATTTTATTCTTTAAAAACTGACCAAAAAGCTGCCAGTTTGTTCTCATCCCCCTTCCTCCTATGCTTTATTTATACAGAGTGATTCGATAAAGGATGGCGCAAAAGTAAAGCTGCAGGCCTTCGGTTTTGGCACCATTCTTTTTGAATCACCCCGTACAGTTGGGCCTCCATATGCGTGGGTGTTTTATTCATGGATTCAACCCTCCATGGATCGAAAATATTCCCCAGAAGTATACATTCCAAAAAGCAAACCTTGATTTTGCCATTTTATGCATGGGACACCATTTTTACTGTGCCATTGTACTGAATAACCACACCGCTTTGAGTCCCTGTACTGGGAGGAAGGCAGGGAATATATAAACATAACAACAACAACAACAACGATAATAGTAATAAATAGGAATTGAGCATCCCTCGATTTTGGTATCCATGTCCTGGAACCAAATCTCACTGTAATCTCTCCATATCAGGATTTAAAGAGGCTTAAAAAGGAGTTCAACACACCAAAAGGTTCATATTAAAATGCAATTTAATTGGCTGTGCAATTCAAGCCAGTGTGGTGCAGTGGTTTGAGCATGGGACTATGATTCTGGAGACCAGGGTTTGAATCCTAGATTGGCCGTGGAAACCCATTGGGTGCCCTTGGGAGAGTCACACTCTCTCAGCCTCAGGGGAAGGCAACGGCAAACCTCTGAACAAACCTTGCCAAGAAAACCCTGTGTTAGGCTTGCCATAAGTTGGAAATGACTTCAAGGCACACAACAAGAACAAGAACAGTGGCCAGAAGATGCATTTTGTTTGAGAAAAAGGTCTCTTCTGGGTCTAAAATGCGCTGCAAGGTGGGAAATGTAACACTAATGACCCACATGCCACCTTGAAGTCCTTTGGAGGGCAAACATTTTGATCCCCTGGTGCACCATGAGATCCACAAAAAGACAGCAAGGACCAGACACACTATAACTTTCACTCACATGCTATTTTTTAAAAAAAGACCTTGGAACAAGTAACAGTGATTTATTTACTTTTCCAAGCTTAGTAACATTTTGGAGACCTTTTCTTTTTCTCCTGGCAGGAGGGGAGTTCTGCAAAAATGGGAATGCTGGGGCAGATGTTTTCCTACCCCACAGTTTAGAAAGGTAATAAAACAAAATTGCATTCAGAAACAATTGGCAGGTTGTCCAGGTAATGCAATAACAAAGTCCCCACTGTATCCCATATTACAGAAACAACTCCTGCTATTAGGACAACAAAGTGGCATTGTTGAAATAGTGGCTGCAAATGTAAGAGCCGATGTTGCACAGATAGATTTTCTATTTGGATGTTTTTATTTTGCTTTTTCTCATAGAGAGGGAGCCACATTTCCCTTTCCAGCTAACCGAAGGTGCAAGGTTTTGAATCTCATTCTGCGATGGATGTCTTGCAAGACCCTGGCCCTGACTGAACATCATAAAGAAAACTGTGTTTAGTCTCAAAGATGCTCTCTACATACTATTCTACAGACTTAACATGGCTATATCTTTGAATTCTATTTCTAATTCTACTATGGAGTTTATCACATGGGAGGGAAGAGCCCAAATCCTATAGATAAACAGGGTTTAAAGCCGGGAATATCCCGCAAGAGCGGGATTGTTTTCAGATGACATTGTGCAACTTGGGCATTAACACAACATTAAATCCTGAAGTTAAAAAGCGGCATGATTTTGCGGCTTTCCACATGGGTTAAATTCAGGTTAATGTAAAAATCGCCTGACATGTCTGAAAACAATCCAGCTCTTGCAGTATATTCCCAGGATTTTAAACCCCATTTATCCACAAGATTTGGGTGCTTTGCCTCCCATGTGAAAAAGTACTATATCTTTGAATTTTATTTGCAGGGTTGCTGTGGTTTTTAAGTATTAGTTCTTCAGCTACAACCTTGGCTTCAAGTAACTCTAAGAACTTTCTGATGTTTGCAAGAGCCGCTGGACTTTGCTTATTTTCCTTCTCTCATCCTCCTTTCCATTTTTGTTAGCTGCTTTATAAATAAACATAATTATCTCAATGCACAAATGGGTCAGATGGGCAGCAACATCTTTATTTATTAAATTTATTTATATCCCACTTTCATTCCAGAATTGGGACTCACAGTGAAAAGGAACAATACAATTTAAAAAATATAGTTAATTCTTCATTTCACCACAGCATTGCAGGACAAGCATTACAAAGTGAGACCAGATGCAGAAAGTGTGTGCTTGGAGAGGAGATTTTAGCCCAGGTAGCATTTGTACTGCAGAAATAATCTGGTTTGACATCGCTTTAACCACTGTGGCTCAATCTATGGGATATTGGGAATTGTAGTTTGTGTGGCAACACAGAAAATATCTCACAAAAAGTACCTTTCACAAAATTGCACAGCACTGGGTCATAGCAGTTAAAGTGGTGTCAAACTGCTTTATTTCTGCAGTCATAAAACTGAAAGGACTGGTCACTTGTGGCCCTTAGCTAAAGTTCTGTCTGTTGCTTTTCTTGTTAAATATTTTTGCAGAAAGCCCCATAAATGAAATAATTTGAAAAAAAAAAAAAAAAGAAGGGGAGAGACTGAGGCTGTATGCACACTGCAGAAATAACCCAGTTTGGCACCGCTTTAATTGCCATGGCTCAATACAATGGAAAATTCCATAGCATTGAGCGAGGGCAGTTAAAGCGGTATCAAACCAGATTGTTTCTGCAGTGTGGATAGACTCAGAGAGAGAAAGATGCAGGAGCAAACTACTTACACGCTCACTGTGGCGCGGATCCAGTGTGAACCACAGAGCAATGGCACAGCGCTGGCCCTTGGTGACTGCTTTCACACCATGAGGGTTTTCCGCGCCGGAGGAAAAACCCACCGCTCGTCCGCACTGGGGCTGCACTTCAGCCTGAAGACGAAACATGGGGAATGAGAGAAAAAAGTACTAAAATAAGGTGCTGGGCTGAATCAGGGATGGTTGGTCCAGTTTCACTTTCCTCCTCTCCAGTCATAGTTCGACACAATAACTATGGAGTTTATCACACTAGCGAGATTCCGTGGGCAAACGGGATTTAATCACGGTATAATGGGAATGAAACCCAGAAATACCCAGAGTTTATCACACGACTTCGTACTTAACGTGCAATAATGCAAAGTTAATCCGCAGTTAAAGTGGAGGAAACCAGCAGCTTTTTACTTTTGGAACAAACCAAATTTTAAAAGCTGCTGGTTTCCTCCACTTTAACTGCAGATTAACTTGGTGTTATTGCACT
The DNA here is from genome assembly GCA_034509955.1 of Urosaurus nigricauda. Classification (NCBI taxonomy): domain Eukaryota; kingdom Metazoa; phylum Chordata; class Lepidosauria; order Squamata; family Phrynosomatidae; genus Urosaurus; species Urosaurus nigricauda. The sequence continues at coordinate 2,529,637 of JAOEGL010000008.1, read as the reverse complement.
TTGCGTTATTTTGCTGTGAAAAACTAACCGAATTTACACATCCACTTTAAATTCGAATGTAAGTTAAATCCCGTTTGCCCGCGGAAGACTCCCTAGTGTGATAAACACCTATGCCATGAAATGAATAAATCCTTCAGTGCAAATGTCTAGGTGACCTTAGCTAGGCTGTATTTTCTCAGCACCCCTACCCTTTGCAATATGGGAATAATGCTACTGGCCTCTCTTTCAGGATTAGGGAAAGTTTAGAGGAATGTGAATGCTTTCATGGCTGGCATCCAGTTTTTTGTAGGTTTTTTGGGCTATGTGGCCATGTTCTAGAAAAGTTTGTTTCTGATGTTTCACCAGCATCTGGCATCAAAGATTTTCACTTTTCTCCAAAGATGCCAGCCACAGATGTTGGGGAAACATCAGGAACAAACTCTTCTAGAATATGGCCACAAAGCCCAAAAACCCACAAAAAACTTTATACAGTGGTCCCCCTGGTTACGAAATTAATTCGTTCCGGCACCTTTTTCGTAAGCCGAAAATTTCGTAACCCGGGGCCTATTTCCCATAGGAAATAGGTAATCCGTTCCGAGGCCTGGCCAAAGTCTGGCCTGGCGGGGGCCTCCTGGCTGAGGAAAGGAAGGTCCGATCCGGCGGATCGGGCCTTCTTTTCGTCAGCCGCAGGGGCCTCCTGGCTGGGGAAGGGAAGGTCCGATCCGGCAGATCGGGCCTTCCTTTCGTCAGCCGTGGAGGCCCAGCCTGGCTGGGGAAGGGAAGGTTCCCTTCCCCAGCCAGGCTGGGCCTCCGCGGCTGAGGCGAAAGGAAGGCCCGATCTGCCGGATCGGGCCTTCCTTTCGTTAGGCGCAGAGGCCCAGCCTGGCTTCCCCAGCCAGGCTGGGCCTCCGCGGCTGAGGAGAAAGGAAGGCCCGATCCGCCGGATCGGGCCTTCCTTTCTCCTCAGCTGCGGAGGCCCAGCCTGGCTGGCCTCCGCGCCTAACGAAAGGAAGGCCCGATCCGGCGGATCGGGCCTTCCTTTCTCCTCAGCCGCGGAGGCCTCCTGGCTGTCCCTTCTCCGAAGCCTGGCTCAGCCGCGGAGGCCTCCTGGCTGTCCCTTCTCTGAAGCCTGGCTTCGGAGGAGAAGGGACGAAGGGCTGTCCCTTTTTCTCCGAAGCCTGGCTTCGGAGGAAAAGGGCCATTTCGTTACTTTCGCAAGCCGGGGCCATTATTTCAGCCCTGGCTCTTTCGTATATCGGGGTTTTCGTTAGGCGGGGGATTCGTATCCCGGGGGACCACTGTATAGGAATGATCGGCAAAGTGCAGCCTTTCAGTCCTAGCCCAGAGTGTCAGTTCAGCAACATCCAGAGAGACATAATTTCCCCAACCATAGCTGAGAGGTAGGACAAGAAACAGAAGCACTAAGTGAACGCTGAGATGACTAGAGGGAACAGAGCAAATTCTGTTCCGTCTTTCTGTTTCAGATTGCAAAATCCAACAAAATTACCCTTGCAAGGATTCCTGTCCCTACTACAGCATAGGCACGCAATCCTTGACTATAAACAGAATCGATCCACTCACCGTGATCGTCGTAGCATCCAGTTCCGTGAAATAAAAGGCGCCACCTTCAAAATCCCCATTTAAATAAAGGATGGCACTAGAATGAGATGTAAAAACAAGATGGCAGAACTTACTCAATATTTTTTGTTCTTCACTGGGAGATGAAATCTAGCTGAGCAGGGAAAACGTTGAACTCAACTCCTCTTGGATTCATCACACCATTAATCTGATTAATCTAATCAAGGGAAGGTGCAACATTTCCAGGCCTGTTGGGTTAACGTGGAGCTGTCTACACTGCAGAAATAATCATAGAATCATAGAGTTGGAAGAGACCACAAGGGCCATTCAGTCCAACCCCCTGCCATGCAGGAACTCTCCATCAAAGCATCCCCGACAGATGGCCATCCAGCCTCTGCTTAAAGACCTCCAAGGATGGAGACTCCACCACTCTCCGAGGGAGTGTGTTCCGCTGTCGAACAGCCCTTACTGTCAGGAAGTTCCTCCTAATGTTGAGGTGGAATCTCTTTTCCTGCAATATTCGGAGGAACTTCCTGACAGTAAGGGCTGTTCGACAGTGGATCACACTCCCTCGGAGAGTGGTGGAGTCTCATTCCTTAGAGGTCTTTAAGTAGAGGCTGGATGGCCATCTGTCAGGGATCCAGTTTGACTGCCATGTTTCAATGCTATGGAATGCCAAGATTTTTAGCCCTGTGAGACATTTAGCTTTCTGTTGGAGCGCTTTGGTGCCACAATAAACCACAACTCCCCAAATTCCATAGCACTGAGCCATGGCAGCTAAAGTGCTGTCAAACTGGATTATTTCTCCCGTGTGGGTGCAGCCTGCAGCAGTGGCCCACCAATGTCTGAAAAGCCCTTGAGACATTATGTTGAATGTTGAGAGGGACCAACAAGCAGAAGCCTTTGCAAACGACATCACAGAAGCACAGCAGCCAGGCTATTTAAATAAGTGGTTTGTAAAAATAATGTTTTTGCCCCTGCTTTTCCAACAGCTTTTTGCCCCTGCTTTTCCAACCTGTAATCCCGAAATGTGTATGCTGGAGGCTCCTTGACACACACCAGGGCCTCTGCATTCAGGATGCAATTGTCCACATGCACAGGATGGCTGGGATCCACTCGGTCCTCCTGTTTATCTATGGGAAGAGGCAGGCAGAAGCATTGAGACTCCATCACAGCGAATCCAACTATCCATGCATCCCTCCATCCCTGCATTTGCAACAAAGTACAACAGCATCCCAAAATCCACAAAACAGTGATAGCTTTCTTTGACCGGTCAAAAGAAAGGTATCACTGTTTTATGGAATTTGGATGTTATTTTACTTTGCTTTATAGCAAAGAAGTTTCCAAAAGTAAAAAGGTGTCATTTTCGTCCACTTTCCATTTGCTTTATTTTTGCGTTATTGCTGTTTGGGGGAAACATTTTCTACCCCCCCCCCCATGCATTTGCATTTTTTTCCTACTTTAAAATCCCGTTTCTGAGCGGGATTCATCTAGTGTGATAAGGTCCTATGACATGTTTGCCTTGGGGTCGCCATAAGTCAGAAACAAACTAATATGGTGTTGGACCCAGGCACATTAGGAAGAAAGTAAGTTCCAGCCCCCCCTACGTCAGATTGCTTAAGAAGCACTGTGACAGAGGACCATCAAGGGCACTGGCCTCCTTGAGCATATAAGAAAACCAGAAATTGTTTCCTCTTTCCACACTTGGTCCCACCAGGAACACCCCAAAGCAACCCACATGGCACAGATGATGTGCCAACCTGCCAAGCAGACATTTACCTTCGATAGCGGTGCGGCACACCAAGTGGGAGTAGGAGAAATACAACGGGACGTCGAGGCGGAAGTAGGACTCCATCACTCGCCGGACCTTCTCCGTCACGTTGTAGTAGAGGTAGGCACTGTGCATGGGCACTGTGCCCTCTTGTCCCAGCTGCAGAGGCAAGAAACACATAAGGGAGATTGTCTCACATGCAGAGGTCACTCCAGCTGACTTCTCCCCAAAGAAACCAGGAGGACATATATGCCTTTCCTCCTCCAGGATCTTCTGCCCTGACGGATAATGGTCCCCAGTTCGCCATGCTTTCGAGGGCTTACCTTGAGTGCTTTGTAGACCGTCACGCCATAAAACGTTTCGCTGGGTGTGTGAGGGGAGGTCTTCCCGCGATATCCGTCTCCAGCAGAAGCAGCTGCCTGGGGAGGAGAAAGAAAGAGGTCTATATAACATACTTTCTGGTCCCTGTTTTGTTGGGGTTGGCTCCCCGAAGCTGTTCATCCAAAGGAAAGGCCTAAACTGGTGGGAACAGGACAGCACCCCAAGACTGTCTGTGTAGCTTTCCTCTGAATCAGAGAATCCTAGATTTGGAAGAGACCCCAAGGACCATCCATTCCAACTCCCTTCTGCCATGCAAGAAGATGCCATCAAAGCCTTCCTGATAAATGCTGATCCAGTGTCTGTTTAAAAATCTCCAAAGAAGGAGACTCCATCCCGAGAGGTTGTTAAACACTTTGGTTTCAGAGTCCATATCATGCACTCATAGGTTCTGATGCCATCTTAAAACTTATCAGTTTCCTTCTGGCTGTTGCCAGGATTGAGATAGCCAAAAACTGGAAAGTTGAATATTGCAAAATGGTGGTCTAGACTCTAGGACTTGTGGTTAATGGAGAAAATTGCAGGTCATAAGAACAGAGCGAGAGGTTTACGCTTTGGATTGACTTTTCATAAGATCTGGCACCCATTTATTGAGTACATCCTGCGGGATTTAGTCTCTAGACATCCCCCAATTTTAGCTAAATTTTTTTGGAATGATGTCTTTCAGGGTCCCTGGATATACTTTTGTCTATAATTTTCAGGGCATTATCTGGGTTATTGTTTTTATTTAGTGTTGTATTGGTGTACTGTTTGTTGTCATTTTTGTTTTAGAATGTATTAATAAATGTAATTAAAAAAAAGAACTGCAGAAGGGGTATATCACTTTATTAGAGGAATAAAAGAAGATTACTATTTAAAGGAAGCAAATAAATACTGTGTTAAAGTAAGACACAGAAACTGTATAAAGGCTGAAAAATATAGGTAAAAAAGGAAAGCAAACTTGATGCATCATAAGTTCATATACAATAGTAATTAATGTTATGGTTAAGATCAAGTTGATTAAGAGTAAGTAGATTATGAGATCTGAAATACACGGGGATAAATCAGTAGTTCTAGGAAGTATCAGAATGGGGTTGGCGTTAGTTTGTGATAATAACTGAATGTAAAATAAAAATAGTTATGTAGGTTAGAGTTGTCTGTTATGTATGCATATGTCTGATGCTTGTGTATGTATATTGTGTATGTATTTTATTCAATATATTAGAACTGTAGAAGGCACCCATGTGCCAGTGAGTCTAACCTCCCCTGCAATGCAAGGTCTCCAGCTAAAGTATCCTTAACCTTTGCTGAAGATGCCCATAGAATCTTATTTGCATCTCCTTCCAAGCAGCCTTTGCTGAAGGCATCATGCACAAAAAGAACGCTGGATTTCGTGAGATGGCACACTTTTGACACTAGTTCTGAGACACAGAAGCGCAGGACTCAAGTTCCGTCTCTAGCTGTTCCAAGAAGCATGCAAAAGGTGGCAAGGCTGTGAAAGACCAGTAGCAGATACCCTGCTTGTGGAACCATCCCAAACCCATGTGTCAATGGGGCCACAGTAAAAGGACTGGTGGGATGTTACTCACATTTGTTAGCCTCTGCAAAGCCCTACACTCTTCCTCAGAGAGGACGCCGTCCACTACCACACGCTGGGAGCCGTTGAGCAGTTTGGAGTTCATGGTGACGCTGAGGCCGTCATAAACCAAAGGTCCTCCTACGGTGGTGAGAAAAATCAAGGAGTGACCAAGAACTGGGGGACTTCCCATCCAGCTGAGATGCAAGATTGAACCCACTTTCCTCTGTCACGTTCCTTGACACCTTCTCACCTTCCCGCACAAGTTTACTCATGTCCGTTGACTCCTTTGTTTTCTCTTCCACCAGGGTCTCGATCTCCTTCATGAGGTTGCCAATCTCTTCTGAGATGCGGGCTGCTGTCTCACGCTCCACCCTGGAGAAAAGATGCAGAGACAATGTTGGCAACGTTGGAGACCAGACCTGGAGCAGCTGGGAGAGAAGCCGGGGAAGAGCTGAGTTCAAATCTCTACTCATCCCAGAGACGGGGGACATCATTTTGGTTTCCACCAGGCACCAACACTAGAGCATCCAAATGCTCTTTGTAAGAAAACTAAGATTTTAGCAGTGTGTGAAAAGCAGCTTGCAAGCCTCAGTTGTTAGTGAAGAGTGAGGATAAGCTTAGAAATACTAGTTTTTTTAATGGTATCTGCTGGGGTTTCGTTCCTGTGGTTAGCAAAATCTACGGATGTTTAGGTTCCATTAAATACAATTTGGTTCTGAGCTGAAAGGCAGCCAAGGTAGAAGAACCAGAGACACAAGCAAAGAAAAATGATTCAAAGGACTCTCACTTCTGTTTCTCTCTCAGCCGCTTGGGGATCACCTCTAGCGGAGTCCATGTGTCCTTAAAGACAAGATTGTGGGAGTGGGAGAAAACGTAAATACTGTAATACCATTTCCCTTGCCCCCCCGAGCCAAACCCCATTTTTGCATGAAGGCCCTGCATTTCCCCCTCAATTACCATCTCCTCCTAAAGTTAGAAGGCAGTGTGGTGCAAGTACTAAAGTAGGACTGGGAAATCCATCTGTTGGGAGATCCATTACCGAGTTGTAGGTCAGAAAGATCTGGAAAGCCACCTTTCTGTTAAAGAGAGCTTAGAAAGCATGGTCGCTGGGCGTCTGGGGGATTCTGGATGTTGCAATACTTTCAAGCTTTGGTCTTAAAACTCTATCAAATTTAACAAACTATCAAAGGATGTTTGCTGGTTGTCTGCATGTTGTAATACTTCCAAGTTGTGTCTTAGCACACTAAGGATGTCTCTGCTGACAGCAGAGGTGAGCAAATACCCAGGTATTTCCAGACAGTCATTCCCAGTTTCTTGCTAATGCCAGCATTTTTGTGTGTGGGTTTTCCTTTCCGTTCTAAAAGATACAAATGCTCCTCCCAAGACTTAGTGAAGAGCAGTAAGAGCCCAAAACTAAAATCTACTGGTATGTTTGGTCCACCAGCTTTAGCCTTTGCCACCCTCTAAGAATTTAGCCTTTTAGTTTAGCCGGCATCCATAGATTTTTGTGGGTTTTTCAGGCTATGTGGCCATGTTCCCGAAGAGTTTATTCCTGCTGATTCATTCTCTGTAGATGCCAGCCACAGATGCTGGTGAAATGTCAGGAATAAACTCTTCCAGAACACGGATACATAGCTTGAAAATTCACAAAAAACTATGGATGCCAGCCATGAAAGCCTTTGACTTCACAATTTAGCTTTTGCCCCCCCATTCCCTGGATTACCGGGTCCACAAAGGGAATCCCAAAGACGTCGTAGGCGAAAAAGAGCAGCTCCTTCTCCAGTAAGCTGCGCCTCCGGTAGATCTGGACGTTCTGAGAAGGTGCAAGAAGATAAGAGGCAAGTTGAGTGATCAAGTTAAATCAATTGGCTTAAATGCTGGCCAGGAAACATGGACAGAAGCAGAGGGCAAGCTCTAGGTGCATTTCCTTCACTATGAATGAAACACACACACACACAACTCTGAATAAAGCCCAACCCATCCAAGTTTCATTGCTGAGGAAATATCTAAAGCCCTGTTTAGGGATTCCCCCTCCCATTCACACACACATGTTGAACTGTGCCTTGATCATTCTTGCATTACCTATGGCACTTCCTAACGTAAGATGTGGTGATTCTAAGCAACCCAGATGCCATTTTGGGTGGGCTAGTATGGGTAGTGGTTTGAGTGTTGGACTATGACTCTGGAGACCAGGTTTTGAATCCTGGCTTGGCCATAAAACCCACTGGATGACTTCAGGGAAGTCATATGCTCTTAGGAGTTTATCACACAGGGTACTTACCGCTGCCTAAACTTTGCCCAAGTGCTTCCCAAACGTTTCAGAAGTGCCAGAGGTGAGATCATCTGTCACGCTTCTGAAACATCACAGAAGCTTCCTGCTTTCTTTCCGTCGCTGAAGCATTCACGGGGAAGCTTCGGAAAAGACATTTTTATTAACGAAAGATCCCATTAATTAAAATGGCTTCCCCACGAATGCTTCTGCAACAGAAGGAAAACGGGAAGCCACTATGACGTTTCAGAAGCGTGACGGATGATCCCATCTCCGGCGCTTCTGAAATGTTCGGGAAGGACTTGGGCAATGTTTAGGCAGTGGTAAGTACCCTGTGTGATAAACTCCTATGTTTCAGAGGATGGCAATGGTAAACCTCCTCTGAACAAACCTTGCCAAGGAAACCCCATGATAAGTCACCATAAGTCAGAAATGACTCGAAGGCACATGACAACAACTACAGACTTGTCAAGCCTACTGACTGTTATCCCTTTCTTTTGGTTCATGTGGGAACCAATGATACTGCAAAGCACAGCTTTCAGAAGATCATAAGAAATTATGAGGATCTGGGTAGGAAGCTGAAAGAGATGGATGCACAGGTTGTCATCTCATCTCTTCTCCCGGTAGAAGGGTATTGTCCAGGAAAGGATGGGCTGCATCTCACTCCAGTTGGCAAAAACGTTTTTGCCAATAGTCTCAAAAATCTGATCAGGAGGGCTTTAAACTGAGTTATATGGAGGAGGGAGACATTATTCTGGAAGGCAAAAGGGCTGGAGAAAATAGTCAAAATGACATAGAGGGAACAAGGCAAACAGTGCAAGGACCCAACAGTGGGAAGCAAAAAAAAAATAAAAAAAAAAAATTGCACAGGCAGCAAGTAAACGGAACACATGTTCTTAGATGTCTCTACACTAATGCACAGAGTATGGGAAATAAACAGGATGAACTGGAACTCCTAGCACAGCAAAGCAAATATGATATAATAGGCATCACTGAAACCTGGTGGGATGAGTCTCATGATTGGAATGTAGAAATAAAGGGGTGTAACCTTTTTAAGAGAAACAGGCCAAACAGGAAAGGAGGAGGAATAGCATTATATGTCAGGGATATTTACACCAGTGAAGAGATCCAGGAAGTCAATACTGGAAGCCAGGTGGAGAGCATCTGAATAAAAATTAAAGGAGAGGGAAACAACAGGGATGTTACTGTGGGAGTCTACTACAGACCCCCGACTCAGGCAGAGGAATTGGATGATGCCTTTCTAGAACAGATGACCACACACTCAGAAAGGAGAGATGTAGTAGTGATGGGGGATATTTGCTGGAGGTCAAACTCAGCCAAGTCCTCAAGGTCTAGCAAATTCCTCACTTGCCTGAAAGACAATTTCATTGTCCAAAAAGTGGAAGAGGCAACAAGGGGATCAGCTATTTTAGATCTGATCCTAACCAACAGGGAAGACCTAGTTGATGGGGTGCAAGTGGTTGGATCCTTAGGTGGAAGTAACCATGTTCTCCTGGAGTTTGTTATACAGCGTAAAGGGGAAGCCAGGCATAGTCAGACACGCATTCTAGACTATAGGAGAGCTGATTTCAATAAACTTAGAGAAATACTGGGGGTGATCCCATGGTCAGGAAAACTAAAAGAGAAGGGAGTTCAAGACGGATGGGAGTTTCTCAAAAGGGAGATACTGAAGGCACAATTTCAAACAGTTCCAATGAGGAAGAAAAATGGAAGATGTCTCAAGAAGCCAGGATGGATTTCTAAGGAACTTTCAATTGAGATAAGACTTAAACAGAACATGTATAAGAAATGGAAAAATGGGGAAATCACCAAAGAGGAATTCAAACAGATAGCCAGGACATGTAGGGGTAAAATCAGAAAAGCTAAAGCACAGAATGAACTCAGGCTTGCTAGAGAGGTTAAAAACAATAAAAATGGCTTTTTTGGGTATGTCCGAAGCAAAAGGAAGAAGAAGGAAACAGTAGGGCCACTGCGTGCAGAAGATGACAAAATGCTAACAGGGGACAGAGAAAAGGCAGAATTACTCAACAGCTTCTTTGATTCAGTCTTCTCAGAAAAGGCAAAGGGTGCTCAACCTAAGGATAATGGGGAAGAAGACAGAATAGGGGAATTTCAGCACAGAATAAGTAAAGAGATAGTACAGGAATACTTGGTTAACCTAAATGAATTTAAGTCTTCAGGACCAGATGAACTACATCCAAGGGTATTAAAAGAACTGGCAAATGTAATATCGGAACCATTGGCAATAATCTTTGAGAACTCCTGGAGAACAGGAGAAGTCCCAGCAGACTGGAGGAGGGCAAACGTCGTCCCCATCTTCAAAAAGAGGAAAAAAGAGGATCCCAACAATTATCGTCCAGTTAGTCTGACATCAATACCAGGAAAGATTCTAGAGCAGATCATTAAACAGAGAGTCTGTGAACATTTAGAAGTCAATGCCATAATCACAAAAAGCCAACATGGGTTTCAGAGAAACAAGTCCTGCCAGACAAATCTGATCTCTTTTTTTGATAAAATTACCAGCTTGGTAGATGAAGGGAATGCTGTGGATATAGTATACCTTGATTTCAGTAAGGTATTTGACAAGGTTCCCCATGACATTCTCGCAAACAAGCTTGTAAAATTTGGGCTAGACAAGGTAACTGTTACATGGATTTGTAATTGGTTGCCTGGCCGAACTCAAAGGGTGCTTAACAACAGCTCCTTTTCAACCTGGAAAGAAGTGACCAGTGGGGTCCCACAGGGTTCTGTCCTGGGCCCAGTGCTATTCAACATCTTTATTAATGACTTGGATGACAGAATTGGGGGCATACTTATCAAATTTGCAGATGACACTAAACTAGGAGGAGTAGCCAATACTCCGGAAGACAGGGTCAAAATTCAAAATGACCTGGATAGACTAGAAAGCTGGGCCAATGCTAACAAAATGAAATTCAATGAGGAGAAATGTAAGGTACTGCACTTAGGGTGCAAAAATGAAATGCACAGATATAGGATGGGGAACATCTGGCTGAATGAAACTACGTGTGAAAGGGATCTAGGAGTCCAAGTAGACTACAAGTTGAACATGAGTCAACAGTGCGATGCAGCAGCTAAAAAAAGCCAATGCTATTTTAGGCTGCATCAATAGAAGTATAGCATCTAGATCAAGAGAAGTAATAGTGCCACTCTATTCTGCTTTGGTCAGGCCCCACCTGGAATACTGTGTCCAGTTCTGGGCACCACAATTCAAAAAGGATGTGGAGAAACTGGAGTGGATCCAAAGGAGGGCAACTAAATTGGTGAACGGTCTAGAAACCATGCCCTATGAGGAACGACTTAGGGAGCTGGGGATGTTTAGCCTGGAGAAGAGGTTAAGAGGTGATATGATAGCCCTGTTCAAATATTTGAAGGGATGTCATATTGAGGAGGGAGGGAGCTTGTTTTCTGCTGCTGCAGAGACTAGAACGCGGAACAATGGATGCAAGCTGCAGGAAAAAAGATTCCACCTCAACATTAGGCAGAACTTCCTGACAGTAAGGGCTGTTCGACAGTGGAACACTCTCCCTCTGACTGTAGTGGAGTCTCCTTCCTTGGAGGTCTTTAAGCAGAGGCGGGATGGCCATCTGTCGGGGATGCTTTGATTGGGAGTTCCTGCATGGCAGGGGGTTGGACTGGATGGCCCTTGTGGTCTCTTCCAACTCTATGATTCTATAGAATCAATGGGGCTTTCTAGATTGGCAGGAAAGTGTGACATGAAGTTGCCTTTTCCTTAATGCTTAGCAGCTGCACCACAGCCTTTAGATGGAGCTGCGCTGTTCCGCAGTTTTAAAAAAAGAAGCTGGGAAAACCAGCACCTTTTTAAAGGCGCTTCTTCTCCCCTAAAACGCAAAAAAAGCGTTTTCATGGCACACTTTCCCTTTTTCTCATCTAAAGGCTAGAGTTTCATGCAGCCATGAACACACTTCTTTTTGCCAATCTAGAAAGCCCTATAGACTCTTAAAGTTGGAAGAGATCTCAAGGGCCATCCAGTCCAAGCCCCTGCCATGCAGGAATACAGAATCAAAGCACCAGCAGTCACTGGAACAAGCAGTATTCTTAACCCAAGGGAAGAAGACAGAAAACTTTTAAGAGGCAATACTCACCTCTCTGGCCTGTATGTCCTTGGTCAGGTTCTCTCCAAGCACAGCTGTGTAGTAAGCCAGGTTCTGGTTCATGACTTCGTCATTCGGGAAAAATAGTAAAAATGTCCTGGCACATTCAATAGCCTTCTCGTAGTCACCGCCTGGAAAGGAGGGAACGTCAGGTCAAGCGGATGATGGAAACAGGAGTGTGAGCACCGACATGCTTTTTGTCGTTTTTGCGTGCCTTTAAGTCATCTACGACTTATGGCAACCCAAAAGCAAGCCTATTACAGGCTGAGAATGTGACTTGCCTTAGTTCACCCACTGGGTTTCCAGGACTGAGTGAAAAACTGAGCTCTCCGACAGAAACGGCTAAATATCTCACAAAATATCTGCAGATCCCAGAAAACCCAAAGCATTGAGTCATGCCAGTTAAAGTGGTGCCAAATTGCATTATTTCTGCACTTCAGATTAGGCACAAATAATATGCTTTGGCCAATACTTAGGTCCAGAATTTGTCTTTATTTAAGGACAAAGAACTGCAGCACTCCCCATCAGCTTTAGATAAAAAAGTTTTTATTTCTGGCACATGTGGAGGGAAAGGATGCCCCCTACAGGGAACAATTCACCACAAAATAGTCTAAGTGGGATTGTGATGGCCCTTTTTCACATTAGGCAACGATGGCACTTTGATACCACTTTAATGGCCATGGATCCATTTTAAGGAATTTTGTAGTTTTGTGCGTTATTCTGAATTCTCAGCCGGAGAGCTCTGGTGCCTCGCCAAACTACAAATCCCATTTAAACATGATGTGACTATGGCAGTAGAAGGCACGTCTTCCCTTTTGTGGCAACGACAGCCTAGCAATCTTATTTTTGTAGCTAACTACATGTTACATCATCATTTGTGTGTATATACAAAGAGCCAGAATGGTGTAGTGGCAGGACTACATTGGACTATGACTCTGGAGATGAGGGTTCGAATCCCACTCAGCCATGGAAGCTCACTGGATGATCTTGGGCAAGTCACATACTCTCAGTCTGAGAAAACCTCAGGATCTTAGGGTAGCCATAAATCAGAAACAACTTGAAGGCACATGGCAACCACAAATACCGCCTCGAGTCGTGAGGAGAGGCGGGTAAGAAATATAATAGTAGTAACAACAACAACAACAACAACAACAGTGACAACAACAACAGCTCCTTTAAAGTTCAGACTCAAAATCAGAGTGAATGTATAACCCCACTGACATGGTCACCTCCTAAACTAGACCCAGATGCCAACTCTCTTGCCACATTTACTCTGGGAGCACAATTTCAGAACCTTATATTATCCAACCATAGCATCAGAGGTTCATTCAATTGTTCATATTCTAATGTAATCTATGCCAGTGCTTCTCTGGCTATCCAGCCATTTTCCCACCTAATGGTGGTACAATATTTGCATCCACTGGACATAACAGTTTCTTTCCTTCATGAAAATGTTCAGCCAATGGCTCAGGGACCTGATGATGGGATTGCCATTTTTGAGTAGCACTGGTCTATAATGCCCTCTGCCAGCCTTGCCCTTCCGCAGAGCACAGAGGGTCAATGTCCTTACGCGAAACTGACACAATTTTGACTCTGGGTGTTGCAAAATTCCAAAACGTCATGTGAAGCAGAGGACACCATCACTGACCTTCAGGTAGCAGTTGTGGAGCAAAGAAACTTCAAAAGACGATGAGGCAAAATAGAAAGAGAGAGAGAAAGACAGCTGAGTTGCAATAACGAGATAAGTTCCATCTCAACCCAGAGGACTAAACTGGGATAAAGGATGCTTAACGGACTTACATGGGTTAATTGGTTTATCTAGTAGCAGAATATTCATGTTACCAGCAACGGTTTGGGAAAATGCAAGTGTTAGAATAGTAAGAACCATTAATAAAGTCATTACTGTGAAGTCAAAAGCTTTAATGGACGGCACCCATATTTTTTGTGGGTTTTTCGGACTCTGTGGGCCATGTTCTAGAAGAGTTTGTTCCTGATGTTTCACCAGCATTTGTGGCTGGCATCTTCAGAGAATGCTGGCATGGAAGAGAGTTGGGTATATACACACATGCACACACACACACACACACACATACTGACCCTGGGGTGATCTACATACATACATACATACATACATACCCAACTCATGCCAGCATTCTCTGAAGATTCCAGCCACAGATGCTGGAGAAACGTCAGAAATAAACTCTTCTAGAACATGGCCACATAGCCTAAAAAACCCACAAAAACTACAGTCATTACTGTCAACATTTAATTTCCTTCTAACTTGTCAACTATCCCACCAACTTACTGTTATAGTATGCAAACTGAAGGTAGTTGAAATGCGATGGAAGGAAGTCCTCGAGGGGCTTGTCACGTCCAGGCTGTGATGCCAGCTCTGTGGCACAGCCTTGCTTGCAACTCAACACTTGCATGTAATGGTCTGTTAAAGCAAAAGGGATGGGAGACATTTAATGCTCTATATAAAGAAAGAAAAAGGTGATGATACTGGAATAACATTTAACTGAGTTGTTCGGAAATTAGAGAGCAACATAACCTGTACTGAATGGCTTGTTTGAAAAAAACTTTTCTTATTTTGTTTAACTAAAATCAGGAGGAGGTTTTATTTGATTGTGGTTTAATCATTTAGAGAACTTCTTTGTAAGTAGAGACGAATTGAAGGTATTTTGTATATGTGTGACTTTTAGATATGAAGAACAATTTAAAGTAAGGATGTGGAATATATGTTGGGGTATAATGTAAATATGGATAATTAAATATTGATGTTTACTTGCTATTGATTATAGGATATCCAAAAATTTCTTGTTTTGCTTTAAAATTACCTGATGTATGATTTTTATTTTATTTTAAAAATCAATAAAAATATTTTTAAAAACGCTGCATGTAATGGTCTGTTAAAACAAAGGTATGAGAGAAAAATCCAAAAAAACAAAACAAAACAAAAAAACCCACAGATTTTATTATAGGAAAGTCAGAGCTAAGGCCTCATAATCTAATATCCTGCTGAAAGAAGGAAACGTTAAAGATTAAATTTAGGTTACTGTTATTTTTTCCATGCCATAATAATAGTAATGCAATATATACTCCCAGCCTTCCTCATAAGGGCTGAAAGGGGCGTCCAAACCACCTTAAACAGAATTAAAATTTCAAATTGGAAGCATCCAAAATAAAAAATGATAATATTTAAAATAAGCGATTACACTAGGCATAGTGTATCTATACTAATGTGTAGCGTAGATACAAATTGGAAGCATCCAAAATAACAAACGGTAATATTTAAAATAAAAGATTGAGGTGGGCGTAGTGTATCTATACTAATGTGTGGTGTAGCTACAAATTGAAAGCATCCAAAATAACAAATGGTAATATTTAAAAGAAGAGATTATACTAGGTGTAGTGTATCTATACTCTAATGTGTATTGTAGATGCACTCTTTTAAATTCCTCCCTCTCCCTTCACAGAGCACAGTTGCCACCATGGCGCTCACCAATAATAGCCTGGTAAAGGTCGGCGGTATACTCCAGGTAGTTGTAGCCTTCATAATCATACGGTCCTTCGCAAAGGGCCCGGCACTCGGCGTCCGCCACCCAGTAAGCCTCCAACGCCTTTTCCAGGTGCAAGACGGCTGCTTGCGGCTTCTCCTCTGTGTAAAAGCTCACTCCCAAGTGGAATTCTTGCTACAAGAAATGACGAGAGAGTATGCACAGTTGGCACCCAGTGGCACAAGTGTGGAAGAAGAACCAGTGACAATCACAAGCAGTGAGATACAGAGCTTGGAAAAGTTACTTCTCTACTGCACTCCTTGAACTACACTTCCAAACAGATGACTAAATGCATCTGAGGAAGTAGACTGAAGTCTACAAAAGCTCATGCTGCCAACTTCTTTCTTTCAGTGAGTCTCAAAGATGCTACTAGATCTCTTTATTATGAGAAGCAAGCAGTGTTTTTTAATGGGAATTCTTCAGGATTGGTTGTTTGGGTTGGCTGCTGTTTGTGAGTCCTCATCTTACCTCATACTGTATTTAATTGTGTGAATACACTGCGTGAATGTTTTTAATTAATTGTGTTAATGATTTATTTTAGTTATTATTATTGCTATGTTAGAAATTATGGTATATATGTAAGGAGGGAGGGGGATTTATTTATACTGTATGAATTTCTCAGAGTTGTGTTGCATTTTGTTTGTGTATTGGATTTTATTATGGTATTATTGTACTGTATCTTATTGTGATTGTAAGCCGCCTTGATCCTACAGGAAGAGGCGGGATATAAATAAAATGTATATTTATTTATTTACATATTGCTTCTATAAACTAATACATTATATCTTTGAACTTCCCAATATAGCCAGAAATGAGGGATTGAGGATTGAATCAGGATACTTTTGCAGAGCGGACAAGAACTGTCCAGCAGAGAATTCAAATACAGTGGGTCGTTGGTTTGGTTTGGTTCCTGCGGATACCAAAATGTGTGGATGCTCAAGTCCCATTAAATACAAAGGTACCTCTTATGCAATATGGCAAAATCAAGGTCTGCTTTTCGGATTTGTTTGTGAATATTTTCAAGCTGGTTGAATCCGTGGATGCAGAATCTGTGGATTGAGGGGGCTGTCTGTACCTCACCAAACTACAAATCCCAGGATTCCATAGCATGGAGCCACAGCAGTTAAAGTGGTACCAAACTACTTTAATTCGGCAGTCCAGATTAGACCCTAGTTGTTTCATTTCACAGTTCTGAATTAAAAAATAACAACAACAACAACAACAAGAGTCAGCTCAAAGTATCTATGGACTCTTTATCCATGGATTCAAGCATCCACGGCTTGAATATATATTCCAAAAAGCAAACCTTGATGGCATTTTATATAAAGGATCCCATTTTACAACCCAAGTGACTATAATGGGACTTGAGCATCCACAGATTTCGGTATCCATGGCAGCTCTGGAACAAAACACCAGCGGATACCAAGGTCCCAATATATATATTGCTGAAACGTGTTGAGCTGCTCTTCTATTTTTGTGGGGTATTATTATTATTATTATTATTTATTTATATCCCGCCCTTCTCCCAGGGCTGGGACTCAGGGTGGCTTACAACATTAAAAAGTACACCATACAATTAAAAACATACAAAAATAGTATACAGTGGGCCCTTCTTATTGGCTGGGGTTTGGTTCCAGGATCCCATGTGGATAACAAAATCCTTGGATGCTCAAGTCCCATTAAATACAATGGCCTAGTTAAATGGTGCTATATGGAATTTATACTTTTTTGAATATTTTCAAGCTGTGGATGCTTGAATCTGTGGATAAGGAGGGCTGGCTGGATTAAAATAGAATTAAATTTCTACAATCATTAAAGCAAATTCCATGCTAAAATCGAGTATTAGGAACGTAAGCTCTGCTCTTTCCATGCCATCCCTGCCTCTGGTATTAAACTTTCTATTGATGAATTGATGCCAGGAACGCATGCGTACACCTGTACAATCAAAATAGATTCGCGAAAGGTAAGCGCAACTGCATTCCCACCATGTGCGGCTTGGCTTCCAAGTCCACGAAGTCGGAGTCTTTGACACCGGCCATCATCTGGTAATATTCCAGGTTCTGCCTCATCTCCATGTGGTCAGGATTGGCGACAAAGAAGGTGTGGGCGGCTGCCACGGCTTTGTCCAGCTTGTTGATCTGAAGAAAGAAAAAGGAAAACAATAAGAAGGTAAAAGAGATTCTGTAGGATCAGACCTTAGAAAGTACCAACGCAGCCTGAGATGATGGAGATCGAGGATTAAATCAGTGCAACTCTAATATACAAAGGTGCTCAAAATACCTTCAGAATGACAGTTTAAGGGAGCGGATGTGAGATCTCCAGCTGAGAATTTGAACTCACTTCCCAAACTACAAATCCCAGGATTACATTCGAGCCTCAAGCCATACTGACTACAATGGTATCAACTTGCCCTGTGTAGGGCAGATTCGGCTTAAAAGTCCTGCACAAAATCTTTGGACAAAATATTTTTATTTACAGTTGGCCCTCCTTATCCATGGATTTGTGCGTCCACGACTCGAAAATATTCCCAAAAAGTTCCAAATAGCAAACCTTGATTTTTCCATTTTATATATGGGACACCATTTGGTTGTGCCGTTATACTGAATGGGACATGAGCATCCACGGATTTTGTTATCCACGGAGGGTTCTGGAACCAAACCCCAGCGGGTAACAAAGGGCCCACTGTATTTCTTTTATTTTAAAAAAACTAAGAAAACAAATTTATCAATAACACATATCTTGTAGATTACTTGCTTCACCAGCAGCGCTTTCTTCTAAAAAGTATACAGAATCACTATCCTATGCAGCAAGAAACCATACAAGAATGTACCTTGAAAAGCAAGAAGAGCCCTCTCTCCCTCCACCATCTTTAGGGAGAGAAAGGCAGGCCAGCTCCAAGAGGCCTTGCCTGAAGGGAAGAGCCCTTCCTCCAGTCCATCTGCCTTGGTCCAGGCCTCTGAGGGAGAGAAGATTTGCTGGACTTTCCCCCTTCCCCACCACCTCTCCCTTTTCCTTTCATGTCATGTCTTTTTAGATTGTAAGACTGAGGGCAGGGAAATGTCTAATTAACAAATTGTAAGCCAGAGCATAGCCTTGGCTGAAGAGCGGGGTTTAAATAAAACGTTATTATTATTATTGGATTTATATCCCACCTTTCTCCCAAAATGGGACACAAAATACTGCATTTTGTGTCATGTCTTCTTAGAATGTAAGCCTGAGGGCAGGGAACCGTCTCATTAAAATAATAATTGTAAGCCGCTCTAATAGCTTTTAGAGCTGGAGAGTGGGAAATAAATAAATATTATATATTATAAATATAAATATCCTTTTCTACATTTTATTTTAGCATGCATTTTAGTCTTTTTCGTCCTTCCAATCTTCTTTGCAAGTAAAATCCACTGAGGCGGAAAGGAGAAATTGGAGAGTTTGGGATGCTACTGTTTTAAAATACACTTTGTTGCTACTCTTCTCCCTGGTGTTTGGAAAATAATGCACTGATATTTGGAAAATTTATTTGGTGTTTGGAAAATATTTGCACTGATACTAAAATAGTAACTTCTTGCACTTATTTTACTTTTCTTGCATTGCATTGCCTTGCCTTAAGTTAGATTTCATTGCTGTTACAGGAAGGTAAGTCCAGATTTGGGACCCTGCAGCCATTCAAATCCAAATACCCCCAAGGCAAAAAAATTAAAATATTGTCCCTAAATCCCTTCTAGATGATGAGGGAAGCATTATTGTCATGTTTTTGACCCTTCATTATTGCATTATTGCCATGGTTTCGGCCCTTAGAATTCTTTGCTTTAGATTTCTTGCCTTTTTTCACTTAAAACTTTGCTTCTTCCTCCATGAAACAACTGCATGATTTGTGTCTTTGGGTGCATCTTATGCCGACGAAACAATACATTTTTTGACAGCACTTTAAGCCCTGCAACACCTTCTTATGAAATCTTGGGATCTGTAGTTTCACAAGGTCTTTAGCCTTCTCTGCCAAAGCGGACTGATGCCTCGCAAAACTACACATCCCAGCATTCTGTAGGATGGAGATTGTGCTGTTAAAATAGTGTCAAACTGCAGTGTAGACACACCCTTTGCAGTTGGACAGGTTGCCCTATTGGGTTTGCTTTGTGTATATATATATACACACACAGTGCAGAAAGGGAAAAGGAGAAGGGAATGGTGATGGGGAAGGGGATCAGGTCCAAAAGTTTTTCTCTCCCTCTGATGCCTGGACCAAGGCAGATGGACTGGAGGGAGGGCTCTGCTTCTTAATCTAGGACAGGCCCGATGGAGTTTGGCCGGTCCTTTCACTCCCTCCTGGGTAAGATGGTGTAGGAGGGAGGGCTTCTACATTGGATTAGGACTCTGGAGACCTGAGTTCGAAACTGGGCTTGGACATGGTAACCCATTGGGTGACTTATCAAAGAAAATTGCAACTCGTCAATTAATACATATACATATATATATATATTCCAATCGTCTTAAAGACCTGGGTTCAAAATATGTTACAACTATAACATACCATTCTTCCATCACAAAACTTACACTTTACCTCTCTTATCATATAGACCGGAACATATTTATCTACTTTACTCTTCATCGTCCACGATTTTCAAAATGTTGGTGGCTCTGATTGCACTTAAAGATCCTTGAGAGAATTTTTTACTCCAATTTTCACAGCTTTCCCTATACTCCATCCTTTCTTTATGAAGCTATGGGGCAGCGCATGGGGCTGTCCAGAGGGATGGAAAGAAGAGAGCCAGACTCTTTCCAAGTTTGCTTTTTCCTGACTCTGGTTTTCACATTCCTTCTGAAACCAGAGCCCACATCCCTTTCTTATTATTATTATGCTTTATTTACATAGCACTGTAAATTGACACAGCACTGTACATACAATCAATTGAATCAGATGGTTCCCTCCTGTGCCTTACAATCTAAAAAGACACCACACAAAAGGAGAAGGGATTGGTGGGAGGGGATCAGGTCCAGCATTTCTTTTCTCTCTCTCTCTCTCTCTGAGGCCTGGACCAAGGCAGATGGATTGGAGGCCTGGATGGCATCATGGCCTGCCTTTTCTTTCAGTCTCTCCCAGGATGGATGGAGGTCTTGGGGTGGCGGGGAGCTCTCCTTCTTCATCAAGCAAGGCCTGGATGGCATGGCCTCTTATTTATTTAATTCCCCTTGAAAATAGCGCAGCCTCCCATTCATACGTGGCACCCAAAGGAAGGAAGGAGAGATCTAAGGAAAAGGGGAGGGAGAAACTTTCCTAGAAGGATGGAAGAAACATGTGGCAGGAAAAAAGGAGGAGGGAAAGGATCATGTATCTCCAGTTGCAAAAACAGGCCTAAATCATCTTTGCAAGGCTGAAAATAGTCCTTTCCCAAATCCATTGGAGTTTCCAACCTTCTCTGCTGGGAAAGCGATGTTTCATTTCTTGGCAGCCTTATTTTATCGAACATTAACATGTATTAATATGTATATACTTAATTATTTCTGTAGAACGTATGCTGTCGGCAGGTTTATTTTATCTTTTTTAATGGATTCCATGTGCAGTGCTGTGTCAGTTTACAGCACTATAAAAATAAAATAAAATAAAAATAAAACTTTTATTTATACCCCACTTTTTGCTGTAGCAATCAAAGCAGGTTACAGTATTTAAAACCATACAACCATATACTGTATATTAATACTCCCCCTTAAAAAGGAATTAAATTACTTTATATAAAGTTTTTAAATATTTAAATTTTAACTACGTATTACTATTTTTAAATATTATTATTTTAACTATTTATTATTATTATTATTTATTTTATCTATTTATTATTATTATTTTATTTTTTATCGTTATTATTTTTAACCATTACACAACTATGCATATTATTTCATACTATTTGTATTTGTAACTTTGAATACATTCCCTTTGCTCTCTTAACGGTAATATTATATATATCTTAATAAATAAATTAATAAATATTATAAATAAATAAATATTAATATAATATTTCTATTAACAGTATATTTCTATTCTATCTTATACGGTTTTCTCTGTTTAACCCCTTCTACTCCTTTCTTCATATTCTAACGTTCAATCCGTCTGATTCTTTCTTGAGCATTTTCAATGATATTTTCTTACATTAGTGAAATTCTTATCTTTCCTATGATCCGTGTTTCATATATATATATATATATATTATCATTATTCTATTACGCCTGTACATTTTTGTTTTATATCTGTCTATCCTTTAGTTACCAAAAAACTCTTCTATTAATTTTTAGTTTCAGCCGTATATCTGTACTGTCGAAGGTGGATAACAATATCAGACAAAAATAGGGATTTGTCTGGGCATTCATTTTGAATTTTATTTGACTTATAATGCTATCTTGTACTTTATTTGATCTTTAATTGATTTATATTTTATTGTATTCTTTTATTGTTATGTTGTATTTC
Organism: Urosaurus nigricauda; assembly: GCA_034509955.1. Taxonomy (NCBI): domain Eukaryota; kingdom Metazoa; phylum Chordata; class Lepidosauria; order Squamata; family Phrynosomatidae; genus Urosaurus; species Urosaurus nigricauda. Next base: position 2,507,945 of record JAOEGL010000008.1, on the reverse strand, counting down.
TTTATTGTTGTAACCTACCCTGATCCTACCTGATTGGGTGGGCTGTAAATAAATCTTTATAATTATTACTTTTTATTATAATATCAACATTTACATTTCCCGTTGTTCTGGGATAAACCAGGTTACTCCAATTCTGTTCTTTTCTTGTATCATTTTAACATATCTGGAAAAAATATATACGTATTACAACCCTTTCATGACATTTACATGAATTATAGATTTCCTCCATCTTACTGTGTACAGTATATATTGATTATTGAGACCATTGATTTTTACTTCTTATATAAATAAAGTTTAATGATGATAATAATAATAATAATACTGTATCTCCATTATTGTCTTTGCAAGGTTCCCCTCCAGCCTCAAAATATCTGCTTCACATATCACTTTGCAGCCATGCATTATTATTATTATTATGGTCCCTAGACCCACAATTTAAGCATCAAACCGACCTATACATGCCGTCAAATCCCCCCCAAATAAAATTCTTTGGAATAATGGACAAGGGTCCTCGGCTGCAATTCCTGCAGGTTGTTGGCCTCTTATTCTTCGCCCAGTTTTCAGACTGAAAGACTGAGAAAGAGTGATTTATTAGTATTATTAATGTAACAGTTGACTGTGTGTTCCTGCACGGCAGCAAAAGCATTAATCCTGCGGGGCACATTTGATCCTGGCAGTTTTATTTGACTAATCCTAGGGCCCCAAAGCAATGGAGCCTTGGCCCTTAAAGCGCATTAATCCCGCAGTGCAGGTCAGGCCCTCCTTGGTTTATTTGGCCAAACATCATTGGGGCTTTCTAGATTGGCAAAAAGAAGTGTGTTCATGGCTGCATGAAACTCTAGCCTTTAGATGAGAAAAAGGGAAAGTGTGACATGAAAACGCTTTTTTTGCGTTTTAGGGGAGAAGAAGCGCCTTTAAAAAGGTGCCGGTTTTCCCAGCGTCTTTTTTAAAAACTGCGGAACAGCGCAGCTCCATCTAAAGGCTGCAAGTCTTTAAGGAAAAGGCAGCTTCATGTCGCACTTTCCTGCCAATCTAGAAAGCCCCTCAGGGCCCCAAAGCGGGGCTAAAGCGCATTAATCAGGCCCTGGAGGCTTCATTTGCAAATCCTGGGAGCCTGGCCCTTCAAGGGCTGCCAGATCTTGCAGGGAAGAATGAGGTCCTCCTGGTTTTATTCGGCCAGTCCCAGGATCCCACAGCGACGGAGCCCTGGCCTTTGAAGCGCTTCTAAAGCGCGTTAATCCTGCGGTGCAGATGGGACCCTGGCCATTTCCTTTGGGGAGCCCCGGCGTTTGAGGCGGTGCGAACGCGCGTTAGCCCTGCGGTGCAGAGCCTCCTGAGAGCGGCCCACCTTGAAGTAGGCGGCCTGGAGGTAGTTGTAGGGGCTGCGCTTGCGGAACTCGCGCTCGGCCTCTTCGCCCAGCTGGAAGCGGGAGGCGGCGGGGGGCAGGCAGCGCCGGAGGCAGGCGGCCCTCCGCAGCAGCCCCCGGAAGAACAGCAGGTCCCCCACCGCCGAGGAGGAGGCAGCGGAGGCGGAGTGCGGGCCCGGCGGGTGCCCTCCGTCGGAGCAGCTCTGCCGGCAGAGGGCCAGCCGCGCCCGGTGCCCCTCGCGGGCCCTGAGCGCCTTCTCCATCTGGAGCACCGCGGCGCCCCACTCCCCGCGCCAGTACGCCTCCGCCCCGGACGCCAGCAGCGCATCCGCCGGAGCAAGCGCAGCCTCGGACGCCGCGGAGGACCGGCGCCAGCAGCACACGCCCACAAACAGCGGCAGCAGAAGCAGCGGCGGCGGCGCCATCGACGGCGGCCCCACGGACACTGACTGAGTGACTGCGAGGGAGAAAGAGGAGCAGGGACTGGGACACGCCCACCAGGCAAGCCGCCGCACGAGCAAGCCACGCCCACCTCCACAAAGCCACATCACGCGGAAAGCCACGCCCACTTTAGGAAGCCACGCCCACCCAGTAAGCCACATCCCTCCGTCAAGCCACGCCCACCAGCAAGCCACCTCACCAGCAAGCCTCGCCCACCACCGGCAAGCCACTTCACACAGTAAGCCACGCCCCCACCCGGCAAGCCACCTCGCAATCAAGCCACGCCCACTTCCACCAAGCCACGCCCACCCACAAGCGACATCACTCAGCAAGCCACGCCCCACTTCGGAAACTCACGCCCACCCCAGTAAGCCACACCCCGCCATCAAAGCCACGCCCACAACGGACAAGCCACGCCGCATCAAGGCAGCGCCGGAAGGACTCTTGAGCAGCCCCCTCCCCCCTCCTGCCCGCAGAGCGTCCCAGGAAAGAGACGCCATTGGCCACGCCCCCTTTCCCAGGAGGACACGCCCCCTGTAAGCCCCGCCCACAAGAGGCGTGTCGAGTGATTCAGAGCGGGAGCCAGTGGGAGGCAAAGGGACTGGGGTTCCTTGGAAGGTTGCGGGGCCGCCAGGAGCCAAGGAGGGACGCAGAGGAGGAAGAGACTGAGGCTCCTGGCCACGCCCCTCTCCATCAAGCCACGCCCCGGTATCTTTCGTCGTCGGCCGAGCAGCCCTTCCCTCTTTCGGGCCTGTCCTGCCTCGCAGGGGCGTTGTGAGGCTCATGACGCAAGGACACACGGAAACTAACGTCTGATTCGAAACCCGGAAACCCGCCGAGGGTTGGTTCACTCTATCATTTTCGCGCTTCTATGTTTTTGCAGTTTCCCCCTCAGAACGCGCGCAGGCCCCGCCTCCCTCCCCGCGCCCTGATTGGTCCGCGGAGAGTCCCACCGTCGCTGACTGGCCGCTTCCTTCCTTCCTCTAAGCCCCGCCCCCTGCTAGAGCGGCGGAGGGGAAGCCTTTCGAGGGGCGAGAATGGCGTCTCGGGTGGAAACGGGGCCCCGAGAGGAAGGTTCCGGCGGCGGGGAGCTGGTGGGAAGGGGCCCCCCGAGGGAGTTCCAGCTGGCTCCCGCCGCCAGGAAAGCGCGTCCCTCGGACCTGGTGGCGCTGGCGGAGCAAGTGGAGAAGGTGGGCAAGGAGCCCCTGAGCGCCGGCAGAGGGCCTGCTCCGGCCTCGGCAGCAGCAGCCACGGGGCTCTCGCGGGATTTGGGGGAGCAAAGGTCGGGAGGGGGGGACAGAGACTCCATTTGGAGTTTCTCACTCTCTGGCTAAATTCATTTTTATTTTTTAATTTTTAGTTCTATCTTATGTTTATTTATTTATTTTTATTTACTTATGTATATTTATATTTATACATAAGTAAATTCATATTTGCGTGTTTATTTTATTTTTATCTGTTTTATTTATATTTTATTTACTTTATTTTTATTTATCTATTTTTATTTTTATTCCTATTTTTATTTACTTTATTTTATTATTATTTATATATTTCTATTTATTTCTATTTATTTTATTTTAATGTTATATTTTTATTTATATTTTTATTTACTTTACCTTATTTTTATTTACTTTATATTTATTTGCATTTATTTTATTTTTATTTTATTTCTATTTACTTTACTTTATTTTTATTTATTTATTTTGATTTATTTTTTATTATTTCTTTTCTTTTTATTTATTTATTTATATTTCCCCCCCAAATATATTTTATTGGGGTTTTTCCTCATATATTTTGTGCATCCCCCTCATTAATACCTCTTACTTTATTTACCTTACTATATATTTATTAATTGTATTTATATCCCGCCTCCGAATATGTTTTATTGATTTTTTCCCCTCAAATATTTTGTGCATTTTGGTTCCCCCCTCCCCTTCCCCCTATTAATACTACTTACTCAATGGACATATTCATTTCTTTGTACTTTTTGTATAAATGGTATAAAAAAATTAGGGATGTACTAAAACAAAGGACAGTACTTGTCCATAGGGAAACCCTACTTGCCCCATAGAGTATCACTGGGGAATACTTGCCCATAGGGAATCATTGGTGAATACTGGCCCGTACAATAACATTGGGGGATACTTGCCCATAGGGAATCTTTGGGGATTGCTTGCCCATAGGGAAACATAGAGGTCACTTGCCCATGGGGAAATATAGGGATTACTTGCCCATAGAGCATCATGGGATAATCCCTATATTTCCCTATGGGCAAGCAATCCCCAGTGTTTCCCTATGATTCTTTATGGGCAAATATGGTTTCCCTAAGGGAAAGTACTGTCCTTTGTTTTAGTACATCCCATCCAGTGCTTACCAGCTTGGTAGATGAAGGGAATGCTGTGGATATAGTATACCTCAATTTCAGTAAGGCCTTTGACAAGGTTCCCCATGACATTCTTGCAAACAAGCTTGTAAAATGCGGGCTAGACAAGGTAACTGTTACATGGATTTGTAATTGGTTGACTGGCCGAACTCAAAGGGTGCTCAACAATGGCTCCTTTTCATCCTGGAGAGAAGTGACCAGCGGGGTCCCACAGGGTTCTGTCCTGGGCCCAGTGCTATTCAATGTCTTTATTAATGATTTGGATGACAGAATTGGGGGCATACTTATCAAATTTGCAGATGACACGAAATAGAAAAAGTAGCTAAAACCCCAAAGAACCTGTAACTTTGTACTTTGCTCACCTCTCTTATATACTCCAAAGCGTCTTCTGCTTCAGTGCCTTTGGGCACATTCAGCAAGAGTTACTTCTTCTGGTTCCACCCAACGACAAATTGTGTAACCGGTTGTGGATTTTTAGTCATGTGCAGACATGTGCTCTCTCTTTCTCTTACACAAGCAGATATATAATATTACACGGTACTTGAAAAACATTCCAAAAAAGTACACATTCCAAAAAGCAAACCTTGATTTTGCCATTTTATTATAAAGGACACCGTTTTACTGTGAAGTTGTATTTAATGGGACCTAAGCATCCATAGATTTGGGATCCACGGTGGGTCCTGGGACCCAACCCCAGCAGATATTAAGGGTCCACTATTCTTTCTTTATTAAAATATTTATATCTCAATTGAGGAGAAATGGTCTCCAGTAGTTTAATATTGTAAAAGAGAGAAAGAAAGAAAGAAAGAAAGAAAGGAATAATATGCAAGAGTATGTAAGTGTGTATGGTAGGTAATTTTAGGAGAAATGTTTTGGAATTTTGTTAAAATAATATATAATTAAAAGGAAATCATGAAGAATAAGGGAGATGGGATAAAGGACACAAATTGACCTTTGGGAAATCACATTATTATTAAAACATGACTGGATGGGGTTATTTGTATTTGTATAAATGACCGCAACAATTGTACTTTGCTGTTTTGTAAAGCGTTATATCGATAAATAATTTAAAACAAATATTTATATCTCGACATCTTGTAACAAGGGCCTGATGGAAGCACAATTTAAATACAATCTAAAGCACAGCTTGAGAAGATCAATATGTCAGTGTGTAGACTGAACTGAAACAGACCTCTGCATCCTATCCTCCTGGCCAATACAGTCATTTCTACTCTTCTCTTCCAGGCTGACGATTTTGTTCGAGCAAATGCGTGCAACAGGTTGACCGTCATAGCAGAACAAATCCGATACTTGCAAGAGCAAGCTAGGAAGGTAATACGGGTTTAATGTTGTTGAAACCTGTAACTAGGATGGGATGTGTAATTCTGAAACAGGACATGGCCCCAGCAGAGAAAATTTTCTTTGCAGGGGAAAAATTAAATAATAAACCCTTCTTCGCTGACCCCTGGCTCAACGTAGCACCTTCTCTTGCATCTTCATTGATGGTACAAGAAACTCCAATGTCTGAATCTTGCTATGGTGGGATTGGACCATCGATTTGCCTTCTTTCACGCAGATCAAGTGGGAGTTATGTGGACCATGGGACAGGGATGTCATATAGAGGATGGAACAAGCTTGTTTTTTTGCTGCTCCAGAAAATAGGAGCTGGAACAGTACAGTAGATGCAAGGTACACAAAAAGAGATTCTACCTCAACATTAGGAGGAACGTCCTGACAATAAGAGCTGTCCGACAGTGGAACACACTCCCTTTGTATTTGATGGTGTCTCCTTCTTTGGAGGTTTTTAAACAGAGGTTGGATGGCCATCTGTCAGGGATGCTTTGATTGTGAGTTTCTGCATTACAGAATGGGGTTGGACTGGATGGTCCTTCTTGGGGTCTCTTCCAACTCTGATTCTATAATTCTGAAATATTTCTAGGGGTCTTCGTCCTACACCATGTTTTACCTGAAAACTGCATTTTTGGGAAACTGGTAGCAAACATTTCTTTGTCTCTGGCCCACTAGATGGATGAAAGATAGGGTGGGCATGGTCCTGGTCCCTCTACAGTTCCCCACCCCAAGGGAGATGTAATCCTAGTCAGGTTGTCTCCTTATTGATTTATTTAAATAAATAAATAATAAAACTTGGATTCATACCCCGCTTCTTTGTACAAGCAATCAGAGTGGCTTACATAAAATTCCAACAATACTTTGAATATAACCAACTGCCATCCTCCGGCTTGGGAGGGAGAGAAGAGGCAGGCCCAGATCCATCAGGGCTTGCCTGAAGGAAGAGAGCCCTCCCTCCATGCCAACTGCCATCCTCCAGATTGGGAGGGAGTGAAGAGGCAGGCCCAGCTCCACCAGGGCTTGCCTGAAGGAAAGAACCACCCTCCTTATTATTTAGATATTTAATTTATATGCTTATGTAAATCATTTATGTATTTTGTGTATTTGTTTATCTACTTTTGTAAACCGCTTTGATCTTTTTTGGAAAGGTGGTATATAAATAATAATAATAATTATTATTATAACCCACATATCCCTCCTCCCCTTAAAATAACAATTAAACAAATAATAAGTAAAATAGTCTGTAAACAGATCACAGTTAAAATCTCATGAATTTATATTAACAAAACAACATCTCTGCCAAGCATTCATGTCTGTCTCTGGTGTTTTTTAGGTGCTGGAGGAGGCAAGCCGAGACGCCGACCTGCACCACGTGGCCTGCAACTTTGTGAAGAAGCCTGGCAACGTCTATTACTTGTACAAGCGGGAGAACGGCCAGCGCTACTTTTCCATGCTTTCACCAAAGGTCCTAAACTATTCCCTTTTTTGAAATCATGGGGAAGGACGATGGTAGGATTGGACCTTCACAGGCTGCATCTCCACGGCAGAGTAAAGGCAGTTGGACACCTCTTTAACTGCCATACTATGGAATCCTGAGATTTGTAGTTTTGTGAGATATTTAATCCTTTTCTGTTAGCGTGTGCTGGTGCCACAAATAACTACAAATCCCAGGATTTCATAGCATGGAGCCATGGCAGTTAAAACAGTCTCAAACTGCATTAATTTTGCAGTGTGGCAGCAGCAGGAGTTTCCATCCTCGACTTAGACACTTGTGATGCTGAGCAATGAATCTATATATAAACCGAATAGCAATATAAGCAATATAAACCGAAACAGGAGCGAGTGTGAAGGCCTTTCCCCAAAGAGACAGGGTGGGCGACCTGTATAGAAATATTTTGTATCTAGTTCACTGATGATTCCATGAGCCATGAGTGATGTGGAGTTAAAGTTTCTTCTAGCCAGCGTTTGGAAAGGTTAATTGATTTGGATTACAGCTCCCAGCTGAGAGCCAGAGTGGCGAAGTGGTTTGAGCGTTGGACTATGACTCTGGAGACCAGGGTTCAAATCCAAGCTTGGCCATGAAACCCACGGGGTGACCTTGGGCAAGTCACACTCTCTCAGCCTCAGAGGATGGCCCTGGCAAAAAAAACCCTGAAGAAATCTTGCCCAGAAAACCCTGTAATGGAGTCGCATAAGTGTGAAACGACTTGAAGGCAAACAACAACAATGACAAAAGAGCTCCCAGTATCCATCAGTGCCATGCTAGCTTGCAGACCTCTGGGAGCCATGGTCCAAAACAGTAACCATGCCAAGCTCTGCTGTAGGCATTATGGATACTTGATCTGTTTTTCCTCTCCTCTTGCCTACAGGAATGGGGGGCCAGCTGCCCAAGCGAGTTCCTCGGTGCTTTCAAACTGCAGCATGACATGTCCTGGACCCCTTCAGATGACATCGAGAAGCGCGACGCAGAGTTGAACGTCCTGGAGAAGTTGCTGAACCAGCAGGCTGCCTTGCCCCCCTGCAGCGAACCCAACTTCCGGGGCCTTACGATGTAAACTGTGCATTTGTGGAGCAGTCTATGGAAGGTGATGCCATCTTCTCCTTGCACCTCTGCTCCCTGCAGAAGAGCTCCACCGAAAAAAAAAAAATGAAATGGCAAGACAGAAACGGGACTTTTATGATCCCCTTAAACAGCTTCCGGGAAGCTCTGGACGGCTCCTAATGTCGGAACTGCATCTGCTTTGAATGAACCTGGCTTCAGGGTTTGCAGTTATTTTATGAACATTAGGCACAATCCAGCAAGAAAAGAGTAATTCTCTGTTTCTGAAGGTTCCCAGAGAGCAATCTGAGCTGAGCTTTATTTCTTTTCCTTTTGAGGCTCTAATCCTAAACACAAATACTTCTTCTCCCTTGTTCAGCAAGGTGGGGGTTCGTTCTGAGTAAATCTGCACAGGATTGCATAGTTGCTAGTTGCATACATATTTTGCCTTTTTTCCAAATGACTCACAGTACCATTACAATTTATTTCTCTTTCCCTTATCTTATCTCCACAGTAACCCTGTGAGGTAGGTTGGGTTTCGAGATATCAGCTCATCTTAAAAGTCTCCTTTGTGGATGAGAGAGGATTTGTTTCTCCAGAAACCCAAAAGCTTGGGCTCCTCTAGCCTGCTACTGTAACCCAAAAGTAACTTGGCATCTACTAAGTCCCATTCGGGAGAAAAGCGGACTATAAACCATATAAATAAATACAGTGGGTCCTTGATATCTGCCAGGGTTTGGTTCCAGGACTCTTCATGGATACCGAAACCTGTGGATGCTCAAATCCCATTAAATACAATTGCATAATGGTGTACATTATATAAATGGGCAAAATCAAGGGTTGCTTTTGGGAATTATATACAGTACTGTGTGTGTGTGTGTGTATATATATATATATATATATATTCAAGCTGTGGATACTTGAATCCATGGATAAAAAATCTGTAGATGCTCAAGTCCCATTAAATACAATGGCATAGTAAAATGGTGTCCCTTATATAAATTAGCAAAATCAAGGGTTGCTTTTGGGAATTTTTTAAATATATATATATATATAGAGAGAGAGAGACAGAGAGAGAGAGAATATTTTCAAGCTGTGGATACTTGAATCCATGGATAAAAAAAATCTGTGGATACAGAGGGCTGACTAGTTGTTTTGAACCACAGCTCATCCTTTTTTGCCATTGCTCCATTTCCCTGAGGCTCATGGGATTTGCAGTCCTAAACTTCTGGAGGGCACCTAATTGCCTACATTCCATCTACATTAAAATGGAGTATCTACAGAAAACACAGCAGTTAAACTTAACCAGGGATTTTAGCTTTTCCCATCCATAGATCTTGCATATGATGCTGAACTCCAGCTTCCTATATATGCCTCTGCAAGTGAAGGGGGGCATTATGCCTTGCATCTCATGGAGATATCAGATAGGGCTCTTAGGTATGCATCTTCCTCCTGTGAAAGGCTGACTGATCCTGTTATTTCTTCATCTTTCATTGTCAAACTTAACTATAGTTTTTTGTGGGTTTTTTGGGCTTTGTGGCCATGTTCTAGAAGAGTTTGTTCCTCATGTTTCTACGGCATCGTCTCTGAAGATGCCAGCCACAGATGCAGGCGAAACGTCAGAAATAAACTCTTCTAGAATGTGGCCATGAAGCCCGAAAAACCCACAAAAAGCTATGGATGCCGGCCATGAAAGCCTTCGATTTCACATTAAACTTACACATTAAAATTTCACATTGAACTTACATGATTTCACATTAAGCTGTTTTTCCTCCAAGCACTTTGGTCCCCCCAAGATCGTTAATGTATCTGATTGCAGGTTTTCAATAATTTTAAAAAGTGATTTTAGTAATGGCATTGGGATGCTTTGATTGAGATTTCCTGTGTGGCAGAACGGGGTTGGACTGGATGGTCCTTGGGGATATCTTCCAACTACGAGTCTATGATTTCTTTGATTGTATCATGCCCTAAAATCTGCAGATATGGAATAAATAATAAATTGATTCCCCTTATATCTGAATATTAGTCGACCTGGTAGTGGGTCCATGCAAAACCAACAGCATCTAGGAGATGTTAGGAGATCCTGAGTTCTAAATGCATTATTATTATTATTATTATTATTATTATTAAATGTGGAATATTACAAAATAATATTATTATAAAATGTGGATTACAAACATTAATAATAAGGATAATTAAATATTGCTAATATTAAAATATTACTATTAATAGTAATATTAAAAGAATAAATAAAGAGGAATAAATATAAAACAAGATTTAAAAAACATAGATTACAAAAATTAATAATAATAAAATATTAGTAATATTAAAATATAAAAAACAGGAATAGATTTAAAATAAGAATTAAAAAACACGGATTACAAAAAGTATGAATAACAGCAATAATTAAATATTGGTATTATTAAAACATGATTTAAAATGATTTAAAATAACATTTAAAAACATGGATTGCCAAAATAATAATAATAGTAATTAAATTTTGCTAATATTAAAATAGTACTATTACTATTAATAATATTAAAAGAATAAATAAAACAGGAATAAATTCAAAATAAAATTTAAAAAACATATTACAAAAATAAATAATAATAATATAGTAATATTAAAATAGAAACTATACACAGGAATAGATTTAAAATAAGATTTAAAAAGCATGGATTATAAAAATTAATAGGAATAGTAATAAAATATTGCTAATATTAAAACAGTTACTATTACTATTAATAGTAATATTAAAAGAATAAATAAACAGGAATATATTTAAAATAAGGTTTAAAAACATGGATTACAAAAATTAATAATAATAAAATATTAGTAATATTAAAACAAATTAAAAACAGGAATATATTTAAAATAAGGTTTAAAAAAACTATGGATTACAATCATATTATTATTGGTAATATTAAAACATAAGTTAAAAACAGGAACAGATAGTTGAAGAGAAACCAAAAAAACCTAGTATGAAAATAGCATTTAATAAAAAAGGAATGAAACTAAATAATAATAATAATAATAATAATTATTATTATTATTAATAATATTGCAAGCTTGAAAGGGGGGAGGGAGCCCTATTGAGGGAAGAGCCGGGTGGGCGTGGCCAGCGGGGCTGTTCCACTTATGAGCCGCCCCTCTTCCTCCAAGTAAGCCCCGCCTTTGCAGGGAGCGCGATGACGTAAGCGCGCAAGGCACGTAAGAAGGACGTCCGCCCTTGCTGCCGAGGCGAGGAGACCCCGGAGCGAGCTGCCAACGCCCGGCGCAGGAGCAGCAGCAGAAGAAGGAGGAGGAGAAGGGCCCCGTTCGTTCTCTCTCTCTGAAAGGAAGGAAGGAAAGAGGTGAGGCCTGGTCCCCCGAGGGGCCTCGGTTTGGAGCCGGGGAGGCGGAGGGAAGGGAGGAAGGCAGGCAGGCAGGCAGGCAGGCCGGCCCCCATGGAAGGGCTTCCCAGGCCTCTCTCTGGGCCTCCGGAAGAGAAGGCCCGCCTCGCTTTGGGCTTCAGGAGGAGGCCCCCAGAAGTCGATGGCTTTGGAGACAGAGAGAGATAGATGGCTGGGTCTGTATGTATATATATATATATATATATGTGTGTGTGTACTTATATGTGTATATATATATATATATATACACACACACTATGTATATGTATATATATATATACATACTATATATATATATATATCTGTACATATATATATATGTATGTTTGTCATACACACACATGTATATACATATAAATGTCTGTGTCTGAATATAGATATGTGTGTGTGTCTGTATATAGATATATATGTAGACACACACATATATATATACATATATTTGTCTGTGTCATAATATATATGTGTGTGTCTGTGTGCATATATCTCTGCATATGTGTGTGTCTAATACATACAGACACACAAACAAACACATATATACATATATATTCCTGTGTCTGTATAAGTGTGTGTCTGTATATACAAATTGTAACCCGCAACGAATTGTAAGCCGCTCTGATAGCCTTGGCTGAAGAGCGGGGTATAAATAAAACATTATTATTATTGTAATATATATATATATATCTGTATATGTGTGTGTGTGTATATATATATATAAAGAGAGAGAGAGAGAGATAAATATATGTGTCTGTGTGCATATGAGTGTGTATGTATTATGTCAGTATATGTCTATATATAGACACACAAATATATATATTCAGACATATATGCCTGTGTCTGAATATATATATATGTGTGTGTGTGTGTGTGTGTATCTGTATATACGTGTGTGGGGGTCTATATACACACACACACATATATATTCACATATATATGCCTGTGTCTGTGTGCATATATGTGTGTGTGTGTGTGTGTGTGTGTGTATATATATATATATATATGCATTTAAGTCTATGTGTGTGTGTGTATGTATATATACACACACATATGTATGCCCATGTTTGTATATATGTGAGTGTGTCTGTGTGCATGAGTCTATATATATGGTATATCTATCTATCTACCTATGTGTATATATATATATATATATGTATGTATATGACTGTATACATATATCTCTATGTATATGTGTGTATATATATATGTGCATGTGCATATGAGTCTATTTATGTATGTGTGTATGTGTATGAGTGTATATATGTGTATGTCTCTATATGTGTGTGTATGAATTTATCTGTGTGTATGTGAATGAGTGTGTATATAGATGTATGTCTGTATATACAATATATATGTGTATACATGTATGAGTGTGTATATGTGTGTGTATATGCCTGTGTACATATGAGTCTGTATATGTGTATATACGTGTGTGTGTGTGTGCATGTGAGTTTGTATATGTTTGTTGTGTGTATTGGGGCATACAGACCCCCTCTGAAAAACGTGCCAAGATTTGCTTTAGGGTTGCCATAAGTCAAAAATGACTCGGAGGTCCACACAACAACAATATGCATGTATTGTGTGTGTTTGTGTGTGTGTGTATATATATATATTCACATATATACATATTTGTATATACATTGTTGTGGTGTGGTGTTTCTGACTTTTGATGTCCCTATGATGAATTTTTCTTGGGCTGAGAGTCTGTGACTTGCCCAACTTGCTCTGCAGGTTGTAGTCAAGGGTTCAAACCACTGAACCATGCTGGACTTCCATATATATGTGTGTGTATGTGTGTGTATATATACCAATGCACCATGCTGGCCTTCCATGTATATATGTGCGTGTGTGTGTGCGTGTGTATACTGTATATACTCATGTATAAGTCTAGAAATTTAGATTAAAAAATGGAGCCAAAAACCATAAGTTGACTTATCCATAGGTCAATGTAAGCACTGTATTTTAATTGTCAGTGAAAGGCAATAGTTTAATCCGCCCTGGAAGTAGTGAGCCCCTTCTACTCTTTCATCCATCCAGCTTTTAGTATGTACACAAATACTTATCCCTGCTGGAATTTTGTAAGTTCTTTGACACTGTTTTCCTTTTCATCCTACCTTACATCTCCCTAAGTTTTACCCTTGACTTATCCACGGGTCTTATCAAAACCCACCATTTTGGTCCCAAAACCTGTCCTCGGCTTATATACGAGGTCAACTTATAGTCAAGCATATAGGGTATATATATGTGTGTGTGTATATATGTTTATATATATATCAATATATATATGTACGAGGGGGTATCCAAAACTTTTAATGATCACCTTTTAAAAAAATTATCAGAAAGTTTGTTTTGATTTGCAGTTGTTAACTTACCTCTATGTAGTCACTATATAGGTTTATACGTTTTCTCCAGCTTATCTTGACCCTCCAAATACCTGATATTGTAGAAGTCTGCAGATTGCAGAGGATTTTACACTTTAGTCCCTTCTGGCAGAGCCAGTCACAAAAATAAAGGACGCAATGAGCTGATTTTCTCAGCAACATGCACCTAGGGACCAAATGGCACTGATAAAATTTCATCAATATGCCATAATAACTTCCGGGTGATAATTCTTACTTTACGATACTCTCTTGTAAGGCGCAATCTGCAGACTTCTACAATATCAGGTATTCGGAGGGTCAAGATATGCTGGGAAAAATGTCTTAATCTAGATAGTGACTACATAGAGATAAGTTAAAAACTGCAAATCAAAACAAACTTTCTGTCAATTTTTTAAAAAGGTGACCATTAAAACTTTTGGATAACCCTTGTATGTGTGTATAGAAAGAAAAGGGGGAGTCTGGTGGCAGCTTTAAGGCTAAGATGATTTCTTTTAGGATGAGCTTAGAGGCACTGAGGGCAAAATGTTAAGCATCTCAGTTGTATGCAGTGTCTGTCTGTGTTTTTCTGTGCCTAGGCCATGTTTGCTGGGGATGGAAGGAAGGAGGAGGCGGGTTTTGCACTCCCATCCTCCACTTCCTCTCTGGCTGCTGCTGCTGCTGGGCGTGACAGTCCCTGGCCCTTGCGCTCTTGCTCCTGCCTGTGACAGCTTGTCAGGGAGGGGACAGGAAAAGAGAGAAAGAGAGGAAGAAAGAAAGAAAGGGGAGAAGTGGTTCTCCCTAGGCCTTGGAGGCCTGTCTAATGTATGAAACAGACCCAAATGTAAAGTCACGGCCAGCATCCGTCAATTTTTGTGAGTTTTTCAGGCTATGTGGCTGCGATCGAGACCCAAGAGAGACAGCAGAAAGAGCCCCGAATGGAAGAGGCAGGGGTTTCCCACATCACAGGCCTCTAAGTATGAAGAGGGATGGGCGGGACACTCGGTGTAGAAGCATTGCAGAAAACCAGAACTTTAACCAGAATTAGCTGGGAGACCCAGAGCTGAATGGAAAGGAAGCATAGCTTATTTAGCTGCAGTGTCCCCAGAAGGGTCTCCCGGCTAATTCCAGTTAAAGTCCTGGTTTTCTGCAACATAAGGACACGAGGCGAGGAGGAAGAAGAAAAGGGGAGTCCCATTGATGGGTCCCTGCTTGAGGAGAGGAAGAACAGATGCAGGCTCCAGGAAAAGAGATTCCACCTCAACATTAGGAGGAACTTCATGAGAGTAAGGGCTGTTTGAAAGTGAAAGACGCTCCTTTGGAGAGTGGTGGAGTCTCCTTTGGAGGTTTTTAAACAGAGGCTGGAGAGCTGTCTGTTTTGGGGCACTTTGGTGGTGTCCTCCTGCATCGGGGTTGGATTGGATGGCACTTGGAGTCTCTTCCAGTTCTATGGTTCTAAAAAAAAGGGTGTTCCCATGTGCCAGTCCTTGCTTTCCAGAGGGCTTCTAACCTAAGAATATTGGTACAAGGGATTTGGAAAGGAAGAGACAGAGATGGGAGGAGGCAGGTCATTGCTCTGAAGTGGCTTGAAATTTAGAAAGAGGGAAGAGAAGAAAAGTGGGGAGTGCTCCTGGAGAGCTTCATGGCCTCTTCACCCAGTCTTAGCTGTCAGAGGCCTAAAGGTCAGATCACTGTCTTCCTGAGACCTTTACTGTGTAGGAAGTAGATGGGACAAAGAGTAATAATCATATAGTCAATAAGGTCCAAAATGTTCTGCAGAAATATTCCCGTTTGAGACCTCTTTTAACTGCCCTGGCTCAGTGCTAGTGAATCCTGGGAATTGTAGTTTCTTGTGGCACCAGAGCTCTCTGACAGAAAAGGCTAAATATCTCACAAAACTACAGTTCCCACAGTTCCCTGGCATTTAGCCACGGCAGTTAAAGTGGCCTCAGACTAGATTATTTCTAATAAGTAGAAATATTTAGTAAGTAAAGTAACTTTATTGTTAAAAGCTAAAAGCTGTCACAATTTGGTACTACCGTGTTTCCCCCAAAATAAGACAGTGTCTTATATTAATTTTTGCTCTCAAAGATGCACTAGATCTTATTTTCACAGGATGTCTTATTTTTCCATGAAGAATTCACATTTATTGTTGAACAAAAAAATGAACATTTATTATATATTGTATATATATTTATATACAAAAACTTTACTAGGTCTTATTTTCGGGGGAGGCCTTATATTTAGCAATACAGCAAAACCTTTACTAGGTCTTATTTTTGGTGGATATCTTATTTTCGTGGAAACAGGGTTGTCCAACCAGTGAATACAGAAGGAGTATAAAAAGAACAAGACACAAAATTTCTTTTAAAAAACCCATCAATAAGATAAAATAATAATGATAAAAGCATATAATAAATGAGACTTCTAGTTATTGCTCCTGTCTTGAAAACTCAGCCTAATCTTACTAGCGGCTAAACCAAATTTTGCCACCATCGGAGGCAACATATACATCATTACCAGCCAAAAGAGTACAGTTCGGCTGGGAACAAGATCTGTCAAAAAGGAAATGTGATAATATGATCAAGGAACTTTTGTCTAAGAGCTATATAAAGAGGGGAGTGTAGTATTCTCCACTACCCTAGTTTTACACAGACACAGACAGGGATGTTATTGTATTTGCCAGTAATAATCATAATAATTGTTGTTATTTCTTACGTACCTCTTCCTACAGATCGAGGCAGGGAACAACAACGAACAGACAATCAACATCAGTTAAAAAGACATCAGTTTAAAACACAAGGATGAAGGGAGTGTGGAGTGTTTGCGATGTGATTCCTTTCCCTCACAATGGAGAAAGATGTGGGGGAGACATAAAGATGTGGGTGGGGGAAGCAACAATTGGAGTTGTCATATGTGGGTCAGTGCTCCATGGTACTTATAGTCACTGCCAAAGATAGGTTTCCAATTTAAATAGATGCGAGGTAAAATGGAGTGGGGCAGAGGACAGCTATGAGCAGGTTGCTACCTGAGAGAGACTTAGGTCCAAAGCGCACTGCAGAAGTAATTGAGTTCAAGACTACTTTAACTGCCCTGGCTCAATGCTGGGGAATCCTGGGAACTGTAGTTTGTGAGACATTTAACCTTCTGTTAAATAGCTCTGGAGTCACAATAAACTACAATTCCCTTGATTCCTTAGTGCTGGACCAGGGCAGTGAAAGCAGCCTCAAAGTGGATTATGTTTTGGACCTTAGAGTCCAGAAGACAGACAAGAGGGAAACAACTGGGAAATGGGGTTGGAGGCTGGAATAAATTGAGAAAGAGTGCACATTTCTTCCATTTACACGTACTTGGATGTGACTACAGCTGTGGAAGAAGTTAATCGCGATTATCTCTTAATTTGATTACAACAGCTTTAAATGTGTGTCATGTATTGTAAATGATCAGGCTAAAGTAGTTGGATTCTTTCTGAAGCGGTTGTAAATCCACGAATGAGAGTAGTTACAACGTGATACGGAATAGGGCTTAAATGGAACTGATTTAGCTTTGACCTACCCCAACGCAATGCTGCTTGCATCCCTGACCTGCAATAGGAATCTCGTAATGCTGATCATCCTTGTGGGAATCCTTTTTGTTCTTGGTGAGAGCCTGAAATCCTGATCTTCAAGTCTCTCCTCTCACATTTAGAAGTGTTACCTGCTGCCAAGAACTCCCAGGGTGGCTTTGATGGGCAGCTCTGGCTTCTTACCTCTCCCATACAGGGGAGGAGTGATACTACTGGCCTACTTCATAGAGTTGTTAGGATTGCAGTAAGTTGATACACTAGTCCCTCCACATTTGCAGCTTTGACTTTTGCGGATTTGATTATTCATGGATTTTGTTAATATGTTCTCTTTAGGAATATCTAGGTCCTCCAGCACAATTCCACATTCATGGGGGTCTTGTGCCCCTTACCCCAGTGAATGTGGGGGGACAAGTGTATATATGTATATGGGGTATTTTGAGTATCATAGTTGGCGTATGCGTACCCCTGTACCTAGTAAAGTGACTGATGGGATAAACTTTGTTCACATTTGTAGCTGTAAGGCCCTCTGTGCTCAAGATCCATCTTTTCGTAAGAAGAAAAGACATCATAGTCTTCCTTGGCTAGAAACTGATGCACTTAGTCTGACCTGGAAGCTATAATGCATTTTTGCCATAAATCAAGCCCTCCTCATGCATGTTTCTGTAGAAATTAACTTGGCTATTTCTTGTACATGTGCGCAGAAAGATGATAGATGACGTTAGAGAAATGTAAGCCACATTCCCCAAAGAAATGACGGCTGATTACATCAGGTCATTTGGAGGACTTTTTTACAGGTTACGTTGAAATAATGAGGGAAGGTCTCAGTTTAAAGAGCAGGTGCTCCATCCTTTTAAAGGCTGGAGCACCCTGAAAGGTGGAGTGAATACATAATATGGCATCATGTCGTCCCTTGGGGAGACATTGACCTGATTGCTTGGAGTCGTATTTTATTTGGGACTAAAGCTGTGAGGACATGATCTACTCTCATAGACATCATTTTCTGGTAGAGTTTACAAGTGTTCTGTTTCCTAATGCTCTTGTTTTACAATTGCTTAAAGCAAGAGCAAGGCACCTGAAGCCCCCTCAGATGTTGGATTCCAATTTTATCATACTCCTGCAGCCTGGCTGTTGGTGAGGAATAATGGGAATCAACATTTGGAGGGTCACATATTCCCTACCTTAAGTAAACCTCATAACCCAGTGGTTCATGTTTTAATGAGAAAGACCCATGCAACTTTATCTCAATTGTATGAGAATGTTCAACACAATGAAACCGTACATACATTTTAAGTGATATATTTTACTAGTGTCACAGTTGCCTACTGATCTACTTTACAGAGTTAAGCTGTTGATCCTATAGTTACTATGTTTGCCTGTTTAAATTGATGCTAGGAAACCCATCCCATCCCAGTTTTGCATTTTGAATCTCTCCGGTGTTAGATGTAGCATTGCAGAGAGCCTCTGCATTTCTAATGTCTAAACACTCTTGCATTTCTAACATCATACTATCGCGGAAAATGGCCTCTCGTTTCTCTAGTCACAGAAGAATAACTGACACTCTCCTTGTTAATTGGGCTTTAGCCAAAGGAAAAAAAGTTACTTACTGGTTGCAATCCGGCACATTCATTTGTGTGTCTTTGGCTGCTCTGCAAAGGACTTCTGAGCTTCATTACTGAAATTTCTCCCCCCAAATTCTCTGTAGTTTTCTTAGGTAGCTTGTACAAAGCCGTGATTAGTTTTGCCGATTATGGCAGTCGGTAATCACATACTGGACTTGCTATTTCATTTCCATACACAAAGGATTTTGAATTTGAATTGGCATTCTCTCACGCCCATCGGATATATATGTCTGTCCCTAGCTTCTACTCCAGCAAAAACAGCCGAGGAACTAGACTGAAGTCTACAAAAGTTCATGCTGCCAACTTCTTTCTTTCAGTGAGTTTCAAAGGTGCTACAAAATCTCTGTACGTATTGATTCTGCATACTAACACGGCTATGTCTTTGAATATAATCACATATGTTAGCTCTTGGAAGTATCTTCAACACAAAATGAGAAACCCATTTTAAATCAGTTTTTAAAGCTTTTAAGCCTTTAGATAAACAAAACTACTGTGGAAATCTTTTGATGGAGGCTTATTTTAGTTCGTTCTCTGATTTAGGCATTATTAGAGGTAAGGTTGTTGGACATAACACTTGTTTTCTTGGTGCTTTGTGTTGTGAATTCTGAAGTACTAAAGTATTCCTGTTCATTGAAAGATCTTACAAATTGTGACACTTGTTGAGTGGAAGAACATCTAAATTCTGCAGAGAATCCATCACATAGTACACTCATCCATCCATATTCGCTAGGGGCATAGGACCCTTGTGAGTGTGGAAAAACCTCAAAATAACAAAAACACTATACCTCTAGGAATCTCTAGGTCCTCCAGTGCAACTTTGTGGTCACTACAAATGCCTAGGGAAGTGTCCTCTCTAGTACTCTCTAAGTCCTTCAGTGCAAGTTTTGGTTAAAATTGACCATAGTGTTGTGCTGGAGGACATAGATATTCCTAGACAGAACATATTAATAGGAAAAAGAACCCTCCTTCCATGCCAACTGCCATCCTCCGGCTTGGGAGGGAGAGAAGAGGCAGGCCCAGCTACATCGGGGCTTGCCTTAAGGAAAGAACCCTCCCTCCTTATTATTTAGATATTTAATTTATTTGCTTATGTAAATCATTTATGTATTTTGTGTATTTGTTTATCCACTTTTGTAAACCTCTTTGATCTTTTTTGGAAAGGCGGTATATAAATAAATTATTATTATTATTATTATTATTATTATATTAATAAAATCCATGGAGAATCAAATACACAAAAATCAAGACTGCAAATGAAGAGGGACAAGTGTAGTGGCTTTGTGGCTTGTTCTAAGTCCAGGTGTTTTGGACTCCAGCTCCCAGCATTCCTGACCAAGGCTTCTGGGAGTGGAAGTCCAAAATACCTGATTTGGCAAACAGAAAGAGAAATCAACCATGGCAAAGTACAGTGACTCAGAGGAGAGCACACCCTGACAGTAGGAGGAAGTTTTGACCTCAACATGTCGGTGTGTAACTGTTGAAAAAAGTAAGAACTGTGTTTTGAAGAATCTAGACCGCCAGCTGTAAAACTCGGGATTTACTAAGAGAAATAAGAAGGGGATAGATTGCTAAATTTGGGTGTATGCAATGTTAGATCAATTGTCATTTTATTTTCAGTTGTCATTTGCAGGCTAATAAAGCAGTGGCCATGTTAGTCTTTTGCCAGAAAACCAATGAAGAGCACTCAGGTGGAGAGAAACTAGTAATGTAATAGTCACTGTCAGTACATGGCGCATTTAATTTCCCTCTAGCCTTGTTGTTTATGATGCCAAACCCTGTGTACTACCTGTATCTGCAATGCTGGATCATGTTTCATGCATCCATTGATTCTGACAAATACTCATGAAAATCTTTGAGGTGCCATAGGCTTCTTTACCTTATTTCAGGGGTGATTTTAAATGTTGCATCACTTGATGGGGTTAAGTGAAGCCCTCAGCTCATTGTTGGACTGCTACACCCATCGTTCCTCACTATTGGCTATACAGTACTATGACTGATAGGAGTTGCAGTCCAACCACATCCAGAGGTCTTCATCTCTGTCTTAGGTTTCAGCACCAACAAGCAAGAAAGGCATGCAACAAAAGGCATATTCTTTGCAATGTTGTTACTTCAGCTTTGAAACAGCGTAGTTTGTAAAGTCAATTATTTTTAGTCAATATATTATGGTTACTTCTGAGCGCTTGCTTGCAAAATGGGAAGGAAAGGGTTTGTGGTTAAAAGCCAAATTGTAGCCTTAATGCAAAGTGAGCTGAAGTTTCCAAGCTCAGCAAAAAAAAAAAGAAAGAAAAAAAAAAAAAAAAGAAAAGAAGCATCAGCCTTATTTCAGACTTTGGATTCCTGATCAGACAAATGTTGTATACCACATCCCTGCTTCATAGACAAAACTATGCAATATGAAGATCAATCATATAAATTACTTTTTTCCCATTCTTTTTGTTGTGACCTTTCTACAAGATAAGACATTTATGAATTCCTGGTAATGATGTATTGGTATCTCTTTAGTTATGATTTCTTGTCTAAGAAGTCCCCTTTGTGTTCATAAGAAAATTTCTGGAACTTTCAAGTGATTGATGGGGTAAAACATAGATGGACTTAGAACCCCTATTATGATTTGGGGTTTATTGTAGAAAAGGAAAGAGTTCTTCTGGGAAATCTCTGCTCTCTTTGACCTCCTTGTTTCAGGCACTTACCTACTAAGTCCACCTAAGCTGTCATAGACTTCTGTTTGCCAAGGTTTTGGGGTGCCTGAATCAGTTTACTGAGAAATACTGTTCTCTTTCAAAATATAAATGAGACTTTTTGTTTGTTTTGCTTTCTTTCCAGATTAATCTTTGACTTGACACAGTAGCTGATCTTCACTATGCAGACTATTAAGTGTGTAGTTGTGGGTGATGGAGCTGTCGGTAAAACATGTCTTCTAATTTCTTACACAACAAATAAATTCCCATCTGAGTATGTACCAACGGTAAGTAAAGGGTAAATTTTACCCTATTTTTTGGGTTTAACGAGGAAGTATGATGCTGTTAATTCTACAATATAGCAATATACCTATGTTACGTTGACTTGTTACAGTGTTCTACCATTCTTCTATATCCATGTAACACAAATGTTTGGGAGAGCACTAGTATTCGACCTGCTTCGTAGGAACATCTACTTACAGATCACTTTCTGAGACCTACAATTCCTGAGGTATATAGGCTTAAGGCCCCCTGGTCTCCTGTGTGATGTTATCATTCACTCACTACTATCCAGTCGTTGTAGAACTAAACATTTCAAAAAGTTGAAAGTCATACAGAAATTATTTTGGAGAACATAATTATTATATACCTTAAATAGGTAATCACCAGCTTCTGCCTGAAGGCGAGATAATACATGATCTGTAACTTCCCAGATAAAAAATGTACTGTTGGATAATAAACCAGATTCCAGAACCTAAAAGCCAGTTCATACAACTCGTATGTTTATGAATTAAAAATATATATGTCTTAGCTTTGTTCAGGCATATTCACAGTTAAATAGGAAGCAGCAGCAAGCTAGAAATAATCTCTATCAAACTAGTTGTTTGCATTAGAAACAGCCAACCCTCCAGAACCTCTGGAAACATCAGGTTTTTGTCATACCTAAAAGAGGTTGAGGTGAGGCTGTTGTTGTTGTTGTTTTAAATAGCACTCTTCCTTGAGCCTGACAGTATTTAACAACTGCCAGCCAGTCTCCAGTATTTGTTTTTTGGGTGAGGTCTTGGAACTTGTTATGGCCTCCTAGCTCCAGCTCACTTTAAAACCAGCTGATTCTGAATGATATATTTCAGTTTTTGTTTCACTAGAACCACAAGGTACCACAACCAGAGCCACATGAAAAAATACTTGGTCAGACCACAAACATTGTATTGTTTTGTGTTTATGTATACATCACCTTTCCCCAAAGCTGGGACGCAAGTTAGCTTACAAACTAAAAAGAAACAAGTAAAAGTATGAATGGATATGGATAAAACAAGCAGAAAAAGACCTTTTGCTGAAATCTTACTCAAGGTCTATTCCTTGTCAAAAACAGATAAGTATAGTTTAAATGTTAAGCTCAATCAGAACTCGAACCTTTCCCAAGTTTCACATCTTTTTTAAAATGCCAGATTATATGTTTAATGTAAAAAGAATTTTCCTTATAGATAGGTAAAATACTTTATTTTAACTAATTACAAGATTTACTTCCATTTGATTTTCAGAATAGAATCGAACATGTCAGTTTACTTCCAGGGAGTAGTAGTTGCAGAGTTTGAAAGGAGATTTCACGTTCACTATTTTTATTTCACTTCTTGTTTACCTGTGCATTGTTCATGTATAAAGGCCACTTTGGTATCTGAAGGTTGATTTTGTCTCTCAATTCCCTCTCAGGTTTTCGATAATTATGCTGTAACTGTGATGATCGGTGGAGAGCCGTATACCTTAGGCCTGTTTGACACAGCAGGTAAGTTATTTTTGATATTAACTCATCTTGGAGAGTGTGTTTGTGTATGAAACAAGTGACTTTTCATTCCTAGATGCTCCCCTAAACTGCCAAGACACTATATTAACAGCTTGACTGGGTACATTTTTAAATAAGCACCAAGGTGTCAAGTGCAACATAAATAAAGAGCTTTACTGCATTTGCCCACTCCACCAGTTTTTCCCAGTAAAGACTGGCTACTCAGTGGTCAGTCTAATTCTCTTATATCGTTTCCTTCTCTTTCAGTATTCTGAACGCAGATCATTTTGTAAAGGTTTGAAATGAGCTGATAATATGATACTGTAGTATTTTCCATTTACCGGTACCAGTCCACAAGCTATCTGTTGCCAGTCATCAGTAAGTTTCCTGGAAAGAAAGAGTTGTAGTCAGTGGGCACAGATATGTTACTGGTCCCTGACTAGAAATAGAAAAAGTAACTTTATGGTCCATCACATCACATTGGTAGAAAAGCATTTCTGTAGAGGGAATGAGAGAGCAATTGAGGGAGGGGGAAGATAGGTCAATAAAGGGAAATAATAAGAAGGGAGGCAAAACTGGGACAGTTGGTGTAGTGTGTTTGTGTCGATAGGAATATAAAGAAATGACATATTTTCAGGTAGTGTATTAGATTTTTTAAATAATGTGGTGAATATATATGTTAAGACTCAAGTGTGCATACTTTTTATTTTCAGTCCAAAACACTGTCCTGACTGCATTCAGGACAGTCTTCCTCCTTTCTTGCATTTAGTCAGGGAAGTACCATCTGTACAACTTCCATGACGCTTTTTAAGATTTCCTTCCTGGTTGAATACTTGAGCATGGGTGACTAATGGCCCTAGCCTTTGCTTTCTGCAACTGGAACAAACGGCAGGGGATTGGCATGGCACAAGTGGTGCCCATGGCAGATCAGTAGATAGGAAAGAGGATTATGGTGTAGGCCAGGTCTTCCATCTTCTGTTTGGCAGGGAGTAGTTATCGCTTGTCACAGGCAGACAACTTGCTTGGCATCTTTATTTGTATGGTCACCACACCCTTTAAAATGTGTAGGAAGGGAAGAAATTCTGTTCTTGGCTCCATTGTGTTGGAGCAAGACAGACATGCTTGCTACCTGCAATACTGGTGCAGCACTGTTTCTTCCTGACTTGAAATTAGGATTTGAATCAGGGCTAGATTTAGTTCTAGAATGTTTACCTCACCTATCTATAAAACAGTCCTGATGTAATCTTCAGTTGGGATTCTGTACCCTGGTAAGAAAGTATATGCTTCCTCCAGTCTGTCCATAGCTGTGAAAATTGGATTAGGGTAGATGCAAGTGAAGAAAAGTAACTTTTGGAATTAGTATTCATTCCTTGTGAAGATCTCTGTTAGTGCATCATATACATTATGGGTTTATATTTTTACATTTCCTTACAGCTGCACAAGTCTCTAAAAATTATGTGACTGAAAGGTGCTCCTCTCTTGAACAAAACCTGAAGCTGGTCTTTTTCCTTTTTGTAGGACAAGAAGATTATGACCGGTTACGGCCTCTCAGCTATCCTCAGACAGATGTGTTTCTGGTCTGTTTCTCAGTGGTCTCGCCATCTTCGTTTGAAAATGTGAAAGAAAAGGTGTGTATGTTCTGAAGTGAAATACAGGTTCTTTAAAATTTTATGAAATATCCTGTGCTTATTTGCTCTATGGATTTTGTGTTATAATCTGTATTTTCTCTCTTCAGTGGGTACCTGAAATCACTCACCATTGTCCAAAGACTCCCTTTTTGCTTGTTGGGACCCAGATTGATCTCAGAGATGACCCCTCAACAATTGAGAAACTTGCCAAGAATAAGCAGAAGCCTATCACTCCTGAGACTGCTGAAAAACTGGCGCGGGATTTGAAGGCTGTCAAATATGTGGAATGCTCTGCACTCACACAGGTAAGGCTTTTTCACTTACGATGTACTAGACTACTGTTCTTTCTTTTTGCAGTAATGGGAAATAGTTCAACACGATTGAGGGGTAAGTTCTTTTTGGAAAGATTTGTTCTGATTGCTTTGAAAGCAGCAAATTGCTGGTGAGTTCACATGCTCTACAAATATATTGAGAAATCTATCAAGTATTGACTAACTATTATCGTATCTGACACCAAACTAGTTGTGTTGGTAACACAGATTTATCAGTGAGCAAATAGGACAAGCAAGGTTCTTTTAAAAGGAGTTATTTCTGATGTAAAAAGTCAAATTAAAAAGGCTCTATAGAACTCTCATGACAAAGAAGGCTGACTCAGTATCAGAAGCATAATATTCTCTTGTGGCCTGAGATGGTAATATGACTAACTCTACACCAAGAGGGATTAATAGAATGGTCAGGCACATTTGAGATGCCCTTATCTGCTCTACATATCCCACACTGAAGAAGGTGGCAGAATAGCATACATTTTCTTACTTCAACTTAAACGTTTGACTTTCTTAGCATGGTTATCCTTGAGTCCACAGCATACTCGCCCCTGATTTTAGACAAACTGATACGTATAGTTCAAAGATATAGCCATATTAGTCTGTATAATCAGTATGTAGAGAGATCTTGTCACACCTTTGAGACTAACTAAAGAAAGAACATGGCAGCATGAGCTTTCATAGTTTGATTCCTCAGATGTGTCTTAATGCATCTGAGGAAGCATACTTAAATCTATGAAAGCTCTTTCAGTCAGCCTCAAAGGTGTGACAACATCTCTCTGCATACTGATATGCATAGTAGTGTAATTGTTCACTTATTTCCTTTTAGTCAGTGTTTGTTTTCATTATTAATAATGGCCCCAGCATGTACTTTGGCCACATCATGAGAAGGTATGAATCATTAGAAAAGGCAATAATGCTAGGAAAGGTAGCAGAAAGAGAGGAAGAACACACACTAGATGGATGGACTCCATCAGGGAAATCACGTGTCTGAATTTACAGGACCTCAGCAGGTTTGTTCAGGACGGGGGGAAGGGGGGGGGCTTGAAGATCTCTCACTCATAGGCATATATAGATAATAGATTAGTCATGCATGTTGTGAGTCCTACAGCATTTTTACTAATATTTGAGGAGTGAGAGCACCTGCGATATAAATAAAACACGGGTAAAATTTGTATGCTTTTGCTTGAACCTAAAACTTAGATTCTGCCACGAATAGGGCTGGGTATATTTCTGGGTATATTTCTTTGAATTTTTTTAAAAATCACTTCTGTGCTACTTCCCTTATCTGACGACATCTGTTTAGCTTTAAGACTGGACATCAGTTTTCTTCATCGCTTGGTAATTGTAGTTATGAGTTGTGGCCACAAGGTGCTTCCAATCTGTCGCTCAGCAAGATGCATCTTGCTTGAAATTTTGGCTTTCTGTTACACTGACTAGAAATTCTGGCCAATTTTTGTGTGTGTAATTCTATTTTTTTATTCTGTATTTTACACACAAAATGTTGGGACTGTTTTTTTTTATTTGTGGCTTTGAAGGTTTTTGAGATGGATGTTGGCATTTTGGAGTGAAAAAGAAAGCAGTGAAGTATATGTTTCAGTGTTTTTAACTGATTGGGAGAATCATAGAATCATAGAGTTGGAAGAGACCACAAGGGCCATCCAGTCCAACCCCCTGCCATGCAGGAACTCCCAATCAAAGCATCCCCGACAGGTGACCATCCAGCCTCTGCTTAAAGACCTCCAAGGACGGAGACTCCACTATATTCCGAGGGAGTGTGTTCCACTGTCGAAAAGCCCTTACTGTCAGGAAGTTCCTCCTAATGTTGAGGTGGAATCTCTTTTCCTGCAGTTTGCATCCATTGTTCCGCGTTCTAGTCTTTGCAGCAGCAGAAAACAAGCTTGCTCCCTCCTCAATATGACATCCCTTCAAATATTTGAACTGGGCTATCATATCACCTCTTAACCTTCTCTTCTCCAGGCTAAACATCCCCAGTTCCCTAAGGCGGTCCTCATAGGGCACAGTTTCCAGAGCCTTCACCATTTTAGTCACCCTCCTTTGGACCCACTCCAGTTTCTCCGCATCCTTTTTGAATTGTGGTGCCCAGAACTGGACACAGTATTCCAGGTGGGGCCTGACCAAAGCAGAATAGAGTGGCACTATTACTTCTCTTGATCTAGACACTATACTTCTAATGACGCAGCCTAAAATTGCATTGCCTTTTTAGCTGCCGCATCTCACTATTGACTCATGTTCAACTTATGGTCTATACTTGGACTCCTAGATCCCTTTCACACATAGTTTCATTCAGCCAGGTGTACCCCATGCTATATCTGTGCATTTCATTTTTGCGCCCTAAGTACAGTACCTTACATTTCTCCGCATTAAATTTTATTTTGTTAGCATTGGCCCAGCTCATGGTGAATTAAAAAAAAACCTTAGTCTTTTAATAAAACTAGATTCATAAAGCCTGGATCTAAATTAAATTTAATCAGAGCCTGTTAAATCACACCTGTTTGAAACTAAATCTTTGACCCTCTAATATAATAATAATAAAATAATAATAATAATAATATATTTCTAGCCTGCCCCTCTGAACAGGCAAAGCACATTTCAGATTCAAATAAACTTGTTTTCTGTATAAACTATAATGCACCAGAAAAATATTTTCATCTTCAGGGAGTACATGAACCCTATTGGTACCTGTGTCATGGGACTGACAAATAATTGCAGCAGACATTGGGATTTGATCTCTGGTTATAGAAAATCCATTCTATTTCTCACCAGAGGACAGTTGGCTTATCTAGCCTCCTAGATATCTTACACACCCATTTCATTGAGTCTAACCACTTAAATCTTTGCAGCTGGCTCAGTTCTAATTTTATTTATGTTTTTTACTTTATGTATCAGACAGCATAATGTTAACTTTCTTTCATTTTACATCTAATTGTTTTTTTCTTATTTTGTTCACTAAACTGTGTTTCATTCCATTTTCTGAAATGGCGAAAACATTTCTAGATATTCAAAAATTACAGTTAACATGTAAAACAAAAGCTTTTAGTTCTGCATCCTTGTACGGAGTGCTGATATGCCTTACTGTTTTGGCATTAAGTACATTGGAAGCTGAGCTTGAACTGTGTGTTTTCTCTTTGTTTGTATAAATCATTTTGGCTTAAGGCAGTTTGATGCTGATAGCTAAAGGAGGTGTATTGGTTGAAAGCTCCTATTGTTTGCTAGGAAATTAGTAACTTTGTATAGTTATGAATTTGTGTATATTTCATTTGAAAAAGATGAAGGGGTTACCTGGAAACTGTGTCCAAAGCCAGGTAAGTATATGAAGTAGCCAGATAATGGAACATACGCTGTTTCTTTTTGTAGAAGCGACTCTTACTGCTGCAGATCAGTGCTTTGCACATTGATGCAACTGCTACAGACAGAAGCATTTGTATGCTTGGTGTTTAGTCCAGACAGTCATCTAGAACTCTGCTTCCGCATGTCTTTTTTATCACTTATAATTATTGTAGCTGGAATAATAACCAAACTTACCAGTTCATAAGCTGCTGTGCTCATGTTGAAATCAGGGTTTGTAAGCAACACTTAATTCTTTCTTTCCTAGACTTTGTGGCAGCCCCAAAGAAGGGCCTGTTTTAATCATAGCTGTGATCACCATAATATCAGTGCTTGGGAATTGTGGGAGTTGCTGGTAGTCAGATTCTTTCAACAGCTGAACCAACATGAATTAGGCTTTTGTACAGCTGGCAGGATTCAGTATTAAACCATGGAGAAGAAGCAGGTACTTTTGTGCTCTGAAGTACCAGACTGAACTGGAGAACAGTGAAATAAGAATTGGGCTGCACCACACTGAAGTGGCCAGACTTCCCTTTGCCCATACTTTTCTATGATATTACTCTGTTATGAAATGCATTCACGTCACCGGTGTGTCTTGTCTATAATTCAAGGGATAGGACCTGCACTGAAATTAATCCAGCTGACTTTTCAGCAGCAGACGGTGTCCTATTGTACATCATGTTCCAATGCCATAATCATAAAACGGAAGTGGCTTCAAGGACAAGCTGACAGTTTGTGACTTTGGTTCAGAAAGTGCTTTACTTGACAGTAATAATACTAAGAATCATTTCTCCATTTGGAGAAAGTGTGTTCCATTTGGCGACCTACAGACAGAAAAGGGCAGGGACATACTACTTAATTCCGTCTTAACTAACAAGTCTAATTTTGAAAAGATGTGCGCTCTAATATATTTCACAGATAGGGAAGAAGGCCTCCTCTGTTCAGGCAACACTCTTTCTAACTCTCTGCTCAGCTTATCTGTTTCCTCTTTCCCTCAAAAGATCTACTTTTTTAACAAAGTAAATCTGCTTTGCTTGACCACCTTTATCCTGAATACTCTTTGTATCTGCTTGTGTCTCTCTAATCCTCTAACCTGCCAACTATTTGTTTTCTCCTTCCCTCTGTCTTTGTAGAGAGGTCTGAAGAATGTGTTTGATGAGGCTATCCTAGCTGCCCTCGAGCCTCCGGAAACTCAACCCAAACGGAAATGCTGTATATTCTAAACAGTTTCCTCTCTTTTTCCCCTTTCTCGTTGCTGCTTCCTCTTCCCGCTGCTGTAGAAAAAGTTGGTTGAAAAACACAACAAAACCAATAAAACCATGCTGACTGAAAGAAGCCGTGTCTTTACTTAATGTCTTAAAGCAAACTCTGTATTAGCTTTTTTTTTCTTTTTTGGATTGAAAACTGCTTATATGATTCGTTATGGCTATGGAACATGAACTGGACTCATTTGAAACCACCTGCTTCTTGGGTTGCTGGATTTTTTAAATATTAGCGTTGAGTTGGTATTTTAAGGGATTGAGGAGCTCATTTAAAATAATTAAATTTGAGGGGAAGTCAAGATGTGGCAAGATTTTTAAAATAGCCAAATGAAGAAGTTACATGCAATTCATTTCTCTCTCTCTCTCTCTCTCTCTCTCTCTCTCTTGTGGCTCTGTTTAACTGTATTTGCATGACGATTGTACTTGATATGGTGACCTGCAAGTGATGCTGAAAATGGTGAAGGGTTCTCTGGTTTTCCTCTGTGCAATGGGGCTTGCTGTTGCTTTGGCTGTTTGTGCTATATTGGGGTATTTGGTCCTCTGTGGGGGGAACGGAAATTAGGTGTACCTCTTACTACATGACAGATGTTCGACAGATGTCTTAATTTCATCGACATAGTAGGGGCGACTTTGATTCATACTCACAGCTTGCAATTGTAAAATGTAAAGCTTTCTTCTTTTTTAAAACAAGTCATACTTTTTGACTGCTGTTGTCTGAAGGAAGCGAAAGACATAACAATTGTAGTACCTTACGTTTCAAAATTAAAAATTAGTTGTTTGTATAAATGCCTGATGAAGCATTATTCCTGTTTGCATTCGTTTTGCTCCAGTTTAACATGTATACACTGTAGTGACTACCCCTTCTTTTCTCATACTGGACTGTACTCTGCCATTTGCTTCCCTTGAATCTTCCTTCGCTGCTTCAGCAACATGGGCTCCCTCCCAGGAACCTGCATTGCCTTGAAAGGGTCTCTATTCTTGCTTGCCGATTTAACCTTGGTGTCGCCAGTCTCCTTTCTTTCTTTGAGTCATTTCTCCTTCCCTTTTGAACATGAGGTGTACATTGCCATTAGGTTGCAAAACGCTGAAGCAGACTACCTCCTGCACACGCCACACACAACGAACTGAGTCATAGAACTTGACATTTCTTGATATTCAGGTTTGCCAAAAGCGTTCTCAGGCTACTTTTGTGGCTTTGCACATTAGCTTTTGTGCATTGAAAGGGTTGCTCAACATTGCAACATGGTTCAGGCAACTCAGTATGTAGAGCGCTTGGGCAAGGAATATTGCTTCACAGTAGGATCCTGTTCGTCAATGCTAGGTTTTTGTTTGGTCGGTGTGGGTTTTACTTAAACACGGTTTGTTTACTAATAACGCAGAAAATGAGACAGCCCCTTTCTCTTTGCCCCTTTTCAGAAAGGCCTAAAGAATGTATTTGACGAGGCGATATTGGCCGCCCTGGAGCCTCCGGAGCCGAAGAAGAGCCGCAGGTGTGTGCTGCTATGAACATCCTTTCACGGCCCCTTCTGCAAAGCTGGCGTTGATGTCATACTAAAAAGCAATGTTGAAATCAAACTAAAGATTCAGATTTTTCCAATTTGTTTTTGCAATAATGACAAATGCCGTGCACCCTCTTCCCATACGCTCCCTGTCTGACATGCAAATGTTAGTGCTCTTCTCCATTGCCCTTCGGTTAAACTAATTTTTTTAAGAAAAAGAATAATATTGTATTTCAAACCAACACTGATCATTACTAGGTTTTTTTGTTTACTGTATAATTTTTTCGTTTTGTTTTTAAAATTCAGGCATGCTTGTGGGGATTTTTTCTCTCTATAACAGACTAATTTTCAGGCCCTGACCCATCACTGCTAAGTCTGGCATTACTTGGATTCTTTGGGCTTATGGGGCCAGCTTGCAGCTGGAGGGTGAGCATGTTTCAGTCCTTGGAACAGATTCTGGAATTGAAAAATGCCCCAAAGTGGTGCTTCTTTGAAGAGGAATGTAGTGCCCCTGTCTTATCTGCATCTCCTCCGAAGTTGCCTTGGATCTGTTTTCCTCTTATTTCCTCCAAGGAGGTCAGACACTTCCTATCTTGCCCTTTTTAAGAACGAAATGAAAACGAGCCCTTTGTCTGTATTTTCAGCCAAAAGCTTTTGTGTGTGTGCGTGTGTTGTGAAAGAGACACACAAATCCCTACATAAATCCCACCCAATCAATTGCTACTTTTTTGGTCTGTAGTTTTCATGGACACGAAAACATTAGGCTTTAAACAACCAGTCCCTCTCTTGGCAATAGAGGCTTCCGATGATCAGCAGCTTGAGTTGATATATTTGAAATCTATCCACATGGCCTTCACCTGTTATGGAAATTTTGAAGTTTAAGAAGCTGACTGTGTCACAAGAAGGTTCAGTGTTCCCTTTGAAGAGAAAGGGAATCCGATGTGCCTCAGGAACATAAAGTATGGAGGGGAAAGGTGTTGAATCTGGCACCTTGGGGGACTGATGGAGGAAGGACCCCAAAATGCGATAGCACCTCTGGCTTCCCAGGTTTGTTGCTCACTATAACAGATCATCCAAGGGTCTCTGACTCCATTGTTAGTAGGGATCTTAACAGAATTATACTCCAGCTTAATATTTCTCAATCTTCCCTGACTTCTTTAATTCTTGTAGACTTGTTAGTGTTGAACCGATGCTTTTTTCTCTCCATGTCTTAAGTTCTTTGTATATGCATTTTTTCAAATGTATTAAACATAAAGTATCTTCACAATCCTGGCTGAGAATAATTTGTTTTCCCTGAGTGACTGATGCCATAAGCGTTTTTTAAAAATGTTTTTAAATTATTTAAAAAAATGATTTTATTTGCCCATTCAGAAATCTCATCTAAAGTTGGAGTGTAAAAGGCTTAAACAATAAGTCAAAAAGAAGGTATGTGGTTGCTTTGCAAGAAATGCATATTCACTGGAAAGAGAAAAGATTGCTTAGAGGGCAGTTGAGAGCCGACGAGACAAGCACAAGCATTGAAGACATGGCAGCTCTGAAGAAACACAGGATGCTCCTCTCCCAGAGAAGAAAAAGACGATATGAGGAATGAAAAAGGAGGCTCCTGGCTCTAAAGAGAAGCCTAGCACGAAAGAGGAGCTTGGCAAGGAAGAGGAGCTTGGCCAGGAGGCAGAGCCTAGCAAGAAAGAGGCTCCAGGAGAGGAGAAAAGCCCTAGAGAAAAGGAGACGAACCCAGGAGCGGAGAAAATCCTGGAAGGAGACCACTAAGAAGAAGCTCCTTCCAAAAGCCAAGAAAAGGAGCTGCCTCACAAGAACACCAAGACGCGGCTACCAGATGAGCTGCCCACTCAAATTATGCTGTTTAGATCGGTGGATGAAGCAGAACCGAGCAACATCCAAGAAGAACAAGCCCAGCTGAGGAGGCCCCAGCTGTACAATGAGCCAAAAGAAGGGGCAGCTTGCCCCCCGCCATTGCCCAGATTTCCTCAGTGCTGCCCTCAAGGAGGTCACCAAACAGAAGAAGTCCAAGTGGGTGGTGCCCGAAGCCAAGAAAAAGCAGTACACTGATGATGAGATCTTCTACAAATTGGCCAAGCCTCCCATCCCTGGAGAGGCAAAGAGCAAGAAGCCCAAGCTGGCCGCAGGGGCCAAGGAGGCGATGGGCCATTCTCGTGGGAGAGCCCATGCAACTGGATCTGGGCTCCAAAAGGTTGCAAGTTAAAACAGTAGCCTCCCCCCTCTTCTCAGAACTGCTAGCAGGCTCATAGGAGAGAAGGGGGAGACGATATTAAAACACATGACCAGCCTGTCGAGAAGATCTAAGAACCCTGAGGAGATCATCTACACTCAGCTTTCAATCCTGAAATGATTGACGAACTAGCCAAATCCATTCAGTGCCTAGAAGGGGACAGTATTGTGACACCCGAAACCACCCCCACGATGTCTCAGAAAGAAAATAGCCACCTAGAAATATGAAGTTATCATCTCTGAAGCCACCCAAGAGAGAGGACATTATTTTCTACCTTATAACAAGACTGAGGAGCAGACATCGAAAAAAGACTCTATGGTGCTCCCCTCATCGAGGATTTCTTTTTCTTGAAATATTAATAAAGCTGGATTTTGCCCTCAAAAAAAGAAAAAAAGAAGATTGCTTAGAAACCCAAAACTAGGAATAGATTACTATATGTCACAGCTGCTAAACACAAAAAAAAGAAAGGTAGTACTGTAGTTTACGTTTCTAAAAAATTTCAATCTAAAGAACTCTTTAATGATGAAAATGGCTTTTACATTGGTATAGAAATAACAATTCAGGGGAAAAATTATTCTGGTTGCAATCTACTCCCCGCTGGATTTGTGCAATCCAGAGTCCTTCAGCTTAAAAGAACAAAAC
Organism: Urosaurus nigricauda; assembly: GCA_034509955.1. Taxonomy (NCBI): domain Eukaryota; kingdom Metazoa; phylum Chordata; class Lepidosauria; order Squamata; family Phrynosomatidae; genus Urosaurus; species Urosaurus nigricauda. Next base: position 2,473,530 of record JAOEGL010000008.1, on the reverse strand, counting down.
CTTGATCATGGTTTGCTTGTGGTTTGGAGACCAACGATCTCTTTCCTCAGAAAGGTTTGGGTTCTCATATTTTATATTACAGAACACAACACATTTCCTTCTAGGTTGCCTGAGTTAGATAATAAAAGTGTTCTGGTTCTATGCCTCTACTAAACCTTGGTGGTACTTTTAAAATGGAACACTTCATTCTCAGTTTCCCATACAAATGCTTATTTTGATCATATTCTAATTATAAATATGAATGGATTTAGGGATGCCAAAGGCAAGTCGCATGCTCTCAGCCCCAAGGCAAGGTAATGGCAAACCTCTGAATAACTCTACCAAGAAAAAACTATGATGTGAAGTCAAAGGCTTTCATGACCAGCATCCATAGTTTTTTGTGGGGTATTCGGGCTGTGTGGCTGTGTTCTGGAACAGTTTATTCCTGATGTTTCTCCAGCGTCTGTGGCTGGCATCTCCAGAGAAAATTTCTCTGCACATGCCAGCCACAGATGCTGGCGAAACATCAGGAATAAACTGTTCCAGAACACAGCCACGCAGCCCGAAAACCCCACAAAAACCCCTACAATAGTTTTGCCTTAGGGTCACCCTAAGTCTTGAAGGCACACAATGACAAAAATGCAAACTTCTCTGAGATTTTGAGATTTTGTAAACAAATGGAAGAACAGAACAGTTGTCTCCTCAACTCTGCCCATTGAAAACTTTTTTTAACAGTCCATCTGTCTCACTGCTCCCATTGGATGTTTTCCAATCTTGTTATTAATTGATTTTGTTTTTGTTTTATTTTTTTTAACTGTTCCCCACTTGCTGTTACCCACCTCGATCCAACACAGGAAGAGGCGGGATACAAATTATTATTATTATTATTATTATTATTATTATTATTATTATTAATCTCTCTGGCCTTACTCCCTTTTGGTTTTGCCGTCTTCATCAGTAATGCCACAGATGCTGGCAAAACGTTGGGAACAAACTCTTCTAGAATGTGGCCACATAGTCTGAAAAACCCACAAAAAGCTGTGTTAGTTCCAGTCCAGACCGAAGAGAAGTGGGAGAGAAATTTTTGCCAGAAAGGTACAAAAGGATGAAGAATTGTGTTTGCTGCAGGGAACATAAGAGTCCGCTAGATGGCAGTGATGTACCAATACTTTAATACTTCTCCATTTCTTCCTTTCCGCTCAAGAGAAGGCTTCTTGCAGGATGGAGGCATGTCTGTGTCCAGATTTCTGTCGTAATTTACATTTTCAGCATCTTTGTATACCCTTGGTGGTCAAGCTGCTGCATTGTTTACAGATATGCTCCAGAAAGATCAACAGAGGTTCACTTGGAGAGCTGAGCATCTGGGCCCAGGTGTGTAGGGAACCAGGCTCCATTCCCAAAAGTCAGTTTCATGCAGATCCCAGCAGGGCCCTCTGGTTTGCAGGATCTAAATAGCATGGCACCCTCTGGAGCTGGCAAGGTATTGCAGAGGCATTGACATATGGGGATGCATCCTTTTACAATGCTGGGGCAATGTGAAAGTATCTGGAGTGATGCCCTGGCCAGCTGCCCTTGTTTGCCACAGTTCGACATTCCCAGTTTCACCTCATCCTTCCTGTTTTTAGACTTAGCATAACACTGTAGTCCTTACCACCCACCCTTTCTAATTCACATTTCTGTCACTACGAAAAGTAAACCAAGGGAAGGCAAACTCTGTCTCTGTCAGATAGATGGGGCTATGAAGAAGTCTCCTGACTTCTTGCCTTGGTTGAGTTAAAAGGTTGATTTAAGCGGGCGCTGTATTTGGCATGAGATTGAATTCTTTCTGATAAAATCATAGAATCATAGAGTTGGAAGAGACCACAAGGGCCATCCAGTCCAACCCCATTCTGCCATGCAGGAACTCCCAATCAAAGCATCCCCGACAGATGGCCATCCAGCCTCTGCTTAAAGACCTCCAAGGATGGAGACTCCACTACACTTCGAGGGAGTGTGTTCCACTGTCGAACAGCCCTTACTCTCAGGAAGTTCCTCCGAATGTTGAGGTGGTATCTCTTTTCTTGCAGCTTGCATCCATTGTTCCGCGTTCTAGTCTCTGCAGCAGCAGAAAACAAGCTTGCTCCCTCTTCAATATGACATCCCTTCAAATATTTGAACAGGGCTATCATATCACCTCTTAACCTTCTCTTCTCCAGGCTAAACATCCCCAGCTCTCTAAGTCGTTCCTCATAGGGCATGCTTTCCAGACCCTTCACCATCTTAGTTGCCCTCCTTTGGATCCACTCCAGTTTCCGCACATCCTTTTTGAATTGTGGTGCCCAGAACTGGACACAGTATTCCAGGTGGGGCCTGACCAAAGCAGAATAGAGCGGCACTATTACTTCTCTTGATCTAGATGCTATACTTCTATTGATGCAGCCTAAAATTGCATTGGCCTTTTTAGCTGCCGCATCGCACTGTTGACTCATGTTCAACTTATGGTCTACTTGGACTCCTAGATCCCTTTCACACGTAGTTTCATTCAGCCAGATGTCCCCCATCCTATATCTGTGCACTTCATTTTTGTGTCCTAAGTGCAGTACCTTACATTTCTCAGCATTGAATTTCATTTTGTTAGCGTTGGCCCAGCTTTCTAGTCTATTCAGGTCATTCTGAATTTCAATCCTGTCTTCTGGAGTATTGGCTACTCCTCCTAATTTGGTGTCATCTGCAAATTTGATAAGTATGCCCCCAATTCTGTCATCGGGGGCATTTCATAGCAGAGCTGTATGGTTCCGACTATCCATTTGGAAAACCTCTGCGTCAATACTGGCAGGCCTTTTTTCGGTTCCGAGTAGCACTGGAACAGTCTCTCAGACCTGCTAGAGCCTTTAGTTCTATCAAGGTAAAAGGCCAGGGCTCTGCGTACATCCAGGGTGTGCAGTCGACGCTCGGTATCGGTAGTTGGGTTCGAGGCCAGGGTCGGGAGCACAATGTCCTGACACATATGAAATGAAGAGACCACTTTGGGTGAAAAGGAAATGTCAGTACGGAGTACAACCTTATCAGTGTGAAACCTAATAAATGGTTGTCCCTTCTCAAGGCACACAACTTGCCCACTCGTCTGGCCGAAGTAACAGCAACCAGAAAGGCAGTTTTCCAAGTAACCAACCTCAAATCCGAGGTTGCCATAGGTTCAAAGGGTTTCAACATCAGTGAGCCTAATACTATGTCAAGACTCCAGGCTGGGACGGGGGCAGAGACTGGAGGATAAAGGTTGTTAAGCCCTTTTAGGAAACTCTTAACTAGAGAGTCTTTAAAAAAGGAGGGTTTGCCATCCAAATAATAGTGGGCACAGATGGCAGACAAATAACATTTTATAGAACTTAAACACAGACCCGTTTGTACAAGGGTCATGAGGAACTCCCAACACAATCAAGCTGGACACCTGAGAAGGGGCCACCCCTCGGGATGTTAAAAACTCAGCAAACTTCTTCCACTTGGTCTCGTAAGATCTTTTTGTAGTCGGCTTGTGGGCCGCCAATATGACCCTGTGGATCGGAGGGGGAACACCATCTAGTTTCCGATTCTCCAGGCCACCAGCAGAAGGTTGTCCAGTTCGGGATGCCGAATCCAACCGTGTTGCAGGGTAAGCAGGTCCAGTCTGTACTCCAGGCGGAGGTATGTCCAGTTCAACAGGTGCAGAAGAGAAGGTAGCCACGGCTGTCTCGGCTACCATGGTGTTATCAGGATTGCCCTGCTCCGGTCTTGAATCATCTTGGCTACAACCCTCGTGATCAACGGGAACAGAGGGAAGGCGTAAAGGAAGACTCCTATCCACCTGAATTGGAAGGCATCTCCTAGGGAGGTCGGAGTCTTGGAACGGGAGCAGAACTGTCCACAATGTGTGTTGTCCCGGGATGCAAAGAGATCTATTTTGGGAGTTCCCCATCTGCGGAACAAGGCCGACACCGTTTGCGGATGGAGCCTCCATTCGTGACACGATGTTGGGGACCTGCTGAGCTGATCCGCTAACGTGTTGTCCTCTCCAGGTAAGTGTATAGCCTGCAAGGTTATGTTTCTTGCAACACACCAATCCCAAATCTCCAGAGTCAAGTGCAGGAGGTTTGGGGATCTTGTGCCTCCCTGCTTGTTGATATAATACATGACAGTGGTATTGTCTGTCAATAGGAGAACCACCTTGCCTTCTACAATTGACTTGAATGCCTTCAGGGCTTTCTGTACTGTGAGCATTTCCAAGATGTTTATATGGAGCTGCTTCTGGGTCTCTGTCCATCTGTTTTTCACAGTTAGGCCTTCGGTGTGTGCTCCCCAGCCCTCTAGGGAGGCATCTGTAGCTAGGGTGATTTGTGGTTGCGGACGGTTGAACTTCATTCCGGAACATACGTTGTCGGAGTCTACCCACCAAAGCAGAGTGTTCGAAACCGACTTCGGTATCGAAAGCCACTTGCTGGGCTGGTCTCGTGTCGGATTGAATACAGAGAGGAACCACGACTGTAGCGGTTGAAGCCGAAGCATTGCCAATGGGGTGACAAATGTTGTCGAAGCCATGTGTCCCAGTGCTATTTGGATGTCCTGAGCTCGAACTCTCCTCCTTACCATGCACCCCTGGACAGCTGCTGTTAAAGCTTGGAATCGGTCCTGAGGGAGGTAAGCCAAACAACAACTTGAGTCGAGCATGACTCTGATGAACTTTATCTGTTTTGTCAGAGTGAGGGATGACTTCTCCCAGTTTATCACCAGTCCCAACGACTCCATGAGTTCGAGGGCGAACTCGACATCCCATTGTAGTGGGTCTTGTGAATCCGCAACGAAGAGCCAATCGTCGAGGTAGGGGAATAGTCGTATCCCTTTTTGGTGTAGGTAAGCGACCACCGGAGCCATGCATTTCGTGAAGACTCGAGGGGCCGAGCAGAGGCCGAATGGGAGGACATTGTATGGAACACGTGCTGTCCTACGGCAAAGGCCAGAAATCTTCTGTGACCCTTCCGGATTGAAATGTGGAAATAGGCGTCCTTCAGGTCCACTGTGGCAAACCACATATCCTGGCACAAGAAAGGCAAGATAGAATTAAGAGTTACCATGCGGAACCTGCGGTAAGTCAAGTGTTTGTTAAGGGATCGAAGGTCAAGGATGGGTCTTAACGAACCATCAGGCTTCGGAACCATGAAGTAACGGGAGAAAAAACAATGTGGCAAGTCCTCTTCCTTCACAGGAGAGATTGCCCCCTTGAATTGCAGGGTGCGTACTTCGTCGAGGAGGGTAGGTGACAGTGGGGTGGGGGTAAAGCATCCCGTAATGGGCCGGTCCTTGAATTCGAGGGCATAGCCCCTCTGCAGAGTGTCCAAGACCCAGGCGTCCATTGATATTAGCGCCCAGGTATCTAAGAATAGTGAGAGGAGGTTGTAGAATTGGAGAGGACGTCGGAGCACGCAGGTGTTACTCAGGACTTTTTCCTAGATGGCTCCGAGTCCTGCTTCTGGAATTGCTTTCAGTATCGGGAGAAGGGCTGTCGACGCCCTGCGGATGAGGAAGAGGGAGGGGGTATATCTGCCTCGGCGGTTCCGAAGGTTGGAACTACCGATCCTGAAAGGGACGGCGGTAGGTTGAGTAGGCCGGGCGGTAGAACCCGAACCGACGTCTGTAAGATGACTGTGGGGCAGAAGACATACCATGTTTTCTTGCGGCAGATTTCATGCGGTATGTGAAGTTTAGTTTATCGTCTGTTTCCTTATGGAACAGTCCCGCATCATCACATGGCATGTCTTCAATAGCTGCCCGTGCACTTTGGTTAAGATCAGAGGCCCGCAGCCATAGCCTAAGTGCTATGGACACCGCCATCGCTTTCGCTGAGCAATCAGCCAAATTCCTAGATGCGGTGATGAGCCAGCTCCCAATTGAGTGAGCCTCGTCCTGTAGTTCAGTAGCAAGCTTGTTGCTTTCTTCGGGGACGTCAGGCAGTACTGTGGACATACGTTCCATTAGGTACTGTATGTACGCTCCCATGCAGGCGTTGTAATTTGCAACTTTCAAGCCCAGGATTGAAGCTGCGTATGCCTTCTTCGCGAGGGCGTTGATCTTCTTTGCCTCTCTATCTGATGGCGAGGTTGAGGTCTTAGGAGTGAATGTGTGTTGAGCCCCTTCCACGATGGCCGAATTCTGCCTCTGGTGCGATCGGAGCCAGATGGCCTCTGAAGGCATAATGCGGTACAGAGCCTTGATCTTGCTGGCCTGGACCGCTGTAGATGCTGGAGCTTCCCAGGAGCGCCTCACAATCTTGTCAAGGGAGGGCAAGAAGGGGATGGCAGGAGGTGTAGGCACTTTCCCCTGGATCCTTTTTTCTACCGGATCGTAAGCGTCATCGTCGAAGTGAGCAACTTCGATCTCTAAAGCTCGTCCCATCCGAATAACATGCTCTGTGAATGAGCGGACGTTGTCGGTAGGAGAAGAAGCACATGGCACGTAGAGGTCCTGTGGGGAGCCTGCGGCCTCTGTCTCCGAGTCCCGGGACCGAGGAGACATGGGAGACTCCAGTTCAGGGTCCTCCGAATCCGAATCCAATTGGTCACGATGTACTGGAGACGGAGATCGAGAAGACAATCAAAAGTACAAATACATTGGTCATTAAAACGGTGAAGCAAGACCACAAAAATGGCCACAGCATTGGTTAAACTGAGCAAGAGAACAGCAGCACTTAAACGACATGCTTTTTTAACTTTGCAAGATTCGGAGCAGAACATCTATCCTCAGTCCGTCATAATTTATTACGGTCCATAGACCCAAAATGTATGCATTCAGTCAAGATTCAGTTCAAGTTAGTTAGCAACTTCCCCTCCTTTTTGCTCTCCTGTGGGGAATTTTGTTGTAGGTAACTTGTGAATTTTGAGAACTTGTGTATCTTGACTGGCGGACATCGTTCTCCCTTGAATATGCACTTTTCTTAGCAGGTGTAAGTCTATCGGTTTTTTTAACTAATTCTTTGTTATACGGAGTTAGTCCAGTCTGGTAGGGAATCCATCAGATGCTAAAGAATTGCTTAAAATTGCCCAGAGTCATTCTAATGCTTGGTCTTAGTCTACCCATTCTGCAGAAACCAATTTCAACATGGATCTCTTTTTCACCAGACATGTAAGAGCACCCTGAGTTCTTCATGGCAAACCTAGAGAGTATGTGGTCCTGATATATATGATTCAAAACAAGAGATCGGGAAGTCTTCAAGCCTTGGTTCTGGCTGTGAAATGGTCCTTCGCCATACCTGCCATTCTTTAGCCATGGGGTACCTTGGTTGAATGGGGCAGTGCATTGGGACCCTGATGGTTTCTGACTTCTGAAGCCCTTCCTTGGGTCCCGGTGGCCTTGTGTTCTGCTGGTCTCTCCATCTTTCAAGGCTGGAGACATTCTTTGAGTTTGTTCCCTCCCTCCTTGTTGTTTCAGCTGTAGGAGTTGGAGCCAGCGTTGGCCAGTGTTGGGTCTCTTGCCACGCAGGTGCTGTTTGCAGAGTATTTATATCATCTCGACGGAGCTCTTCGAAAGCCGGTGTTGTTTTGAAAACATAGCCTGGGACATGATTGCCCTGCTCTTCATTTCCAGAAGGGATGGGACGTGTCTTGGTGTGGGATCGCTGTTCCAGAAACACAGCCTTGTTGCCTGCTGCCTCTGCCTACTCTGTTGACCTCAAGGCCTTGGGCATAGGCTGCCTTTCTGCTCCTTGCTCACGACTCTGTCCCTCCAAGGCCGCCTCTTAACCTGAAGAAGCCCTGGGTTATTTGTGTTGTTCTTGGCAATGTCGCCCTGGCCCTTCTCAAACACCGAGGTGAGTGTGCTTGGAGAAGTCAGAGCCTAGTGTTTGTGTTGGATCTGCTGCAGAGGGAATTAGTTCAAACCTGCTGCTAATTGCTCCTGAAGTGCAGGGCTCTGAAGCACACACTCGCACACACAACATGCTTAGGAGGAAAGTGAGCCCACTTGCTCAAGAAAATGACTGGGCCTTTTTGCTTCCTAAGCATCATGATCAGAGTACTCTCTGCTCCAATTGAAGACCCTCTTTAGTTTTTAGGTGCCCCCAAACTCTGTTCTGGTTGTATAGATAGGGTAGTGAAGTCTTTCCCCCAGGTTCAGCGATTACAAGTACATTCATCCCTCCCCCTTTGTTGGGGTTAGGGGCACAGGATCCCCGTGAATGTGGAAAAACCGTGAATAGCAAAAGCACTATGTTTTTTACCTGTGAGAACACCTGTTCTTTCTAGAAATCTACAATCCGTAAGAGAGGGGAGGGAAATAAATAAATAAATAAATAAATAAATCTTTCAGTGCGACTTTTGATTAAAGTTGACCACACTGAAATGGTTGGGAACCAATGCTCCATAGTGATTCTGGATGGAGAGAGACAGATTGGCATCTGAGTGTTGCTGCTTTTTTGGCCTTTTGCCATGACCATCTGAAGTTCTTGTCTGAACAGGCCTCTTTGCTGCTTCGGTCTCACCAGCCTTAGCATAGAATTGCAGAGTTGCAAAAATCATCTAATCTAACCCCCTTGCCATGCAGGAATGCACCATCGAAATGCACCTGACAGATAGCCATCCAAAGAAGAAGACTCCACTGTGCTACAAGGCAATATATCGCACTGTTGAACAGCTCTTGCTGTCAAGACATTCTTCCTAATGTTTAGGTGCCGGTGGTCAGTCCAGTCGCTCCGTTGGTGATGCCCACATTTTTCAACTGTACAACCCAGACTGCAACTCAAGCTGTGTTGTTGTTGGTCCTCACAGGAACTATGGGATAATCTCAGCAACGAGAGAGTAAGAACCGGAGCAGGAAATAAAGAAGACTTAGAGAAACAATACACACTTGTCAGGCTGCTGCCGATTAAGATAGCTTTACATGCCATAAGTAGCCAGAGCTGGGTGATTTCTAATGCTCCTCGGGGTGGAGAAATGATTAAGGCGGCCCTCGAGTAAAATGATCCGAGGCCTTCTCCGCCAAGGGAGGAAGGAAAGAGAAGGCTTCCCATGCTCTGACAGGTGGTAAGCAAAAGAGTTAAAATTCACAAAGAATAAGTGATTTTTTAAAAAAATATATATCTGAAAATAGAGGCAGGTGAAGGGGATAAAATGACACTGCTCTTGGAGCAATGCAATATGTGAGAATTATCCAAGGTGGAATTTGAAAAGCAATATTGGGTGGGTGAAGGGTTGATGCGAGAAAAGATGGGATGGAGCGAATTAGTGGCTCTATTAATTGTTATACAGATGAACGGAATTTCTAAAGAGACCTTTACTGAGGCGACTTACAGAAAAGGTAGAGACTTCGTCAATGCTTGCTGAGATAGGTTCTGGTTGTACATTTTGGTAAATGCAACCAAAGAAGTATTTTTCTTTTTCAAGCACTCAAAAGTGGGAGAGTTCATTTCTGGGATTGCAGCAAAAGTTCACAAAACGTAAAGGTTGGAGGGGAAAAAAATGAGCCCACAGCATTTTTGCAACCTATTGCAAGAATAAAATTGGCCATAGTCATACTGCCCATACCATTCTATCGGCCTGTGGGCACCTTTCACTGGGCATATAGAGTAATGTTCAGAAACATGCTTGAGGGATAATATACTCATGCAGCAGGGCTTGTTGCAAAATGCTCTTGCTCTATTGAGAAATAGTTGTTTAAGTATACTTTCAGAATAGTGTATTATTACTACTGGTATAGTGGCTTGAATGTTGGACTATGACTCTGGAAATCAGGGTTTTATTCCCAGCTCGGTTGTAGAAACCCAGCATGACAAGTCACACAGTCTCAGCCTCAGAGGAAGGCCATGGCAAACATCCTCTGAACAAAGCTTACCAAGAAAACCCCATATGGTCAGAAACTACTTGAAGGCACACAACGACAACAACAGAACACCGAAACTGATAGGTTTGTCTGTCACAAGTCGAAAAATGTCACATTGCTTAGAGCGGCACCGTGAAAGGAGTATTTAGAATATCATCTTGTGAAGCAAGACAAAAAGTCCATCAAATCCAGATATCATAGAATCATAGAGTTGGAAGAGGCCCCAAGGGCCATCCAGTCCAACCCTATTCTGCCATGCAGGAACTCTCCATCAAAACATTCCCAACAGATGGCCATCCAGCCTCTGTTTAAAGACCTCCAAAGAAGGAGACTCCTCCAGACTCCAAGGCAGCCTATTCCACTGTCCAACAGCTCTTTAGGAAGTTCTTCCCAATGTTGAGCTGGAATCTCCTTTCCTGTAGCTTGCATCCATTGCTCTGGATCCTATTCACTGGAGCAGCAGAAAACAAGCTTGCTTCATCCTCAACGTGACATCTCTTCAAATATTGAAACATGGTTCTCATGTCACCTCTTAACCATCTCTTCTCCAGGCTAAATATACCCATCTTTCCTCATAAGGCATGGTTTCCAGACCTTTCATTATTTTAATGGCCCCACTTTGGATATGCTCCAGCGGAACAGGACCCGGAACAATGGATACAAGCTCCAGGAAAAGAGATTCCACCTCAACATTAGGAGGAACTTCCTGACAGTAAGGGCTTTTCGACAGTGGAACACACTCCCTCGGAGGGTGATGGAGTCTCCTTCCTTAGAGGTCTTTAAGCAGAGGCTGGATGGCCATCTGTCGGGGATGCTTTGATTGGGAGTTCCTGCATGGCAGAATGGGGTTGGACTGGATGGCCCTTGTGGTCTCTTCCAACTCTGTGATTCTCAACATCGTTTTTGAATTGTGGTGCCCAGAACTGGACACATTATTCCAGGTGAGGCTGGACCAAAGCAGAATAGAGTGGCACTATTATTCCCTCAATCTAGACATTATACTAGAGACTATAGCCTAGTAAGTCCTGACCCAGGTTTGCAAGTGTCCAGATCTATGACCAAGAGTGGGGTGAGTATTTTTTGGACCGCATTCAAAGACTGGGAGAATGTCTCCTTGTTATACATAACATCCTGCTCAGACTTATGGGGTGGAATCTCTCTGCACCCCTGCCCCATTTTGTGTATATTCTCTTTTTAAAGAACTGATGCTCTTGGAAACGCAGAGCCTGTTGTGGGCCCCATTTGTCGCTGTGTTTTTTCTTCCCTTCCCTTCTCCTTCCAACCCTCCTTGTTCCCAGCTTGAGAACAACACTGGAAAAACTCAAAAGTTGATGTGCGGTTTGGCTTTTTTTGTTTTGTTTTGTTTGTTATTCTGTTTTTTGCTTCCTCTTTAATGTTCTGACCTCCCTTATGGTCTTATTCATGCAACGCTAACCTCCTTCTGGCCTTTTCTTCAGGAATCCCTACTATGAGCCTGGCTCCGTTTTCTCGCTTCATGAGAGCCTCCTTCATTCTTGCTGATATCTCCAGTTGGTTTAAAACTGTTTAAAATGTGGTTCCATGTGCAGAAAGGGCTTTCTATGTATTAGTAGCATCCACACACATGAAATCTAAGGCTTTCATAGCTGGCATCCTTAGTATTTTGTGGGTTTTTCGGGCTATGGTGGCCATGTTCTAGAAGAGTTTATATGTGAGTATATATGTGAAAAGTGGACATTGTAGGGGAAAAATAATAATCCCTGAATGCATTTTAGAAGAAGCTTTGTTCTCTAGATGGTTCAAAATATTTTTCTTTACTCAAGCAAGACTTACCTGGCTTGCTGGTTTCTAATGCTGCCTAACAGGGAATTTGCCTGTTTCATGGCAGCCACATGTATTTCCAATAATCCCTTCTTAGGGTCAGTAACAGCAAGTACTGTCTCCCCATCAATCATGATTTAAACATTACTTATATGAAACCATTACTGCCCAGTTTGGAGAGATCTGGCTTGTCCTTTTTGCCTTTTCCTTCATCATCTTCATTACTAGCTTCTCCTTTTATTTTTGGCGCCTCCTTCCTTTCCCAGCTGCAGGGAAAAGCCACCAGGCTTAGTCACCAGGAAATGACTGCATTTGGGCAGGGATGCAAATACATTCTCCTGATGCATCAGTGCTGGAGTCCTTGAAATCCTTGAATCTGCTGTATTAGGCCCCCATTCCCACTTAGATTTAAACCAGTTTGGGATTCGCCTTTATTCCATGTCGGTGAATTGTTCCCACTATGAAAGTGGATCTTTTAATTATCCCCTCGTAATCACTTCTTTTTTGGCACAATTGTCATCCCCACTAATGTGCGCCACTTCAAAATGCATGTCAATCATCTGCGCATCATCGGTGACAAATATGTGTGTGTGTGTATGTGTATATATATATATATATATATATATATTTGATAGAAGATTTGATTCTTTGGTTTTGCAACTGCTTGCCACACTGAGCTGCTGTCAGTCTGATCACCTGGCTTGCCGCCGGAGCAATTGTAAGTAGTTGTGAAATATCTTCTATCAATTAAAAATAAATATAAAAACCATGCACCCATAGGTCACACCAGAAGCACAATGGCAGCACTGAGAGAGCAGGGTAATGATGGATCTACCAAAAAGTAAGGAGAGATAGTAAATACCCCTCTGCCATTAATCCTCCCCTCCAGAATGATACCATTCAGATCCATCATTCCCACTTGTTGAACATGCTCCGGAATCAATTCTTTTCAAAAGAACTGCTAAGAAACTAGTGTTTGGAAAACTGGGGGGGGGGGGGGGGGGTTGCCTCACTTTATAGCAACAGAAATCGATCATAGTAGGATCGGCACCGGTTTCAAATGGGAACGACAGTCATACAACCTAATCAGGAATTCACTTTAAATCATAGTGGGCCCAGGAGTGGGATTCATGTGACTTACTACACATTGGATTGCAAGTCCCAGTGGCTCTAAGCCGCCACCGTATTGTTGCTGTTCTTGGGTGCCTTCAAGTTATTTCTGACTTACGGCAACCTTAAGGTGACCCTATCATGGGATTTTCTTAGACCTTCCTGTATTTTTCCCCCTATACCACAGAGACTATTCCCATATTGCCTATTAAAAGCTTAGATCCATCCCTTAATTCTCTTCCAAAATTGATCCCCCTTCTAAAAAAAAAAATCTTGTTTTTTCTTTTCTTAGGAAGAAAATTTGGAGATTCTAAGATGACCGTTGTTGTTGTTGTTGTATGCCTTCAAGTCATTTCTGACTTATGGCGACCCTAAAGTGAACCCATCATGGGGTTTTCTTGGCATGTTTCTTCTGAGGGGGTTTGCCATGCTCATCCTCTGAGGCTGAGAGTGTGTGACTCGCCCAAGGTCACCCGTGGGTTTTCATGGCCAAGACAGGATTCGATCCCTGGTCTCCATAGTTGTAGTGCAACTCTTAAACCACAGTATCATGCTGGCTTCCATTTATTCCTATTATAATATTGTCATTCTTTCTATCTTTGATTATGATGTCTCTGAGTATTACCCCATCTATAATCCAAATGTCCCTATATTCCCCCCAACCACAGTTATGTCTGGCATGTCATGTTCTAATTGTTTGTGAGTTTGAATCATAAAGCTCCATAGGATTTTTATGTCACCATTATTGACAACTTTTTGGGGCTTGAGTATCTCACCGGTTCATGGAAGATGGCAAATGATATATATTCCAATATATCACTGCAGGTATTTTATCATGGCTTTTAAAATATTTGATTTGCACAATCTTTTTGCACAAAAGAGTAAGGTGGTCAACAGTTTCATCTTTATTCTTTAGACATTAGCCCCATGGTAGTGTATCCAAAGTGTTCAAACAAAACGGCAGTGTTTGCAGTGCTAAATCTTTCCCTCTCCTTTCCCCTTCTTGGCAAGCAAAGAGCCAAAAGAGTTGGGCATTAAGCAAGAAATACAAGCTCAAATGAACAGAACACATAATTACCAGAATTACAGAAATAAAAATAAAAAATAAAATAAGCTCAAACTCTTCTTCTCCTCTCTTTAACTGTAACACCACTAAAAATATGAGTCAGGCCACACGATGGAGATATTGCAGCTGTTTGTACAGGATAAACAGCAAACAGGAGACCAAAGGTTCACAAACCAGAGGAAAAGTGCAATGTGCTTTGGAGTAGAAGCATCCAAAATTTTGCACCAACTTGGCTTCTGAGCCAAGAAAGGAAAGGAAAGAAAGAAAGGGCTTGTGCCATGAGGAAACGTACAAGGGAAGTGGTCAGACTTGGACCAGTCACCTCAGCTGACAGTGTAGATCCAAATGCTATGACAGCCAAAATCCCGTTCGGAAAGAGAGACCACAAAATACATGTTTGCAACAATTCTGCACCACTTTTCTCTCTGCGAATTACAAGGACAGGGAGTTTAGGGCATGACTAGGCTGCTGGAGCTGATGATTGCTTATGTAGTTGTCTTTGGAAGAGGGTGCCTTGGCCAAAGGACAACCTCTGACTTCAGCAAGAAGATGCCTACTAGGAGTGTCAAATGCATGGCATGGTAAGGCAGAAAGGACTGGGTAGACTCTGTGAAGACTCTGTGAAGAGAAATACCTTTCAGGACAGCTCTATAGTCCAATGTGAAATTGAAGATTTTCATGGCCAGCATCCATAGTTTTTTGTGGGTTTTTCGGGCTATGTGGCCATATTCTAGAAGAGTTTGTTCCTGACATTTCACCAGCATCTGTGGCTGGCATCTTCAGAGAATACTGGCACGGAAGAAAGTTGGGTATATATCCATGGATGCTAATGGATGTCTGAACAAACTACATTATTTCAACAGTGTAGAGGCATCCAGAGAATTCTCTGAAGATGCCAGCCACAGATGCTGGCAAAATGTCAGGAATAAACTGTTCTAGAACATGGCCACATAACCCGAAAAACCCACAAAAACTATAACTCTATAGTTGTTTGGCAGTGTGAAGGTGCTACAAGATCTCTCTACATATTTTTGAATTTATTTCTGCAGGCAGGGAAAGGGAAGGCTTTTGCATTGACACTACCTTGACAGAGATCAGCTCTCCAAGGCTGGCAGGGAGACTGCCAGGAACCTTCAGATGATGGATGGCTTGGATTATTAACCAGACAAGGCCAGGAGCAACCAATTGCAAAATACAGCTCATCATTCCCTGTCCTGGATAAGCTGAAACACCCTGGAGGCCATTCCAGTCAGCATTAGCCAGATTGTAGCAGTGCCAGCGCTGCCCAAAACTTTGCCACTGCCCCATCAATGGTGCTAGGCTGGCATTATAGCTTAGCTCTTCTGTACATCTTTTCACAGCAATGGGGTGGGATGCGAAGGGAGGTTATTGCCCCTTGCGTTGCAGAACAGCCCAGACAGCTGGCTGGTGAATCCAGCTCTCTATGTCAGCTGTGCCTGCCCAAGAAAGTGCTTGGCTGCCCCGGGTTCCTTTGCCACCCACCACCGAGAGAAAAAAAAAAAAAAAGAAACAGCAAATGAAGACATTGCATTCCAGCTTAATTCTTACAGACTGTGTAAACAAAGTTGTTAACAGATATGAAATCACTGCAATGTGGATCGCGGATGGCTTCTGTAGTAGCAAACCAACCTTGGCTGTACCGAAAGGTAGCAGAGAGTGCAGAGCATGAATTTCTAGCTTTTGTGGTGGTCATGAGGGGAAGGTGTGATGGATGACAGCAACTATCTGTTTTAAGCTGTTTGATTAAAAAGATTTGTCCCCTTCCTCTCGTCCTGACTTCCAAATCCTGTCAATTTGTGGTGTACTAACACAACCTTTGAAACCCACCTTGGGCAAGTCATATACTCAGTCTCAGGGGAAAAGCAATTTGTGCCCTGAACAAATCTTGCCAAGAAAAACCATGATAGAGTCGCCGTAGGTTGGAAATGACTTAAACGCACACAACAAACAACAACATAGCCTGGAGAGCCAGCATTGTGGAGTGGTTTGAGCACAGGACTAGGATTCTGGAAATCAGGGACTGACTCCCTTTTCAGCCATGGAAACCAACTGGGTGAACTTGGGTGAGTCACATATTCTCAGCCCCAGAGAACCCAGTGATACCTTCACCTTAGGGTCACCATAAATCAGAAACGCTTTGAAGTCACTCAACAACAACAACAACAACACAGCCTTGCTGAATCAGAGCAGACCTTACACTACCACAAAACACTTAAAAGTGTTTAGTGTTAAGAGTGTTGAACAATGATGATCCAACAGGTATTTTTCTACTCAAGGCCTGAAAAGGAATGAGAGCTACATAAGAGCACTTCCGTTCCTTGGAGGAAATGGCTTTTTATATCCAAGGAATTGTGTGCAAAACCATCACTGTGGACTTCACCCAATGTTTTCTACCATTTGTGTAGATGACAGAACTTTCTTTTCTGCTCACTGACCATAAGAGTCTTAAGTCATCCTTTTGCTAGGGACAGACTGGAACTATTAGATGTCTCATGGAGGTTTTTGCAGGGAGATCTGTTGGCCAGATTCTGTGGTTCACTCAGAACTTTTGGTACTTGGAACAGATGCTGCATAAAATCCAACTAGGAGGCTTAACTGTCAGTGTAAGCCAAACCATTAACTACACACACAAGTACCATTTCTTAAAATGGCTCTGAAGTGTTATGCTTCATGGTCTTCAGCATGTTTCTGAAGCTGTGCTTGCAGCAGCTGGAAGACCCATTATCTGTGCAGAACAAGGATGAGAGACCTATGGCTCTCCAGATCAGTGGTTCCCAAAATTTGGCTGTCCAAGTATTTTGGACTTTGTCTCCCAAAATTCCTGCCAGTTGGTCATACTAGTTGGGAACTCTGGGAGCCGAAGTCCAAAACACCTGGAAGACCAAAGTTTGGGAACCGCTGCTCTAGATGATTTTGGATGTTATTTCTCTAACCGCTAACCATATTGGTCAAGACTGCTGGGAACTGCTGGCTACTGGTTTCCCTTATCCCTGTTTTAAGGCAAAAGATACAAGAGGCAGTTATCCTATCTGTAGCAAGGAATGCTTCAACGTTTGGAGGTCTTTTTAAAAAGAGAGAGCAAGCAGATCTCTGATTCAGTCTCAGAACAGCTGGAAATGCTGAAACCGGGCAATTGGGGCTGACTCAGGATTTTGCTCAAATACAATGAGCACAAGGCCCAGTGCCTATTCTGTTTCATGTCAAGAAAAAAAAGAAAAGAAAAAGAAGCCTCAAGTTAATTTAGCTTGGAACTCTTTTTAACTGTCAACATAAATAAAAAGCAAAAAAAAAAAAAAAAAAAAAAAAAATCGGGATCAAGCTGACATTTGCAAGGGTCAGCCTTGAAGTGCTGCATCCAGGAATTCTAAACTTAACATGATGTTTGTTCTCAGTTGCCTTCTTGGCCCTGGTCCTAGATGGCCATGTGCAGGAGGTCTGACAAGTGTCCCGCTGGTGGCGGCATCATCTCTTGGACTAATTTCTGAAATGGCCTGGAAAAGGCTTGAGTTGAAAAGCTGCTCTTTGGTAGTGAGGATTCGACCAGAAAACTCAAGTTCAGAACTGTACTTGGTCCAAAAGAGATGTCATCCTGAGTCTGAGTGGGAGAGACACAGAAAAAAGGATGATGCTGTGATGAAAACTGTGATAGGAACATAATTTATCCTGACTCAGACCATCTAGTGCAGTTTAGCAGCATTTGGAAAAATCGTTGCTATTAATTTTGGACTACAATGGCCAAAGCCTCCCAGCTAGCATGACCAAAAATCATGTTTCTAAACATTATTTTCAATGTTGCTTGCACTGACTGGTAGTGGCTCTTCAAGCTCTCAGAAGGAATCTTTCCTAGACTATTTGGAGATGAGATGGCAGCCACTGAACCCAAGACGTTTTGCAAGCCAAAGGGGTGTTCTCCAACTAAATTTAACCTAATCGCATGAGAAAATAAAGCTGAAATGGAGCGGAAGAGTAGCGGTTTCTCTGTACCTCTCCACGTGCTGTTGTAGCACTTCCATTCTCTTGTAAAAGTGTGTCTTTTGTTGCACTGGAAAAATCCATTTGGCAAAATAATAATAATAATAATAATAATTTGAATCCCGCTCTTGAGACTCAGAGCAGCTTCACAACATTAAAAACAGTACAATTAAAACACTAAAAAATGATTCAACATCCCAGCCTGTCCTCAGGAAGGAGAATGGAAATGCTGCGATGACATGCAGAGAGACATGAACAAAGCCACTACTCTCCCATTTCATTTCAGCTTTCTTTTCTTATGTGATAAGGCTCTCAAAGATACAGATGTTGTGGAGTCCCTCCATGCTAAGAGTATCACTGTTAAGCATTCCAAAATCTGTACTAGTGTAACGCCCCAAAGCTTGCAAATGTGTGCAAGTTTTAAAGATCTCCAGATCTTTCAGTCTGACCAAGAAGTACTCTCCTCATGGGGCAATCAGTCATGTTTTGGGGTGCTTATTAAGGCCACATAAACACTACAGAAATAATCCAGTTGGACCCCACTTTAATGGCCATGACTCAGTGCTTTGAAAACCTGGGAATTGCAATATGTTATGGCACCAGAGCTCTCTGACAATGAAGGCAAAATGTCTCACTAAACTACAGTTCCTAGAATTCCATAGCATTCGGCCATGGCAATTAAGGTGGTGTCAAATTGCAGTATTTTTGCAATGTGGATGCAGCCTTAGTGGTGTTTGGAATTATCATAGAACCATAGAGTTGGAAGAGACTACAAAAGTCATCCAGTCCAACCCCATTCTGCCATGCAGGAACTCATAAAGCATCCCTGACAGATGGCCATCCAGCTTCTGTTTGAAAACCTCCAAAGAAGGAGACTCCACCACACTCCAAGGGAGCATCTTCCATTATTGAACAGCTCTTACTGTCAGGAGGTTCCTCCTAATGTTTAGGTGGAATCTCTTTTCCTGTAGCTTGAATCCATTGCCCTGTGTCCTTGGGGAGCAGCAGAAAACAAGCTTGCTCCATCCTCAGTGTGACACCTCTTCAAATATTTAAACAAGGCCATTATATCACCTCTTAATCTTCTCCAGGCTAAACATTTCCAGCTCCCCAAGTCTCCTCTTAAGGCATGGTTTCCAGACCCTTCAACATTTTGGTGGCCGTCCTCTGGACACTCCCGTTTCTCAACATCCTTCTTGAAGTGTGGTGCCCAGAACTGGACACAGTAATCCAGATGAATTTAAAAAAAAAACCCCAACAATCCACTTTCTATTACAACAACAACAACAACAATAATTTTATATCCCGCTCCTCTGGGTAAGCAATTGGGGCAGGGTACAACATTTAAAAGCAATTACAATTAAAATAACAATTCAATGGGGCTTGAATCAAATGGGGCATATTGCACAAGCTCAACTGGTTTACTTGCCTTCCCTTGCAAATAGGTGAGCTCAATTGCCACAAATGACTTAGCTCCTTAAAAATAGCTCCAAGTAAGAGCCCAGAGCTTCAAGACTATGGCTAAAAGTGTGACAATGTTGCAAGCCTTCCTTGTCCAACCAAAGAAAAACTGACATCTGGCTGTTGTCACAAGACAGGAGGCTCCAAGGAAGAGTGTCGATGAGGCACAATACGGGGTCTAAGCGTGCTTCTAACTCTTTCTCCTGGCAGAGAATGTAGAGGGGGCCCTTTCTGGGCAAATGGTGCTCAACTCCCACTACAGATTTTGCTGCCATGTGTCACTCAGCAGCCAAGAAGATCCAGCCGGACCTTATCAGTGATGGGACAAGGGAGAAAGTCTTCCAGTGGCCGCAGCACTCCCCCATCCCATCACTGCCATAGAAGAGACAGCCAGGAATGCATGCCTGCATGTGTCCCCCCTCCATCCTGCTCCAGTCTCCCTAACCTCTCACCTCTCACTCTGTTGGGAAGAAGGAAAAAATGAGGCCTTCAGAGCCAAAATGCACTCTTCTGCTTTTCCCCCCAGTCCCCAAAGGCCTGGTGGAAGAAGAAAGAGAAACACTGGATGTTGGATCCTGCTGGGTCCATCTAGCTCAGGATTTCTGGCATCGATTCACCTCTGCTTTCCAAGATCCCAAGCAAGGCTTTGCCACAACATTTGAACCTATCCAAATTTTAATATCCATTCTCAGTCCCACCACCGTCATGGGTATGTTTGGTTGAGGACACAACAAAGATTTGTTGGTGGCTGTTCCTGCGTTCCTTCCATTGATAATTAAAGACTTCTTTTTATTTGAATAAGCATCTGATGACTAGATGGCTACCGTATATACTCAAGTATAAGTCAACCTCATGTATAAGTCGAGGACAAGTTTGGGGCCAAAATTATGGTTTTTGCTATGACCCATGGATAAGTCAAGGGTAAAATTTAGGGGCATATAGCAAAGGATCTAAAGGATGAAGCAAAGCAAAACAATGACAATGAACTTGTAAAATTCCAGCAGACAGAACTCTTGGTGCTTATTCTTTAGGATCCATATTTGTATGGATGAGAGAGTAGAGGGGGTTAGTGCTTCACATATTATACTCTTGCTTTTTACCAAGAGATGGTTCCTTCTTGTAAATAAGAGTTAAGGTATAGTACTTACATTGACCTGTGGATGTCGAGTCAGTTTTTTGGCTCAATTTTTTGATCTAAATTTCTCGACTTACTTATGAATATATACAGTATACAGAAAGGTCTTTAATGCATGCATGTGCTGCATCATTACTTTTGGTTTGTTTTTAAATGCTTTTAAATTGTGTAAAGGATTAATGCTTTAATATGGTACCAATCAGCCCTCCATACCCACGGATTCAACCATCCACAGCTTTGAAATATGTTGCATGCCTTCAAGTCATTTCTGACTAACGACGACCCTAAGCTGAAACTAGCATGGGTTTTTCCTGGGGTTGAGAGTGTGTGACTTGCCCAAGGACATCCAGTGGGTTTTCATGGCCAAGCAGGGAATTGAACCCTGTTCTCTACAGAGTCCTATGCTCAAACGCTATACCACACTGTTGCATTACTTGTTACTTTAAAAGTATTTCTAAAACAGCAAAAAAAAAGAAGGAAACAGTTGTGGAATGTTACATGTTACCCACTGTTGGAATGTTTGGAACATTTTGATTCTATCATTGTAATAGCAAAGAAGTAACCGGTGCCCCACATTATGCCCTCTTCGACATAATACAGTCAGCCCTACTTATCCACAGTTTTTTTTTTTTAATCCACAGTAAAACTTGATTTTGTGATTTTATACAAGGGACACCATCTTACTGTGCCATCGTGTTTAATCGAACTTGAGTATCCACAGATTTTGTTATCCATGGGAGGTCCTGGAACAAAACCCCAGCAGATACCAAGCGCTCACTATATGAGTAACATCAGCCCTTTTTAACATGCTGACCTCACCTCTGTTGACAAGAATGCCAGAAATTGCCTTAACTTCTCTTCTCTGGCATGTTGCCCTACAGAGCTGGTCACTGGGGCTTTGGACATTGGGATAGCAGCCCTCCAAGCACTTGGCATAAGAGCCTGACAAAATTTCGGGGTACAACGTCTCAACCTGACCACTGACCATAGTCTAATACTTCCAAGCTCTGATTGTCCCCATTTTCTTTCCTTGGTTGCTATTCTTTCTTTGGCCTTCCTCCTTGAGGCTTTTCAATGCTAGCGAGGCAGAGGGTGCTGTTGAGCTACTTGAACTCTTGACAGATAACCCAAGGGAAGGATGAAAGCAGTAAGGGTCCAAGGAGGTTCAAAGATCCCCCAACCATGAGTTTAACAGCCTCCGCTGTTGCTATAGGAGGCAACCTGAATAGTTTTAAGAGTAGTTTTGTGGGGATTTTTTGGGCTATGTGGCCATGTTCTAGAAGAGTTTATTCCTGACGTTTCACCAGCATCTGTGGCTGGCATCTTCAGAGAATGCTACAAATTAACATGCAAATCACTCCTCCCTACCCAGAGTCACACAGTATATATATATATATATCTCCCACTCTCTTCCATGCCAGCATTCTCTGAAGATGCCAGACACAGATGCTGGTGAAATGTCAGGAATAAACTCTTCTAAAGCATGGCCCCATAGCCCCAAAAACCCACAAAAAACTATGAATGCCGGCCATGAAAGCCTTCTACTTCACAGTTTTAAGAGTGATGGTCACAACTTATAAATGCATCCCATCAGGTGAAATCCCCTAAAACAATAGATGACACAGCCGCTCTGTTTGCTAGATTGACAGAACCATGCTGGTAGAATTCAGAATCTGGAATATCAGTATGCAAAGGGATCTTGTAGCACCTTTGAGACTACATGCGCGAATGAAGTTGAAGCATACGTTTTTGTAGACTTGGTCTACTCCTTAAATCTGAAGAAGTAGACCAAGTCTCTGAAAGCTTATGCTACAACTTCTTTCACACAGTTAGAGCCTCATCGCACAAGAAAGCCAAAATTAGCAGAAGAATAGTAGCTTTCTCCATGCTTCTCCACATGGCACCATGGCACTTTCATTCTCCTTTCTGATGGAAACAGTCATAAAAATGTGCTTTTTGTCAAACAGATTTGTCTAGTGTAACAAAAAGCTTTTATGTCTGTCTCCCTTTGCAACAGAATGGAAGTGCTACAACGGCATGCAGATAGGCATGGAGAAAGCCACTACTCTCCCAGTCCATTTTGGCTTTTTCTTTCTCATGCGATAAGAAAAGTCTCAAAGGTGCTACAAGATCCCTTTGCATACAGTGCTTAGAAGAACAAGAAGCTATGGGATTGCTATAGGTTGGTTGGTATTTTACACAAAGCTCAATAGAAAAAGCACTCTGCATATAGTCAGAGACCACAGATTTTAGGGCTGATTCTTGGTGCTGTCACACCTCCTTTTGAGATGTTGGGTATGTTTGTCAGTCTGACACCAAGAGCTTTTAGCACCATCCATAGCCATGTGGAGATGAGTATTGTTATAAGGTGCATTTCCTCATGTACTGAGTGCCCTTCTATTCTCCCTTCCCTCCATATTTCTATTTCCATGTTTCGTTTCCACTACGAAAACTATGTCTTTCAGAGAACCACTACACCAAGCTTCCCCAGGGGAAGGAGAAATTCTCTAACGGTTCACAGGTTTGTGATCAATATTGTTCTCTCCCTTCCCACAAGAGCGGTGATTTTACTTTGAACCTGACATTTATAGGTGGATGGATGTGAAACATCTGACTGTATCCAGAATGGAGAATATGATACAAATTACTATTACTGTCGGCCTTCCATATCCACAGATTCAACCACCCACAGCTTAAAAATATTTTAAAAATCTACAAATTCCAAAAAACAAACTTTGGTTTTGCCATTTTATGTAAGGGATGCCATTGCATTTAATGGGACTTGAGCATCCACAGGTTTTGGTCTCCGTGAAAGGTCCTGGACCCAAACCACAGCAGATAGCAAGGGCCCGCTATATTGCTATTATCACTGCTGTCCCCCTTTTCTGGTGCAGTATTACTTCCCAAGGTTTGTCTCTGGAAATATCACAACCCTCTCTATCCCTTTTGGGTCACAATAGCCTCAAGGTCCAGCTTCTTCCCACCGCAGCATGGGCTCTGTCCCAGAAGAAATGGCTTCTGGTTTTGGCAATAAATATAAAGTAGACCAAGAATGACAACAGCAAGCGCAGAAGCAACCAAGCAAAAACCAAACAAACCATTCATTATTGGAGCTTTAAATATTTTTTTCTTTAAAAAAAAAAAGGAAAAAAAATCTGTTTCCTCTTGCAGTATTTCCCAAGGCCCTCTCCCGCGTTGTCTCTGAAGCCACCTCTGTCGGATCCACGGCGCGACAGAAGCTCCGTGTGCCATGTCACCGACAAGTGTGCATTTCCACAACTCGGTGGCACTGTTTACACTTGACAAAGCAGCACCAGTGGAACTTGCAGCTGCACCGCTCCACCACCTCCACTTCGTCCGTGTGGAAGCCGCGGCCGCAACACATCAACTCGCAGCCGTCTATGGCCTTAGAGGTCTTGTTGCAGTGCCTTCCACTGGTGCCCAGTACACCATTCTTTAAGTCATGGTCACAGAAGTCAGGGCTGGAGTCCAGGTAGACCAGATCCTCATCTGTGTGCGGCTTGAACTGGGAATTTTTGGGGACCAGCACTTTTGTGGAGCCGGTCTTCCTCTGCTCCACCTCTGTGGCTCCGTCAAACTTCTCCTTTAGCACGTTGCCTACTTTCCGGAAGGGAGGCATAGCTTTCCAGCAGGTCTTCACCTCGCAGGAACCTGACACTCCGTGGCATTTGCATTCCACTCGCATGTTGTTTAGGATGGCCTAGAAAGGACAGAGCAGAGCTGGTGAGGTTCTCTAAAAGCTTGGGATTGATTCGTATAATCCTCTCTTATTCCCTCCACCTCCATTTTAATCCTTTACTTCCAGAATTCATTGGCCAGACTCCTGTATGGTTCAGGAGGTGAAACTATCCTATAGCTGATCATCAACTCATATATAAGTATATATTCATGTATAAGTCTAGAAATTTAGGTCCAAAAATCGATCCAAAAAACATGAGTCGACTTATCCATGTGAGTTCTGTACTTTAACTCTTTTTTTTTTCTGGTGAAAGGCAAGAGTTTAATCTGTCCTGGAAGCATTGACCTCCCTTTACTCTCTCATCCATCCAGCCTTTAGTACTGTATATGCATAAATAGTTATACCTGCTGGAATTTTGTAAGTTCTTTGGCATTGTTTTCCTTTCCTTCATCCTTTACATCATTTGTTAGATGCCCCTAAATTTTACCCTTGACTTATCCATGGGTCATATCAAAATCCATAATTTTGGTCTCAAAACCCGCCTTCGACTAATACATGAGGTCAGGTGTATACGGTACAGCTAGAATTTCCCATAGAGCTGCTGCTGCTATCATCACCGTTGTCCTCATCATCATCGTCATCGTCATCATCATCATCATCATCATCATTTCTTCCAGTATAGGGACTCAAGCCAGCTATAGCCATAGCTGACCTAGTTTGTGGTGGAGAGTAGGAAGGACTAGAGAAGCATCTGGCTATGCCTCTGTCCTCCAGAGGTCTGAGTGTACTGTATAATGTCATCATTTCATATCTCATTACAGGGACATAGCCAGATGCTTCTCCAATCCTCTCCTACTCTCCAACAGGCACAAAACTGTATTTATTTATTTATAGCCCGCTCCTCTGTCACATCAATCGGAGCGGGTTACAATAATTAAAAAGCACAAGGTAAAAACAGTTTCTGTGACCGACCCACCTACCCGCCCCTTAAAATTAAATTAAACTAACATCAAGAGTAAAAACAAGAACAAACACAATTAAGAAATAACAATATAAAACAACAATCATTGCATGGTCAAGATATTGGAGGTTGGGGGGGGGGGAGGGCATGACCCACCAACAGAGCCGGGAGTTAAGGGGTTTCTGGGAAGACCTGCCAGAAGAGATGCGTCTTTATGGCTTTTTTTTACACTGACCAAAAGAAGATATACACAGGTGTAAGCATAGGCCACTTAGAGGATGCCTGCCATAAAACGCAGTTGCAAGTTGCATCTCCCTTATCCATAATTCCAATCAGAATATCTATTAAATACAATTATTACATATAACAATTTAACATAATTATTAAATATAATAATTAAATATTATTGTGAATAATATTTCACTATCTGAAATATTCTAAAAATCCACAGTTGTCCATATGAGTGACTGAGATAGTTAGTGACACCTTAGCTTTCTGATGCTTCAAGGTACACACACTTTGTTTCATGCACAAAATTATTAAAAATACAGTAGTCCCTCCACATTCACTGGCAAATAAAATGGCAAATAAAAAACACTATTTTTTTTCACAAAAGAGAACACCTCTCCAGGCATCTCCAGGTCCTCCATTTCAACTCTGTGGTCAATGTCTGCCAGAAATTGGTCACAGAATCATGCTGGAGGATCTACGAATGCAAAGTTGTGATGGAGGACTTAATCATGTCCAGCAAGAAAATATAAATAAAAACTGCAAATAATAACATCCACAAAAGTCAAAGCTGCAAATGTGGAGGGACAACCATACTTTGTATAAATTTATCTTCAGGCTATGTATATAAGGGCCATATAAATGAATTTATATATTCTCGGGTCCCATTGCCAAGGTGCCTCATCATGTATGTAGATACAAATACAGGTATTGCAAAATCCAAAACATAAAAAAATTAAAATTCAAAATCCAAAAACTTCTGGTCCCAAGCATCTTGGATAAGGTAGACTCAGCCTGTATGACTTATTGTAGAAGTAGGTGCATTTAGGGTTACACTTTAAATCTGCCCGCTTTAACAAATACATACACAATCACTGGCACCTCCTTATAATATACGCATGTGTATACTGAACTGTGGCTCTTATTAAATGTGCAAGAGCATTGTGTTTCTTTTTTCCTTTCCTTTCTCCTTGTGGGACTATCCCCATTCAGACATCAAAACTTACCCGTTTTTAAGGTGCTGTGTCAACTTAACCTTTAACAGCATACAAATCACTCATAATATTCACATTCAAAACACAATTCGCTGTTTTGCAACCTTTTATAAAGCCTCCCCCCCCCCGCCCAATTTCTTCCATCTCATGCCCCAATTTGCATGAATCTAATATATACAGAGTCTGTAAAGTAAACCAAAAAATGTGATTGTACAATAACCAAATCTATTTATGGAGACTTCAAAAAAGACCAGGGAATTCAGCTTGAGAGCCTTTCTGGGTGATGAGTGGGGTAGAAGTACAGTAAATAATAAATAAATTCAGGAAGTTGTATGACAAAATAAAGCCAACCTTCTTTGTTCCAGTTGAGAAAATGATACAGGTTCCTTTCCCCTGGCTTTTGAGACAGGATGGTCTAGTTCTCCAGCTGTGTCTATACTCTTCTTTTGAGCCTTCAGGGCTCAAAACATGCTGTTAATATAGTCAGCCCTCCTTATCCATGGATTTTTTTTATCCACGGATTTGAGTATACGTGGCTCGAAAATATTCCCAAAAAGTATAAATTCCAAATAGCAAACCTTGATTTTCCATTTTATATATGGGACATCATTTTGTTGTGCCATTATATTTAATGGGACTTGAGCATCCACGAATGTTGTTATCCAAACCCAGCGGATAACAAGGGCCCACTGTATATGTTATTCCATCTGTCATTCCATCAAGCCATGACACTGTTATTCCATGACAAGATGGCAAAAATGTGAATATTACCTTCCTTCCAGCTTCATTGTTATGAAGGTTCATGAGTGCCCTGCTGGAAGAAGCTCCTTTGCTCCTTTCTCTTACGTCAACGAAAGACTGGGAAAAAGCCACTCCATAGGCAATGTTGTCAGAACAGCCGGACCATTGGAAACCTAGAGCAGAAGGACAATGTATAAGGATATGGAAACAATAATGCATACAAGCACTGCATCCCAAGGACTAGTAGGGGGCTACTTTGAATTTCTCCCCCTTGAGGTCCTGTAGGACATCTTTCATAGAATAATAGAATCACAAAGTTGGAAGAGACCACAAGGGTGATCCAGTCCAACCCACTGCCATGCAAGAACTCTCAATCGAATCTGATAATCCCAAAGTCAGTGGCTGCCATATCTTTTTTTCCTATAGTCTTTCCAATGTTGGGCTGACGTTAAGGACAACATGGAAAAATACATGGCACCTTCCCTGGCTTTATACCGCCAGTTATCTTTTCTTACTCCAAGACATAGAATCATAGAATCATAGAGTTGGAAGAGACCCCAAGGGCTATCCAGTCCAACCCCATTCTGCCATGCAGGAACTTCCAATCAAAGAATCCCCGACAGATGGCCATCCAGCCTCTGATTAAAGACCTCCAAGGAAGGAGTCTCCACCATCCTCCATTGAGGGAGTGTGTTCCACTGTCAAACAGCCCTTACTGTCATGAAATTCATCCTTATATTAAGGTGGAATCTCCTTTCCTGGAGCTTGCATCCATTGCTCTGGGCCCTGTTCTCTGGAGCAGCAGAAAACAAGCTTGCTCCCTCCTCAATGTGACATCCCTTCAAGTATTTAAACAGGGCTATCATATCACCTCTTAACCTTCTCTTCTCCAGGCTAAACATCCCCAGTTCCCTGAGGCGTTCCTCATAGGGCAGGGTTTCCAGACCCTTCACCATTTTAGTCGCCCTCCTTTGGACCTGCTCCAGTTTCTCTGCATCCTTTTTGAATTGTTGTGCCCAGAACTGGACACAATATTCCAGGTGGGACCTGACCAAAGCAGAATAGAGTGGCACTATTACTTCCCTTGATCTAGACACTTCTTCTAGAACTACTTCTATTGATGCAGCCTAAAATAGCATTGGCCTTTTTAGCTGCTGCATCACACTGTTGACTCATGTTCAACTTGTGGTCTGCTTAAACTCCTAGATCCCTTTCCCATGTGGTCTCATTCAGCCAGGTGTCTCCCATCCTATATCTGTGCATTTCATTTTTCCTCCTTATGTGCAGAACCTTACACTTCTCTGTATTGAATTTGATTTTGTTAGCTTTGGCCCAGCTTTCTAGTCTATTCAGGTCATTTTGAATTTTGATCCTGTCCTCTGGGGTATTAGCTCCTCCTCCTAATTTGGTGTCATCTGCAAATTTGATAAGTATGCCCCCAATTCTGTCATCCAAGTCATTAATAAAGATATTGAATAGCACTGGGCCCAGGACAGAACCCTGTGGGACCCCACTGGTCACTTCTCTCCAGGATGAAAAGGAGCCATTGTTGAGCACCCTTTGAGTTCGGCCGGCCAACCAATTACAAATCCATGTAACAGTTAACTTGTCTAGCCCACATTTTACAAGCTTGTTTGCAAGAATGTCATGGGGGACCTTGTCAAAGGCCTTACTGAAATTGAGATAAACTATGTCCACAGCATTCCCTTCCCTTCATCTACGAAGTTGGTAATTTTATCAGAAAAAGAGATCAGATTTGTCTGGCATGACTTGTTTCTCTGAAACCCATGTTGGCTTTTTGTGGTTATGGAATTATTTTCTAAATATTCACTGACTCTCTGTTTAATGATCTGCTCCAGAATCTTTCCTGGAATTGATGTCAGACTAACTGGACGATAATTGTTGGGATTCTCTTTTTTCCTCTTTTTGAAGATAGGGACAACGTTTGCCCTCCTCCAGTCTGCTGGGACTTCTCTTGTTCTCCAGGAGTTCTTATAGATTATTGCCAATGGTTCCGATATTATATTTGCCAGTTCTTTTAATACTCTAGGATGTAGTTCATCTGATCCTGGAGATTTATATTCATTTAGGTTAACCAGGTATTCCTGTACTATCTCTTTACTTATTCTGTGCTGAAATTCCCCTATTCTGTCTTCTTCCCCATTATCCTTAGGTTGAGCACTCTTTGCCTTTTCTGAGAAGACTGAAACAAAGAAGGTGTTGAGTAATTCTGCCTTTTCTCTGTCCCCTGTGAGCATTTTGCCATCTTTACCACACAATGGCACTACCATTTCCTTCTTCTTCCTTTTGCTGCGGACATATCCAAAAAAGCCCTTTTTATTGTTCTTAACCTCTCTAGCAAGCCTGAGTTCACTCTGAGCTTTAGTTTTTCTGACTTTTTCTGACTATTTGTTTGAATTCCTCTTTAGTGATTTCCCCATTTTTAAATGTTCTGTTTAAAATTTAGCTCAGTTGTAAGTTTCTTAGTCATCCATCCTGGTTTCTTGAGACATCTCACATTTTTCTTCCTCATTGGAACTGTTTGAAATTGTGCCTTCAGTATCTCCCTTTTGAGGAACTCCCATCCATCTTGAACTCCCTTCTCTTTTAGTATTCCTGACTATGGGATCACCCCTAATATTTCTCTAAGTTTATTGAAATCAGCTTTCCTAAAGTCTAGAATTTGATATGATAGCCCTGTTTAAATATTTGAAGGGATGTCATATTGAGGAGGGAGCAAGCTTGTTTTCTGCTGCTGCAGAGACTAGGATGCGGAACAATGGATATAAATTGCAGGAAAAGAGATTCCACCTCAACATTAGGAGGAACTTCCTGACAGTAAGGACTGTTCGACAGTGGAACACACTCCCTCGGAGCGTAGTGGAGTCTCCTTCCTTGGAGGTCTTTAAGCAGAGGCTGGATGGCCATCTGTCAGGGATGCTTTGATTTGGAGGTCCTGCATGGCAGGGGGTTGGACTAGATGGCCCTTGTGGTCTCTTCCAACTCAATGATTCTATGATTCTATGATTATGCCTGGCTTCTCCTTTCCACTGTATAACAAACTCCAGGAGAACATGGTCACTTCCACCTAAGGATCCGACCACTTGCACCCCATCAACTAGGTCTTCCCTGTTGGTTAAGATCAGATCTAAACTAGCTGACTCCCTTGTTGCCTCTTCCACCTTTTGGACAATGAAATTGTCTTCCAGGCAAGTGAGGAATTTGGTAGATCTTGAGGATTTTGCTGAGTTTGAGCTCCAGCAAACATTCGGATAGTTGAAGTCCCCCATCACTACTACATCT
Organism: Urosaurus nigricauda; assembly: GCA_034509955.1. Lineage (NCBI taxonomy): Eukaryota > Metazoa > Chordata > Lepidosauria > Squamata > Phrynosomatidae > Urosaurus > Urosaurus nigricauda. The sequence goes on along the minus strand of JAOEGL010000008.1, from coordinate 2,443,239 downwards.
CTCCTTTCTGAGTGTGTGATCATCTGTCCTAGAAAGGCATCATCCAATTCCTCTGCCTGAGTCGGGGGTCTGTAGTAGACTCCCACAGTAACATCCCTGTTGTTTCCCTCTCCTTTAATTTTTATCCAGATGCTCTCCACTTGGCCTCCAGTATTGATTTCTTGGATCTCTTCACTGGTGTAAATGTCCCTCACGTATAATGCTATTCCACCTCCTTTCTTGTTTGGCCTGCTTCTCTTAAAAAGGTTATACCCCTCTATTTCTACATTCCAATCATGAGATGAGTCTCTTAAAAAGGTTATACCCCTCTATTTCTACATTCCAATCATGAGATGAGTCTAGACAAACTGGCATAGAGTCAACAAGGCAAAGAGTGCAAGGACCCAACAATAGGAGGCAAAAAAATGTGCACAGGCATCAAGTAAATGGGAACATGGTCTTAGATGTCTCAACACTGATGCACAGAGCATGGGAAATAAGCAAGATGAACTTGAACTCCTAGCACAACAGGGGAAATATGATATAATAGGCATCACTAAAACCTGGTGGGATGAGTCCCACCAGGTTTCAGTGATGCCTATTATATCATATTTCCCCTGTTGTGCTAGGAGTTCAAGTTCATCTTGCTTATTTCCCATGCTCTGTGCATCAGTGTTGAGACATCTAAGACCATGTTCCCATTTATTTGATGCCTGTGCACATTTTTTTGCCTCCTATTGTTGGGTCCTTGCACTCTTTGCCTTGTTGACTCTATGCCAGTTTGTCTATTGTTTCCAGCCCTTTTGCCTTCCAGAATGCTGTCTCCCTTCCCCACATAACTCAGTTTAAAGCCCTCCTGATCAGATTCTTGAGACTGTTGGCAAAAACATTTCTTCCAACTGGCGTGAGATGCAGCCCATTCCTCGCCAGAAGTCCCTCCTCATGGAACCGCAGCCCATGATCCAAGAATCCAAATTGTTCTCGGCGGCACCATCTATGGAGCCAGTTGTTGACATCTGCTATTTTCCTCTCTCTTCCTGGACCCTGCCCTTCAACTGGCAGAAGAGATGAAATGACAATCTGTGTGTCCATTTCCTTCAGCTTCTTACCCACTTCTTACTTACATCACTTACCTTCTATGGCATTGCTGAAAATAAAGACAGCAGCCACCCAGAACAGATAAAGGTTAGGTTTGGATTTACATTTTAAGGAGCACTCAGGGTAAGCTAAGTGGGAGACTGTGAGGACTGTAGTGTAGTGATGCAAGGCTTTTCCAGATCCAGAAACAATCTAACCATGCTCCATTTACACTGACATGTGTAGCTATGTCAGTTGGACATAAAAGCCATCCCTTGCCTAATGGCCTGTTGGCTGAAATAAAGGTATGTTGTTGTAAAATAAAAGCCGTCCTGCTTCAAAAGACATGGTCAAGACAACATTGTCATCTTCCAGGTTGGGTTCAAGTTCCTCATCCATTTGCTGCTTCACACAAATTGGAAAAGAACCTGAGTCATCCATTCCAACCCTAACCCTAACCCCATTCTCACAAGCAAAGCACTCCTGATAGATGGCCATCCAGCCTCTGTTTAAAAACCTCCTAAGAAGGAGACTGCATCACCCTCCAAGGAAACATCTTCCATTGTTGAACATCTCTTACCATCAGGAGGTTCTTCCTAATGTTTAGGTGGCATCTCTTTTCCTGTAGCTTGAACCCTTTGCTCCATGTCCTAGTCTCCAAAGCAGCAGTAAACAAGCTGTCACCTTCTTCCACAAGAGCATCTCTCAACAAAGAAATCTTAGCCTCATCATCTTCATTGTGGGATGAAGTGGTCTTCAAGATCCCTTCTACTTCTAGGATCCTAGCATCCAAGCTTTGTAGCAATAACCTTTAAAGGTTATAACCTTTAAAGCCCTTCAAGGTTTGAGTCCAGCTTACTTACGGGATTGCCTTCTCCCATATAATCCACCCGCACCTTTAGGTCCTGTAGCAAAAACTTACTGCAGCCAGTGAGAACTAGGCTGCCTGCAGTTACTCAAAGGACCTTCTCTTCTGCTGCCCCCATTTTATGGGGAAATCCGACATATGACCAATCCTGAATGCTTTAAAAAGGCGACCAACAGGTACCTCTTCCAGCAGTCCTTCCCAGATTAACATTCTAGTAATTTTTCTATTAATTCCATCAAGCATCCACTACTGTCCAGAGCTGCCTCTGCTTTGTTTTAACAATTGTTTAATATTTAATGTATTTTATTGTGGATACATGGGTTTGGGAAGGTTGGGATATAAAGATGATAACTGTTTTATTGTGTTTTAAAAGTGTTTTATTATTGTCAGCCACCTTGATCTGCTTGGAGAGGCAGGATACACATCATCATCATCATCATCATCATCATCACAGGGATATTTCCTTACCTTGTGGGCTGACTCCATGCACTGTTCTGTCACAGCCACATTTGTCAAGTTCCCCGCTGCTGCATGCCCTGGTCACGGCGAAGGCGACACCAGCAGAGGAAATGGCATATACAAAGGCCGCCTCCCGTGTTCCTGGCAGAAGGAGCAGGAGAGACAGATATTTGAGTGAAGGAATAACTTGCGCATAAGTGCTAAGAAGGCAGAGTGTCTTCTCACTCTTCATCCAAAACTCCTAAACAACCCCTACATACTTATGCCACTCATCTTCACTTTGCTTTGCTTTTTGCAGGACCCCCCCCCCCCCCGCCCCGCCATGGAAAATTAAGGTTTGCTTTTTGGAATTTATGCTTTTTCTGAATATTTGCATGCCGAGGATGCGTGAATCTGTGGATAAAAAAAAATCTGTGGATAAGGAGGGCCAGCTTTATGCTTGCACAAGCACACAAATGCACACACACAGATCCTTATTCAAAGCAGAGTCCAAAACCAGTGCCTCTTCTGCTCTTCAGCTCTGCCCTTGGACTGGCAAATGTCTCCTCTGTGGCAAGTCAGTGCAAGAGCCATTCTTTTTTCCCCCAAAAGAAACTCTGCATGCCAGTCTCTCCAAGAGCCTGCAAAAAGAGCTGGCTGTTCTTCCACACTTCGTATGGAGGAGTTATTGCTATAGAGGTTGACTGTGTATATTTCTTTATGTATGTGCATATGCGCCACATATGGATGTGTGCATCTGTATGTGTGTGAGAGAGAAAGAGAGACAGAGATTGGTTTAGCGGTTCTCCATTAAGTCTTGCAACACTTTAGTTCCTGCCAAGGGTGGTTAGAGAGTAACAGACCCTTCTGTCTTGGAGGATCCTGGCACAGGGAGGACAGAGGCCTTCCTTTCGTTTCCGCAGGCTTCGACAGCCAACAGGGAAGAACACAGATGCCCTTGACGTCTTCAACGCCACCCCAAGCCTCTGCCCAGGCTCCATCAACCAGGGATGGGAGGAGAGGAGGAAAACGAATAAGCCTCGGTGTTCAGGACATGGCAGGCATTGAGGGATTGGCAGCCCCAGCCCCGGCTGGAGCAACCAAGCGACCTCTGAGTTAATCGAGGTTAATAGCAGACTGCCGTCCGTGGGTTTTGCTCTGCGGCCATCCCAGAGAGAGACGACTTCAGCTGTTGGTATTTCTGGCATTTCCAGGGGTAAACCTTAATAAGCACAAAGCAACAGAGGAGGCTGGGTGTTTTCAGAGAGGCAGCAGTGGAAGGAGGAAACTGGGGAGAAAGGAGCATCTGAAAGAGGCAACAAAAGCAATCCTAGTTCTCGTTCTTTGGTGCAACAGCATAAACCAAGCTTCCATATCCAGAAGCAGAATACAAAGATATAGCCGTGTTAGACTGTAGAATCAGTTTGCAGAGAGATCTTGTAGCACTTTTGAGACTAAATGCATTTGGAGGATGCATACTTAAGTCTACAAAAGCTCATGCTGCCAACTTCTTTGTTTCCATTAATAATAATAATAATAGAATTCAAACAAATATCCATGTTAGTCTGTAGAATCAGTATGCAGAGACATCTTGTAGCAACTTTGAGACTCGCTGAAAGAAAGAAGTTGGCAGCATGAGCTTTCATAGACTTCAGTCTACTTCTTTAGATGCATTTGGTGGAGTGGAAGCCAGGCACCGACATATAAATGCCACTTGTACGTGAGGATGTTAATACATGTTACCTTTGTGTATGGAAATGAAGTTGCAGGTCCAAATGGTTGCCAGTGCACAAAAAACATAGGAAACTGGTCTTTGTGCATGGAGATGAAGTGGCAGATGCAGTTTTGGAATGGGACTAGCATCCTCACTTACCAATGGCATATGTCTGTACCTGGCTTCCACTCCACCAAATGCATCCGAGGAAGTAGACTGACATCCAGAAGCAGTTGGGCTTTGGAGTTCACCTGCAGGGGACAAGGAGAAGGAGAGGGCCTCTCTTTTCTCCTGTGAGGAAATCAGGATAATCTCAAAAACGAAAGATTCTGAACTCTGATAATGGCAAGGTCCTCCTTGCAGCATCATTTCTTACCTAGCCAAAAGTGGCACTGACGTCAAGCAAAAGGGACATTTTGGCACGCTTAGAGGAAAGTCAAGGTTAGGCAAAGCACAAAACACCTTTAACAGAGCAACTCTTAAGAGCTGTTAAAGGTGGGACCAGAAATAGCCCAATGAGAAGTAAGTGCAATGGTTGTGGAGGGACAAAATAGAGTGCTATGGTCCTAGGACGGGGTGGAGTATATTGCTAGAGGGCAAGGTGGCATGGATAGCTGGCTGGCATCTTGAATGGGAGCATTCACACTGCAGTGCTTTGCTGCATTTCTCCACATGCCGTGGCCAAAACATAAGCTTTCTCTTTCCACACCAATCTGCATCCTTGTCTGGAGATCACCCAACATGTGCCAGAGCTTAGAAAAGGTACTTTTGTAGGCTGCAAATCCCAGTTGCAAACAAACAGACAAACAGATTGATCTCTCTGAAAACTTTCAAAAGTGTGTGTGTTTGTGTGTGTGTCTCTCTCTCACCTTGAGATACCACCTTGCCAAAGACTGGCAGACTATCCAGTGTGGAGCAGTTCCAGCGACGATTGCGGAATTGAAACTGGCACTCCTCTATGGCGAGCTGTGCCCCCCGGCGGACTGAGTCCATGACTTCGAGGTTCCTTTTGCACATTTGCACTTGACGCTGGATCAGGCCCTTTAGCTTTTCACAGGTCTCCTCCTCTGAGATGCTGCCCACGGATGACAGCTTTGCCAAATATCTGTAAAGGCAATATCCCCCCACCAAAATGTATATATTTTTTAAATCGGTGAATCTGGCCATCCATCAGAAAATTTAGCATCTAAGACAATGCCATACTACTAGCAGAAAAACAACAAAAGGCTTGGAACAATTGCTAAAGACAGCCAAAGGAGAAAGTGGCAAGGCAGGTTTACTGTTGAATATTAAGAAAATAAAAACAATGATCAGAGGACCTGCACAAATCAATCTAGAGGATGAGGAAATTGAAATGGTTCAAGACTTCCCATACTTTGGTTCTATCACTGAACAAAATGGAAATTACAGTCAAGAAATCAGAAGAAGACTAGCAATGGGAAGGACAGCTATGAAAGAACTGGACCTGACCCTTAAGTGCAAAGACTTAAAACTGAACTCTAAAGTCAAGATCATCCAAGTCATTGTATTCCCCATCACCATGCATGGATGTGAGAGTTGGACAGTGAAGAAAGTGGATAAGAAGAAAATGAATTAATTTGAATTGTGGTGCTGGAGAAGAGTGCTGAGAATACCATGGACAGCCAAAAAGACAAACGAATGGGTCCTTGAACAAATCAAGTCTGAACTCTCCCAGCCTTTGGCACTAATGGGGAATTTACTTTCACTGCACAATGTTTGAGAACGTAAAGATTTTTTTTCCATCACAGTCAGGCACATGAAGGGTTAAATTTCCCTTTTGGGTCTGTTGCAATCCTGCAAAACATCAACCTGCATCCCATCTCAGCTGATTCTATCCACACGTTTAAAAAGCCAAATGCATTTATTTCATGTCATCCCTAGTTCAATCCAGTCCCAAATCCTATGTCTTAACCACATAAATTTCTCCTCCATCCCTTGCTTTCTCAACTTTCCCAACTGACAGATGATGGCCCCCTGGTCAGTGGCACAGCAACCTGAACCAAGGCAAGTCCTGGATTCAGGTTGATGAGAAGCTAGAGATCAAGTTTCAGTCCAAACGTTAAAGGAGTTCTCTGAGGTGCTGAACCTATTTTGAAGCAAGTGTTAAGCATTTTGGATAGACTCTTTACAGTCTGGACTGAAACCCAGAGCAGATGCATTGCCCCACTGAAAATACTGCATTCTCATCCTAAAACCCCACTCTTTAGTACTGAAGATCTATCCAAGCAGAATGCAAAATTAAATGTATTTTCATTGTGCATTCACATCCGAAAACCCCACTCTTTTCTATCCAAAAAGTATGCAAAATTAAACATTTTTGCATTGTGCATTCACATTCGAAAACCCCACTCTTTAGCACTGAAGTTCTATCTGAATGTTGTAGAAAATTAAACACACAGTATTTGCATTTTGAATTCACATCCTAAACTCCCCCTCTGTAGTACTGAAGTTTTATCTGAGCAGTTTGCAAAATTAAACATAATTCCATTATGCATTCACATATTTCCATAGTGCATTCACATATGAAAACCCCATTTTTCACCACTGAAGATCTGTCAGAGCATGTTTTTTGGGGGGTAACAGCCCTTGCCCAAACACACACACACACACACACACACACACACACACACTGTACCCAGCAGTTCAACAGCCATCCTTTGTCCTCCCCGAAAGGAAAAGGATAGGACTTGCCCTGTCAGGACTAAGGAGTCCCAGTGTATCCAAGGACTATTAGCAGAAGCCAAAGCGGTCCAGAGCCAGCCAAAATCAGCAGAAGAAGGACACTGGCTGCCAGCTCTGGCCTCCACAAGGATCCCTCTGCACGGTCAGTGTTCGGACTGGCAGAGGCTTCCTCCAAAACCACTTCCCTCCCCAAGGCCACGCTTCGCTTTTCCTGGCTTCCTTTGCCTCATAGAAATGGGCCTTCCAGCCACTGGGAAATGTTGCAGCAAGAAAAAAGGAGAGAGACAGAAACCTTCTTTCCCCCCCCACTTCAGACAAACCCACTGGAGACTGGCATGTCTTGAGACCCCAGCAAGCTCAAAACATCTGTTTTTGGCCTTCGTTTCCTAAGCCTAGCCAAAAGGGGGAAGAAAGAGGCCAAGAAATAGAGGACTTTCTTCATTTGTCGCTGCAACATCAACAAAAAGCTGTTGTGATGGGAGCCAAGGCCTCATTCCCACTACCTTTTAAAGTGGATCATGAATCAGTTTGAACCGGTTCAAATGATCCTGGTTCCCACTTAATCCAAATCACTGAAGCGATTCCGAGAGAGGGGGCAAGCGCTAGACCCATTTAACCCATGTCTTTTTGACACTGATTTTTTCCCCTGCTTCTTTGACGATAAATTGATTCCCTGCAAGTGTGAACCACATACGGATCAGAATTGATTCAAATTTCCCCTTCGTCTGGCTGGAATCAAATCATTTTGAATCAATTCATTTGTGAATGGGAACCACAAGTGGATTATTTTGGAGGCACAAAATGCAATCGGGGAAAATGTAGTAGGAACCACGCTCTGTGGTCAAATTGATCCATCGATTCGGAGTGTACACCGATTTATCTGTAAATGGGAATGGGGACCAAGTCCCTGTTGGAGGATAGGAAGCAGAGCTTGGAAAGGGCACTTTTGGGACTCCAGCTTTCAGAATCTCCTGGCTAGTGAGACCAGTGGAGGATTTTGGGGCTGTAGTCCAAAAAAACCAGTTCCTTTCCCAGGTTCTACTATGAAGCCAGGGCCAAACTGGGTGTGACATTACTGAGCCAGTTTTGGTTAACATCAAGGATGACATCTCCTTTGTCTGAACCAGTGTTCTCCAGCTCTTCTTGGCATTTGTCTTTTGGTTTTTCAACAAAGTGCTTGCAAGAATGGTCACTCTGACACCACAGTCCCACTGGAGTCAAAACTAAGTTTTCCAAACCAGGTGCCAAAAAAGGCATGCATTTTCTGCAGAAAAACAGGAATGCTTGCAAACACGAATGCTCAGCACCCCAGTTAAAAATACCCTTTCCCATCTTGCTCCTTGTGACTGCTGCTGGTATGGGCCTCACCACCAAGTTGACACAGAATGAGATGCTTTGGGGATGCCAAATTATGGTTTTGAGCCTTTTGAGGCTGCCCATCTCTGCCCACCTTTCCCATAACCCACCCTGGATTTCCATTTGACAAGCACCAAGGGTGCTGGTTCACAACCCAAAGATGTTTCCCAGATTTTCCCAGATGGAAGCATCTGAAAAACTCAAATGTGTTGGAGGAGTCAGAGCCCAGCAGATCCCTTTCAAATATTTCCAGAAAAAAGATGCTCCAGATAAGAGCTTTCCCAAACAAACATTTTTTTTTACTCTTTGTGGAGGATAAAAATGAAGATAAAACGTATTATTTCAAGTGACAGATGGGACTGGAGCAATGTTTTCTTGAGAAAGACAGTTGCCAGATGTTCTTTGCTGCAGCTTCAGGCAGTTTTTGGAGAAGCAAATGCCACTGGGCAAAAAATATCTCAGCATTTTCAGGGTTGGAAAAGCGCATGATGCATACCCTCCCACTGCTGAAGCAAAATTTGGCATCACTACAGCTCCCAGAATCCCCCAGACAACACCATGGTACTTCATCAATGGCTTTGGGATCTCAGACAGCATGATCACAACTATGGTTTTTGCATGCCACTGCCTTTCAACTCAAGTCTTTACATGGATGCCCCTTTATGTTTACAAGGCAACCAAGAAGACCACACTGTGCATCCAATGAAGTGGACTCTAGTTCACAAAACCCTGTGTGTCTTCAAACCCCCTTTCAAATTATGCCAGCTCCATGACGGTTTTCTCTGGTAAGGTATACTCTGAGGAAATCTGCTTATGCCTTCCTCTCAACTATAGCCTACAGCACATGGTGAAGTCCCACATCCAAGTACTAACCAGGCCTGGCCCTGCTCACCTTCCAAGATCAGATCTGGTGCCTTCAGGAATTTAGGCCACAAACCCTTAGACCATAATAAAACTGATGAGACATGAGGGATGCAACCAGTCTGGCACAAGTCTCTTCTTGCTGAGAAAAGATGTGTGCCATGATTTGTTCCCAAACCCAGAATTCGACAGCATTGAGCCACAGTCCTTCAAACTGTATCAAAATCTTGTATTTCTACAGCGGCATCAGAGCCTTATATTGCAACCCACTCAGGTTCTATACTGGAAGAGAGGTGGGATACAAAATCAGTCAACACAACAGAAGTTCAACTTTTCAGACTAGTCCAGTAGAGAGCGCAGTGTCCTAAGAGCAGAACTGGAAAATAAAGAGAGAGCAACAATCCAACCTGCAAACAAAGACCTGGGTCCAATTGCTAGTCCTGGCTAGAGGAGTAGATCCATTCAGTCTGCTGCCAAATGAGAAGTCAACACGTACATAAACCCTACGGATTCAATGGGTCTAATCCAGGAGGTGCCAGAAATGGGATTTTTGCCAAAGACTGCAAGCGTTCCTCAGCTTCCTCTTCTACCTTTCTTGCATGCATGTGTGGACAAGATAGACAAAAACCACAGACCATCCCATGATGTTTTCTCATTGCAAAGCACAATACCTGCCCATCAATGTCAGTTATGCTGCAATGAAAGGGCTTAAACCAGGTGAGCGAATCCTGTGGTCCTCTAGATGTTATTTAACTGCAAGTCGCAGCAGCCTTAGCCACCAGTTCCCAATGAAGATGAATGCTGGGAGGTGCAAAGCGGTATAGTAGCCGTTCCTATTCCAGCTTGGTTCATCGCCACAAACTGAGCAGCCAACACAGAACCTGGAAAGTTATCTTTCGAACACAAACTCATTTCTGTTACTCCTTGGAAAATTTTCAAAGTAACTCAGGTGTGTTGCAAATTGCATTTTTGGGAGGGCAATACTTTAATACAAGGATTTGACTAAAAGAGGAGGGTATAGCCAGTGTGACGCATTGTTTTCAGTGTTGGACTGTGACTCTGGAAACCAGGGTTCAAATCCCCGCTGAGCCCTGAAGCCCCCTGGGTGACCTTGGGCAAGTCACATCTCTCAACCTCAGGGGATGGCTATGGCAAACCCCTTCTGAAGAAACTAGCCAAGAAAATCTTCTGATAGGATCGCCAGAAGTCGGAAACGACTTGAAGATCCACAACAACAATAACAAACCTAGGATTTGCAAAGGTGGAGAGTGGCAAAAGGATTAAGCACACACCAGGCTTGCTGCTTCTCCATTCCAGATCAAGCCGCCTTTAAGTTTTATTTTTAATTGACAACCTTAAGGTTTTGTCCTCTGTTGGCCTCGGATGTGCATTTAGGCTTCAGCTGTGCAAAAACAACAGAAATGTTACAAACGTAGAAAAGAAGGTGGAACAGTCACTGGTGGATGGTAAAGAATCACAAGCAGGAGTAAATTGATAGCAACCAATATCATCCAGATGTGCTACATTACAATGACCATCATCCACAGCCAGCCCATACGGTCCACAGGTGGTCTCCAAACTTTGATCCTCCAGGAGTTTTGGACTTCAACACCCAGAAGTTCAAGCCAACTTGGTCAACAGGGTTTCTTGAAGCTGGAGTTCAAGATATCATGAGGACGAAAGTTAGGAAACCACTATCTAGAGAAGTGGTTCCCAAACTTTGCTCCTCCAGAGGTTTTGAGCTTCAGCTCCCAGATTTCTTGACTGTTGGCCAAGCTGGCTGGGGCTTCTGGGAGTTGAAATCCAAAACACCTGGAGGACCAAAGTTTGGAAACTGTTGGTCTAGAGGATGATGGACTGGGAAAGTTTGCCTAGGAGGAAAGCAGAAAGAAATCATACCAATTTCCCTCCTTCGTCCTTTGCCTTTTCTCCCAGGAGAGCATTGTTTTGAAAGCTCCCTCTGGGCTGAATTTCATTTCAGATTTCAGTTTTTGGGAAATACTCTAGTAGAAACACGTCCCTTGATCGCTGATACTGTGACAGATTCTCTTCCTCGTCTCTTTACAGGAAAAGCAAACAAACAGCCGTAGCTTCCCAGGTTTAGAAGAACCTCCACAAAAGGATTTTTTCAAATATAAAGCCATGCACTTTTTAAATTTTCTGAAGCCAACTCCTCATGCGCCTGGTTTGGTTGCTTTGTGCAAGAGACAGCCCACGTAGGCCTGGGATCAGGGCCTGTGTAGGAAGCGAAGCAGGATCACCCTGGTTGGCAATTGGGTGGGAGACCTAGGTGTTGTAGGCTCTGTGTTGCAGGAAGGTACTGCAAAACTACCTCTGAGTCTTCCTTGCTTAAATTCATAGGGTTGCCATAAGTCAACAGGCAACTTGAAAGCACATGCAGACACTTATTACTATCATCATCATCATCATCAGTTGCAGCAGTATCTTTATAATCGGCATCAGCATTATTTTTATGTAATACACCTTTCACATACATTCTGCTTTAAGGATTAACATCTGCACAAACTAAAAGTCTCTTAGTTCAGTATGAAGTGGTGTAGAAATGTAGCTGTTGTTGCTATTAGTTCTTGCTAGAAATGAAGCCCAAGAGCAAGAGCAATAGCAGCTACATTTCTATACTGATTCATACTGAACTAAGCAGTCTCTACACGGTTTTCAACAAGTCACAAATGTGTGTGTGTATTGTATATATGCATGCATATGCCTTCAAGTTGCTAGTCAACATAGTGTGACTCCATGAATTTCAGGGGGTTTTCTAGGCAAGGAAGACTCAGAGGTAGTTTTGCAAGTTCTTTCCTCTGAAATAATGCTAGTGGCACCTGGTATTCATTGGTGATCTCCCATCCAAATATTAACCAGGGCTGCCCATGCTTAGCTTCCAAGATCAGATGGGATTTGGTGCCTTGCAAGTCAGCAAATGGCATTTTTGGAGTTGCATTTTGTGATCATCACTTTTGCTGCGGAGAGGCAGTGCATACATCTTAAAACTAATTGCAAACAAAACATCGGGGCATTTTGGATCTCCCACACACCTGCCAAGCATTTTAGTTTGTGCATCTCTGGACCACCCATAAAAGTCCCAGCTGTGGCTTTGCCAGGTGCCAAAAGAATTGCCAATGGGAATGCTGTTCGCCAGTTAACCTCTTGTCACCAAAAGCAGAGAGGATTGTGCCAACTCTGAAGAACAGCCCTGCCTTCTTAGACTAAGCCCTAGAGTTTCTGCCAGCAAAGGGCAGGAGAAAAGTCCCAAGAAACCAACAATTTCTCTTGCAAAATGAAAGTTCAGGGTTTGTATCAATTAAAGGAAGGAGAGGGGAGAGGGAACCCATAGAGTTATATAGCTGACCTGCCATATCCACCAAATTCCAAAAAGCAAACCTTGATATTGCCATTTTAATATAAGTGTTTGTGTGCTGGACAAGAACTTTGGAGACTAAAGTTCGAATCCCGCTCAGCCATGAAATCCACTGGCCCCTTGTTCCCACTGGAAATGAGTGATTGAATATGTGATTGATTGAATATATGATTGATAGAATATGTAATTGATAGAATATGCAATTGTTTGATAGATAAATTTGATACATTGATAGAATATGTGATCGATAGGATATGTGATTGATAGAATATGTGATTGTTTGATAGATAAATTTGATAAATTGATAGAATATGTGATTGATAGAATATGTGATTGTTTGGTAGATAAATTTGATTAATCAATAGACTATGTGATTGATAGAATGAGTGACATAATATGTGATTGATAGAATATGCAACTGATTTTGTAACTACCTGCAAGGCAATGGAAAAGGGGTGGAGCCCAAAGTATTAAAATAAATCAACCTAAAAACCCTCCTTTACAATAACTGGGGGTTAGGGGAGGCATCTAATAATGGTCTTATGAGAAGGGGATCTGGCCTAAAGGGACCATTTTGGAATCCCAGGAAGGCCATATCTAACATGAACTGAGGGTTTCCATCCCTGATATAGGACTAACATCTAGTGGGACTTTGTCCCACCTTCTGACATGGCCATGAAGTTAAGCAAGTTACCTTAAGCCAATGATTTTCCTTCAAAGTGGCATCACAAGGGTTGACATCACCTGGTGCGGTAACCCAGTGCGGTTCGTACCCCTCACACTCTCCTAGTAATGCCCCTGTTCCCTCACAAAGAAGTAGAGCTTGGAAACATTGCTCCATTTGGACTACAACTCCCAGAATCCCCCATCCAGCATGGTCAGTGGCAGCCTTGCTCTCATCCTAGTCAACCGCAGAGAGTCAATGGGTGGGTAAGATGGAAAGGACAGCATGCCTAGGTGCAAATAAAAATGTGAAAATAATGCTACTACTAATAAAATGAAAAACACAGCCAGTTTTATTTCTGGAGGGTGGGATGGTTAGGCTCTATACCTAAGTAACAAAGAAGAGTGGAAATTAAACACAAAAGAGTTCCCAGCCCAACAGACGTTGCCTAAACCTTCGGCCCCTTTTGCACAGATACCTCCTCGGGGCACAAAGGAAAGGAAAACATTTATGACAAAACAAATGATCCACTTAGCAACCATAAGGGTACTGTTTGGCTCTTTCCAAGTCGAGGCTTTAACCCCAAGGGCTGCGTTGCCACACGCTTCCCTGCCCTCATAAATAGAGAGTTGGAGAGGAATGGCTGGCATCATGCCCTGATCTCATCCGAGATGCTCTGAACCCTGTTTGGCACGTAGGTGTCCCCTGATGCCCTTTTTGGAAGTTAGGAAATATCTGAGCAAGAGGAGAAGGTAGATTTCGGTTGAACACTGGTAGAGATATTGTGCCAGTGTAGAGACCAGGGTTTGGAGCCCTGCTTGGCCAAGAAAACCCAATGGCTGGCCTTGGACAGGTCACACTCTCTTAGACTCAGAGGAAGACAAAGGCAACCCCCTCTGAACAAATCTTGCCCCTCTCAAAAAAAACCAAAAAAAAAACAAAACCCAAAACAATAGGTTCGCCTTAGGGTTGCTGTAAGTTAGAAATGACTTGAAGACACACAACCACAAGAGAGGTTTGAGAAGAAAAGCAACCCGTTTGAAAGGTGGTGCTGGAAGGGAGGTCTACCAAAGTGACCCATAAATGGATCTTGAAGCAAATCAAGCCAGAATTGTCCCGAGAAACCAACATGACTAGACTGAGGTTATCCTACTTTAACCGTATCATGATATGACATGATAACATTAGAAAAGAAAGCCTCATAAAATCATAGAGGGCCATCCGCTCCAATTTCACTCTGCCATGCAGTAAGACACAATCCAAGTACTCCCAACAGATGGCTATCCAGCCTCTGTTTAAAAACCTCCAAAGAAGGAGACTCCACCATTCTCCAAGACAGGGAGGCATAGGAAAAGAAGAAAAAGATTGGTTTGATGTCTTGAGTTTGCAGGACCTTGAGCAGGGCTATTTAGGACAGGGTTTCTTGGAGGGCTCTCATTCATAGGGTCATTGTAAAGTGAAGCAGAGAGATTCAGAAATGGAATCATTGACTGAGAAAGGGTTTGCCATACAACGAACCATCAGCCAACAGGAGTAGAGACTGGCCCAACCATGGGTTATGGGTGTTCCATCTTGAGATTTCTTGGGACGGACTAGATGGCCTCCAGGACCGTACAATTTTGCAATAAACATGCTGCCCTTCAAAGTCTGCTCTTTTCTCTCATCCAGAGCACCAAAACATAGTGACTTAAAAAATGAAAGACAGAGCTATCCATTGGTCAGCTCCTTGTTCATATTCCACTCCAGGTTGAATCTAACTTCTCTGGAGATCTTCAAAAAGAGACTGGACAGCTACCTGCTGGCATGCTTTAGCTCAAAGATTTCCAAACTTTTATTCTTCTGGGTTCTTTTGGAGTTCAGTTCCCAGATGCAAATTTGCCAATGTTCAGAATTCTTGGAGCTGACATCCAAAACATCTGGAGGACCAAAGTTTGGGAATTGGTGCTTTAGCTGGAGACCTTGCACTGAGCAAGGTTCTCAAACTTTGGTCCTCTAGGTGTTTTAAACTTCAGCTTCCAGAAATCCCAGCCAGGTTGGCCAACAGTCAGGAATTTTGGGAGCCAAAGTCGAAAACACTTGGAGGAACCAAGTTTGGGAACCACTGGATGGCTTGTGGGTGCTTGCTTCCACCCCTATGATTCTATGAAAATGCAGCAGAGATGTTCTAAGCAGAAAAATTGCCCAAACGGAAAGGGCAAAAGCAATCCTTTCCCAAACAGTGATTCCCAAATTTGGGTCCTCCAGGTATTTTGGACTTCAGCTCCCATAATCCGCAATGTTGGCCAAGTTGGTTGGGACTTCTGGGAGCTGAAGTCCAAGAGACCTGGAGGACCATGGTTTTGGGAACCACTGCCATACCGGCATCTCCACTGGTTTTACCCGAGACAGCTGTTGTTGTTTTTATTAAAACAGGAGAAAGAAAACACAGGGGTGGTTGCACATAATGTGTGTTTGCTTCAAGAGTCTGATAGAAGCATTCCCTTTTCCACAAAGTGATGGAGAGGGCGAGTTCCAACAAGCTGAAGAAGAAAAAGAATGAACGAAAGAAAGAAAGAACCCAAACACCCTCTTGTCATGTTGTGAAATGCTCCCCTGAGCTTCAAACCACACATTTGGCAGGCACAACTCCACCAAGCTGCCCAAAGAGAAAGTGAACACCTCTGCACCAGCCTAAAGCAACAGAGAATGCCACACGCACCTGGGCACACAACCGCCAGGAACCGGGCCAAGGAGAGCATGCCTGCGCACAGCTACCGACCCTCACACCCCCATGATGTGCATTTGTCTATTGTGACCCATGGCATGGAAGGGGGGGGGGTCCACTAAAAAAACGCAACAGGACCAGGCGCATTCCAACATAGAGAAACCTTCCAAGCATTTCATATCTCCCGAAAGTCATCTCGCTCATGGTAGCTGCCCTCCGGCAATCTTGCCTCTTCTAGATGTGTGTGGAGAAGAGAAGAATGCAACAAAGCTCCTGTCTTTTGACCTCTTACACTTAAAGCATTGAAAACATATCCAGGGGTAGCTGTGTTGGCCATAGAGCAAAGCACAATAACATCCCAAATCCATAAAACAGCAATACCTTTATTAGTCCAACCCAAATGCACAAAATTACATGTTGCAAGCTTTCGAAGCTCCACTAGCCATACAGCAAAGAACAATAACATCTTCAAAACAGCGATACCTTTATTAGCCAACCCAAATGCACAAAAATACATGTTGCAAGCTTTAGAAGCTCCACTGGCCACACAGCAAAGCACAATAACATCCAAAATCCACAAAACAGCGGTATCTTTATTGGCTAAGCTAAATGCACAAAAATATATGCTGCAAGGTTTCAACGCTCCACTGCCCAAGCAGCAAAGCACAATAGCATCCAAAATCCACAAAACAGTGATACAGTATCTTTATTGGCTAAGCTAAATGCATAAAAATACACGTTGAAAGGTTTCAAAGCTCCACTGGCCACACAGCAAAGCACAATAACATCCAAACTCCACAAGACAGCAATATCTTTATTGGCTAAGCTAAATGCACAAAACTACATGTTGCAAGGTCTTGAAGCTCCACTGGCCAAACAGCAAAGCACAATAACATCCAAAATCCATTATACATCAATACCTTTATTAATCCAACTCAAATGCACAAAATTACATGTTGCAAGCTTTCAAAGCTCCGCTGGCCATACAGCAAAGCACAATAACATCCAAAACCCACTGAACAGTGATATCTTTATTGGCTAAGCTAAATGCACAAAAATACATGCTGCAAGGTTTTGAAGCTCCACTGGCCATACAGCAAAGCACAATAACATCCAAAATCCACAAAACAGTGATATCTTTATTGGCTAAGCTAAAAGCACAAAAATACATGCTGCAAGGTTTCGAAGCTCCACTGGCCATACAGTAAAGCACAATAACATCCAAAATCCACAAAACAGTGATATCTTTATTGGCTAAGCTAAATGCACAAAAATACATGCTGCAAGGTTTCGAAGCTCCACTGGCCATACAGTAAAGCACAATAACATCCAAAATCCACCCAACAGTGTTGATTGGGCCAACCGAAGTGCACAAAATATAGGCTTCAAAGCTCCATTGCTTTCTTCCATGGGCAAAGAAGTTAAAAATTATATAGGAGAAAGAAAAATATGATGATGTTAAGTCACAGACTGTACGATTTTTAACATCTTTGCATGATGGAGAAGCCAGTGGAACGTCCTGGACTTTATGACTCCCAGAACCCACATGGTCAGAAAACACCACACAGTCTTTCCAATACACACACAAACACACACACACACACACACACACACAAACATATGTTTATGTTTAAAGAGCAAACCAACAGCACTTCTCCCACATTTGTCCACTTCAAAATATCTGTGTTGCTGTTGTGTGCTTTCAAGTCATTTCTGACCTATGGCGACCCTAAGGCCTAACCCGATAATAATAATAATAATTATTATTATTTCTAGCCCTCCCCTCTGGGCAAGCAATTGGGGTGAGGTATAAGATGAATTTAAAACAAGACAGTTAAAATATCCAATCCCATTCCCATTTTTAGATTGTAAGCCTGAGGGCAGGGAAATGTCTTAATTAACAAATTGTAAGCCGCTTTGATAGCCTTGGCTGAAGAGTGGGGTATAAATAAAAATTATTATTATTATTATTATTATTATTATTCCCACCTCCCCCCCTTAAAAAAAAGATTAAACCAACAACAAGTTAAAACATAGTGCAAATAGCAAACAGTCAACAATAACAGACTAAGAGTTCCTTGAGCTGTATCTGGTGATGAAGACTAGGGACTGGCAAAAGGTTTGGAGCCGGGTGATATTAAGCATTTTCCGGGAAGTCCTGCCGGAAGAGATGCCTCTTCAAGGCTTTCTTAAAGCTATCAGTGGATGGAATGAGATGCAACTCATCCGGCAGGTCATTCCAAAGTTTGGGGGTGACCACTGAGAAGGCCCTCTGGGAGGTCTGTGTCAGCCTGGTCTTCATGGGCTGTAAGAGACTCTTCCCAGAGGATCAAAGCATGCGGGGGGGGGGGTTCGTAGGGGGAGAGGCGGTCCCTTAGATATGATGGACCCGAGCCATGTAGGGCTTTATAGGTTAAAACCAATACCTTGTACTGTGCCCGGAAACTGATCGGCAGCCAGTGGAGAGATTTTAGCACAGGTGTCATGTGCTCTCTCCTCGATGTACCTGTAATAAGTCTGGCTGCCATATTCTGAACCAGTTGTAGTTTCCGAGTTAAGCACAGGGGTAGCCCCATGTAGAGATCATGGGGTTTTCTTGGCAGGTTTCTTCAGAATGGGTTTGCCATGGCCATCCTCTGAGGTTGAGAGTGTGTGATCTGCCCAATGTCACCCAATAGGTTTCCATGGCTGAGTGGGGATGTCCCAGTATCCTAGTCCAACGCTCAGACCACTATACCATGATCTATATATCTCTCCATCTATCTATCCATCCATCCATCCATCTATCTATCCATCTATCCAATTGCCGCTCCGATTGGTTTGACAGAGGAGCGGGCTATAAATAAATAAATAAATAATAATAATAATTATTATTATTATTATTTATATCTTCCATCTCTTTCTTCTGTTATTGCTCTTGCCATCAAATGCAACCTTGTCCTTTGGGAGGAAGGTGAGAGACAGTCTTGCATCTCTCCACTTCTTCTCTACCTTTCCCTATTGCACAGCAGCCGAGACTCAAGCAAGACTTTCAGGATGCCTCTGGCACATTTTCCTCCAGCTTTGCACCCGAGACGAGTTGCAACAGTTACACAGCAAGTAATGAATCAGGTATGCGGTGCGGGTCTCTCCCCCCCCCCAACCAGTCCCTGTTCCTGATTCCACCCTGCCCTGGGGCTGGATTTTTTTTAGGCACCAAGAGTCTAAGTTGCATTTGGAACGCATTGGGAATGCAACCTGTTTGAAGGCTGGGCAAAAGTGACTCTCTGCAATGGAGCCCAAACACCCAACTATAATACCTGATCTTCCCCATCTTCTTGCTTATATAGGTCTTCCTCCTCTTTCATAAGCATTAGGTGACCTTGAGCACATCACATACTCTCAGCCTCAATGGCAAACACTTTCTAAACAACTCGTCCAAGAAAACCCCCTTAGGGTTCCCATAAGTTGAAAATGACTTGAAGGTACACAACAACAACAACTGGTTCTTGTTATCAAGCGCTTTTGATGGGGTGCACTCATATCTTTTTCAAAATTATGTTTTAAATGTGTGTCAGACTGTTTTAACTTTGCATTTTTAAGAGAATTGCTGTTTAATTGGCATTTTTCACCTAAAGTGGGTTTTTCATTTTAAAAAAACTGAGACTTATTGGAGACATGAGACATGTTGCCTTTTCTTCTCCTCCTTTCTTTTGAAAATAAATACATTTAGTATTATAACGCTATAGCGAAATGGCATTTCTGCACTGTACAGTGGGCCCTTGGATACCAAAACCTGTGGGTGCTCGGATCCCATTAAACATAATGGCAAAGTACCTTATATAAAATGGCAAAAACAAGATGCGCTTTTTGAATATATATATATATATATAGAGAGAGAGAGAGAGAGAGAGAGAATATTTTCAAGCCATGGATGTTTGAATCCATAGATACCGAGGGCTGACTGTAATTCTAAAATAGTCCCAGTTTTGGGAAAGGAGAGGATTACAAATATAATTAATTTAATTAATTCTAAAATACAAACAAAACCAGAGGAAAGAAAATTTGCCCTTCAAACCATAATACCAAGTCAGCAAACCATGCCCCAGTTTTGTTTTGTTCTGTTGTCAAAAACCTTTGGAAGAGCCCTAGCGCAGAGCTAAGGAATCCCTATCAAGAGCCATGGATGACAACCACCAGCAAAACCCAAGGAACTAGAAAACGAGCTCATGCTTCTCTAGAGCCATCTAGAAGAGCCCTGCTTTGGATCAGACATGCTGAATAAATACCTCATGAATGTATAGAGGATGGCAGTCAGTTCGATCACTCAATTTAAAATCTTTTGAGCGATTCAAAAGAGGCCATGAAGACTAGCTTGCAGATTATGACATTATGTGGTCATTCTTTTCAATGCACAGGCAAAAAGACAGAGGCTAGGGGTACCATTTTGGAACATCCATCCATTGATCGATTGATCAATCCATCCTTCCTTCCTGCCTTTTCCAAGATGCCTGTTACAGCAGATGCAGGGACCATCAAAATCCAGCAAAAGCAACACTGGAAATTATCATTTTAGGCATCTCCAAGGAAGGCTGTGATATAGAGTGGCCACCTATGATTCCTGTTATTGAATGACAACAGTCCCAATGTCAACATTCATACCAAGAACCAGAAATGATTCTAGTCCCTTAGAACAGCTAAAAGCAACCGCAGTGATTCCCAGACTCTGGTCTTCCAGATGTTTTAGACTTTAACTCCCAGCCATCTTGGTCCAAAACACCTGGAAGACCAGCATTTGGGAATCGCTGTGAATCTAAGGAGTTTATCGCACGAAGGAGATTGGGAGTTTATCCTGTGAATATCCCGGAAAAAAACTGTGTTAATGATTTCACACGATGTTGCACAAAACCCGCCCTTAAAGCGGTCACAAAGAAGCATTAACACACATCTTTTTACTTTTGGGACGCTGGTGACAATGCGCTTCCGATATCACTTTATTCGCACACTTCCGTGTGATAATCATTCATGCAATTATGTGCCCTTTTCACTTTATTCGCAGGATGCTTTAAATGTGCTTTAATCTCTCTTTAATGCTGAAATTGGCCCCAGTGTGATGTTTGCATTTCTCCCATGTTGCAGAACCAAAGTGGAGTTGGAGCATAGAAAGAGAGAAAAGGGAGACCAGCCAAAGCCCAACTAAGGTTTTCTTGGTGGATCTACCAAGGGAAGCATATGGTCCTCCAGACGCTGTTGGATTGAATCTTCCAACTTTCCCCACCACTGGCTGCTGGGAATTGCACTCCAACAACATCCTGAGGGCCACATCTCTTCCAGCCATACATAAAGCAACCAACTTAGAGGGGATTCTTGAAGGCCATTGAATCCTATGCATCTCATGCAGGTTGAGCAAGGCTGGATCCAGGGTGCTGTTTTCAAAAACCTTTGGAAGATCCCTTTGCAAAGATCCCTTTGCAAACCCAGAAGGTCGATGCACCTGAAAAGCACCTGAAAAGCTGCAACAGCACAGAAACTAGAAGAAGAGTGGAGCCCCTAATATCTTGCAAGGCTCTCAAAGCGAGTGTTTTTTTGCACCCCTGCAGAGTCCCAGCCTCGCAGCTGGGAAGGCACATCCATCCAAGGGAAAGGTAAAGAGAAAACCCTAAAAACCAGCCAAGACAAACTCCTTTGGGGAGGTTATTCCATCCTTTCGCACATTGCTTAGTATCAACTGCAGAGGATGCCAAAGGTTGAAAACAAATAAACAAGGAGAAGGAGTTTTGTATCCAAGTGGCAGAAGCCACCTCCATTGTGCAAGGCAAACATAAATCAAAATCTTGCAGACATTAGAGGCAAATGGGACTTGCAAGCGATAGAAAAGATGCAAATCAAACAGAGAAGTTTATCACACTGGGGCTAATTGCAGCATTAAAGAGAGATTAAAGCGCATTTAAAGCATCCTGCAAATAAAGCAGAAATGGTAACTGTGCGAATGGTTATCACGCGCAATGGCACAAATAAAGTGATATTGGAAATGCACCGTCGCTGAAATCCCGAAAGTAAAAAGATGCGCTTTGTGACCACTTTAATGGCGGGTTTTGTGCGATGTCGTGTGAAATCGTTTCGCATAATGATGCATTTTTTTCCAGGATATTCACAGGATAAACTCCTGATCTCCTTTGTGTGATACACTCACAAACTCACACTATTTCTCTTGCTTTGCATTACGCCGACTCTGTAGAGAAACAAGAAGCTAAGCAAGTGCTAACTTTCAAGCCTCCCTCGGCCCTTGGAAAGCCTACCCTCCTTTACAAAATTTTGCACACTTTTAAATTTAAGGACTAGAAATCTGGCCACAAATGAAAGCTGAACTGAAAAATTGCACAGATGGATACATTTTGCACAATCGTGACACGCCAACAACTCTGTAAGACAAGTGGAATGGTAAAGCCTTAAGACTTTTATTAGGAGTGAGTGAGGGGATCATGGAGACCTGAAGTTAGTCTTGGACTCTAGATCCCATCACTCTGCTTTTACATTGGCAGACAAGGACCTTTTTTATTCCATCCAATCTGGGAGGAATCTGTTTTGTAAGGACCACTATTTACTGTCCCGCTTTCATTCTTCATTCAAGGCACTATTGGAGTCAATGTTTTAATTCTATAGAACTTTGCTCCTCCAGATGTTTTGGATTTCAATCCCCAGAAGCCCCAGTCAGCTTGACCAACAGACGAATTCTGGAAGATGAAGTCCAAAATATCTGGAGGACCAAAGTTTGGGTATAGGGCATTATACAGAGCGTGATACTATTTGAATGTTAAATGCGTGGCCCTCTAGATGTGAATGGACTGTAACTCCCAGCAGTCTTTTCCAGAAGAGCCAGGTAAGAAGAAGGCAAAGAGATTTAGTGCAGCAAAATGTGGAGAGGCACATGATTCCCATATGCTTCTCATATCATATCAACATGTTTGCATTTGAGATTTTTTAGCAAATGAACAGTGATGCCCTCCATGCCTCAAATTGTGTGCATCCAAGCAAGGAAGCCTCTCTTTTGACCTGTCAAATTTCTAGTCCCCCCAAGCTTTGCAAACACCAGGGAAGGCCAATGCAATGCAATTCTGTTGTTGTCGTCCTCATGTGCGCCTTCAAGTCATTTCCAACTTATGGCACCCCGAAGGCGACCCTTCGAGTTTCCTTGACGGCATTTGCTCAGAGGTTTGCCATAGCCTTCCTTTGAGGACTTTTGGACTGCAACTCTGGAGACAAGGGTTCGATTCCCAGCTTAGCACTGAAACTCATTAAGCAAGTCACACTCTCTCAGCCTCAAGCAAAGGCAAGGTCAAACCTCCTATGAAGAAACTCGCCAAGAAAACTCCATGATAGGTTTGCCTTAGGGTTGCCATAAGTCAGAAATGACTTGAAGGTACACAACAACAACAACAACAACAACAACAGTGTGCACTTTGGTTGGCCCTATAAAGTTCTTGCAATTTGATGGATTTTGGATAATATCCTACTTTGCCATATGGCCAACAACGCTTCCCCTGGATCTGTTCTCCTCCTTCAGTTAGCTGCAAAAGGACTATAGATCCCTTTGCAAGAAAGGAAGAAAGAATGAAAGGAAGGAAGGAAGGAATAGATAGATAGAGAGAGAGAGAAAGGAAGGAAAGAAGGAAGGAAGGGAAGGAAGGAAGGAAGGGAGAAAGAAGGACAGCAAGAAAGCAAGAGAGGAAGTAAGCAAGGAAGGAAATAAGCAAGAAAGCAAACAAGGAAGAAGGGAAGGAGGGTCATAGAGGGTCATAGAGTTGGAAGAGACCCCAAGGGCCATCCAGTCCAGCCCCCTGCCATGCAGGAACTCCCAATCAAAGCATCCAGCCTCTGCTTAAAGACCCCTAAGGAAGGAGACTCCACTACACTCCGAGGGAGTGTGTTCCACTGTCGAACAGCCCTTACTGTCAGGAAGTTCCTCCTAATGTTGAGGTGGAATCTTTTTTCCTGCAGTTTGCATCCATTGTTCCAAGTCCTGTTGTCTGGAGCAGCAGAAAACAAGCTTGCTCCCTCCTCAATATGACATTCCTTCAAGTATTTAAACAGGGCTACCATATCACCTCTTAACCTTCTCTTCTGAAGGCTAAACATCCCCAGCTCCCTAAGGCGTTCTTCATAGGGCATGGTTTCCAGACCCTTCACCATCTTAGTTGCCCTCCTTTCGACACGCTCCAGTTTCTCTACATCCTTTTTGAATTGTTTTGCCCAGAGCTGGACACAGTATTATTCCAGGTGGGGCCTGACCAAAGCAGAATAGAGTGGCACTATTACTTCCCTTGATCTAGACGCTATACTTCTATTGATGCATCCTAGAATCACATTGGCCTTTTTAGCTGCTGCATCACACTGTTGACTTCAAGTCCTTTCTGACTTATGGCACCCCGAATAAAGGAATAAGAAAGGAATAAGAAAGCAAGCAAGAAAGGAAAGAAGGGAGGGAGAGAGGGAAGGAAGAGGCAAGAAAGCAAGGGAAGAAGGAAGGTTGAGAAGGAAAGAAGGGAAGCATGGAAGGAAGGAAAGAAAGGAGAAAGAAGAAATTAAGCAAGCGGGGAAAAGACCAAGGAAGGAAGCAAGGAAAGAAGGAAGGAAGCATGGAAGAGTGACAGTAAAGCAAGGCAGGCAGGCAGGCAGGAAAGCAGGGAAGGAAGGAAGGAAGGAAGGAAGGAAAGAGGGGAGCATGGAAGAAAGAGAAGGAAAGCACGGAAGGAAACACGAAAGGAGGGAAGGGAAAAAGGAAAGCAAGCAAGCAGGGAAGAAAGAAGGGAAGGAAGCAGGGAAGAAAGATAGAAGGAAAGCAAACAAGGAAGCGAGGAAGGAAGGAAGATAGGAAGGAAAGCAGGAAAGAAAGCAAGCAAAGAAGGAGGCATGGAAGAAAGATAGAAGAAAAGCAGGGAAGGAAGGAAAGAAAGAAAGCAGGCAAGAAAGTAAGTAAAAAAAGGAATCGTGGAAGAAAGATAGAAGGAAAGCAAGGAAGGAAGGGAGGAAAAAAGCAAGAAAGCAAAGAGGGAGGCATGGAAGAAGGAAGGAAGGAAGGAAGGCACCATAGAAGAAGGATAGAAGGAAAGCAAGGGAGGAAGAAAAGGAAGGAAGGAAGGTAGAAGGAAGGGAGGGAGGGCAGGGATTCCGGGGGTCTCGGGTGCCTGGTGGGGGCCACCTGCTGCTGCTGCTGCTGCTGCTGCCGGTGCCAGCCTTGCCCCCCGTGCCCCCCGTGTGCCCGTGGCTCATGGGGCGACTCACAGCCAGTTGCTGGCGTTGGCGGAGAAGGCGGCGAAGACGAGGAGGAGGAGGGAGCGGAGGAGGAGGACGCCGCTGCCCGGGGGACTCGGCATCTTCTCCTGCCCGCCCGGGCTCTCCTCCTCGGGCTCCGGCTCCGGCTCCGGCTCCGGCTGCTGCGGCTGCGGCTCCTTCTGCTGCCCGGAGCCCGAGGAGGAGGGTCAGCCCCGGAGGAGGGAGGGAGGGAGGGAGGGAGGACTGGGACTCGGAGGGCAGGCAGCCCGGCCCAAGGGAGGCGGAGCGGAGCGGAGGGACTCCGTCCTGGCAGCCCACACCCACCGCCCCCTCCCCCGGGCGGGATCTGTAGTTTCCCCAAAGGACCAGGGCTGCTTGGCACCGAACCAGGGCT
Source organism: Urosaurus nigricauda (assembly GCA_034509955.1). Lineage (NCBI taxonomy): Eukaryota > Metazoa > Chordata > Lepidosauria > Squamata > Phrynosomatidae > Urosaurus > Urosaurus nigricauda. The sequence goes on along the minus strand of JAOEGL010000008.1, from coordinate 2,417,853 downwards.
TCTGCGGTTGATGCCAATTGCAAAAAAAAGGAGCAAAGGAGTTGGCACTACGGTTGTTGCCAATTGCAAAGGGGCAAAGGGGTGGCACTCAAAGGTAATTGGGATGTCAGCTAAAAAGAAAAGAAAAAGGGCAAAATTAGCGGGCACTCAGAAGTAATTGGCACTCCCATTGCTGCCAAGTGCAACGGGACAAAGTAGTGGGCGCTTCAGTTACTGCCAACTGCAAAGGGGCAAAGGGTGGCACTCCAACGTCAGTCTCAGTCACTGCAAACTGAGAAGAGCCGAAGGAGTGGGCACTGAGGACTAGTTGCCAACTCCAAAGGGCCAAAGGAGTGGGCGCTTCAGTTACTTGGCACTCAAAAGTAGTTACACAAACGCAAAGGGCCAAAGTAGTTGCCACTACAATTGCTGCCAACTGCAAAGGGCAAAAGTACTGGCACTCACAAATAGCTGGGACCTCACTTGCTGCAGACCTCGAAAGGCAAAATTAGTTGGCACTGAGGAGTAGTTGCTACTTCAGTTGCTGCCGACCACAATCGTTGGCACTTCAATCGCTTGCCACTTGCAAAGGGCCAAAGAGGTGGCACTCCAAAGGAGTTGGGGTATCAGTTACTACAAACTGCGAAGGGTAAAAGGAGTGGGCACTCGGGAGTAATTGGCACTTTAACTGCTGCCAACTGCCCAGGGCAAAAATAATAGAACTCAGAAGTAGTTCGTATGTTAATCACTACAAGCTGCAAAGGGCCAAAGTAGTTGGCACTTCAATTGCTGCCAACAGCAAAGGGCAAAAGTATTATTGTTATTATTATTATCATTATTATTAAGCTTTATATATAAAGCACTGTAAATTTACACAGTGCTGTATATGCAATCAGTTAAAAACAAAACAAAATAAAATAAACCTGCCTAAGTGGCCCTCAAAAGTAACTGGGATGTCACTTGCTGCAGATGGCAAAAGGCAAAATTAGTTGGCATTCATGAGTAGTTGGCATTTCAATTATCACTGACTGCAAAAGGCAAAAATAGTTGGCACTTCAAGTACTACCAATTTCCAAGGGCAAAAGTGGTGGCACTCCAAAGTAGTTGGGATGTCAATTACTACAAACTGCAAAGGGCCAAAGTTTGTTTATTTATTTATTTATTTATTTATAAAGTGCTGTAAATTTGTTCAGTATAATACAATAAAATAGAATAAACCTGCCTAAGTTGCACTCCAGAGTAGTTAGGATCACTTGCTGCAGGCTGTAAAAGGCAAAATTAGTTGGCACTCAGGAGGAATTGGCACGTTAGTTGCTGCCAACTGCAAAGGGCAAAAGTAGTGGCACTCAAAAGTAATTGGGGTGTCTGTTACTACAAACTGCAAAGGGCCAAACTAGTTGGCACTTCAATTACTGCCATCTGCAAAGGGCAAAAGTAGTGGCACTGAATAGCAGTTGGGGTGTCATTTACTACAAACTGCAAAGGGCCAAAGTAGTTGGCACTTCAATTGCTGCCAACTGCAAAGGGAAAAAATAGTGGCACTCCAAAATAGCTGGGATGTCACTTGCTGCACACTGCAAAAGGCAAAATTAGCTGCCACTCAGGAGTAGTTGGCACTTCAATTATTGCTGACTGAAAAGGGCAAAAACAGTTGACCCTCCAAATACTGCCAACTGCAAAGGGCCAAGTAGTTGGTATTCAATTAACTCAGTAAAAGAGAGGAGATGGGGCAGAGTCTTGCCCTTCCCAGTTGGCACTGGGAAAAGCAAACTGCTGCAGCATCTCTTGGCTTGTGGGTTTGCTCTCATCCTTGTCTTTTGCTGCCTTGATCTCACTCTGATGTTGTTTGGCCACATGTATCCCTGTTTTCAGGTGAGAGTTTTGGACAGTTGTGCAGCACCCGATATGCGTCACATCATGCGGAGTTGTGTCAAGGGTCACCCCCCCCCCCCTTAAACAGAAAGCATTACTGAAGCCTATGGAAATGGCACACGATCCCATGCGCTGGGGCACTTTAATTCCAGCTTTGCCCCAGATTGACGGCTCTTGATAGCTGGGCGGAGGATTTAAGTCCCAAATTTGTCTGTTCCTTGGACTCCATCCAAAACGAAAATGGGGAATGTGTTGACAAATTTCAGTAGCTTGGAATCTGGTTGAGCGAGCTGCAGGATTATCGTGGTGCAATGCAAGCGAGAATCATTTTGTAAAAAATTCTTCTTCTTCTTCTCCTCCTCCTCCTCCTCCTCCTTCTTCTTCTTCTTTTCCCTTTAAAGAGGAAAAGGTCATGTGCAGGAGGAACTTAAAATGGGATTTTCGAACGCCACTCCATTCCAGCATCGCGTTTTCTCAGCTATCCTGTGTGACCAGGTTTCGGATTTTAACAGAGGGTGCCATAAAAGTATGGAATTATCTGAAATGTGAATTATCCCCTTCTTAAGGTTGTTAAGAATTTTTTGAGAGGGTGAGCAAGGAAGAAGTATTAAAGTATGCATAAGTGCCGTCAAATTGTTGGTTGACTTACGGTGATCCAAATTCTAGACCAGGCTCTTCTAGATTGGCTTGAAGAACTATGAGTTGTTGCAATATTGGGATTTGCTAATTGCTGTTGTTTCTAGGGCTGCATCTGCATGGCACAGATAAACCAGTTTGACACCACTTTAACTGCCATGGCTCCATTGCCAAGGCCATTTAGTTGGGATTCCTGAATGGAGCAGCGGGTTGGACTTGACGGTCCATAGGACATAACTAGGGGATGCAGAGGGTGCAGATCACCTTAAAATGGAGTGACACCCGGTACACTTGTGGGAAGGGTGCCTTCTTGGTCTGCCATCTTCATACCCATCCTCTTACCCAGACTTTTTAAACACAGTCAACAGTATCATCTTCATACCCATCCTGTGAGGCTGTCCAAGGGGTTATAGAGTTACAGGGTGTTATCATTAAACAACTAGAAAGAGCGATCCTTGCTGATCTGCCACATATCATCCAGAGATCAACCAGGGGATCCGGGTTTACTTTGGCCACATTTTCACTATGATTTAAAGCAAATCACTGATCCAGTTATAGGACTGTCATTCCCGCTTCCAATCTACAATTGGTTGGAATCATGATGAAGCGAGGCAAACACAAAAAACCTGTTCTTTCCTGACACTAGTTCTTTGGCAGTTCTTTTGAAAATCGATTTTGAACCGCGTTCAACAAGTGAGAATGACAGATATGTATCACATCATTTTGGAGGGGATGGACTCATGGCAGAGGGGTTTTTACCATCCCTCCTCAGTTTTTGGTAGATCCACCATTTCCCCCAGACTCTCAGCGCTGCCTTTGTGCTTCTGGTATGACCTATGGGCCCATGATTTTTTAAAAATAAAATTGATAGAAGATTCAATTCATTGATTTTTACAACTACTTGTAATCAGTGAGGCAAGTAGTTGCAAAACCAATGAATCAAAAGTCTATCAATTTTTTAAAAAATTGGTTGAAGATTCAATTCATTGGTTTTGTAACTACTTGCAATTACCTGGGCAATCCGATGGGAACTCATAGGGAGATAAGTAGTTGTAAAACCAATGAATCAAATCTTTATCAATTTATTTTATTTATATATATATCCCCCAATCTGGGCTGCCGCTTATGACTTGCATTTTGAAGCGGTGCAAACTAGTGGGGACGACAATTGTGCCAAAAAAGAAGTGATTACAAGGGGATAATGAAAAGATCCACTTTCATAGTGGGAACGACGGACCTTTTGGAATTGATTTACCAACATGGAGTGAAGGCAAATTGCACACCGGTTTAAATGTAAGTGGGAATGAGCCATAAGTCCCTACCTCCAGTGTGGCTTTGATTCTGTGTGTCTTCACAAAGTCCCATCAAAACCAGTTGAGGATGGAGCAAGCTTGTTTTCTGCTGCTCCAGAGACTAGAACCTGGAGCAATGGATGCAAACTAGAAGAAAAGAGATTCCAACTCAACTTTAGGAAGAACTTCCAGAGCGTAAAGTACTGTTTGACATGGACGATGCTGCCTTCAAGGTGGTGGACTCACCTTCTTTGGAGTTTTTCAGGCAGAGGCTGATGACCATCTGTTGGGAGTGCTTTGTTATACAGTTGGCCCTCCTTATCCACTGATTTTTTATCCATGGATTTGAGCATACACAGCTTGAAAATATTCCCAAAAAAGTATAAATTCCATATAGCAAAACTTGATCTTCCATTTTAAATATGGGACACCATTTTGTTGTGCCATTATATTTAATGGGATTTGAGGATCCATGGATTTTGTTATCCACGGAGGGTCCTGGAACCAAACCCCAGCAGATAACAAGGGCCCACTCTAATATTTTTCATGGCAGAAGGAGGTTGCACCGGATGGTCCTTGGGTTCCCTTCCAACTCTATGATTATAGGGATGGAGATTGATTTCCTTCCCAAAACTTTGTAGCAGCAAAGCTGTAGAAGACACTCCATCAAAAAATGGCAGAGTCTTCTTTGCAGGCTTGAAAGCCATCTGTCAGGGGTGCTTTGACAGTGCATTCCTGCATGGCAGAATGGGGTTGGAATTTATGGTCCCTGAAGTCTCATCTAACCCTAGGATTCTACGATTCAACAGGACTTACATAGGACTACACTTTTAACCATGAATGGTGTGAGCCGTGATCCAGGGAGGCTCTGAGAGAGACAGTCCTTCATCTCTAGTGGAATCAACTTGGCTGACCAGCCTCATTGGATTGTTGTTAAGGTCGACTTTAGCATTTGGAATATTTTCCAGATATCACCTGCCATTACTATACTACTGCTTTGCACAGGAGGATCAATGCAAAGAGAGTTTGCATGTTCTGGTTGAGTTCCTTCTCCAGACGACGTGCCACTCCGTCGGAGTGAAACCCAGAGGCAATCTCCTTGCATCAGCCATTTCTTTCCTGCACGAGGAATCCATTTCACTGTTCAAAATGTACGGCAGCAAAAGAATAATTAACTCGATAACCAAACGGATCCACCTCCCTTGCCTTTTTGGATCCAGGCCTCTGTATCACACCAGCTGGCAGGTTGGGGGAGATTAGAGCACAGATACATTCAAATCAAAGCATTTATATATATTCATTTTACAGTAATAAAACCATCAAAGCATATACTACTGTAGTATAAATGAAATCTTAGCAACAATTTACAGATGCTTCTCCACTTTATACATACGTACTTTATACATACTTCCATTAGTCCTTCAGATTAGATGCGGATGATTTTCTTATGTCTCGCCTAAGTGTTTCTGACATATTCTGTAAGTACTTTATGTTTACTAATTGTACATTGGTTATATAAGAACTTATACAAATGCGAAGCTTGTTTAAAAAGATGATTTTTCTCTCTTTAGGGGTTGGATCGTCGTAAGTTACTTATACTGACGATGTTTGTTTTGTTTTACTTTATTGGACTTTTGCACGCTTCTGTTCTTCCTGTTATATTCCCAACATCCGATCTTTAATCAATCCTGGATATCAAAAAACATTCAAGCGCAAAACCTGAGCACCGTTTTCAGCCGTCCCCCCCCAGACGACATTCCAGTTATGCTTTTTGTGTTGTTCAGGGTACTATTTTTGTGTCCGGTGTCAGCAGTCTCTTTGCATTATTGGCCTGTGCTCTATCTTTTCATCTGCACTTTAATTTTCTTTTGCAAAGGCTTCGGAGTTATTAATCTTGCAAAGGGACGCCCACTGCTTTCTTTTGATGTTGCAACATCCTTTCTCCCTGGGTCGGCTTTTGCTTATTTTTCTTTGCAAGGGATGCTCATATTCTTTTTTAAAAAAATATTCTCTTAACTTCTCCATTGCCTCTTCTTCTTTTGTGGCTCATATCATTTTCCTCATTCATCTGGAATAAGTCAGTTATGGCCCAAAGATGATACATACATTGCAAAGACCCCTGATATCTAATAGATAGGCTTCCATTTCGTCAACACTGTCATCTTCATATTGTCCCAATTTTGCATTAATCTTATTTAACATTCTGTTGTCCCACTTTCTATAATGGCCCTGCTTCTTTCTCTTCCTCCCACTTCCTCCCTTTCTCCCTGATTTAACTCAGTTCCTGCAAACGTTGGTCCAAAACACACTGCAGAAATCATCCAGTTTGAGGCTGCTTTAACTTCCCTGGCTCAGTGTTAAAGTATATTGAGAATTGTAATTTATTGTGGCACCAATATCTTTCAAAACTACATTTTCCAGAATTCCCTAGCATTGAACCTGGGCAGATTATTTCTGCTGTGTGTTTCAGACCTGAGTTGAAATTTCAGTTAATTCAACAGGAAGAAGAGGAGCCCTCTTACCCTTCCCAGGATGCTCAGGCAAAAGCAAACTGCTGCAGCCTTTCCTATCTTGTGGGTTCTTCTTCATTAATAATTTTTGTGATCCAGTTTTCACCTGCGAAATTTTGCATGCACCTCTACTCTGAGCTATGAATGTTTAAATTGGTCTTTTTAAAATTTGACGTTGGAGGATTTTAACATGACCTAGGTTTGTGTGTTTTAACTTAGTGTGTAAAAATGGTTTTGGGTTGTTGCATGTTGCACCCCACCTTGAGCCTTGGGGAGAGGCAGGTAAGAGATTGATGATGATGATGATGATGATGATGATGATATCCAAAGACCTAGCCATGAGAGTCTAGAAAATCAGTCTGCAAAGGAATCTGGTAGCACCTTTGAAAGAGTGAAGTTGGTAGCATTGGCTTTTGTAGACTCAAGTTGACAAAAACTCCTGCTACCGACATCTCTCTTTCAATTTAGTCTCAAAGGAAAACTTTGGTCCTCCAGGTTTTTTGGACTTCAACTCCCAGAATCCCCCGTTAAGTCTGGGAGCTTAAGTCCCAAACACTTGGAGAACAAAGTTTGGGAACTACTGAGCTACAAGATCCCTTTGCCTATATTGTTGTTGTTGTTGTAAGTCTCATCGCTTGCTCCCATAGCAGTGGATGTAGGAGTATTGCAACTTATTCCTTACGTAGAGAGATCTTGCAGCACCTTTGAGACTCACTGAAAGAAAGAAGTTGACTTAAGTCTACTTCCTCAGATGCTTTTGGTCTAGAAAAGCTCCTGATGCCAAGTTCTTTCTTTCAGTGAGTCTCAAAGGTGCTACAAGATCTCTCTACACACTGATCCTACAGACATTTAACATGGCTATATCTTTGAACTTATTCCTTGTGAGGGATTTGGTTCATTGTATGCTTATTTATTTATATTATTTATTTGATTTGTATGCTGCCATTCTTCCAAAAAGGGACCTAAGGGGGCTCACATGAAAGAAACACTTTAAATACAATTTTTTATTTTAAAAAATTAAAATACAATTAAGTATAACAGTAAGATTAAAATCATACAGAAGTTAAACGACATAACCATGTGTCAGCTCTCCCCCATTGCAAATCTTGCAACGCACCAACGCTGAAACACTTTTTGTAACCAGGCAAAGATGCCTTTGCTGGAGAGGCTGAAATCCTGGTGAATCCTCTTTCCTCTTCTTTTGCAGGTTCTCGGTTTATTGCAACCCCCCCCCCCTTGCTTCCACCTGGACTATTTTGGGAGACTTTTATAGCTGCAAAATGTGTTTATGAACCCGGTAAACAGTCTATGTGGCCAAAGTGGACTCCAGCATCTCTGCGGCTCTCTGAAAGGTAAATTTGGGTCCGGGCCATTAGGCAAAAGGACAGCACAGCTGGCAGGCCATGTGAGGATGTCTTTTCCAGATGTGTGCTGGACATTATGGGAGAGACGGGTTGTTATTTTATTTTATTTTTTGAAAAAAGAAGAGTAATTGGTTTATTCCTGAGGTAAGCTGTATAAATAGGAGGGGGGAAATGTTTCCTGTTCCAAGGCAAATAATGAACTTGGCAGTCCATTGGCCTTGGTCCACCAAACAGCACAAGGCCAACCCGCATCAGTGTGAATTCGGCATTTTCCTCTTTTATTTGAGGGGGGGGGGGTTTAAAATGTTACCCTTTAGCCGAACTTGGGAAAGTGACCTTTTTTTGGACTGTGTGTGTCTATGTGCCTTCAAGTCTTATGGCAACTCCATAGATTTTATAGTATTTTCTTAGGCGGGGAAGACTTGGAGATGGGTTTCACCAGTTCCTTCCTCCAAAATATCGCCTACAGCACCCGATTTTCCTTGGTGGTCCCCTGTTCAAGTTCTAACCAAGGCCAACCCTGCTGAGCATCCAAGATCAGATGGGATCTGGTGCCTTTGTTTCATCCATTTATTATGTCAAATAGCCAGCATAGTAATAAATAAATAATTTTTTAAAAAATACATATATTACAAGACAGTTGACTGGACATTTTACAACCGCTTCATCCATCGTAAGAGGAAGCTGTGGGAAAACAAATAACCAAATATTTGACAACATTATTTCACTACACCTCTGGTTAAGAGACCTGGTGCCTTGTGTATGTGTCTTCGCATATATATGCCTTGAAGTCATCCATTGACTTACAGCATTTTGTGAGATATTTATCCTTCTCTGTCAGAGAGCTCTGGTGCCACAACAAACTACAGTTCTCAGAATTTCATAGAATTGAGCCATGGAAATTCAAGTGGTACCAAGATGGATTATTTCTGTAATATGGATGCAACCCAGACCCTTCTTTCTTCTTCATAGAAAAAGGACAGTTTGGAGAGGTTGGATAATCAGGCTGGAGGAGCTTGATACATCTCCAAAGCTACACATCACCCATCGTTTGTTGTCATCTGTCACCTAATCCGACCCAGTTTCCAACACAAAGTCCAGCAACACAACGTTCCCAAGAGCTGGCTGTCTAATTTCTTCTTGGAGATCCCAATCAACAATATTTTCTGGAGTATTGGTCCCAATATTGAGTTGTTCTTAGAATTGAAGAAGTTGGAAGGCATCTCAAGGACCATGGGGATCACCCATCTGACATATCCCTGTATGAATACTCCAGTCAATTTATGTTCAAAGATCTCCAAAGATAGAGAGCTCTTACATGGATTTGTAATTGGTTGACTGGCCGAACTCAAAGGGTGCTCAACAATGGCTCCTTTTCATCCTGGAGAGAAGTGACCAGTGGGGTCCCACAGGGTTCTGTCCTGGGCCCAGTGCTGTTCAACATCTTTATTAATGATTTGGATGACAGAATTGGGAGCATACTTATCAAATTTGCAGATGACACTAAACTAGGAGGAGTAGCTAATGCCCCAGAGGACAGGATCAAAATTCAAAATGACCTGAATAGACTAGAAAGGTGGGCCAATGCTAACAAGATGAAATTCAACACAGAGAAATGTAAGGTTCTGCACTTAGGGAGGAAAAATGAAATGCACAGATATAAAATGGGGGAAACCTGGCTGAATGAGACCACATGTGAAAGGGATCTAGGAGTCCAAGTAGACCATAAGCTGAACATGAGTCAACAGTGCGATGCGGCAGCTAAAAAGGCCAATGCAATTTTGGGCTGCATCAATAGAAGTATAGTGTCTAGATCAAGGGAAGTAATAGTGCCACTCTATTCTGCTTTGGTCAGGCCCCACCTGGAATACTGTGTCCAGTTCTGGGCACCACAATTCAAAAAGGATGTTGAGAAACTGGAGCAGGTCCAAAGGAGGGCAACTAAGATGGTGAAGGGACTGGAAACCATGTCCTATGAGGAACGACTTAGGGAGCTGGGGATGTTCAGCCTGGAGAAGAGAAGGTTAAGAGGTGATATGATAGCCCTGTTTAAATATTTGAAGGGATGTCATATTGAGGAGGGAGCAAGCTTGTTTTCTGCTGCTGCAGAGACTAGGACGCGGAATAATGGATATAAATTGCAGGAAAAGAGATTCCACCTCAACATTAGGAGGAACTTCCTGACAGTAAGGGCTGTTCGACAGTGGAACACACTCCCTCGGAGCGTAGTGGAGTCTCCTTCCTTGGAGGCCTTTAAACAGAGGCTGGATGGCCATCTGTCAGGGATGCTTTGATTTGGAGCTCCTGCATGGCAGGGGGTTGGACTAGATGGCTCTTGTGGTCTCTTCCAACTCTATGATTCTATGATTCTATGATTCTTACCTTCAGGAAGTTCTTCCTGACGTTTAGGTGGACTCTCTTTCCTTGTAACTGTAATCCATGAGTTTGTGTCTGAGTCCCAGGAGCACCAGAAAGTCAATTGTTTCATCATCTGCATGAGGCACCAGATATTTAAAGATGATTATCAAGTCACCTTAGTGTTCTCCAAACTAAGTATACCCAACTCGCCCAGACATTCCTGGTAAGGCTTGGTTTGCAAACCATCTTGGTCAACCTCCTATGGACATTTTTGGTTTGTCATTATCCTTCTTGAGGTCTCCTTGCTGTCACGAGTTTTCTTGTAATGTCCAACTGCAATGAATCTTCTTGTAAGATGGGACATTTCTTCTAGTCTTGCCCTTTGGGACACCACAGAGGAGCAAATGACAAATATCTTCTGGTTATTTGTTGTGTGCTTTCATAACCACATTTCTCCCATGCCCAAACCATGCCAGAATTTAGCCTAAACTTCAAATATGACCTGTTTTCCCCCCCAAATATTCTTTATTGTTTTGAAATAAAAACATTTAAAAAGAAAAGATTCCTGATTACAAATTCCAATCAAGTAAACACAAAAAAGCAATAAATGTGAATAATTCCGCTTGCACTATTAAAAATAAAATTTCATGTTTGTGAATACTTGAATAACATATCCATCTTCCTTCTTTCTTCTGAGTTTCGTCTGTTCATATTTGATAATGTTATCTCCTGAAAAAACAAAACTGCATAATTTAAACCTTTTTATATTATGATAAATATACCTCATTCTAATAAGAGGTATTGATTGATATCTACATGATTATTACGACCTCCTATATAAGGATAAAACAACTATGTTATTAATGAATTTAAATGAGAGGGAGAGAGTAGCTTTAAAGGAAAGAACTAATTTTCAGGAAAAAAACAAAGACTAAATATTTGGGAATAAACATATCAATCAAAAACTCAAATTTGTATAAAGATAATTATGAGAAAGTATGGCGTGAAATTAAAGAGGATCCGAGAAGATGAGGTAATTTAAATCTGTCATGGTTGGGGAAAATAGCAGCGATTAAGATGAATTTATTATCAAAAATCTTATATTTATTCCAAAATATCCCAATAATAGTTAACAATACCCCTTTTAAAGGGTGAGATAATGACATTAGAAAGTTTTTGTGGTCAGGGAGAAAACCCAGAGTAAGATTTAAGACTTTTACAAGATGATAGTAAGAGAGGTGGCTTAAACTTACTCAATCTTAAAATTTACTACTATGCCTGTGTGATGGAATGGATTATGGACTGGATTAAACTGAAGAACACTAGACTATTGATATTAGAGGGATCGGACTTACGGCATGGATGGCATGGATATATAATAAGGTATAGATCAATAAGGACTTTAATAATCATTTCATCAGGCGCTCTTTATTAAGGGTCTGGTTAAAACTCAAACCGAAATGCTGCTTCTGGGCATCTAGTAATGAGGCTTTATATAATCGAGCCAGAACAGCCGAAGAAAAATGGGTAACATGTGAAGAACTTATAGATGCAAGATCTAGAGAACTAAAAATAAAAACCCAAGAACAATTGATAGATGAAGGATATAACTGCACATGGTTCATGTATAGACAATTAATAGAGAGATTTAAGTTGGATATGAAGTTTTATAAGATAGAGAAAGCGGAACCTGAATTGGGGGGCATTATCAAATCAGAAGATGGACATAGAATAAGTAAATTATATAAGCTACTACTTAGAATTGAAATGGAAGATGAACAAATTAAAACTTATATGGTAAAATGGGCACAGGAAATTGGACAAAATATCGAACTGATCCAATGGGAAAAAACCTGGTCTAAGAGATTAAAATACACTCTAAGTGTTAATTATAGAGAAAACTATTATAAGATGTATTTATGTTGGTATCATACCCCGCTCAAACTGTCGAAAATGTTTAAAAAATCAAAAGAAACCAGTTAGAAGTGTGGAAAATGCTTAGGTACATTTTATCATATGTGGTGGAGATGTAAAAAAGCAAAAACATATTGGAATATGATACATAAACTGATACAAGATATATTACAGGAAAAAATAGAAAAAGATCCCAAAATGTTTTTGTTAAACATAATTGTAGATGAAAAGTTGGAACAAAGATATGGGAAATTGTTATTTTATATGATTACTACTGCCAGGATGATCTACGCGCAAAAATGGAAAACGGAAACAATCCCAAATGAAAAAGATTGGTTAACTAAATTATATGATATTATAGAAACAGATAAACTAACATATTTGATTAAGAAAAAATCTTGGACGGATTTTCGGAAACAATGGTACCCTTTAATTTTTTACCTAGAGAAAAAATGGGGTAAAGACTTTATTATTGGACTTGAGTAAGAAATATGATTATTATAAACTGAATTAATAATATAAACAAATATGACCTGTTTTTGACCAACAGGTTCAGCACCTTGGATAACTCATTGAAAGTTCATCTCCCCCAGCATGGAAGCCACTGCAAAATAACAAGTGTCAACTTTATCAGATCCCTAAAATGCCACAGGTTTTCAGGTTATTCACAAGCATTCAAGTTTAGATGGCATCACATTTGGAGGACAGAAGAAGAATCATTAAGTTCAGTCCCTTCTGGCTGGATTCAAAGACACTCATAGCCATGTTAGTTTGGATCAGTGTGTAAAGGGATCTTGCAGCACTTTTGAGAAGTTGGCAGCATGAGCTTTTGTAGACTTGGATCAACTTCCACAGATGCAAGGAAATAAGACACAAGTCTACAAAAGCTCATGCCTTAGTTGGAAATGAAGGCACACAACAACAACTGTAATCCACATTTCATGTTGGAGACCAGGAATCGTAAAGTGTGCAACTGCCCAAAGCCTCATCCGTACCCACTATTGCAACAAATCCCAGCTTTTCCAGTGAGTTGAGTGAATCCAATTCCACAGGCCTTTCTTTGGGAAGGGGATGGAAACCTCCCATGGAGTGCCCTTCTGACCCGTCCAAGATAAAAGGTTGACTGAGGCATGGGGAAGAGAGCCAGCGGAGAAAAACAGGGGCATTGGGCTTACTGAATCCAGCCCAGCACGAGCCTTTTCTCTGTTACTAACCTTCTCCCAGTTAATCATCACCGGCCTTGGCAGACAGTTCCAGGCTGCTGCCTGGTAAGAAAAGACCATTAATTCAAGACTTAACAGGATTTTGGATGCACAGTGAGAGACTCCATGAAGTAGAGATGGGAGGTTTGATTAAATATAAACTGGGGGTGAGATCTAAAATCCTTGGTGGCTTCCAGAAGAGATCAGAGACAGCAGTGCCCACCTCACAGTCCATCATGCCAAGGATGGCCCTTGGGTTTGTCCCACTGCCATGGCACTCTTTGCTTTGAAACTAATATGTGCTTAACTTTCTGATGCATATGCTTTCTTATCCTTTTGAGGTCCCTATCTTTCATTGCGGATTTCACAGTCTCCTCCTATTCCTGTCTGTACACATCTCCTGCCCTCTTTTCTGCACACCAAAGACCACTATGCCATCCTGCCCAATTGCACAGCAAGCATAAGGATGTGGCATTTCTACACTGCACTTGCATTTTTTTAAAACCTGTAAGCCGCTTTGAGTTCCAACTTTGGTTTGGGCATTGGACTGTGACTCTGGAAACCAGAGTTGGATCCCCAGTTGGCCATGAAACCCACTTTTTATCTATTTTAATTGATTGTATGTATAGCACTGTGTAAATTTACAGCGCTTTAAATCATCATCATCATCATCATCATCATCATCATCATCATCATCATATATTTAAAGACATAGGTACATCATCTGCAGAAAGCCAGTGTGGCACAGTGTTTTCAGCACTGGATTATAACTCTGGAGACTAGGGTTAGATTTCCCAGTTTGGCCATAAAAATCCATTGAGTGGCCTTGGGCAGGTCACACTCTCTCAGTCTCAGGGGAAGACAATGGCAAACTTCCTCTGCCAAGGTAACCCAAGGATAGGTTCGCCTTAGGTCCAACACTCAGGCCATGATGCCATGCTGGCTCACTTAATGCCAGTATTGATATGTATGTCTTCAAATATGTTTCACTTGGTTAGGCCAGAGATCAAACTGGGCCTTTGTACATGCAAGGTGCATGCCCATGAGCAATAACCCTCCTCTCAGAAAATAATTAATAATAATAATAATAATAGATTAAATATGTGGGTTTTCAACCGCAGGATACAATGACAATATAAAACAACATATATAATATAACATAATTCCCTTACCCCCTATTTTAATCTAAACAACATCATTATAAAATACAATTAAATTAGTAAGATAAACATAATTAAAACGAGGCATCAAGAGACAAACAAGGACAAACCATAGCAATATCAGTATCACGGGAGGTCTGTCAGGGAAGGCCTGCTGGAAGAGATCCATTCTGACAGCCTTCTTAAAGGCGTCAAGAGTCATAATATGACGGATCTCCTCCGGCAAAATTTAGGAGCAGCAGATTATTATTATTATTAGTATTAGTATTTCATACCCGCCTATCCCCATCGGCCAAGGCGGAGGACAACAACAATTAACAGACAACATCAGTCGAAACACTTGTTAAAACAGACATCGATTTATCTTGGGATAATCTTGGGGGGATGTTCAGTCACATACCATCACTTTTCATGGAAGAGTTTCCTCTCTTCCTTTTTGTCCCTTCATCCCAATAAATCTATTCATTCCTATCCTGGCAGTTGAATCGCCTTCCAAGATCATCAATCACTCCTTGCAGGCCTCCTGAATGGAGCAGCCACACATAGCCTTTCTGATCAATGGGGCCCCACCATTCAACCTTAACTCTCTTTTTTATACTGTGACTTTGGCAAAAAGATGGGCAATCCTTCCTTGGCACCCTGCCCTCTCCAAGGCGCTCTCTTGCATCGCCACCCTTGTATCTCTCAAACTCGGATCTTGCCTTTTGTATGGGCCGCTCCCACCCCAGCTTAGCCTTTCTTTGCAGCACAGCAAAAGAGGACATGGTTTGTGCAAAGTCTCCTTTCCAAGACAAAGCCAGATATTGTGCTGGGCTTGAAATACTCAGAGGGTGTCCCCTTCTTACCCCATTTCCCTCTGTGTTGCTCCTTTGCTTTCAGAAAGCAAATGAATGATAAGAAAGCCCAGCAGGGGAAAGGGTTGGATCCTCCAGGATCCTGCTGATGCTTTGGAAGTTTATTTTTAAAAAAGGAGGATAAGAAATGAAGGGAAGAACATCGAGGGGAAAATGTGCATATGCACACTTACAACATGCCCAACTGTTTCGGCCATCCATGTACACAAATTGAATCAGTGCTGCAAATGTGGTGCTCTTCCACACAACACAATTATAACACTATGATGCCACTTTAATTGCAGTGGTTCCCCTTGGGGCTCACACTTCAGGGAAAGACATTTGGCATTATCAGCCAGAGAGCTCTATTGTATGTATGTTGTGTGCCTTCAAGTTGTTTCTGATGAATGGCAACCACATGGCGAACCTATAATGGGGTTTTCTTGGCAAGATTGGTTCAGCAAAGGTTTTCATTTGAAGCTGAGAGCATGTGATGTACCCAAAGCCACCCAGTGGGTTTCATGGCTTAGCTGGGAATCAAACACTGGTCTCCAGATCAAGTGAGAATGGTGAGTAATTGCGCGAACAATTATCACACGCAATTGCGTAAATAAAGTGGTACCGGAAATACATTGTCACTGAAATTCCAAAAGTAGAAAGATGCATGCTAATGCTTCTTTGTGACCACTTTAATGGCAGGTTTGGTGTGTCATCGTGCAAAATTGTTTCACATAATTACACAGTTTTTCCAGGATATTCCCGGGATAAACTCCCAATCTCCTTTGTGTGAAAAACTCCAAAGAATGCATCCGCATTGGAGAAGCAATCCAGTTTGACACCAGTTTAATTGCTATGCCTCGATGCTATGAGATTCTGGAATCTGTAGTTTTGTGTGATATTTAGCCTCCTCTGTCGGATTCTGTAATGTTGAGCCACAGCAGTTAAAGTGGTGTCAAACTGGATTATTTCTGCAGTGTGGATGAGGCTCATGTAATTGATCTAGCATGCTGTCCAACTTTAATTTTTTTCAGTAGTGTTATGGCAATGAACGCAAGCAAGACACTGGACGAAATGTCACCATCATAGGCCTAACCACTTCAAGATTGTTTTTATTCCAATGTGTGTCCATGCACACTGTGAATTTTGCGAAAGGGAAAACAGAAATTAAAGGCAAGCATGCAAACAAAGAAAAAAAAATTAAAGCCATGGAATGTTTTGAAAGCAGAACAAATAATTCAAAACTCCAAACCCTGGGCAGGATTTCAGAAGAAGAAAAGTTTGAAAAACAACTGTTCTTAAAAAGAACCAAGGTTGCCTCACTGTTCGGCTCCTTCTCACTGAGCAGAAGGAAAGTTTGTAAAAAGGCAAAACAAAAATTAACATAATGCATTAAGTTAATCATTAAATGCCTAGCGTCTAATTCAGTTATCTCAAGAGTTTGACAAAATGTAACAATTATGTTAATTTTAAATACACATTTACATTTAGTACATAATGCTGTGTGGTTGTGTGCCTTCGAGTCATTTCTGACCCTAAGGTGAACCTATCGCAAGTTTTCTTGGCAGAATTTGTTCAGAGGGAATTTGACTTTTTGCTTTCCTCTGAGGCTGAGAGTGTGTGACTTGCTCAAGGTCATCCAGTAGGATTTTTATGGCCGAATAGGGATTCAACCCCTCACCTTTCAGTATGTATCCTAGTCCAGGATTCAAACCATTACACTACACTGGCTCTCTAGATGTTGAATTATTACTTTAATGCGTAACTTAACCAATATGTCAAATTTATGGCCTCATTTCCACTAGCTTTTAAATTGGATTGCAAATCAGTTTGAACCAGTTTAAATGACACTGGTTCACACTTGAACCGAATCATTGAAACTGTTTGGAGAGGGGTGCCATGTGCTAGACCCATTTAATCTGCATCTTTTTGAATATGATTTTTTTTCACATCTTTTTGGATAAATCAATTCTGCACAAGTGTGAACCAGATGCGGATCGGAATCGATTTAAATTTGCCCTTTGGCCAGCTGGAGGGGGTCTATTTTGAACCAATTCATTTGTCAATGTGAACCACAAGTGGGTTATATAATTTTATTTTGCAGCAAGAAAATGCGATTGGGGCAAATGTAGTGTGAACCATGCTCTGCTGCTGAACTGATCTATCGATTCGGTTCGCAAAGCAAGTTATTTGTAAGTGGGAATGCGGCCTATGATTTTATGTTACATTAATGCGTTATATATCATTACATTTCCCTTATGAGAATGAAGGTGAAAAAATGCCATCTATTATTGTATCTGTTGTGTATCATCAAGTCATTTCTGACTTATGGCGACCGTAAGGAGAAACTACCATGGGTTTTCTTGGCAAGTTTCTTCAGAGGACTTTACCATTGCCTTCCCCTGAACTTGCCCAAGGTGACCTAGTGGGTTTTCCTGGCTGAGCAAGGATTCAAACGCTGGTCTCCAGAGTCATAGTCCAGTGATCCAACGACTATACTACATACCCACCCCCATTTTCAACTTTAGAGAGAAAGAAATAGCTGTATGCATTCTAGAAATCCCCATTTATCGCCCACCCAAAACACTTGTATTTTCCCTCTTTCATATAATCTCACCACCCTCTTTTTTTTAGATTGATGGCTGACATACAAATCCCTGCAAAAAATCCATGGTTAAAGGGCTCCAAAAAGTGAGAGGACATTTAAACTGTGGATTCATAGACTATGAACTCCGACTGATTTTGCAATGTACTTGGTGACTGATTATCAATTGCGTTGTAAATGGATATGGAGGGTGCAGACTTCAGAGAGAACTATAAAAAGACATGGTGCTAACAAATTTTAAAAAATTAAAATTTAAAAAGTGGGAGGACAGAGGGGAAATAGTCGCCTGTCTCTGGCAGCCCCAAGTAATCCTCCACCTCTTCACTTTTGCAATTGCTTTTTCAAGGGCTGCAAACTGAGTTCAAAATGCAACAAGTAGTTTGCATGCCATTAACTCACTGGGCAGAGAAGGCAGGAGCAAGCTGGCAAAAGCAAACTGCTGAAAATTTCTCCTGGCTTCTCCATCCAACTTTTTGCTCCATTTAAACCTTTTGCCATCTTGACTACACTTTGGCTGCACGGATCCCAAATACTGGAGTGCTGGACTATGATTTTGGAGACCAGGGGTTGAATCCCACTCAGCCATAAAAACCCACTGCGTGACCTTGGGCAAGTCACACTCTCTCAGCCTCAAGGGAAGACCATGGCAAACCTCCTCTGAACCAATCTTGCCAAGAAAACCCCAGTATCTCCTTCATGTCGCCATAAGTTCAAAATGACATGGAGGCACCCAAGAGGCCCAAAATAATAGACGGGATTTTTCCTCTTCATTCTCATAAGGTAGGAATATAATGTTATTATTAATAGTATTATTATTAAGATTTATTTCTAAAGCATTGTAAATTTACATAGCGCTGTGCAGAGTTATCAATTAAGTTAAAGTGCAGCAATATAACATGCATTTGCTGCTTAGTACATCAGCAAGCTGTATAGAAATGTACTTGCTATTGCTATTGCTGTGTGTTTGAATGAATATACATTACCACATTATAGAATATATAATGTAATGCGATAATGTAATTTTTTTTCCTTTTTATTGTCATAAACCGAGCAAACATGAATTACAAATGAATTACAAGTTTCTTTCACCATTTTTCATGCGAATATTTTTCAAACATAGAAATCAGGCTAATGCTACTATGATCTTTCTCTTTTAACTTAAGTATCTTACATTCACAGTAGTACAACAACTAATTCCAAACTAAATCCAGTTTTTCCCATTTCTTTTTGTTTTGTGGCTCTGTTTTACTATTGATAAGCATAGTTAATGTGTTCATGGCCGCCAATTCACTTCATTTAATTTCGCACTCTTTGAGAGTAATGTAACATTTGAATGTACACTTGTCCCTCCATATTCGCTAGGATTAGGGGCACGAGACTCCCATGAATATGGAAAAACTGCAAATAACAAAAACACTATGTTTTTTTTACCTGAGATGAAACCAATCTAGGAATCTCTAGGTCTTCCAGGGCAACTCTGTGGTCAACATCTGACAGACACTGATCATAGAGCTGTGCTGGAGGAACTAGAAATGCCTACTGGACTATTGTCTCTAGGAATCTCTAGGTCTTTCAGTGAAACTTTTTGTTAAAATTGACCATAGAGTTGCACTGGAGGACCTTGATATTCCTAGAGAGAACATACTAATCAAATCTGTGAATAAGCAAATCTGCAAATATCAAAGCTGAAGAATATGGAGGGATGAGTGTATATTTAAATATGATGTACGAATCCCAGTTTTCATTTGTGAAATACTGGAAGGTATGTATCTGAAAGCTTTTTGCTTTCTGCAGCTAGCAGTTGGTAAGACTTCCTAGGATGGAGGAAAAAGTGAATATTTTGGGCATAGAACCTGGAACCGTCCTTACACACAGGTAGGATCAGAGCAAGACAGTGAAGGCCGAAGCAGGCAAAGAGGCTGGCCAGCCCTGTATTGACACACACATATACATATATTATATTTAAACGATCTCCGCTGACAAATCTTGTTTCAAGTCTGTGCATGAGAGCAATGCTCCCTGGCCTGCAGGAGCTCAAGGGCTCTTTGGAGCAGAGGGGGAAGGGAAGAGGACTGGACCCTGGGGCATTGCCGCACGCCACTTTCCCCCAGCCTTGTCTGTCGGATTAAGCGGGATCGCCGCTCACAACTGCGGCCGGCGTGAAACAGGAACTTGGACTTCCCAGGCCCAAAGTTATTTTGGGTAGCGCTGCGTAAACTTTCCCCTTTGGAAAATGTGACACGCACTTATCCCTTTTGTATTTGCTCACCAAACACTAATTAAGGCATGTAATGAAGACAGGGGCGTCCATTAATAAAGAATAATTATGGAGTGGGATTAGCCAGCTTATCGGAAACAGGTGGCGGCCAGGGCTGCTGTTAGGACGATGGGCTCATAATCCACGGGACAAGAGCCCACCCTTGGTGGGTCCCCCCCAAACAGCCCTCTCCCATCCCAGCTGTGTCCTTTCTTTGATAGTTGACTTTGTGGGATTGACGCAAGGAGGCCACTAGCTCTGTGCAGATACATTGCTGAGGAATCAGCCAGCTAGCCACGATTTTGTCCCTCTTATCCTTCCTACCTCACCTCTCTGTCTTTTGCAATTCTGCAAACAGGCATTTGTGTGCATGCATGTCTTCTGTATGCGTGAAAGTTTGCTCTTCTTTTGGAACGATTGCACCAGCGAGATGGTTTTCAGCTGGTGGATCTTAAAACTCTTCAACTCTGGAGACCAGTGTTCGATCCCCAGCTTGGCCATATAACTGCCTCAGGGGAAGGCAGTGGCAAACTCCTACTGAAGAAATCTGGCCAAGAGAACTCTATACAGTGGGCCCTTGTGATCCGCCGGGGTTTGGTTCCAGGCCCCTCTGTGGATAACAAAATCTGTGGATGCTCAAGTCCCATTAAATATAATGGCACAACAAAATGGTGTCCCATATATAAAATGGAAAATCAAGGTTTGCTATTTGGAATTTACACTTTTGGGGTATATTTTCAAGCGGTGTATGCTCAAATCCGTGGATAAAAAGTCCACGTATAAGGAGGGCCAACTGCAATAGGAGCACCTGACAACAATAAAGCCACATGATCCATAAAGTGAAGGGCTGTGCGTAAACAACCTTTCTGAACCAGTGTGGGGTAGTTGTTTGAGTGTCAGACAATGACTCTGGAGACAAGAATTTGATTCCTCACTTGGCCATGAAACATTTGACATTTGTTTTTTGTTGTTGTTGTTGTTGTGTGTCTTCAAGTTGTTTTTTGACTTATGGTGGCTATAAGACGAACCTATCACAGGGTTTTCTTGGCGAGATTTGTTCAGAGGAAGTTTGGCATTGCATTCCCCTGAGGCTTGCCCAATGTCACCCAGTGGGTTTCATGGCTGATGTGAGGTTAAGAAACACTAATTTGTTGTCGTCATCATCATCTTCATCATCTTCATCATCACTTTATCTTTTCTCTCTTTTCTCTCTGGCAGCTTGCAATATAACTCTCTGAGACATCTGCCAGGCCTGTGGGATCAGCCTATACTTTTGCTTTCCGGCTCAACTTAGTCTTGATTCAACCTTGATTCCATTACTTTGCTTTTCCTCCAGCCAAACTCCCCTCTCCTCTGCAGCTCCAAATTGTTTTCTTCCTCCCACAAAACGCCTTGATCTCCCTGCCAAGAGGAACAGGGTGAGCAGCTGGCTGACACCAATCAGAAGTAGGCTGTAATGAGTCAAATGTTGCTCTCTCAAGAGCCGACAGGCTTTGTCTGGGTGTCGGGAACCATGAATTACCCCATTGCCTGTCCCATTTTGTTTGGGGGCCGGGTTTGAGATGTAGAGTGGTTAAAAGCAGTGACAGTTGGCATGGCTTCTCATCCAAACTTGGGTTAGGCAGTACATCTACTAAAACTACAATGATGGAGAGAAAATTAGCATAGTTTTTTGTGGGGTTTCTGGGCTATGTGGCCATGTTCTAGAAGAGTTTCATCCTGATGTTTCGGCAGCATCTGTGACTGGCATCTTCAGAGAATGCTTGCCTGGAAAAGAGTTGGGTATATGTATATACTGTATATATGACTCTGCCCTTCCCAGGGTCACACAGTATACGTATGTATGTATGTATATATGTATGTATATATATACCCAACTCTTTTCCAAGCAAGATTTCTCTGAAAATGCCAGCCACAGATGCTGGCGAAACGTCAGGAAGAAACTCTTCTAGAACATGGTCACTTAGCCTGGAAAACCCACAAAAACTATGGATACCGGCCATAAAAGCCTTCAACTTCAAAATTAGCATGGTTTCTACACAAGGATGATGACATACCTGAAGCTACCACTTCAAGATTATTTCTGCATTTCTCCATCAAAATGCCATGGGCCAAAACTGCATCTGCACTGCAGAAGTAATGCAATTTGACCCCGCTTTAACAGCCATGGTTCCATGCTATGGATTCCTGGGATTTGAAGTTTCCATGCTACGGATCCTGGGATTTGCAGCAGAGCCCTTTGACAGAGGTTAACATTGAACTCCCATTTAACATGCAAGGACAGTATATGCTAAGATGTAACTGAATGTCTGCAAAAAAGCACACTGTCCAAAGGAATGGGGCACTAGCTGTCTTAGGTGAAAAAGGTCTTGAGATGTGCCTAGAATTTGGTTCTAAATGCGTTGCACCTAATGAGCCAGACAGTAATTTGCAGTTGCCTAGGTTCAAGAATGTAAACTCACTGGGTGACCTTGGGCAAGTCACATTCTCTCAACTTCAGATGGCAATGGCAACCCCTCTCTGAACAAATCTGGCTGAGAAAACCCCATGATAGGTGCTTAGGGTCGCCATAAGTCAGCAATGACATGACGGCATGCAACAACAAAAGACAGCTTTGAAAAATGACTTTTCTGGACTTTGGGTTTATGTCCAAAACATAGCTTTTCAAAGCTCTCCAAGGGCCTTCAGAGAGTCGACAAACCTGCTACATACTGTATTGTGGTATTGTGTGGGACAGATTGTAAATCATCCTCTCCTTTTGCAAAGTCTCCCTGTCGAAGCAGCGGCAATGTCTCTTGACACATCCTTGCCCTTCACATTCTCTATCCAAACATTCTGTTTTTCATTCTTTTGCTGCAACAACATTCTTCATAATCACACTGTATCTTTTCCCAACTTGTCTGGTAAGGATCATTGAGACCTTGACTTGGGTTCCAAGTGGGTACCAAAGAAACTCCAGCTGCAGATGGCAGAGAGAATTGCATGTCAATTCCATTTGTTATGAGAATGTCACACATTTGGTCATATAAAAGATTTTCCATCAAATATGGAAGAAATCAAAACAGATTCATCCATGCAGACACTACACCTTGAGGGCTGAATGCTGCAATGATGGTATTGCCTTCAATGAAATGGACACCAATAGGATGCTGAAGGGCAACCTATTGAAGTGGTACCAAGGCTATGGGGAACTGAAGGTACACAACCTTGCAGTATTCAGGGGTACTTACCAGTATCTGTCTTGGAAATCATTGTTGACATACACAGTGGTTCTGGAATGGATTTTAGGAACATATTCACTTCCAAAGGTTGGATGTGAATGATTTACTATGCTTATTTTGTCAAATCAACGGAAGGTACCCAGAACACTTTCATCTCTGCTCTGATGGTTTGGTTGATCTTCCCTTCCTGTTCTTACCGAAATAATATCTTTCCTAGATGGAAAGCATTCAGCAATCACAGATGGACTGCATTTAGCTTTGCTCCAACCAATGTCCTCCCCAACCCTATCTCCATTATTGCACAAAAGGACCAGAGGAAGATGTCAGAGAGCTGTAGCATCCTTGTGCGGAGAGGCATAGTTTTTACTCATCCTAACCAGATTACCTGCTAATCCGGAGCTCTTCTATTGCTGCTCCAATGACCTTGTTGAGAGAGGCCTCCCTAAAAACCAGTACATCCCACCCTTTGCACCTTGTCTCACTGGGGTGTTTATTCCTTTTCAGGGTCCTTTCTTTTGGAATGAGAAAGAAGGCTTGGCAATGCTTTTCAAGGTCAGGAAAAGCGACATTCCTTGCAAGAGGACCTGGCTCCCTAGGAAGCCAAATAGGGAAGAGTCTGCTTAGGAAAACCTTTTGCTCTGAGACCACAGAGCTTTTTCAAACTGTCTCAGTTTGACAGCAACCATCACTATTAATCCTTTGTCTTCCCACTTTTCCAGATGCTTCTAAAATGTCCTGGTTTTCTTCTCCTCCTCTCATGTTCCTCCTTTGTTCTCAGCTTACTTAGCTTGCTACAAATTCAGAGTATAAAAGGAGTTTGCACTCTATTAACTTTTGTTACTCCTTATTCCTTCTACTCCTGTAAAAACCTCTTACTCCTTTACTCCCTACTCCTTGCTCCTACTCCCAGCCCTGAATAAAGCACAGTTAAGATAGGATAATAGCATCTTTGGCAGGTATGTATCTCTCCTGTTGCTCCTTTTCATTTCAGGGTTGGCAGAGAGCACTTTTTCCAAAACCATCAGTGAAAAGGTGTTTCCCACCAATGACTGAAATGCAATGCAGCAATGGCAGAGACACAAAGTTGTGTGATAAGCAGCTGCCAAAGACACTATTATCTTGCAGTAATAGTGCTTTACTTTACTAAACTTCTAAGCAACAGTTGTGTAGCATGCAGAAAACCCTAGCCTAACAAGTATTCACTTGCTTCAGTTAAATGGCAAGTCCTCTTGTATTTTAATCTTTCTTAAGGCCACCTACATTACAATTTTATATATATATATATATATATATGCATATTTAATTGACTGATGAGTAATAAAATTTAAACAAGCCTTTAATTGACTGCCCGCCCTATTGATTTTACATTTAGAGGCCCATAGGCAATCCGCCTCCCTGTCATGCCGACTTCAAAGAGATTAAATGCTCCATAAGAAGTTTACAAGCATCTCCTGGTAAAAGCAACAGAGGCATGAGCCAGACAGAGGTCTACCTCTGGGTTTTGCTGGATTTTCTGGGAAAGCCTTTTCTTTCCTGCAATGTCCAAATGTTGCAAAAATGTCAAAGGTTAAAATATAATTGGGCATCGTCATGGCTTTGCATTGTGCAGTCAAGATATCTAAATGGATATGCAGCTACATAAAAATGCATTTGCATGGTATGGAGCCTGAAACAAAATGTTGCAATGCATCCAGACTTCCTAGCATAGAATTGTAGAATCATACAGTCAGAAGGGATGCCAAAGATAATTTAATCCTCTTCCCTGCCATACATAGATATACAACTAAAGCACAGGAGGTGCCCATCCAACTTGTCTGGCACCTCACTTTTGTCACCTGGTGCAGTTTGAACCCCCATCTCTTTGTACAATCTTCTTTGTACTACTATTTTATTTTCAATGTGAAGTCGAAGACTTTTATGGCTGGCATTCATAGTCTTTTGTGGATTTTTCGGGTTATGCGGCTATGTTCTAGAAGAGTTTATTCCTGATGTTTCACCAGCATCTGTGGCTGGCATCTTCAGAGAATGCTGGAATGGAAGATACCCAACCCGCTTTCATGCCGGCATTCTCTGAAGATGTCAGAAACAGATGCTGGCAAAATGTCAGGAATAAATTCTTCTACAACATGGCCACATAGCCTGAAAAACCCACAAAAAACTATTTTATTTTCCTTTAAAAAATAATAATTAAAAAATGGATGACAGCTTCCCTTTTATCCTCCCTGGAGGTCTGTGTAACTAGAAAGTGGGTTCATTCATTCATTTATTCAAATATTTTTTATTATTAAATACATCTTATCATTATCTTATCTTAACAACAACCTTAATAGCTCTTAACATAATACATTTCCCTATACATTTTCATATAGATTTTATTCCCCCTCTTCCCACCATAGTCTTCTGCTGTTCTTATTGGATTAAAATACATTTCCCTATACATTTTTATTTATATTTTGTTCCCCCTTGTCCCACTATAATCTTCTGCTATTCATATTGGATTAAAATTCTAACTGGGAATCTTCATAGTTCTCCAAAATCCCTTTCATTTCTAGTGACCACTTAATATATATTAGAAAGAGGTGATAACAAGATAAAAGGAATAATTGTTATATTACAACCAAACTGTGAATTTTCCCATTTTGTTTCCCTTCTTATTGCATACATCTGCTTTCTGAAAATATAAATAAAAAGAAAACGTTATTAAGATGTTGCATAGATGGTACATAACACCATCAAAATTGGCAAAATGGGTTTGCAGTATTTAAATAAATTCATCGGAACCCAAGTTCCTTCAACTGCCATTGAATTCAGCATACCCCGATCCAGTCTCCTCAAGAGAAATCCATGCAAAGCAGTGCAGAACCTCTGCGAACCAGGCCCTTTTGTTTCTAGATTTATGAGGGAGCAAAGCTCATCCTGTTATGGTTCCTGCTGCCAGAGTTGAGCAAAAAAGCCATGGTCTGCTCCCACACAGAATTATGTTTTCCCACCCAAAACTGGGTCTTCTTGGCTGCCTGCGGAGTCTGGCATGAATATGGTCCAGCTCTGTTGTAACAGGAAATGCGGATCAAAGTGATGCTTGTTTTTCCAAGTGAGTCTGTTATCTCTCTCAGCCGACTCCTTTGTTGTCAAACATCTTCCAGGAGTCTTTGGCTGGAGTAGTCATTCACACCTGGGCACAACTGGCAATACCTGAGCATAGTTTTGAAGCATCTCAAACGGGAGAACATACTCATGTATAAGTCTAAAAATGTAGGTCAAAAAATTGACCCAAAAAAACTGAGTCGACTTATGCATGGGTCAATGTAAGTACTCTGTCTTAACTCTTATTTAAAGTAAGGAACCATCCCCTTGTCAAAGGCAAGAGTATAATCTGTCCTGGAAGCACTGATCCCCTCTACTCTCTCATCTATTCAGTTTTTGGAGTGAGCACAAAGACATATGTCTGCTGGAATTTTGTATGTTCTTTGACATTGTTTTACTTTGCTTCATCCTTTAGATCCTTTGCTATATGCCCTGAGGTTTTACCCTTGACTTATCCACGTCATATCAAAATCCATAATTTTGCCTCCAAAACCTACCCTCGACTTCT
Source organism: Urosaurus nigricauda (assembly GCA_034509955.1). Taxonomy (NCBI): domain Eukaryota; kingdom Metazoa; phylum Chordata; class Lepidosauria; order Squamata; family Phrynosomatidae; genus Urosaurus; species Urosaurus nigricauda. The sequence goes on along the minus strand of JAOEGL010000008.1, from coordinate 2,391,061 downwards.
ACATGAAGTCGACTTATAGTTGAGTATATATGAAAATCTCCAATATTTCACAGACGGAAACTGGAAGACACGTTGCCAAACAATACCATAGTGCGGACAAGATGGTAAAGTTATCAATGAGGAAGAAGACTAGGAGAGGGTGCAACACTTTGCTTTTACCTGAGCCTCCTGGGAAGGGCAAGGTTCTTCCACCTCCTCTCATTTCCAACTGAATGCAAACAATTTTTGCATTTTGACTGCATTTCGATGCAATTGTTGTAAACCAAGGAGAAAGGGAAAAAAGTGGGGGGAAAACTGGAACATTACAAAAGCAGCTGAAAAAGTGGGATGAGAACCAGCCCATGCCAAATCAGTACTGTTGGGGAGATTCCCTTTTTCACTTTTCAATGTGAATTCCTACCTGTTATGGGTCTGCAGATAACAGGTTGCATCTCCTAGTTCCTTCCTGGAAGTTATTTTTTGTATGTTTGGCCATTTTGGGGGATGTGTTAAAGATTGAAAAATAGCAATGTTTTAAACTTTTAAATTAATAGTAATGTTTTAAACTTTAGCTCAAAAGCATCTAAAACGATAAAATACTTTCAAAAATAGATTTATAACTCATTGTCGACACTAAGGGTAACATTAATATGCTACACCAATGATGTAACAGTGATGTAGGACTTTATCACATGGGGCTAGAAAAGTGGAACGGACAAAAGTGTCTTTGGCTGGTACTTATCATATGACGTTGTATCCATCCTGCTGCCGCCTTGCATTCCACTTATTACTATTGTGTCCCTTTCCATTGATGGGGAAAACCTGTCAATAGGCTTTCAGTCCTGCTGCCGTTCCATGACTGCCATTGTGCAATAGGTCCCTTCTGCTGCAGCTCCACTTCTCAGGCAATTTTGTTGTGTGAATGACCTTATTCTGCTCCTGTTCCCATCCGGTACCTTTTCTCCCAAAGCACGGGGCTGCTCCATGAATATACACACAGCAGCCCTGTACTTTGAGAGAGGGGAAGAGCATAGATAGTGGATGCCAACACATTCTGGAAGCCAGCTGCTGTGGGCACATTTACACAGCACCAGCTTTGGGAAGTGATTAGCAGCTGCGATCACTGTCCTCTCCCTTCCCGAAGCAAGGGGCTGCTGTGTGAATGTGCTTTGGAGGATTACAAGGCTGCCAACACCCTTCCAAAGCCACCTACTGTGTGTGTAGTGCATAATCAGTGATGCCAAACCAGTATGTTTTAATTCTTAAACCAGCACAATTGTGGAGGGATGGTATGTTTATATGATAAAAAACGTATTAACCATGTGTGCTACTGTGCTGAACCTCTCCTCTATGCAGGGCAGCGTTGTGCAATTGGTAACTCTGTGCAACCTCCTTTAAAGAGTTGTAAGGAAGACAAAATGTAATTATTCTGGATGGTGGAGCTCCTGATCAATTCCCTGCTGTGTTCTCCTCTGTAGAAAAGCAGATCTCTCTATACAGTTGCTGCGGAGTCCTGTTCCTGGGCTGCTCTCCTCCGACAGTCAAAAATGAACATCTGTTTGTTGCTGTGAGCGGATCTCTGACATGCTTCTTCTCTTTCCCATCTGCCCTCTTCTCCGCTTCTCTTTCAAGGTTCAAAAGGTAATGGCTGTAACCAGGCCAGTATCTGGTTTACACGAATATGCTATTTGGGTGTGGTGTCAGGGGTTAGGGTTTATTGCATTTCCATTTTACATTGACATCTTGGGCTTCTCGACTGTCACTTGCCTTGAATACTTGGAAGGCCCAAAGCAGACCACAGAGCAATGGAGGACATATAAATACACACCCTGCAACATTTTGCAGATGATGACTGAGATGCATGTGGCCAAGTGACATCAGAGTGTGGCCAAAAGGACAAAAGTCCTTTTTAAAGAGGAAGAACCAACAAGCTAGGAGAGGCTTCAGTGGTTGGCTTTTGCCTGAGCCTACTGGGAAGGGCAAGATCCCTCCCCTTGCACTTTGGACTTGGTTTGCACAAATGAAGGACACTGTGGACAAAGGAAAAAATTCAGTGGAACAGCAAGAAACAGGGACATTTTAAAAGCAGCTGAAAAAATGGGATTGAAGAGAGGTAATTAGGGCTGTTCCTCCCAAACTAGGGCCTCGTTCCCACTTACCTAAAAAGCAGTTTGTGATCTGAATTGATGGATCGATTCAATAGTGGGAAGTGGTTCCTACTACATTTGCCCCTATCACATTTTTTTCTCTATAAAATAATCCACTTGTGGTTCACATTTATGAATGAATTGTTCAAAATGGACCCACTCCAGCCGGCCGAAGGGCAAATTTAAATCAATTCCAATCCACATCTGGTTCACACTTGCACAGAATCAATTTATCAAAAAAGACGCAGAACACATCCGTGTCAAAAAGACATAAGACTCTTTCAGACATGGGAAATTGGAAGTATAATCCAAGGGCAATCCAAACGCAATCCTGGGGTTTCACGTTATTGCGAATTAATTCTTCTCATGCAAATTCGGGCAAAAGGGAAGTCACTCCGATTTTTCACGTTATTGTGAATTTAAGCTTCTCACGTGATTTCAGGCAAGGAGGGGTCATTTTCGGGTAATGGGAAGTAATTCCGAATGCCTTCCAAACGGAGCACGGGTTCAGGTAAATTCGCTAAACAAGTGAATTTACATGAATCCGCATTGACTCCATTCGGAATTGGGAGAAATTCCTCCTGTTTGAAAGAGTCCATAGGTTAAATGGGTGTAGCGTGTGGTCCCCCTCTCCAAATCATTTCAGAGAATCTCTTCAAGTGGGAACCAGGATCATTTGAACTGGTTCAAACCGAATTGTGATCTGGTTGAAATGGTAGTGGAAATCAGGCCCAAGTTTGAAGTGCAAAGTAGTTTGCACTTCGAACTCGGTTTGCAGCAAATGAAGGATGCTGTGGACCAAGGAGGAAAATGGATGGAAGAGTGAGAAATTGAGACATTTTAAAAATAGCTGAAAAAACAGAGAACGCAGGGGGTTAATTGGGGCTGTTCCTCCCAAACTGGGAGGTGATGGGGTAGCTATTAATAGACAGGGCAGGGATGGCATCTGACTCTGCAGTCTAAGAATCAGCTTGGAAAAACAATGATTTGGCTATGACTCAGCCAGCACGGCTAGAGGGAATTCTGGGAACTCCCTGGAAAGGTTCTTTCCAAAGCTCTGCCAAGGATATTGCTGGCTGGTGCCAGGCCTGAGGGCAAGAGGATGGTCACCCCTGTTTAGGCTTTTCCTTGGGAATTTCTCCTTGCATAAATTCCCCCCAAGTGTTTCTCGGTGCTCCTTATCATCGTTGATCTTCCAAATGGGAACCACTTCAGGTGGGGCCTTCTCTGCCCGTAACTCTCCCTATAGACTCATACACCCTACGCCTCATCTCTTTTCCTCCTGGGCCTCCCTTGCTACGACTTGTTCAGGTAAAGGCAGGCGAAATGCTGCAGGTAACATTCCTGGCCTCAAATATTTCTGCAACGTGGCAGTTGTGGTGGTGGTGGGGAGGTGGAAAGGGTGTGGGTGAGTGTGTGTGGGGGAGAAATACCTCTCTGACTAATTCCATACAAATAGGCTAATATGCCAAGGAATGCTATTATGAAATGGGTGTGCATGTGTGTCTCTCTGTGTTTGTGCACAAAAAAACATTGTCAAATGTCTCTTCAGGTCGGCAGAAAAGGACAGGTAAACAGAGACGGTGAGTGGGTGCCAATTCTGGGGTAAGGTTTAGCTCAAAAATGCCACCACCAGATTTCGAATCATAGAAACCTAGAGCCAGAGGAGACCCCAAGGGGTATCCAGTCCAACCCATTCGGGAAGACACAATGCAAGCACTCCTGACAGACAGCCATCCAGCCTCTCTTTGACCTCATTCCCACTTACAAAAAAAGCAGTTTGAGATCCAAATCAATGGGTTGATTCAACAGCGGAGCATGGTTCCCACTACATTTGTCCCAATTGCATTTTTTCCCTGTAAAATAACCCACTTGTGGTTCACAATCCCAAATGAATCAGTTCAAAATGCACCCGCTCCAGCCAGTCAAAGAGCAAATTTAAATGGATTCCGATCTGAATCTGGTTTTCACTTGCACAGAATCAGTTTATTCAAAAAGACATGGAAAACATCACCATCAAAAAGATGCGGGTTAAATGGGGCTAGCACATGGCCCCCCTCTCCAAACCGCTTCAGTGAATCAATTCAGGTGGGAACCAGGATCATTTGAACTAGTTCAAACCTACAGTATTTGCGATCCGGTTTAAAAGGTAGTGGGAATCAGGCCTTTGAAAACCTCCAAAGAAAGAAACTCCACCACTCTCCAAGGGTCTCCAAGCTGCTTAGCATATAAAAGTTGAAAAAGATGGCATCTATTGACTTGTGCAAACTGGCTCAGAAATACTGTTCTTGTTCATACCCTGCTAAATTCATAGAACCATAGAATAAAAGAGTTGGAAGAGTTCCCCAGGGCCATCCAATCCAACCCTATTCTGCCATGTAGGAAGACACAAGGAAAGCCCTTCTGACAGATGGCCATCCAGCCTCTGTTTAAAAACCTCCGAAGAAGGAGATTCCACCACTTTCCAAAGCAACATATTCAGCTATCAAACAGCTCTTACTGGAGATCACAGACAGTATGTTCAGGGCCCTGTTCACACTACACAAGTATAGCACTATGATTGCACTTTAATTACAGTGGCTGTGTCCTATGGAATCCTGGGATTTTCAGTTTTAAATGGAGAGGCAACTCAGAATTCCCCTCCCTCCCTCCCTCCCTCTCCCTTTCAAGTGTCCATCGAACAGCTCTTATTGTCAGGAACTTCTTCCTAATGTTTAGGTGGAATCTTTTTTCCAGTAGCTTCCATCCATTGTTCCAGGTCCTAGTCTCTGGAGCAGCAGAAAACAAGTTTGCTCCCTCCTCAATATAACAACCCTCCAAATATTTAAACAGGGCTATCATCTCACTCCTTAACCTTCTCTTCTCTTCTCCATACTAAACATACCCAGCTTCCTAAGGTATTTCTCATAGGGCTTGGAGGTTTCCAGACCTTTCACCACACTTTATTCACATATCCATATTCACATATCAATCGCATATCCAGATATCCACACTTCATTCATTGAAAGAAAGAAGTTGGCAGCATGAGCTTTCATAGGACCTTATCACACTAGACAAATCCTGCTCAGAAATGGGGTTTAAAAGTAGAAAAAAAAAACTGCAAATGCAGGATATTTTTCAGACGACATTTCTACCAAACAGCAATAACGTGAAAATAAAGTAAACAGAAAGTCGACAAAAATGACACCTTTTTACTTTTGGGAATTTCCTTTATTTTCGTGAACTTCCTTTATTTCACTTTATTTTTGCGGTATTGCTGTTTGGTGCAAATGCGTCTGAAAAACATTCAACATTTGCGAGTTTTTTCTCCATTTAAACCTAATTTCTGAGTGGGATTTGTCTAGTGTGATAAGGTCCTATGAAAGCTCATGCTGCCCACTTCTTTCTTTCAGTGAGTCTCAAAGGTGCTACAAGATCTCCCTATGTACTGATTCTACAGACTAACACGGCTATACTGTTGGAAGCAAATACAGCAAGACATCTCCCAAGGATGTGCATCGGGTTTCGGCGAAATCCTGGACCCGCTCCATGCCAGGCTATTCTACTTCCCAGGGCTCCTAAGCCGCTGAACAGATAACTGGTACAGCCGAAATTCCAGGAAGCCTGAACATTTTGAAACATAGATCTCATTCACGGTTGCTGTAACCTGAGAGCAAGGCCTGGAGCCAGCCGGGATTAGCAAAAGTCGTTCGCTTCACCTGCCCTGCTTAGCTTTTTGCAGAAGACTCGGTGGGCCCTTTGCCTTCCTGCTCCAGGGAAAAGCAATGAGAACCCAAAAGCTGCGGGCTCTGATATCGATCCTGTATTCAACAGCATCCGCACCTGTAGAATAAGAAGGGCAGACATCTCGATAACCTGTGCCTTAAGCCTGGTTTCCTTCCTTGCGCTCGAAGCCAATTATCCACCTCTCGGCCCTTGCAACAAACAAAATGGGATTGTTATAGGTATCTGTGGTCTCTGAGAGTTACCTTCTGCAAAGTTAATTTATTTCATGGAGCTTGGCTAGGATAGTTGCTGCCAGGCAAAATAGACAATGCTGGTGAATGCACAATAAGGAACTAATGTTTGGTTAAACCCAAACACTTCTGGTCCCAAGCATTTCAGATAAGGCAATCTCAACCTGTAGTTACCAGTAACTATATTCCTTGTAAAATTCTTTACTTGTTCAAGATCTGTTACTTGTAATGTGTTCTGTCTAAGTTCTGGATGTTGATAAATCCCGCTACCACTGCCTTTTAAACTGGATCGCAAATTGGTTTGAACTGGTTCAAATGACCCTAGTTCTCACTGAAATCGATTTGCTGAAGCAATTCCAGGGGTGGTGGTGCTCCAGACCCATTTAACCTGTGTCTTTTTTACCCCGATTTTTCCTGCTTCTTTTTCAATAAATTGATTCTGCGCAAGTGTGAACCACAAACGAATCAGAATTGATTCAAATTTCCCCTTCGGCCAGCTGGAACCAAATCATTTTGAATCTATTCATTGGTGAATGGGAACCACAAGTGGGTTTTTTGGTGTCAGAAAATGACAGAAAATGCAGTTGAGGTGTAGTGTAAACCACGATCCAATGTTGAATCGATCCATCAATTTGGGTCGCACACCGATTTATCTGTAAGTGGGAATGAGGCCTTTATTTGTTGGCGGGGGTCAGATGGTTCAGTGTGGCTGGCTTTCCTCCTTTCTTGCACCATAATCCCTGACTCCAAGTCTTGCCTTAGAAAAAGAGAACTATCCCGCAGAAATCTGAAGCCGGACTGGATCAATAACACTCAGAGAGTGTACCAGCCACAGCCCATTCCATACCATGGAGATTCCAGGCCCTTAGAATGAGCAAACAAGCCCTGAGGCCAGAGAGTGGAGACCAAAACAGGAATGGGGAAGCCCTCTTGTTGTGGGGTAGTGGGAAAATAAGCAGGATTGCAATGCATTAAAATTAAATGTTGTAAAACAAAACTAGTGGTGCAAAGGTCCAACCTATGAAGCAACTGTTCAGCACCATACAAAGCTCCAGAATGGGTCCACAACCCCAGGCCCAGCTCTCTTCACTTAGGTCAGACTTGGAGAAGGCCCATTTCACTTTGGTTGTTTGTTGCTTTTATATCCCACTTTATCTTCAGAGAGCTCCAGGTTTCATCCATGGCTCTCCTTGGCAGATTAAGAGAAAGAGGACGAATGAATCATAGAATCATAGAATCATAGAATCATAGAGTTGGAAGAGACCACAAGGGCCATCCAGTCCAACCCCCTGCCATGCAGGAACTCCCAGTCAAAGCATCCCCGACAGATGGCTATCCAGCCTCTGCTTAAAGACCTCCAAGGATGGAGACTCTACCACACTCCGAGGGAGTGTGTTCCACCGTCGAACAGCCCTTACTGTCAGGAAGTTCCTCCTAATGTTGAGGTGGAATCTCTTTTCCTGCAGCTTGCATCCATTGCTCCGCGTTCTGGTCTCTGGAGCAGCAGAAAACAAGCCTGCTCCCTCCTCAATATGACATCCCTTCAAATATTTGAACAGGGCTATCATATCACCTCTTAACCTTCTCTTCTCCAGGCTAAACATCCCCAGCTCTCTAAGTCGTTCCTCATAGGGCATGGTTTCCAGACCCTTCACCATCTTAGTTGCCCTCCTTTGGACCCGCTCCAGTTTCTCCACATCCTTTTTGAATTGTGGTGCCCAGAACTGGACACAGTATTCCAGGTGGGGCCTCACCAAAGCAGAATAGAGTGGCACTATTACTTCCTTTGATCTAGACACTATACTTCTATTGATGCAACCTAAAATAGCATTGGCCTTTTTAGCTGCTGCATCACACTGCTGACTCATGTTCAACTTATGGTCTACTTGGACTCCTAGATCCCTTTCACACATAGTTTCATTCAGCCAGATGTCCCCCATCCTATATCTGTGCATTTCATTTTTCCGCCCTAAGTGCAGAACCTTACATTTCTCCGCATTGAATTTCATTTTGTTAGCGTTGGCCCAGCTTTCTAGTCTATTCAGGTCATTCTGAATTTCAATCCTGTCTTCTGGAGTATTGGCTACTCCTCCTAATTTGGTGTCATCTGCAAATTTGATAAGTATGCCCCCAATTCTGTCATCCAAGTCATTAATAAAGATATTGAATAGCACTGGGCCCAGGACAGAACCCTGTGGGACCCCACTGGTCACTTCTTTCCAGGATGAAAGGGAGCCATTGTTGAGCACCCTTTGAGTTCGGTCAGTCAACCAGTTACAAATCCATGTAACAGTTACCTTGTCTAGCCCACATTTTACGAGCTTGTTTGCAAGAATGTCATGGGGAACCTTGTCAAAGGCCTTACTGAAATCAAGATATACTATATCCACAGCATTCCCTTCATCTACCAAACTGGTAATTTTATCAAAAAAAGAGATCAGATTTGTCTGGCAAGACTTGTTTCTCTGAAACCCATGTTGGCTTTTTGTGATTATGGCATTGGCCTCTAAATGTTCACAGACTCTCTGCTTAATGATCTGCTCTAGAATCTTTCCTGGAATTGATGTCAGACTAACTGGACGATAATTGTTGGGATCCTCTTTTTTCCCCTTTTTGAAGATGGGCACAACGTTTGCCCTCCTCCAGTCTGCTGGGACTTCTCCTGTTCTCCAGGAGTTCTCAAAGATTATTGCCAATGGTTCCGATATTACATTCGCCAGTTCTTTTAATACTCTAGGATGTAGTTCATCTGGTCCTGGAGATTTATATTCATTTAGGTTAACCAGGTATTCCTGTACTATCTCTTTACTTATTCTGTGCTGAGATTCCCCTATTCTGTCTTCTGCTCCATTATCCTTAGGTTGACCACCCTTTGCCTTTTCTGAGAAGACTGAAGCAAAGAAGGTGTTGAGTAATTCTGCCTTTTCTTTGTCATCTTTGAGCATTTTGCCATCTTCTGCACGCAGTGGCCCTACTGTTTCCTTCTTCTTCCTTTTGCTTCGGACATACCCAAAAAAGCCCTTTTTGTTGTTCTTAACCTCTCTAGCCAGCCTGAGTTCATTCTGTGCTTTAGCTTTTCTGACTTTACCCCTACATGTGCTGGCTATTTGTTTGAATTCCTCTTTCGTGATTTCCCCATTTTTCCATTTCTTATACATGTTCTGTTTAAGGCTTATCTCAGTTGAAAGTTCCTTAGTCATCCATCCTGGCTTCTTGAGACACCTCCCATTTTTCTTCCTCATTGGAACTGTTTGAAATTGCGCCTTCAGTATCTCCTTTTTGAGAAACTCCCATCCGTCTTGAACTCCCTTCTCTTTTAGTTTTCTTGACCATGGGATCTCCCCCAGTATTTCTCTAAGTTTATTGAAATCAGCTCTCCTAAAGTCTAGAATGCGTGTCTGACTATGCCTGGCTTCCCCTTTCCGCTGTATAACAAACTCCAGGAGAACATGGTCACTTCCCCCTAAGGATCCAACCACTTGCACCCCATTGACTAGGTCATCCCTGTTGGTTAAGATCAGATCTAAAATAGTTGATCCCCTTGTTGTCTCTTCCACCTTTTGGACAATGAAATTGTCTTCCAGGCAAGTGAGGAATTTGCTAGACCTTGAGGATTTGGCTGAGTTTGACTTCCAGCAAATATCCGGATAGTTGAAGTCCCCCATCACTACTACATCTCTCCTTTCTGAGTGTGTGCTCATCTGTTCTAGAAAGGCATCATCCAATTCCTCTGCCTGAGTCGGGGGTCTGTAGTAGACTCCCACAGTAACATCCCTGTTGTTTCCCTCTCCTTTGTGAATGGTCACAGTGTGAGTCGAATGTGGGTTTCTGAAGACTCCACCCTTCTAACGCTCCATCCAACACTCTGGAGAAGGTCAGAATATCATTTTCGTTTGGAATTTGGGAGTCATCTGAAGGAGGTGTACACCTCTATGATTGTAGCTTCCAGATCTCTTGAAGGGATATCTCCATTTTGATTCTACTCATTGAAACCTAGTGTCTTGGATGGCCCATACCACGTAGTTTGGCCATTTCTAGGTCCTACCTGAGTTATTCTTCCTTGCACCACCATACTATCTGGCTCTAAAAAGAGTCTATGGTTCAGTACTTGACAGCTGGTGGGTCTTTTTTGGGTGGTGGAGCACCTGGATTGTATGCAGAAGACACCAGGTTCAGTCTCCTACATATACAGATTAAGAGATCATGGATGGCATTCTGCTTGGGTGTTCATAAATGGCCTTACATGAATGCAAAATTAAACTGAGTACTTACGTTATGTCCATATTTGTCTAGAAGCTTCCAAGACTTTACAATATATGGGTATCCATTGCACAATGGTAGCTAGTGCAGTAACTGATATACCATGATACAACGGGAAGGATGGTGCTGGCTAGAAAGTTCAAGAGAACACCAGGAGTGGCTGATGCACATTGGACAGTGCCTGTGGTGCATCAGAAATGCCTAAAATGCACTGGAGCACTCTTGCAAATGTCCAGATGGGCAATGTACTAACAGAATTTTATTGCTTCTCTTTAATGTTGCTACTGATTTGTAACATTATGTAATACAGATTATCATACCATGGCATTCTCTGAGGATGCCAGCCACGGACACTGGTAAAATGTCGGGTATGAACTCTTCTAGAACATGGCTACGCAGCCTGAAAAACTCACAAAAACCTATTCCATGATATTGCTGGTACATTTCACAGATGAAAACTGGGACACAAGCAAGATCAGAACATGGTCAAGATAGCAAAAGTTAGTAGCGAGGAAGAACACATGTGGTTACAGGCGTTTGCTTTTGCCTGAGCCTACTGGGGTGGACAAGATTCCTTCATCTCCTCTTCCTTCAGAGTTAATAGAGATTTTGAATTCAGTTTGTAGCCTCTAGAGCAAAGAGGGTGGGAATAAGAGAAGAGAAACTGGGACACTTTTAAAAAGCAGTTGAAAAAGTGGGACAATAGAGGATTAATTGGGACCATCCCTACCAAACTGGGACAGTCGGAAGGCATGGGTTATGTTCATACAGGACACTGAGTGTAGCTAGACCCTTGCAAAATCTTGCAACAGAGGAACTCTGGCATGCTTCCCTACCATGGAGCCACCATATCTTGCCAAAGATTCTGCAGTGTGCGGCCAGTTTGACAGGAATTTTGGCTGGACCAGTTGGCTCTTGTTGTGTGGGACTATGACTGGATCCTGGAACAAGCCCAACACCTGCCTCCACCTCCTGGCAAGGAGAAGCCCTGAAATGGCAGGCAAGCAGCTCCCTGGGGAAATCTTGCTTATTTATTGATCAGATTTATTTCATATTGCCACTGTTCCCTACTGTGTGACCTGAGGAGGCTCGTAACACTGGTTAAAACAAAATGCAGCTGAGAACCAATCATCATCATAAAATGCAATGGAGTAAAATAAAAATAATAAATCCTACTAACAGCAGCATTAATTTGAAAGTATTGGATATGCAAGAAATGGACAGGTTAACATTGTGGCTAAATCATGAGGATATAGATAAAACAGAGGAGGAATGGTTTCCGATAACTGAAGTTTGCAAAAAGCAATGGCAATAACAAAGCATTGAATTATGCCTAGGAAATACTGATAAATATTTTGTTTGGGGAAAAACAAAGACAAGTAATGCTTATTTTGTAGTGATCGGATTTATTGTCAAGAAAACTGTGGAACTTTAAATAGATATAGTATTAATATTTTCTTATACAGGGCATTATAAACGTTATAATATATAGACTAGGTAGTATAAGATTGTAGTAGAATTATGCTAATATAATTTGTGATTGTAGTACCGTACTAACACAACAGATGCTTTTTCTATTTTATATATAGAAAATATATTTTATGGAAAAAAGAAAGAAAAAAGACCAGCATTAATTTAAAACAGTTTAATAGCTTGTCCACACATTATACTTCTCCCTACGTACAGCATCTTAGGAGTCTCTTGAGTCGGGGTTCCTTCAGCGATGTCTTCTTCACATAGCCTCTAACTGTCCTAGTTTGGCAAGAATATCCCCACTAAGAATCTTCTAAAGACATATTTCTCTCTGGTGTCACCCAGTGCAGTCTGAAACCACCCCCCCACACCCTTAGTGACACCCCACTTCTTGGGCACCTTTATACCTTGCCCTTCCTCAAAGCAGCAGAAGAAAGCATGCATAGATCTTCCCTGTCCTCCTACTTTATTCTGAAAAAACCCTTACCAGATAGGTTAGACAAGTGATTCCCAAACTTTGTTCCTCCAGATGTTTGGGATTTTGGTGTCCATGGGGTGTCCTGGAACAAAACAACAGGGGATACAAAGAGCTCCCTGTACTTACATTGATCCATGGATATGTTGACTCAGTTTCTAACCTAAAATTTCTAGACTTATAAACCACAGTGGATACCAAGAGCTCCCTGGTACTTACTTTGATCTGTGGATAAGTTGACTCAGTTTCTAACCTATATACATGAGAATATAAAGTAAAACTTAATCTTGCCCATGCAAATGATGGAAGATGTTGTGCATCTTTGTCTCTTGCCCTTCCTCAAAGCAGCAGAAGGAAGCACACATATATCTTCCCTCTCCTCCTGCTTTATTCTCATAAAACCCATCTGAGTTGGATTTGACCAGCCATTCCCAAACTTTGGTCTTCCAGATGTTTGGGACTTCAGCTTCCAGAAGCCCTAGAAAGCTGGGCCAGCGGTCAAGAATTCTGGGAGCTGAAGTCCAAAACATATGGAAGACCAAGGTTTGGGAACTGAGAGAGAACAACTGACCCAATATCTCCCCAGCGAGCTTCATGGCTGAGTGCAGATTTGAACCTGTTTCTCACCTGCCCAGCTCTAGCCCATTGCCTTTAGGCCATCTAAGATTTTGGGATACCGTGAGAAGGCAGCTCAGCTACTGCATTTGCTACTATTGCTTTCTTACTGCAGGGTCCAGGAGGCATTTATGGAATGGTCCACCTGAGATGAAACAAGGTAGGTACTCTGTACCTTGATCTGGGTGGCAGTCGTGGCAGCATTTCTGCTCTACCTCAATATGTCTTGCACCATTCCCAGGGTAACTCACGAAACCCTAGGCAACACTGTCCCACACCAGTCTTTGCAGCACCCCAGGCCTGTGCAAGAAACAGCTGCCACCTGCTGTCGGACTGCTATTTCACAGCTATTTCGGGTGCCGCAAGGGGACAAGTAAGGGTGAACGTGCTGTTGGTGGTGGAGGAGGTGGAAGGAAAGTTGTGAGCCCTTCGTAGTGGGCAACAAACCCAGGGGCTGCGGTAGTCTTGGTTGCTACCAGGGCAAAAGTTCACTGGTGAAAGGTCTCTCCTCCTGCTATGCCAGATTAACTTGGACACACTCTTTAATATCCCTGTTTTCTGAGCGACGGCTCCAAGCCCCAGCCTGGGCCGCATTCACTTCATATTTTGGAGCATTTTCTCGAAAAATCCTGTTGACAGATGAAGAGTAGGAAGAGAGCCAGTTTCCCATGGAACAATAGCTTCATGCAGAGCGTCTCTATGTCCAACCTGGCCCCAGGGAAGGGCCAATGTCTTGACTGCACCAGCAAGCCTCCCTGGGCTCCGGCCCAAGGCACAGGTGCCAGCCCCAGGATGGGGCTTTGGGTCAGCTTGGCTTGTTTGAGATCCTCTCTGGCATCAGGCCAGGCTGGGGTTGGAAGTGTTAACCTGTTGTGTACTATGCAGATCTCTCTCTTTCTGTGTGTATGTGTGTGTGTGGTTTTGGAGAGGTTGTCTGTGCAAGAGACACAGCTGTCAAAAGAAAGGAGGAGGCGCAGGGTGTAAGAAGGAAAAGCTGACCCGCCAGTGAGAAATTCAGCTGAAATGTGTGTGTGTGTGTGTGTGCATGCCTGCTGACTGTGATGGACAGAGAGAGAAATGGAAAGAGAGGGGGTAATCCAGGATAAGTAGAAGAACCTGCGGAACAAGATATTGTTGTGTGCCATCGAGTTGTTTCTGATTTATAGCAACCCTATGTCAATTCTAGCATAAGGCTAGAATCATAGAATCATAGAGCTGGAAGAGACCCCAAGGGCCATCCAGTCCAACCCCCTGCCATGCAGGAACTCTTAATCAAAGCATCCCCGACAGATGGCCATCCAGCCTCTGCTTAAAGGCCTCTAAAGAAGGAGACTCCACTACACTCCGAGGGAGTGTGTTCCACTGTTGAACAGCCCTTACTGTCAGGAAGTTCCTCCTAATGTTGAGGTGGAATCTCTTTTCCTGCAGTTTGCATCCATTGTTCCACATTCTAGTCTCTGGAGCAGCAGAGAACAAGCTTGCTCCCTCCTCTATATGACATCCCTTCAGATACTTAAACAGGGCTATCATATCACCTCTTAACCTTCTCTTCTCCAGGCTAAACATCTCCACATCCCTAAGTCATTCCTCATAAGGCATGGCTTGCAGACCCTTCACCATCTTGCTTGCTCTACCTTGGGCATGCTCCAGTTTCTTCACATCCTTTTTGAATTGTGGTGCCCAGAACTGGACACAGTATTCCAGGTGGGGCCTTACCAAAGTAGAGTAGAGTGGCACTATTACTTCCCTGGGTCTGGACACTATACTTCTATTGATGCAGCCTAAAATTGCATTGACCTTTTTAGCTGCCGCATCGCACTGTTGACTCATGTTCAACTTATGGTCTACCTGGACTTCTAGATCTCTTTCACACATATTTTCATTCGGCCGACGTCCCCCATTCTATATCTGTGCATTTCATTTTTCCTCCCTAAGTGCAGAACCTTACATTTCTCTGTGTTGAATTTCATTTTGTTAGCTTTGGCCCAGTTTATAGTCTATTCAGGTCATATTGAATGTTGATCTTGTCCTCTGGGGTATTAGCTACTCCTCCTAGTTTAGTGTCATCTGCAAATTTGATACATATGTTCCCAATTCTGTTATCCAAGTCATTGATAAAGATGTTGAATAGCACTGGGCCAAGGACAGAACCCTGTGGAACCCCACTTGTCACTTCTCTTCAGGATGAAGAGCACCATTGTTGAGCACCCTTTGGGTTCGGCCCAAAGAGTTGTTTAGAGGAGCTTTGCCTTTGCCTTCTTCTGAGGCTGAGAGTGTGTGACTTGCCCAAGGTCACCCATGAGGTTGCCATGGCTGAGAGGGGGATTTGAACCCTGGTCTCCAGAGTCATAGTCCAACACCCAAACAACTATGCCGCACAGGTGTTGGCGAAGACATTACTAGACTTTAAAAGGAATGTGACGGATTCAGACACTAGAATCTGGTTGGCACTCAAGTAATTGAGTGTTTTCCAGGGTTGTGCAAGGTTGTGCAGTTTCTCCCTCTCATCACCACTGTCAACACCTATGTAGTTGCCCTGGCATAGTGCACCAATAGAAATCTGTACACCAAAATGTTGTGGTGGAGCCTGCCTCACAGGATTGTTGCAATGACATGGAATAATTCATGGTGGGCAAGTAGTGCAGCCAATAGAGTAAAGGAAGAGGGACAGGCAGCCATGACTCTGGTGTTGAGGAATTCTCCTCCTTTTCCCCTTTCCATCCCTTTCCAGCCATCTACCCAGAGAGACGTGCATTGCTCTATCAGTGGAAACCAAAAACCATGCACAATTGGAGAGTTATGAATCTTCAACGGTCCCTAAAAAAAGGAGAGGAAAAGCTCTATGCGGACCTCTGATGGATCCAGGCTGTCTGCAAATCCATGGGTGGATTACCACATGGGCTTGTGCCATCTGCAATGTTTTGTGGCCTTCGCCACATGCACCAGAGTCCAAAAGATTCAGGAGCATGGACTGGCTGTGAGAGGTGCAGGTCATGAGTGCATTATGTTGCCTGTGTCCTGCAATGCCTGAAGGAAGAGGTAATGTTACCGACAGAGCTGGGATCAGAGAACAGCTGGCAACCCTTGCCTCTTCCAGCTGTGTTTTTGCCCGCTGCATAATAGGTCCACATCTCCAGCTGCTCAGCTGGCTCCAAATTGCGGCTAGGCATGTGGGCATGCAAGGAAACAAGAGCGCAGGAAAGGAACAGAGATCCGGGTCTGAGTATGGTCAATATACATAGCAGCAGACATGGTTCATTGAAAGCTGGTGCATTTTCCACACATGAGGAATGTAGGTTGGGTATGCCAAACATTGGCTCACAGAGAGCAAGGATGGGTGGAAACTGCTCCCCCCCCTCCAAAAAAAAAAAAAAAAAGACTTGCTGGGAGAGAAGGAAGTCTGCTTGATTCATGAGAAGACTTTGCCCATGGAGGATTTGGGCTTTGGTCTGCATGTTGCAGCAAAGTGGATTCTGTAAGAAGAGAAGCAAACAGAATTGAAGTATTTTGGTTCAGGAAAATATGCAATGAGAGTTTATCTACCTGGATGATTTACTGCAAATTCCCCTGGGCACATTGCATCCCAGTTACATGACTCAGGGCCAAACCCCCCAATTGGGTTTGGACTGTCCTCATGACACTGCACCCAATTCAAAGCTTCCCCCTCCCCCCAGGTGCTGTTGTTGTTGTGTGTCTTCAAGTCATTTCTGACTTATGGCGACCCTAAAGTGAACTCATCATGGGGTTTTCTTGGCAAGATTTGTTCGGAGAGGGTTTGCCATGGACATCCTCTGAGGCTGAGAGAGTGTGACTTCTCCAAGGTCACTCAGTTGGTTTCAATGGCAAAGCAGGGATTTGAACCCTGGTCTCCAGAGTCATAGTCCAGGCTTTCATGGCTGGCATCCATAGATTTTTGTGGGTTTTTTTTTCGGGCTATGTGGCCATGTTCTAGAAGAGTTTGTTCCTAACATTTCGCCAGAATCTGTGGCTGGCATCTTCAAAAAATTCTCTGGGTGACTCTACACTGTTGAAATAATGCAATTTCTTCAGACATCAATTGGCATCCATTGTATATATACTCAACTTTCTTCCATGCCAGCATTCTCTGAAGATTCCAGCCACAGATACTGGTGAAATGTCAGGAACAAACTCTTCTTGAACATGGCCACATAGCCTGAAAAACCTACAAAAATCTGTTGTTGTTGTTGTTGTTGTTGTTGTTATTCCTATTTTCTTATATCCCACCTTTCTTCCAATATAGGAACTCAAGGCGGCAAACTTTTCCAAGGGTCTCATTTTCCAGGACTGAGTGCATGTTTGTGTGATGGAGAGGGGTGGCGGATTGGCACTGACACCTCCTTGCCCCCTTGCTCCTGAGCTGCATTACTGAGATTCAACCTTGTAAGAGGAACCCACTTCTGCCACCTGAGCTCACTGGGCTCCCTAGGGGGTCGGAGGGCAGAGTAAGGAAACTCCCTCGTCTTCTTGCCTGAGGAGCTGGAAGGTGCCTAGTCATGCAAGAGTCTCAGGTTTCCCATCTCCGGCATTGGTGGCATTGCAGGTGTGTGGGAGCCAGAAATAGCCCCCAGAGGGCCTGAATTAGGAGTGGGAAGGGAAGCAAGCCAGCGAGAGATGGGAAGTAATAGCAATGGTGGTAATGACTTTGGCATCATGAGTGCATGCCTGGGTGCAGGATGGGAAGAGGATGAAAGAGGACACTTGCCCATGAGAGGGTAAAGTGGTAAAGTGGTTTGAATATTGGATGGTTATGGCAATACTTTTGGGGACCAAGTACCCAAACTAAAAGCCTGTCTGACACCAGATGTTACCAGGCACCAGGGATGGGACTTCTGGGGGGCGGGGGGGGGGAATTCTGGAGCAGGATTTCTGCCCTCCAGGGGTGGGACTTCAGCTGCCTCTTCAGAGACAGCTGAAGACCCCGGACAACCGGGAAGAGGAGGACCAGCCATGTGTTCTCCTCAGCATGCCATAAAAAAAGGCTATGTGTGCCATCTCTGGCACGCATGTCATAGGTTTGCCACCATGGGACTAGGACTTTGGAGACCAGGTTCGAATTCCAGCACAGCCATGGAAACCCACTGGAGGACCTTGGGCAACTTACTCTCTCAGCCTCAGAGGATGGCAATGGCAATGGCAAATCCCCTCTGAAGAAACTTGCCAAGAAAACCCCAGGATAGGTTTGCTTTAGGGTCACCATAAGTTGGAAATGACTTGAAGGCACACAGCAACAACAACAATAGAAAGAGACCAAGACTGAGAAGTGTACAGGTAGATACTGTGTTCATTTTGCTCTGGATTGGCTGGCTTTGTGCTAATTCACAGATGGGCTGTTTTTCTAGTCATTTCAAATTAAGAAGGTGGTTGGTACTACCGGCAATGTGGAAACGTTAATGTTGAAACGTCAGGAATAAACTCTTCTAGAACATCGCCACATAGCCCGAAAAATCCACAAAAAACTATGGATGCTAGCCATGAAAGCCTTTGACTTCACAATTCTGAATTCTGCTGCTAGAATATGTTACATCTGAGAGTTTGGGTCAGATTTGCATCAGGCAAGATTAAGCAGAACCAAGAGATGTGCAGATGGAGAATATGTTTATTTTGCTCTGGGCTTACTTTGGCTCTTGGATTCCATTAGCCAACCCATTTGCAAAATGGTTGTTCCATTCACCAAACAACTTGCAAACTCAAACTCTGCTGCTCGAGAGACTAGGACATAGAGCAATGGATGCAAACTACAAGAAAAGAGATCCCACCTAAACCTTAGGAAGAACGTCCTAATGAGAAGAGGTATTTGACAATGGAAGATGCTGCCGTGGAGTGTGGTGGAGTCTCAGTCTTTGGAGGTTTTTGAACAAAGGCTGGATGGCCATCTGTCACAGGGAGGGATTGGATTGTGTCTTCTTGCATGGCAGAATAGGTCTGGGTTGGATGGCCTCTGGAGATCCCTTCAAATTCTATGATTCTATGAGTCACTGCTTAATTTTTGGCTATAATGGAATTAACCACAAGGGTGGTGGTCCAGAAGTTCTCTTTATTTGAGGGTTTGATTGGATGGTCCCTTGGGGTCTCTTACAATTCTCTACGATTAGAACAGTCGTTGAGGCCAATACCAAAGTCAAAACGGAGATCCAACATTTGGAGCGCTGGAATTAAAAACACTACCGGCAGAAAGATCTTCAGTTTTGGTCACAGATGGTTAAATAGATGATATAATGTTGTTGTTGTGTGCTTTAAAGTCATTTCTGACCTATCACAACCTTAAAGTGACTCAACCATGGGGCTTTGGGGGTGTCATTTCTCCAGGGACAGAATCATAGAGCCATAGAATTGGAAGAGGGCCAGCTAGAGCATCCTTAGCAGGGAGCTGTCCACTGCAGTGAACCATGAAAGTACTCCTGAGAGATGTCCATCCAATCTCTGTTTAAAGACTTCCCAAGAAGGAGAGCTCACCACCTTCATTCCATGTCAAACAGTTCTTACAGTAAAAAAGTTGAACATGAGTCAACAGTGTGATGCAGCAGCTAAAAAGGCCAATGCAAATTTAGGTTGCATCAATAGAAGTATAGTGTCTAGATCAAGGGAAGTAATAGTGCCACTCTATTCTGCATTGGTCAGGCCCCACCTGGAATACTGTGTCCAGTTCTGGGCACCACAATTCAAAAAGGATGTGGAGAAACTGGAGCATGTCCAAAGGAGGGCAACTAAAATGGTGAAGGGTCTGGAAACCTTGCCCTATGAAGAACGCCTTAGGGAGCTGGGGATGTTTAGCCTGGAGAAGAGAAGGTTAAGAGGTGATATGATCACCCTGTTTAAATACTTGAATGGATGTCACATTGAGGATGGAGCAAGCTTGTTTTCTGCTGCTCCGGAGAACAGGACTCGGAACAATGGATGCAAACTGCAGGAAAAAAGATTCCACCTCAACATTAGGAGGAACTTCCTGACAGTAAGGGCTGTTCGACAGTGGAACGCACTCCCTCGTAGGGTGGTGGAGTCTCCTTCCTTGGAGGTTTTTAAGCAGAGGCTGGATGGCCATCTGTCGGGTATGCTTTGATTGGGAGTTCCTGCACGGCAGGGGGTTGGACTGGATGGCCCTTGTGGTCTCTTCCAACTCTAAATTTCTATGATTCTATGAGTTTAAGGGGGAGCACTTTTCTGATCACATGAATCCATTGCATGTTGTTCATTGCACACACACATACAATTCCCGCATAGCAGACGGTTGGATTAGATGACCCTTGGGGTCCCTTCCAACTCATTCTATGATTTGACTGTGCAGTTTGTGCCTGCATTGTGCAACTCCTGTGTCACCCTGAGAGTGTAAAACCACACTCCATTTCCTCAGTGTTGTATTTTGGCTTTTGATTTTAATTCCCATGCTGAAATTTGTGCAACTTTTTTTATTTACCCATGTATCCCAATGTTCACATTTATTGGTGCACTTTTCCTAATTGAGCCAACCTTTCCCCTTTTGTGAAAATTCCTGTGTATTTTCCATCTGCCTCAAATCTGCCCCCTTTTGCTGTTTTCACATTAAAATATTGTTGTTGTGTGCCTTCAAGTCATTTCCGGCTTATGGTGACACTAAGGTGAACGTATCACAGGGTTTTCTTGGCCAGATTTGTTGCGAGGAGGTTGGCTGTTGCCTTCCCCAGGGGCTGAGAGAGTGTGACTTGCCCAAGTGGGTTTCCATGGCTGAGTGGGGAATCGATAATAATAATAATAATAATAATAATAATAATAATAGTAAATATTTCCTGCCTCTTGAGGTGGGATTACAACACAGGATAAAAATATTAAAAAATACAAAAACGTAATAAAACATATATTAACCCCTAACCCTCCCACCATTACAAATAATAAAATACAATAGCAGTTAAAATAATTGCATCAATAACATGGCCTAAAATGAAAGTCTCCAGAGTTATAGTGCAATGCTCAAAGCACTATATCATGTTCTGGTTCTATGTACACTCTGCTCATCGGAAGCATCCTATAAGCCTCCCAAAGGCACATGTCTTGGGAGGTGTGAAAAGGTCTACTTTTGTCGAGAGCGAAACTTCTTTCCATGCCGAGAAAGGGAATTATCTGCCCAGCCGGGGATGGATGACCTTCTCTTGGGGGCCTCTTGTGCTGCGGAGACGGGATTAGCCACAAGACAATTGGGAGGCATTTCTCGCTTCGTCCTGAGCATTATTGTTGTCGGGTGGGATGTGATTTTCACAGGTGCTGTTGGAAGCCACCGCGGCACTGGCCCAACACCTGCCTCTAGCAGCCCAGCTCCAAAGAGAGCAGTCCAGCTATTGTCTGGGATGCTATTTGATCTAAGAGGCCCAAAGCTTTCTGTGAAGTCTCTGGTTACCCAGACTGCCGGCTTGGAATGAGACCAGCCTCTGCCTGCAGCCTGGAGTTAAAGAAGAAGAAAGAGTCAGCCAGCCAAGCTCCATCCTCCAGGAACAAAGCTGGAAAACGTTACTGGGAGATGCCATCTACGGGAGTTGGACTATGACTCCTAGAGATCGGGGTTCACATCTCCAATCATTCATGGAAGCCCATTGTGTGACCCTGGGCAAGCCACACAATCTCAGTCCCTGAAAACCCCTTGATAGGTTTGCCATAGAATCATAAAATCATAGAATCATAGAGTTGGAAGAGACCCCAAGGGCCATCCAGTCCAACCCCCTGCCATGCAGGAACTCCAAATCAAAGCATCCCTGACAGATGGCCATCCAGCCTCTGCTTAAAGACCCCTAAGACCCCCTCTGCTTAAAGACCCCATAGGGTCGCCATAAGTTGGAAACGACTTGAAGGCACACAATACACATATACACACAGGTTCACCTTTGTCTTCCTCTGAGGCTGAGAGAGTGTGACTTGCCTAAGGTCACCCAGTGGCTCTCAGATAATATATGGTGGGGGTTTTTTTAAAAAAATAAAGTAACAAAATAATGATATTTATATCCTCCCTTTCTCCTAGCATAGGCTATCATACTCTAAATTTAAGTGGAACATTAACCAATGTTGTTATGAGCTGAAGAGGATAATTCTTTGAACATCTCAGGAACCATACATTTCTAGTTTCTAAAGAAATGTCAACCTCCTGAAAAGATGCTCACTTAAACCCCTTTGAGCCCAAATGCTTTATTTTGGTTTCTTTCCATTACAATGAAATCCCTTCGGTGATATCTTCAGTCCAGGCCCCACATGGATTAAATTCCTTTCCATGACATGACCTTGCATTCTCTTTAAAGTTTTAAACTCTCTCCTTCAGTACCTTGGTTTAATTCTTTCCGTTTTGGAAATCCTTAGCAGGAGTTTAACTGCTTTTATATTCCCCTCCGAAAGAATTTGGTTAGGAGAGGCACCGCTAAGTCCTCAAGAATGACAGTTTCGAGCACATGGGTGCAGACGCCAACTAACTTAACCAAGATTGACTCTGTTTCAGAAAGTGTGTCCTGGTAATGATGGGGATGAGCGATTTTGCAAAAGAAAATGGGAAGGGAGAAGAATAAATCATGGCGGTGTGAGTGACAAATGGATCTTTACAGTTGTGTTCAGTGAGACAGCTGTGTTACTCTGTTGTTGTTTGTTGTTAACTGACTCATGGTGCCCCTATGGGTGAGACATCTCCAAGACTTCCTATCCTATTCTGATCTGCTCAGGTCTTTCAGTCTCATGACAGCAGCCTTTAACCATCTAGCATGTGGTCTTCTTCTTTCTATTGCCTCCTGGTTTTGCAGGCATCATTGTTTTTTTCCAGTGAGTCATTCCTTCACATAATGTGTCCGAAGTACGACAAACTTGGTTTGATCATCTTGGCTTCCAGGGAGATTTTAGACTTGATCTGTCTGGTCTTCCTTTCCTTCTTCTACTTTCTACCTTTCCTAGTATCATTATCTTTTCCAATGATCCATGCCTCCTCATGATGTGGCCAAAGTCCGACAGCCTCAATTTCAGGCTTGATGAACAGATCACCCATTTGTTTTGTCTTCTTGGCCATCCATGGTACCCTCCAATGCCACATCTCAAATGATTTTCTTTCTATCCACTTTCTTCACTGTCCAGCTCTCACATCCATACATGGCGATGGGGAATACAATGGATGATCCTCACTTTGGTGTTCAGAGTTATATCTTTATACTTTAGGAAACTGTCCACTTCCTTCATAGCAGCCCTTCCCGATCCTAGTCTACTTCTGATTTCTTGGCTGCAGTCGTCGTTCTGATCAATATTTGATCCAAGGAACGGGAACTCTTTGACCATCTCAATTTTCTCATTATCTAGGATGAATTCCTGCAGATCTTCCATGGCAATTTTTTTTGTTCTCTTAATGTTCAGCATTAAGCCTACTTTGGCGCTTTCCTCCATGAGTTCCTTCAGCGATTGCTCCAGGTCTTTGTTTGTTTCTGCTAGTAGTATTGTGTTGTCTTCATATCTTAGGCTGTTGATGTTCCTTCCTCCTATCTTCACTCCTGCTACGTCTAAACCTGCTCTTTGTATGGTATTTTCTGCATACAAGTTGAACAAATAGGGAAAAAGAATGCAGCCTTGCCTGGCCCTTTGCCAATTGGGAACCATTCTGTTTCTCAGCTTTCTGTTATTCTGCTTCAGCATAAAAAGACATAAGGGAATCCAGTTGCACCTTTGAGACAAACTTAGTTTAGTGAGGCCAAATACCAGCTTGGCCTTGGACAAGTAACACTCTCTCAGCCTCAGAGGATGGTGATGGCAACATCTCTCTGAAGAAACCTGGCAAGAAAACCCTATGATAGGTTTGCCTTAGGGTCCCCATAAGTTGGAAACTACTTGAAGGCATGCAACAACAACAACAGCTCTCTGGTTGAGAATTCTAAACACTCCTCCCTAAACTGCAAATCCCAGGATTCCATAGGAGGCAGCCACAGAAGTCAAGTCACCCTATCAACAGTCCTGTTCAGGTCTTGCAGACTCAGGTCAGTCATGGCTTCCTGCATTGAATCCATCCATCTGTAATGGAGTAATAGAGCAATGCAGTCCTACTCTATTGCTTACAGTCTTATCAAGCATTATTGTCTTTTCCAAGAGACATATGATAGCCTCAGTTTAGTCATCTTGGCTTCTAGGGAGAATTCAGGCTTGGTTTGCTCTACCCATTTATTCTTTTGTAATAGTCCACCATATCTGTAGAAGTTTTCTCCAGCACCACATCTCAGATGAGTTGATTTTCTTCCTATCCGCTTTCTTCACTGTCCAGCTTTCACAACCATACATAGATATAGGAAATACAACAGCATGGACAATCTTAACTTTAGTATTCAATGGTACTGGACCAGATCAAGTGAGAAGTCTCCTTGGAAGCCAAGATGACCAAATGAAGACTGTCATTTTGTGGCCACATAATGGACTCTTTCAAACGGGGAGGAATTTCTCCCAACTCCGAATGGAGCCAATACGGATTTATGTAAATTCGCTTGTTTAGCGAATTTACATGAACCCCTGCTCCGTTCGGAATTACTTCCCATTACCCGAAAATAACCCCCTCCTGCCCAAATTTGCATGTGAAGCTTTAATTCGCAATAACGTAAAACCCATGATTGCATTCGAATTGGCTTCCCTCTTGCCCGAATTTGCATGCGAAGAGTTAATTTGCAATAAGGTAAAACCCATGATTGCATTCGAATTGACCTTAAATTATACTTCCAATTTAGCCTTGTATGAAAGAGTCCAATGAGAAGGCATAGATGACTAGAGAAGTCAGTAATGCTAGGAGGGTACAAGAAGGAGAGGAAGACCTCATGCTAGATGGTTGGACTCAATCAGGGGGGTCATGGACATGTGTTTGAAGGACCTAAGCAGACCAATAGAAGGTAGAAGGTCTGGGAGATGTCTCATCCAAAGGGTCACCATGATTTGGGATCAACTCAGGGGCAGCTAGCAACAACAAATGATGTATCTTTACACTTCAGGATCTTGCCTACTTCCTTCATAGCTGAGGAGCAGACAGTCCCATCATGATGGAAAGGTAGCATCATGGGACTGTATATATATACTACCAGTGATCTATGGTCATTCCCCCATAGATGACATTGTGTGTTTCAAGCAAAGCTACTTCCAAAAACCCACAGGCCCATTTCTCAAGGACCCTAGAAAGATGCAAAATAGGTGCAGTGATTGGAATCTCTGGAATGCTATGCTTTACCAGTTTGTACAAGTTGCACATGAAATTGTTTCATCTTATTCTGCCTAGGCTCTGCTTCTGGAAGGTCAGAGAGCTTGGAAAAGTGAATGTTGAGAGTACAGCTCCCCCAACTTTCCCAGCCAGAATGCCCAGAGCCCATGTTTTCTGGTGTTTTCCAAAAAATATAACTTTCCTAGGATCTGTTAGCTACCAGCACATGATGCTTACTTAACATTTGACAGCTTTCAGATTGGATTTTTATATTATTTACTACCCCAAACTGATTTGCAGAAAAGAAGTGGTGGGAAAGTTTGCATTATTTCGTCTCAGCTCCTCTCCTTTTAAATAGCTTGAAAACAACAACAACACGCAGGGACAAAGAAACCCTTGGTTTTGCTCCAGCCACAACAACACTATGCCTTTATGGTAAATTGCAGATATGTAGCACTAGGCACATATCTTTGCAAAAAAAGTGGGACGTTTAGCACAGGGCAATGGCTTCTCTTGCAGTTCCCATCATAGGACCGATGGGACCATAAACAACAACAGAGTCTGGATGAACAAGAGGAAAAAAGTTCTGTCTAAGTTTCTGGTTCTCCAACAACAACCTCGCTCTGGTATTTTCTTTATTTCCGAACAAGAATGTCAAGAACTTGGGAAAGGAAAACTAACTGTACAGGAGCGACCGCAAATACCGCTGGATGATCCTCCACAAGAACTTCCACCCAGTGTGCCACCGCAGCTGGAGCATTCCTCCGGCTTGCCAACCTCAAATATTTCCAAAACATGAGTCAACAGCTCTCCCCATTGCTCCCGAAATGGGCTAAAACAATAAGGGACAAATATAAACCTCATTGCCATGGGTTTTTTTAAGGTCATGGGCAGCTGTACCTGGGA
Source organism: Urosaurus nigricauda (assembly GCA_034509955.1). Lineage (NCBI taxonomy): Eukaryota > Metazoa > Chordata > Lepidosauria > Squamata > Phrynosomatidae > Urosaurus > Urosaurus nigricauda. The sequence goes on along the minus strand of JAOEGL010000008.1, from coordinate 2,365,078 downwards.
ACAGGCAAGGGAACCAAACAATCAAAGAATTGGTAGGGACTTTGAAGGCATCTACTCCAACTTCCTATTCATAGAAGGATCCACAGTGTTGCTTTGGCTGCACCTGCACTGCGGCAATAATCCAGTCTGACACCACTTGAACTGCCATGGCTCCATCCTATGGAATCCTGGGATTTGTAATTTTTAATTAATAGTTAATTAACAGTTTATTATTTTGCCCAAAGACCATTGCAAACAAAACACCCAAGCTTTCATACAACTACGATTACAGAATCAATATTAAAACATTAAAATTAGAATTCACTAATCAAATACATACCTGAGCTTAAGATGCCTGTCTTGCATTATAAAACAGATCACATTGTAATAAAAAAGAAAAAGAGCTCATTAACCATTGGTGTCATAATAAAGCATAAACTCATATCGTCAGGTTTCTAGGTCAGTTAAGATGCTCTCCAAGAACTTTTCTCTACACCGGGGATCCTTTGCTGCAAACACTGCTACCCTTTCATCACATATTGATTTGCTGATTGTAACAAGTAACTATACCTCTCTTTCACATCCCACTTTCTGGGATTTGTAGATTTGGGATATTTTGCCTTCACTCTCAGAGAGCTCTGGTGCCACTACAAACTACAAATCCCAGGATTCCATAGGATGCAGCCATGGCATTGCTGCCATGGTTGCATCTTATGGAATCATTGAGTTGGAAGAGACCCCAAGGACTATCCAGTCCGACATCCTCCCAGGGTGGAATATACCATGAAAGAACCCCCCAACAGATGGCCATCCAGCCTCTGTTTAAAAACCTCGAAAGAAAAGCTGTGCCAAACTGCATCATTTCTGCAGTGCAGACTCAGCCCTAGTCACTTCTGGGAGGAACTAAAGAACCAGGGGAAACTCGACAGGGTTGAAACTCTGTAGGAAGCTTGGTACCAATTCTTCCCAGCCTTGCCGCACCCTGGAGAGCTGCCTATTTATAGATTGGGAACAGGGACTCTCTTTGTTTTGTTTTGGATAAAATAGAAAGTCAAGCTGGGCCCACCCAGCGACTGGGGAGGCCTGTGTCTTTCCTTATCAGAGAGAGCAGCCCTGGAGGCAGAAAGACTGGGCGATGGCACTCCATGATCTGTTCTTCAGAGGTGGGCAAAACAGGATGGAGACATCTTAATCGTACCAGATGTGTGCCACTTGGAAAAGGAGAAAACCAGATCCGAAGGAGAGTGTGGCAAAGGGTGTGTACACTTGGCTGGTGCAGCTAAGGTGCGGTAAGCTTTGGAGGGCACCAAAAGACTGTGCAATGGAAAGGGAGGAAGAGTTCCCAAAGGGAATATTGGACCATCTCTGAACCCACCCAGCTTTGGAACAACCCTCTTCGTCACAGAGAGAAACACATGTAACAGCGTGCAACCTGTTCACTGGAAGAGTTCTCACACTAAAAGAGGGAGACGTAGAGAGGAAGAAATCAAAACAGGCTGCATGTTGTTGACTTGTTTGACATATGGCAAGCCTTTTCTTGGCAGGTTTCATCACAGGGCGGTTGGCATTGCCCTCTTCTGAGGCTGAGAGAGCATAACCTGTCCACACTTTGCTTGGTTGCAAGGCAGAACCTATGGCAACCCTATGGTTAACCTAAGGCAGAAGCAGAGCCTTGATGGGTATATCTATATTTGCCATTTACATTCAGGTCTTTTTCGACTCTTGACAACCCTACTACAGGTTTTTCTTGGCAAGTTTCTTCAGAGGGATGTTGGCATCGCCATCCACTGAGACTGAAAGAGTGTGATTTTCCCCAGGTTTACATGGCACACCTGCCCACCCTTCTCTTGGTTGCAAGGCACCCAGAAGCAAAGCTCTGATGGGTGCATCTCTTGTTGTCGCCTGCCTTCAAGTGTATTTTTGACTAATGGCAACCATAATGCAACCCTATCATAGGGGTTTCTTGGCAGGTTTCTTCAGAGGAAGAGTTGGCATTGCCTTCCTCTAAGAAAGTGTGACTCAGCACCCAGTGAATTTCCATGGCTGAACCGGGAATCGAACTCCAGTCTCCAGAGTCCTAATCCAATACTCAAACCACTACACTACTATTCTCAAATAGGCTGCAGTGTATCAAAATTCATAACAATACCACCACCATCAACAACGACTATGGCCCGATCTAGATGGGCACTATGATGTGCTATAAGGGCTCAAAAGGCCGCCTTTAGGGTTAGGGATGGCGCAGTGTACACACCCGCCCTAACCCTAAAGCGTATGGGTGCCACCATTTAAAAATGGCTGCGTCCATACAGGCGCACCATGATGTTGTCATGGCACGTGCAGCGTTTAGAAATGCTGTGTGCGCCACAATGACTTCACGCCATAGGAGGGCGCCAAGTGTGCCCTTCTCACAGTGCAAAAAAGGACCTCAAAAACTGAGCTCCTTTTTTGCGCCGGGTGTTTGATATGGCCTTCAAATGGCAGCATCAAACACCCGGGGAGAAAGGGGCCATAGCGGCCACCCCTTTCTCCCCTCAGCACTGTCTCCGTAAGCAGGTTGCAGCAGGTGCTTGTTCTGTTCTGTCCAGGAAAACCTCTTTCTCCCTGATATGTTGAAGTGTAGCTACGCAGGCCTCCAGCTGCTGCATTTTCTCCTCCAAGAAGGCTACCAACTTGCATTTGGGGCATGTGAATTTTCCCACATGGGTAGGCAAGAAGACAAACATCTCACAAGTGTTGCAGGTGACTGCGGCAGTCCCCTCAGTATCCATACTGAGAAGTCTTAGTTAGTCCCTGAAATAGGATTATAGGCTTCCCCCCACTTAAAAAGGGCCACCCAGGAACTGTTCTCCTCCTCCTTCTTTCCAGCAGGAACTGGTCTAGAAAGGCACTGGGAGGGGTTATATAGAGTTAGATTTCTAGCTCCACCCCCTAGTGGCTCACAGAAGCTCCACCCCTCTGGAACTTTCTAGAAAGGTCCAGAAAGGCTCTGAGATTGCTAGCTCCACCCCTAGTGACTCACAGAAGCTCCACCCTCACTTGAACTTTCTAGAAAGGTCCAGAAAGGCTCTGAGACTGGTAGCTCCACCCCTAGTGACACACAGAAGCTCCACCCCCAGCTGGAACTTTCTAGAAAGGCTCTGAGACTGCTAGCTCCACCCCTAGTGACTCACAGAAGCTTCACCCCACTGGAACTTTCTAGAATGGTCCAGAAAGGCTCTGAGACTGCTAGCTCCACCCCCTAGTGACTCACAGAAGCTCCACCCCCACTGGAACTTTCTAGAAAGGTCCAGAAAGGCTCTGAGACTGCTAGCTCCACCCCCTAGTGACTCACAGAAGCTCCACCCCCACTGGAACTTTCTAGAAAGGTCCAGAAAGGCTCTGCTAGCTCCACCCCCTGGTGACTCACAGGTGTGACTCACAGAAGCTCCACCCCCAGCAACAACACACTCTCCCAAGAGTTTTCAAAAATTCAACTCTCACCCACTTAAAAATGGCCACCCAGGAACTGCTGTCCTAGTCTTATAGGGGCAGTACAGAGGAAGTCGCTAAGGAGGAGACTGTCACTTCGTGTACACAGGAGGAAGACAGCTGGAGGAATGTTCCACACAGACGAAGGGAAACTAGGGATCGTTCTAGAATGTACAGAAAACAGTTCAAACTAAATTCCTGTGATCAATTTTGGTTGCACCCAATGGTACATTAAATGCCCAGCTAAGGCTTGAGACAGGAATGTCTTTAAACAAAGTAAGGGCCTGGAAGCTGATGATAACCTACTGGTTAAAAATTTGGTTTTCTCCAGTGGGTTTAACTCCATTAGTCTTGATAGATAATTTTGTCTCATCGTAGAAAAAAGCAGTAGAATTTAAACTGGCTTCTTGTGGACTTTCTCCTTTATTCTTGTTATCACAAAGTAATGATCAAGCTAAGCAAATAGTTCTCCAAAGAATAAAGGATGTGGAATTTCAGAATGAGCAAAGTAGACTTCCACAACATAATAGATTTTTGATAAACAAGGGAATATGGGAATCTGCAAGTTATCTACAAAAGTTAATGTTTTCTAGATTGAGAATTGCTTTTTTCAAAGCCAGACATAATAGTCTCCCATCCGCATTACTCCAATGCAGATTTGGTAAAGTTCCCATAACTGAGCGCACTTGTCCATGTGGAGAAGCAGAAGTAGAAACTATTTCACATGTACTGTTCCATTATAAATTCTATGAGGATATCAGGTAAATATATATTGCGCCACTAGTAGAAAAATGGCTGGGGCATCCAGATAATTTCTATGTGAAATACCTACTTCAGGACTTAAATCCTTATATTACATATAGAGTTGCTACATATTGTGTTGCCGCAATGGAAATAAGACAAATCCAAAGAAAAGATACCTCCCTATCTTAAATACATTCTTATTTAATTTGTTATTATTTTAATCTTAAAGTTAAAAAAAAAAACTCTCAGGGGAAATGCATTCTTTGTTCTCCACTCTATTTTAATATATTTATAGTACTCTATTGTATTAAAGCATTTCAAAATCAATTGTTGTACTTATGTACCAGGTTTTGAAATCTTGTATAAATAATGTAATTATGAAATATATAAAACCACAGGAGTGTGTATTTTACATTATCCTAGTGTATTTCTTGAAGTTTATTGTTACAATTTGTACTGTGTTTTGTAATTTTTTTTTAACTTTTGCTGGTCATTGACCAAATAAATATATATTATAGAATCATAGAATCATAGAATCATAGAATCATAGAGTTGGAAGAGACCACAAGGGCCATCCAGTCCAACCCCCTGCCATGCAGGAACTCCAAGTCAAAGCATCCCTGACAGATGGCCATCCAGCCTCTGCTTAAAGACCCCTAAGGAAGGAGACTCCACTACACTCCGAGGGAGTGTGTTCCACTGTCGAACAGCCCTTACTGTCAGGAAGTTCCTCCTAATGTTGAGGTGGAATCTCTTTTCCTGCAGTTTGCATCCATTGTTCCGCGTTCTAGTCTCTGCAGCAGCAGAAAACAAGCTTGCTCCCTCCTCAATATGACATCCCTTCAAATATTTAAACAGGGCTATATTCATATTCACAGATCGTTCTGAGAGCTTGCTGCTACAGAACTGATTTGAAGCTCTGTCCCTTATCAAGGAGGACGAGGAAGAACAGCATGGACAGACTTCAGGGACAGAACAGGGGAGCCTAAGCGTTCCATCTCAGGGAATAGTTGCTGCTAAGCCTGGGAAGTGGTGTGTGGTTGTGGTGGGGGACTCCTTGTTGAGGCGTACAGGAGTGATTTGTGGGCCTGACAAGATGTCTCGGGAGATGTGTTGTCTCCCTGGGGCAAAGATCCGTGAAGTGACAGAGAGGCTGACAAGACTGGTCAAACCTACTGACAAATATCCCTTCCTTTTGGTCTAGATGGGAACAAATGACACAGCAGGACACAGCCTTCAGAATATCTGAAGGGATTACAAGGCTATGGGTAAGAAGCTGAAAGAAATGGATGCACAGAATGGCATCTTGTCTCTTCTGCCAGTTGAAGGGCATGGTCCAGGAAGAGAGAGGAAAATGGCAGATGTCAACAACTGGCTCCACAGATGGTGTCTCCGAGAACAATTTGGATTCTTTGATCATAGGCTGTGGTTCCATGAAGAGAGACTTTGGGCAAGGGATGGGCTGCATCTCATGCCAGTTGGAAAAAATGTTTTTGACAACAGTCTGAAGAATCTGATCAGGAGGACTTTAAACTGAGTTATGTGGGGGGGGGGGAGAGAAAAGTGCTGGAGAAAATAGTCATATTGTCATAAACGGAACAAGGCAAACAGTGAAAGGACCCAACAGTAGGAGGCAAAAAAAATGTGCACAGGCAGCAAGTAAAGGGGACACATGGTCTTAGATGTCTCTACACTAATGCACAGAGTATGGGAAATAAGCAAGATGAACTTGAACTCCTAGCACAACAAGAGAAATATGATATAATGGTGAGATGAGTCTCATGATTGGAATGTAGAAATATAGGGGTATAACCTTTTCAAGAGAAACAGGCCAAACAGGAAAGGAGGAGGAATAGCACTATATGTTAGGAATATTTATATCAGTGAGGAGATCCAGGACATCAGTATTGGAAGTCAATTGGAGAGTGTCTGGATAAAAATTAAAGGAGAGGGAAGCATTACAGGGATGTTACTGTGGGAGTCTACTACAGACCTCCAAGTCAGACGGAGGAATTGGATTATGGTTTTCTAGAACAGATGACCACACACTCAGAAAGGAGAGATGTAGTAGTGATGGGGGACTTCAACTATCCGGATATTTGCTGGAAGTCAAACTCAGCCAAATCCTCAAGGTCTAGCAAATTCCTCACTTGCCTGGAAGACAATTTTGTTGTCCAAAAGAGGCAACAAGAGAGTCAGCTATTTTGGATCTGATCCTAACCAACAGGGAAGACCTAGTTGATGGGGTGCAAGTGGTTGGAACCTTAGGTGGAAGTGACCATGTCCTCCTGGAGTTTGTTATACAGCGGAAAGGGGAAGCCAGCCATAGTCAGACACGCATTCTAGACTATAGGAGAGCTGATTTCAATAAACTTAGAGAAATACTGGGAGTGATCCCATGGTCAGGAATACTAAAAGAGAACGGAGTCCAAGACGGATGGGAGTTTCTCAAAAGGGAGATACTGAAGGCACAATTTCAAACAGTTCCAATGAGGAAGAAAAATGGGAGATGTCTCAAGAAACCAGGATGGATGACTAAGGAACTTTCAACTGAGCTAAGTTTTAAATGGAACATGTACAAGAAATGGAAAAATGGGGAAATCACCAAAGATGAATTTAAACAAATAGCAAGCACCTGTAGGGATAAAGTCAGAAAAGCTAAAGCACAGAATGAACTCAGGCTTGCTAGAGAGGTTAAAAACAATAAGTGAGCTTTTTTGGGTATGTCGCAACAAAAGTAAGAAGAAGGAAATGGTAGGGCCACCGTGTGCAGAAGATGGCAAAATACAAACAGGGGACAGAGAAAAGGCAGTATTACTCAACAACTTCTTTGCTTCAGTCTTCTCAGAAAAGGCAAAAGGGGCTCAAGCTGAAGATAAGGGAGCTGAGGACAGAATAGAGGAATTTCAGCACAGAATAAGTAAAGAGATAGTACAGGAATACCTGGTTAACCTAAATGAATATAAGTCTCCAGGAACAGATGAACTACATCCAAGGGTATTAAAAGAACTGGTAAATGTAATATCAGAGCCATTGGCAATAATCTTTGAGAACTCCTGGAGAACAGGAGAAGTCCTAGTAGACTGGAGGAGGGCAAACGTTGGGGAAAAAAGGGGAAAAAAGAGGATCTCAACAGTTATTGTCCAGTTAGTCTGACATCAATTCCAGGAAAGATTCTGGAGCAGATCATTAAACAGAGAGTCTGTGAACATTTAGAAGGCAATGCCATAATCACAAAAAGCCAACATGGGTTTCAGAGAAACAAGTCATGCCAAACAAACCTGATCTCTCTTTTTTTATAAAATTACCAGCTTGGTAGATGAAGGGAATGCTGTGGATATAGTATACCTCGATTTCAGTAAGGCCTTTGACAAAGTTCCCATGACATTCTTGCAAACAAGCTTGTAGAATGTGGGATAGACAATGCAACTGTTAAATGGATTTGTAATTGGTTGACCGACCAAACCCAAATGGTGCTCAACAATCGCACTGGGCCCAGTGCTATTCAACATCTTCAACATTGACTTGGATAACAGAATTGGGAGCATACTTATCAAATTTGCAGATGACAGTAAACTAGGAGGAGTAGCTAATACCCCAGAGAACAGGATCAAAATTCAAAGTGTCCTGAATAGACTAGAAAGCTGGGCCAAAGCTAACAAACCGCTTTGATCTTTTTTGGAAAGGCGGTATATAAATAATTATTATTATTATTATTATTATTATTATTATTAAATTCAACACAGAGAAATGTAAGGTCCTGCACTTATGGTGGAAAAATGAAACGCACAGATCTAGGATGGGGGACATCTGGCCGAATGAAACTACGTGTGAAAAGGATCTAGGAGTCCAAGTAGACCATAAGCTGAACATGAGTCAACATTGCAATGCGGCAGCTAAAAAGGCCAATGCGATCCTAGGCTGCATCAATAGAAGTATAGCGTCTAGATCAAGGGAAGTAATAGTGCCTCTCTATTCTGCTTTGGTCAGGCCCCACCTGGAATACTGTGTCCAGTTCTGGGCACCACAATTCAAAAAGAATGTGGAGAAACTGGAGTGTGTCCAAAGGAGGGCAACTAAGATGGTGAAGGGTCTGGAAACCTTGCCCTATGAGGAACAACTTAGGGAGCTGGGGATGTTTAGCCTGCAGAAGAGAAGGTTAAGAGGTGATATGACAGCCCTGTTTAGGGATGTCATATTGAGGAGGGATCAAGCTTGTTTTCTGCTGCTCCAGAGAACAGGACTCGGAACAATGGATGCAAACTTCAGGAAAAGAGATTCCACCTCAACATTAGGAGGAACTTCCTCACAGTAAGGGCTGTTCGACAGTGGAACACACTCCCTCGGAGAGTGGTGGAGTCTCCTTCCTTGGAGGTTTTTAAGCAGAGGCTGATGGCCATCTGTCAGGGATGCTTTGATGGAGAGTTCCTGCATGGCAGAAGGGGTTGGACTGGATGGCCCTTGTGGTCTCTTCCAACTCTATGATTCTATGATTCTACGAGCAATAAGACTCCTCCAAAACAGTTGCTTGCATGGATTTCAACTGATATTGACTGCAATAAACCATGGGCTCTGCTATTGTAGTGTTAGATCAGAAAAGATCATTGAGAACATTATTATGAGTCAGTTTCTTTTCTTTTTAAAATTAAAACTTTATTTCCATGAAGTTTATTCAGTGTATATATATTTCTGCAATCATTATTAAAGTGTTCCTAATTTGAACATTGCCAAACACAACTTGTTTCACATTTCGCCTTCTACACTGAATGATCTTACTGTTCTAAAAATCCAAACCCTGAAACCAAGCAGTATCATTTCTATATAACATTGAGTTTAGCATTTTACCAACTAGTACTGATTTATTTTTTTCTCTATATAATATTGAGTCCATACATTATTCCTTTTTAATGCACCTCTTTTCTATGTTTTTAATTGTTCTTTTAATAATGTGATTCCACTCTGAGTATACATGAGTATACAGAATACTTTGGCTTTTCAAATTACTGTAGCACAGGTAGAAGAAAGGTTTTTGTTGCAGTTGTTGTTGCCATGTGTTGGATGTGGAGAAGGCAATGGAGCAGAGATGCTTGGTTTGAGGCTAAGGATGCTGCAAGTCAAGGAGAGACCTCTTTGCTTTTTTGTGAAAAATTGGTGAGCACGGCTTGGCTTCGTTTCCTTGGGCGAGGTTTCTAGCTGGGTTTGTAGTCTCTCTTCTCCATCAGTTCCCAGGCAGCTGGCTGCAACCTCCCGTCTTGCTATCAAGACAGGCAGATAAAACAGGCTTCCTGTTTTGGAAGAAGCTTTTCTTGAAAGAGAAAATTCAGCTGCGAAAGAGAATGAGAGCTGCAGAACACAGACCAGCCCTGAGCTGAAGGTCTCTCTACTCCATGTTTCCCACACTATCACCATCACCATCACCATCACCACCACCACCACCACCACCACCATCATTATTACCATATATACATGAATATAAGTTGACCTCATATATAAGTCAAGGACAGGCTTGGGGGCCAAAATTAAGGATTTTGCTATGACCCGTGGATAGGTCGAAGGTAAAATTTAGGGGCACATAGCAAAGGATCTAAAGCAGTGGTCCTTAAACTCTGCTCTTTAAGGGATTTTAGACCTCAGCTCCCAGAATCTCAGACTAATGGCCAACGTGGCTGAGGCTTCCATGAGCTGATGTCCAAAATCTCTTAAAGGGCACAGTTTGGGAACCGCTTATCTAATGGATGAAGCAAAACCAAACAATGTCAAAGAACTTACAAAATTCCAGCAGACATAACTCTTTGGGGTTACTCTTAAGACTGGATGGATGAGAGAACAGAGGGGGTTGGTGCTTCACATATTATACTCTTGATTTCCACCAGGAGATGGTTCTTTCTTTTAAATAAGAGTTAAAATACAGTACTTACATTGACTCATGGATAAGTTGATTCAGTTTTTTTGGGTCAGTTTTTTGGCCTAAATGTCTAGACTTATAAATTATATACAATAAGTTGAGGGCAGGTTTTGTGGCAAAAATTATGGATTTTGATACGACCCATGGATAAGTCGATGGTAAAACTTAGGGACATTCAACAAGGATCTAAATGATGAAGCAAAGGCAGAACTGTTTGGACTTACTCTAAAGGCTTGATGGATGAAATAGTAGAGGGAGGTCAGTGCTTCCAGGACACATTATGCTCTTGCCTTTCACCCTTTTTTATAAGTGTTAAAATACAGTATTTACATTGACTCATAGATAAGATGACCCAGATTTTTATGGTCATGAATATATACAGTTTTTATTTATTTATATCCTGCCTTCCTCCTGGTATAGGGACTCTGGGACGGCTAATGAAATTTAAAACAGTCCGCATTAAAACAAGACAAAGCCTTACAAAGACAAAGTTTAAAACCCCCAAATTAAACAATTTTAAAAAGTTTTTAAAACTTTATCTCTTGCAATTTAAAATGTAAAAACTCTATATTCTTATTCTTTATTTTATATTATTTTATTTCTTACAGAGAAGCCTAAATAGCTCACAAAACTACAGATCCCAAAATCCCATAGCATGGAGCCATGGCAGTTAAAGCAGTGCCAAACTGGATTATTTCTGCAGTCTGGATGGAGCACAGGACATGAGGACCAAAGAATATAATAAGGTGAAGTCGAAAGCTTTCATGGCCAGAATCCATAGATTTTTGTTGGTTTTTTGGGCTATATGGCCATGTTCTAAAAGAGTTTCTTCCTCCTGATGTTTCGCCAGCATCTGTGGCTGGCATCTTCAGACAATGCATTCTCTGAAGATGTCAGCCACAGATAATGGTGAAATCTATGAATATAATAAAGCAAGTCATGGCCTGGTTGGGGCAGTGCAGGTGAGGGTGATGCCCCCTTCTGTCCTTTTCTGGAGCTGTGCCCGAGGAAGGAGTCAGACCCCGCTGGGGGGGCTTATGCCCTGACTTTGTGGTGCCCTTTGCAAAGGCAATGACTCACTCTCCATGAAGAGGCAAGGCACCACTGCATCTCCTTGAGAGGTGTTGGAGAGTGATGGAGCAAGAGCGTGTCACAAAGAGGTTTGCAGCCGAGCAACCAGAGCCAAACAAACCCATGTGCAAGTTTCAAATGATGCAAAGCCGGGTGGGGTACCATGAAGGGCTGGGGAGAAACCTCACCAGGATAATCCCTTTGGAGGGGGAAGGTGTAGGTAACTGTCATTAGACACCCTCCCACAATAAAAGTCAGGCCTGGATGGAGCAGGCAGGGAGAATAAATGGAAAAACAGAGAATGGCTGGGGGGGAAATGCAAGAGGATAAGTGCTGGGAGCATAGAATCGTAGAGTTGGAAGAGACCCCTAAGGGCAATCCAGTCCAACCCCATTCTGCTATGCAGGAATACACTACCACAAAATCATAGAATCATAAAGATGGAAGAGAACCCAAGGGTCATCCAGTCCAACCCCATTCTGTCATGCAGGAAATCACAATCAAAGCACTCCCAACAGATGGCCACCCAGCCTCTGTTTCAAGACCTCCAAAGAAGGAGACTCTACCACTCTCTGAAGGAGTCTGTTCCATTGTCTAAAGGCTCTGCTTTTACGGCCGACATCTATAGTTTTTTGTGCATTTTTTGGGCTACTTGGCCATGTTCTAGAACAGTTTATTCCTGACGTTTCACCAGCATCTGTGGCTGGCATCTTCAGAGAATGCATTCTCTGAAGATGCCAGCCACAGATGCTGGTGAAACGTCAGGAATAAACTCTTCCAGAACATGGCCACGTAGCCCCAAAAACCCACAAAAAGCAATAGGACTGAGCCTTAAGTGAAATGGTTAAACTGCACTTATACAGACCTGGGCTTAAAATGTGGCTTAAAATGTACAACTGCACATGGAAGGGAGCTTGCACAGGTGTACGTCACCGACACAATCCCAGCTCCTGTGTGTGAGTGTGTGCATTTGTGTGTCAACCACAAAGACAATTAGATTCAATGCTGTCTCTAGTGCCCTGTCGGAGGTTGGATGGAGAGAAAAGTTGCAGAGCCCCCAGCTGCACGCTGTCAAGCTGGGGTCTTGTTCCTCAGGGCTAAGTGGGATTTGGGAAGGTGGAGGCACCTTCCTCCGAACGAGGAAAGGGGGCACCACCATGGGGACAGGGACAAGCCAGAGGGTGGGGGCAAAGGCAGACACGGCACCTGTAATAACAAGCTCCGGGCACCGGGCCTGACAGCAGGACGCAGGCTGAGTTGGAGTTACAGCTCCTAAGGGAGGCCCCGGTGGCTGTGTGCCCAGGGAACACCTCCTGCTTCAGCTCCCTTGCACTGCGGAGACAAATAGAGGTCAATCTGGTCCTATTCCCACTTTCTTTCCCCCTTACAGCCAACAGTTGTAGGGTTTTCTGGTCAAAATCTGTATCTGCATCACCATTCCTTATATCCTCCATCCCTATGCATCCACTCAACCCTTTCCAAGAGATACACATTTGGGTGTTGGAGTGCTGTGGGAGTCTGGGAAAGTTATGCTGGATAGCACTGCCCAGGAGATCCTGGGAGGTGGGGTCTGCAAAAGTTACTTTCTTAGGCTCTGGATGTTGCTGCACACACTTTGTTTCCAACTGAATGCGTGTTGTAGGATGTGAAGTCGAATGCTTTCATGGATGGCACTCATAGTTTTTTGTGGGTTTTTCGGGTTCTGTGGCCATGTTCTAGAGGAGTTTATGTCTGATGTTTCACCTGCATCGCCTTCTCTAAAGATACCAGCCACAGATGCAGGTGAAACATCAGGAATAAACTCTTCTAGAACATGGCCTCATAGCCCGAAAAACCCACAAAAAACTATTTGTAGGATGTCAAACTCTGAGAGGAAGAAAGAAATAGCCATGATATACTGGGGTGAGTAAAAAAAAAAGTGCAAAAGTAATGCTGTTCTTGGGTTTTGCACCACTCTTTTTGAATCACTACTGAGCATAGAATCCATTAAACACAGACACACACAGACTTTCATCCTAAAACAGACACAGACAGATAGCTAGTTGGGCAGACAAAGATAAAAAGATTGTATATTTTTATAATAAAAAGCTAAACTAAGAATATATATATAATCTCTTCAGAATTTTGCAACACAGCAGAAGTGGTTGGTGGCTTCAATGTCCACGGAGTGTTAGTCCTATTTCGATTTCAGACCAAACATTAAAAGGTGCTATCCTTGGTTTTGAACTCCAAATAGTTTCTGCACTGTGGATGGAAGGCACAACTCCCCATTGCGAATCACATTGTGGAGTCGAAGGCTTTCCTGGCCAACATCCATAGATTTTTTTGTTTTGTTTGTTTTTTGGTGGAGCTTTCAGGCTATGTGGCCATGTTCTAGAAGAGCTCCTTTCTGATGTTTCGCCAGCATCTGTGGCTGGCATCTTCAGAGAATGATAGCCTGGAAAAGGTTTGGATATACATATCCTGTGTGACCCTGGCAAGGAAGAAGTAATTTGCAAATCTATTGTTCTGTTGCTAATACCAGTCCTGAAGGACAGCAAGGTCAAGACTCAACCTATGCAAATAAGAAACAGCCTAAGGCCAGGGGATTCCCAGCAGACAATGAGCACGTATTAACAGACATTAATCCTTGTTTGCATATCCTCCCACCCTGAAGTCTGCCATTAGCAACAGAACATTGTATTTGCAAATTACTCCTTCCTTCCCAGGGTCACACAGGATATATATATATCCAATTCTTTTCCAGGATATCATTCTCTGAAGATGCCAGCCACAGATGCTGGCAAAACGTCAGAAAGGAGCTCTTCTAGAACATGGCCACATAGCCTGTAAGCTCCACACACAAAAAAACTATTGCATCATTCGTTTGGTTCCTGTCTTTTCTGGAAGGACTTCAGGGTATGGTTTTACTATGGTTTCTTTGCAAAATAGATAAGATGCAAAATACATTGTCCTGCTCCTCCTTTGCCAAAGGACACAGTTCAGGACTCAGGTGTGGAGGCGCAGAGAGAGGAGGCACAGAGAGGCGCCCTGGTGGTGCAGTAGTTAAATGCCTGTACTTCAGCCACTCACTCAAAACCACAAGGTTGCGAGTTCAAAACCAGCAAAAGGGCTCAAGCTTGACTCAGGCTTGCATCCCTCTGAGATCGCTAAAATGAGTACCCAGATTGTTGGGGGCAAGTAGTTTACAGTTGTAAATCGCTTAGACATTCCTTTGGTACGAAGCAGTATGTAAATGAAGCTGGGGTTTTTTTTTGGGGGGGGGGTTGTTTTTGTTTTGGTTGGTGCACCCATCACCATGGAGGGTGCAGTGAACCCACTCTTCGCTTTAGGGCTATTGCTGCTCAGGTTGCTCCAGATTGTATGGGAGCTGTCCATGTGCTGAACTTCAGCTAGGAATAAGGCCCAGCACATGGAAGGTTCTCATTCCACCTGAACTAATAGTAGGTGCAGCAACATTAAACACCAAAAGTAAATGCACCAGTCATCTTTATCTATCATTCGCCGCAGAAGTCTTGCTTTCTAAGAAAAGGTCATCCATTCCCTGGGGATATAGAAACCTTAGGTTGGAGAGGATCTTGTTAGTCATGGCTGGGGAAACTATTTGGTTAAGAGATGAACTGACAGCCACGTTTAGATATCTGAAAGGACGTCATATGGAAAAAAGAGCAAACTTGCTTTCTGCTGCTCCATAGGCTAAGGCACAGAGCAATGGATTCAAACTACAGGAAAAGAGATTCCACTTAAACATAAGAAGAACTTCCTAAAGGTAAGAGCTGTTAGATAGTGGAAGATGTTGCTTAGGAGGATGGTGGGGTTTCCTTCTTTGAGTATCTATCCCTTCTTCAGTTCACTCTGTTGCCCAAGATAGTTTGATATGTCCAGAAAACTGCCCATATCGAATGTATGTACCTGAGCCTGAAGACCAGGGATAGTCTGGGGATTCTGTTAGTATACAGGCCACCTCGTTGCCTAACAGACCCCCTAGCTGAGCTGACTCAGCTGGTCTCCGAGTTGCTGTTGGAGTCACCCAGACTTCTTGTCTTGGGCGACTTCAACATTCCTCTCGAGATCAGCCCTTCCGATCTATCTGGAGCAGCCCGGGAGTTAATGGAATCCATGACAGCCATGAACGTATCCCAATCGGTCAACAGGCCTACACATTGCGCGGGTCATACTCTCGATGGGTTTTTTTGAAGGGAACAGGAGTATCCATGGGCGGAGGTAACAAAGACCTCCGTGCTATCATGGATGGATCATTTCCTGATCAAGACGGAACTAAAAGCCATTTTTTGTCCCCCCGGGGGTGGCGGACCCATTTGAATGGTCCACCCTCGAAGGCTAATGGAACCTATTGGTTTCCAGAAGGCCCTAGAGGGTTTGTTGGTTGGGAATGCCGGTGATTCTGCTGAGGCTCTGGTTGATACCTGGAACACCGATGTTGCCAGAGCCATCAACACGATTGCCCCTGAGCGTCCTTTCCAGCCCTCTCATAACCAGAAACCCTGGTACACAGAAGAGCTCACGGAGATGAAGCGGGCTGGACAATGACTAGAGTGCGAATGGTGGAGGACTTGCCTCTTATCGGACAGAACTCTCTATAGACTGCATCTTCGCATCTATGGAGAGGCTTTGCGTGCAGCGCGGAGATCCCGCTTCTCTGCATGCATTGCATCTGCAGAGTTCCGCCCAGCAGAGCTGTTTAAGGTGGTGGGGGAATTGACACAGGTTTCCCCTGCGCCAAACCCCCTACTAGAGCCTACAGCAGCCTGCTGTGAGGCATTTAACATCCACTTTGCAGATAAAATCTCTCGGATAAGAGCCGACTTGGACGCCAATCATTGTCCAGTGTCCATGAGTGAGGTATCCAGTAACTCCGTTGCTGTCAGTTTACTGGATGAGTTCCAATCGGTGAGTACCGATGACATGGACAAGCTCCTTGGATGTGTGAGGAAGACGACTTGCTCCCTTGATCCAGGGAGGAGACGCATTGAGAACATTCCTTCGGGAAGTGATCAATGCGTCTCTCAGGGAAGGCAGCGTTCCATCCTGTCTGAAGGAGGCGGCCGTTTGGCCCCTCCTTCAGAAGCCTTCCCTTGATCCCCTGGACAGAAACAACTACAGACCAGTTTCCTTGCTACCTTTTCTCAGCAAGGTGATCAAGAGAGCCGTCGCCTCCCAACTCCAAGCTGTCTTGGATGAAACCGATTATCTCGATCCGTTCCAGACCGGCTTCAGGGCAGGATATGGAGTGGAGACTGCCATGGTTGCTCTGACTGATGAATTCCGCTTGAGCATCGACAGGGATAGTGTGACCCTGTTGGTGCTCTTGGATCTCTCTGCGGCTTTTGACACTATTGATCACTCCATCCTTTTGGATCGGCTCAGAGAGTTGGGGATCGGTGGCACCGCGCTCCGATGGTTCTGATCTTTCCTCTCCAGCAGATCTCAAAGGGTGAGACTCGAGGACAGTTGCTCTTCTAAGATCGAGCTCCCCCAGGGCGCCATTCTGTCCCCGATGTTATTTAACATCTATATGAAGCCATTGGGTGAGATCATCCGGAGGCACGGAGCTCAGTGTCACCAGTACGCTGATGACACCCAGATATACTTCTCTGTGACCAGATCGTCTGCTCAGACCTCCGATGGCGTCTCCCCTGTCAATGACTGCCTTGTGGCCGTAATAGTTTGGATGAGGAAAAAACGATTGAAGCTCAATCCAAACAAAACGGAGGTGCTCACAGTCACAGGCCGGAAACCAGGCTTGGGAATACAATTTTCAGTCCTGGACGGAGTCACACTCTTCTCAAAGGACTCTGTTCGCAGTCTGGGGGTACTCCTTGACCCATCGCTTCACATGACAAGTCAGGTGAATGAGACGGTTAGGAGTGCCTATCAGCTTCAGCTGATACGCCAGCTGCGCCCTTTCCTGGAGATGAGGGATCTGGAAACTGTGATACATGCACTGGTAACCTCACATTTGGACTACTGTAACACACTCTACATGGGCTACCCTTGTGCCTAACCTGGAAACTACAACTGGTCCAAAATATGGCAGCCAGACTTCTCACTGGAACATCTAGGAGAGAGCACATCCCTCCTGTGCTTAAAGCTCTCCACTGGCTGCCGACCAGTTTCTGGGCACAGTACAAGGTGTTGGTTTTAACCTTTAAAGCCCTTCATGGCTTGGGTCCATCCTATCTAAGGGACCGCCTCTTCCCATACGAACCCCCCCCCCCGGCACACTTCGGTCCTCTGGGAGGAACTTGCTGCAACCCATGAAGACCAGGTTGGTGCAGATCTTCCAGAGGGCCTTTTCGGCTGTTGCCCCCAGGTTGTGGAATGACCTGCCGGATGAGATGCGTCTTATTTCATCTTTAGAAGGCTTTAAAAAAGCCCTAAAGACACATCTCTTCCGGCAGGCCTTCCCAGAGAATGTAAACATCTCCCGGCTCCAAATCTAGGCTTTAGGGTGGCTTTTTCCCCCAGCCTCCCTTCTTTGTTTCTACTTCTGCATAACCTTGGCTGGGTCCGTTTTTCTCTAATCTTGTTTTTATTACTATTTTAGCTAGTTACTGTTTTAAATCAATTGTGATTTAATCTCTTTTTAAGGGGAATGGTAAGGGAAAGGATGGTATATTTTACTTGATATTGTTTTAATCCTTGTTGTAATCTGCCCCGATTGCCTGTTCAGAGGGGCGGACTAGAAATAATAATAATAATAATAATAATAATAATAATTATTATTATTATTATTATTATGGGTTTTAAAAAAGAAGCTTGTTGGCCCTCTGGTGTCTCCCTGCATGGCAGAATGGGGTTACATTACATTGCCCTTGGAGGTCTCTCATCTATATCGATTAATTCTACTTTGCTTTGGGGCCCAAATTTAATTCCAGATAAATTATTAGACACCATAGTCCAATGGTCCAAAAGTAAAGGGGATGAGACCAGAAGTAACAGAATATTTTAATGTGAAGTCAAAGGCTTTCATGGCTGGCATCCATAGTTTTTTGTGGGTTTTTCAGCTTATGTGGCCATGTTCTAGAAGAGTTTAATCCTGAAGTTTCACCAGCTCATGGCTGGCATCCATAGTTTTTTGTGGGTTTTTCAGCTTATGTGGCCATGTTCTAGAAGAGTTTAATCCTGAAGTTTCACCAGCTCCTGTGTCTGACATCTTCAGAGATGCCTGCCACAGATGCTGGCAAAACGTTAGGAATAAACTCTTCTACAGCATGGCCACATAGCCTGAAAAACCCACAAAATGAATATTTTAAATTCAAGTATTTAGGATTAAGCCTTTGGAGGGGATTTTTAGCCTTTAAATATTTGAGTGTGGGGTATCAGCACATAAAACCTGGGAAATGACCAATGGTGGCATCATGGGGGCGGGAATGTAGTGACCCTATGCATTTCTTAGGGTTTTCTTAGGCAAGGAATGCTCAGGCAGTTTTTCCAGTTCCTTCTGCTGAAATAGAGCCTCCAGCACCTGGCATTTGTTGACAGTCTCCCATCCATGTACTAACCAAAGAAGCAAACACACTTAAAGAAAAAGACATGGCACAGTTAGATTTTCTGAAGACACAGGCAAGAAGGAAGGCTTCCAACATGGCCTGCAGCAGCTGGCTCTGAGAGATGCAAATCTCCCAATTGTTGTGTGTGTCTCCAGCGGGGGAGGAATCCCAAGCTTGAGAAAAGCAAGATTGCAGATTTATAGCTTTGGTCTTCCTTTGATCTTCCTTACGGTTTTCTCTTTGGGAGGACCCCATCATAACCAGTTTGAAAGGAGGATGGGATCTATTTCAGGGCTTGCTGAACTCCTGGGCAGTGGCTGCTTCCTGGATTGCTTTGAAATGTTCTCCTAACTTAAATCTTGCTTTTTCAAACCAGTTTGGAACCTCCTGCTGTTCCTTGACTTCAGGGGACAATCTATCACAAGTTCGTCAAGTAAGATATATTAAGTTATTTTATTTATTTATGGGGTTTATATTCTGCCTTTCTCCCAAAGTGGGATTCAAGGTGGCTAGGACAGGCAACCCTCCCTCCAAATTAGGAAAATGTATATTTTTGACTGCAATTCTGAGTATCCCCTTCCTGGGTTTCTGGGATTTCTAGTTCAAAAGGCAACTTCCCCAAGCTCTGAGGTTTGGCACAATCCTAATTTATGGTGGCCTCACATACTCCCTGCCAGGCTTGCAAGGACCACATCTCATCCCAGGTTCTCTCGTCCAATTAAATAAAAAATGACTGGGAAAGCCCCACTATGCCCTCTTGAGGGCATAGAGGAGAACATCACCAGATGTTCCTCCACATGTGATATGACTTGGCCCAGGAAAACTAGATGTCACTTCCTGTTTGGAAAAAAAAAGTCCTCCCTTCCCTATGGATAGATTGACCTGTTGGATTAAGGAAACAAGTTGCAGGAAAACTTTAAGAAGGACTGAAATCCTCTGATCTACTGATGACCTTAGATAGGTAGAGAGAATGGACTGCATCGAGCACAGAGGTCCCAAACCAGGTATAGCCACATACATTACTAAAGCAGTCTTTGACATTCCATTGTTGAATAGTGAGTCAACATGGAGGTAAATCCTGCTTTGGTAAATTATGTTTATTACTGGGAAACAGTAAAGACCTATGCACTGCTCTTCGCCCTGTCATGTTTCAGACATCCAAGTCAGAGGGTTCCTGGCTGGCCAAACAGTGATGTCCAGGCTCCTCACATCTAGACATCTAAACTCTCCCTAGACCATGTTGAGACTGATATTATTACTTATTATGCCCTACTGTGTCCTCAACCTGGAAACTGATAGAGGGAACCATAACAAGCTGGAGGAGAGAAAGTCAGGATATGAGAGATTCCCCTCCCACCCCATCTTAAATGCTGGTGACTCCATTCACTTTGAGGTCTTGCTCTGCCCAGAGCTAAAGGGAGACCCCTGACAGTTTTTGACAAAGGTAATTTCCAACTCAACAAGAAATAGATTTCCCATCCCAGTTAGTCTCAAATTATCATGAATAGTTCTGCTCTGTACAATCCGATTTTTTTTAGTTTAATTTCTCAGTTACCCACAGCCAGCACAGCCGTATTTAGGGAGCTGTGGTCAATGAGGTGTAGCTGTATGAGGACTCTGAGAGACCAAGGTTCAAATCCCTCTTCACCCACAGAAACCCCCAAGTGAACTTGGACAAATCACTCTCTCTCAATGTCAGAGGAAGAAAATGGCAAACCTCCTCTGAAGAAATCTTTTCAAGAAAATCCCATGTTAGGTTTGCCCTAGGATCACTGTAAGTTAAAATCCACTTGAAGACAACAACAAAGTCCTAAAATCTCTGTATTGTATGGACGATCACTACTAGAAGTGGCAACCATGTCAAAACAAAGAGCCCAAAATGAGGCAAAGGCAAGCAGGACAATTGTGTAGCAGGTGGTTGGCTGAAGGGACTCTGGCCGAAACCTCCAGGTCTACCCAGGCTAGTACCCTGGAAAAGAAACAAAAGTCATTCATCTCTCCTTTCCTTAAAAGATAAGGTTCACCTACTGTATCAGACTCCATAGCTACTGAACAGTTCCTGTATGAACTAGAAAGCCTGCACTGATTTAGGCTTATGGGGATTCTCTATCACTGGGGTTGAGGGCAACTCACTGCCACTCACTTTCCATGGCTCCAGAGGCTAGGACAAGGATTCAATGGATTCAAACTACAGGAAAAGAGATTACACCGAAATCTCAGGAGGAACTTTCTGACTGTCAGAGCTTTTCAACATGCTGCCTCAGAGTTTGGTGGAGTCTTCTACTTCAGAGATTTTTAAGCAGAGGCTGGATGGCCATTTGCTGGGGTGCTTTGATTGTTTATTCCTGCATAGTAGGGGAGTTGGTTTTCTTGGGAAGATTTGTTCAGAGGGGTTTTGCCATGGCCTTTTCCTGAGGCTGAGAGCATGTGACTTGCCCAAGGTCACCCTGTGGGCACCATAAACTACTGAAAGCCATTTGGCTTTGTATGCCTGGATATGGGACCACTTGAACTCTTGGTTACACAGCACGGTTGGGGAAGTAAGGACTTTGGGCAAATGAAAGACTTCTTAAGCTACCTCTCTCTCCCTTTTGTTTAAAAGGGGCTACAGGCAGCCGTTCTATTTGTAAGCCAGCCAAGAATAATTTGTGGCAGGAAAGTTTGAGCATTTGTAAAAATACTACACACACATATGGGAGAGAAAAAGGGCATTTAGAGTGTTTTAGTGTGAACTGAAACAGAATTAGACATTGCAAAAGCAAAATAACCCCCAATGGCCCTGGCATGTGGCATTTTCTGGGCATGTGTTGGGATTAGAGGGCTGTATATCACCCCATCCCTCCTGCCATGACATTATTGTATTAAACACACTCCAGAACTTGGCAAAGGGGTGTCAGGGAGCAAACTATGCTTTACTTGTTAACATGCCACTATGTCTCAGCCGCATACCACCCAGTCTTGGGCATGTCTTTACTGAAGGTGCACGGAAGCATTTTTGTAGTATCACAACTGTGCCCATTGGGTTGTTGCTGGGTGCCTTTCAGGTTGCTTCTGACTTATGGCAACCTTAAAGTGAGCCTATCAAGGGGTTTTCTGGGGCTGAGAAGGTGTGACAGGGCACAGGCCAGTGAAACGTGTGCAGTGTTGGACCATGAAGGACACCACTTTGGCATCACACTGGGTTTAACCCAGTGCATGTGGCCAGAATGGCTCCAAACGTTTGGTTAGTGTAAAGAGCCAGCATGGCATAGTGGCTTGAATGTTGGACTATGACTCCAGAGACCAAGGTTTGATTCCCAGCTCACCCATAAAACTCATTGGGTGACATTGGACAAGTCACACTCTCTCAGCCTCAGGGGAAGGCAATGAACTCGGAATGAACTGTGCCAAGAAAACTTGGTGACTTGAAGGTACACAACAACAACAACAACAACAACAACAACAGACAAGCACCAAGATGCCTAGAGACCAGGGCTCAAATCCACACACAGCCATGGAAACCCAAGGGTGACCTTGGACAAGCCACACTCTCTCAGTCATGGCAATAATAATAATAATAATATTTTATTTATATCCTTCCTCTCCCTATGGATCGAGGCAGGTTACAATAACACAAAAGTAACAATAAAATACCGAGAGCTTGCAACAAAACCTTTCTGAGAGAATTACCTTGAAGCATAGCTCACCTGAAGTTACATAACAACACCAAGATATACAATGGTGTAAAACATTTAAAAAAAAACAACCACCTTCCAAAATTGTCTTTTTGGAGAAGGAGAGGAAGCTTGGCTCCAGCACAGTCTCAGAAAAGATAGAAAACACTTCACATTGTTGTGGAAATGTGAGGGCCAAAGAGACAAATCGCTTAATCGTTTCCATATGATGCCGTAATCCTTGAATATTACCAAAGGAGAAAAGAAAGGAGGACACCAATGGGGGGGGGGGGGAAGGAATTCATAAAGACAAAATCCTGACTTTTTAACATCCATTTCAAGCTTTAGGGAAGCAGACGGTGGCTGGCCTTGTGGATATGACATACGCAAGGAGAGCCAGCGTAGCATCATGGTTTGAGCGCTGGACTCTGGAGACCAGAGTTTGAATCCCTTCTCAACCCTTCTCAATCGGAAACAGGATCCTTGCCCCAATTCCTCATTGCGTTGGAGATTGCTGTCAAGAGAGGAGGTGGAAGAGACAACCAGATCACATTTATACTGTGCCCACTGTGCAATTTTTCTCACAATGAAACAGAATGAAAAATTCACACTCAAACCGGTCCAAATCTGCACTCAGAATTGAAGCTTGCACAGGGTGCATCTGCACTGTAGAGGTAATGCAGTTTGACACCGCTTTAACTGCCATGGCTCAATGCTATGTAATTCTGGGATTTGTAGGACTGTGAGGCACGAGAAAGGATAAAGACCTTGCAAAACCAGCCATCCCAGTATTGCATAGGATGGAACTGCAGCACTTAAAGTGGTGTCAAACTGCATTATTTCTACAGTATAGATACACCTTGAAAGCCCTTGAGACGATTGCCATCTTTCAGCAGCACCTATCTCAAAAAGTGTTAGAATATGTGCAACCCTATGCTTCTTGTAAGGGAAAAGAGAAAATATGATTGATTGATTGAAACTTTCATCCACTTTCTGCCTTTCCATAAAACTAGCTTACATGGCAGTCATTCATGCTAAAGGATTCATATACAATTTCCAAAGCTTTACAAGTTCAAATGTTACCTGATCTGTCCAGTGCAAAGTGTGTTTGTTTTAATTATTGGCCACACAAAAATACTTTGGTTCCATGCACTTTCCTTTTGAAAACATATTAAAAATCATTTTGGAAAGTAATGAAAAGGGTTTGAAAAGTAACACTTCCAACTACGGAACACATTACTTGAGTGTGAAAGCCATACTGGAAAGAAAGGTTGCTAATAGATATTCTTACGATGAAGAGGAAGACACAGGAAGACTTGACAAAATCTGTGATTTCTCTTTATTCTTAAGACGTTTAACAGTTTGCCATCCTAGGACTGGTTCCAAACTCGGGACCCTTTCATGCTACAGAATTATAAAAACTTTAATTTCATACTAACTGCCCCGAGTTTGCGGATGAGAGAAAACTGGGAGGGATGGATAAGACATTGCAACACAGGAACATAATTAGAAAGGGCCTAAATAAACTAGAAAATTGATCAGAAATTAATAAAATAAAATTCAGGAGAGACAAATGCAACATTCTATGTTTAGCCTACAAAACCCAAATGCACTTGTATGGGACAAAGCATACATGGCGCAACATTACTATATGCAAAGAGGATCCTGGGATTATTGCGGATCATAAATTGAACATGAGCCAGCAGTGTGATGCTGCAGCAAAGAAGGTGAGTTTTATTTTAGCTTGCCAGTTTCCAAGTCGAGGGAAGTAATAGTCCCCATATATTTTGGGCTGATCAGACCTAATCTGGGGTACTGCATTTAGTTCTGTTAATAAAGACAGGCAAATTGTAGCAAGATCAGAAAAGGGCAACAAGGAGGATTTATGGACATTGTCAAATTGTCTAATTCATTTCTGTGCACTCGTAAGGCCATTCACAAAAATGTAAGTCCAAGGCAGAATTCTAGTCACTGCTTTGTAAAATATTGATTTTTAGATTTTGTAAAACTATTTTGTAAGATTTTGTAAAATACCGATTTTTAGAAGTGTTTAAAAGAGGCACCAAATAAATTCCATGAATCATAAATCAACAAATGAAATGCATGCATCATAAATCAAATGCATTTTAAAAGTATCTTTTAAAAACTAACCAGAGAACCATCCTGTTACAAGTCATAAAGTAAATCTCCACTTGTTTTGAAATGATAGTTTAGGATAGAAACTATCTAGCCAGAATAAGAGAATGGAAAATCATGAGAAATAAGCATGTAATATAAGGGGTTGGAATCAATGAAATATATATTAATTTTCAAAAAGTAGTTAATGATAAACTATGCTACGTACCTGAAGGTGTAAGTTAAAATTTAATGTAAAATTTTAAATAACAAGATTGTGAAGTTTATTGCGCGGTGGGCAAACAAATAAGCTTTCTTTTTTTTTTTTATGGAGAGTCACAATTTTTAAACATGTAAAAAATTTTTTAATAATGAACGTTCTGGTTCCTTTGGGGGAAAGAGGAAGTAAAAGGTATCTACATGATATTTAATACACAAAGGGAAATCCTTAAAAGGGATGATGGGTGTATACAATTAATTGTAAAGCGGTTTATATTAAGAGAAATAATGTGGATGTATATGTTTATAAGAATATAATGCAATAAAAATTATAGGGGGGGGAGAAATTATAATTTGTTCTGCCTTCATTGCTAGAAAAAGTAACTCATCTCAACATTTGTTGGGTCTACTCTCCTCCTCCAGAAATAGTAACTTGTTATAATTAAACTGCATGGTTTTTAACTTTCATGCTCAGGAGAAGACTCGCTGGAATCTATTGTTTAGTTTCAACAAAATCCCATGGTGAGTCTACTCTAGTCTATGAGTAAATCCAACTGATTCAATAGGTCTACTCTAAACAATAGGATTAAGGGCTCCTCTTTTGTCTGCCCTCAGGGGTCTCCTATAAATCCAACTGAGTCTGGAGGTGGGACATATTTCTTTTTTTCCTTTTTTTTAATTCCAAACTCTCTCCCAGGAAATCTCGACACGGTATCTGTAATTCTGAAAAGGAATCCATCAGAGAACCAGGCAGGGCCTCACACTGACTCCATAAATTGTCTGCAAGGCAGGCCTGGGTGGAGGGCTGCCTGATTTATTTGCCCCATACTTTGTGCTCTGTGAGAGATGTCTGCAGACTTGAGCCTTGTCTCCAGGCGGCAGAGAGACCCCCTCCTTCCATCTCCATGGCTCTCCAGGCAGAAGGAGCTTGCTTTTGTATAGATGGTCCACTGTTGAAAGTGGCTTGCTGTCTCAAACAGTTTGTGTGGACCCTTCAAAATCAAAATCAAAATCAAAATTACAATCCTGTTACTCATAGCCCAGAGCTTCCTACCAGTTCTGGGGAACCCAAGAGAAACATTCTTCTGGACACTTGCAGTGGTTCCACCACATAGAATCATAGAATTATAGCATTAGAAGAGGCTCCAAGGGTATCCAACCTAACACCATTCTTAGTTTTTTGTGTTTTTTTTCAGGCTCTGTGGCTCTGTTCTAGAAGAGCTTATTCATAACATTCACCAGCATCTGTGGCTGGCATGTTCAGAGAATGTTGGCATGGAAGAGAGTTGGTCCATATATACATGGAGACCACTCCTCCCTACCCGGTGTCATACAGTGTGTGTATACACACACACACACACACACACACACACACACACACAACTCTCTTCTATGCCAGCATTCTCTGAAGATGCCAGCCACAGACGCTGGCCAAAACATCAGGAATAAACTCTTCTAGAACATGGCCACATAGCCCAAATACCCCACAAAAAATTATGGATGCTGGCCATGGAAGTCTTCGACTTCACAACTCCATTCTACCACTGAGGAAGATACCCCTCTGTTTAAAAACTGTCTCTGTTTAAAAACCTCCAAAGAAGGAGACCCCACCACTCTTTGAGGCAGCATCTGCCACTGTTGAACAGCTCTTACCATCAGGAAGTTCTTCCTAATGTTTAGATAGAATCTCTTTTCCTGAAGTTTGCATTCATTGCTCTAGGTCCTGTTCTCTGGAGCAGCAGAAAACAAGCTTGCTCCCTCCTCAATATGACATCCCTTCAAATATTTAAACAGGGTTACCATATCACCTCTTAACCTTCTCTTCTCCAGGCTAAATATACCAAGGACTCTTTCGGACGTGGGAAATTGGAAGTATAATCCAAGGGCAATCCAAACGCAATCCTGGGGTTTCACATTATTGCGAATTAATTCTTCTCACGCAAATTCGGGCAAAAGGTAAGTCACTCCGAATGCAATCATGGGTTTAACATTATTGCGAATTTAAGCTTCTCACGCGATTTCGGGCAAGGGGGGGGGGGCTATTTTCAGGTAATGGGAAGTAATTCTGAATGCCTTCCGAATGGAGCAGGGGTTCAGGTAAATTCGCTAAACAAGCGAATTTACATGAATCTGCATTGGCTCCATTCGGAATTGGGAGAAATTCCTCCCGTTTGAAAGAGTCCCAAGCCCTAAAAGGGCATGATACACCTGGCTGGAGACCACCAAGCCCTCCAAGGAGCAGCTTAAGGGCAAGATGGTAGTCATGCTTCAGTATTTGAAGGGAGGTTGTATCGAGGATGGAGCAAGTGTCTTTTCTACATTGCTCCAGACATGGAGCAGCAGATTCAAGCAACGGGAAAAGAGATTCCACCTCAACATTAGGAAGAACTTCCTGATGGTAAGAGCTCTTTAACAGTGGAAGATGTGGTGGAGTCTCCTTCTTTGGAGAGTTATTAAACAAATGCTAGATGGCCATATGATGGGAGTGCTTTGGTTGTGTATTCCTGCATGGCAGAATGGGGTTGGACTGGATGACCCTTGGGGTCTCTTCCAACTCTATGATTCTAGGATAGGTCAGGCTCTTTCTGCTCAATCTCCTTGTGGATCCCAACGTGGGCTTGCAAAAGTGCAGCACAACCCACGCAGGAACGGGACATCAAAACATAACAGTTAAACCCCCAGTTCCAAATCTGTAAGATTTATTAAGGAGAGAGGTGAGGAATGCAGGAGTATTAGGAGGGTAGGATAAAAAGAAACAAAAAAGTTAATTTCGAAGGATATAGCAGGGTCATCCTGGATCTCACCAAAGGCATCTCTCTGGTGTAGTATTCTGTTCCCACAATAACCTCTAGGAAGCCCACAGCCAAGACCCAGCATGAAGAAGTTACTTTATTTAGATGAGAGTAGTAAACCTCATCTAATACTATTTTTCCCCAGATAATGATATTCAAGGTATTACTTCCTCCTGCCTTATATATAACCATTTGACTAGTAGCCATTGATAGCCCTGTTTGCCTCCATGAATTTGTCTAATCCCATTTATAGTCATCCAAATCAGTGACTAGAGAGCCAGTGAGATGTAGTGGTTTGTGTGTTGGACTCGGACTGGGGACCAGAGTTCGAAGCCCCATTCAATTTTGGAAACCCATTGGGTGACCCTGAGTGAGTCACACATTCTCAGCCCCAGAAAACCCCAAGATAGGTTTGCCTGAGGGTTAGCATAATGACCAGGGTTTGATTCCCAGCTCAGCCAGGAAACCCACTGGGTGACCATGGGAAGTCACACTCTCTCAGCCTCAGGGGAAGGCAATTGTCAGCCTCCTCTGAACAAATCGTGCCAAGAAAACCCCATGATAGAGTTGCCACAAGTCAGAAATGTGCACAACGCACACAGAGACATGACAGAAATGACTGGAAGGCACGCAACAACAACTCATTCATCCATCATCCCTCAAGCCTTTTCAAGGTATATGTGTTCTTGGCAAGATTTGTCCGCAGGGGGTTGCCTTTGCCTTCCTCTGAGGCTGAGAGAGTGTGAGGGAGAGAGGTGCAGGAAGAGGTACTTTGCATGACATACACATTTTTTCACTCAGTCTTTGGCTGCTGAACTACCCTGAGCAATTGTCCAACGTGAGGCTATTGACATTAAAACTACATTTTATCTGACACATTGTTTCAGGAGGTGAGAATTAGGTAGGGATTGCTTGCCAAACCTTTCTGCACCTGACACCTCACCAAAGGTGTTCCATTTCACGAAACAGCAGAAACAATCATGAATCCCAACACGTTCCCTTACTGATCCGGGACCACACTATAAATATCTTGTTTCAGAAGCTAAGTTGGGTCAAGCCTGGTAGTCCTTGGATGGGAAACTACCAAGAAACAGCAAATATCTCCAGGTAGGGCTTAGAAAATAATCTTACCAAAAACCCTGCAGAGCTATGATTGACAGCAAGACTTATGTCAATACAAAGCTTGATGGATCAATGGTCGAATCTCAATTATAAAGGCAGATTTCCATTTTCTCAACCCGCTTTTCAGGCAAACTGTTCACTAGTACATGTTTGGGATTGTATATCTTGGACACTGTAGACATCATGCTATTTGACATCACTTTAAGTGCTGCAACCCCATCCTCGGGATTTTGTAGTTTGGTGAAGCACCTGCACACTTTGTCAGAGAAAGCAAAAGACCCTGTAAAACTACAAATCCCAGGATTCCATAGGATGAGGCTACAGCACTTAAAGTGGTGCCGAACTGAATTATTACAGTGGTCCCTTGGGATCTGTTGGGTTTTGGTTCCAGGAATAACAAAATCCATGGATGCTCAAGTCCCAATAAACATAATTGTGTAGTAAAAAATAGTGTTCCTTATATAAAATGGCAAAATCAAGCTTTGTGTTTGTGTTTGGGAACACGTGTGTGTGTATATATATGAATATTTTCAAGCCATGGATAAATAATCCATGGATACAGAGGGCCAACTCTATTACAATGTAGATGAACTCTACAAAAGGATGAACCCTGTTATATTGGATTCTTCAAAAGAAGCTTTAAAACGGCTTCACAATGCCTGTTTCAAAGTGCCATATTTAATGGATCAAATCTTGAGCAATTAAACAAACACACACATACACACCCATGTGCAGGAAAACACCCTGGAGAATAAAATAGATTCTTAGCCTGGTTTTGTCCTACACGCTCAACAGTGGATCAGATCTTGAGCCATTGCTACACACACATCCATGTGCAAGAAAACATCCTGATAACAAAATAGATTTTGAACCTGGTTTTGTCCGATACACTCAACAATGGATGAGATCTTGAGCCATTGCACACACACATTCATGTGCAAGAAAACATCCCGATGTGAATAAAATAGGTTCTGAGCCTGGTTTTGTCCCACACAGTCAACAAGACCTTATGCCAGGTTGCATAACCTCTCAACCTTTTCATTTTTGGAATACCATATATGCTCAACAATAAGTCAACCTCATGTATAAGTTGAGGGCAGGTTTTGGGGCCAAAAATATAGATGTGGATAAGTCGAGGGTAAAATCCTAGGGTCATGAAACAAAGGATGTAAAGGATGATGCAAAGAAAGATTATGCCAAAGAAAACAGAACAGTCCGGCCAGAGAGAGGAGAAGGAGAGGAGCTGCTTGGCAGCCATTTTGGGACCGTGTGCTTGAGACCGTGTGCTTGTTGCTGAAGGGGAGGAGCTTCTGTGAGTCACATCTGTGAGTCACAAGGGGGCGGAGCTAGCAGACTAGCTTTATATACCACCTTCCAGAGCCTTCCAGAACAGTCCGGCCAGAGAGAGGAGAAGGAGAGGAGCTGCTTGGCAGCCATTTTGGGACCGTGTGCTTGAGACCGTGTGCTTGTTGCTGAAGGGAAGGAGCTTCTGTGAGTCACATCTGTGAGTCACAAGGGGGCGGAGCTAGCAGACTAGCTTTATATACCACCTTCCAGAGCCTTCCAGAACAGTCCGGCCAGAGAGAGGAGAAGGAGAGGAGCTGCTTGGCAGCCATTTTGGGACCGTGTGCTTGAGACCGTGTGCTTGTTGCTGAAGGGGAGGAGCTTCTGTGAGTCACATCTGTGAGTCACAAGGGGGCGGAGCTAGCAGACTAGCTTTATATACCACCTTCCAGAGCCTTCCAGAACAGTCCGGCCAGAGAGAGGAGAAGGAGAGGAGCTGCTTGGCAGCCATTTTGGGACCGTGTGCTTGAGACCGTGTGCTTGTTGCTGAAGGGAAGGAGCTTCTGTGAGTCACATCTGTGAGTCACAAGGGGGCGGAGCTAGCAGACTAGCTTTATATACCACCTTCCAGAATTTTAGAATTTTAGTTTTCTTTAACTGAACAACTCTGCTCAAGTGGCATTAGACTTTGCAGTATGGACAACGAGGGATCTGCCGCAGTCACCTGCAACTCTTGTGGGATGTTTCTCTTCTTGCCTACAGAAGTGGAGAACTTCACATGCACCAAGTGCAAGTTGGTGGCACTCTTGGAGGAGAAAGTGCAGCAGCTGGAGTCCAGAGTAGCTACACTTCAGCAGATTAGGGAACAAGAGGATTTCCTGGACACAATAGAACTAACCATCTTGGATGAGTACCATGCAGAGGAAGATGCTAGGGTGGAAGAGGTCACTTGCCAAACAGAGGAGGCAGACAGCTGGAGGAAGGTCACAAAGAGAAGTAAACCAAGAAGGAATTGTTCGGGGAGCTTGCAGCTAGAGAATCGATTCGAAGCGCTTTCCCTTATCAAGGAGGATGAAGAAGAGCAGCATGGACAGACTTCAGGGACGGAGCAGGGGAGCCTGAGAGTCCCACCCGAGGAAACAGTCGCTGCTAAGCCTCGGAGGAGGCGTGTGGTCGTAGTGGGGGACTCCTTGCTGAGGGGTACAGAAGCAGTGATTTGTAGGCCTGACAAGATGTCTCGAGAGGTGTGTTGTCTTCCAGGTGCAAAGATCCGGGATGTGACAGAGAGGCTGACAAGACTGGTCAAGCCTACTGACCAATACCCCTTCCTTTTGGTCCACGTGGGAACTAATGATACTGCAAGACACAGCATTCAGAACATCAAAAGGGATTACGAGGCGCTTGGTAGGAAGCTGAAAGGAATGGATGTACAGGTTGTCATCTCGTCTCTTCTGCCAGTTGAAGGGCATGGTCCAGGAAGGGAGAGGAAAATAGCAGATGTGAACAACTGGCTTCGCAGATGGTGCCGCCGAGAGGGATTTGGATTCTTGGATCATGGGTTGCGGTTCCATGAGGAGGGACTTCTTGCAACAGACGGGTTGCATCTCACGCCAGTTGGAAGAAATGTTTTTGCCAACAGTCTCAAGAACTTGATCAGGAGAGCTTTAAACTGAGTTCCGAGGGGAAGGGAGACAATATTAAGGAAGGCAAAAGGGATGGCGAAAATAGTCAAACTGACATAGAGGAAACAAGGCAAACAGTGCAAGGACCCAATAGTGGGAGGCAAAAAAACTTGCACAGGCAGCAAGTAAAAGGGAACCATGGTCTGCGATGTCTCTACACTAATGCACAGAGCATGGGAAATAAGCAAGATGAACTCGAACTCCTAGTACAACAAAGCAAATATGATATAATAGGCATCACTGAAACCTGGTGGGATGAGTCTCATGGTTGGAATGTGGAAATAGAGGGGTATAACCTTATTAAGAGAAATAGGCCAAACAGGAAAGGAGGAGGAATAGCACTATATGTCAGAGATATTTACACCAGTGAAGAGATCCTGGGCATCAATCATGGAAGCCAGGTGGAGAGCATCTGGATAAGAATCAAAGGGGAGGGAAACAACAAGGGTGTTACGGTGGGAGTCTACTACAGACCCCCAAGTCAGACTGAGGAATTGGATGATATCTTTCTAGAACAGATGACCACACAGTCAGAAAAGAGAGATGTAGTAGTGATAGGCGACTTCAACTATCCTGATATTTGCTGGAAGTCAAACTCAGCAAAATCCTCAAGGTCTAGCAAATTCCTCACTTGCCTGGAAGACAATTTCATGGTCCAAAAGGTGGAAGAGGCAACAAGGGGGTCAGCTATTTTAGATCTGATCCTAACCAACAAGGATGACTTGGTTAATGGGGTGCAAGTGGTGGGATCATTAGGTGGAAGTGACCATGTTCTCCTGGAGTTTGTAATACAGTGGAAAGGAGAAGCCAGGCAGAGTCAGACACGCATCCTAGACTTTAGGAGAGCGGATTTCAGTAAACTTAGAGAAGTATTGAGGGCGATTCCATGGTCAGAAATACTAAAAGATAAAGGAGTTCAGGACGGATGGGACTTTCTCAAAAGGGAGATACTGAAGGCACAATTTCAAACAGTTCCAGTGAGAAAGAAAAACGGGAGGTGTCTCAAGAAACCAGGATGGATGACTAAGGAACTTTCAACCGAGCTAAGTTTGAAACGGAACATGTATAAGAAATGGAAAAAGGGGGAAATCACGAAAAAGGAATTCAAAGAAATAGCAGGCATGTGTAGGGGTAAAGTCAGAAAAGCTAAAGCGCAGAATGAACTCAGGCTTGCTAGAGAGGTTAAGAACAATAAAAAGGGCTTTTTTGGATATGTCCGCAGCAAGAGGAAGAAGAAGGAAACGGTAGGGCCACTGCGTGGAGAAGATGGCAAAATGCTAACAGGAGATAGAGAAAAGGCAGAATTACTCAACACCTTCTTTGCCTCAGTCTTCTCAGAAAAGGCAAAGGGTGCTCAACCTGAGGATAATGGAGCAGAGAACAGAATAGGGGAATTTCAGCACAGAATAAGTAAAGAGATAGTAGAGGAACACCTTGTTAATCTAAATGAATTTAAGTCTCCGGGACCAGATGAACTCCATCCAAGGGTATTAAAAGAACTGGCAAAAGTAATATCGGAGCCATTGGCAATCATATTTGAAAACTCCTGGAGAACAGGAGAGATCCCAGCAGACTGGCGAAGGGCAAACGTTGTCCCCATCTTCAAAAAGGGGAAAAAAGAGGATCCCAACAATTATCGTCCAGTTAGTCTGACATCAGTTCTAGGAAAGATTCTGGAGCAGATCATTAAACAAAGAGTCTGTGAACATCTAGAAGGCAATGCCATAATCACAAAAACTCAACATGGGTTTCAGAGAAACAAGTCATGCCAGACAAATCTAATCTCTTTCTTTGATAAAATTACCAGTTTGGTAGACGAAGGGAATGCTGTGGATATAGTATATCTTGATTTCAGTAAGGCCTTTGACAAGGTTTCCCATGACATTCTTGCAAACAAGCTTGTAAAATGTGGGCTAGACAAAGGAACTGTTAAATGGATCTGTAATTGGTTGACTGGCCGCACTCAAAGGGTGCTCAACAATGGCTCCTTTTCATCCTGGAGAGAAGTGACCAGTGGGGTCCCACAGGGCTCTGTCCTGGGCCCAGTGCTATTCAACATCTTTATCAATGACCTGGATGACAGAATTGGGAGCATACTTATCAAATTTGCAGATGACACCAAATTAGGGGGAATAGCTAATACCCCAGAGGACAGGATCAAGATTCAAAATGACCTGAATAGACTAGAAAGCTGGGCCAAAGCTAACAAAATGAAATTCAACACAGAGAAATGTAAGGTATTGCACTTAGGGCGGAAAAATAAAATGCACAGATATAGGATGGGTGACACCTGGCTGAATGAAACTACATGTGAAAGGGATCTAGGAGTCCAAGTAGACCATAAGTTGAACATGAGTGAACAGTGTGATGCGGCAGCTAAAAAGGCCAATGCTATTTTGGGCTGCATTAATAGAAGTATAGTGTCTAGATCAAGAGAAGTAATAGTGCCACTGTATTCTGCTTTGGTCAGGCCCCACCTAGAATATTGTGTCCAGTTCTGGGCGCCACAATTCAGAAAGGACATTGAGAAACTGGAGCGTGTCCAAAGGAGGGCGACAAAAATGGTGAAGGGTCTGGAAACCATGCCCTATGAGGAACGACTTAGGGAGCTGGAGATGTTTAGCCTGGAGAAAAGAAGGTTAAGAGGTGACATGATAGCCCTGTTTAAATATTTGAAAGGATGTCATATTGAGGAGGGAGCAAGCTTGTTTTCTGCTGCTCCAGAGAACAGGACCCGGAACAATGGATGCAAGATACAGGAAAAGAGATTCCACCTGAACATTAGGAAGAACTTCCTGACAGTAAGGGCTGTTCGACAGTGGAACGCACTTCCTCGGAAGGTGATAGAGTCTCCTTCCTTGGAGGTCTTTAAGCAGAGGCTGGATGGCCATCTGTCAGGGATGCTTTGATTTGGATTTCCTGCATGGCAGGGGGTTGGACTGGATGGCCCTAGTGGTCTCTTCCAACTCTACGATTCTATGATTCTATGATTCTATGAAAACAGAAAATTCTGGCAGGCATAACTGTTGATGCTTGTCCTAAAGGCTGAATGGATGAGATAGTAGAGGAGATCCATGCTTCTTTTTGTTACTCCCAGCATGGACTAAGCTCTTGCTTTTTACCACTCTGTTCAGAGAAAGGGGATGACTCCTTTTTTATATATATAGTATCTAAAAGTTAAAGTACTTACATTGACCCGTGGATAAGTCGACCCAGATTTTTTGGGTCGATTTTTGGACTAAAATGTCTAGATTTATACATGAGTATATACAGTACATGATGGTCTGGATCTTCTCACCCGCTTCCCCCTCTCCTTCTTCTTTGGTCTTCTGGAGCTGCTGACCTTATCTATGGGGCACAGGGACTCATAAGCCCATTTTCACACTCCCTCATTCTCTCCTACGGCCCTCAAGCCAGGCTCACATTACCCGCCAGTGAAAAGCCAGCCACCTCTTGGGTGCAATTGGTCTCCTGCAGCAGACTCTCGCTGGCGGGCCGACAAAGTAGCTCTCAACCTAGCCTTATAATCTTTCCCCCACCTTCCCTGGACCCACAAGGTGTAGAGCAGATGGTACTGAGTCCCCGGGTCCAGTACTGGAAGCCTTTTGCCCACACTCTTCACTATTCCAAGGGAGGCTTTAAATTCATTGAAATGCTCACTGGGTTCTTCTTGCCGCCCCATGCCTCTACCTCCCTGCTTCTGCTGGGGCCTATAAATCTGACAGTGCAAAAGCTGTTCCCTGCTTTGTTTCCTCATCAAGTAGGACTCGGTGTTTTTGTTGGAGGGCTGGACCGGCAAAACCTTTTCTCAAGCACCTGCTCCTCCGCCTGTACGGTGCATTCCTAAGCAACACCAGAGACTTGATACACATCTGGGAGTTCTCTGTATGTTGCTGCCCACCTCCCCACCCTTCTTCCCAGAGGCTTTGTGAATTCCTGCACAATCCCCCCACCCCACCCCCAGCTGTCATTCCCTACCTTGTTTCTTTTATTGGTACTATGCGGCTCTGAATGCAAAGGTGCAAACGCCTCGGGGTCCATGGAGCAGATCTGGCCCCCTTGGAGGCTCACTCTGGGCATCTGAGTTTTCCCAAAAGGTTGTGCCAACTCCCCAGCTTCTAAATATTTCCCATTACACCCTCCCCCACTTCTAAAGGGCTGCAAATCTCCTCCCAAGTTTGACTTACTGGCAGTAAGACCATGGCATCATAGAGTTGGAAGAGACCACA
Source organism: Urosaurus nigricauda (assembly GCA_034509955.1). NCBI lineage: Eukaryota > Metazoa > Chordata > Lepidosauria > Squamata > Phrynosomatidae > Urosaurus > Urosaurus nigricauda. Next base: position 2,329,298 of record JAOEGL010000008.1, on the reverse strand, counting down.
AGGGCCAAGCAGTCCAACTCTCTACCATGTAGAAAGACACAACTGAAGCAGCCCAGGCAGATGGCCAACAAGCCTCTGATTAAAAACCTGCAAAGAAAGAGACTCCACCACCCTTTGAGACAGCATCTTCCACTGTTGAACATCTTTTACTCCCAGGAAATTCTTCCTAATGTTTAGGTGGAATCTCCTTTCCTGTAGCTGGCATCCATCGCTCTGGGTCCTGTTCTCTGGAGCAACAGAAAACAAGCTTGCTCCATCCTCCATATGGCATCCCTTCAAATATTTAAACACAGCTACTATGTCACCCCTTAACCTTCTCTTCCCCAGGATACACATACATAGCTCCCTAAGACGCTCCACAGAGGGATTGGTGGTTTCCAGACCTTACACCATTTTGGTCACCCTCCTCTGGATATGCTTCAACTTGTCCACATCCTTTTTGAATTGTGATGCCTGGAACTGGACACAGGATTCCAGATGAGGTCTGATTAAAAAAAAAAAAAGTGGCACTGTTACCTCTCTCAATCTATATATATTGTATACTTGTTCCTGCAACCACATGGAGCAACCATGACAGTGAAGGTTCAATGAACATGCTTAGCATGCCAGGCTATGGACCTGCTCCTTCTGAACGACGTTGACCCCAGCAACCTGCCTAATTCCAAGACCTGGGAACTTTTCACCCCCAGGACCTCAACCTTACCAGGATTCAATTTCTGTTTATTTATTTTACCATGAGCTACTTCATTGCTAGCTGTCTCTCCACTTGTCTCTTTCCCCACATTTAGTTGCCAGCCTTTCCCCCACCATTTTTTTTCCTGTGCTGTAAAAATAACCAAACCATTGAAATATGTAAAGCTCAGAAGGATTTGGTGCTTTAGCTTCTGAGCATCTGGATTTATCTTTGGGAAAGGAGCAGCGACTCGGGGAGGGATCGGCAAGATTGGCTCCTTTGCTTGCTCAGCTTTTGCTGGGCTAGCTCCCAAGGGGCTCAGTGCCAGTGCACTGTCTGTTAGTCTTTAAGCTCTCTAATATTAGCATGTCCCTGGAGGAAAGGAATCAAAGGGCAGCTGAGGAACTCTTGTCTGACTATATGGCCTGTCTTGGCAGGATTTGGGGACATCTGATAGGATAGGCCAGGGATGGAAGGTTAAAACAGAGTATGCTTGATATATATATATGTCTACCCAAGTTCTTCCATCATTTCTGATGGAGCATAGGAGTGCAACCCTTCCACTGTGCTGCCATCCCATCTGCAACACCTGTTTAGCTGGAAGAGATCATAAGGGCCATCCAGTCCAACCATGCAAGAAGATACAACATAGAATCATAGAGTTGGGAGACACCATAAGGGCCATCCAGTCCAACGATGCATGAAGATACAATATAGAATCATAGTATTGGAAGAGACCATAAGGGCCATCTAGTCCAACCATGCAAGAAGATAAAAGATAGAATCCTAGCATTGGGAGAGACCATAAAGGGCATTCAATCTAAATATGCAAGCAGATACAATATAGAATCAAAGAGTTGGGAGAAACCATAAGGGCCATCCAGTTCAACCATGCAAGAAGATACAATATAGACTAATAGTATTGGAAGGTGTTTTGCTGCTTAGAGCCCAATCTGACCTGCTGAAATAATGACGTTTGACACCACTTTAACTACCACAGCTCAATGCTATGTGTAGGTTGCTGACAGAGAAGGCTAAATATCCCACAAAACTACAGATTCTAGAAACGTATAGCATTGAGCCATGGCAGTTAAAGCGGTGTCGAACTGCATTCTTTCTGCAGTGCAGATGAGGCCTATATGATCTCTAGATCTTAGTGGGACCAAGGCCTGGCTAAGCAACCAATGTTGAAAGATTTGGATGCAAGGTGCTTGTCGACATCCTTACATCCCTGTGCCATTCTCCTTTGCTCCCTGGATCCCCATCTTTATTCAACCGAGAGCTTGTGCCGGGTAGGGAAGGCAGCTCGCTGACCCCCCCCCCCTGCAGCTGTTCCTCACTGCCTGTGTGAGCTTTATTGTTTGCCTGTTGAGGTGTGAATGAAGTAATGGACCTTCTCGGTCACTACATCCATCTCGGGCTGACAGGCTGCCTCAGACACATTGTGTTGGGCTCGCTCTATATAAACCCTGTCACCTTGCCATCTCTGAACAGGCGGCTTCCTCTGGGAACCCTGTGTAAGCAGCCTCTTCTGGGCAACAATCGGCCAGCCTCGTCTGCGCTTTGTAAATCACAGCTGCTTTTATGGAAAGCCTGCAGGCCTGCACTGAGCATGTCATTTTGGTCACAGGAGCTGCATCTTGCCCTGGTCTCTCTGTAGCTGACAGCGGTGTCCAGAGTGAGAAGGATGGGCAACTAGTTGGTTTAGTGCAAAGGTGGGAAAATGAGGCCCTGGGGGCCCTGTGCATCCCCCCAGAGCTTTTTTTGGGGGGGGGGGGGGGGGTCCACAACATCTCCAGTTCCCTAGACTGTCCCTTTACAATACAGTCACCCCTCAAAGTCTGCAGACTTGAAAATCCACAGAGGGGTAACCGCCATAAACGTCAATGGGGTGTGCACCCATGCATGCACGCATCCCATTCAAGCCTATGGGGCTTCAATATGTGCGAGTTCTGGAACTCGTGGGGGGGGGGCAATCCAACTGTAATAGAAACACAGAATAAAATCATAGACTTGGAAGAGACCTCAAGGGCCATCCACTCCAATCCCCTGCCATGCAGGAACACAGAATCAAAGGACCCCCAACAGATGGCCATCCAGCCTCTGTTTCTAAATCTCCAAAGAAGGAGACTCCACCATTCTTCAAGGGAACATTTTCCACTGTCAAACAGCTCTTATTGTCTGCATGTTCCTCCTAATGTTGAGGTGGAATCTCTTTTCCTGCAGCTTGCATCTATTGCTCTCTGTCCTATTCTCTGGAGCAGCAGAAAACAAGCTTGCTCCATCCTCAAGAAGACGTCCCTTCAAATATTTAAGCACAATCATCATGTCACCCCTTAACCTTTTCTACCTTAGAGTAGCTTACAATTCATTCCTTACTCTACTTTAGTAAATACAAGCCTTAGGTCCCAAACAGAGTTGCAAGGAAGGAGACTCCACCATTATCCTAGGCAGCATCTTCTACTGTCAATCAGCTCTTACCATTTTTTATTTTAATTTTAATAAAACTTATTATTTTAAATTTAACTTCTATTTTATAATGTTGTTATTTAGTTTTAAGGTAAGGATTAAGGGGATTATGTAATTTTTAGTTATGTATGTATTATGTATTTTAGTTATGTATTTTTATTGTAACCCGTCTATATCCTTCTGGAGAGGCGGGATATAAATAAAACATTATTATTATTATTATTATTATTATTATTATTATTATTATTATTTTCCCACCTCTGCTCAAGGCTCAAGGTGGGTTACAATGCATTAAAATACAAACTACAGCTGCTCATCCCAACTGGAAGACAATATAGCGTTGACATATCAAGCCGACCTTGGTGCAATGGATTTACAAAAGGTGGGATGTACATTTCTTTCCAGGAAATAAACAAAACACCTGTTTCTTGTGGGAGGAAAAAAGAAAAACCAATTATGTACAAATTTTACACAGGGTAAGCCCTATGTAGAGCTGACATGGAACTGTAATAGATCTTAAAGTGACCAAGCCCTGTCTAAGCAACCAATATTGAAAGCTTTAAATGCAAAGTTCTTGTTGACATCCTGACATCCCTGTGCCTTTCTTTGCAATGATTCTCATCAGTGCAAGATCCTTCTCATTTCAGTTACCTGAAAAGCATGTTTTGGACCAATTCAGCAGGGAATATTTTTGAATATTCTTTCCATCTCTGTTCAGCATCCCAATCTGGTTGGAGCCACTGGTCGCTTTGGGTTAGTAATGTCAAATATAATGAGCCGAGCACCTGCTGACATGCCTCCCTCTAGTTTTTGCCACTTTCCCAGTTAAGCCTTGAGCGTCAGAAAAACCAAGCCTGACCCTTTGGGTATTGCAATCCAAGCACTCTCTTCTTGCCCTGTGGCACTTGGCTGGCCTTGTGCTTTCCAGCCCACCCTCTGGAGACCATCGCTGTGATATGTAGACCTCATTAAACGGGGATCAAGCCTGCCGTGGTTTGGTTTCCAACACCCAAATGGTGTTGCTCGGCTCTGATTTTCTTCAGCTTGCAAACTGGCGAGGGAAAAAGGCGGGAGGGAACCCACAAGGTTGCCCCACCTCACCTTTGCAGTGTCTTTGATTTATTGGGTCCACTTGGACATTTTAAATAGAGTATTAAGTGCAATAAATGTAGATCATGTTCCTAAATATTCAGTGAGTTATGCCCCGGTCCCTTCCCCAGGGCAGAGTTCATAAATCCTCTGTATGTAGAGCTGTCATGGCACTGTAATTGTGATGTAGTTGAGAGAAAGGAGCGGAGTGAGAAGGAGCAGATGAGGCAAGGAAGGGGACGACGGCATGCGGGGCAGAACTAGGGCAGACTGCCAGAAGGGCAAGATAGCGGTATGGAGGCCACACAGCCTGCAGTACTTCAACACCTTCAGGGCTGCACATGCCTGGGAAAGGCCCCTGGCATGGCCAGAAGGCTAATGGATTCTGTACAAATGCTGTTCAGATCATTTGGTGGAACTGATCTTGGATAGCCCCCATTTCAGATTATGGAATGATCAATCACCTCTTGTCCCTCAGTGACTTTTTCATTGTGTCATAATCCTGTCCCATCCCATTTTCACATTATTATTATTATTATCCTTTATTTATATAGCGCTGTAAATTTAAACAGTGCTGTACATACAATCTTAAATTAGACACCTTGCCCCGTGTGTTTCTTTTTTTAAATGCATGAAAACCCACATCTATATTTGGATGCAATTTCTCTCTAAAATAAAGTGGACCCTTGGTATTTGCTGGGGTTTGGTTCCAGGACACACACACACCACCACCACCACCCCATCCCCCACCTTCCGGATACTAAAATCCATGGATGCTCAATTCCATTCCAATACAATGGGGTACTATCATTACTATTATAGTGGATCTGCTGAGGTTTACTACTAGGACTCGCTATGGACACCAAAATCCATGGATGCTCAAGTCCCATATGATACAATGGGGTATTTTTATTATTACTATTATAGTGGGGCCTTGGTATCTGCTGAGGTTTGGTACTAGGAACCTCCATGGATACTAAAATCCATGGATGCTCAAGTCCCATTCAATACAATGGGGTATTATTACTATCACTAATAATATTATTAGTGGGTCCTTGATATCTGCTGGGGTTTGTTTCCAGGAATCCCTATGGATACCAAAATCCATTGATGCTCAAGTCCCATTAAATAGAATGGCCTAGTAAAATGGTGTCCCTTACATAAAATAGCAAAATCAAGGTGGGCTTTTTGAAATTGATATATTTTCTGAATATTTTCCAATTGTGAATGCTTGCATCTGTGGATAAAGACATCCATGGATACAGTGGGCCGACTGTGGACATCTTTTTTGTGGTACTTTGGGCCCTTGGTATCCTCTGTGATTTGGATACTGCATGGATACCAAAATCCATGAATGTTCTAGTCCCATTCTATACAGTGGGGTAGGAAAATGGTGTAAAAGCCAGGTAAAAAGCATGTGCGAGAGACTGGTTGGGCGAGAGGGTGAGGTGGGCAGCTCATGTTTTTTGTCCTGAGTGTGACACAACATGGCACTTTAATCATGATGGATTTGCAACATAAATCCAGGTTGCAAGGCATGCCTACTAAGTGAGTTTTGGCCATTCTTGCCCTGTTTGAGCCTCTCCCTCTGGGATGAACCAGATTGAAGGGAATTAAGACTCAGAGGCCAAATGGAGCTGGAGTGCAGCAAAGGAATGTCTGGTTCAGCTTTAAATAATAATAATAATAATAATAATAATAATATATTTTTTTTTATTTATAGCCTGCTTCTCTGTATCCAATTGGAGCAGGTTACATCAATTAAAAAATACAAGATAAAATATACACAACCCATACCCAACCACCCGCCCCTTAAAATTGAATTAAACTAACATCAATTAAAACGACACAGTAAAATTACAATTTAAAACAGCAACCCATTGCATAGACATCAGGGTCAAGATGTTAAAGTGTTAATGGGAGAGCTTAACCCAAACAGAGCCGGGAGGTTAAGGACTTTCTGGGAAGGCCTGCCGGAAGAGATGCGTCTTCAAGGCTTTTTTAAAGCAATCAGAAGATGTAATAAGACACATCTCGTCTGGCAGGTCATTCCATAGCCTGGGAGCAACAGCCGGAAAGGCCCTCTGGGAGGTCTGCATCAGTCTAGTCTTCATAGGGGCTTTCTAGATTGGCAGGAAAGTGTGACATGAAGTTGCCTTTTCCTTAATGCTTAGCAGCTGCACCGCAGCCTTTAGATGGAGCTGCGCTGTTCCGCAGTTTTTAAAAAAGAAGCTGGGAAAACCAGCACCGTTTTAAAGGTGCTTCTTCCCCCCTAAAACGTAAAAAAAGCATTTTCATGGCACACTTTCTCTTTTTCTCATCTAAAGGCTAGACTTTCATGCAACCATGAACATACTTCTTTTTGCCAATCTAGATCAGGCCATAGGCTGCAACAGGTTCCTCCCAGAAGACCGGAGTGTGAAGGGGGGGGGGGGTTCGTACGGGAGGAGGCGGTCCCTCAGATAAGATGGACCCAAGCCATGTAGGACTTTAAAGGTTAAAACCAACACTTCGTACTGCGCTCGGAAACTAATCGGCAGCCAGTGGAGAGATTTGAGCACCAGTGTTATGTGCTCTCTCCTCGATGTTCCCGTGACAAGCCTGGCTACCATATTCTGAACTAACTGAAGTTTCCGAGTTAGGCACAAGGGTAGACCCATGTAGAGCGCATTACAGAAGTCCAATCGTGAGGTTACCAAAGCGTGTACCACTGACTCCAGGTTCTTTGGCTCCAGGAAAGGGTGCAGCTGGCAGATCAGCCGAAGCTGATAACAGGCACTCCTGACCCCCGCATTCACCTGACTAGTCATGTGAAGTGACGAATCGAGAAGTACCCCCAGACTGCGAACAGGGTCCTTCGAGGAGAGTGTGTCCCCATCTAGGACCGGGAGGTGTATTCCCAATCCTGGCTTTGGTCCTGTGACAGTTAGTACCTCCGTTTTGTCCGGATTGAGCTTCAACCTGTTTTCCCTCATCCAATCCATTACTGCCGCAAGACAGTCATTGAGAGGAGAGACCCCATCTGAAGTCTGGGCCGACGATCTTGTCATGGAGAGGTAGATCTGAGTGTCATCAGCTTTTGTGAAGGAAGATTTGGAACCCAGGATGCATACTGTTTCCGGAATACAATAACATCCAAAATCCACAAAACAGAGATATACCTTTAAATAAAATAAAATAAATAGTCCCAGAGAGAGAGAGAGAGAGAGAGAGAGAGAGAGAGAGAGCATTGTGCGACTTGAGCATTGGATGATGACTCTGAAGACCAGGGTTTGAATCTCCTCTCATTCATGAAAACCCACTGGATGACACTTTCTCAGCCTCAGAGAAAGCAAAAGGCAATTCCCTTGAGGCTTTACACTTCTTCCGGAGCAGAAGAGAAGGAGGTCTGATCAAAAGTCAGAAAAAGAGATCCATTTGGACTGCAGATCACAGAATCACTCAGCCTGCATAGCCATGGGATTCTGGGCTTTGTTGGCCTCATTCCCACTTACAAAAAAAAAAAAAAAAAAACAGTTTGCAATTTGAATCGATGGATCAATTTGACAGCAGAGCGTGGTTCCTATTACATTTGCCCCGATCCCATTCTTTCCCTATAAAATAACCCACTTGTGGTTCACATTCACAAATGAATCGGTTCAAAATGGACCCTCTCCAGCCGGACAAAGGGCAAATTTAAATAAATTGTGATCCACATCTGGTTCACACCTATGTGGAATCGATTTATCCAAAAAGATATGGAAAACATCAGCGTCAAAAAGCCGGGGGTTAAATGGGTCTAGCACGTGCCCCCCGAATCACTTCAGCAAATGGATTCAAGTGGGAATGAGGGTCATTTAAACAGGTTCAAACTGATTTGCGATCTGGTTTAAAAGGTAGTGGGAATCAGGCCCTAGTCTCAGTGAATCACTTCTCCAAGCTATGAGTGAAGACTCATTCCTGCTGTTCAGAAAATGGCTGTTTCCAATAGCACACTTGGGAAGAGTTGGCAAAAGTCAACTCACATTTGATCTAAAAATAACATTCAAGATTGTCAACACAGGGATGGATGTCTGGCTCCGTGAAGGTCCGAAAAGGACTGAAATCTTCTCAACTTGTAGGGACAAACAGGAGGAAAAGTCTGGCTGCACCAGCTACAAGCAAGGGCTAAGCCACATGGAGCGCCTGAGTCTGCGCAGGCTACTGCATCCCTGGAGCAGCTGAGCCAGGCGAGCCATTCATTACAGGACTGTGTCAACAGGTTGTACTGCAGTGTCTCATTAATCGCCAATCTGCTGAAATTTTTAAAGAGAAGAAAATAAACTCCAGCCAAGAGGCTGGATCTGCCTAGGATCTGCCCAGCGCTTGATCTGCCTGGATCAGATGTTATGTAGGTCTGCTCCAGACATAATGGCTGAGATCTTACCTTAGAAAAGTTAGGAAAAGGTTGCCCAGAAAAGCAGGCAAATAGTGGCATGGGGGCAGGATAGGGGCCATTTCACCTCTTTCCTCTGACATGGCTGCACCATGCATACATGCAGAGGTGCTGGTGGGTGCTGGGCAATGACACAAGCAAGTTGCATCTGAAGAAGTAGGTTGAAGTCTACAAAAATTCATGTTGCCAGCTTCTCTCTTTCAATTAGTCTCGAAAGTGGTGCAAGCTTCCTTTGTGTATCGTGCATTAATGGTTAATTTGGGAGTAGGTTTGGGGATGAAAAAAAAATTAACAATAGAAATAATGCTTTTACAAAATGGGTCTGGGAGCTTTGAGGGTCTTCCAGGGACTCTGAAGGACATAAATCGACATCACAAGGCTTGCATGATGCCCAGAAGACCTATTTTTCCCCTCCCTAACCTGCATTCAAGAGATGGTGCATAACAACTCCCAGGGTGGTTATGCAACTCTGTCTTGTTAATGCATTGTGATGTTGTGCCAGCAAATATTTGTGCACCTCTTCAAACAAAATCACATGAACAAGGCATGTGTGCATTGATGCGCAGTGGCACCACACGAGCAGCTCCCATTCTGCAACCTTGAAACTGACTACTGCTGGGATTCCGGTTCCTCCTGCAGGATATATAGAGGTTTGGTGCCGAAATGGCTGGATGTCACCTGGCTGGACATCTAGCACCAGAACTGGAGCCTGCACTGTCCTGACTACCCACTGTGAGGATGGGAGTAGGAATTGATATCTGGGTCATGTAAATATGGCTTCTGTCATCTCATTGTGACCATGCCACATGACTTTCATACCTTCCATTTTCCACATGAAAACTCAGACACATGTGTCCAAGCAACATCAGTGTGGACAAGATGTGTTTTTGTTTGTTGTTTTGTTCGTTCAAGTTGCTTCCGACTCATGGGGACCCTAAAGCGAACCCATCATGGGGTTTTCTTGGCAAGATGTGTTTCAAGGAGGTTTGCCATTGCTTTCCCTTGAGGCTGAGTGTGATTTGCCAAAGGTCACCCAGTGGGTTTCATGGCTGAGTGGGGAATCAAACCCTGGTCTCCAGGGTCATAGTCCAACACTCAAACCACTAAAACTCAAGATGTGTGGTCAAAGAACGTTATGAACTTATCACATTCTGTTTCCTGACACTGGAAAGAAAAGGAACGTCTCAGGGTTTTATTGAACCAAATTCTCTGCAAATGAGTAATATATCCTCCAACATTTCTTAGATGAAAACTGGGGCACATGTGGTCCTGAAACATCTGAGTGTTGTCAGGATGGTAGAAGTTATTACTGAGAAATAAAACACCTGGTAGAACAGGCCACAGCAGTTTGCTTTTGCCTTGAGACTACTGGGAAGGACAAGGCTCCACTCTCTCCCCTCCCTCTCACCTGCTGGGCTGACTGAGTGCAAGCAACATTTGCAGTTTGGAGCAACAGCAACAACAACTATTATTATTATTATTATTATTATTATTGTTATTATTATACACTTTGGAGCAGTTTGCATGCAGCAACTGAAGTCAGCAGAGGATACAAGAGAAAAGTGGAGGAAAAAACTAGGAGAGGATAAAAACAGCTGAAAAAGTGAAATGATAGACAATTGGAGAGCGTGGGCATGTTCAGCGTGGGTGACTGGCTTACACAGAATTCAAATATCATGCCCAATTGCCCGTAAGGATGATGAACTTAGACTTTGCCTCCATTTCTTACAGCAGCGATATAACAATAATATTTATTTATTTATTTATTTATTTCCTGACTCTCCAATACAATTGACAAGCAATCCTTGACTCCGTTGAATTTTGGAGTCACAGTCCTTCTTGGGGGCACCTGGCCTTCTCTATTTACATGGCAAGGATCCCAAACATCTGCCAGCTACCATATCTGTATCCAGCATTGCTGGATAATGCCGAGGATAAATCCAGCACTTTGGAAGCCAGTGCTGTAACAGCCCGGGTTATCACAACAGCTATAAATCCTCCCTGAATCCTGGATGGGAAATCTCATTATTTCTCTCCCTCCTAGGACTGGGAGACCTGGCAGAGCAACGGAGAAGCAGGATTGACTCAGTCCAGATCCAGCAAAAGCAAGTGACTCATTCTCTCCGTGGGATCCTTTCCTGCTTTGGCCCTTGAACTTGAAGGTCAGACCTCGTGTGCTGGACAAAGGAGCACGTGGGGATCCATGTGTTCCTTTTTAAAACCTGGACTGAATCTGTACAACTTTCTTTACCCTGGAAAATAAAGCTGGGAATTGTGTGGACTTTGGCTTGTATACATACCTGACCCTCTTCCCCCTTATCTTCCCAAACTGAAAAATATTTGCATGAAAATATTCATTTATGCTCCTTGAAACCTCCAGGGACTGTTCCTGGGTTAGTAACATTAGTGTGATGTTGTGGTTTGTGCATTGGACTACAACTTGGAGACCAGGGTTCGAATCCTGGCTTGGCAATGGGTTTCCACAGCCAAGCCAGGATTCAAACCCTGGTCTCCAGAGTTGTAGTCCAACTGTCTCTCAGCCTCAGAGGATGGCAATGTAAACTTCCCCTCGGAGGATGTCGAGGAGGATTTGAACCCTGGTCTCCAGAGTTGTAGTCCAACTGTATCTCAACCTAAGAAGATAGCAATGAAAACTTTCCTTCTGATGAAACTTGCCAAGAAAACCCCATAATAGGTCATAGAATCATAGAATCATGGAGTTGGAAGGGACCCCAAGGGTTATCTAGTCCTGCCATGAAGGAATTCACCATCAAAACACTTTCTTTTACAAGACCCAGAAGTCCATAGAATTCCATAGAACGCCGTCGCAGCATCTAAAGTGCTGTAAAACTGCATGATTTCTACAATGTAGATGCATCCTTAGCCAACATGGCTAATGGCCTGGGATGACAGCAGGCCAAAAATAGGTTGCCTATCCATGAATTTACAGTGCTATATAAATAAAGGTTAATAATAATAATAATAAAAATAATAATAATAGCAGTTCATTATTCCTACATTAAGTGAGCCAACATTCATCAGAGAGGGTAGAATCTATTGTATATTGCTATTTTATGTTCTGACTGTTTTACTGTAAGCTGCCTCAGTCCTAATCGGAGTAGGCTGGATATAAAATAAAAGATGATGATGATGATGATGATGATGATGATGATGATTGGTGGGTTGTTTGAAGAGGGAATTTTACTCAATTCACTAGACCTGAAGTGATGGGGACTGTATCAAGAGTCAGTGAAATAGTGAAATATTTCCCTTATATTTTAACTTACACAAACCAAGGTGGAGAGATTTGTGGGAGGACCATTTCTTCTCCTAGGCTGAGAATTCACCTTTTTTGCTGCTAGCCCTGATAACTGTGTGAGCAACATCCTTCTTCGTCAAGAAAGTAGTTTCTGCCTTCTTTGCCGGGTATCTATTTTTAAAAACAGGGCTTTTTATTCTTAGCCCCAGGTTTCCTCCCCTCGTTCCCCTCTCTCCCACCTTCTAACTACACATTGCATTCCCCACCAGGTTTGAAGGAAGAGCTCCAGGCCCTGGTTACTCGAGCGCCTGCCAAGTAATCTTTGGCGCTGGCAAACCGGTCCCAGCAGCTTTGCTGCCCCATGAAAAGCTCTGATTCAACGGCCTAAGCATGGAGTACCTGACACCTTTTGCAACACAAAGGCCTCTTTCTCCCTCCCGAGGCTCTCCGAGAGCTCTAGGGAAAGCAGCAAGCACAGAGGCAGAGCACAAAAGCTTTCAAAAGTGTGCGTGGGGGCGGGGGGGAATTGCGACAACGGTAACAATGCAATGTTTGTCTGAAGAGGGCACGTGGCAACCTGGAGCTCATGCACTCCCACAAAAGACTTGCCAAGGATGCTCAGGGGTAAAGATGCCAGCAGAACCCAGGCTCCATCCCAGTCCTGATCCTTGACTTCTGAAAGTGATCTTCAGCTCAGAATGATTTCATAAAGTCGTTGAACCTTAGAGCTGGGAGGGTCCACAAAGCTGGAAGGGTCAACTCCTTGCCATGCAGGAATACACGGCTATAACACTCCTGAAAGACGTACATAGAGAGATCTTGTCAGGCCTTAAGAAAGAAATTGGCAGCACGAGCTTTTGGAGACTTCAGACTACTTCCTCAGATGCATTTGGATTCCTGAAAGATGACTGTCTGACTTCTGTTTAAAGAACTCCACATCATAGTGGTTTGAGCATTGGACTATATATAGCTCATGTCATCAGGTCAGGAAAGGATTTGTACTAGTAGTGTGGTGTAGTGGTTCGTGTGTTGGACTATGGACCTTACCAGACATTGGAAATTGAAAGTATAATCTAATGGCAATCCGAACGCAATCATAGGGTTTCACATTATTGCGAATTAAAGTATCTCATGCAATTTCGGGCAAAAGGGAAGTCATTCTGAATGCAATCATGGGTTTTATGTTATTGCAAATTAAAGCATCTCAGGCAATTTCAGGCAATGGGGGGTCATTTTCAGGTAATGAAAAGTCATTCTGAATGTATTCCGAATGCAATTGGAATTCACATAAATTTGCTAAACTAGCAAATTCACGTGAATTCGAATTGGCACCAATTGGCTCTATTTGAAATAAAGAGAAATTTCTTCCATCTGATAAGGTCCTATGAATCTGATGATTGGTTGACCAGCCATACCCAAAGGGTGCTCAACAATGGCTCCTTTTCAACCTGGCGAGAAGTGACCAGTGGGGTCGCACAGGGTTCTGTCCTGGGCCCAGTGCTATTCAACATCAGTATTAATGACTTGGATAACAGAATTGGGGGCATACTTATCAAATTTGCAGATGACACAAAATTAGGAGGAGTAGCTAATACTCCAGAAGACAGGATCAAAATTCAATCAATAAGGTTGTTTCCACATCTTCAGTCATCTCAGGATCCCATGGTAGTTAAAATGGCGTCAAACTGCATTCTTTCTACAGTGCAGATGAAACAAGAAATCTTGGGGGTAGAATGCAGAGATACAGCCATGTCTGGAATATTGCTAGGCAAAGGGATCTTGTACCTTGTTTCCCCGAAAATAAGACAGTGTCTTATATTAATTTTTGCTCCCAAAAATGCGCTAGGTCTTATTTTAAGGGATGTCTTATTTTTCCATGAAGAAAAATTTGCATTAATTGTTGAACAAAAAAATGAACATTTATTATATACTGTATACATATTTATATACAAAAACTTTGCTAGGTCTTACTTTCAGGGGAGGCCTTATATGTAGCAATTCAGCAGAACCTCTACTAGGTCTTATGTTATGGGGATGTCTTATTTTCAGGGAAACAGGGTAGCACCTTTGAGACTGACTTTGGGAAATAAAATGTAGCAAGAGCTTTCATAGAGTTGGTCTACCTCCCCAGATGAATGGATTGAAGTAGACCAATTCTACAAAAGGTTAGGCTGCAACTTCTTTTGCACAGTTAGTCTCAAAGGTTCTGCAAGATCACTTTGCCCAAAAAACTCTTGATAATCTCCAAGAAATTGGAGCACTGTAGGAATGGATCATCCTGTTTGTTCTCTTTCCTGTCTTATGCACTCTCCATGGTAGATTAATAAACTGCCACTTGACTTTACTTCTTGAAAGAGATGGTTAATTTCACAAGTCATATTAGATCCCAGATTTTGTGTCATTGAGCCGAACTTCCCAATTTTGCCCCGTGCCAAGTCAAGGATTGACTAACATATATAAAAGCAATGAATTATACTTGGCAGTGGCGACAGCCTTCATGCCTTTCTGTGTTTCATACCTTTGTGTCAGATCCTCTTCCATTTCCACCTCCTCCTGACCTCCTTCTGGAGAAGTGGCAGTTAATAAGAAAGAAGAGCTTCGTCTTCAAATATTTGTAGCAATGTCGGATGATGGTGGAAAAAAAATTGTTCTCTGTTGCTTCAGAGAGAGGTTGTGTATCAAAATGGTCCTTGTTATAAGAAAGAATATTTTCATTTTGTTGTTGTTGGGTGCCTTCAAGTCATTTCCAAAGAATGGTGACCCTAGGAAAAAAATCTATCATGGAGTTTTCTTAACTTTTAAACTTTTTATTCCTACATTAAGTGTCCCATGGCTGATCTAGAGATGCATTTCATACTATAATGCACATGCAAATTGACTGTGAATTCACCGTGGAAAAGGATTTATAAATTCGATGTTTTTCCCAATGCAGCTATTCCTGGGATGACTCCTGATTGCATTTGGATCACCTGCCCGACATCGTTTGATATTCTATTATTATTACAAGGTTACCTAAGTATTATTATATTCTATCTAAATAATAATAATAATAATAATAATAATAATAATAATTCTACTGCGAAATTACATAAAACACCATAGATGAGCCCAGATTGATGTTCGTTTCACCTTCCAATTTTCCCCATGTGATAAAGTAACAAGATTGGTTCAGAGGAGGTTTGTCATTGCCTTCTTCTGAGGCTGTGAGCATGTGATTTGCCCAATGGGTTTCAAGGCCAAGCTGGGAATCGAACCCTTTCACAGATGAAAACTGAGACACATGTGGTCAAGCATAATAATAATAATAATAATAATAATAATAATATTTGTATTTCTTACCCACCCCTCTGTTGAAACAATCAAGGCAGGGTACAGCAGAATTAAAAACAGTTACAGTTAAAATAAATCAACAGTCCCATCCCCGACTTCCCACCCCTTAAAACAGAATTAAACTGGCAAAGATTAAAATCAAATTACTATCAAATAGAAATAAAACAAACTTATAACACACATTAAACCCATGGTGCTGGCCACAGCATAGGGTAACTTCAGGGTATATGGGTCAGGGAATTGGCTGGAAGATTTTTAGGAGCTGGGAAGGTTATACAGTTTCTGGGAAGGCTTGCGGGAAGAGATGCGTCTTTAAAGTTGTTTTGAAATAATCTAACTTTGTGATGAGACGGATCTCATCCGGCAGGCCATTCCATATCCTGGGAGCAGAAGCCAAAAAGGCCCTCTGGGAGGTCTGCGCCAGCCTAGTCTTCATGGGCTGCAGCAGGTTCTTCCCAGAGGACCGGAGTGTGCGGGGGGGGGGGGGGGGGTGTGTGTCATACGGGGAGAGGCGGTCCCTAAGATAAGATGGACCCAAGCCATGTAGGGCTTTAAAGGTTAAATCCAACACCTTGTACTGCGCCCAGAAACTGATCAGCAGCCAGTGGAGAGCTTTAAGCACAGGTGTAATGTGCTCTCTCCTAGGTTGCCTGGCTGCCAAATTTTGGACTAGTTGGAGTTTCCAGGTGAGGCACAAGGGTAGCCCCATGTAGAACGTGTTACAGAAATCCAAAGTGTGGTCAGGATGGCAAATTTTTAATTCAAAGTGTGGTCAGGATGGCAAATTTTTAATTTTATGTTTGGATAATATTGGATCAATTTTATGTTTGGATGATTTGAATGTGTCCTATGTTTATGTGTTTACATGATTTTGCCATGGGCCCTTGGTATTTGCTGGGGTTTGTTCCAGGACCCCTTTATAGATGCAAAAATCCATGGATTCTCAAGTCCCATTATATGCAATGGAACAGCAAAACGGTGCCCCTTATATAAAATGGCAAAATCAATAATTGCTTTAAATATTTTTTATAAAATATTTTCAATCTCTGGATGCTTGAATCCGTGGATAAAGAATCTGTAGATACTGAGGGCCAGCTGCATATGTTTTAATCTATATTGTACCATACTGTCAGTAAGAAATGATGATGATGATGATGATGATGATGATGATGATGATGGTTTGAAAAGCAGCTGAAAAAGTTGAATAAAGGAGGAATGAATCAGAACCATCCCTGCCAAACCGGGACTGTTGGAAGGTGTTGGATCTGGCTATGTCTTACCAGAAGCCAGATGAACCACTGCTTTAGTTCAACGTAGCAATGCAGTAAGAAATAAAATTTATTACAGTGTTGATGATGATATTTTATAGCAGCTGAACAAGTTGGAAGAAAGAGGATTAATCAGGACCATCTCTGCCAAATTAGGACCATTGGAGGAATATGGGATCTAACTATGCTTTGTCTATTTCAAAGTAAAGCCAAAGGAAGGATTGTTGCAGTTCTTATACACAGATTTTTTTATCCACGGATTCAAGCATCCACAGACTGAAAATATTTTAAAAATATATAAACTCCAATAAGCAAAGATTGATTTTGCCATTTTATATAAGGGACACCACTCTACAATGCTACTGCATTTAATGGGCCTTGAGCATCCATGGATTTTGGTATCCACGGGGGGTGGGTGGGTGGGGGTGGTCCTGGAACCAAACCCCACAAAACATTTTAAAATATTTGTAAAATATTTTCAGTCTGTGGATGCTTGAATCCATGGATTAAAAAAATCTGTGTATAAGGAGGGCCAACTGTATTGTTATCTTCCTGAAACCCAAACTTTCAACGGGGCCTGGAGAAGGGAAACTCCACATCGCCATGTTGAACTGCAACAACAGTTCATCTGGCTTTAGTTTGGAATAGACAAAGCGTAGTCAGATCCCATAACCCTCCAATGGTCCTAGTTTGGCAGGGATGGTCCCGATTAATCCTCTTTCTTCCAACTTGTTTAGCTGCTATAACATATCATCATCATCATCATCATCATCATCATCATTGTAATAAATTTTATTTCTTGCCACATTGCTACGTTGAACAGAAGGGCCCACTGTGCATGGACAAAGTAGGGATGTCTTGCTAATTTGCTATCTCACCCAAGCAAGTGCCCATTCACATGCACAGTGGCTCTGGCACAATGCCCCTGGTCAACTCGCTCTTCCAGTCCCAGGAGAGAGCTATACTATTCCCTTTCCTCTGCCCTCTTTTCACTGGGGCAGGATGTGTGGTGATGGCTGAATCTCCCCCCCCCCCCCCATCACTTCTCCCCAGGGAAGCCAAGCCAACAGACACTACTCATCTGTAGCAACCACAGCCAGGCAAGAGGAATTCTTCCTGACAGCCCAGTTCCCTTATAAATCACCAGGGTCTGGAAGTTGCCACATTTCTAAATATTGATAGTGTCATGGAGTTGGGGGGGGGGGAGAGATCAGAGCTGCAGAGAGAGCACCATTCACCAAGGAGAGAAATGTTGCTGTTATTTTTGGCTTTGTCAACAGAGGCAATGTGTGGGGAGTCTGTGGGGGGGGGGGGCAGGGCTTGAGTCAATCCCAGTGTGTTTGAGCAGCAGCAGAGTGCCCAGAGGTCTATTTATCTATTTATTCTGGGGTCAGGGGCCTGGAAAGAGTGTTGTTGTCTCAGGAGCATTGGAAAGAACACCCTTCTATGTATGGGAGTTTTGTTTTGGCTTTCAGACACATGGGGAAGCCGTGTTCTTCGCATCTTCACATGCTCTTGAACCTACCCAAGAAGAGGGAAAGGATTCAGGGAATGGTAGTCCAGTCGACATGGCACCAATCAGGATCAGGCCTTATCTCTAAGAAAAAGTAGAGGGATGCAATGTTTTCCTTAGCCTTCAAGCAGCCATAGTTTTGAAGAATGCCTGAAAGACTGGTGTGTCTCCAGGGTCCTAAGCTAGAAGGGGTCAAAGTGAAGCCATTGTTCCCCATATAATAACTGCAATTTTTGCTTCCATTCCTAGCACTGTAAAAACTTAAATTTTTGCTTCAATCCCTGAATTTCTAGTGCTGCAAAAAACTGAATGTTTTTGCCTCAGTCCCTGAATTTCTAGCACTGCAAAAACTTAATGAAAAATGTGCTTTAATCCCTGACTATCTAGCGCTGCAAAAACTTAAATCTTGATTTCAAAGATATAGCTGAGTTAGTCTGTAGAATCAGTCTGTAGAGAGATCTTGTAGCACCTTTGAGACTCACTGAAAGAAAGAAGTGGGCAGCAGAAGCTTTTGCAACAATTGACATAGACTGAAGTCTATGCTAACTCATGCTGCCAACTTCTTTATTTCAATTAGCCTCAAAGGTGCAAATAATAATAATGATGATGATGATGATGATGATGATGATGTTTATTTTTAGCCCACCTCTCCCTATGGATTATAATAAAAAATAAAATACATCCACAACAAATCGTAAACTATATAATCCCCAACCCTCCACCAACATGAAAGAAGATGTCTATACATAGACATAACTGAAGGAAGAAGTTGGCAGCATGCACTTTCACAGACCACAGTCTACTTCCTCAGATGCATTTGGAAGTAGACTTCAGTCTAATGAAAGCTCATGTTGCCAGCTCCTTTCTTTAAGTGAGTCACAAAGCTGCTACAAGATCTCTTTACATACTGATTCTACAGACTACTAACACGGATATATCTTTGAATTTAGAGATATAGTTTAGGCATCTGAAGGAATTGGGCATACATAGTTAAAGAAGGGATGTGAACAGAGCAGATAGAGGAGTTCTAGGTGTGAATAAATTTCAGTTTCTCCACTTTGTGCAACTTTTGAAATTTGGGGACTGAAGAAAAAATTTGTTGAAGGCAAGATTTGTAGTTGGGGGTACAATGATTTCACCCCCCCCCTTTCCTATTATGCCTCTGATAAAGGACCTGATGGGAAAACAACCATGGAAAGGTGGAGGAGTCTGCCTGCAAGAAAAAGCTGACTTGGATTAGATCAAGCAGGCAGCTTCCTGCAGTTCAGGAAAGCTCCTGCCAAATAAAACATGTTAGTCTTTAAGATGCCACAAGACCCACAGTTGATTTTGCTACAAGGTTTGCCACTCTGTGGTTTTGAAAAATAGTGGCTGGGGAGGAGATGGTGGTAATGTATGTAGACTATTATAACGTGAAACTCAAGGTGGAGAGAGTGCCCAAAATTCAAGGAGAAAAGATAGAATATTGCACAAAAGGGGAAGTTTTGCGTTTTTAAAAATTGCCGAAGAGGTGCACCATTTTCCCTGTGAACAAGGAATAAAAACAAAACAAAAAATGCTTTTTTTTAAGAATTAAAAATACAGTGGTCCTTCCACATTCACTGAGGTTATGAGTGAGGGACACTCATGAATGTAGAAAAACTATAAATAATAATAATAAACATTATGCTTTTTACCAGTGAGAACAATTTTCTAGGAATCGCCAGGTCCTCCAGTCCAACTCTATGGTCAACACCCACCAGAATTTGAACAAAGAATCACCCTGGAGGACCTACAAATGCCTAGAGAAGTGTTTTTTCTAGGAATGTCTAGGTTCTGGTCAATGTCTGGCAAAGTTGCACTGGAGGACCTAGAGATTCCTAGAGAACATATTAATCGAAACCGTAAATAACCAAATCTGTAAACGTCAAAGCTGCAAATGTGGAGGACCAAGTGTACAATGAAATACAATACATGAGAGACCGTTCAAATTAGGGCCATCGTAAATCACCTATTTAAATTTCTTTTCCATTTTCAAAACGCAGTAGAATTCAGGACAATTCCACGAAATTGGAAACCATCAAGTCGAGAGTAAGCAGTATGAATATATGTATTTTTTGGTTGCACAACATATAATTAAAAGGATTTCATTGCTGTAGGATGTGGTGATGGCCACCCAGTTAGAAGACATCGCCAACAATAGATACATTCTTGGAAGATGGATCAGTTCATGGTTATGGATCTTGGAATGGTGCAACCATCTTCAAGGGCAAGCTATCACTGGGCCCTGTGCTATTCAACATCTTTATTAATGATTTGGATGACAGAATTGGGGGCATACTTAACAAATTTACAGATGACACTAAACTAGGAGGAGTAGCTAATACCCCAGAGGACAGGATCAAAATTCAAAATGACCTGAATAGACTAGAAAGCTGGGCCAAAGCTAACAAAATGAAATTCAACACAGAGAAATGTAAGGTTCTGCACTTAGGGCGGAAAAATGAAATGCACAGATATAGGATGTGGGACATCTGGCTGAATGAAACTACATGTGAAAGGGATCTAGGAGTCCAAGTAGACCATAAGCTGAACATGAGTCAACAGTGAGATGCAGCAGCTAAAAAGGCCAATGCAATGGCCACAATGTTACTGTGGGAGTCTACTACAGACCCCCGACTCAGGCAGAGGAATTGGATGATGCCTTTCTAGAACAGATAATCACATACTCAGAAAAGAGAGATGTAGTAGTGATGGGGGACTTCAACTATCCTGATATTTGCTGGAAGTCAAACTCAGCCAAATCCTCAAAGTCTAGCAAATTCCTCACTTGCCTGGAAGACAATTTCATTGTCCAAAAGGTGGAAGAGGCAACAAGGGGATCAGCCATTTTAGATCTGATCTTAACCAACAGGGAAGACCTAGTTGATGGGGTGCAAGTGGTTGGATCCTTAGGTGGAAGTGACCATGTTCTCCTGGAGTTTGTAATACAGTGGAAGGGAGAAGCTAGGCATAGTCAGACACGCACTCTAGACTTTAGGAGAGCTAATTTCAATAAACTTAAGAGAAATACTGGGAGTGATCCCATGGTCAGGAATACTAAAAGAAAAGGGAGTTCAAGACGGATGGGAGTTTCTCAAAAGGGAGATATTGAAGGCACAATTTCAAACAGTTCCAATGAGGAAGAAAAATGGAAGATGTCTCAAGAAGCCAGGATGGATGACTAAGGAACTTTCAAATGAGCTAAGTTTTAAACGGAACATGTATAAGAAATGGAAAAATGGAGAAATCACGAAAGAGGAATTCAAACAAATAGCCAGCACATGTAGGGGTAAAGTCAGAAAAGCTAAAGCGCAGAATGAACTCAGGCTTGCTAGAGAGGTTAAGAACAATAAAAAGGGCTTTTTTGGATTTGTCCGCAGCAAAAGGAAGAAGAAGGAAACAGTGGGGCCACTGCGTGCAGAAGATGGCAAAATGCTAACAGGGGACAGAGAAAAGGCAGAATTACTCAATACCTTCTTTGCTTCAGTCTTCTCAGAAAAGGCAAAGGGTGCTCAACCTAAGGATAATGGGGAAGAAGACAGAATAGGGGAATTTCAGCACAGAATAAGTAAAGAGATAGTACAGGAATACTTGGTTAACCTAAATGAATATAAGTCTCCAGGACCAGATAAACTACATCCAAGGGTATTAAAAGAACTGGCAAATGTAATATCAGAGCCATTAGCAATAATTTTTGAGAACTCCTGGAGAACAGGAGAAGTCCCAGCAGACTGGAGGAGGGCAAACGTTGTCCCCATCTTCAAAAAGGGGAAAAAAGAGGATCCCAACAATTATCGTCCAGTTAGTCTGACATCAATTCCAGGAAAGGTTCTAGAGCAGATCATTAAGCAGAGAGTCTGTGAACACTTAGAGGCCAATGCCATAATCACAAAAAGTCAACATGGGTTTCAGAGAAACAAGTCATGCCAAATGAACCTGATCTCTTTTTTTGATAAAATTACCAGCTTGGTAGATGAAGGGAATGCTGTGGATATAGTATACCTCGATTTCAGTAAGGCCTTTGACAAGGTTCCCCATGACATTCTTGCAAACAAGCTTGCAAAATGTGGGATAGACAAGTTAACTGTTACATGGATTTGTAATTGGTTGACTGGCCGAACTCAAAGGGTGCTCAAAAATGGCTCCTTTTCATCCTGGAGAGAAGTGACCAGTGGGGTCCCACAGGGCTCTGTCCTGGGCCCAGTGCTATTCAACATCTTTATTAACGATTTGGATGACAGAATTGGGGGCATACTTATCAAATTTGCAGATGACACTAAACTGGGAGGAGTAGCTAATACCCCAGAGGACAGGATCAAAATTCAAAATGACCTGAATAGACTAGAAAGCTGGGCCAGTGCTAACAAAATGAAATTCAATGCGGAGAAATGTAAGGTTCTGCACTTAGGGCGGAAAAATGAAATGCACAGATATAGGATGGGGGACACCTGGCTGAATGAGACCACATGTGAAAGGGATCTAGGAGTCCAAGTAGACCATAAGCTGAACATGAGTCAACAGTGTGATGCGGCAGCTAAAAAAGCCAATGCAATTTTAGGCTGCATCAATAGAAGTATAGTTTCTAGATCAAGGGAAGTTATAGTGCCACTCTATTCTGCTTTGGTCAGGCCCCACCTGGAATACTGTGTCCAGTTCTGGGCACCACAATTCAAAAAAGATGTGGAGAAACTGGAGCATGTCCAAAGGAGGGCAACTAAGATGGTGAAGGGTCTGGAAACCTTGCCCTATGAAGAACGCCTTAGGGAGCTAGGGATGTTTAGCCTGGAGAAGAGAAGGTTAAGAGGTGATATGATAGCCCTGTTTAAATATTTGAAGGGATGTCATATTGAGGAGGGAGCAAGCTTGTTTTCTGCTGCTGCAGAGACTAGAACGCGGAACAATGGATGCAAACTGCAGGAAAAGAGATTCC
Source organism: Urosaurus nigricauda (assembly GCA_034509955.1). Lineage (NCBI taxonomy): Eukaryota > Metazoa > Chordata > Lepidosauria > Squamata > Phrynosomatidae > Urosaurus > Urosaurus nigricauda. The sequence continues at coordinate 2,306,332 of JAOEGL010000008.1, read as the reverse complement.
ACCTCAACATTAGGAGGAACTTCCTGACAGTAAGGGCTGTTCGACAGTGGAACACACTCCCTCGGAGTGTAGTGGAGTCTCCTTCCTTAGGGGTCTTTAAGCAGAGGCTGGATGGCCATCTGTCAGGGATGCTTTGACTTGGAGTTCCTGCATGGCAGGGGGTTGGACTGGATGGCCCTTGTGGTCTCTTCCAACTCTATGATTCTATGATTCTATGATTCTAATTTTAGGCTGCATCAATAGAACTATAGTGTCTAGATCAAGGGAAGTAATAGTGCCACTCTATTCTGCTTTGGTCAGGCCCCACCTGGAATACTGTGTCCAGTTCTGGGAACCACAATTCAAAAAAGATGTGGAGAAACTGGAATATGTCCAAAGGAGGGCAACTAAGATGGTGAAGGCTCTGGCAACTATGCCCTATGAGGAACGCCTTAGGGAACTGGGGATGTTTAGCCTGGAGAAGAGAAGGTTAGGAAGTGATATGATAGCCCTGTTTCAACATTTGAAGGGATGTCATATTGAGGAGGGAGCAAGCTTGTTTTCTGCTGCTCCAGAGACTAGGACGCGGAACAATGGACACAAACCGCAGAAAAAGAGATTCCACCTCAACATTAGGCAGAACTTCCTGACAGTAAGGGCTGTTCGACAGTAGAACACACTCCCTCGGAGAGTGGTGGAGTCTCCTTCCTTAGAGGTCTTTAAGCAGAGGCTGGATGGCCATCTGTCAGGGATGCTTTGATTGGGAGTTCCTGCATGGCAGGGGTTGGACTGGATGGCCCTTGTGGTCTCTTCCAACTCTATGATTCTATGATTCTATCAGTCTGTCAAACTCTATAAAATTATTTTTTAAAAAATCATTGTAATATATGGACTTTGACAATTAGTATAAATACTATTCCACTTTGTGTATGTTTCGTGGGGTGGTGGTAATGGTTTTTGCTGTTGGGCTTCTCCTTTAATTTTTTTCCTTCTCCTTTATAGTTACTGCCAGTCATGCATTTGTATTTTGCTTCTTCTTTATGGTTACTGCCAATCATGCATTTGTATTTTGATACAAATGATTTAAAATAAAAAACCTGCCAAATATTTGTCAGCTGCTGCAAGACTTTTTTTGAAGCCAAGCAACACAAAACAGTGCCGTTCTTTTCCGAGTGGCAGCTGATTTTATATTTCGCACACCAAAAAAGTTCTTCTTTCATGCCCCACATTTTGTTCATCAGATCATCATAAAAATGTTTTTTCCTGGTGACTATGAAAAGCTCTTGAATCCGCTTTGTTCCAAACAGCTAAATAGATCTGTCTCTTCTGTCTAATTAAAAATTGTTCGACAGACAGTACCTTGTCTGACTGAAATTCATTCATAATAATAGTAATGACCAGGGTTGGCAAGGATGCAGACTTTGTGGCACCTACATGCATCTTTGGTGGTTTTGCCCTAAAAGAAGGACGTAACACCTCACTGATTTCGTTCTGCAACTGTGAGAAATTTTATCCATTTTCTTCCCACTGTGAAGAAGTCTTTGCAAATTTCAAGACTATTCAGGGTTCAGTTTTGCAAAATTCATACAAGGTAATTTTGCACGGAAAACCTCACTTTATGTGCAGGAAACAACTTTTAATGCAGGGATATTGTTTTCTGTGTAGAAAGAGTGGTGTTTCCTGTGCAGACAATGCTGCAGCTGGGGTCTTCTTCCAGACAAATTTAACACTTTTTTAACATTAAAAAAAAATCATACTTTTTTTTGCATAGAGATAATAGTATTTCTGTGCAGGAATATAATGTTCTGAACAGAAAATGCTTCTTTTCTGCACATGAAAACTACATGTAAATTTTATGTAGAATAGAGCCCAAAGACTCTCTGCAAAGAAATGAATTTTACAACCATTTTTCCATTTTTTTTTTTTTGGATATTCCTTACTGAAAAGTTGGAAAAACTGGGTAGAGGCAACAAGTACTCCAGAAACTGTGCATTCAACCTTTGTTTAAAAATCTCCAGACATAGACAGTTCACCAGTCTATTCTACTGTCAGATAGATCTTACAGTAAATAATTTTATTTGTTCCTCTTTATTCATTAATTAGTGGAAACAATAGAAGCATAAAGATATCGTTTTTGTGTGAACTGGTGCACATTTAGAGTTTGCATCAAAACAGGAAAGATTTCAATAATATTAGCTGGTTGGCTTTTATGCTCTGGAACTTGGCATTTATGGAAAAACAACAACTACCCCAGTAAAGTCACAGACAAACATTGATGCAACTGATAACTTTTATGATACTTGGCTGACCTTTATTGATGATGCAAAGAGACATTCTGGTTTGCTTATGAAATTGCATGTTCTCTGACCCAGTCTAATATGGATTTCTCTTTCTTATTCATCGCATTTTCGTCCCCATTAGCTGTGGTTGGTATTATGTCTTATCTGTTGGTGCGTTCTGCTGCCTGTTTGCAATGTAGGGAATTTTAAAAGTTTGCTCTAAAGTCTCAAAATACGAAGAAGCATTGATAAATGCAAACAAAGCATAGCAAAACAAAACTCTCTTGTGGTCTTGCTCAGCAGGGAGAGGAATTCTTAGAACAAATTGTTTTCACATAGAGGAACAAAATACGGGAAGATCGACCATGAGCTTCCTAGGAGTGTTTGACTCTCTGTGATTGAAAGACGGACGGATGAATTATTTCAACATAATCCAGGAAGGCGACTTTAGTTCACTTTCCAGAACTGGGAATGCAAAAATGCCTTAGTGAAGAATCAGACCAGGATACCAGACAGGCTTCTCATGGAGGGGGGGGGGGTTTGAGTTTTTTTCCATTGTGATCCTTCTCTTTCCACCCCATATCACTCCACCCATGGAAGAGAAATAACCTTTGAGTGGGCCATGTAGGAATCCATGACTCTGGCCAGGCCCTGGGGAGTGTGTGTTGTATGGACTTCATCTTCTTTGGGACCTGGACCAGAATAATGATAATAAAATATGAGTGAGAAAAGTGTCGAGCTGCTAATCAGAACAAGATTTCTAGGAAACCTTGCCAACTAATTCAAACCAGCAAGGAGTCCAAGTACCATCTCCTCCCAGAAAAAGCTGAGTGGTTCCCTGAATGTTGGGACCTCATCTTCTCTATTTCTAGTCTCCTTTTCCTCCAGGTCAGGCCCAACATCAATCCCTGACAAATTGGGGAAAATGCCACAATACCAAGAAAGATCCAATGGCACCGATACCAGCGTCCAATTCCCAGGTCAACCATGAAATCCACGGAGTGGCCTTAGGCAAGTCACACTCTGGCCTGATTCCCACTACCTTTTAAACTGGATTGTAAATCGGTTTGAACCAATTCAAATCACCCTGGTTCCCACTTGAATTGATTTGCTGAAGTTATTCAGTGAGGGGGGCCATGCGCTAGACCCATTTAACCCGCATCTTTTTGACACTTATGTTTTCCACATCTTTTTGGATAAATCGATTCTGCGCAAGTGTGAACCAGATGCGGATCGGAATCTATTTAAATTTGCCCTTTGGCCAGCTGGAGTGGGTCCATTTTGAACCGTTTTATTCATGAATGTGAACCACAAGTGGCTTATTTTATAGGGAAAAAATGCAATCGAGGCAAATGTAGTGGGAAGCATGCTCCGCTGTCGAATCGATCAATCGATTTGGATCACAAACTGCTTTTTTGTAAGTGGGAATGAGGCCTCTCTCCACCTCAGAGGAAGGAAATAGCAAGCTTTTTCTGAACAAATCTTGCCAAATCTTGTGATAGGGTGACCATAAGTCAGAAATATCTTGAAGGCACACAACAACAACAACAGCAGCAACAACAACTATATGTGGCTGAACAAATTATGGGTGATGTTCAAAAACATGGATCAATTAGAGAGACGTTTCTCTTCCTTTCTCAGAACACTTGAATCCAGAGATCAACTGGGGAAGCTGATGGAAGGTGGACAAAAGGAAACATTTCTTTTCATGGTAAGTCGATGAATCTGCAAAGCATAGACCAGACGGATTACACTTTCTGTGAGAATTTACAAATATGAAATTCTTCCAGATTACTCACAAATGGAAAGGGGAGGGTACAAAATGTTGGGCATCCCTTTCCCTGCTTTCCCCACCCGAGTTGATCCTCTTTCCTCTAAATCAACAAGCTCCCTTCTTCATTTCTCAAATATTAATGTTCTTGCTGAAGAGGAGAGAAAAATCCTCCTCAAGCCAAGGCAAAGCAGCTCTCAGAGCTGCTATTATTTATGCTCAGAACATGGTTCTCTCATCCCACATGACAGGGGCGCATCAACAACAGAAGTTTCCATGCAATCAGCCACAAAAAATTGTGTGATTTGTTGGTGCAATCTCTGTGCCACACACATTTCACTTTCTGCGGCCTGGTGTTCCTCTCCCTGGAGAACTTCTTGGTTCTCATCTTTCACTCGGTTTCCAATGTTTGGACTGTGAATGTTGTTGTTTATGCAGTCATAATGGTATCATACACATGCAAAAGAGATGTCTCAACAGGCCTGGAGGAAACCCAGTTTTGCAGACTTCAACAAATCTTTAGGAAAAAAAAACCCAATAAGAGGGGATGTTTCCAAAAATCCCAGTACTGTAATTCCCAGTATTCCCCAGCCAACATAGCCACTAGTCATGATGGCGAGGGGGTTCTGGATACTGTAATCCAAGGACGTAATATTTCCATGCGCTCATAAGAGCTAAGAACATTCACTGCACAGTTTTCCCCAGATTTTTGTAGAGGCCACTTCATGTCATATAGTAGTTCCCACTGAGGCTGCATCTACATTGATGATTTAATGCGCTTTGACACCGCTTTAGCTGCCATGGCTCAGTGTTATGCAATCCTGGGATTTGTACTTTGGTGAGAGATTTAGTCTTCTCTCTTGGAAAGCTCTGGTGCCAAAACAAACTACAAATCCCAATATTCCATAGGATGGAGCCATGGCAATGAAAATGGTGTCAAACTGCATTAATTTTGTAGTGTGGTGGCAGTCTAAGTGATTTTACAACTATGCAATCCAACATGAAAAGCATAGTCAAGGATATCAGATACCCCACTTTCCAGATATGCACTCCTTTCATTCCAGTCCTGTCCTTGAAGGAAATTTTGCTTTCTCTATGGGGTTCTGAAGATAATAGACCATTCCATAACCCATGGAGGTTACAGTTTCACTCCATGAAATAAAACAGTGAAACAGTGGTCTAGACAGGAGCATCCCTCTTTGACCCAGGTAACAGGATTTGTGTGGAGACCTTCATTGCATGGATTATCAGCATAACATCTTCAGTCTGCTCAGCCTTTCAATAAGTAATGTGAACAAAAATCAGGAAGAGATGCCATCAGCTCCTGAAATCAATCATTCATGAAGAATGACGATGAGCATTGATCCATCCCTCCATATGTTGGTGATGTTGGCTCTACCTTTTTGCCTTTGGCTGCTGAGAATGGCTGAAGGAAGTTCTCCAGTGAAGGAGGAACCATATAGCTGAAAAAGGTCTCGGTCATCTCCTAGTCCAACTTTCTGGTCAATGCAGAATTCTAGGGGGTCCTTCAATAAGTATGCAGGTGTGCCAACCAACAGCTGTACTGGTTTGCCAACTGGGGCAACTGTTTTCAGTACTGGGTGGCCTAAGGCAGAAGATGATCTGTGATCCACTAGCAGATCTCTGGGTGGTTTGGAGCAGATTCCTGAATTATGCTCATGCAAGAATAGCATCAGTAAAATCTCTCTCTCTCTCTCTCTTTCTCTCTCTCTCTCTCTCACACACACCAACAAAATTGCTGAAATGAAACTCATGAAACTTCAGGTGCTGGGGGGAACTATCTGGTGGAAATCATGGTTCTTGTAAAAATATTACCAGTAAGTGGATCCTCAAAGCTTGAAGTCCTTCTTGAGATTATCTAAAGCACTTTTCAGCTTTGGATTCCCCTATGATATTGGACCTCAGGCCCTAGAATCCATGATCATTGGACATACTGAATGGGTCTTCTTAAACAAGAAGCCCAAAGACATATGAAGGACCTCAGTTAGAGGATACTGTCCTAAGGGATAGTGACTGGTCCAAATGGGCCTGTCCCACCATATGAATGTTTCAATCATATCATGTAGGATTTGTCCCACTCAGTTTTTTCCCCCACAGCTAAGTGCTGTGAAAAGGTCACAATGATTCTAAGCATGATTCTTATAATGATTCTTATTATGATTCCATGATTCTAAGCAAATACAGACCATCTCTTCACTCGTCCACACGGATTCAGTCCACCGCCACTGCTCTGGTTCCTTCCCAACCCCAAAGAGCAAGCACTCATTCTTATCATGATTCTTATCATGATTCTATGATTCTAAGCAAATGCAGACCATCTCTCAATTTCCAGGAATCTGCTTTTGTTTACATTAAAGAAGAGAAGATTGAGAGGCAACATCAATAACAACCATCTTTAAATATCTGAAGGTATGTCATGCAGATGATGGAGGGAACTTGTTTGCTTCTGCTCCAGAGGCTGAGACACAGACCAAGAAGATGGCAAGAAAAGTGATTTTACTTAAACATCAGGAAGAACTTAAATGTTGTAAGACCTATTCAAGAAATGAATGGACTGCCTTGAAATGTGGTAGACTCTTCTTCATTGGAAGTCTTCAAACAGAGGTTGGACTCAGGAGTGATTTAGTTTTGGATTCTTGCATGTCAGGGGGTTGGACTACTAAATGAACCTTGCATTGCCTTGGAACTCTATGATTCCATGTTCAAGCAGGTCCTTTGTCCCTCACTGGCATGAAATGGAGAAGAGCATGCTGGCTTCATTCAGTCCTTCCCTCTGGCTTTCCATGCTGGGACTAAAAGATATTGGCCTTCCCTTCCTTGTCCTCCACCCTAGTCAGCCAGATAGCAGCGAATGCACACTTGGCACATGGGTCTGATGAGAAGTGCGGGCTCAACAGATGGAGACATCTATGAGCTCATCAAGGGCCATAGCCCAAGGAAAAGTGCTGGCTCTTCCCATCCTCCTGTTATCTAGCACTTAGCCTGGGATGACTCAGTGGTGGGGCGAATGCAGTGTCTCCCCACCCCTCTACAACCCCCGCCCGGGCCTTGGGAGACACGTTCCAGAGCGCTGTGAGCATGGAAATATTTCCTGATCCTTTGCCCAAGAACTTGAGTGCTCTCGGAGAGCCCTATGCTGATTCTGATTTCCCCAGAGGCATCCTGCCTTGTCTCTCTACCCCCTGCATTCTTGCAGACAGATGTCAATGCTTCTTCCTTTCTCTCAGACAGTTTTGCTTATAAACCAAATGAGGCATCCACAGTGATGATTCTGCAATTGCAGATGTTGGCAGGGGTGAGGACACAATTCCTGACAATGTTTGATCCTGCATTTAGGTTTCCTGAAGATTACTCCTGCGGCAACCTTTGGGAGACCAACAGTGGTGGGAGGTGGGAAGAGCTGTACTTGGAGAAAAAGAAATGATCGATGAATGGAAGACTTCCCATATTTGGTTAGGCCAAATCTATGTAGCTTCTCAGCATCTCTTTTGTGAAAGTTGCCTGCCCTCAAGCCAGACATGGTGAGAGACAGCCATAGAATTGTAGAACTGGAGAGTTGGAAGGGACCCCAAGGTGCTTTGGCTCCTGGACTTAAGGAGGAGGAATGGGCCTTTTCCCCTCCTCCCCAACATCTGCCAATGAAGAAGACTTGGCCGAGAGAGTGTTTGTTTGCCCTACCTCCAGCTGGGCTACTCCCATGCCTTAGCTCCTGGACTTAAGGAGGAGGAATGGGCCTTTTCCCTCCTCCCCAACATCTGCCAGTGAAGAAGACTTGGCTGAGAGAGTGTTTGTTTGCCCTACCTCCAGCTGTGCTACTCCCATGCCTTAGCTCCTGGACTTAAGGAGGAGTCTTGTGTCCCCCCCTACACACACTTTTTTCTTTTTTAGATTGTGTATAGTTCACATTGTTTTAGGATTGGGATGGGGGTTGAGAATGGAGATTTTCTTTTTACTTGTTTTGATATGCTAGACTAGTTCCTTCTGCAGAGAAGGAGAAGGAGACCAGTTCCTGGGTGACCATTTTTAAGTGGCCCAGGTCACCAGCGCCCTTTAACCTTGCTGTTTATCAGGGGATTTTGTTTTTCCGGGGGGAAAGCCCACAATCCTATTTCAGGGACTAACTAAGACTTCTCAGTATGGACACTGAGGGGACAACCGCAGTCACCTGCAACACTTGTGGGATGTTTGTCTTCTTACTTAACAATATGGGAAAAATTCACATGCCCTAAATGCAAGTTGGTAGCCCTGTTGCAGGAGAAAGTGCAGCAGCTAGAGGCCCGCGTAGCTACACTTCAACATATCAGGGAGGAAGAGTTTTTCCTGGACAGAACAGAACAAACAGTCTTGCATGGGGACCACACAGAGGAAGTCGCTACAGAGGAGACTGTCACTTCATGTACACAGGAGGAAGACAGCTGGAGGAATGTCACACAAAGATGAAGGGAAGCCAGGGATCGTTCTGAGAGCTTGCAGCTACAGAATTGATTTGAAGCTCTGTCCCTTATCAAGAAGGATGATGAAGAGCAGCATGGACAGACTTCAGGGACACAGCAGGGGAGCCTAAGAGTTCCATCTCAGGGAACAGTTGCTGCTAAGCCTTGGAGGAGGCATGTGGTTGTGGTGGGGGACTCTTTGCTGAGGGGTACAGAAGCAGTGATTTGTTGGCCTGACAAGATGTCTCGGGAGGGGTATTGTCTCCCTGGAGCAAAGATCTGTGATGTGACAGAGAGACTGACAAGACTGGTCACACCTACTGACAAATACCCTTCCTTTTGGTCCATGTGGGAACGAATGACACAGAAAAACACAGCCTTCAAAATATCAGAAGGGATTATGAGGCTATGGATAAAGAGCTGAAAGAAATGGATGCACAGATTGTCATCTCGTCTCTTCTGCCAGTAGAAGGGCATGGTCCAGGAAGAGAGAGGAAAATAGTAGATGTCAACAACTGGCTCCGTAGATGGTGCTGCTGAGAACAATTTGGATAATTGGATCATGTGCTGCAGTTCCATGAGGAGGGACTTCTGGCAAGGGATGGGCTGCATCTCATGCCTGTTGGAAAAAACGTTTTTGACAACAGTCTGAAGAATCTGATCAGGACGGCTTCAAACTGAGTTATGTGGGGAAGGGAGACAAAAGTGCTGGAGAAAATAGTCATACTGTCATAAACGGAACAAGACAAACAATGAAAGGACACAACAGTAGGAGCCAAAAAAATTTGCACAGGTGGAAAGCAAAGGGGACACACGGTCTTAGATGTCTCTATACTAATGCACAGAGTATGGGAAATAAACAAGATGAACTTGAACTCCTAGCACTACAAGGGAAATATGATATAATAGGCATCACTGAAACCTGGTGGGATGAGTCTCATGATTGAAATGTAGAAATAAAGGGATATAACCTTTTTAAGAGAAACAGGCCAAACAGGAAAGGAGGGGATATTTATATAAGTGAAGAGATCCAGGACATCAATACTGAAAGCCAGGTGGAGAATGTCTGGATAAAAATTAAAGGAGAGGGAAACAACAGGGATGTTACTGTGGGAGTCTACTACAGACCCCTAACTCAAGCAGAAGAATTGGACGACGCCTTTCTAGAACAGATGACCACATACTCAGATAGGAAAAATATAGTAGTGATGGGTGACTTCAACTATCTGGATATTTGCTGGAAGTAAAACTCAGCCAAATCCTCAAGGTCCAGCAAATTCCTCACTTGCCTGGAAGACAATTTCATTGTCCAAAAAGTGGAAGAGGCAACAAGGGGATCAGCTATTTTAGATCTGATCTTAACCAACAGGAATGACCTAGTCAATGGAGTGCAAGTGGTGGGATCCTTAGGTGGGAGTGACCATATTCTCCTGGAGTTTGTTATACAGTGGAAAGGAGAAGCCAGGCATAGTCAGACACGCATTCTAGATTTTAGGAAAGCTGATTTTAGAAAACTTGGAGAAATACTGGGGGTGATCCCATGGTCAGAAATACTAAAAGAGAAGGGAGTTCAAGACGGATGGGAGTTCCTCAAAAGTGAGATACTAAAAGGACAATTTCAAACAGTTCCAATGAGGGAGAAAAATGTGAGATGTCTCAAGAAACCAGGATGGATTACTAAGGAACTTTCAACTGAACTAAATTTTAAACGGAACATGTATAAGAAATGGAAAAATGGGATAATCACCAAAGAGGAATTCAAACAAATAGCAAGCACCTGTAGGGATAAAGTCAGAAAAGCTAAGGCACAGAATGAAGTCAGGCTTGCTAGAGAGGTTAAGAACAATAAAAAGGACTTTTATGGGTATGTCCACAGCAAAAGGAAGAAGAAGGAAATGATAGGGCCACTGTGTAGAGAAGATGGCAAAATGCTAACAGTGGACAGAGAAAAGGCAGAATTACTCAACACCTTCTTTGCTTCAGTCTTCTCAGGAAAGGCAAAGGGTGTTCAACCTGAGGACAGTGGAGCAGAGGACAGAATAGGAGTATTTCAGCACAGAATAAGTAAAGAGATAGTACAGGAATACCTGGTAAACCTAAATGAATGTAAGAACTACATCCAAGAGTACTAAAAGAACTGGCAAATCTAATATCGGAACCATTGGCAATCATCTTTGAGAACTCCTGGAGAACAGGAGAAGTCCCAGCAGACTGGAGGAGGACAAACGTTGCCCCCATCTTCAAGATAATTCCATAATCACAAAAAGTCAACATGGGTTTCAGAGAAACAAGTCATGTCAGAGAAATCTGATCTTTTATATATATTATATATATATAATTACCAGCTTGATAGATAATAATAATAATAATAATAATAATAATAAAGTTTTATTTATAGCCCGCTCCTCTGTATCCAATAGATGAAGGGAATGCTGTGGATATAGTATATCTTGAGTTCAGTAAGGCATTTGACAAGGTTCCCCATGACATCCTTTCAAACAAGCTTGTAAAATGTGGACTATACAAGTTAACTGTTACATGGATTTGTAACTGGTTGTCTGGCCACACCCAAAGGGTGCTCAACAATGGTTCCTTTTCATCCTGGAGAGAAGTGACAAGTGGGGTGCCACAGGACTCTGTCCTGGGCCTGGTGCTATTCAATATCTTTATCAATGACTTGGATGACAGTATAGGGGGCCTAGTTATCAAATTTGCAGATGACACCAAATTAGGAGGAGTAGCTAATACCCCAGAGGACAGGATCAAAATTCAAAATGACTTGAACAGACTAGAAAGCTGGACCAAAGCTAACAAAATGAAATTTAACACAGAGAAATGTAAGGTACTGCACTTAGGATGGAAAAATGAAATGCACAGATATCGGATGGGGGACACCTGGCTGAATGAGACCACATGTGAAAGGGATCTAGGAGTCCAAGTAGACCATAAGTTGAACATGAGTCAACAGTGTGATGCAGCAGCTAAAAAGGCCAATGCAATTTTAGGCTGCATCAATAGAAGTATAGTGTCTAGATCAAGGGAAGTAATAGTGCCACTCTATTCTGCTTTGGTCAGGCCCCATCTGGAATATTGCGTCCAGTTCTAGGCACCACAATTTGAAAGGGATGTGGAGAAACTGGAGCGGGTACAAAGGAGGGCAACAAAAATGGGAGCTGGGGATGTTTAGCCTGGAGAAGAGAAGGTTAAGAGGTGATATGATAGCTTTGTTTAAATATTTGAAGGGATGTCATATTGAGGATGGAGCAAGCTTGTTTTCTGCTGCTGCAGAGACTAGGACCTGGAACAATGGATGCAAGCTCCACCTAGGCATTAGGAGGATGCAAGCTCCACCTAGGCATTAGGAGGAACTTCCTGAAAGAAAGGGCTGTTCGACAGTGGAACACACTCCCTCGGAGAGTGGAGTCTCCTTCTTTGGAGGTCTTTAAGCAGAGGCTGGACAGCCATCTGTCAGGTATCCTTTGATTTGGAGCTCCTGCATGGCAGGGGGTTGGACTGGATGGCCCTTGTGGTCTCTTCCAACCCTATGATTCTATGATTCTATGAATCCACTGTTTTATGTTTTAGTCTGTACTGCTGCAGAGAACAAGCTGGATCCATCTTCTACCTGACATTTCATCAGATATTTAAAGATCACTATCTTATCATCTCTCAGTCTGTTCTTCTCCATGCTAAACATGCCCATCTCTCATAATGTTGTTTCCACATTTTCAGTCATCTCAGGATCCCATGGTAGTTAAAATGGTGTCAAACTGCATTCTTTCTACAGTGCAGATGAAACCAAAGAAATCTTGGGGGTAGAATGCAAAGGTACAGCCATGTCTGGAATATTGCTAGGCAAAGTGATCTTGTAGCACCTTTGAGACTGACTTTGTACACTTAGTGCAGATTTGAGGGAAAATCTCCTAAAAATGCAAATTAGATGGTACTGGACCCCATTAAAACCAGCAAACATTTTTAAAACAGCCACCAATAAGTGTTGGAAGTGTGGTTCAGCCTTAGGAACTTTCTTACACCTTTGGTGGGATTGTAAAGTGGTAAAGAATTTTTGGTTAGATATATATACGATCACGAAAGACATTTTAAAATGCAAATTAAACTTTGACCCTAAGTTCTTCTTATTAAACATGTTGATGGATGAGGATTTGGAAAAAGAACATGGGAAATTGCTTTTTTATATTGTGACCGTTGCAAGGGTAACTTTGGCAAGATATTGGAAAAGGAAAGAAGCCCCTGCTGTTGAAGATTGGTTTGATAGACTGATAGAATTTATTCAGTTAGATAAACTTACCTGTTTAAGCAGAGGAGAGAATTGGGAAGTAGCTAAAAAAGACTGGCTCCCGGTGTCAAAATATCTAGAAAAGAAAGGGAAAATATTAAGATTTTAATACTATGACTTCATCTATTAATTCAATACTAGGTAGTCTACCTTTACATCAGGTCGAGGAAAAAACTAGTCAAACATTATTAATGATAGTACTGGGTTCCTTTTGCTTTTTTTTGAACCGCATAACAGCTTAGATATGGAAATCTTCCAAGTTTATTTTAGCATCCGATCGATATGGAAGATATGAAATGCCTAAAGACTTTTTTTCCTAATGTTAAATATCTGAAGTTCAGAGTGGAATTCTAGGAAGTCATTTGTCTCCCTTACCATATGTATCTTTATCCCCTTAGTTCCCTGCCCTTCCCTCCCTAGTGTGATAGGTTTGTATTATGTATATGGTGATGTATTGGTTTTTTCTTTTTTTTTCTTTTTCATCTACATTGTATGTTTTCTTGTATCTTGTTTATAATAAAAAATTTAAAAAAAGAAAAAAAGAAAAGAAAATGTAGCAAGATGACTGTCAGGGATGATTTGATTGGGAGTTCCTGCATGGCAGGGGGTTGGACTGGATGGCCCTTGTGGTCTCTTCCAACTCTATGGTTCTATGATTCTATGATTCTAATTGTTAATTGTTATGTATTTTGCTTTGTTAATTTTATTTTTTGTTATAATTACTATGTATTTTTTGTTGCTATAACTGCTATGTATTTTTGCTATGTTAATTGTTATTCTCTTTTGTACCCCACCCTTATTGCTCGTTCAGAGGGGCGGGCTAGAAATAAAACGTATTATTATTATTATTATTATTATTATTATTATTATCTCTATGTGAGCAGAAGAAAGCCACAGTTAAGATAGGAATCTAAACTCTGTTTAAAATGCTCGAATGAAGGCAAATCCCCATGTCCTCCTGAGGCAGTCAACTGTCAATTATCTTTAGCCATAAGGTAATTCCTCCTAATGTTGAATCAGAATCTCCTTTCAAGTGGTTTGCATCCATTAATTTAGGTTTTATTACCTAGAGCCCTGGTTCCCAACTTTGGTCCTCCAGATCTTTTGGACTTCAGCTCCCAGAATTCCTAACTGCTGGCCAGTCTGGCTGGGGCTTCTGGGAGCTGAAGTCCAAAACACCTGGAGGACCAGCGTTTGGGAATCACTGATCTAAACCAATGGTTAATAGGCTATCCGATGTGAGGGACCAGCTTTTCCCACTCCAAATGTACCACCAGGGCCAGGTACCATATTTGTGCCCTACAACTCTTTCTTTCTCCTGGAAACTCAACACCAAGAGGGAGTTTTTGGCTTGTGGTCCTGCACAGGTACATAGTCCATGACTTTGAGTGGCACTGTTTTGGAATAGGACAAAACAAGCTTACTCTACCTTCCACACAACAACTCTTCCAACAATATGATTATTATATCACTTGTCAGTGTTCTCTTTTCTGTGCTAAACATGCCCAGATTCCTTAGCCATAAGGAGCTGGTGTGAAGTTGGCTTGGCTTGAACACCTTTCAGAGTCTATGGTCTGGGTTGCCCACTTCTGGACATGTTCCAGTCTGTCGAGATCCTGCCTTTCCCTCTTTCCTTCGCCTCCTCCTTTCATCTCACAGCATGTATTTAAAATCATATACCCAAGGGCAAAGTCTGCCTTATTTATTACTGATTGTACACAAGCTGCTCTATTCACTGAAAAATTCAGGGCAGGGAAGAACTAAAGACTACCTTGACCATAAGTAAAGGGCACAAGAGATTTCCGAGGGTGGCTTCATCAGACAGAAGTGTTGTAGGCCTGGTTTGGAGTTTGGGTAGGACCTTGGATAGCTCCGTGCAGACAAGGTGCTTTAAGAAGGCCTGAAGTTTAATGGGTCGACCCTCTTCCTGAGAAGCTGAAAGTCTTCAAGAACATTCCCTGGTCTATTTGTCAACTCCTGGCTTTGGTTCTACTAGCAGTGATGGTGGTGAGCTGTGGATATTAATGTAAGTTGCAACTTGTTCCTTAAGGGCAAGGGTAGCCAATGTGCCCCATTGTGTGATTTCCCCAGAATGTCTCCTCCACCATCATTCTTTTGAAGGAGAACGAGAATGATGTAGTGGTTTGAGCACTGGACTATGACTCTGGAGACAAGGGTTTGATTTGTCATTTAGCTATGGAAAGCCACTGGGTGACCTTAGGAAAGTCACACTCTGTCATTCCCATAGGAAGGCAAAGGCAAACACTCTCTGAACATAGTTTTTTATGGGTTTTTTGGACTATGGGGCCATGTTCTTGAAGAGTTTAGTCCTGCCATATCTCCAGCATCTGTGGCTGGCATCTTCAGAGAAACTCTCTGAACAAATCTTTCCAACAAAACTGTATGATAGGTTTGCCTTAGGCATGCCATAAGTCAGAAATTGAAGGCATGAAACAACAATTACAGCAACACCTGTAAGGTGGAGATGTGGTTCATGTACTGTGTAAGGCCCCTGAGACCCACTTTTTGCAGCCCATAGCAATCCCCCAAAGCCTCCAAAACTATTTAAAAATTAAAGATGCTTTTGAATTTGGAGACAATTTTTCACCCCAGAACCAGACAAAAAACAACTCAAAACTGCTCCTTGGGATCAGTATTCTATAGGAGAATTATTTTTAAAAAAATTCTCGTATATTCCTTTTGCCTGTTTTATCTTTTGTTTTTCTTTTCAGTTATCAATTAAAATAAGATGAAGTTATGACATGCTATTAAAGTGATGTTGGGAAGTTTAGTGGTGTGATATTGTCTTTGAAGGTTAACTTGTATTAATCCTTTTATTATATATCTGAAGAACTGGTTATTTTATATTATGATATGGTAAAAATAAAGATAAAAAAACCAACAACTCAAAACTGGTCACAACAGCAACCCATCTCCTGATTCCCATCTTTGGGTTTCTTTTCTGAATTCAGCCTGAAGTTCAGACCTGACAATCTCAAATCACAATGAGAAATAGACGTTGCAAGATGGTGCATGTTTTCAAAAATCCCTTTCCATCCTCTTCTGTGGTTAGTGTACATCACTTCTACATTGAAAGGGCTAAGGTACCTACATGGGGCTCCCCAACATCCAGTGAATCTAGATCCCACATTTGGTGGATCAGTCTTCTGGGGTTTGACAGACAGAAAAAGTCTTTCCAGACCTGAAGCTTCCATCCAAATCAGCTAAACAAAGCTTGGCCTGCAACAGGAAATGAATCCAAATGTGGATGAAAGAATGCTTTTGGTCCAAAAAACAAAAAAAGAAGGGGGCGAAGATGGCGAGAGATACTCCTTCTGTTCTTTATTAAGCAACAAAGGGCAAACCCCACAGCAAATTGTGTGCAAAACCACCCAAAGGCTGCTGTGAGACATCTTTATCCACTTAATCTGGGACTCAGGAAATTCTGCCAAGCCAGTTTTATTGGGCAGTCTTGAAGTTCAGCTTGCTGACTCCCAATCACTAACAGATGAACAATTTCGTATCACATTTTTCTTGATGAGTCTTGGCTCGGCCCTGTCCTTCACAAAGCTGCGCTGGTGAGATGGCGTGTCATGTAAAACCCTTCTGAGAAGAAAAAGGCGACTGAGCTCTGGGAAGATGTGCAGGAGGTGCTTTTAGAAAGCCTCCTGTGGCCAACCTATCTGAGGACCTCTGTCCTCTTCTGACTATAAAACCTCTGTCTCTCGATTATTCAGAACTTGTGGTGACTTTCCCATTCCCATCTGCTCCCTCCCTACTCAGTGATTCCTTCTTACTCTTTCCACCATGTTCTTTGAGGATTGGGATCATAAAAACCAGTCAACTGCTGTTGTATGCTATAAAAGCTAAGGGACAGAGAACTTGTTGTTGACTGCCCTCAAGTCAGCCTCAACCCATGGTGACCTCATGAATGAGAGACCTCCAAGTCACTTTATCCTCATCCACCCTGCTCAAGTCATGGTCATGGCTTCTCTAGTTGAATCTTTCCACCATATTCTTTGAGGATAAACCAGTCCACTGCTGTTGTATGCCATAAAAGCTAAGGCACAGAGAACATGTTGACTGCCCTCAAGTCAACCTCCACTCATAGTGACCCCATGAGAGATCTCCAAGTCCTCAACCATCTTGCAGATTTATGGCCATGGCTTCTCTAGTTGAGTCTACCATCTGCAATACAGTCTTCTTTGCTAAGCATTATCGTCTTTTCTAGCGAGTCCTTTTTTCTTTGATATGGCCAAAATATTACAACCTCAGTTTAGTTGTCTTTTCTTCCAGGGAGAGTTTGGGCTTGGTCTGCTCTAGGACCCATATATTGGTCTTTTAAGCAGTCTATGTTATCCACAGAATTTTCCCCACAGCATCTCGAATTAGTTGATTTCCCCCCCAATTGAGTTTCTTCACTATCCAGCTTTCACAACCAGGCATAGAAATGCAAAATACAGAAGCACAGATGCCAACTTATCGCCAGATCTGTTAATGGAGAAAAGAATATGGGAAATGATTACAAGGCCCAGCTAAAATGGGTTCTCCAACCCCAAGGGTTGACTCTGCTTATCCTCATATTGGTGGGTTTCTAGGAAATCCACAGAAAACTTAGACTGAGTTGTCCTCTTTTTTTCAGCAGGTGCATGGAAGAGGGAGAGCAAAGGAGCAATGACTGATGGAATTTTAATATCCGACTGTGCATCACTGTAGTGAGGATTGATGAATGATCTCTTGCCTCAACCTGATCAGCCAAAGGAGGCTTTAGTACTTACGACTGCTTTCTCTCCACAGGTGGTCACGAGAATGGGAGGGAGAAGTACATCCCAAGTCAAGGTTTTTCAACTAAGTTATCTGTTTAAAATGCTAAGTTTTCAGGCAGGCAATTGAGGAGATCCATTTATCTTCCTGATTTATTTATGGTTGAGGACCAACAAGGAAAAAGGAAAAGAGGGAAAGGACTTTTACTCCCCTTCAAGATTTCCTGAATTCTTGCAAACACAGAGACCAGACATGGGACCAGGTATGGATGCCCTAGAGATGTAAATCTTTGCCCATATTTTTTCTCTGAAGCAATGGGTCGTTTTAAGAATTTTCCTCTTGCTTTGCAGATGTTTTCAAGAATTGCACCGTTTTCTGTAAGAATTCACAGTTCAGGACTAATTCTGTACAAAATTTGCATGTGGTTGTTTTGTGCAAAAAATTTCTATATAGGACAGCATTATATATATATATATATATATATATATATATATTGTGTGTGTGTGTGTGTGTGTATAGTATACACACATACACATTTCTATGTAGAAATATTACTTTCTGAAAATAAAAGCCTCTTTTCTGTGCAAAGTGATCATACGTGAATTTTGTACAAAATAAATCCCAAACGGAATAGACTCTTGTTAGTTCAGGATTCTTCCCATCATAGTTTTTTGATAATCAAGCAACATATTTTTGATTGTTTCAAAAGAAATATTTTCATATATTCTTCCCAAGCCCTTCCATAAAGATCTTAAAATTTGGATAGTCTTTTACCTGGGGTTCAACATTACGCTGCCACAAAAATTTGTTCCAAGCTGACTCTCAGTGTGTGGAGTTAAAAAAAAATGAACATTGTGTTTGTACTCTCCTGTATTTTGTGTGCAAAATGGAGGCACAATAATTTCATGCATGTATGTCCAAAGTCACATGCATTATGTTAGAGAATGGTTGACACAAGGAGGCATATTTTTTTCCTGCAGAGAAGAAGAGCCTTACAGCTCTACAGTTGCACAAGGGATGTTAAACCCAGTTCTTGGAAACAGTACTGGTAACCGCCTATTGCATCTGTGTTAGCTGTTGTTTTAGGAATCCCTGGCATGTTGACATTAACATTGCTCATCACTCATGAGCAGCTAATAATTTATCAGATGATTAATATATTTAAAATCTTTATTTTTTATTGCATCTATATTTTTAAAGATGAAATTTTGCAGCCAATTCCAGCATACGTCCCGCAAAGATTAATCTTTTTTCCCCCTTTAACCAAAAACTCTGGCCACACAGATACAAGAAGTGTCTGTAAAAGCTAATGGCACACTCAGAGCAAAGATCTGCTCTAGGACCCAATCATTGGTCTTTTCAGTAATCCATAGCAATAGCATTTACATTTCTATACCACTTATTAGTGAATGCAGCATTCTCTAAGCAATTTCCAGTCTGTAAGCCAATTGTTTCCAACAAGCAGGATACTCATTTTGCAGAACTACAAAAGGATGAAAGGCTGAGTCTACCTCGGAGCCCTGGGATTGAACTCACAACCTCATGGCTGCAGAACCAGCATTTAACCACTGTGCCACCAAGGCTCCTAATCCATGTCGAAAACCCATGGATTCATCATACCATTGTTGGGGAAGCCAAACCACCAGTTAAAGAACCCGGCTTGACTGTCACTTGGGGGGGATAGACTATTTTAGTGAGAACGAATGTGGTTGTGTGTTGGATTGCAACTCTGGAAGCCAGGGTTCGACTCCTTGCTTGGCTATGAAACTTGAGCAAGTCACACTCTCTCAGCCTCAGGGGAAGGCAATGGCAAACCTCCTCTAAACAAACCTTGCCAAGAAAACCACATGATCAGTTCACCTGGGGGTCGCCATAAGTCAGAAATGACTTGAAGCAGCACAACAACAACAAAAAACTAAGCAGTGTATTCCACTCTTATGGTAAAAATGTTCTTCCTAATACATAGATGGAATCTCTTTTCTTGTACTCAAGTATAAGTCGACCTCATGTATAAGTTGAGTGCAGGTTTGGGGGCCAAAATTATGGATTTTGATGTGACCCATGGATAAATTGAGGGTAAAACTTAGGGGCATGTAACAAAGGATGTAAAGGATGATGCAAAGGGAAATGATGCCAAAGAACTTAGAAAATTCCAGAAAACATTAACTGCTTGTGCTGATCCTAAAGTCTGGATGGATGAGAGAGTAGAGGGGATTCACACTCTTGCCTTTTACCACTCTATTCGGAAAAGGGGGGTTATTCCATATATATACTCATCCCTCCATATTTGTGGCTCTGATATTTGTGGATTTGATTATTCATGGATTTGGTTAATATATTCTCTCTAGGAGTATTTACGTCCTCCAGTACAACTCTATGGTCAACTTTAACTAAAAGTTGCACTGAAAGATGTAGATATTCCTAGAGAGAATACTCTGTTAGGCCTTTGTAGCTCCTTCAGCACAGTTCTATGGTCAGTGTCTATCGGATTTTGACCACAGAGTTGACCTGGAGGACCTAGAGATTCGTAGAGAGGTGTCCTCTCAGGTAAAAACAGGGCGTTTTTGTTATTTGTGGTTTTTCCATATTCACGGGGGGTCTTGGGTCCCTAACCCTAGCTGTACTTTAAATATATATAAAGTACAGTACTTACATCGACCCATGGACCCCTTGGTGGATAGGGAACTATGCCAACTGTAACATATTATTCCTGCTACAGACCCACCTTACAACAGGCCAAGAGTGGCTGCTTCCTAACAAACTCAACATCAACGCAAGCAACAGCCACTTTGTCATAGGAGAAATTATAGCAACATAGAAAACACCCGCTCTATAAAGACCTCTCATGCCCTATATTGGTTTGAAGCCCTTGGATCTAATCTGTTTTTAAGCAACCTGCTTTCAAAAATAAAGCAAGATTGCAATTATTTTCCAACTTGCCTAGCCCTTGTCTTAAGTGTTCTTTACAGTAGGATTTGCAGTCTTTGTTAAGGCTGGTCTTTAGGAATAGGGGAGCGGAGCAGACAGATAGAGGATTAGCAGTGGATGAAAGCAGCACATTTTGATTTTAAATGTCAGAAAAGTGATGAGTTGTTTAAACTGGCCCGTGGTTTGGTCCTCCTGAAATGGCAGCAAACAGTTGTTCACACCTATGGCTTTAATAAGCATTGATAGGTTGCTATCGCCACCTCTGAAATACATTAGATACAGTTGTTGTTGTTGTTGTTGTTGTTGTTGTTGTTGCATTCCTTCAAGTTGTTTCCATCTTATGGTAGACCTAAGGTGAACCTATCATGGGGTTTTCTTGGCAAGCTTCTTCAAAGGGGAATTTACCATTGCCACCCTCTGAGGCTGAGAAAGTGTGGGTTTCCATGGCCGAGACAGAATTCGAACCCTGATTGCCAGAGTTATAGTCCAACACTCAAGACACTATACCATGTTGGCTTCCTTAGTAAGGTAGCTGCTAAGGTAGTTCAGTACTATTGTCATCTTGCATATTCACTTTTATCACCATCACCCTGGCAGTGCCTTCTGAAATTCTGATGCATTTCACATTCCTTTATGAGCCTTCGTTCCATGCATCATGGGTTGACATCCATGAAAGCTTATGCTAAATTAAACCAAAAAGTCTTGCATGCGCCACAGCCCTCTTGGATGAGCTCCTCTGGATTTTTCTGCAGTTCTACCAGTGTGCCATGCTATTGGTGCTCCTTGACATCTTGACCAAAGTTTGGTCAAAGTAGTGAAGTTGAAGGCTTTACTGGCTGGCATCCATAGTTTGTTTGTTTGTTTGTTTTGGTGGTTTTTTTGGACTATGTGGCCATGTTCTAGAAGAGTCTATTCCTGACATTTCGCAAGCATCTGGGGCTGGCATCTCGAGACAAAGATGCCAACCCCAGACACTGGCGAAACGTCAGGAATAAACTTTCCTAGAACATGGCCACATAGCCTGAAAAATCCACAAAAAAACTTTGTTCAAAGTTCTTTTTCTAGGTTGCAACATTGGCTGGGGGGAAATTGGGAATTGTAGTTTCCAAAAAGTCGACTTTCCTCAAGCTCTGGCACTGGCATAGGTTGACCAGATGCTTCCTCTCCCTGGCTTTCTCTTTACCTTTCCCAGCTGGCTCCCTTGCTGGCCTCCTACCCACAGTCCTTTCCCGCCTTGCAATGGATACTTCTGAAGTGTTCTTTGGCCTCAACCATCTTGCATGAAAACTCCAAAAAATGAAAAAGAAGTGGAAAATTCCACAAAGCACCCAGAACTCCTTCATTAAAAGGCTGTGGCAGGGAAAGCCACAGGTTGGCATCATCTTTCTGCCTGTGCCGCTCTCTGAGCTTCGGCACACTGAGCAGGAGTGCCACTTTTGCCCACTTCTGAACCATCTACAGCTGCCTGTTACTTGACCTCTTCCTGTAATCTGCTGGCAAACCTTCCTTTCGAATAAACAGCCTCCTGCTAACCTCTTGCTAGTTAAGAAAAGCATCAGTGAATGTCAAAACTTGGCAAGCTTAAAAGCTGCCTTTTTTCCTGTTTCTAATATTAACACCTTTTTCAAGGAAAACTTTCTTCTCTGTTTGCCTTCTCATCCAAATACTCCTGATGTATTTTTGCATTCAGTAAACATTTCTCTCCCCCCCCCCCTGCTTCTTGCTGGCCATTTCTAAAGCATTTCATACTCGGATCAGGCTGCGGCAGAGAGCATCTGGCCAGGCGAGGACCGGTCCCACCCAGCCTCAGCAGCATGGCAGCAATTCCAGCCACCCCCGGCAGGGCATAAAAGCCCTCAGAAGCTCCTGAGGCAGTGGCAGCGGCGGAGAGTGTCTGGCCAGCAAAGGACCAGCCCTACCCAGCCTCAGCAGCACGACAGCAACATCAGCTGCCCCTGGCAGGGCATAAAAACCCTCAGAAGCTCCTGAGGAGGCAGTGGCAGAGAGCGTCTGGCCGGGCTAGGACTGGCCCCAGCCAGCCTCAGCAGCCCTGCAGCAACACAGCTGCCCGTGGCAGAGCATAAAAGCCCTCAGAAGCTCCTGAGGTGGTGGCAGTGGCAGAGAGTGTCTGGCCGGGCTAGGACTGGCCCTAGCCAGCCTCAGCAGCTAGGCAGCAAGATGAGATGCCCCCGGCAGGGCATAAAAGCCCTCAGAAGCTCCTGAGGAGGCAGCAGCGGAGGAGAGCATTTGGCTGGGTAAGGACCGGCCCCACCCAGCCTCAGCAGCATGGCAGCAACACCAGCCACCCCCAGCAGGGCATAAAAACCCTCAGAAGCTCCTGAGGCAGTGGCAGCGGCGGAGAGTGTCTGGACGGGCAAGGACCAGCCCCACCCAGCCTCAGCAGCACGGCAGCAGCACCAGCTGCCCCCGGCAGGGCATATTTCTGAGGCGGCAGCAGCAGCGGAGAGCATTTGGCCGGGTGAGGACCGGCCCCACCCATCCTCAGCAGCAACATCAGCCACCCTCGGCAGGGCATAAAAGCCCTCAGAAACTCCTTAGGTGGCGGCAGTGGCGGAGATCATCTGGCTGGGCAAGGACCGGCCCCACCCAGCCTCAGCAGCACAGCAGCAGTACCAGCTGCCCCCGGCAGGCCATAAAAGCCCTTAGAAGTTTGTGAGGCTGCGGCAGTGGCGGAGAGCATTTGGCCGAGTGAGGACCGGCTCCCAAAACTCTCAGCAGCACATCAGCACCACCAGCCGCCCCCGGCATGGCATAAAAGCCCTCAGAAGCTCCTGAGGTGGCAGCATTGGCGGAGAGCATCTGGCTGGGCAAGGTCCGGCCCCACCCAGCCTCAGCAGCATGGCAGCAACACCAGCCACCCCCGGCAGGGCATAAAAGCCCTCAGAAGCTCCTGAGGCGGCAGTGGCAGAGAGTGTCTGGCCAGGCTAGGACTGGCCCCAGCCAGCCTCAGCAGCTCTGCAGCAACACGGCTGCCCGTGGCAGGGCATAAAAGCCCTCAGAAGCTCCTGAGGCGGTGGCAGCAGCAGAGAGCGTCTGGCCGGGTGAGGACCAGCCCCACCTACCCTCAGCAGCGCAGCAGCAACACCACCTGCCCCAGCAGAGAATAAAAGCCCACCTGCAGCATTTTTAACTAGCGCAGTAGTCCAGATAGTGTGACCAGGACCTCTACTATAATTCATAACTCCCTATTTAAAGATTGTGGTGTGCTTGTGAATTTTTAAGATCAGATATTTAACGACAAATAAAAGATGATGAAGAATAATCTCAAATGGAAGAGGAGGTCAACTAAAAGAGAGGTTTATACAAACCCCAAAAGAGGTAGGAAAATTGGAAAGAATCCAGAGGGGAGGCCCAGAAAATTGGAATTATTAGATGCTGCTTCATTAAGTCATAAAGACTCTGTCAATATCCCTTTACCCCACTCCTCCAGCCCTAATTCCCCCATTTCTCTTGTCTCTGATGAAATGGCCAGTGCATTAGTTGAAGAAAACAATTATGAATCGAATGTAAATACTGACTTAGATATGGTTGCTAATAATAATAATAATAATAATCTGATTACTAACTGCTAGAACAGTAATTGCTATTTTTGAAAAACTGACGAGCATAAATCAGAAAATTGACAGACTAAAAGATCTAATGGTTAAATCAAAACTTACATTAAAATCAGGTGTAATAATAGCAAAATGGAGCAAGCTCAGTATAAAGACAACCACCATCCCTTCAACCACCATCTTGAGGGGAGAGAAAGGCAGGCCACCTCCTGCTGGAAGCAAGAAGAGCCCTCCCTCCAACCACCATCTTGAGGGGAGAGAGAGGCAGGCCACCTCCTGCTGGAAACAAGAAGAGCCCTCCCTTCAACCACCATCTTGAGGGGAGAGAAAGGCAGGCCACCTCCTGCTGGAAGCAAGAAGAGCCCTCCCTCCAACCACCATCTTGAGGGGAGAGAGAGGCAGGCCACCTCCTGCTGGAAACAAGAAGAGCCCTCCCTTCAACCACCATCTTGAGGGGAGAGGAAGGCAGGCCACCTCCTGCTGGAAGCAAGAAGAGCCCTCC
The DNA here is from genome assembly GCA_034509955.1 of Urosaurus nigricauda. NCBI lineage: Eukaryota > Metazoa > Chordata > Lepidosauria > Squamata > Phrynosomatidae > Urosaurus > Urosaurus nigricauda. The sequence continues at coordinate 2,281,783 of JAOEGL010000008.1, read as the reverse complement.
CTCCAACCACCATCTTGAGGGGAGAGAGAGGCAGGCCACCTCCTGCTGGAAACAAGAAGAGCCCTCCCTTCAACCACCATCTTGAGGGGAGAGAAAGGCAGGCCACCTCCTGCTGGAAGCAAGAAGAGCCCTCCCTCCAACCACCATCTTGAGGGGAGAGAGAGGCAGGCCACCTCCTGCTGGAAACAAGAAGAGCCCTCCCTTCAACCACCATCTTGAGGGGAGAGAGAGGCAGGCCACCTCCTGCTGGAAGCAAGAAGAGCCCTCCCTCCAACCACCATCTTGAGGGGAGAGAGAGGCAGGCCACCTCCTGCTGGAAGCAAGAAGAGCCCTCCCTCCAACCACCATCTTGAGGGGAGAGAGAGGCAGGCCACCTCCTGCTGGAAACAAGAAGAGCCCTCCCTTCAACCACCATCTTGAGGGGACTTAATTGTCTAATTAACAAATTGTAAGCCGCTCTGATAGCTTTGGCTGAAGAGCGGGGTATAAATAAAATGTATTATTATTAGTATAAAGACAAGGTTAGAGATAAAGATAAGTTAGTACTTAAGCAAAATAGAATATCACTACAGGTGGCTAACAACTATTATAATCATGGCAGATGGCACAATAAGCATGTTATACTCCATTCACTCTCTCTCCTTCTTCGTTGATGACTGTATCCCAGTGAGCTACTTGAGATAGACTGGCTTTCTACATGGAATAACTCCAAGAGAATTGTCTTGCTGTTTAAGAACTCTACAATACCTGCCTCGATTCTAGATAATAGAAGTTTGCTAAAGAAATTCTCAATTATCCCAGCACGTGTCTTTCTTAACACCAATGTACAACCACTGCTAAGGACTACCTTTAGACAAAAGGAGATATATCAGAGAGGTAACTCCATTGGGGAAGCTAAAAGGAAAATTCAAATCTCAGATAGCCTTCTTGATGATGAAGGTGACCTTGCCAAGATGTTTGGCTCTCTTTCCATAGAAGAACAACAAATATTGAGCAAATTGGACTGTGTCAAATAGGTATTACAGTCTGTTACTGCAGCAACCAAGGCCATCAATGATCTGCTCCCTTCTAGTTGCCCTCTCTCTGACCTATATACAACCTCTGATAGTGCCTAGTGGACACAATGGATGCCAGGATGAAACAATGACACTATTATTGTACATGTCCCCTAAATGTCCAACGGACTGCTTAGTAGAACCTTTGATTCCATTAACGCAAATGTCTCCTAAATGTCCTGTGGAACCCGAAAGTGAACTCCTTACATTATCAATGGATAAGGTTATCACAAACTTACATCCTCCTAAGAATAAAAAAGGGAGACGATCTAGTCCAAACACCTCACTGTTAAAAATAGCCAAAGAGCCTGGTGGAGACATATTAAACTTAGCTGAAGGGGCTGGAGATACAGCTGTTGGAAATTCAGCTGATGTGGAGCTCCAAGGTAAAACACCCCAGAAACAGTCTTCATTAGCTCTGAATGATTGACAGCCAACAGATCCCTCCTTTTTGACTTTCATCTCTTGGAATATTGCTGGATGGAAACCTAGAATTAGAGACCCTACCTTTAAACCCTTTATTATTAGACATGATATTATCTTTTTGCAAGAAATGTGGCTAGCAGAAGATATGTATGTAGACAGTTATAAGTCAATAGTTTTAGACGTGGTGCCTGGAAAAGGTCGTGGGAGGCTATGTGGGGGCTTGGGGATACTAATATCCATGGCACTACAAGTCCAGCTCTCTAAACTCTCTACACTAGAGCAATATGTCCTGGCTGTACTAGTGGAATTTAAAAATAGCCTATTATATTTGGTTAATATCCATATTTCACCTTTACAAGGCAAACAATGTTAGATTGTGTTTGGAACAAATTAAACTCTTTTGTTAAGAACCTGATGATAGCCGCTCCAACAGCTTACTCCATAGTGGCTGGAGATCTTAATGCCAGAATTGGGGCAAATGATGTGTCACTTTTCACAAAATTTAATTGTCAATTATTAACCCCTTTATTATTGCCCCCAATATTATGTCATCAATCTAAAGACACATTCTGTGACTACAAAGGTCTGTGCTTAGTACGCCCCTTTACTGAGCTAAACCTAATTATTTTGAATGGCAGTTTAAATGATGACTATCCTGCAGAATTTACTCATTGGGTGGGAGCCAGACTCTCAGTTATAGATTATGTAGGGATTATGCAGAATTTAACACCCTATGTTCTTAAATTCACTACAGTGAATAGTCTTGATAGCGACCACTTACCTGTTCTATTGCATTTGAAGTCCTTTGATAGTCTCTTTCTACTCATTTTTAAGAACACAATCTTATCCAATGATCATTGTCCATCACAAGTCAAATGGTCTCCTCAATTATCTGAAGCACTTACTAAGTTTCTTAGTAGTGACACAATTAAATCCTTTCATATGTCAATACTAGCAGGCACTTCAGATACTGAAGTACTGACCAATTACAGCACCCTAATTAGTTCATTACAACCTCTATTAACTGTTCCCATAAGTAATACCACTAGATGTGAACCTAAATTTCAGCAAAGCTGGTTTGATTTAGAGTGCAGAGAGACATGGATGTCACTTAAAAATCTTTATAAACAATATAAATTAAATCCTACACAATATCCTGAAACAGAATACATGGGTTTAAAGAAACAATATAAACAACTAATAAGACAAAAGAAAAGGAGTGCCATACAAGCATCTTGGAATAATCTAATAACATTAACTAGTGCAAATAATCCCACCCTGTTCTGGAAAGAGGTTGCTCCATCCTTTTCTAAAAATTTAAATAACTTCACATACCAGATACTGGCCAATATCTGGGGAAATTATTTTGCGAATCTGTTTGACCAAACTGAGAATCCATCAGTAGATTCGTTAATAGAGGTATCTTCTCTCCCTTCATGGCTCCCTGTATTGTGTTCAGAGATCAAGAGCTTAATTAAACAACTCAAACCAGCAAGAGCCCCTGGAGTAGACTTTATAACTGGTGAGTTGATAAAAAATAATTTAGACTGGTGGTTACCAGTACTAACTAATCTCTTCACAGTGATTGATCGATCTGCTACGATTCCAAAAGATTGGAGCCTTGCTATCATAATCCCAGTATACAAAAAAAGGCAGCAGAAATAACCCAACTAACTTTAGACCTATTAGTTTATTAAGTCAGATAAGCAAAATGTATGCAAAACATCTATTGAATAAATTTTTAGATGGGTTGGAATCTGATAATATTTTGATGGATGAACAGGCAGGATTTAGGACTGGTCGATCTATTATTGATTATGCTATGGTGTTGCAACAACTAGCCAAGAAGTACTCTAGTTCTGGCCAACCTCTTTATGCAGCATTCATTGATTTCAGGTCCGCATTTGATACTGTATCCAGATCTATATTATGGGAAAAATTAAGGAATACTAATATAGATAAACACCTCCTTTTACTTCTTATTAAAATTAATGAAAATTCTAGTTTACAATCAAGGTCATGTCACTAAGGAAATCCTTGTTAGGAATGGTGTCAGACAAGGGTGTGCTTTGGCCCCCACTTTATTTAATTATTATATTAATTCGCTAATTTCCTCCCTAAATAACACCTCCTTCCATCCTCCTAAACTAGCCAATAAGCATATTAACACATTATTATATGCTGATGATGCAGTCATTCTCTCTCTGACCCCCATTGGCCTTAAAAGAGCTTTAAATTTCCTTGCTCAGTATTGTGCTGAGGAAAAACTAATAATCAATTTCTCTAAGGACTCTTTCAAATGGAAGGAATTTCTCCCAATTCCGAATGGAGCCAATGCGGATTCATGTAAATTCTCTTGTTTAGTGAATTTACCTGAACCCCTGCTCCGTTCGGAAGGCATTCGGAATTACTTCCCATTACCTGAAAATAACCCCCCCCCTTGCCCGAAATTGCGTGAGAAGCTTAAATTCGCAATAATGTTAAACCCATGATTGCATTTGGAGTAACTTCCCTTTTGCCTGAATTTGCGTGAGAAGAATTAATTCGCAATAACGTGAAACCCCAGGATTGCGTTTGGATTGCCCTTGGATTGCCCTTGGATTATACTTCCAATTTCCCACGTCTGAAAGAGTCCTCAGACTAAGATCCTTGCCTTTACCAAACAACTTAAAGTGAGACAATGGAGAATGGAAAGGCAGAACACTGAACAAGTTAAAATCTTTAAATATCTGGGGATTGTGTTCCATGCTTCAGGGAGAAGAAATGCCCATTTAGACTATGTTACCCGAAATGCTCCAAGAGCTGTAAATGCTATTCTAAATTTTATTCCGGCTGCAATTAAACTGTTCAATGCCAAAGTTTGCCCACAATTACTATACAGAGCTCAACTAGGACCCTATAATGATATAAATGCTCTTGTATGGGTACAAACAAAGTTCTTGAGGAAGACATTTCAGGTTGCTCAATGTGTTCCTAATGCTGTCTTAAGAAGGGAAGCAGGTGTTAGCAAAATTGAATCTGGTCTTTGGACAAATATATTTACATACTGGCTTAAATTAGATAAAGATCCAAATGGACTGGCAAAGCTAATATTACTAGACTCTTACAATTCCTCTTGGGAAATAGCTTTAACCAAGAAATTCAATGTGCTAGGACTTACCAAGGATGCAGTCCCAAGACTAGATATAGATAAGAAAAAACAGGTTATCAAACAAAAAATTCTAGACATAGAAGGCCAGATGGAAATAGCTTCTATCCCAAGACATACAATGGTCAGTAATCAAATTCTGGCTGATTCTCCAGCTACATATCTATTCCATGTCAAATTACCCAAATTCAGAAGAGCTTTAACTCTGGCTTGTTTCAAAATGTTACCAACTGCTGTTCTAGAAGGTAGATTTGGGAAAATACCGTAGGAACTTCGTCTATGCCGGTGTGATCATGGTGCCATCGAAATGACTGAGCATGTGCTTCTATATTGCCAATTTTATAGGGATATCTGCCACCAATTGATTACCCACCTCTTAAACAAATTCCTAGGCAACACTGATTCCTTCTACTTATGTCACCTTCTGGATAATCATGACCCTAATGTGCTCCATAAAGTAGCCAAATTCTGCTACATTGTGTGTAAACTACGACCACAATTGATAAATTGAAGCTGTTACGTTGCTATATAGATCTATGCTATATAGAACTAAGTTGTATTGTTGAATTGAGATCCAATACTGCTTTTGGAATTGCTCGTATGGTTTATTTGAGCGCTTGGAAATATTTGTATAGTTTTATTTTAAACTGTGTAAATGTCTTTTTGACTATTTTTATACTGGTCAATGACCGAACAAAATTTTTACTACTTCCTCAGATCGGCTCACTAGCTTAATCTTACTTGAGATCCCTTATAGGGCATGTGGGAGAAAAAAATATCCTGTCCTTCCTTTGGGTTTAGATCAGTGATTCCCAAACTATGGTCACCCAGATGTTTTGGACTTTGGCTCCCCAAATTCCTGACAGTTGGTCAAACTGGCTGGGGCTTTTGGAAGATGAAGTCAGATGAAGTCATCTGGAGGACCAAAAGTTGGGAACCACTGCTTTAGATTGTCTGGAAACTGGCTTTCTTTTATTCTATTAGCAAGAGGTAAAGAACTCGTCTTAAGTCAAGCCTACATTACAAAATTAACCTACCTTAAACTGAAAGCCAGCATGGTGCAATGGTTTGAGCATAGGACTTGGACCCTGGAGATCAGGGTTCAATTCCATGCTCAGCCATGAAAACCTGCTGGGTGATGTTGGGCTAGTCACACCCTCTCAGCCCCAAAACACCCCACAATAGATTTGCCTTAAGGTTGCCATAAGTCAGAAACGATTTGAAGGCACACAACAACTCACTCACCTCACAGGATTGTTTACTGGAAATGTAGGTCATTGGACAAATAGAAAACCAGTTATATATCTGGGGTGCAAAGATATCCTTTGCATTGCCTTTATGGGATTTATTTTATGTTACCCGTTAGTTAGTTAAAGTCTTTCTAACTCAACTTATATCATGAGATGCAATCATTAAAATCACTTCAACACCATTGAAGGCAATTCAAACATTTTAAAATCATTGAACCATGCAAAAAAACAAAAAAACAAACCCAAACAAACCAAAAACCAAAAACCAAAACCAAACCAAAACAAAACAGAAACCCAAATCCTTAAGCTGGTGGGTGCCATGCTAAAGAAGGTCATTCCGCACTTAGAATACAGTGTCCATTTTTGGCACCATGGTTCAAGAAGGAGGAATGTGTCCTGAGGAAAGCAAGCAAGATGCAAGGTGCAAATTTACAGCTCTATATAAGTAAAGGTTAATCATCATCATCATCATCATCATCATCATCAGTCTGGAAACCAAGCTATATGAGGAATGTTAAGGAGCTGGGTTTGTTTAGCTTGGGAAAGAGAAAGCTGAGAGGTGATCTCATAGCTATCTTTAAATATTTGAAAAATCTGTCACATAGAAGATGGAATTTTTAGAAGAAATTCAGTTCACGCTCTGCAGTTATAGCACTTTGATCCCACTTTAACTGTTGTGGATCCATCCTATGGCATCCAGAGATCTGGAGGGGCTTACGGAGAGATATTTAGGCAGGATGTTCTAGTGCATGATCAAACTACAAGCACAATGAGTCTATAGGATTATAACTATAGTTACAATGGAATATACTGTGCAGTTATAGTAATATAACTGTGTTGCATGTAGCAAGAAAAGAGATTCCACCTAAAGTTAGGAAAGGCTTCCTAACAGTAAGAGCTTCTCAACAAAAGGATGGATAGCCTCAGGATGTCTCTTTTCTTTAAAGTTTTTAAACAGAGAGTAGAAGGGTTGAATCATAGAGTCCTAGAGTTGGAAGAGACCCCAAGGGCCATCCAGTCCAACCCCATTCTGTTATTCAGAAATACACAAGCAAAGAATGGCCATTTGGTCTTTTTAAAAACCTCAGAATTAAAAGACTCCACCGATCTCCAAAGCAGCTTCTTCCACTGTCAAACAGCTCTTACTCAGGTCATGCTGTAAAATCCTGTGTCCAAAATGGAATACATGAGTCTGTATGGAGGAGGCTAGTCCATGTGCTTGGGTGAGATCTAATCTAATTTACACTTGAGCCCATTGCATTACTGGGAGCCATTGCTGGGAGAAGCCAGACCTCTTAAGTCTAAACAAGGCTTGGAAAGGGTGCATTTCCTTTAAGAAAGGACTTTGAAAGGAGAAAGGAGAATGCGGAGGCTCTGGAATCATAGAAATCATAGAAATTTAGAGTTGGAAGAGACCACAAGGGCCATCCAGTCCAACCCCTTGCCGTGCAGGAACTCCCAATCAAAGCATCTCCGACAGATGGCCATCCAGCCTCTGCTTAAAGACCCCTAAGGAAGGAGACTCCACCACACTCTGAGGGAGTGTGTTCCACTGTCGAATAGCCCTTACTGTCAGGAAGTTCCTCCTAATGTTGAGGTGGAATCTTTTTTCCTGCAGTTTGCATCCTTTGTTCCGAGTCCTGTTCTCTGGACACAGTATTCCAGGTGGGGCCTGACCAAGCCAGAATAGAGTGGCACTATTACTTCCCTTGATCTAGACACTATACTTCTATTCATGCAACCTAAAATTGCATTGGCCTTTTTAGCTGCTGCATCACACTATTGACTCATGTTCAACTTGTGGTCTACTTGGACTCCTAGATCCCTTTCACATGTTGTCTCATTCAGCCAGGTGTCCCCCATCCGATATCTGTGCATTTCATTTTTCCGCCATACGTTTAGGACCTTACATTTCTCTGCATTGAATTTCATCTTGTTAGCTTTGGCCCAGCTTTCTAGTCTATTCAGGTCATTTTGAATTTGTCCTTTGGGGTATTAGCTACTCATCCTAATTTAGTGTTATCTGCAAATTTGATAACTAGGCTCTCAATACTGTCATCCAAGTCATTAATAAAGATGTTGAATAGCACTAGGCCCAGGACAGAACCCTGTGGCACCCCACTTGTCACTTCTCTCCAGGATGAAAAGGAACCATTGTTGAGCACCCTTTGGGTTCAGTCAGTCTACCAGTTACAAATCCATGTAACAGTTACCTTGTCTAGTCCACATTTTACAAGCTTGTTTGCTAGAATGTCATGGGGAACCTTGTCAAATGTCTTACTGAAGTCAAGATATACTATATCCACAGCATTCCCTTCATCTACCAAGCTGGTAATTTTATCAAAAAAAGAGATCAGATTTGTCTGGCATGACTTGTTTCTCTGAAACCCATGTTGGCTTTTTGTGGTTATGGAATTATCTTCCAGATATTCACAAACTCTCTGTTTAATTATCTGCTCCAGAATCTTTCCTGGTAATGATGTCAGACTAACTGGATGATAATTGTTGGGATCCCCTTTTTTCCCCTTTTTGAAGATTGGGACAACATTTGCCCTCCTCCAGTCTGCAGGGACTTCTCCTGTTCTCCAGGAGTTCTCAAGGATGATTGCCAATGGTTCCGATATTACATTTGCCAGTTCTTTTAATACCTTAGGATGTAGTTCATCTGGTCCTGAAGACTTATATTCATTTAGATTAACCAGGTATTCCTGTACTGTTTCTTTACTCATTCTGTGCTGAAATTCCCCTATTCTGTCTTCTTCCCCATTATCCTCAGTTTGAGCACCCTTTGCCTTTTCTTAGAAGACTGAAGCAAAGAAGGTGTTGAGCAATTCTGCCTTTTCTCTGTCTCCTGTGAGCATTTTGCCATCTTCTGCACGCAGTGGCCCAACCGTTTCCTTCTTCTTCCTTTTGCTGCGGACATATCCAAAAAAGCCCTTTTTATTGTTCTTAACCTCTCTAGCAAGCCTGAGTTCATTTTGCACTTTAGCTTTTCTGACTTTATCCCTACATGTGCTGGCTATTTGTTTGAATTCCTCTTTGGTGATTTCCCCATTTTTCCATTTTTTATACATGTTCCGTTTAAAACTTAGCTCAGTTGTATGTTCCTTAGTCATTCATACTGGTTTCTTGAGACATCTCCCATTTTTCTTCCTCATTGGAACTGTCTGAAATTGTCCCTTTAGTACCTCCCTTTTGAGGAACTCCCATCCATCTTGAACTCCCTTCTCTTTTAGTATTCTTGACCATGGGATCACCCCCAGTATTTCTCTAAGTTTATTGAAATCAGCTTTCCTAAAATCTGGAGTGCATATCTGACTATGCCTGGCTTCTCCTTTCCAGCTTGCAAAATGTGGGATAGACAAGTTAATTGTTACATGGATTTGTAATTGGTTGACTGGCCGAACTCTAAGGGTGCTCAACAATGCTTCCTTTTCATCCTGGAGGGAAGTGACCAGTGGGGTGCCATCGGTTTCTGTCCTGGGCCCAGTCCTATTCAACATCTTTATTAACGATTTGGATGACAGAATTGGGGGCATACTTATCAAATTTGCAGATGACACTAAACTAGGAGGAGTAGCTAATACCCCAGAGGACAGGATCAAAATTCAAAATGACCTGAATAGACTAGAAAGCTGGGCCAATGCTAACAAGATGAAATTCAACGCAGAGAAATGTAAGGTTCTGCACTTAGGGAGGAAAAATGAAATGCACAGATATAAAATGGGGGACACCTGGCTGAACGAGGCCACATGTGAAAGGGATCTAGGAGTCCAAGTAGACCATAAGCTGAACATGAGTCAACAGTGCAATGTGGCGGCTAAAAAGGCCAATGCAATTTTAGGCTGCATCAATAGAAGTATAGTGTCTAGATCAAGGGAAGTAATAGTGCCACTCTATTCTGGCTTGGTCAGGCTCCACCTGGAATACTGTGTCCAGTTCTGGGCACCACAATTCAAACAGGATGTGGAGAAACTGGAGCGGGTCCAAAGGAGGGCAACTAAGATGGTGAAGGGTCTGGAAACCATGCCCTATGAGGAACACCTTGGGGAACTGGGGATGTTTAGCCTGGAGAAGAGAAGGTTAAGAGGTGATATGATAGCCCTGTTTAAATATTTGAAGGGATGTCATATTGAGGAGGGAGCAAGCTTGTTTTCTGCTGCTCCAGAGACTAGGATGCGGAACAATGGATACAAATTGCAGGAAAAGAGATTCCACCTCAACATTAGAAGGAACTTCCTAACAGTAAGGGCTGTTCGACAGTGGAACACACTCCCTCGAAGTGTAGTGGAGTCTCCTTCCTTAGAGGTCTTTAAGCACAGGCTGGATGTCCATCTGTCGGGGATGCTTTGATTTGGAGTTCCTGCATGGCAGGGGGTTGGACTTGATGACCTTTGTGTTCTCTTCCAACTCTATGATTCTATGATTCTATTACAGAATGTTCAGTGGTGTGAATTGCGCTCACATTATGGAAAAGGAGTATTGAAAAATGCACACAATGCAGGGAAAAACAAAAGTCTTGCAACCAAATACAGATAGAGTAAGAGACGAAGGGATGCAGATGTGACTCAGAGAAATGTGGAATAACTGAGATGGGCAGATGTTTGCGTCCTACAATCACTGTCTTTAATATAAGTTCAGCCTACATTAAAGATTCTTTTTTCAAGAATGTGTTCAGCGTCTTCATATAGGATTTCTCTTATCTAACCAATGGGTTTCCGGGTATTCTGATTCTATGATACAAACCATTGAGACTTCTCACCATCCCTTCAGCAAACAATTGACTATTTTTACAAGCCCAAATCCTGGAAAATTTATAATCTTTGGCTCCCTCTGCTGACACAATATTTGCAAACAACATTCAGGCTTTTAGTATGGTTCACTGTTGACAGTTGACTTGACGGCACCTATGCAAACAATGTACTGTGCTGGAGTGTGTCAACATTACACAGTTATAGCAGATGGGTACCACTTTCACCCCCCCCCCCCCCGCTATATCATACAGGATGCTGGGATTTGTAGTTTGGGGAGGTACTTAGACTCCTCTGCTAGAGAGCACTAGCAAGCTCCCCTGAACTACACATCCCACAATTGTACTGAAACTACATAGGAAACCACATCACAACTGTCTCCTTCAATAATAAAATAAGTCATATGGAGGGAAGGCACAATCCTTCAGCCTTATAGCATACCACTAAGAGGATAAACAATTCAACGTCTATGTACCCTTTTAGCCATCAGGTGGCAATATCATACTGCAGATCAAGAGGAATCTTACAGTGTAAGCACGGAAAGACAACTCAAGAAAAGGAGAAAAAGATGTGCAAGATATTTTGATTTCTGGTCACCTCCCCTCCAGACACCATAGGAATAAAAAATCAATAAAAAACGGACCCTTCAGGAAGATTGTCCAGTTTAATGCTGTTGTGTACCTTCCAGTCACTTCTGACTCATATTCTTCTGAGAAAAACAAACAAACAAAGCACACCCATATAACCTAATGTAAGCCCAGCTAGAACAGGTCTGTTGAAGCCAAGATCCTATATCAAGTGCATGAGTGTAAATTTATGCTCATTGATTTACATAGCAGTCACACATTAAGGAATTGTGATGCTGCACAACCAAATGCACATACACAGCTGCCCCTGACATGCATAATGTGCAATGTACATCTGTGGGCAATGTGCATCTGCAATATGGAGCCATGCACAATGGTATCACATATGCAACATCATTTCTGCAATCTCAGACTGCATGCAAATATTCTGCACTGGGGGACAATGTCCAATTGCTTCTGAAGGGAATTCATGTAGACCTATGAGACCAACAGGTCTTTGAAAAATGATTTTTAAAGGGGAAACAGGCCTGTTTCCCTAAGGTGCTTAAGTCCACATTGTAGTGATTGGGACCCACCAGTCACTTGGGGGCTTCCTCAGACCACAAAGGGTTAATCTGGAGGGTGGTACATGCTAATGAGAGCTTGCATCACATGCTAATGAGAGTTTCATCACAGCTGACCTAAAGCCCAATTAGCCAATCAGTGAGAAGGACCGGGACTTTCGAGAACTTTCCATGTAAGGTCTTTTAAAAGCCTCTGGAGGCCATGCGTTCTCTCTCTATTACCCTTTGTCTGTCTGTCTGGCCACAGGCCAGGGGCCTGCCTCCACTGGGAGGCCATGTGGCTTGTGTCTTCTTCTTTGTTTGGGAAGTCCAGCTGTTGAGCCTCTGCCAGCAGGGCAGACGGGGGTGTAGGGGAGCCAGGCACAAAAGGCCAGTCCCACACCCAGATTCCTCAAGAACTGTAATTCCTTTCTCGGTGTGAGTAATTTAGAGTTGTGCTAGTTAGTGTGTTTAGGCCTTTCATTATGTTATCTGTGGCTTGCTTGAAATGAACATTTGTGTAACTATGCTCCTGTACCTGTAAGGTACCTCTATTGCTTTATTCCATGTAGATAGAATAAATCCATTTTCTTTAAACGCATCTGTTTGCCCTCTATTCCTACAAAACGTGCCTTAGCTCGGTTGTTGCTTGCTGGATAGCAAGTGGGGAAGTGGAAAGAATTATAATCCCTTTAGCAAGTCCTCTCTCTCTGGCTTTTCTTCACTAATGAAGATTCAGGAAGGACTCATCCCACGCTTACTACAAGCACGTTGATGACTAAAAAGGCCGATCCAAGATAAACAAGTCCGGATAGAGAAAGCACAGCAGAAAGTCTCCTTGGGTAATGTTTCCAAGTTGTGGTACTTTCTGCGTTGTCATTTCTCTTCAAGATTCGTTCGGCCTTAGTTCTCAAATGAGGCTGCAGCATTGTGGATAGTGGGTCTCCATGCCTTCCGATGTGAGGCCAGGGCAGACCATTGTTGGTGATCAATTTGGCCGAGCTTGAGATGTTGTTTCAGAGAGTCCTTGTATCTCTTCTTTGGGGTGCCCCTCTTATGCTGACCCATGGCGAGTTCACCGTAGAGTACTATTTCGGGGAGGCAGTGGTCCTCCATCCTAGAAACATAACCTGCCCAGCGCAGCTGCGTTTTCAGTAGCATGGCCTCAATGCTGGTGATCCCTGCTTGCTCCAGGACAGCAACATTCATCAGATAGTCAGTCCAGTGTATATTTAGGATTGTGCATAGACAGTACTAATGAAAGCATTCGAGGAGTCATAGATGTTGGTGATAGGTGACCCATATTTCAGATCCATAGAGGAGAATGGACAATACAATGGCTCTGTACACACTGATTTTTGTGCTTCGCCTCAGGTGTTTGTTACACCAGACTCTTTTGTGGAGCCTTCCGAATGCACTATATGCCTTTGCTAATCTGTGATCGATCTCTTTATCAATCTTGGTGTCTGAGGAGATGATACTTCCCAGGTAGGTGAACTGCTGAACAGACTTAAGTACAGATTTGCCTATGGTGACATGGGGGTGAAACAGGGGAACTCAGTTGGAATTCATTAGGTGGTGGCAGCAAGTCTGGAGGACCTCAAGGGGGCCCATTCTGCTCAGCAGGGAGTGGAAACAGGGACTCAGGGGACTCTAGAGGGAAATCTATAAAAAAGGGATCCCTTGGGGGCTAAGAGCCAGAGCAGGGTGCTGCTGGACTCTAAGGGCCAGAGCAGGGTGCTGCTGGGCTGATAAATCCCCAGGGATCATCACACACATAAAGACCAGGTACCTTTTAAAAGTTGCATGTTCAAGGGCTCTTGGATTTTATCCCTATTAACAATATAGAAAAGAGAAAAGAGAAAAGAGAAAGAGAGGGCAGCTTTGTGATCGCCCTTGCAGCATCAGCAGCCAAGTGAATGAGTAGCTCCTTTGGAAAAATGGTTCTTGGATCTGAAATCCCACTGTACTTTACCAATCCGTGCTGTGCATGGCCAGTTCCTTTACAGCAGGTCTTTTGATGAAAAACATAGGCCTAAATACTATTGGTGAGTCCCATCTAAAGGAGATCCATGGAATCTATTGCTGATTTTTTGCAACACATAGGTAGGCCTTATGTATTGATTTCCTGGCATACTACACATATTAGAAATCTAGTTAGTATTCTAACCTCATGAGGGCTCTCTTGCCTGTTTTATGATATCTTCTATCTGGTTCCCAAACAGCAAAGTAATATAATTTCAAGAACTCCTTTCACCATTCATAGGATCATAGGAGCATAGAGTTGGAAGAAATCTTAAAGGCCAGTCTAACCTCTGCTATGCAGGAAGACACAGTCCAAGCAGTCTTGAGATCCAGCCTCTGTTTAAAACCCCCCAAACCCTCCAAAGAAGGAGACTACACCATTCATTCACCAAGGCAGCAATGTATTTTCTTGTTGAACAGCTCTTACCATCAGGTAGTTCTTCCTAATGTTTAGGTGGGATTTCTTTTCCTTTAGTTTGAATCTATTGCTCTGTGTCCAAGTCTCTGGGTCAGAGGAAAACAATCTTGCTCCGTCTTCAATGTGAAACCCTTCCAAATAGTTAAATGTGGCTGCCATGTCCACTCTTAACCTTCTCGAAACATAACCAGCTCTTTCATAGGGCATGGTATCTAGACCTTTACTTATAGATCTTTAGATAATATCTTTCCTGACCGTTGTTAGAAATGAACTTGTCATCTCATCATCATACCCACTGTTGTACTTTGGCCACATAATAAGAGGACAAGACTCATTAGAAAAGGCCAAAAAGGTGTATAGGAAAAGGTGGAGGACAGTAGAAAGAGAGGAAGACTGCAGACCAGATGGATAGACTCAATGAGAGAGGTCATGGCTTGAAATCACAGAGCCTAAGTGGAGCAATGGAGAACAGGGGGTCCTGGAGATGTCTTATCCACAGAATCTCCATAAATCATGGTCAACTCAAAGTCAGCTAACAACAACAACAACAACAACACTAGGAAGGGGGAGGGCAGCTATGAAGGAACTAGACAAGATAATGAAGAATAAAGCTATACAACTAAGCTTTAAATTTAGAATTGTCCAAGCCACGGTATTCCCCATCACTATGTACAGATGTGAGAGCTGGGCAGTGAAGAAAGCAGATAAGAGAAAATCAACTCATTTGAGATGTGTTGCTGGAGAAGATACCATGGATGACCAAAAAGACAAACAAATGGGTCCTTGAACAGATAAAGCCTGAACTCTCCCTGGAAACCAAGATGATCAAATTGAGGCTGTTGTACTTTGGCCACATCATGAGAAGGCAGGACTCATTGGAAAAGTCAATAAGGCCAGGAAAGGTAGAAGGCAGTAGAAAAAGAGGAAGACATGCCAGATAGATAGACTAAGCCAGAGAGTCCATGGGCCTGAATCTATAGGATCTATCTATCTGATTCATACCAACATGGGATTCAAGGCAGATGAGATTCAAAGTGGAGTTCAGAGTAAGCAGAGCAGTTGAGATGTCTCATCCACAGGGTCGCCATGTGTCAAGGTCCACTCAAGGACAGTTAACAACAACACCAAATAGTGCACCTACATGTGGATGTAGATTGATACCATGCAACTATGACATAAGATCTTGGGAGCATCATTAGGAAACTGCCTATCCTTCTTACCTCTACTGAGGACAGCACAGCA
This sequence comes from Urosaurus nigricauda, assembly GCA_034509955.1. Lineage (NCBI taxonomy): Eukaryota > Metazoa > Chordata > Lepidosauria > Squamata > Phrynosomatidae > Urosaurus > Urosaurus nigricauda. The sequence goes on along the minus strand of JAOEGL010000008.1, from coordinate 2,266,339 downwards.
GGGGAGTATACAAAGGAATAGTCCAGAGTCCAGTCCAAAGGTCACACAATACCAGTCAGTCAGTCACAGCAAAGGGCAGAGGCAAGAGCATAGTAGTCACAAGTCAAGTCCAGGGGTCAGATAACCAGAGTCATAAATTAAAGAGCAAGGAGCACAGGAACAATAAGGCTGCAGGACTGGTTGTCATCTGCAAAGAATCTCTGCAGCTGGAGGTCTTTTAAAAGGCCTCTGCTGAGACTTATTAGCTCTCCTCTTGGCTTCTATCCTGGAAGAACGTCTCGGACCTTTTCAGACATCAGAAATTGGAAGTATAATCTAATGGCAATCCAAACACAATCATGGGTTTTCACGTTATTGCGATTTCGGGCAATGGGCAGTCATTTTTGGGTAATGGGAAGTCATTCTGAACGCATTCCGAACGCAATAGGAATTCACATGAATTCACTAAACTAGCAAATTCATGTGAATTTGAATTGGCTCCATTGGATAAATTCCTCCCGTCTGATAAACTCCAAAGACTCCTTGACCTGTCTTCGCTCCACAGGTCCTACACCTGCAACCTAGAGTCCATAGAGTCTGTTTCTCCCTCTGCAGCTTCCTGAGCCACAGATCTGCCCCTGCTTCAGCCCCCTCCATGTCTTAAGGGTCTGAGTCTTCTGACCGTGCCTCTAAGTCAGGCCCAGGGCAGTCCATGACACTGCCAGTATCCGCAGATTCTCAGGTGAGTCCCTTTCATGTTGTATTTGGCACAGCTCCACTGTTTCTCCTAAGGAGGATAGACAAGAAGAAATGAGAAGAGAAAAGGTGGGAGGAAAGCAGCAATGTTGGGGAAGTCAATAAAAGGACAAGCAGCAGCAAGGTATTCTTTGTTCCCTGGCAGTTAGAAGACTCTCAGCGCGAGATCTAAGTGAATAGCAAAAGCTGATTCCAAAGCACAAGGAGGACAGAACACACTTTGCTATTCTCTTTAAACAATGAAAGGGAAACGTCTCATTTATCTAGAGGGGCACCCGAGCACAAAGCGAGCTGGTGGTTAATGTTAGGTGTGTGAGGCCACGGTGGCTGTCAAACGGAAAAGGGAGAATGCTTACTCTCCTGGGGTAGGCAAGGGACCTTGGCCACCCAGCCACTAAGCAAAGGCAAAGCCTGCCTTTGGAAGTGTCGAAAAGAAAAGCAAGTGTCGGGATGTGGTTGTACTTTTCAGAGCACCAAAGTTGGAAACCTGTGGCCTGTGGGCTGCATTTAGCGCCAAAGCTGTTTGGAGGTGCCCAAAGAAGAGAGTTATAAAAACAAAAAGCAATGCTTCTGAAAGCATCCTTGTCTACCGGGAGTAAATCAGAGACCTCTCTCATGTTTCCTCTTTTATGTACACATTTCTGGATTCTTACAATGTACCAAGGGTCCCCTTCCCCTTCAGCCTAAGGGACCCTCAGCCTCTCATTTTATGGTTATTTTTTTAATGTGGGGGAAATATTGTTTGATATGAAACCGGGGGAACACTATCCAGTTGGAACTACTAGCTGGCTTCCATAAGGGCCTCTCCTGGGCATAATATAGTCAGAGGCAGCATCTAGACTGAAGAAATAATACAGTTTGACAGTGCTTTAACTGTCATGGTTCTATGCTATGGAATCCTGGGATTTGTAGTTTGATGAGGCACCAGAGCTACTCAAATGTAAGATCTTGGACAGGAACAGAGAATTTTGTTCAGCACTCCCTCGGCTGGTGGTGGACTCTTCTTCTTTAGAGGTCTTTAAGCAGAGGCTGGATGGCCATTTGTCAAGGATGCTTTGATTGAGAGTTCCTGCATGGCAGGGGGTTGGACTGGATGGCCATTGTGGTCTCTTCCAACTCTATGATTCTATGATTCTATTTGCCTGAGCCTACTGGGAAGGTCAAGACTCTTCTTCCTCCGATCCAATCTGATCCAATCTGATCCTATCCTATCCCTCTTCTCTCCCCTGCTGAGTTAACTGGGTACAGCCTACTTTTGCAATTTGCACTCAGCTTGCAACAATGGAAGTAAGCCAAAGACAAATGGTGAAAGTGGGAGGAAGAAGTAGATAGTAGGACATTTTAAATGCTGCTGAAAAATGGGATGGCAGAGGATTTAAGACTGACCAGATGAGTTTTTAAAAGTGTCAACCACATACAAATATCTGTGCTGAAGTCTCATAAAACTCAAGCATTGAAAAACCCACAAAAAACTATGGATGCTGCATGTGAAAGCCTTTGATGTCACATCAGACATTGAGCTTTTAACAGACAAGAGTATGACTACACTGTCAGAGAATAAACTTGACTCTTTTGTATGCTCCTTCCCCCTTCTACCCCCGCAATCCCATATATCCCTTATATCACCCTTCCTAATCTCAATAAAGCTCAACAAATCTTCTTCCTTTGAAAAATGGGATTTGGCTGCCTACCTTGGACTATTCATCTCGAAATACCAGGTCACACTTCCTTGAGACAAGTTGTGATCAAGCAAAGGAGAGACAAAATCCTAGTACTTTTAACCTCTCTCATCACTGGTGAATTTACCATTGCCTCCTATCTCTTGATGTGACTTTTGTCTTTTGGTGCACAATATTTTTGAATTGGGGATGTGGCTGAAATAAGGCGATGCCATCTATAGATTAGCCAGTGAAGGCTTGCTGTCTTGTCCCACAGCATTGTTATTATAAAATGATGTAGAAATGGTACATAACACATTTTTGGCTGATGTGCAACATCCACATTCAAGGTGAAGGTTGCAGAGTCAGAGTGGCACATGGATGGACATTGTGGATGGACAATCAGTTGCACATCTGGTGTCTTGTTTCTGTTGTGCAATATTCAGCTTGCAGGTTGTGTAGCAAATAATGCAAGGCTCTGCATGTAGAGATGTACGCTACTGAACTCAAATGTAGGATCTTGGACAGAAATGGTAAATCCTATCTCAGTGATAGCTTCTGGGTCCCGTATCAGTTGAGCAGTAAATACATCTATTTATTTTTATGGGTTGAACGACTTTAATTATATGATTACTGTAATGATTATTCATACATTTAAGTACTATTACTCATACATTAAAGTACTATTACTTTTGGCATTACTTGCATTTCTTGCTCTCTCTTTCTCTTACTGGGTTTCCCCTCCCTCCCTCCCTCCCTCCCTCCCTCCCTCCTTCCTTCCTTTGCATTTCATTGCTTTCTAACCTTGCCATATACAACCACTCCCTCCAACAATTTGATAACAATCCAGGTATCTGATGGAAGTGGATTCCACTCAACTATAAACCAATGCCATAATACACATCTTTATCTTTAAGATGTCAGAAGGCTCTGTTGGCTGACCTGTTCCTTCTGCTTGTGTATCACTTCATTTGAATATTATCAGTCCCTGCATTTTAACAAAAGATCCAGGCTGTTTCTGTGAGTGTCTTACCTTCTTCTTCTTTTCTGTGTCATCATGCTATTTCATGAGTTTGGGAAGACGCTTTGCTGAGCGCCGACGGCTCCTCCTTTGAGCATATCCTGTGCATAAAATATGAGAATCAAGATGATGAGGAAGCACAGCAGGTCTAACACATTTGCCAAGATGCACATTGAAGAAGACCCGTAAGCAGGTTTGTTGGAAACAATGGCGGGTTCAGCAGAACTGTGGGCCCACGTTGTTGAAAAGGAAGACGTGGCAGTTTTGATTCAAATAACATTGTGAGAAAGAGAGGCAGGACTTTATTTCATTCCCAAAAGAGTTTTTTAAAAAAATAACACCTCATGGTGGGATGGTAATTATGTGATATTGAAGGGTACCACTTGGAACTCATAGAATCATAGCATCTTTCATAGAGTTAGAAGAGACCCCAAAAGCCATCCAATCCAACTCCATTCTGCCATGCAGGAAGACACCATCAAAGCTCCCCGACAAATGGCCATCCATCCTCTGTTTAAAAATCTCCAAAGAAGAAGACTTCACTACTCTTCAAGGCAGCTGCCACTGTCAAATGGCTCTTACTATCAGGAAGTGCTTCCTAATATTTATAAGGAATCTCTTTTCTTTTCTTTTTCTTTTTTTAAAATTAATTTTATTTATCATAATAATTTATTGCACAGGGCTCCAGATATGCAAGTAGAATGGAATGAATGGGGCCTGGATGGGGACGGAAAGGGCGAGGGACGCATTTTACCGCACACCAGAACACCGCTGAATGCTGCTGGAAGTCCCCATTCTGTTCCCTTCTGTTTCATTCCATTCCATTCCCCATCTGTCCCAGAGGAGGTGATTTTTGAGAACTGTTCTGAACAGTTCTCAAAAAGCGCCTCCTCTGGAATGGATGGGGAATGGAATGGGGACTTCCGGCAGCATTGGCGGCATTCTGGTGTGCTGTAAAAATTAAAATGTGTCCTTCACCTATTCCGTCCCCATCCCGGCCTCTTTCGTTCTGTTCTACTTGCGTGCCAGGAGCCCTGTGCAATAAACTTAACACATTTAACAATAAAATTAAATTAAAATAAAAAGCTCATATAGTCATCTCATGTCTCATCTCATGTTTACAAAACTTCAATTGTTTCCTTAACAACAAACACATCAATATATAACAGTAACACTTTTTGTCTTTTTCTACATCCATTCTCCTTTCTCATAGAATAATAGAATCATAGAAATTTAGAGTTGGAAGAGACCACAAGGGCCATCCAGTCCAACCCCCTGCCATGCAGGAACTCCCAATCAAAGCATACCCGACAGATGGCCATCCAGCCTCTGCTTAAAAACCTCCAAGGAAGGAGACTCCACCACCCTCTGAGGGAGTGTGTTCCAGTGTCGAACAGCCCTTACTGTCAGGAAGTTCTTCCTAATGTTGAGGTGGAATCTTTTTTCCTGCAGTTTGCATCCATTGTTCCGAGTCCTGTTCTCTGGAGCAGCAGAAAACAAGCTTGCTCCCTCCTCAATGTAACATCCCTTCAAGTATTTAAAGGCGATCATATCACCTCTTAACCTTCTCTTCTCCAGGCTAAACATCCCCAGCTCCCTAAGGCGTTCTTCATAGGGTAAGGTTTCCAGACCCTTCACCATTTTAGTTGCCCTCCTTTGGACACGCTCCAGTTTCTCTACATCCTTTTTGAATTGTGGTACCCAGAACTGGACACAGTATTCCAGATGGGGCCTGACCAAGCCAGAATAGAGTGGCACTATTACTTCCCTTGATCTAGACACTATACTTCTATTGATGCAACCTAAAATTGCATTGGCCTTTTTAGCTGCTGCATCACACTGTTGACTCATGTTCAACTTGTGGTCTACTTGAACTCCTAGATCCCTTTCACATGTTGTCTCATTCAGCCAGGTGTCCCCCATCAGATATCTGTGCATTTCATTTTTCCGCCCTACGTGTAGGACCTTACATTTCTCTGTGTTAAATTTCATTTTGTTAGCTTTGGCCCAGCTTTCTAGTCTATTCAGGTCATTTTGAATTTTGATCCTGTCCTTTGGGGTATTAGCTACTCCTCCTAATTTGGTGTCATCTGCAAATTTGATAACTAGGCTCTCAATTCTGTCATCTAAGTCATTAATAAAGATGTTGAATAGCACTGGGCCCAGGACAGAACCCTGTGGCACTCCACTTGTCACTTCTTTCCAGGATGAAAAGGAGCCATTGTTGAGCACCCTTTGGGTTTGGTTAGTCAACCAGTTACAAATCCATGTAACAATTACCTTGTCTAGTCCACATTTTACAAGCTTGTTTGCTAGAATGTCATGGGGAACCTTGTCAAATGCCTTACTGAAGTCAAGATATACTATATCCACAGCATTCCCTTCATCTACCAAGTTGGTAATTTTATAAAAAAAACCAAAAAACCAGATCAGATTTGTCTGGCATGACTTGTTTCTCTGAAACCCATGTTGGCTTTTTGTGATTATGGAATTATCTTCCAGATATTCACAGACTCTCTGTTTAATTATCTGCTCCAGAATCTTTCCTGGTATTGATGTCAGACTAACCAGACGATAATTGTTGGGATCCTCTTTTTTCCCCTTTTTGAAGATTGGGACAACATTTGCCCTCCTCCAGTCTGCTGGGACTTCTCCTGTTCTCCAGGAGTTCTCAAAGATGATTGCCATTGGTTCCAATATTACATTTGCCAGTTCTTTTAATACCTTAGGATGTAGTTCATCTGGTTCTGGAGACTTGTATTCATTTAGATTAACCAGGTATTCCTGTACTGTCTCTTTACTTATTCTGTGCTGAAATTCCCCTATTCTGTCCTCTGCCCCATTATCCTTAGGTTGAGCACCCTTTGCCTTTCCTGAGAAGACTGAAGCAAAGAAGGTGTTGAGCAATTCTGCCTTTTCTCTGTCTCCTGTGAGCATTTTGCCATCTTCTGCCCACAGCGACCCAACTGTTTCCTTCTTCTTCCTTTTGCTGCGGACATATCCAAAAAAGCCCTTTTTATTGTTCTTAATGTCTCTAGCAAGCCTGAGTTCATTTTGCACTCATAGAATCATAAAGTTGGAAGAGACCACAAGCGCCATCCATTCCAACCACCTGCCATGCAGGAATTCTCCATCACTCCAATAGACTAGAAAGCTGGGCCAAGGCTAACAAAATGAAATTCAGCACAGAGAAATGTAAGGTACTGCACTTAGGACGGAAAAATGAAATGCACAGATATAAGATGGACCTGGCTGAACGAGACCACATGTGAAAGGGAATCCAAGTAGACCACAAGTTGAACATGAGTCAACAGTGCGATGCAACAGCTAAAAAGGCCAATGCAATTTTAGGCTGCATCAATAGAAGTATAGTGTCTAGATCATGGGAAGTAGTAGTGCCACTCTCTACTGCTTTGGTCAGGCCCCACCTGGAATATTGTGTCCAGTTCTGGGCACCACAATTTAAAAAGGATGCGGAGAAACTGGATCATGTCCAAAGGAGGACGACTAAAATGGTGAAGGGTCTGGAAGCTATGCTCTATGAGGAACAACTTAGGGAGCTGGGGATGTTTAGCCTGGAGAGAAGGCTAAGAGGTGATATGATAGCTTTGTTTAAATATTTGAAGGGATGTCATATTGAGGAGGGAGCAAACTTGTTTTCTGCTGCTCCAGAGACTAGGACCCGGAACAATGGATGCAAACTCCAGGAAAAGAGATTCCACCTCAACATTAGGAGAAACTTCCTGACAGGAAAGGCTGTTTGATGGTGGAACATACTCCCTCGGAGAGTGGTGGAGTCTTTGGAGGTCTTTGAGAAGAGACTGGATGGCCATCTGTCAGGGATGCTTTGATGGAGAGTTCCTGCATGGCAGGGGGTTGGCATGGATAACCCTTGTGGTCTCTTCCAACTCTATGATTCTATGATTCTATTATCAGTTCTCATCCAAAAAAAGAAAAGTAGGTAATCCTGCCTAATATTGTTATTTGTACATTTGTCATCATTTCCTAACCAATTTTCATTACACTGCCCATAGTTCTCCTTGTGGCTTCATTGCCAAATTTTATTACAATAATCTATTACTAGAGACCATTCCTTGTCTATTTTCTCTTAATCTTTCTGATTTAATATGACTGTTGCTTTTCCATTTCTTTCATCTCGATAAGTCTCATAGGCCAGTCCTCTATTGTAGGTAGTTCTTGATCTTTCCATCTTTGTGCTATCAAGAGTCTGGCTGTGGAAATCATATATAATAAAACTCTCCAATATTTTTTCTCCATAACTGGGTCAGTTAAGGGAATTTCTTTCTCATAGTTTGACTCCACTTCTCCATGTCCTATTCTCTGGAGCAGCAGAAAACAAGCTTGCTCCATCCTCAATATGACATCCCTTCAAATGGATATCATATCACCTCTTAATCTCTGCTTCTTCAGGCTAATCATACCCAGCTCCCTAATTCTCTCCTAATAGGGCTTCATGGTTCCAGACCTTTCCCCATTTTAGTCTCCCTCTTCCGGACAGGCTCCAGCTTTTGCAACATCCCTCTTGATCTATGGTTCCCAGAACTGGACACAATATTCCAGGTGAGGTCTGACCAGAACGGAATAGAATGGCACTAATATTCTATATGTCTTCAGCTTCTGGGATATTATATGCAGCTAACTGGAAGAAGAAGGAGATCCCAGAGCTGCAGGAATGGATATGGAAAATGTATGAATATATGGAATTGGATCAATTGACTCAGCCGTTGAGAAAGAATTCATTGAACAAATATAGGCAGCATTGGGAATCAATGATAAATTGTTTGTAATTTGAATAGGGTCCAAGTTTTGTTATAAGTCTTAATTGGGAGGAGGTCTTATGAAGGAAATAGACAAGGGTCGTTTATAACTTTGGTGTAATATTGTATTATATTTTCCGATATAAGAATTAAGACTGGAGAAGACAGAAACTGCCAAGAGAATAGGAAGATACAGGGACCAGGTGGTGGTAGTGAGCGGTTAATGTGTTTAAGTTAATGTTAGAATGTAAGTCTCCCTCTTCTGGACAAGCTCCAGCTTTTTCAACAATCCTGATCTCTGTTTTACTTATACATTTAAACTTCTCTTAATTTGTCTTTTGTTGGTGTCTTTCTTCTAATCCCCCCTCGCTTCTCCTCATCTACTCTCTGATAGTCTTTCCTGATGGTCTTCGTCTTCAGTCAGTTGGTCTTCTCCTTCATCTATGCTTGCTTCCAAATCCTCTTCATCACTACCGTTTCCAGTTTGTTTTTATTCTTTTCTTTGACTCTGTCTCTTTCTTTATTGCTTTTTGAATTTCCTCCTCTATTTTTGATGTCATCTCTGTTCCTTTCCATAAAGTCCTTCGCTTTGGATAAGGAGTTTAATCTGAACCATCTTTTATTCCATTTCACCAAAAGTCCCTCCAAATTTTCCCATTTGTACAAAATTTTATTCTTGTTTAGAAATATCATGAATTTGAAATCTTCTCTCTTTCTCAAAATTCTTCTAGGGATGTCCTTAAAATTTTTAATTTCTGCTCCTTCAATGGTTAAAGTATTCTGATAGCTATTAAATAAGATTTCATCCCTGACCTTTTTCTGCACAAAGTAAATAACAACATCTTGTGGAAGATTTCTTTCTCTTGCTACTTGGGAATTAATCTTGAAAGATTTATTGATTTATTTCAAGAATTCTTCCACTGGGGTTTCTACAAAATCCACCAAAGCCGGTATTAAATATTCATATAATTTTTCAAGTTTTTGTTCTTTTAATCCTCTAATTTTTAAACAATTTTCTCTTTGTTTTAATTGTTCCAGTGCTTTAATGTCCAAGTCTCTCTCTTGTTGTTTCTTTATAGTTAAAGATGTCTCCTCCAAAGCTTGAGTTCAGTCTTCCAGATTGTCAATCCTGGTAATTACTTGATTTATTTCTTTTATGACTTCTTCTATGGAGTGTTTAATCCCTTTCAGTTCTGATTTGAGATTTGATCTAATATTCTGTTTTAAGTCTCTCCTCGAGTCTTTCATTTCTTGTTTTAAATTTTTCTCCAGTTCTCTGTTGCTTTTTTCCCATTTCCAATCTCCATTGCTTAATTTCTTCTATAACTGGTACTGGTAATTGATCAGTTGAATTTCTTCTTTGGTCTATCAAGTTTCTCCTTGATGGATGCAATGCAGGATTGGCAGCAGCTGCTGATCCTTTTCTTGTCACTCTAGCTGCCATTTCAACTACCTAAAGGGAGAAAAGGGAGAAAGAAAGAAAAAAGAGGAAAAAAGAAAAAGAAAGGAAAAGAGAAGTGCAAAGAAGAAAAAGGGGGGGGGGAGAAAAAAGGGCAAAAAAAGGCAAAAAAATGAAGATAAGAGAGAAAACAAGATAGGGATTAAGAAAAGAAGCATGAAAGAGCCTCAGTATGATAGGTTGGTAACTCCTCAGTTTGATAGGTTGGAAGAGACTCAGAATAATAGGTTGGAAGAAACTCAGTTTAGTAGATTGGAAGAAGCTCAATTCAGTTAGTTAGTAGAGACTCAGTATAATAGATTGGAAGAGATTCAGTAAATTGGAAGAGACTCAATTCAGCGAGATTGGTAAAGACATTGAATTAGTAGATTAATAGGGACTCAGTAGGTTGGTAGAGACTCAATAGGTTGGAAGAGAGTCAGTAGACTGAAGTAACCTCAATTTAGTAGGTTCGAAAAGACTCAATAGATTAGAAAGACTAATCTCAATAGATTGGAAGAGGCTTGGTAGGTTGGAAGAGCCTCAGTAGGCAGAAGAGGCCTCAGTTTAGTAGATTGGAAGAGCCTCAGTAGTTCTCAGTTTAGTAGGACAAAAGAGCTCAGTAGGTTGGAAGAGACTCAGTTTAAAAGATTGAAAGAGACACAATTTGTTGCACTCTAGGCTTCAAAGAGTCTTTAGTCTCTATGACTCTGCCAGTATCTGAGTAGCACTAACTCCTGGCCAAAAAAAAACAAAAACAAAACAAAAAAACAACAACGCTGCAGTCTGAATTCAAAATGCAAAAGTAATTTGCCCTCAGCTAGTTCAGCCAAGGGAAGCCGAAAGATGGGATAGAGTCTTGCCCTTCCCAGATGGCTCTGGCAAAAGCAAACTCCAGCATTCTGTGAAGATGCCAGCCACAGATGCTGATGAAATGTCAGGAATAAACTCTTTTAGAACATGGCAACATACCCTGAAAAACCCACAAAAAACTATGGATGCCAGCCATGATAGCTTTCTACTTCACAAACTCTTGCATAGTTTGTGTGTCCTTTCTCATTACTTCTTCTTCACCTTTATTTATATAGTGCTGTAAAATTATGCTCTTTTCCCATCTTGATCACACTCTGATATTGCTTGACCACACATGCAATTTTTTATCTCTTTGGAGGATATGGATTTATTTGTATAGAATTTAGAAAAAATAAAATAAAGCCCCTCAATACTCTGTTTCTCTCCAGTTGCAGAAGCAGAACACAATAAGTTCATAATTTTGTTTTGTTTGGTCATAGAAATTTCTTATCCACCCCCATATATATATAGTTCAGGACTTTGAACTATACTTGGAAACCAATTGTTAACTGTGATAAGCGATGCTGAAACGAGAACCGGAAAAAATTTACACCATAAAATGTAGCAATGTTTCACGGTAAACCATGGATAATTTGGAAAATAGAACATACAAATACTAATAGGACAATCAAATCTCTCATTTGAAAACAACATCGACAAGATGAAATAATTCCTCTGTAATTCACATGAAGGCCTAGCAACAGAAAGATAGAAAAACATAATAATGCAAAGAGCAGCAAAATCCAAAATCTTATTCAAATTAAATGCTGTAGTTCCAAAATGGACCCTTTGGCTCCAGGTGAGCAAGGTGGGGTGTTTTTTTTTTTTTTTTGCACCCAAACCAGTCAAAAGCATAAAAAATGTAGTACTTTATGCAAATATAGTACTTTATCTCTTCCCTCCAGAGACTCCCAAAAGCCATGATAAACCTCTGTGTGTATGTGTGTGTTGTGTGCCTTCAAGCTTCTTGTAGGGGAAAAGAGAAAATATGATTGATTGATTGATTGATTGACTGAATTACTTATTGATTGAAACTTTCTCTCTTTCTGCCTTTCCATACAATTAGCTTACAAGGCCATCATTCATGCTAAAGGGTTCTCTATACAATTTCCAAAGCTTTACAAGTTCAATCGTTACCTGATCTGTCCGATTCTAGGATTTGTAGCCTTGTGAACCATTTTGCTTTCTCTATTGGAGATCTCTGGTTCCCCAATGAATTACAAATCCCAGAATTCCAGGAGATGGAGCCATGGCAGTTAATGCACTGTCAGACTGCATTAATTCTGCAGTGCAGGTTCACTCTGTCCTGAACATCTGAACGGGGCTGGCGTTTCCTCCAATAAGGTGTAGCTCATGCCTTCCTCGGTCTGCCCTGATTTTTGTGTCTCCACTTTTGCTGCTTTTCTGGGTTTGTGGGGTGGACGGAAAAGGACAGAGAACAAAGCCTCCCCGCCTACTCACAAAATAACCGGTATCTGAAAGTGTTCTTAGGCATACTGCTTTGAGTCGTTGCTCTGATGCATCTTCCACTCAATTGCACACCTAATATCCGACCGCTTGGCTGATGCATGGAGAAACTTCCCATGTGAGGAAGAGTTGTCGGTGTCACAGATCCTACTTATCCCAGCAGGGATCAGACGAATATTGGGAAGAGTATTCCACGGCCCCTCTTACCGCCAGCTGCCATCCTCCCTGCTCCCAAATTACCTTCTGGACTGAAATGCCTCTTCTTCAAAGCTCCGAAATGATTTTGTGAAGAGGAACTTGATGACAATTCATTTCTCATTTGTTTGGTGCTTATTTGCTGCGGCTCGAAAAATTGTTGGGGTCCTTTTCTTTCCACGCTTTATTTTGTTCTATTTCTTTCTTGCAATCAACCTTACAAAGTTGTGGAAATTCAAAACTCCAAACTTTACTCTGGCCTGTAATTGAAATTTGTCTTCAGACGTCTCTTGGACGGAAACCGAGATGGGTCCCAACAGGGACATAGTCAATGGACCAGGGCCCTTGAAAGTGCTGGAAAAACAGCAAAGGGGATAGAGAAAACAAGCAAGGGCAGAATGGGTATTTGGCTTTCTCTTTGACCTATGTAGATGTATTTTGTTTTTCTCATTACTCCACCCTTGCCGTTTCTTTGCAATAAGAACCCAATGCATTTTCCCATACTCTAAAGTAAAACACATGGCTGGAATGACTTATGAATGGGTAAGCTTCCATATGGAAGTAGCTGGGCAATTTTGGTCAATGCAGAAAAACGTATTTATTTCAAGGATGTGGAAGCAGAGTTTTGGATGCGCCTAGCACCTGTATGTGAAGCCACCTTGAGTCCCAACCAGGGGGGAAAGGCAGGATGATGATGATGATGATGATGATGATGATGATGATTGTTGACCTATGTACATTACAGTTGTTTGTCAGAAATGCCAAAGCCCTATGAGGAGTCATTGTGGAGACCAGGGTTTGATTCCCAGCTTGGCCACTTGGTGATCTTGGGCAAGTCACATGCTCTCAGCCTCAGAGGAAGGCAATGGTAAACCTCCGTTGAGCAAAACATGACAAGAAAATCCCATGATAGGTTCAAACTTAGGGTTGCCATAAATAACTTGAAGGCATATAACACACACACAATGAGTTGACATTGCACTCCATGAGAGTAAATTATGGGCTCTCTCCTTGACATAGGATCCCAAATGCACACCAAGAACTGTACATTTAGCTTTATTGGTTACATGGTGGTGCTCATGATTTAATGGACTCCTCCTTTTGTTTCTGGTATGTACTAACTGTGCTGCTACTACGGATGTAACTCCTACATATTTTTTCTTAAATGCTGCATTGAGTAATTTTAGGATTTTCCTTCCTGCTGCAAAGAAGTATTGGAAAACCACAGTTTTCATAAGCTATTTGCAATTTTGGACCTATTCTGCATTAAATTTGTCCTTGGTTGTATTGTAGAGAAAACAGTATTTTCTATACAGAAAACAAAACAAAACAAAAATCTGTGTGGAAAATAATATTTCAACGCAGAATATTCATTGCAGTGCAGAAAATCCTGCATCCTATTCAAATAAAGAATGTGTGGATTTAATCAATCTTCCATTATAGCATTTTATGTGCAGACAACATCCTTTTCATTGCAGGAATTAATATTTCTGAATCGAAATACTAATTTCCATTCAGAAAATGCTGCTTCCTGCAGAGAAAATGCTGTTTTCTATGCAAAACAACCATGTTCAGTTTTGCCCAGACTAAGTCCTGAATTGCACAGATTCTCATCAGTCCAGGATTATATTTTTTTAAAAAATTCTTTTCACTCTAGCTGTTATCTAATCTCAAGTATTTTCTGTCAAGTTTCCACATCAGTTTTTAAACTGCCTTTTTCTAATCAAATCTATGGATGTTCACCTTTAGTTTCTGTAATCTGCTCCTCCCAGAACTTTATCACATTGGGAAAATTGTAAAGTTAACCAAAGGTTAATCTGGGGTCATACAAGGTATTTCACAATAATTTTGGAAAGATTTTCAAATGATATTGCATGCAAAGAGAAGGCAATCCAAATGCAATCGCAAGACATCCCAGGAATAGTTGAATTCGGAAAAATATCGAATTTTTAAATCCTTTTCCACTGTGAATTCGCAGTCAATACAAATTTGCATTGGTATGATATACATCTCCAGTTTGGCCATGGGATTACTGTTGGCCATGGGATCCTGTCCTCCCTATGCATGCACAAACATGCTAATTCAAAATCAAGCATCCGATGGGTACATATTCATGTGATAATTTCATTTGCATTTACACTGCTTTCTCTTGGATGGTTGCTGTGTTCGTCTATGCATGGGATAAGCTACTAAGTAATTTCTTCCCCTTTCGTTTTTGGGATGGTGATGCATTCCTCAATGTGAAAAAGTCCCCAGTGGAACTGGACACAATTTTCCCCAGTTGTCAGAGCTTGGGAAAGCTCCCAGAATCCCCAAGCCCATGCTGGTTGAGGAATTATGGGAATTGTAGTGACAAACAGTACTTGTTCAAAGCTCTCGTTTGTGTTTCCAGCTTTCCCTGAAATCCATTTTACATGCTGTTTTCAGGGGAGAAGAGTGCCACGACATTTGCTGAAAAGGGCAGTCCCAAGGAGAATGGTGTTCTCCTTTGTGTATTAGTCTGGGAAGTGAGAATTAGGTCAGGCCGCTGAAATATGTGGCACAAACAAAATTCTTCCTTTGGGTCCGTTGCGCAGTTTGGCACCAGACCTACCTACACATCAGAGCTTAGAAGTGTTTAGTTTTGGGAACTACAATACTGAAAAATCCTGCTCAATGAAGTAACCTCTTTATACTTCGTGTCTTTTTTCGTGTTAGGGCAATGGAATTTTAAGGGAATCTAAGGGTTTCCTGCATGCCTCTGTTACATACAAACTGTCATTCCCCATTTACTCAATAGCCAATTGTAGTGCATGATGAGTAAATGTGCCCATGTATCTCATTTCCACTACCATTTAAACTGTATTGCAAATCAATTTGAACCAGTTTAAATTACCATGGTTCGCACTTGAACTGAATTGCTGAAGTGATTCAGAGAGGGGGGCTATGCACTAGACTCATTTAACTTGCATCTTTTTGCCGCTGATTTTTGCTGCTGATTTTTTCTGCGTCTTTTTGGATAAATTGATTCCACACAAGTGTGAACGAGATGTGAATCGGAATCGATTTAAATTTGCCCTTCAGTCGACTGGATCGGGTCCGTTTTGAATGGATTTATTCATCAATGTGAACCACAAGTGGGTTGTTTTATTTTATTTTGCAGCAAGAAAATGTGATTGGGGCAAATGTAGTGGGAACCACACTCTGCTGCTGAACCATCCATTCGGATCACAAAGCGATTTATTTGTAAGTAGGAATGTGGCCTAAACAACCAGATCCAAAGACCATAGATATTTCAAGGTGTCTCTATGGCCACATAAAGACTCTTTCTTTTCCTCTTCTTCCTCCCTCTAAATGGGGAATGCCAGCTCTATTGAGCTATTCCTTTACTTGAAACTTTCCTATAATTAGCCAGAGCTCAGGCAAGCTTTGTCTGCACGTTTCAATGTACATTACATAATGCACATTTCAAAGTACACTTTGTACATTTCAATGTACATGAAGAAATTAAGTAGTGAAAAAGAAATGGTAAAAGCCCTGGAAACCCCCAAGTCCTTTGGAGAGCGGTCTAGAGAGCTGGGTGTGTTTAGCCTGGAGAAGATATGGTTAAGAGGTGATATGATAGCCCTGTTTAAGTATTTCAAGGGCTGTCACATTGAGGATGGAGCAAGCTTGTTTTCTGCTGCTCTGGAGATTAAGACACAGAGCAATCAATTCAAACTGCATGAAAAGAGATTCCACCTCAACATTAGGAAGAATGTTCTGATGGTAAGAGATGTTCAACAGGGAAATATGTTGCCCTGGAGTGTGATGGGGTCCCCGTTCTTCGGACATTTTTAAACAGAGTTTGCATGGCCATCTGTTGGGGGTGCTTCAATTGTGTATTCCTGCATGGCAGGGAGTTGGACTGGATGGTCATTGGGATCTCTTCCAACTCTATGAATCTATGAGACAGTTGACCCAAGTCAGACTCAAGTTGCTTCCAAAACCCATCTTGGACTCAATTTGGAAATAAATGAGTCACTGACTTGACTTGACTTGTGATATGTATATTTTTAGTGACTGATTTGCTGGCCTAACTTCAGCAAGAAACAGAAAATGTGTTAGACAATGGGCTTGATTCATAGAATCATAGAGCTGGAAGAGACCCCAAGGGCCATCCAGTCCAACCCCATTCTGCCATGCAGAAACTCCCAGTCAAAGCATTCCCGGCAGATGGCCATCCAGCCTCTGTTTAAAGACCTGAGGTCTACTCAGCAGCCACCCTGTTCCACTGCACATTGGAGGAGCTTTCTTAAGCTTTTGAAAAGCTTTAGAAGGATCCTTCCATCTCAAGTCTTCAAGAAACACACCCTGCTACCACATGCCATGGTGTAAGAACAAGCTTTAGAAAGCTTGCCCAATATGCAGCAGAGACAGGCTACTGTGTCACACCTCATTTTTCCAAAATGCAATCTTCATAAATTCTCTTTAATTTCTTAAATCTAACTTTGTGCACATTATCTTGATTTCCTAGTTATTGAAACACCACATTTGAACACCCCACCACCATTTCCTTTTTCTTATTAAATTGGCTCCCAGACTTGACTTAAAAATATCTTTTAAGGATTTGAGACTCAGCTTGAGACTTGGAGCCTTGAGACTTGACTTGAGACTTGACTTGAGACTTGGAGCTAAAGACTCAAATACATCCCTGGAAGTACATAGAGCTATGTTTTCTCCATTATTTCATGTCTCCCTTTCTGGTGCAGAGGCAGTTGTTTATCCGGAGGTGAGCGGATAAACTTGAATATTGCTTAACATACTAGGAAATGAGATGTATTTACTCCTAACATCTTCCGAGGGGTTGTCAGACATTTATATGGCATGATACTCCCTGACTCTTGCTTTGAACTATCTGTCAAATAAATCTCTAATATTTCAGGTTTGCCCACATTAATTTGGAACCTTGCAATTTCCCCAAATCCTTTTTGTATGAATTGCTTGAGATGTTGTTACCGAAAATAAAGTAGCATCATCTGGAAATTGATTGATCTTAACACACTGCACAGTCGATGCCATAACTGACTATTTTAAGATTATCCCTGATGGTTTGAGCAAAAGGCTCAAGGGACGCAGAAAACAAGAGAGGAGACCGAGGGCATCTTTGCTTCGTCCCCCCTCTTTAGAAGAAATTTGGTGTAATATGCCATTTACCACTGTGACAGCTTCAAGAAAGGAGGCAAGGGAATGGGAAGCATGAGGATTTTCTTCAGTTCACATTTCAAAATGAAACAATTCCTCATCTAACCTCATCCGAGGATAAGGTCCTGATTGGTGGCAGGTACCAATGCATTACTATCAATGAAGTTGCGAATTAAGTTGGAAAGTTGCCTGTAAAATGAATGCTAATTGAATTAAATTTATTTCATTTTAAAAAAAATAAACCATAGACTCATAGGATCTCAGAGTTGGAAAGGATCACAAGGATCCAACCCTTGCCATGAAGGAATACACAGCACTCTTGAAAGATGTTCATCCCTTTTTTTAGATAGATAAAAATATGGAAAAAAATAACCATAAAATGTTTACATTCTGAAGACATAGTAAAAGAAGAATTACTGTAGAAGGAAATTGAGAGGTAAAGAAGAAGACCTGAAAGAAATGGCAATACAAATAAGAAGAGGAAGGAAGAAAGAAGGAATACAAGAAGCTAAAGGAAGAAAACCCATACAGAAATGCAGATACAAACTAGGAGAAGGTTATGTATTAAAATATATAAAGATTATAATATGTACAAAAATGTTAACAAAAATGTAAATATATTTGAAAAACTTGATGGAGGGGTTGATTGAATAAAGATAATAATAATAATAATAATAATAATAATAATAATAATATCCTCTAAACTCTATTTAAAGGTCTCCAAAGAAGGTTCAATACTGTTCTTACAGTCAAGAAATTCTTTCTAACATTTAGGTGGAATCTCATTTCTTGTCATTTGGATCCATTGGTTTGTGTTCTAGTCCTTGGTGCAGCAGGAAACAAGCTCGCTCCATCCTCCACATCAAATCCCTTGAGATATTAAATGATGGCTCTTTGACAACGTTGTGAATTTCAGAAGTGCTTCACAACACTGGAATTTCAACAATGACATTTTTCTAGTGGCAAGTTAGTCACTGAATCATGGATTCATTAAATGAGGTTCCATTCTAAACATAAAAATGCATGCCCCAGTTGGTTCTTTAATCAAAGCCGAGTTGTCTTGGATTTTTCCAAAATTATTCTTCTGCCCCAGTAAGGCCTCTATGCTCTGGGCATGCAATGATCTTGTGTGCCCTGGAAGGAGAAGTGAGGCATTTGGGAAAATGATGCTCACCATTGCTATGTAGATGTTGCTGTAGCGTGGGCTTATAAACCATTCCATCATAACATTGGCTTCTTTTCTTCATTGGTCTCGGTCCACACTAAGCTAAAACATGCTCGTATTTTGGGTCTCAAAAAGAACCTTCTCCCAGGAATGTTGTCCAAACTGAGTTTGGGTTAAAAGAAGTTCCTCCCCTTGGCCTGGTTCTTGTCCCTCCGTTCAGTAGTTTCAGGCTGAATGAGCACAGAAGGGTAGCCACTAGGCGATTCTAGTGTCGATGAGATAAAGCTTTTATTTTATATTATCTGTATTGTTTTTAACGTTGATTCTGTTTAACTGATGTTTTAGGAGAGGGAGGGAATGAGAGAGGTATGGGAGATATGTATGTTCTTGTTTTCATTGTAAGCCGCCTTGACTGTCCCAAGCAGAGAGGTGGGGTAAAAATAAAGCTTTTATTTTTTTAATTTTATTATTTTATTAAATTACCATGGATTTTAGTCCACTCTTCAGAAGAGCCTCCCAAGGTGCTGGAGCCTTTTGGGGGCCTTGAACACTGGCAGATGATGGAACTTTTGTGGAAGGAAAAGATTTAGTTAAAAGATTCTAATTTAGAATGCAATAGGTCTAAGTTATGAAATGAGAATGATTTATATAATAGATATTGTTAATGAAAAAACAAGAAGCCAATATAGAGACACTAATCTTTCATAAGAAAAGGAATTTAAGAAAGTCTTTATGATGTAGGTAATAACAATAGTCTTGGAAGATGTGGCATATAGAAGATTATAATAGTAATCATTTATAGTGATTGTATGATTGATGGTGTATGTATGTATGTGCGTATGTAAGGGCTTATTATACACCATTTGTGTTGTATTTTTTTGTTTATGTGTTTGATATAATAATAATAATAATAATAATAATAATAATACAGTTGGCCCTCCTTATCCACAGATTTTTTTTATCCACAGATTTGAGCATACATGGCTTGAAAATATTCCCCAAAAGTATAAATTCCAAATAGCAAACCTTGAGTTTCCATTTTATATATAGAACACCATTTTATTGTGCCATTATATTTAATGGGTCTTGAGCATCCACGGGTTTTGTTATCCATGGAGGGTCCTGGAACCAAAAACCAGCAGATAACACGGGCCCAGTGCAATTAAAAAACAACAACACTTCTTACCAAATGTTCCCTTTAGCCACATGAAACTATGCACACACAACTGCATTTGGGCTGTGAATACGATATTGTACTTTAGAGTTACAATTTTAATTTCGCTGGTTGCTTTACGTCACACACAGCAATTGCCGTTCAGTGATATATGGCAATTACAGTTTAGGAGTCACATTAGTACAGTAACACGGCTAAGGATTTTGTATGGTGTGGTATGGAAAGAAGTCAATGGTGGGAGTGACACAACGAGTTACCGCACCAGGTGATTCCAATTGTAGTGATGCCACTAAGCGTTCACTTTAAAGTTTGGATTAAAACCCAAAGCAGATTCTCTGCCCTTTACCACCACAACTGGTCAGGCATTTTCTCTGAACAGCCGCACTGCTATTCTGCTCAGCAACTAGGAGGAATGACAACGGGTTGTGCCGTCCCCCCACCTTTGCTTGCTGTAGCTGCTTGCTTTCAGAGGCCTTTTCCTCTCTCTTTCTCTCTCTCTCATTTCTACGCAGTGGGGTGTTGCATTGATCTCTCTATTATCCCATACCTCTGCTCCTATAAGCCCCCTGAGGCTGTGTCTCTAATTCGGAAAGAAAAAAGCTGGAAAGGGCAGCAAGGGCAGCAATTGCTGTGTATCAAACACGGCGGTGAGTGAGGGGGAGGGAGATAAAAAAAAATGAGAAAAGAAAGTTTTCTGCTTCCGGATCTGTCCAGGCGACTCTGCACTGCCCTTGATTCTGTACGTATGAAACACCAGTGCTTTGCCCTTGTCTCTCCCTCCCTTCTCCGGCACGAGCAAATGGGTTCATTAAGTGAAATTCAAGCTCAATTTTGGATTAATGTATCGAGAATGAATCTACCTTCCCTCACCAATCACAAATTTACCACACACAGAGAGAGCTGCTTTTCACACGGTTGATGCATGCAGACACAGGTTCTGCGGAAACCTCCCACTTTTCCGCTGAAGAAATGTAAATGCTTTCCAAAAAGCCCTTCACCTCACATCTTTTCATCATGTTGCTGTTGTTGTTCTAATCTGAAAAATATCCAGGGTTGCCGTGTCCACCTTATAGCAAATATGGTATCATCCCAATTCTATGAAACAGGGATACCTTTATTGGGCAGACCAAAATGCACATTATACATATCACAAGCTTTTGAAGCTTGAAAAGCTTACAACATGTATCATGTAGAATAGCACCTCTGAGACTCACTGAAAGTTGGCAGCATGAGCTTTGCTAGGTGTTTATTATTCTAGCGAGTTTTTGCAGGCAAACAGGAGTTAAACAGGAGTTAAACTACATTCAAATTTAAAGAAGACTTGTAAATTTGGTTAGTTTTTCACATGAAAGTGCAATAACACAAAGTTAATCCACAGTAAAAGTGTAAGAAATCGGCAGCTTTTAAAATTCAGTTTGTTCCGAAAGTAAAAAGCTGCCGGTTTCCTGCGGATTAACTTCCCATTTTGTCACGTTAACTGTGACGTCATGTGAAAAACTTTGGGAAGTTCTGGATTATCTTCGCATTATATTATGTTTAAATCCCATTTCCCCGTGGGATCTAGCTAGTGTGAAAAGCTTCCTATACTGAAGTCTACTTCCTCCGATGCATAAAGTAGACTTTAATCTAATGCTGCCAACCTCTTTCTTTTTGTGAGTCTCAAAAGTGATACAAGATCTTGCTACATACTGATTCTACAGACTAACATAGCTATATCTTTGAATTCTACCAACATGTATAAAGATATCCTTGTTTTGCAGATTTTGGATGATACTCTCCTTTTCTAATTTGAAAGCCTCTGTACCTGGGACAATGTTGCACTGTTGTTTGGCCATGGGAACAAGGTTAGTAGGGTTTGTCCCAGATGTTCCACGCTTCTGTCCTGGATCGGAAGTTGCAAGGATTCCTTGGTTCAAGGCGGAACTGTTGAAACCCCCCCCCCCATGCATTGTCCCCTGTAGCTTCCAAATTAATATTCCAGAGACAAATCCCATCCTTGACAGCTTTATCTATGCATGGCTGGCAGCTTGCCCTGCTGTCGGCATCAGCGCAGTTCCACATTAGCCCGGTGAAATGTCACAGGTTATGCTGTCTTGCGCAAAGGCACACTTTGTACTTCTGGCCGATCGCAAGAGAATCGGCCCTTCTCCTGTTGCTGACCTGCGCTGAACCCCTGGCGCTCAAAACGGTGAAATCTGCAACTGAGAGCACAAAATGCAAGAGATGGAGCCTGGGAGCGGCTACAAAGCCAGTGTGTGACTAGCATTGCTCAAGCGCTCCATCCCATCCCATCAGTACAGGCATGAAAAGGATGGATCAATCTACAGACAGCTGACACCTCAAGATTTTAGAGAAAAAATGAGTCCCCTGCTCAGAGATTCATGGCAGGTTAGTGTGTGGAACAGAGGGTGAGAGTAATGGAATAGCAAAAAAAGAGTCGGTTGCCACCTCTCGTGGAGAGAGTGAAGGAAACGACTTTTTCTCTCTGGCATACATTTATTAGTTCAGAGGTAGGCAAGCCTTACAGCTGCCTGTTCATTACTGCACAGTTCAAATTTCTCAAAAGTCAATTTCTTCCGAGAAGAGGGAGGGAAATTGTCTCCGTCCTTTTCTTCCCTCTCCTGGCCCCCTCGAAAAAGTAGGCTCTAGATAGAGTTGTCTCTGAATATTCACCTTCTACTCTATGCCCAGGAATGACACTCAGTATTAGACGCTGCTGAAGATGCAAAATCATGGCTAAACTGTTGCTGTTGTAGCTACCGGCAGTTGCCGGTAAGGGAGAGAAGAGCATTGGAGGGGGGGGGGGGGAAGAAAACAAAGATGTGCTACTGATCCATATGTAGAGAGATCTTGTAGTACCTTTGAGACTAACTGAAAGAAAGAAATGGGCAGCATGAGTGATCGTAGATTTCGGTCTACTTCCTCAGATGCATTTGGTGGAGTAGAAGATATATACAGTAGCCCCTCCAAGTCCGCAGATTTGAAATCCACAGACTTGAAAATCCACGGAGGGGTGACTGCCATTAACCTTAATGGGGTACATAGCTGCACCCATCCACCCGCACCACATGCTGCATACACATGCTCCATTCAAGCCTATGGGGCTTGAATATATGCAAGATTTGGAACTTGCAGGGAGCGGATTCCCTGTGAGTTCCAAGGGGCAACTGTATAATATATACAACAGCTTTTTCTTAGCTGTGGGAAAGTGTGGGAGAATGTCTGCTCATGAAGCAATCTAACAATATCCTTCCCATTCTCTGTCCACAAATGAGCCATTTGTTTGTTGTTACTGTGTCCCTAAGACTAATTTCTGACTTACAGTGATCCTCAAACGACCCTATCATGGCTTTTCTTTGCAAGACTTGTTCAGAGGTGTCTTGCCATGACTTCCTGTAAGGCTGGGAGAGAGTGACTTGCCCAAAGTCACCTGGGAGGTTGCCATGGCTGAACAAGGATTCAAGCCAATGGAGTATACACAATGCAGGATCTCCAGCTAGAGTATCCCCATCAGAGACCTATCCAGGATATTTTTGAAGACCTGAAGCAAAAGAGACCGCACTACCCCTTTAGGTAATTGGTTCCATTGCCAAACTGCACATAACATTAAGACGTTTCTTCCAATAGTATATCGAAATCCACCCTTGGTAACTTTAAAGCATTAGACTTGGTTCTGTTCTCTGGGTCACAAGAGAACAAACCTGCACCTTCCTTTTTGTACAATATACAATATACAAAGTACAACATATCAACCCTGAGTCTTCTCTTCACCAAGCTGGACATGCCCAACTTCTTCAATCTTTCCCCATATGTTTTCTTTTCCATTCCTCCTAACATCCTTCTCTTAACTTGCTCCAACTTATCTATATCCTTCTTACAATGAGAAACCAAGAACTATGAACTCAGTGTCCCGAGGGTGCTCAAGTCCCATTAAATACAATGGAATAGTAAAATGGTGTCCCTTATTTTTTAAAAAAATGCAAAATCAAAGTTTGCTTTGTAGAATTTATATATTTTTAAAATATTTTCAAGCTGTGGATGCTTGAATCCATGGATAAGGAATTCATGGATGTGGAGGGCCAACTGTATACAGTATATGGGAAATGGGCAAGATATTAGTTGTCACAAATGTAGATGCATGGAGGGAGATGTGAACCCGAAGACAGGGGCTGGATTCCCATTGGTGTCTTATGCATGCATAAGATCCTCTATGGATGTCATTGACCATTTTTTGTCTGATATTCCATTGTGCATTGGGAAAGGAAGATTCCTCTGCTGTGTTACAGCACAGTTCTGCATTACATATGGATAAGCATGAGTGTGGGGCACACACTGTGTGCACATGCCCATTGCCTAGGGATGTGCACTGAACATTGAGCATGCAGATAAAGCCACATATTGGGTTACACATTCAATTGCACAGTGTTGTAATTAACTAACAAGGTGGTGTTGCGGGACCCCTGTCTAACTCTATGAGCCTAAAGTTATGCACTGCCTCTTCAATACAGGGACAATGAAGTGTGGAAAACAAAGCATGAAATGAAGCATTGAATGCAATTATTTTCTTCTTAGTTACTTATTTTTCAACATCAGGATCAACACAGAATCCTCCAGTTTTTTCCAAAAGGCAAACCCAAGTGTCCCATGAAGAAAGTGCCCTCCCTGGACTAGTCCCTGATCCTCAACCTCCTTTCAATGGAAAATGGCTTCCTTGTCAGCTTGGGAGTGTTGACATGATGCTTTCATGTAGGCCAATGTGCTAAGAGCACCGTTTGAGAGTGCATGTTTTATGTGGAAGCAAAAGCACCAGTGTGCTTTTTGTTTAAAGTGTGTATGGTGGGGAGGGAGGAGGTACATTCCACCATCCCTGACACTCCGGTATGCTAATGCATCGGCTCCCTGCATTTTCATTTTCAGCAGGGACTAATTTAAAAGAAATGACCAACCTCCCAGTGGACTTCAAAGCTAGCATTTGATGAGTTTTAGCAGTTTCAGCAAGCTCTAATTTGAATTTCAGAGTGTGCTATGCAATTTTCCTGGTGACATTCAAGAGGGATGATAGCACTAGTTCTATCTGTCAGTGGAACTGCTTTCTCTTGCTGTGTGCTACTGATTTGTTACGGTGGGATGGGGGAAAAGGAAGGGAAGGAAATGTGGAAAAGAGGTTGGTTAGTGACAGCAGAACAACATGGAAGGAGGAGAGATGAGAAAGGCGGGAGAGAGTGAGCAACAGAGTGCAATTGAACAAGTTCAAAAAGGCGGTGCTACATTGCCAAGGATGGAAAGGTCATGGTAGACATCCACTTATCCAGATGGGATAGGATCCATTTGTAAAACACAATGGGCCTTTGGTTTCCACTAGGGTTTGGTTCCAGGACTCCCCATGGATACTAAAATCCATGGATGCTCAAATCCCATTACAGTTGGCCCTCCACATTTGTGGTGTTGACTTTTGAGGATCTGGTCATTTGTGGTTTTGCTTAATATGTTCTCTCTAGGAATCTCTAGGTCTTTTGAAGTTTTTTGTGGGTTTTTCGGACTATGTGGCCATGTTCTAGAAGAGTTTTTTCCTGACATTTCACCAGCATTTCATTCAGAGAAGGTACCAGCCACAGATGCTAGTGAAACATCAGGAATAAACTCTTCCAGAACATGGCCACATAGCCCAAAAAACTCACAAAAAACTATGGATGCCAGCCATGAATGCCTTTGACTTCATAATCTCTAGTTCTTCCAGCACAACTCTGCCAGATGTTGACCATAAAGTTGTGTTGGAGAACCTAGAAGCTCCTAGAGAAAACACTTCTCTTGGCATTTGTAGGTCTTTTAACATGATTCTATGATCAACTTTGGGCAAATTTTGACCTCTTTTACCCATATCAAAAGTCACAAGGTGGAGCCTGTGAAGGTCCAGGACCTGGAAATAGGAGCAGTGAGGCCAGAATGGTTTGACTGTTGAACTAAGACTTGGGGATACCAGGATTTTAATCGCTATTTGGTCATGGCAGCTGGTCAAGTCATACCCTCTCAGCCTTGGAGCATGCAATCCCCTTTCTAAACAAATTTAGCCAAGGAAACCATAGTCAGAATAAGTCAGAAATGACTTGAAGACACCCTACAACAAAGGTCCCTGGTTCTTCTCCATCTTTCTGCATCCTTCTGCATCCTTGTGCTAAGAGATACCATGTGTTGTAGTTCCTTGCTTCTTAATTACATCTACCTTGGTTCCCTAGAATTCATCCTGTGTTTCATCTTTCAATTTTACCTTCTCCTTTTGATCCCTGATCATTTGGGCACAGAGTCTGTTCTAGTTTTGCATGTTGGATCATTCTCCACTGCCCTGCTAATGGCACATTCAACATTATACAGGGCCCCATGACTGTCACTTGAAGCGCATAGCACTCGGTGTGTCCTAGCAAGCTGCTTATTTTGCAAAGAAAAGAAGGGAGGACTTAATGGAGCCATCAGAGAATACTACATTATTGTGCTGGAGCGACCAGCGGTGTAGCGCTTCAGCAAATTCTCTTTTCTCCCTGTCTGGTCATGCTTGTTTCCTCTACAAATGATGTACTCTGTAGCACTGGGTACAATATAGCTGTTGGTGAGAAAAAGACCTCTGCAGCATTGCCCATGTTCCATTTAATGCTGCGCGCTGCTGTGCTTAAATCTGTCATTGACAATTTCATGCTTCTCTCGACATCTTTTAACTTTCCCCGTAGTCGACAGCTTCATATCCCAGCTGTCTCATGCAGACAAGGTGAGGGATAAAAGGAAACTTGGATCTCCCTTAGCAGGGAGATCAGGGCTCGTCTCCCCGTTCCAAACTCAGCCCAGGTAGCTTTGACAAGGATTCACCAAAAAATCAGTCACATAACCCCCCGCTGCCTTCCCCATCTAGATCCAGCATTTTCGGGCTGTAAGGTGGACTGGCGTGAATGAGAAGTAGCCCTGAGATCTCAGCAGTAGCCACTCTTGGGGGTCCCATAGGCGGTCATGGTGACAGGGAGATGGAGAAGATCGTGATGCCTTTTGTCAATTGTGAGCGAACACCATGCATCCCAATCAGCCCCTGGCTTTTGTCGTCAGGAAAATCAGAGAGAAAGCAGACGGACAAAAAAAAGAAGGGAAACAAGAAAAGTAATTTGTTCTCACTTTTACTCTCCCATCTTTGCGGATCTTCTGTCTTTCAGAGAATTGCATCCTGTGAGCTAGATATACTCAAGTACAGAAGCAGGAGCTGCAGTCCCAATACTAACAAAGATTTTGTTCCTATCAGTTACATCTAAGAACTTATAAATCATTTCATATCCCATCCAGGTCAGTTCTACACAGATTCCACTGTTACGTCCTTTTCATCCAATTTGGTACCATTTTGCTTCAAAATAAACCCAACACACACACTCATGCAAATTTGAGTTTGCTTCCTTACACCTTCTGCAAAAATGCACATTGGGGAAGCATGCATTTTGTTTGCAGTATTAGCTGAAATACATATTTTTGACCTCACTTTTCCTCAAATGTGAACATTTTCTTTATGCTGTTTTTGAGCTGCATTGTAAAAGAGGAAGAAGTTCAAAATCCATGAAAACTGTGTCCTGATCTGCATTTTAGTTTGGGGGTGCAAAATTAGGCCAATTCTCTTTAAAATGCAGACCAAATGAAAATTTCGCTGCCATCCCATCTGCGATAGGACCCTGATTAACCCTTATGGGACAGGATTGTTGCTGGAGGCTCTCTTTGGATGGTTATCTATTTATATTGGCTTAAATTGAATTGTTAGTTCTAACTGGAGCAGAGCTGTTCAATCAATGGAACGTAAGTGTTAGCAAGTGCTCATTAATTCAATGGTTCTACTTGAGTCTGGACTAACAATTAAATTTAGGCTGTTGTAGTTACGTATTTGAAGGGTGTCATATTGAGGATGGAGCAGGCTTGTCTTCTGATGCTCCAGAGATTAGGACATGGAACAATGGATACAAGCTATAGGAAAAGATAAGAACTGTTTCACACTCCCTCGGAGATTGGTCGAATTCCATTCTTTGGAGGTCTTTAAATAGAGGCTGGGTAGTTCCTGCATGGCAGAAGATTGGATGGCCATTGGGGTCTCTTCCAACTCTATGATTCTATGACCCAGGTCAAAACCCAGGCCAGTGCGGCAATGGATAGGTGTTCATATGCCCATCCACCACCACTGTGAGCCCCTTACCTGTCAGTGTCACTATATTCCCATAAGGATAGAAATAACAGAATCATAGAATCATAGATTTGTAAGAGACCTCAAGGGCCATCCAGTCCACCTCTGCCATGCAAGAAATCACAATCAAAGCATTCGTGACAGATTACCATCCAGCCTCTGTTTAAAGATCTTCAAAGAAGGAGACTCCACCAGACTCCAAGGGAGTGTCTTCCACTGTCAAACAGCTCTTCCTACTCTGTTCCCCTGAAAATAAGACATTCTTAGAAATTAAGACCTAGTAGAGGTTTTGCCGAATTGCTAAATATAGCCCCCCTCTGAAAGTAAGACCTAGCAAAGTTTTTGTATATAAATATATGTATAGTATAAAATAAATGCTCACTAACAATAAATGTATACCTAGTGTATCTTTGGGAGTAAAAATTAATATAAGACACTGTCTTATTTTCGGGGAAACACGGTAATGTTGAGCTGGAATCTCTTAGCTTGCATTCCTTGTTCCATGCCTGGCTTCATCCATGTAGTCAAGCATTGACTTTCTTCCATTACAGGCCATGACTGGGCCTGCAAAGGAATACAAAAGGTGGCAGCAGTTAAGAGAGCACTGGGCCATGCAGTCCAAATTGCAATGATGGCTAGGGTTTGGCCCTGCAACTGCAGCCTTTGGCAGTTTCAACACAACTGGCAAGAAAAGAAAGTCAGCTGGCTGAAGCTGCAGTCAAACATGTATTTTCTTTGATATAAAGCTGATGTTTTATGCTTAAAAAAAAAAACAACAGCAATTTTATGTAACAAAACCTTATGTAAAAGAATTTTCTGCAAAATCTAGCAATCTTGCTCCAAAATTGGGCATGTGGTTTTGCGGCACAAGTTTGCAGTTTCTTTACATAGAAAACAGCAAGATCACACAGCAAAACAAGGTACTGTACTTTTTTAGTGGAAGATTGCTAGATTTTATACAACCTTTTTGGTGTGCAAGCTTTACACTAAAAAAACCAAACAAACCAGCAATCATACACAACACACACAGGAGGTTGCCTGGAAACAGGCTTTTTTGGTGCAAACTCTACTATTTGTTGCACAATTCCTTGTCTGCACCAAAAATGACACTGTTTTCATGGAAAGCTGCTCATTTCTCAGGAAGAAGCTGAGTGGTTTCTGGAAAATGATGATGTTTCTTGGGCCGGCTGCCCAACCTTTGGGGGAAAGCTGAACATTCCCCTCATTGCAGGGAAATAATTTTCCTAAATGTCTCAAATTGGCGGGACGACTTCTTCCTTCATTCTTGGCATCTGCTGGCACTCAAAGAAATCAACATTTATAATCTGTAGTAAAAAGAATGGCCCAATGGCTTCAGTGGAGGACGACTTAGAGTAAGCTTAAAGAACATGGCCTACCAAAATCAGAAGCATACTTTCCAGGAATGCAGACGTGCACAATTTCTTTCTGTCCTCAGCAGCAAAACTATAACAATCACACAGGATTGGTGAGTGGGTGGGCTAGACATAGCGTGGTATGCCTCAATCTCAGCAAGCCTGGGCTATAGAGAGAAGAGATGCTCATCGCTTCTGGTGGAACATTGGAATTAAGCCCATCAGCACTTTGGGGAGACGGCTGGCAGAACCGTTCTGAGCGGCGATTGGTTTTCCTTTCGGCAGTGTGCCGTGGTAAAAAGAAGCTGAGACGGGACTGAACTTTCCCTGAGCTGGCAGAAAATCTCTCTTTAAAACGGCGGATTATCTGGTGAAACAGAGGGCAAGTGGGGATGGGAGGCTGGGAAATAATGGGGGGTGCCCCTACAGCTTTATTAGGAAGTGGCTAATGTCAGATGGATTTCATGGAGGCGCTCATTGTGTGGAGTTGACACCAAGGGGGAAGGGGCTTAGGTTTGTGCCTTCTGAGCTGCACTGACACTGTCAGATAGGATTAGAAGGTAGGTGACCTGCCAACTGCACTCTGGGAAGCCACTAGAGGAGGCAGCCATCAATATTCTGCTCAGGATGGCTTGGAGGCTCCATCTATTTATGCAAGTAAGCACCAAACCATTGCTCAGGCTCTCCTTCTCCTTCTTCTCCTTTTCCATCTGTTTTTCAGGATCTGCTCAACATGTTTACCTCAATCCCAAAGCAACATCTTTGAGGGCTCCTCAGAGTCCCAACCCAGGAGAACCCTAGAATCATAGGGATGGAAAGGTCTCCTCCAGCAGGCCATTCCATAACTTGGGAGTGGTAGAGGAGAAGGTCCTCTGGGTAAGCACAGCCAGCTTAGTTTTTGCTGGCTGCAGTAGGTTTTTGCCAGAGGACCTACGTATGCAGGGCAGATTGGATGAAGAAGGTGATCCTGTAGACACTCTATTCTATCCTCACCTGGAATAATCCTGTGTCCAGTTCTAGGCAACTAAATGGTTAAGGGTCTGGAAACCATGCCTTATGAGGAGCAACTTAGGGAGCTGGGAATATTTAGCCTGGAGAAGAGAAGGTTAAGAGGTGATATGATAGCCCTGTTTAAATATTTGAAGAGATGTCATATTGAGGCTGGAGCAAGCTTGCTTTCTGCTGCTAGAGACTAGAATGTTGTGAAGGGAAATGGTTGAAACCTGCAGGAAAAGAGATTCCACCTAAACATTAGGAGGAACTTCCTGACAGTAAGGGCTGTTTCACACTGGAACACACTCCTAAGGTGGAGTCTCCTTCCTTAGAGGTCTTTAAACAGAGGCTGGATGGCCATCTGTCAGGGATGCTTTGATTGAGAGTTCCTGCATGGCAGAATGGGGTTGAACTGGATGGCCCTTGTGGTCTCTTCCATGATGAGTTGGACCCAAACCATGAAAGGCTTTAAAGGTCATAACCAACACTATGTACTGCTCTCGGAAACCAATGGCTAGCCAGTGAAGGGACTTTAGAATCCATGTTATATGATCACCCCTAGATCTCCCAGTGACCAATCGGCTGCCATGTTTTGAACTAATTGAAGTTTCTGAGTCAGGCACAAGGGTAGCCCTATGTAGAAATGATCCACATCTATTGTACACACACCTAAACATTAGGAAGAACCTCCTGATGGTAACAGCTGTTCACAGTGGAACACACTCCCTCAGAGAGTGGTGGAGTCTCCTTTGGAGATCTTTAAACAGAAATTGGATGGCCATCTGTTGCTGGTGCTTTGATTGTGTATTCCTGCATGGCAGAATGGTATTGGACTGGATGGCCCTTGGGGTCTCTTCCAACGCTATGATTCTATGATTTTGGCTTTGGAGATGCCCTACCCTTTTCCCATTACTTTTGTTCCTCTCGCTGTGCCACTCAGTGCATCTACTGCTGTGTGGCTTGCTTTACTTTGAGGTCATAACAAGTCACTCAGCAACATGGCTGGGAATTTCATTCTGACCTCCAAGTGAGCAACACATGCCAGTGATATATGTGCCAGGCAACATGGCGGGATGCATTTTAAACAGCTGCCTGGCATCAGAATGGAGGGCTCTAGATCTTGGATCTGGAGTAAGCAGGGAAGTTTTCTTACTTTGTATTAAGAGAGGTATACCAGGATTTGGTGTGAAATGAGCTACATGTTTGCACCAGACTTGAGGATTGAGCCCTGCATCATCTGAACTCTCTACCAAGTTCAGGCAGGGCCATGTTCATAGAAATACTGGTTTTCCGTTATTTTATCAAATATGTCGCAGTTCAGGGGTATCCTTCTGGGATCCAGATTCAGCCTGAGAACAGGGCTCTTGGGTTGCTTTATCCAACTGTTACAACGGACCTCAGTCAATACAGAGCTAGATCTTGTCCTCAAGCACTGAGAGCCTCAACTGTTGGAGTAATGCATATATTTTAACTTGTTTTCAAAAGGGATGCAGGTCAGTGCCCAGCAGGGGAGTGCTGGCAGACATGGAAGAGCTGCAGGTAGCCTGTGTGGGGATATGCCAAACACGCAAAGCAGCAGCTGCAACTCATGTCTTCCTGGGACACAGCACAAAGAGCCTCCAAAGAGATGGAAACCATGGGAGACAACAGTCCTTAACTTCTTGGAGAAGCCACAGCTTGGTCCAGTGCAGGGAAAAGTTGTCTGTGTGAATAGATACAGTAGAAGACAGAGAGCTGGGATGGGGGCGGGGGGGAATGCAGCTTCTCACGAAAGGTTGGGAAAAGCTGCATGTGTAGAAAGAGGAGGATTTTAAAGCCAAGATCCTGCTCAGCCATTCTGCATTGTAAGTTTATACCAGTGCCAGCATGGTGTGGTCTGAGTGTTGGACTATGACTCTGGAGACCAGGATTTGAATCCTTTGACTTTAAGACATTCCCTCCAACTCTCAATCCACCTTTCCAAAACATTCACCATGAGTGTGAGGATACACATCTATGCCTCCACAGTATCAAGTGTATCCATCTTGGCAGAAATCCCAAAATAATCACTCTGTTCTACATCAACGATGCTGCCTAAGGTCTCGGAAACCGGAAGTCCAAAGTAGAGGCAAAGCGGAGGTGCAATGACCTGGAAAAAATCATGAGGATAATGCAAATTCTCATCTGTGCATGTGCAGATGATGAGAAATACAGGATGCTAACACTTCGTCACTAACATGTATGTATCCTAAAGGTGCTATTCTTCTGTCTCTAAACTGGACATGCATCATTTTTGCTTCCGTGTGATAATCTCCCGATGTTGTCCCATTGCTATCTCTATATTGAGCAATAACGATATACTGATGGGAAAAAACAACACTTTCTCCCCTGTGTGATAAGGGCCTAGGATTTTACAAATCCATCTGTCACCCGAATGCCGCTTATAATTTTTATCCTTCTTCAATCCCATTGTGGGAGAAAGGTGGGATACAAATCTTTGAAATAAATAAATAAAATAAAATACTGGTATGGGGTGTTTGGGGGACTTTTTGTGGTCCCTAAACTAGGGGCTTTGTAGGGATTGTGCATACATAGCAATTGCACAAGTTAGATATTCATAACTGGCCAAAGGAGTCTGACGTTAACTGCTTTTGTGACACAGTGTGCTTTTCCATGGATTCTGCAACTACGCATTCAATCATCCATGGCTCGAAAAGATTCTCAAATTCCCCATCTGAAAGCAAACCCGGAGTTTGGCCATTTTACATGAGAGGTACCATTTTACAACACCATTTTATCTAAGGGGGCTTGAGCATCCACCAATTTTGATATCTATGGTACTGAAACCAAGCAGATATGATGGGCCTGGTATTGTATCAGGGAGTCTGGGAGTTGGTACAGCACAGGAATAAAACCAACCCCAAATACACAAGATTTAAAAGCTGAAGAGTGTCTTCTCCTTTTGTGATTCTGGCAAAGCTGTAGGTGTTGTTTGGCACCTGTGTTGCTGCCATATGGTGCTCTGCTCTGCTCTGCGGGCAGCTTAATAGTACCTGCTGTCTCTTTGTGGCACACATGCCATGGTTTGCATCTTGGAAAACAATCTCTGTGGGAGAGCGGGAAAAGTTGAACTTGATCAAACCAAGAGAGACTCGGGAAATGAGGGTTTCCATCCTTGATAAGAATAGAAGTCTCTTGTTTTAATAAAAGAGAGAAACAAACATATCAAACATTCAACATACATCACACACTCAACAAATACTGAAATATACATAATTCTATTAACATCAACATTAGAAGGAACTTCCTAACAGTAAGGGCTGTTTGACAGTGGAATTGGACTGGATGGCTCTTGTGGTCTCTTCCAGTTCTATGATTCTATGATTTTATAAATAAGGAAATAACAATAACAATAACAATAACAATAACAATAATAATAATTCATAACTACCTCCCCTGCGGATCTAGGTGGGATTACAACATTTAAAACAATACAATACATATACAAGATGTATTCAATAAAATACCAATATACATTACTATTAAATCAATAAAATAATTAGATATTATCTAGTCGTCAATCATTCATACCCTCATGATCAAAAGTGGAGCCATTGTTCTTTAATAATCCCTATACAAGGTCAGAAAGACGATAAAGAAAATCAAAAAGCATATAATGTATCATACATTTGTTGCTATCTCAGATATCTTCCATGTCATTCCTTATTAAATTCTATCTGGTTATTAATTCAATTAATAACCACCCTCATCAACTCTTGTCATTCCTCTAATTTCTCTATTCTCTGTATACCATCACTTCTTATTAAGTACTTTCCAATCAATTTCTATATCTTCTTTCTGTTCTTTATTTCCCTTCCTTCTTTCCTCTTCTCTTCTTTCTTTGATGGGAATTGAAGTCTCAAATGGGTTTGTCCCAATTTGGTAAATGGGGCAACATACACACACATGACAATTATTTGCATCACAAGATGGTGAGTTTAAAGAAAGTCAAATCAAATCAAAATAAAGTTTGTCTTATGATAGCTTTGTTGAATGGACAAGTAAAAGCAGTAGTGCTCGCCAAGGTTTTGTATCCTTGTGATCTGCCTCTCCCACAATGATTTCTCTGTACATTTGTGTGTTATGCTTAGCTTCACACAGAGAAAAGGACACTAGTTTTGCACAGGGGTGGAAAGACAATTTTAAAATATTTGGAATAGGGTTTGAAAATGGGTTTTGCCTCCAGTGTTGAGGATAATCCTAGAGAACCAAAAATCATTGCAATCCAGGACTTATTCTGCATAAAAAGCACACCTTTTTGGGGGGCTCAGAAAGTGGCATTTTCTCCAGAGAAAAGAAGTTTCCTGCACAAAAATAAAAAGCAAAACCAGCATTTTTTGCACAGGAAAAAAGAGGATGTTTTCCATGAAGGAAACTTATGTTCTGCACATAAATATTTCCGGTGTAGGAAACCTGTGCACTTTTTTGGCACAGAACAAATCCCATGCTGTGAATAGCCTTTTGAAACAACACAGTTTTGGATGATATTTGTTGCAGCAAGGAAGAAAATTTTAAAATCATTCGTTCTTACCTGGTACAGAGACATTTTGCCAAAGTTGCCGAAAACACGATAGAAAAGATGGGGAAAAGTGCTCTTGGTTTTGCCCTGGATACAGCTCTTTGGATAGATCAGTGGCCACCCGTTTGTGACCTCAAAGTAAAATATATTTTCAATCTCCCTAGTATACTCTCTTTCTTTTAAAATATGTTTAAATAATTTACTCTATCCTAGGAATGAAATTTGCTTTGCATTTCCTATGTATTTATTTATTCTATTATTTCTGTTTGCAGTTGCACTCTTTGGATTTGATATACATTATTATTTTTTTCTATGTTAAATTTTATTCTCAATTATTCTCTTGCAGGACAGGTTGTCTTACTGTGTAATGGTGCACTGTTTGGATTAAAATGGCGAAAATAGTGGGATTATTATTACTATTCAAAAAACATACATCACATGCTATACTAGCAAAGTGAAAGGTACCCATATTTTTTACTGTTGTCTTCAGTTTTCTTTCTTGAATCTCTTCCTCTTTCTCTCTTTTGCTAGGCTAATCATCCCTTTTTTTCCCTTTCCCAATTATTAGGGAGGATCAGCTTTGAAAGAGAGAGATGGAGGAAGAGATAACTAGGGTTAACAACAGTAGTAAAAAAGCCTCCTCCTCATTTTGTGTAATGAACTGAATTACTTTCCACCTTGTCACTTTCCTTACCTGTTGGGAGGTGGCCTTTCGCTCCAGAGTTCAGATTTCTGAACAAGCTGATTTGGGCTGCATTTTACCTGGTAACCCATAAGGTACTTCCCAACCCTTAGCATAATTTGCCTGGGCCAAGGGAATGACTCTTGGAGGAAAACGCATACTCATACCAAGTGCTTTTCAAAGGGATTATGCACATCGCTGTGTAATTTTCAGCCTAGCGCGATTTGCATTCAAGGCATGTTCAGAGTCCCGGCAGCAAAGACAACAGTTTAAGTTAATAGCTCTGCATTATGGATGGACCTCAAATAGATGTCAGTTTCTGAAATTTCTACCTGTGTTTGGATGAAATGTAGGAAGCTCCTTTATACCTGGTCTGACCATCAACCATATTTCTCCATAATTCAGCCCTGGGATAGAAATCAAAGATATAGCAGCGTTAATAGTTTTTTGTGGAGCTTCAGGCTATGTGGCCATGTTCTAGAAGAGTTCCTTTCTGATGTTTCACCAGCATTTGTGGCTGGCATCTTCAGAGAATGATAACCTGGGAAAGGATTGGAGATATATATATCCTGTGTGACCCTGGGAAGGAAGGAATAATTTGCAAATGTATTGTTCTGTTGCTAAAGGCAGTCCTCAGGGTGGGAGAATATGAAAACAAGGATTAATGTTTGCTAACTGGTGCTCATTGTCTGCTGGGAATCCCCTGGCCTTAGGCTGTTGCTCATTTGCATAGGTTGAGTATTGACCTTGCTGTCCTTCAGGACTGGTAGCCAAGCCTTGTTTACTCTCAGGGTTTCCTCTTTCCCATTGAAATTGTCCAGGTGTTTATGGATTTCAATGGCCTCCCTGTGCATTCTGACATGTTTGGGCCACACAGTATACAGAAAACCCATGCATATGGACAGATACCTGCACAAGAACTCCAATCATCACCCAAAGAGACACTGCAGACTGGGTCAGCCGGAAAAATCAGGAGTAGCAGAACATGCTCTAAACCATCCTGGGCATAATATGCTGTTTGAAAGCACTGAAATTCTGGACCATGCCAACAACTACTAAGAAGAATCAGCACGAGGCGGAGGGAGGGGCTGCTCCTGGGTGTTGTTAACAAGGCCTCTTTGGCTCCACTCTGCCCAGCTATTAGTGGCTCCTCTCAGCACTTTCTCTCGGCCCAGGGATCCTTCCCGGCCCCCTCAAAAAAACACGTCTCTCCCCATGGTGTGACACACACATAATTATTCTGCGCCTCAGTCACTAGTTCTGGCCTTTCCCCACACGCCTCTAACCGCCTCTTTTCCCACACACGTCTAACCAACACTTCTCCACAAGCCTGTAGTAAACCTCCTCTTTCCCACACACCGTGTAACTGCCCCTTTCCCACACGCACCTAAACTACTCTTCCCACCACTACTCTTTAGTTGCCTCTTTCTCCACAAGCCTGTGTAACCGACTCTTTCCCGCACCATGTATACATTATGTACTACTTAGCTATTTAATTGTTTGCTTATGTAAATAATTTATGTATTAATGTGTTTTTCTTAAATGTAATTTTGTAAACCACTTTGATCTTTTGGAAAAGCAGTATATAAATAAATTTGTTATTATTGTTGTTGCAATTATTATTATGATGATGATGATGTCAGAATGCACAGGGAGGCCACTGAAATCCATAAACACCTGGACAATTTCAACAGGAAAGAGGAAACCCTGAGAGTAAACAAGGCTTGGCTACCAGTCCTGAAGGACAGCAAGGTCAAGACTCAACCAATGCAAATGAGCCACAGCCTAAGACCAGGGGATTCCCAGCAGACAATGAGCACCAGTCAGCAAACATTAATCCTTGTTTGCATATCCTCCCACTCTGAGGACTGCCATTAGCAACAGAACAATACATTTGCAAATTACTCCTTCCTTCCCAGGGTCACACAGGATATACACATCCAATCTTTTTCCAGGCTATCATTCTCTGACGATGCCAGCCACAGATGCTGGCGAAATGTCAGAAAGGAACTCTTCTAGAACATTGCCACATAGCCCGAAAGCTCCACAAAAAAGTATGGATGCCAGCCATGAAAGCCTTCTATTCCACATATAGCAGTGTTAGTCTGTAGGATCAGGATCTTGCTTTACCTTTAATAATAATAATAATAATAATAATAATAATAATAATAATAATGTTTATTTATAACCCGCTCCTCTAATAGAATACTCAGAGCGGAGTACAGCAAATTAAAAAAAATACAAGAATAAAACAGTCAAATCCCTTCCCAAACTCCCCCACTTAAGAGTAGATTAAAT
This sequence comes from Urosaurus nigricauda, assembly GCA_034509955.1. NCBI lineage: Eukaryota > Metazoa > Chordata > Lepidosauria > Squamata > Phrynosomatidae > Urosaurus > Urosaurus nigricauda. Next base: position 2,228,595 of record JAOEGL010000008.1, on the reverse strand, counting down.
CAAAACTAGTTAAAACTGACATCAGTTAAAAATTTTTAAAATAATAAAAATAAAGTGCAGTTGATGGGCAGTACGAGTGCGATCCCCAGTGGATGGGATCAGAAGTTTTGAACAGAGGGACAACTAGAGTTAATCCCCTGGTGCCATTTACATTTTCATTTGCATTATTAGGGTCGGGGGTTGGTGATATATTATTCCCTCTTCAGGGGAAGGCCTGCCGGAAGAGATGTGTCTTTAAGGCCTTTTTAAAGCTGGTCAAAGATGTAATGAGACGCATCTTGTCCAGCAGGTCATTCCAAAGTTTAGGTGCGGTAGCTGAGAAAGTCCTCTGGCAGGTTTGCGACAGCCTGGTTTTCATTGGCTTCAGCAGATTCCTCCCAGAGGACCAAAGTGTGTGGGGTAGTTGGTATGGGAAGAGGCGGTCCCTAAGGTAAGACGGGCATGAGCCATGTAGGGCTTTGAAGGTTAATACCAACACCTTGTACTGTGCCCAGAAACTAATGGGCAGCCAGTGGAGAGCTTTAAGCACAGGTGTTATGTGATCTCTCCTTGATGTTCCTGTGATAAGCCTGGCTGCCATGTTCTGAATTAATTGAAGTTTCCGGGTTAGGCACAAGGGTAGCCCCATGTAGAGCGCATTACAGAAATCCAGACGTGAGGTTACTAGGGCATGTACCACAGATTCCAGGTCTTTCGTATCCAGGAAAGGGCGCAGCTGGCGTATCAGCTGAAGCTGATAGCAGGCATTCCTGACTACCGCGTTCACCTGACTGGTCATGTGAAGCGATGCGTCAAGGAGTACCCCCAGACTGCGAACAGAGTCCTTAGAGGAGAGTGTGACTCCACCTAGGACTGGAAGGTGTATTCCCAAGCCTGGTTTCGGACCGGTAACTGTTAGTACCTCCGTTTTGTCTGGATTTAGCTTCAATCTGTTTTCCCTCATCCAGTCCATTACCGCTGCAAGGCAGTCATTAAGACGAGAGACGTCATCTGAAATCTGAGCTGACGATCTGGTCATGGAGAGATATATCTGTGTGTCATCAGCGTCCTGAAGACACTGAGCTCCATGCCTCCGAATGATCTCACCCAGCAGCTTCATGTAGATATTAAATAGCATCGGGGACAGGATGGCGCCCTGAGGGATGCCACAATTAAGCTCAATTTTGGAGGAGCAACTGTCCCCGAGCCTCACCCTTTGGGATCTGTCAGAGAGAAAGGATCAGAACCATTGAAGAGCAATGCCTCCAATTCCCAACTCCCTCAGCCGACCCAAAAGGATGGAATGATCTACCATATCAAAAGCCGCTGAGAGATCCAAGAGCACTAACAGGGTCACACTACCCTTGTCAATGCTCAAGCGAAGGTCGTCAGTTAGAGCGACCATGGCAGTCTCCACTCCATGTCCTGTCCTGAAGCCGGTTTGAAATGGATCAAGATAATCAGCTTCATCCAAGACAGCCTGGAGTTGGGTGGCGATCACCCTCTCGATCACCTTGCTTAAAAATGGGAGCAAGGACACTGGTCTGTAATTGTTTCTATCTAGGGGATCAAGGGAAGTCTTTTTCAGGAGGGGCTTGACCGCCGCCTCCTTAAGGCAAGATGGTAAAATGCCCTCCCTGAGGGACGCATTGATCGTATTCCGAAGAAACGTTCTCAGTGCGTCCCCTCCCTGAACGACCAGCCAAGATGGACAAGGATCGAGAGGACAAGTCGTCTTCCACATACTTCCAAGTAGCTTGTCCATGTCATCGGTACTTGCAGATTGAAACTCATCCAGTAATGTGACAGCAATGGAGTCGCTAGACACCTCACTTATAGGATCTGGAGAAAAGGTGGTGTCCAAGTCGGCTCTTATCCGAGAGATTTTATCTGTGAAGAAGTTGTTAAATGCATCGCAGCAGGCTGTCGTAGGGTTAAGAAGGGGATTTGGCACAGGGGGAACCTGCGTCAGCTCCCCTACCAACTTTTCCCTTTCAGTTAGTCTCAAAGATGCTACAAGATCTCTTTACATACTCATCCCTGGGATGTATTTCAACTCAAGACATCAAAAGCTGGAGATGTCTGGTGTGAGGTTGCTTCATTTCACTAGACTAAGGTAGCAAGGCAACAATGCAAAGTTGGCTATTTCCAACTTTGAATAAGAACCTGCTTCAGAATAATCCTTGTGCCAGAACCACCAGATGCTTGGATATCATGCAAAGATTATTACAAACAAGTCGTATAGGAACACAAGAATTAGGGGTTCCTATGCTTCATTATTCATTTGTTTTGTTCTGAAAATTTCTTCCTTTTTTAAAAAACCAATCACTCAAAATGTACTTAACAGATTAGAGAGTTGGGCTAAAAGTAACAAAAAGAGTTTCAACAGGGAGAAATCTTTTTTTTTTTTTGCTTTTTTTTTTTAAAAATTAAATATAAACGTAAGGTGTGTTACAATCTTTCAGACTGACATAGAAAATTAAACAGAAAAAAGGATTACAAGTTTGCTTTGTTAATTTGAGACAAATATTTAAACTGTTCTGCAAATTTTTTCTTTAATGTTGTTTTTCTTTATATTGATTTGTCTTCAAGACCAAAGCTTCTTATTTTTGATCCATTTCCTCTCGAATTGTTGGTCTGATTTACTGTTTAATATCATTGTCAAATTGTCCTTTACCATTAAGTCATTTACCTTTATTATCCATTCCTATATTGTAAACTAGGCAGATTGCAGCGATCATGTAAAGTACAATGCCTATCTCTTCCTTGTTTAATTACCCTTTCAAATCTTCTGTTATATTCAATAAAAACAATTTGGGAAACAGGGAGAAATCTTGTAGCACCTTTGAGATTAACTGAAATAAAGAAATTGGCAGCATGAGCTTTTGTGGACTAAACTCTGCTTCCTCAGATGCATCTGGAAATTGGGAACTGAAGTTTAGGAAGGGTCATGCTGCCAACTTCTTTCTTTCAGTGAGTAACAAAGGTGCCAGAAGAGCTTTCTACATACTGATTCTACAGACTAACATGGCTATATATTTGAATTCTACCAACAGGGAGAAATGTAAGGCAGAAAACTTGAAACTGTCTTGAATCCCAGAATGGGAAAAGGGGGGGTATAAGGTGAAGGAAGGAAGGATGGGTGGATAGATGGAAGGACAGATGGATGGATGGATGGATGCTGTGATCCTTTGTAAGGACATTTTCACATGGAGAAAATTGGAAGGTTCAACGAATGTCAATCCAGGGTCTCCATGGGATTTCATTTTATTTTTCAAGAGAATATCAAATGTCTTCACAGGGAATCCAAAGGCAATCCAAACACAATCACAAGTCATCTCAGGAATAGCTAAATTAGGAAAAAAATATTGAATACATTGGTCCCCCGGGTTACGATCTAGATCAATATATTTTGAGCCAGTTGGGTCCCAACTTGGGAGAAAGGCAGGATTAAAATTAATTAATTAATTAATTAATTAAAAATTGTAATATTGCCACTCTATTCTGTTTTGGCCAGACCTCACCTGGAATATTGTGTCTACTTCTGAGCACCACAATTCAAAAAGCATGTAGACAAGCTGGAGGATGTCCTGAAGAGGACAGCCAAAATGGTGAAAGATATTGAAACCATGCCTTATGAGGAGCGACTTAGGGAGCTGGATATATTTAGCCTGAAGAAGAGATGGTAAAGAGGTGATATGCTACCCCTCTTTAAATATTTGAGGGGTGTTATATTGAGGATGGAGAATGCTTGTTTTCTGCTGCTTCAGAGACTAGGACACAGAGCAACGGATGCAAACTACAGGAAAAGAGATACCACCTTAACATTAGGAGGAACTTCCAGACAGTAAGAGCTCTTTGACAGTGGAACACATTCCCTTGAAGCGTGGTGGACTCTCCTTTTTTGGAAGTTTTAAAACAGAGACTGGATGGCCATTTGTTGCTTTGATGATGATGTCTTCCTCCATGGCAGAGAGTTGGATTAGATGGCCCTTGTAGTCTATTCCGTAGATTCTATTTAAAAAGGAATCTGGGATGCTGTTGATCATCTGGATCAAGCGCTGCTAATCAACAAGTAGGAAAATTGAAAGCAGCAAAGCTGGGAGTAGCTGTGAGATTTGTTGGTAGCACACAGGTGTTAATTAGGTCAGTGTCTTGTACTTAATAATCTCTGGGATTGGGGTTTCTCTCTGTGGCATTCAACAAATGGAGGCGTGTATGTCTTCCACATCTGTAAACTGTAAGCAAATGGACTGACTTCTGTGCCATTATTCTGATCTTTTGGAATTGAGTCTTCCAATCATTTTTCTCATGTAAATAGATCCCAAGATACTTGAAAGAAGGGACCTGCTCCATCATATTTTCTGCAAAAATTCTAATTCAATTCAAGTGATGGCTTGCGAAAGACTTTTGATTTAGTCACTTTTGATTTAGCAAAGTTTATCCTAAATAAACAAATATTATATATTTTTGAAAAGTAAATAAATGGGCTGACTTCTGTTCCATTGTTTCCATGCGATGTAGATGAGCCTTTTAAGAATTTTTGTCATCATAATATACCCCCAAACACTTGAAAGAGGGGACCTGTTCTATCTTATTTTCTCAAAAAAATTCCAATTAAATCCAGGTGATTGCCAAAGACAATCATCTTAGCTTAGCAAAGTTTATTCCATATATAATATTGTGTGTGTGTGAAAATAAATAAATTGACTGACTTCTGTGCTATTGTTTCAATGTTTTGAAGCTGTCTTTCAAGAATTTTTCTCATCAAAATATACCCCAAAATCCTTGAAAAAGGGGGCCTGTTCTATCATATTTTCTCTGACAATTCCAATTCCAATTACATTCAGATGATAGTTTTTTGTGGTTTTTTTGGGCTATGTGGGCATGTTCTAGAAGAGTTTATTCCTGACGTTTCACCAGCATCTGTGGCTGGCATCTTCAGAGAATGCTGGCATGGAAGAGAGCTGGATATATATAGATATACTGTGTGACCCTGGGTAGAAAGGAGTGATTTTCATCCCTGTAATATCCTCCCACCCTGAAGATGCCGGCCATGGATGCCAGTGAAACATCAGGAATAAACTCTTCCAGTATATGGCCGCACAACCCGAAAAATACGCAACAAAAAAAAACTAGGGATGCCGGCCATGAAAGCCTTTGACTTCACATTCAGGTGATAGTTTGCCAAAGGCAATCACCTTTGATTGAGCAAAGTTTATTCTAAATACACACACATATTTAGAGAGAATAAACTTTGCTCAATCAAAGGAGATTGTCTTTGGCAAACCATCACCTGGATTGAATAGCAATTTTATCTCACCTTTGTACACATATATAATATAATAAAAGCAGAGGCAAGTCAATTGCAGAATAATCCAGCTGCACACAGCTGTCCAAAGCCTGACCCAGCAGTGGCTAAAAGCAAGGCGCCTGGAGATCAGCAAACTCAGGACAGTCATCGGCTGAGAGCGGGTGGTGGATGAAACGAAGGGAAGGAATTGCACAGTGCCTTCAGTCCATCCCAGCCTGTTTTCTGCACCATCCCTGCCCTGCCACTGGGTTTCTGGCTTGTCCTCTCACATGAAAACCTGAGAGGACCATCACAGGGTCCAGGATGGAGACCTGGAATGCAAGTTCTGGTTTCCTAGCAACCCCAAACAACCGGCCTTGCAAAAGGAGCCAAGGACCACAAAGCATTCCGAGGGTGATGTTTGTGTGGGTTTTGTTTTTTGTAAGCCAGCCCAAAGAGAGGAGGGATGCAGAAGCAGACAGCATGACAAAAGAAGCCCAGCCCAGCTGCATGTAAGAGATGCTCTCTCTCTTTCAATCTCTCTATCTCTCTGTGCAGTGTGTATATGTGTGTGTGTGATGCATGGGGTGGGAGGGAAGGGGATATCTTGGCCCAGGCAGTGAATCCAATTGGCTTGGGGAACTGTGACAAGCCGCCCACCCATCCCTCCTCTGCCATGCAGTTGGTGGGGATGTGAGCAAACGTGGGGAAAGTACATTTGGACCAGCTGGGGCTTTGCTGACAGCACTCCAGCTGGGTGCTTTTTGCTCTGGCTTTTTGACATCCCTTGGATGCACCATGGCAGGGAACCCAGCATCTGACCCCTCAGCATCCCTCACTGCCTTCTTGCTGGCAGCATCAGCCGCCTGTCTTTCGGCCACCACCAGTGAAGGTAAGAGGGTGCCAGGGATGTATTTGGGTGGTGGGTGGTGGCAAGAGCTGACTGACTTTGGTGGGCTGGGCACAAACAAGGGGGCTCAGTGCCAGCTTTCCAACCCAGATGTTGTCAAACTTCCTTTTGCACTGGCAGTCCCAGGGTGGGGAGGTGAGGAAAGTCCATGCACTTCAGGATCAGAATTGCTAGTTGGCTTTCCAAATTTGGAAGGGAATAGAGCCGTAGAGTGCTTCTGCTTTGGGTGTCCAGGAAGGAAAAGTGGTAAGGACAGGTATGTGTATGCATACAAGATGATAGCCCTGATGTGGGCATTGGTGGACTGGCAACAGGGAAGTGAGCAGAGGGAGTTTGGCTGTTTTGTGTGGGTTTGTAGATGGAATTGGGACCCCATCATTCATTGTTGCCACACCTTTCCTGGCTGTTTTGTCCCAGATCTTCACCTGAGCACCCTTGGCAACAATGTGGCTGCTGGGACATGTACAAGAACAGGTCTGCCTCCAGTGCCACCTTATCTTTCCTTTGATTCCGTGCCTCTTTCTGCCCATCCCCTTGATGCGGGCAATGCCACCTGGATCACTCAAATGTCTAGGTAACACTAGCCCCCCCTCCCCCATGGCACTCAAAGCCCTTGATCCTGCCTTGGCGCTATCCTCTCCATCACCTCCCTGGACTTTGATAGATGGATCCCTTCCTTTTCTGACATGCCATTGTGCCCCGATGACCTCTCTGTAAGGCCTCTATGACCATCCTATGCATCCTCAGATCCTGAGCTCAGGTACACAGGTGACCGGTGGGAATATTGCACTGCATACAGTTGTGTATGCCTTGGCGCTGCCATTTCTTCAGCTTCAGACCTGAACGCAAACCCTCCGTACTTATTCACCCACCTACTATTTCATCTGCCCATCCTTTCCTTTCAACCTGTTCTTGGTACCATATTTGTCACCATCCTCATCCCAATTCTTCCTGATTTAATAATTCATTCTTCACCTGTTCATTCATGCATTTCATTTTCATCTTGCCTTTTTTTCAAGGTGGCCGACGTGATTTCTTTCCCTTCCGTTTTAGCCTCACAACAATCCTGTGAAGTGGTTTCACCTAAAATATCACCCTGACATCACCCAGTGAACTTTAGCAGGAGATTTGAACCTGGGTCTTTTCAATCCAAGTCAGCCACTCTTTCCAGTCTCCAGCTGTTCAAATCATTTTGTAGCTGGATTAGGGAAAATCATGCAGGATCAGCTCTAACAGCTAAAGGAGAACCTCCAAATTTAGATGCAATATAGCTGGTTGATGGAGGGCTAAGTTTGGGGGGCACCTTGGCTCATCCTGGAGACATTTGGTGGGTCACTGCAATGGGGGAACCCACACAGACTCCACGGTATTGCCCATTTGCTGGCAAAGAAGACTGACATGCCCTTTTTGGACACACTTAGGACTGGCAATTCCCTTATTAAATAGGTTGCCACTAGGCCCTCTCATTCTGTCTAACCCTTTTCTTTTTAAAAAGTTTTTCCAAGCCACACAGTGGCTGCATCTGCACAATAGAAATAACCCAAGTTGACACCACTTCAACTGCCATGGCTCTGTGCCATGAAATTCTGGGAATTGAGACATTTAGCCTAACAGATGACAAATCCCAGAATTCCATAGTACCATGTTATGTAAGTTAAAGGGGTGTCAAACTGGATTATTTCTGCAGTGCGGAAGCAGCCATAGATTTCCCAAGCTATTTGGTTTTATTATTTTAATTTTTGTCGGCCTAGGATTTGTCATTTGTTGTGGCACCAGAGCTCTCTTATAAGAGAAGGCTAAATGTCTCACAGATCCCAGAATTCCATAACACTGAGCTATGGATGTTGAAGTTGTGTCAACTTGGATTATTTCTGCAGTGCAGATGTGGCCTGAGTAGATCCTAGAGGGCAGAAAATGGTCCTATCAATCTGTTGAGGTTTCCCACCCCTGGATTAGATGGCGCCTCACATCCAGTTTATGATAGCTGTTGTGATGTTCTCTGTGTGTTCCAATGACTCTGATGATTCTTTAAAAAGACACTGGGTGGCCATCTTCTAGCTGTGCTTTAGTTGTGTGTTTCTGCTTGCCAAGATATTGGGAAACTCAAGCGTGCCCAAAGGAGGGCAACTAAAATGGTGAAGGGTCTGGAAACCTTGCCCTATGAGGAACGCCTTAGGGAGCTGGGGATGTTTAGCCTGGAGAAGAGAACATGAGTCAACAGTGCGATGTGGCAGCTAAAAAGGCCAATACGGTTTTAGATTGCATTAATAGAAGTACTGTGTCTAGAGCAAGGGAAGTAATAGTGCCACTCTATTCTGCTTTGTTCAGGCCCCATCTGGAATACTGTGTCCAGTTCTGGGCACCACGATTCAAAAAGGATGTGGACAAACTGGAGCGAGTCCAAAGGAGGGCAACTAAGATGGTGAAGGGTCTGGAAACCATGCCTTATGAAGAAAGACTTAGGGAGCTGGGAATGTTTAGCCTTTAGAAGAGACAATTAAGAAGTGATATGATAGCCCTGTTTAAATATTTGAAGGGATGTCATATTGAGAAGGGAGCTAGCTTGTTTTCTGTTGCTCCAGAGAACAGAACCCGGAACAATGGATGCAAGCTACAGGAGAAGAGATTCCACCTCAAGAGATTCCACCTCAACATTAGGAGGAACTTCCTGACAGTAAGAGCTGCTTGACAGTGGAAGATATTCCCTCAGAGTGTGGTGGAATCTCCTTCCTTGGAGGTCTTTAAATAGAGGCTGGATGGCCATCTGTCAGGTATGCTTTCATTGAGAGTTCCTGCATGGCAGAATGGGGCTGGACTGGATGGCCCTTGTGGTCTCTTCCAGCTCTATGATTCTATAATTCTAAGAAGGTTGGACTAGACTTCCCTTGAACTCCTTTCCAGTTGTAAAATACTAGGATGCTCATCTACTTCCTTCAAGGCCAAGTTGAAAATTCGCCAGCCCAATGTGTTTTGGCATTTCACTAAAAAAACAGAGGCAGGTGGCAAACAGGTCACAATTCTTACCTGCTTCTCCTAGAAAATGGGACACTCCTCTCCTTGGTGCTGAAGATCATGACAGGGCAAAGCAGCTGCCATCCTTTGCGATACTCAGATGGCATTAAGCGGCATTGTAAAAAGATCATGTTCGGTCAAACACAGCTGGCAAGAAGTGGGTAATGCACCTGGACATGGTGAGCAGGATGGACCAGGGTCATCTTGTGTGCAGTTTCTAGTTGTAAAAAACATCTGGTCGAGAGAACAGTGTGTCTCGGCCATTAGAAAACACATCCTGTAAGCAAGAAGGTGATCACGGCATTATATGGTTGGCATTGCCAGGGTCTCTGTCTTTCTTTCCAGAGAACGATGGAGAAAAGGCTGTCACAGGGGACCCATCATCTTGGCTTCTTGGCTTGGGATGCTGCTCTGAAGCTTTCCCTTCTCTCCAGGCTTCTCAGGCCTTCTGCCTAAGGGGATCATGCAATTTGCGTGCTTGCTTGGCTACTCAGTTTCCGCTTATGTAACAGCGACCCTTGGTTTGCAGAGCGGCTTATTTTGATGCTGTGGTTGCATTGAAAATATGGGCCATGGGAGAGGTGCTTCTCCTTGAATATGGGATTAAGCTGTCCTCTGATGGCCAGGATTACCCCAAACAACGGGCAGTGTATTTCTCCTGTCAAGCTCCAGAGGCACAGTGGGTGAGCGGAGGGAAGAGATGGGATCTTTCAATTTTGACACCTCCATGGTTGCTGTTTTGATTCTCTCGCAGTTGCCTATTTCATGCCTTTCCTTCAATGTTTTGATTTCCCAGTTCCCCCCTCTTCCCTCCCATTTTGGAGCTCTCCTATCTCCCAGGACTGCATTCCCACGCAACTGCCCCCCTCTTTTTATTCAGATGCATTTCTTCCTTAGCTATCGTATGTCTCACCATTTAGTCCTATTGCCCCCTCCTCCATGCACATCAGTAAGTTCACATCAGTGTTTTTGAAGGATGAACTGGCCGTCGAAGACCATGATGCTGGCAGGCAGAGAGGTGTGCTTGTTGCAAAGGCAAAATCACACAACAGGAAGCCAGTGTAATACAAGCTGTGCCTGGAGAGTTTATCACTGGCCCCAGGAACACACTAGGTAACACTTGGATTGCACCATTTCTTGAGATGGTTTGATCCTGGAGATGGAAGGAAAGAGGAAGAGAGGGTAGGTTAATGGGGAAATGGATCACCAATCCAGGGAAGAAAAACGTAGTCCAGTATGTGATAATAGATGCAAAAATTGTACTGGCGTTATTACCATTCACCAGAGCCAACGGGGTTGTTCTGTCATGCAACCATGTTCTGGACCACTTTGGAATTCATTTAATATGAATTGGTTCAGGTCATATTGGTCTTGCAAATACTGCTTTTCCTTAGTTCCAGATATGCTGGGATGCATTCAGACAATATGCTGAAGGTGGAGTGAGCCTCAATTTAGTCTTTTTTTTTCCTTTTCCCTATGGGGGAAGGAAGAGAAATGATTGTATGAATGTTGGCAACTATGCAGACTTTGCTTCTAGGTTCGCCTTTGTACATAGCAGCCTTACCCAATTTTTGTGGTTGTTGCTGTTGTATGCATCCAAGTCATTTTTTGAATTATCACAAACCTAACCCTAAGACAAACCTAATCTATTGCCTTTCAAATGCCTTGGACTACAAACCATATCATCTGTTCCTCATGGTCATTATATATGGAAGATGGGACTTATACCCAACATGTTTTGAAGAAACCAAGTTGGGACAGGGTGGTCTTCAGCTTCAGCTTTGCTTTCTGGTTTTTCAGTGTACACAAACTTGGTTTCATCCATAAAATTATTAAATAATAATAACAATCTGCTGCAGACCTCCCAGAGGGCCTTTTCAGCTATTGCCCCCAAGCTGTGGAATGACCTGCCGAATGAGATGCGTCTCATATCATCCATTGAAGGTTTTTAAAAAGCCTTAAAGATACATCTTTTCTGGCAGGCCTTCCTAGACATTGCTTAATTTCCCTGGCTCCAAAACTTATATTTTAGTTTTTCGTCCAGCTCTTTTCTTTCCACATTTAATCTTGCCCATACAGGAATCATTTTATATTTTGGTATTGTGTTTTAATTCATAGCTAATTTAATCTTATTTTAAGGGGTGGGAGTTTTGATGGGATTGTTTTTAATTTTGTACTGTTTTAACTTGTTGTAACCCACCCTGATTGTTTGTTTTATACACAGGCTATGTGTATAAAACGTATATGAAACATAAATGAAGATGCATCTTCTCTGAAGATGCCAGCCACAGATGCCGGTGAAACATCAGAAATGAACTCTTCTAGAACATGGCCACATAGCCCGAAAGCACCACAAAAAACTACAAAACATAAATGAGTTTCATGTTTAGATTTGGGTCCCAGATCCAAGATATCTCATGATGTAGATGCGAATATTTCAGTATCTGAAAAACACTGAAATCCAAAACACTTCTGGTCCCAAGCATAGGAACCAGATTGATTGGACCAGTTTTGTATTGTGATGGCTTTTAGCTTTTAACAATAAACTTACTTTGGACTTTGGGCAAAGGAAATTCAACCCGTATATTTATAGAATCACAAAATGGTAGAATTGTAGAGTAGGAAGAGACCCAAAGGGCCATCCATTCAAACCCCCTTTTGTCATGCAAGAAGATACAACCAAAGAACTGTTACGATATGTGCTTTTAATAAAATTTTGGGGGACATGTGGACTGTGCTATGACCCCTGACTAACCTATCCAAGGACCCGCCATAAGTCCCAAGCAAGGAGGTCACGTAGTCAAGCCCGCTTGGAGGAACAGAGTCCCTAGTAAGCAACTCTCCATAGAAAGTTTGGGAGTTCCCAGACCAGATTTGCCACTGCCCTCCGGAGTAAGACAATAGCTTTGGCATCATATCTGATGAGCCAGTGATTGACTTAACAACTCAGCCATTACATCGGCTGCCCCTTCGAATTGTGTCCAAACCTAAGTGCATTGTACACAGATTATTTGCTCTTGGCTTAACAAAGCCCAGACAATCAACACCTTTGTCCAAGCCTTGATACCTAGCCCCGGGATATGTTCAGCCCTATAAAAGATCCGGAGTTGGAATCCCTCGTTGACGCTATCTTCAGAGTGTAGGCTGGTCCACGCCAGTTTGACCTCTGCTCATAGCTCCCGTGGCCCATTTCCCTTCATCCCGGCAGTTGTGTTCATCATCCTCATCCACAGCTATCACCTCATCCAGGTGAAGACTTCTATGGTAATATTCTAGCGGTGCCTCGCTCTCTCAAACCTAACTCCCAATCTTACCCCTTCCTTTTTGCTAGCATAGAACGTATGTGTGTGTGTGTATGCCCCCTTTTGTTGTGTGTGGAATTTATGCCCCCCAATAAACTGTGTATTTTCATTGGACTCATTTGGACTAGTGTCATCTCTCTTGGGTTTGTCGGTGGACTTCTGGTAGATAATACTGGGACTACGATTCCGGTGTAAGGCTTTTTTAGGACTTCCTCTCTGCATATGTGTCCATGTTCTAGAAGAGTTTATTCCTGATATTTCACCAGGATCTGTTGCTGGCATCATTCACAGATGCTGTTGAAATGGCAGGAATAAAATTTTCTAGAACATGTCCACATAGCCTGAAAAACCCAAAAAAAACTATGGATGCTGGCCACAAAAGCCTTTGTCTCTATGTAATTTGTTGTGCCACCAGCACTCTTTGTCAAAGAAGGTTAAAGACCTCATAATAGTAAAAATTCCAAGATTCCATAAAATGGAGTTGCAGCATTTGAAGTGGTGCCAAACCTCATCATTTCAATGGGGTAGATCAGTGTGGTCCTCTGGATATTTTGGACTTCAGCTCCCTGAATTCCTGGCTACTGGCCAAAGTGGCTGGGGCTTTTGGGAGCTGTGATCCTGGAGGAGGAAAGGTTGAAAATCTCAAATGTAGACGCATCTCTCATCCAGCAATGAAACCATTACACCATAGTGACTCTCACTCAATGTAGGTATATGTAATTCATCATCATCTGGCTGTTTGTATCAACTGGTTTCACAAGGACAGCTGCCAATTAGTTCCTGGGCAAGATACAAAGTGTTGGTTTATTAGCTTGAAAGACCTACATGGTTTGTGTCTAAGTTACTTACAGAATTGCCTTCTCCCATATAATCTGCCTCTCTGGTTGACATTTACTCCGGTCAGCCAGGACTAGGTTGGCTACTGTCAGCCAGAGGAATTTCTCTTTAGCTGCCCCTAGATTGTGGAATGACCTGATGGAAGAGATTTGGCAGCTGAATACATGGTCCAAATTTAAAAACAGCACTGAAGCTCAGTCTCTTTTAGCAGATTTATCCATATGGGTTTTAAATTGTGAATTTAAATGATGAATTTTAAAGGTGGATGGTTTTCAAATGTCCATGTCTTGTGGGCTGCTGCATGCTTCAATGCCAGCATGGTGTAACGGTTTGAGCATTGGACTAGGGCTCTGGAGACCAGGCTTCAAATCCCAGTTTGGCCATGTAAACCCATTGGGGTTTGTGCAAGTCACACTTTCACAGTCCCAGGGGAACACCATGGCAAACCTCCTCTGAATAAGTCTTGCCAAGAAAACCCCAAGATAGGGTTGCTTTAGGGTTGCCATAAGTCGGAAATGACTTGAAGGAATACAACAACAACAACAACAACAACAACAGCAACATGTTTTAATTAATGTATTTTAATTGATGATGTGCATTGTTGATTTGTTGTTGTTCCTCACCTTGATTCATGGACAGAGGTGGGTAAGAAATAATAATAATTAATAATTAATAATGACTTCTACTATCCAAAAATCAAAATCATTTCTGTAAGAGGTGGCAGTGAGCTAGTTGTATACAAAATAAGCCAACAAAGGCCTCATTTCCACTTACAGATAAATCGGTCTCTGATCCGAATCACTGGATCGATTCAACATCAGATCTTGGTTCCTGCTACATCTGCCCCGATCACATTTTCTGGCATGAAATTGCATCAAAATAACCCACTTATGATTCTCATTTGCAAATGAATCAGTTCTATTTAAACTGGTTCCTGAGGCAGATAACCCACATGTGGTTCACATTGGGAAACAAATTGATTTAAATAGAATCATTTCCTGCAGTTTTCCATTTCCGCTTTACTGCATGTCATAATAAACTGATTCCGATCTGTATCTGGTTCACATTTGTGATGAACGAATTGTGAAATCAAATCCGTTTCGGTTCTGGTTCCCACTTGCACTGATTTGATTCGGTTGAAAAGAAGTGGAAAAAATCAGCGTCAAAAAGACATGGGTTAAATGGGTCGAGACTGCATGCTCCCCCCTTTCAGAATCGCTTCAGCTATTTGGATTAAGTGGGAACCAAATCACGATCTGGTTTAAAAGGTAGTGGGAATGAGGCCGAGTCTTGTGGCACCTTCAAGGTGACCAATTTGTTGTTAGCATCAATGAAAGCATATAATCCATTGTAAAGTTGCTAGTCTATAAGGTGCCCAGAGTGTTACACTTCTAGGTTACAGCTAAATCAACACAACCCCAGCAGAAGAATTCATTACTTAATTAAAGCAAGCTATTTCAAGAAGGCTGGGGGGGGGGGGGAAACCAAATCCAATAAATGCACTATTACAGACTACTGGAAATGCGAGCTCCCCCCCCCTTTTTTTTTTTTTTGCTAGTTGATGCATTGGCTTCCTCATATTCTTTAAACCAAACGAACAGAATGGTCAATGCTTTAATTATTGGTTTCCTTAAGATGATTAAAAAATCAGTAGTTCCCAATTGGGCATGAGTGAATGGAGTCCAAGATTTCCAGTCTCCAGCCAGCATGGGCAGGCAAGAAAGACAAAGGGAGAAAATCAACGAAGGAAATTGGGGTTAAACTTGCTTTTGCCAACGTCGTTATTTATCACTGGCTTAATCTTCCTTACCTTCATCAGTCAAAAAAGGTGTCCCCATGAACATTTGCATCTATTTTTATCTGCATTTGTCCAAATATATGCCTTGTAGTTGTGTATAGGCATACCAAAAACCTTAGATGTACCAAAAATGTTTGGGCATATCAAAAAGGCATACCAAATTTGCATGCTTTTTTATATGCATTTCTCCACATACATGCCTTTTGGCATGTGTGGGCATCCCAAAAAGTTTAGACATATTAAAAATATCTAGGCATGCCAAAAAAGCATACCAAATTTCTATATATTGTTCTCTGCATTTCTCTAAATACATGCCTTTTTGAAATATATAGGCATACCAAAATGCTTAGAGATACCAAGAAAGCATGCCAAATTTGTATATATTTTTATGTGCATTTCTCCAAATATATGCCTTTTTGGTATATATAGGCATACCAAAATGCTTAGAGATACAAAAAAAGTATACCAAATTTGTTGATATTTTTATGTGCATTTCTCCAAACACATGCCCTTTGGGCATGATAGGCATACCAAAAAGTTTAGGCATATCAAAAATATCTAGGCATACCAAAAAGAAACAGCTCTTACTGTCAGGAAGTTCCTCCTAATGTTGAGGTGGAACCTCTTTTCCTGTAGTTTGCATCCACTGTTCTGTGATCGAGACTCTGGAGCAGCAGAAAACAAGCTTGCTCCCTCCCCAATATGACATTCCTTCAAATATTTAAACAGGGCTATCATATCACTTCTTAATTGTCTCTTCTAAAGGCTAAACATTCCCAGCTCCCTAAGTCTTTCTTCATAAGGCATGGTTTCCAGACCCTTCACCATCTTAGTTGCCCTCCTTTGGACACACTCCAGTTTCTCCACATCCTTTTTGAATCGTGGTGCCCAGAACTGGACACAGTATTCCAGATGGGGCCTGAACAAAGCAGAATAGAGTGGCACTATTACTTCCCTTGCTCTAGACACAGTACTTCTATTAATGCAATCTAAAACCGTATTGGCCTTTTTAGCTGCCACATCGCACTGTTGACTCATGTTCAACTTGTCGTCTACTTGGACTCCTAGATCCTTTTTGCATGTAAGTCTTGTTCAGCCAGGTGTCCCCATCCTATATCTGTGAATTTCATTTTTCATTTTTCATTCCTGTGCTACTTCTTCATTTATTCTGTGCTGAAATTCCCCTATTCTGTCCTCTGCCCCCTTATCCTCCAGTTGAGCACCCTTTGCCTTTTCTAGGAAGACTGAGTATTAATTTAATACTCGTTCAATTCTATTTTAATGCCCACATGTATATTTTTAATTGTATTTTTTAAGCCACTTTGCATTCCAATTTTGGGGAGGGGGGGGGAAAGGGAAATATAAAAAATATATAACAACAGCAACATGGTTAGTTCTATTCAAGTCAGAACAATGGGATTTAAGCCCATGTTTTAAGTGTATTCGTTTCTAAGAAAGGAAGAGATGCAAGGATTGATTGATCCCTTATGTCCACAGCTTTCCCCCTCCACTACAGTTAATTTTCATTAGCATCAATTGCCCCCTGTGAAAAATAAACAGCCGATAGTCTTATAAAGCAACGTAGACAAGGCCATGCATTTTGAAATGATTTCCCTTCTTCAATGTGTGATTTGCCGGCCCTAGGATTAAACAGGAAGCTGCTGCTTTTGTCGCTTAATATCCTCAGATCCTGACTTCTGTTGATAACAATGTAAAATTCATTTTAATTGGCTATTTTGGTTCAAAGCAAAGCGTTCGATCCGTCAAACGCATTTTACTCATTTGACAGTCCCATGCGGGGGGAATTCTTACTCGCCTGAACAACGGTGAGAAAAAAAGATAGTGCTTGCTGGTCCATAGCATTAGTAGAAAAGTCATGGATCAGGCATTTTGATTTGCTTCTTTTCTTTGGCGTAGCTTTCCATTTCCAGATGAGCATCTTTATCACCAGCCAATTTGGTGGGTTTCTGGTACAGGTCTTCCTTCATCACCCTCAGGTGGCAGATAGCAAAAGCAAAGGCCCAGAACTGAAGGAATCAATGCAAAATGATTTATTTCATCTCTTCGAAGGAACTGTGAGTTTCATTGCTGATAATTCAGGAAAGGTTCAGTAGTAATTTGGGAAGAAAAATCTCTCCTTATATTCTTCCTTTATCCCACTCCTGGTTTGCTCTGCTTTCCAAAGTCTTCTTCAACCTGCCTTATTCCCACTACCTTTTAAACTGGGTTGCAATTCAGTTTGAACCGGTTCAGATGATCCTGGTTCTCACTTAAATCAAATTGCTGGAGTGATTCAGAGAGGGAGAATGTGCCCTAGACCAATTTAACCTGCATCTTTTTGACGCTGATGTTTTCCATGTCTTTTTGGATAAATCAGTTCTGTGCAAATGTGAAACAGATGAGGATTGGAATAAATTCAAATTTGCCTTCGACCGGCTCAAGCAGGTCCATTTTGAACTGATTCATTCGTGAATGTGAACCACAAGTGGTTTATTTTACAGGGAAAAAATGTGATTGGGGCAAAGATAGTGGGAACCAATGATTCAGATCGTAAACCGCTTTTTTTTGTAAGTGGGAATGAAGCCCTGAAGAATGGATAAAAATAATACTTTTAGGCTGTGTGTTCACAATTCTTTTAATTCTTTTAAGCTGTGTGAGTATTTTTAGCCTGGAGAAGAGAAGGTTAAGAGGTGATATGATAGCCCTGTTTAAGTATTTGGAGGAGTGTCATATTGAGGATGGAACAAGCTTGTTTTCTGCTGCTCCAGAGAACAGGACCCAGAACAATGGATGCAAGCTACAAGAAAAGAGATTCCACCTCGACATTGGGAAGATCGTCCTGACAGTAAGAGCTGTGCGACAGTGGAAAATGCTATGGCCATCTGTTGGGGGTACTTTGCTTGTGAGTTCCTGCATGGCAGGGGGTTGGACTGGATGACCCTTGAGGTCTCTTCCACCTCTAGGATTCTATGATTCCATGATATCTCTCACCAACTAGGGGTTGAAGTAGCATCAACAGATCACAGCTTGGGCATTGCCCATGTTCTTTGCAGATTCAAATGGTCATTTCATTGTTCATTGGGTCATGCAATGTTGCAGTTCACTAGGAAGGCAGTAGCTTGCAAGCCGCACATACTTCGAGAACAGTAAAGTGACGCTCTGTGTACCTGACTCAGGATTTTGTCCTATGCATGTTTGTATTATTGCAAGCTATTATAAGATGCCCTGAGGAGCATTTGAATGAAAGGCAGAATGGAAAGCTTTCAAATAAATAAACAGCCTATGCTTAGCTATCAGATTCCACATGACACTGCCTGCTTACCTTGAAGGGAGATACTTAGGGATTCCTTTGATGAAACAAAAACCTGTCTTTGGCTGTAATCGGGTTGGAGATCTTGTACATTATTGTTTTGTCCCCCGCCTGGAGACCCAAAAAGAAAACCACTGTTGAATATTCTCCAGTGTAGCTCAGAAGTAATTCCACACAATGCTTTATTGCAAAGGTGGGAAAACTACAGCCCATGAGTTATCTGGCTCTTTTTTTGATTCTCTTCCCCTGGAATACTTGGATGTATCATGAGATGATAGGAGTCACTGGAAATCAATACAGTAGAAGGCATTGGAAGTCCAGTTCTGGTCACTACAATACAAGAAAGATATTGACAATCTGGAGCAATTCCAGAGGAGGAAGACCAACATGGTGGGATCATGAGATCTGCAATTTGGTGAAGTATTCAGCCTCACTTTCAGAGAGCTCTTGTGCCTCACTAAACTACAAATCCCAGGATTTTGTAGGATCAAGTCATGGCAATGGTGCCATACTGCTTCTATTCTGAAGTGTGGATAATCATTGTTGTGTGCCTTCAAATTGTTTCCAACTTATTGTGATGCTAAGGTGAATGTATCATGGGGTTTTCTTGGCAAGTTTCTTCAGAGGAGGATTTGCCATTACCACCCTCTGAGGCTAAGAGAGTGTGACTTGCCCAAGTGGGTTTACATGGCCCAGTCAGGATTCGAACCCTGCTCTTTAAAGTCATAACACTAAAACCTCTACCCTATACTGACGGTCACAGAATTATGTGTTAGTAGCATAATGTCATCTTGTTAGTAAATTGCAACATTCTGTAACCAAATGCAATCCAGTTTCTTTGTGTGTGTATGTGTTTTGTTCTTTTACACCATCACATGTTCACGAGCGCAGGTATACATCAGCACAACATTGTTCACCTGTGCATACTCAGGCACAGTCCTGATGCAGTCACCCATACTATTCCATTAAATATTTTTATCATTACATCCATGTTCATTTATAATAAGGAATGGAGGGGGTGATGGTTTCAGGAAGATGTGAATGAACGAAAAACGGAGGCAAACTATGCAATCCCATAATTGACTGGAGAAATTGATTAATTAATTTGGGAAATTAAGCAATTAATGGGAATATAGAAGGAATGGAATGCAGAGCAGACTGAAAGCAGGGCACTGTGAAAGTATGGAATGTGGAAAATTCTTTTGTCTCTAACCATTAGTTTGGGCATGGATCACAGTTTTCTTCTATTTGTTCCTGGAGCTTTTGTTTATACATACACACATACACACATACACACCCCATCCCTAATCTTGGTTGGAAAGGGTTTTATGTGTTTCTGCTTCTACTAGAATTGGTGCAGGATATGTTTTCAGGTGTGCATTGCAGTGAAAAGAAAGCGATGGAAATAAAGAGGAATAAAGACTCTAACAGAGAGCTAGGGCAACATAGTGGTTTGAATGTTGGACAACTCTGGAGACCAGGGTTCAATTCCTCACTCAGCCATGGAAATCCACTGGGTGACCTAGTGTCAAGTCACACTCTCTCAGTCCCTGAACAAGTCTTGCCAAGAATACCTTGTGATAGGTTCACCTTAGGGTTGCCATAAGTCGGAAATGAATTGGAAGCACACAATACAGTTTTCTGCCAGAATTATCTAGTGCAGTGGTTCTCAAACTTGGGTCCTTTTGGACATCGACTCCCAGAAACTCTGGCATGCCATCTGGGAACTATACTCCAAAACATCTAAAGGACCAAAGTCTGGAAACCACTGTTTGGGACCTCACCAAAGGACAAATCCCAGAATTCAATAAGAGATAGCCATGACACTTAAAACTATAAACTATGTAGTGTGAAAGTCTGCATAACCCAGATTAAATTATATCTGGAGGATATCGTCCACATTTGGAAGCAATTTTGTTCAGAGTTTGAATGCATATCTAAGATCCTCCTGTGGTTCTTGATCTCATAGTTGATAGGAGTGTGAAAACCTGATCATTTGTTGAGGCCATTTTCACTGAAAATGGTTTTTTGTTACTATTGTTACTACTATTTGTTTTTAATATGTGTCAATTTAATACTATTTGAAGGGGTGGGAGGTAGGGACTGGGTCGTAGTAATTTTAAGTGTAATCGCTTTTACCTCTGTTGTACCCCTCCCCAATTACTTGCTTAGAGGGGTGAGTGATAAATAAAATTTATTTATTTATTTATTTATTATTTATTATCCGGAGTTCCTAAGAGAGAAAGGAGAGGCTACCCAGCTCCATTTTTTTACATGAGATATATATATATATATATATATATATATAGATTCCTACCTAGAGCTGAAATGAAACCACATAGTCTTTTCAGTTCCACCAATGCACATAAAGAGCGACAATTATGCCCAATTTGGAAGTACGCTGGAAGCAGAGCAGTCGGAAGTCCAACAAAGTGAGCCAAACAAATGAGCATCCCAGCATCAGCGTCCCTGCATTTGTAAAGTCCAGATGTGAAGCATGTGGAAAGAACAATAACAGCCTTCAAGGGGAAGTGGTAGGATTATAATTTGGCTGATGGTGAAACAAAGATTCATCAGTTTCATGATCCCTAAGGGGAAACCAAACCAGGCTCCTTTCTTCCCCCCCCCCCCCCAAGAAAAACCAGCTTTCTAAAGCACATTCCTGCCAAGAGAGAGAAAATAGCAGCCAAAATTGTCAGCAACAGGAGGCTGGTTTTCCAGGGAGCAGGAGCGCTGTGTGTGTGGTCATCCCTCGGCTACACAGAGTGGCTTATGCAAGGGTTTATCCACACAATTTGCTTAAGCATCCCCTACACTCGTCGACTTTGAGCGATGGTCCCACAAGCCCCTTCATCGAGCAAGAGTCGGTTCGCTCAGATCATAATAGAGGGAAGTAGGAAAGCCCGACAGAGGCATGCTTGGCTGTCTGGCTTTGGCAGCGACTGTGCTGCCGCCACACTCTAAACAGAGCTTTGTCAATTTCACTTACAGAAACAAAAGTGTGGAGCGAAAAATAGACACACACTCCCACCCTTTGTTCCCTCCAGACCCTCACCTCCTCTTTCTGATAAGATATGCACTGTAGCACATGAAAGATACCCAAAGGAACCTCAGTTTGCAAGTGAAGCGCAGCAGGTTGAGAGACCACACTTCAAGTTCTCCAATTACTTTGTGTTTTTAATTCATCTCGGCTGCTGTTGCTGTTGCATTTCGCACCATAGAAAAAGGCCATGGGATAGAACTCATGGAGAGAGCCAGAGCAGCATAATGGTTTAGACATAGTGGTTGGACTATGACTCTGGATTTGATTCCCAGCATGGCCATGGAAACCCACTGGGAGACTCTGGGCAAGTCACCTTCTCTCAGTGTCAGAGCAAGACAAGGACAGACCTCCTCCCAAGAAAAGTCATGATAGGTTCAATTTAAGATTTCCATAAGTTGGAAACAACTGGGAGTCACACAACAACAGAAGTCATGCACATGTTTCCAATAACCAGCCCAAAAGGGGATGTCAGAATTGGTCCTGATATTTCAACCGCAGAGGAAGGATGAAACAGGCATGGTTCCCCAGCCTTATCTGTTTACACAGAGGGATTCAGGAGTCTTTACTATTTGTTAGCTAATCTATTGGGATGTTATTGGTATTAATGTCTGGTTGCCTGGGCTTCTGTTTTGTGACTCACTGGAAAGTCCAAACAGGAAGAGAGAACATCAAAATTCCACTTAAGTAATGGAATCTCAGGATATTAATATGGGAGAATGAGAAGGTCGTCAATGGCTCTTTTAGGCTATTTGTTATATGCATGCATTAATATCCAAATACAGTAGGCCCTTGGTTTCCACTGTGGTTTGGTTCCAGGACCCATAGATAAAAAAATTCATGAATGCTCAAGTCCCATTAAATACAATGGTGTAGTAATATGATGTCCCTTAGGGATAGGGAAATAATGTCCCTTAGGAAAAGGGATGCAGTTGCTTAGTGCTTAAGACACTAATTCTGACAGTCGGAATATCTGAAGGTTGGCAGTTTGAGGTCTGAATGCTGTATGATGGCGTGAGCTCCTCTTGCTAGTCCCAGTTTCTGCCAACCTAGCAGTTCAAAGACAAGCAAATGCAAGTCAATAAATAGGTACCACTGAAGATACCAGCCACCAATGCCGGCAAAATGTCAGGCATAAACTTTTCTAGAACATGGCAACATAGCCCCAAAACCCACCAAAAACTATAGGTACCACTTTCTTGGGAAGGTAACAGCATTCGGTGCAGTCATGCTGGCCACATGACCATTGGATTTGTCGTCGGATAACATTGGCTCTTTGGCTTAGTAACGGAGATGTGCACCGCCCCCTATAGTTGCTTATGACTAAACATTCATGTCAAGGGACTATCTGTACCTTTATCTTTTAATGTAAAAGAATAAAATCAAGGTGTACCTCCCCCAAAGTGGTTATTTTGGCACTGTGTGACAGCTATTTCCAGCTGTTGGTGGCTGAAATTGAGATTCACATCTGGATCATTGCACATTACCTATTGCAAAACAATTATCCAGACATGCTCATAATCTTGGAGTTGAAATGAGGGCAAAAGCCCTGCCATGGATTCCTGAGAGATGGAGAGTCCAGCATCTTTCAAGGCAATATATCCCACAGTAAAACAGATGTTGCAGTAAAGAGGTTCTTCCTAATGTTTGAGTGGAATTACTTTTTTTGCAATTTAAACCCTATGGGGCTTTCTAGATTGGCAGGAAAGGGCGACATGAAGTTGCCTTTTCCTTAATACTTAGCAGCTGCACTGTAAGTCCCAAGTGTGTAATAAAAAGGTATAGGGCAGCTACACTGAGGAGGTGTGAGGATGACTTATCTGAAGTCTTTTCTGTTGCTCAGCAACTACATTGGAAGCTGTCAGGATGCTAGAAACATAGGCGGAGCAGCTGCATGGGTGGTAATGAATGAGGCTTTTGGCCGCACTGAACCTTTAATATTTTTGTTGTTGTTGTTGCCAGCTGCGGACTGCACAGTTGCGCCGGTACAACATACAGGCAATTGTATTGCCAGCTGCGAACTGCGCAGTTGCGCAGGTACATCACACATGAACTGTGCAGTTATGAAGATCTGTCAAATTACCATTGTGGTTTTGCTTCTCTTTTTAAAGTGAGCAGTTGCATCGGTGCACCATGAATGAACCCCTTTATTTTATAATAATGATAATAATAATTTATACCCCACCCCTTTGAGATCAATCGAGACGGCTTACATATTAAAATACGATTACATCAATAAAACAAACTGCATCCCTCCCCCCCCTTAAAAAGATATTAAATCCGTTACAATTTAAGTTTATGAATAAATTTCTTTATTTTATGAATGAATTGACATTTTATGCTCAGTTGCATAACAGTTACAGCATCCCAGAGTCCCTACTGTACAAGTCTAGGGTTCGGATTAGGGCTGGAGCTAGGGTTTGGGAGCTTTAAAAAACTGCACAGTTGCACTGCAGAATTTAGATGCAGCTGCACTGTTACACCCTTTTTAAAAAGAAGCTGGGAAAAGGACCTCCTTTTTAAAGCTGCTTTTCCCCCACTAAAATGCAAAAGAAGTGCGTTCATGCCAAACTTTCAGTGTGGGTCATCTAAAGGCTACACTTTCATGCAGGCATGAATACACCCCTTTTTGCCAGTCTAGATCAGCCCATTGTTTGTGTTCTAGTCTTTGAAGCAGCAGAAAACTTGCTTGTTCCATTTTCTGTATAAGATCCCTTCAGATATTTAAAGATGGTTATCATGTTACTCCTTAGTGTTCTCTTCTGCATGCTAACCTTGCCCAGCTCCCTAAGTCATTCCTCATGAGGACTGGTTTTCAGATCTTGTTTGCACTTCTATGGACCTGTTCTGGCTTGGCAATATCCTTCTTGAACACTGATGCGGAACTGGATACAGTATTCAAGCTGAGGTCTGTTCAAAGCATAATAATCCCTTGATCTGGACACTAAGGTCCTATTGATGCAGTCTAGAACTGCAATGGCTTTTTTTTGTCCACCTCATCACATTATTGACTTTGTGTGATTTCTGTGTATGAATTGTGCATTGTTGCTTTCTATTCAAGAAGTGCATCATGCTACCATGGTGTATCCCTCCTATATAACAGCATGCACGCGCGCTCTCACACACACACACCACTGCAGTTTTAATTTGTGGCCCTCCATAACTATGACCCTCATAGATTTCACACACACACACTGCTGTATATTGTTGTGGAAAAGACAACGTCCTTTGCAAGAAAGAACATGAAGGATTAGAGTCCTTGGAAATGACAAATGCACAAAAACTGTAGAGCTGCTACAAACTACCATTCCTAGTATTCCGTAGCATTAGGCTATGGCAGTTAAAGTGTTGTCAAAGCTGATTATTTCTGCAGTGTGGATGTCTCCCTCGACCCTCATGGATCATTGCTGTTTATTGCTGTGGAAAATGCAAGTTCCGTTGCAAGAAAACTCAACTTTCTTTGCAAGATATTTGAGGCATTACAGCCCTTAGAAAGGTCAAATGCAAGAAGTCTGTAGTCTTTTTCCTCCTCCCTCTCCACCTGGACAATTGAATAACACAATATTCTTCAGAACTGAAGAAGTGCAGAAGAGATGAAATGTGCTCTGTGTCAGTGCCCTAGAAACAAAGCTAAATATGAGATTAGCTGCTTAATGGGCAGGAATCCAGAGGGGTTTTCCCCTCCCTTCCATCAGTGTTTAGCTTGCCCTTAAAGACGCAACACTCTGAGCAGGAATACTGCCAGAAATTTGTTCAAACAGAACAAGCTGTATACTTTACAGTTCATAAAATCTGCACTCTTGGCTGTGCCGTTGTCACCTTTCTTTTCTTTAGGGAGTAGGGCAAGGCCAGCACCCTTATTTTGAGGGGGGAAGTACAATATTTGTTATCCCCAGGCTAGCATGGTCAGTGGATTTGGGGATCTGTAGTCCAAAAAAGAACTCAGCTCTGCCAAATGCTGCAGGCAACTTACATGGCTCTCCTGCTTTTATCCTCAAAACGTTGGTGTTTAAAAATAGGCTGAGTGTTAAAGTATGTTAAGTGGAATCCATTGCTCTGTGTCCCAGTCTCTGGAGGCGCAGAAAACAAACTTGCTCCATCCTCAAGATGACATCCCTTCAATTGTTCAAACATGGATATCATGGCACCCCTTAATGTTTCTGGGTTAAACAAACCCAGGTTCCTAAGCTGCTCCTGGGTATATTTAGCCTGGGGAAGAGAAGGTTTAAGTGATGATTAATAATAATAATAATAATAATAAATAATAATAATAATAATAATTTATCTATTTATTTACAAGTACAGTTGGGACCTTGGTATCCACTGGGATTTGGTTCCAGGGCCCCCTGTGGATACCAAAATCCATGGATGCTCAAGTCCCATTAAATATAATGGCATAGTAAAATGATGTTCCTCATGTAACATGGCAAAACCAAGGTTTGCTTATTGGAATTTGTATATTTTAAAAATATTTTTAAACTGTGGATGATTGAATCCATGGATAAAAAAATCTGTGGATATGGAGGGCTCACTGTAACTTGCTGTTTGTAAGTAGCTGCTTCCAGGTTCTACACATTTCCAACCTACATTGGGCAAATAGGCTATCCCCTGCACCAGAGGATAAATGGTCATAAATCAGACATTAGGAATGGGAATGCACAAAAACCAGTTGCAGAACACTTCAGCCATCCTGGGCATTCCATCTCAGACAATGGAATAGCAGTCCTTGAACAAAAAGGAAATAAACTACGAAGGAAGATTGGAAAGGGAAATAGCAGAATTAGGATATATCCAACAAACTGCAGTCTGTTACAATGAGTTAAACAGAGTCAACGGTTTCCTGGCAGACAATGACATTATATCACTGGCTAACTCCCCAGCCTTATGGGGGCTCTCTTGGCTAGTTCATCACTGGTTTCCACACTACATCCCAATACACATTCATATGGTTATCTACTCCCCTTGCCTTTAGGCAACATCCTTCCTCCTGCCTTGGTCACCAATCTAAGTGTTGTTCTTTAAATCCATAAAAGTGAGTAAATACAGAATTAGACTATAGAACTTTCAGCAAGACACATAAGAGACCAGACCTGGGTTTAAACACTTTGTATGTAACATTTATTCTAACATTTATTCTAAGAAATTACATTTATTCTAACATTTGTAACATTTATTACATATCAGTTGCACAAATATTACGAATTACATATCAAGAAGCCACATTCATGCACACAGTGACACAATACTCACACACACAACTGTTCCCAGAGGTTGATCATTTATCTGAAAGAGTGATGGGTGTTAGTTATAGCTGATCTGGCACACTAGCACCATGATTTTGCAGAGTTCTTTATACTTTTAATATGTGCATCATTTTTCTTGATGATTGACTTGTTCCCATTCCGTCCTTGATCTGGAACTCCTTACATTAGGTTGTGTAGTACCCATTTCATTCTTGTGTTGGTACACTCAATGGTTTCATATCCTTGCATTACATTGTCTTTATCTTTTATCTTTTACTCACATTCCTTTCCAATTCAGCAGTTTTAGCTTTTCTCGCTTCCATTTGCCAGATCCTTCATTTGATTCTCCATCTTCTAATTATGTCATGTTCACACATAACAACTTTGTCTCCACCCCAAAACTGAACTGGTCACCTCATCTTCACACCCACATTTTTTTTTTCATTTCTATGGACATTCTCACTCACAGCCTGCCTATAAAGGTTCCTCCCTGGACTTTCCACTCCACCTCATGCATCTGAGGAACATGACTTAAGTCTATAATCTAAAACACACTGCAGAAATAATCTAGTCTGAGACTGCCTTAACTGTCTTGGTTCAATACTAGGGAATTTTGGGAACTGTCGTTTTGTGTGACATTTAGCTGCTTTGGGTCCCAATTTTGGTAGAAAAGTGGGATAAAAGTTAAAATAATAAATAAAGCCTCATTCCCACTACCTTTTTAACCGGATCACAATTCGCTTTGAACCGGTTCAAATGACCCTGGTTCCCACTTAATCCGAATCACCGAAGCGATTCTGACAGGGGGGCCATGCTCCAGGCCCATTGCAGGCCCGTGCAGAATCGATTCAAATTTCTCCTTTGGCTGGTTGGAACTGAATCATTTTGAATCGATTCATTCATGACTGGGAACCACAAGTGGGTTATTTTGGTGGCAGAAAATGACAGAAAATGTGTTTGGGGCAAATATAGTATCAACTGTGATCTGATGTCAAATTGATTCAGATAGCACACCAATTTATCTGGGAATGAGACCAAATATAATAAATTCTCTGTCAGAAGCTCTAGTGCCACAATAAACTACAGTTCCCAGGATTCTCTAGCATTAAGCCAGGGCAATGAAAGTGGTCTCAGACTGGATTATTTCTGCAGTGTGTTTTGGACCTATGAAAGCTCGCGCTCCCAACTTCTCTCTTTCAATGAGTCTCAAAAGTGCTGCAAGACCTGTTTGCATACTGATTTTCCAGACTAACACAGCTGTCTTTGAACATTTCCAACTGTTAAGGAATGGGATTTGGCCTCTTAGGCACTCGTCTGCCCCACTCAGAGACACACAAATGCAGAATTGCCGATGCAGAGAGTTGGCTGGATTAAAGAAGCTGTGCAGGAGAGTGTTTCCAAAGTGTTTTGTTTCCACAGCACGGAGAAGAAGATTGGCCCGGACTTCCTCATTAACTTAAGCAGGACTCCCTGGAGATGAAAGACTTTGGAGCATGTGACTTTGATTTTCCCCCTGCTGTCCTTTCTGCCCCGTGTGGTCTCCACTTGGGAGATGGTTTCCTCCTGCTTCAATCAGGGGAGCAGAGAGAAGTGGGGGCCGGTGTCATAGCATTGCACCACGGGGCATAATTACCTTGGCTTTAGTGCGTCGACTTCAAACCTGGATTAAATCCCGCAGGAAGTGCGAAACAAATATCAAGGCCTAGACTGAGCTTCTGGAAAAGCAAGATTGCAGCGAATGGGAACACATTATTATGGATGGAATTTCATATACATTGGGGGAAAAAACCCAACAGATTCATACTTTTGGAGTAGCCTTGGATCTGTCTTTGCTTCCAATCCAGGCTTGCTTGTGTCCAGTTTAATGTGGTCATCGGTTAGAGGTGCTTCAGAATGAAATCTTTATTGATATTTTGTGGATTTTTCAGGCTATGTGGCCATGTTCCTGATGTGTTGCCAGCATCTGTGGCTGGCATCTTCAGAGAATTTCTCTGAAGATGCCAGCTATAGATGCTGGCCAAACACCAGCAATAAACTCTTCTAGAACGTGGCCACATACCCCCCCCCCCAGGCCACAAAATCTAAGGATACCAGCCATGAAAGCCTTCGACTTCACATCTTTATTGATCTGTTTGGAGGCCTTTGGAAACTGTTTGGAAACTTTGAGTCATGTTCTGATTGTGGCAATAGAATCACAATTGTGACTAAGTAGCAATCATGAATAGGAAATGGTTGTTGTCATCTTTAAGTCATTTACAATTAATGGAACTCTAGATGAAGCTATTTTAGGATTTTCTTGTTCAGAGCAGTTTTGCTGAGAGAGACTGACTTGCCCAAGGTCACCCAGTGTGTTTCATGGCCAAGCGGAGATTCGAACCCTAGTCTCCAGAGTCATATTCCAACACTCAAACTGCTATGCCATGTTGGCTCTATGTGAGACAGAAGAAAATGGCTACAGATTAGTAAATCTAAGTAACTGATCCTTATTCTTGATTGCCATTTAGGGTGCATCCATACTGAAGAAATAAAGCAGTCTTACACCACTTTAATTGCCATGATTCTTCTATCCAGCAGAATCCGTAGGCTTCTTCCAATACTTTGGGCAGCTGTCATATTTCATGTGACACTGTTTAGTTACGGAACAACATAACTGCTAACATTTCAGAGATGAAAACTGGAACATATGTGGCCAAACAGTATCAGACTGTAGGGGGTTAAAGAAAGATCATCATAAATACATCTCTCCCTCTCTCTGAACATGTATAGTGGCATCAAAGCCACTTCTTGACTTAATTTATGTTTACAACACATTTTTAAAAAGTGAAGTCCCTTTTTGTTTACATCACATATTTGAGCAATGAACCCAACATGCCACCAATTGGAAAGAAGGCCAATGAGATATAAGAAGAACATGGTTCCCTTCTCCTCTCTGGCTGTTTAATGAATATTTTTCTCATTCATTTTTTTACAGTGAATTTGCTGGACACATCCACAGTTATCGGCGACTGGGGCTGGCTCACCTACCCTTCACATGGGGTAAGTAACATCACAACATGCAGAGAAAGAGCCCTGCAGTATTAAACAAAATCTCTGGCTAGACTACCTTTAGGGCCAAGATGCACATGCAGATTTTTGCATCGATTGTATGATGCAACCATTGGGTTGAATGGCAGTGCTGCACCACTAATGCACACCCAGATGTGCAACCAGATGCGCAACAGCATGGGCAAGGACACACACATCCCATGCACATCCATACCTATGTGTATCTGTATGTGTCCATATACATGTGCCTCCATACATAATTGTACTGCATCTACTACTGTACTGATGCAAAGGTAGAACTAAGGGAAAGGCGGGGAGGAGAAGCTGGGATATTTTAAAAGCATCTGAGAAAGGCAGATGGCAGAGGATTACTGAGGACTCTCCCTGCCAAATCGGAGCAGTTGGAGGGTATGGAATGGCTGTATTCACTTCAGGTTTGCAGAAGTAGGATTTCAGATGTGGTGCCATTGTGCTTCGATGGACATTGTGCATGGTGCACATGTGCAGTGCATTGTTATTATTATTAGAAGTAGTATTGTTTATTTATGTAGTGCCATAAATCTACATGGTGCTTTACAGACATCATAAAATCAACATGTAACCATCATAATTCACTGACAAGATTTATTGATTCAAAGAACCCTTCTGACTCCTTTATCAAAAAAATCTTACGATGGTCTGCAATCAAAACCATGATATAGTCATGTTAGGATCACCATAAGTCAGAAACAACTTGAAGGCACATACATGTCCTACAATTAGTGATGGTTAGCTAGTGTTTGAAAACATTCTTTGGAGGTGTTTAATCAGAGACTGGATGGCTTTGATTTTGAGTTCCTGCATGGCAGGTGGTTGGACTGGATGGCCCTTATGGTCTCTTCCAAATCTATGATTCCATGATTCTATAATTCTATGAGCAACAATGAATTGAATTCTGCTGCAGGAGTCCTCCTCTATGTGGGGGCAATAAATGGGCATCAACAGGGGATCAGGGTCTTCTTTGCTCTGGCATCTTGAGCTGTGGAATACTCTCCCCTTGGAAACCCAGCTGGCTCCAATGTTGGTTTCTTTCCTGCCTCAAGCCAAAAAAAAAGTGATTTTTTAAATTGTAGCCTTTCTTATTAATTCATTTTTAAGAATCAATGTTCATAATGTTAAATAGTTGCCATTTATAAAGTAGTTTTACCCATTGCTATGTTTGACATGTTTTCATCTTGTTCCTTCATGCTTTTAATTTAGAAGTGTTTGAAGGGGTTTCAATTATCTATCATGGCACCTTTCAGTCTTCTGTTCTTCAGGCTAAATAAAGCCAATTCCCTAAGTCTTTCCTTGATATTTTTTGTGGGTTTTTTGGGCTATGTGGCCATGCTTTAGTACAATTTATTCCTGACATTTCACCAGCATCTGTGCCTGGCATCTTCAGAGAATGCTGGCATGGAAGAGAGTTGGTGTATATATACTGTTAGTGAAGAAGCGATTTACATGTTAATCTGTGTATTGTTCTGTTGTTGAATGACAAGGTCCATTTCCCAGTTCTTCTGGGAAAACCGCTAGAACTGAAACTCACCCTGGAATAATACATAGATTAACATGTAAATTGCTTTATCTTAACCAACAGTATGTACGCCCAACTGTCTTCCATGCCAACATTCTCTTCCATGCCAGCCACAGATGCTGGTGAAATCTCAGGAATAAACTCTTTTAGAACATAGCTATATAGCCTGAAAAACCCACAAAAAACTATGGATGCCAGGCATGAAAGCCTTTGACTTCTCATTCCTTGATGTTATTAAATTCTTAAAAACAACAACAACAACAACAACAAAAACAAAAACAAAACAAAAAAAAAAAACCCCCGGCATCCTGACCCTGTATTCTCAGGATGCCTGGGAAAATCCTGGATGCCAAACTCCAAAAAGGCTAACTTTTCCAACCTTTTTTTCCCTCTTCTTTTCCTTCCTCCTCTCACCACGTAGGCCAAGCTTAAGCCACATCCATATCTATTATTTGCATCTTTATCCCTTTATAATCTGGGGGGTTTTTTGGTAAAAAATAAAATCTTGTGTTGACTTTAATTTAAACTATTAGCAACGTCCTGAATACAGATGTAATCAAAACCACTCGCCTGCTGCATTAATTATGATGTCCTCATTTTCATCTTTCTAGGGGACCTTATCTCAATGATATGCAAAGAGAGGAAAGCCGTTCCATTATTATTATTTTAAATCACAACCAGCTTCAGGAACAAGCTGTGACATTTAAAGCTGAAATGGGAACCTACCCAGTGATTCCTCTGCCCAGTTTGGTGGTTTTCTAAGTACACAGAGAGGAACCTCTTTAACGGAATGTGACATTTTTGCTCAACTAATCTCACCAATTAATTGCCAGTACTTATTCTGATTGTATTATTGACTATTGAGTCCTATTGAGCTCAAGGAGGCTTACTCTTACGTAGGGATATATAAGGGCTCATGTACACTCGCTTTCTTATCCTGAGGACATATGGGTTGCCCTGCTGATGCATACCTGAACCGTTGCTCCCATTACATTTTGGGTTCCCGAAAATGTCAGCATCATTTTAACCCTGTTGTTATTCACACATGCCATAGTTTTGGGATAAAATGGAGCTGCCTCCATACCCTTGAACGATACAGAGCAATCCCAATCGATTCAGTAAGGTATTCACACTGCCAAAGATGCAGATTGTTGTGGATCTTTCAGAAAAATGCAGAAGGGAAAAATGGTATCAAATACTCCGGGTTGAGTTTTTTTGTAGATCCTATATTGGGAGAAAGGTGGAATATAAGATAATAATAATAATAATAATAATAATAATAATAATAATAAATAATAGCCCCCCTCCCCCAAAGTGCACTGAGTGCATTTTGGGGACATGTGAACACCAAGGAAATAATCCTGATTCATTCTGGATTATTTCCGTAGTGTGAATGGGGCCTAAACTAGAAGGCAAAATGTAGCCGTCTGACATCCTAGCTTGCAAGGGGCATTTTCAGTTGTGCCAATTGTTCTACAATTATACCTGTGAATACAAAGCAGTACAATCTCATAAGCCTAGTTTACAATATCGTAACCATCTCACAGGATACTAGCCTTTATATTTAAGAGAATCCTAGTTTCATAGATCTGGAAGAGACCATCCAGTTCAGACCCCTGCCATGCAGGAATTCACATTCATAGTACCCCCAACAGATTGCCATCCAGCCTCTGTTTATAATCCTCCAAAGAAGGAGTCTTCATCGTACTCCAAGGCAGCATCTTCCATCATCAAAGAGCACTTACTGTCAAGAAGTTCTTCCTGATGCTTCTCTTTTCTTCTTGTTGACTTCATGTTCTTGGGTTTTTGTTTTTCCTTTTGTTTGGGTAACTCATTTTTTGTGTGCAAAACCCTAGATTTTTGCACAAAACACCTGTGCCTTTTTAATCCTCAGAATAATTCCTCTTCAACACTTCGGGACATTCAACAACTAGGATTTTTTCCCCCATAGTGCAAAATAATCAACCCCATGGAGCATGTCAGAGAATTCATCTTGACTTTCCAATAGGTTTTGAATCATTATGTCAATAACATTTTCAAAATTCCTCATTTTCATCCAGACGTTGAGAAATTGACATGCCTTGCAAGGTTTTTCATCTCCTGCCCAAGGAGACGGCAGATTTCTTTGGTCAAGGCTTCTTGCTTCTGGCCTAAAGTATTTTCATTTCCCTTTATGAAGCAAAATGCAGGTGCACACAGAAGGACAGGCATATTGATCAAAAAGACACAGGCAAGATGCCCAATCCTGCTTTTCAAAACAAGACAGCAGCAATTTTTTAAAAATCGTCTGGTCTGTTTTTGTGAAACACACACACAACTTTCTTGCAAGTGCTAAGACTGTTGCCAAGAATGCCTAATAAACCCCCTTAGTATTTGATTGGCAAAGAGGAAATGTTGAGACTTCCCATTCTTGAGTGTGCAAGGATTTAACACCTTAGTTATGAGTTTATGGCAGAAGTCAGAGTCTCAGTGATGGATTTCTTAGCTGAATAATTTTTTATTTGCCTTGATGCACTCGGTCACATGTAAGCCAAGCATTTAAAGATAGGGAAGGCAGCAGTGTAGGTCCCCCTGTTTTAGTGTAAGTCTAAGTTATTAACAATTTAACATTATTATTATTTTTAAATTGGGGCAATGTCTTTAAAGGGGTCTGAACAGCAGCATACAGTCAGATCTCCTTATCCATGGATTTAATTATCCACGGCTTGAAAATATTATATCTAGGTATAATATATATCTAGATCAAATGCATCTGAAGAAGTAGACTTAGGTCTACAAAAAATCATGCTTCCAACTTCTTTCTTTCAGTTAGTCTCAAAGATCTACATCTATATAGCTATAAGGTCTATATCTATATCTATATAGCTGAATTAATATTAATTTGCCTGGATGCACTCAGTCTTTGTGTGGGGTTTATTTCACATTGGAACAACCATTTTGTGCAGTTGATGGAAACCTAAAGATTGGACAAGGAGATGGTGGCCCTTATCTCATTTGACAGATGATGTAAAATCTTAAGAGAGAGGAATTATTTCTCAAAAATTTAGTCCTGGTGCATCACTAGGAGTGATTAATGTTTACCTGTTTTCTTTTTCATATCCCATCTGGAATGTGTTCAAAGACGGTGACCAAAATGGTGAAGGGTTTGGAAACCATGCCCTATGAGGAAAGACTTAGGGAACTGGATATGTTTGCCCTGCAGAAGAGATAGTTAAGAGGCCTGTTTGAGTATTTGAAGGGAGATCACATTGAGGATGAAGTAAGCTTGTTTTCTGCTGCTCTAGAGAAAAGGATACAGAGCAATGGATGCAAGCTACAGGAAAAGTGATTTCACCTAAACATTAGGAGGAACTTCCTGACATTAAGGGTTGTTCGACAGTGTAACACACTCCTTCGGAATGTGGTGGAGTCTCCCTCCTTGGAGGTTTTTAAGCAGAGGCTGGATGGCCATCTATTGGGGATGCTTTGATTGAGAGTTCCTGCATGGCAGGGGTTGGACTGGATGGCCTTTGTGGTCTCTTCCAACTCTATGATTCTATGATCTCTCAAACTCTGTTACGTGAGATAACTATCTTGCTCTGTCTAGTAGTTGGGCTCTGGAAGGTCTCCACCAGTGGTCTATGTCATTGGAGTACTGAATCCATTATGGGTTCAAGTCCAGATTTTACGGGAGTTGTCCCAGATGCTGAAGCCTAACCCTCAAAGAGGTTCAGCCCCTTGGATAACTCATTCAAAGTCTGGAGTCTAAACTAGACTAAACCCCAAGGAAGGGTCCCACTCCGGCAGAAGTCACCAGCTTCTGTGTTCTCTGATCTTTGATTTGCCTCCCTGCATCCCTTCTGTCACTTATAAATGTGCTGGGGGGGGGGGGGACATCTCTCTGGAAGAGAATTGGCAAAGCTCTTGGCCTCAGCGCCCTCTTTTCCTTGCACTTTTTGCAGGATCACTCTTGCATGCAAGAGAGAGAAGGATGTTTCCTCCCTCCTCCAGCCTCACAATCTCGGCAGCTGTGGCTGATTGTGTGTTTTCTGTAATGAAGAGCAGGTCATCCCCAGAATGTGAACGAAGCCCAGTGTCAAGTCAGAGCAGAGCTGGAATCCTTGGCATGATCTTGAAACAGATTGTCGGGCAATAAATATGTGCTGAGTTTCCATCTAAACTTTACAGGTTCTACCTCTGTGGCTGAACTCTACTTGCTAAATGGATTCAGCACCTTTACATTTGGCTAGAACCCAGAGCGATGTCAATAACACATTGACATTTGAGTCATCATCTGCCAATGCTTGGATAAGATACTTTTAAAAAGAAATTTATTGTATAGTTCATTACCAAGTCCTTCAAAATAATTTGTTACCTTTTTTTAAAAAAAAATAGATTACATGGCTCTTTACTTTCTTGCAACCATACTGTGCAACCATACTGGGGAGCAAATGTATAGCATAGAACAAAATTTAAGAAGAGCTGAAAATTACTCTCAAATGTCCTCCAATATCTTTTAAAGGTAACTTAAAAGTAATTAGGAAACACTACTCATATCGTGTTCCCCTTAAAATAAGACAGTGCCTTATATTAATTTTTGCTACCAAAGATGTGCTAGGTCTTATTTTCAGGGGATGTCTTATTTTTCCATGAAGAGGAATTCACACTTATTGTTGAACAAAAATATTTCAACATTTATTATATATATTTATATAAAAAAACTTTTCTAGGTCTTACTTTTGGGGGAAGCCTTATATTTAGAAATTCAGCAAAAACTCTACTAGGTCTTATTTTCAGAGGATGTCTTATTTTCGGGGAAACAGGTTATGTTATAATTGTGTGCCTTCAAGTTGTTTGCGACTTATAGTGACTCAAAGGTGAGCCTATCATAGGGATTTCTTGGCAAGTTTCTTCTGAGAAGGTTTGCCATTGCAATCCTCTGAGGGTGAGAGAGTATGACTTGTCCTAGGTCATGCAGTGGGTTTACATGAATAAACATATGTCAAGAAATTAGAGGTGGCATTAGTGTGATTTTGCAGCTCTAACTCCATTCACCTGCTGTTTTCTTGCCAGTGGGATTCCATCAATGAAATGGATGAATTTTTTAACCCGATCCACACCTACCAAGTGTGCAATGTCATGTCCCCAAACCAAAACAACTGGCTACGGACTAGTTGGGTACAAAGACATGGGGCACATCGGGTTTATGCGGAGATCCGATTCACCCTAAGGGACTGCAACAGCATGCCAGGGGTGCTGGGCACATGCAAGGAAACGTTCAACCTCTACTACCTCCAGTCTGACCGCGACCTGGGCAGCACGACCCGGGAGAGCCAGTTTGTGAAAATTGACACCATCGCAGCAGATGAGAGCTTCACCAATGTGGATCTGGGTGTCCGGCGTCTCAAACTGAACACGGAGGTGCGGGGTGTGGGACCACTGACCAAGCGAGGTTTCTATCTGGCCTTCCAAGACATTGGAGCCTGTATTGCCATTGTCTCCCTCCGTGTCTACTACAAGAAGTGCCCGGCCATGGTGAGGAACTTGGCTTCATTCTCAGAGGCAGTGACAGGAGCAGATTCCTCCTCGCTAGTGGAGGTCCGAGGCGAGTGTGTAGGGCATGCTGAGGAAAGAGACACCCCCAAAATGTACTGCAGTGCTGAAGGGGAATGGCTGGTGCCCATTGGGAAATGTGTGTGCAGCTCTGGCTATGAGGAGCAGAGAGATTCATGCCGAGGTAAGTCTGGCTATGGGCTATTCAAAATAATGATGCACATGCACTTATGGGAAGAAGGGAGGAGGCATTGGGGATCAAGTTATATTTCCTCTCACTGGAGGAAGATGGAAAGTCTGGGTCTTCTAATGTTCAGTGTTATACTTCAACAGTACACAGAGTGGTGGCCCACGTTTTTGTGTGCCTTCAAGTCTTTCCCAACTTACGGTGACCCTAAGGCAAAAGTGTTGTGGAGTTTTGTTGGCAAGATTTCTTCAGAGGAGGTTTTCTGTTGCTTTCCCTTGAGGCTGAGCAATTGTAACTTGCCCAAGGTCACCCAGTTGGTTTTATGGTTGAACTGGGAGTTGAACCTTGGTCTCCAGAGTCAGTCCAGCACTCAAATCACTATGCTGTGCTGGCTCTGTGTTGGCACCTAGAGCCATGTCAGTCCCCCAGATAATTCACTGCCAGTCCTGATGAGTTTCCAGGAGAGAAGAAAACATTTTTACCCATTGGGCAAAAATTTAGTGCTGGTGTCAGGCACATGGGGGCAAAAAATGGAAGTACACCTCATCAGACAACCTATGAAGAACTCCTCTAGCTGATCTAGTCTCATTTTGAAAGAGTCACAATGATGGCTTCCACAACTGAATCTCAACCTCAGATAGAACTGACAGTCTCAGTTTTTTGTGGGTTTTTTGGGCTATGAGTCCATGTTATAGAAAAGTTTGTTCCTGATGTTTCACCAGCATCTGTGGCTGGCATCTTCAGAGAATGGGAGAAAGTTG
This sequence comes from Urosaurus nigricauda, assembly GCA_034509955.1. Classification (NCBI taxonomy): domain Eukaryota; kingdom Metazoa; phylum Chordata; class Lepidosauria; order Squamata; family Phrynosomatidae; genus Urosaurus; species Urosaurus nigricauda. The sequence goes on along the minus strand of JAOEGL010000008.1, from coordinate 2,190,791 downwards.
TGTGTATTCTCTTCCATGCTAGCATTCTCTGAAGATGCCAGCCACAAATGCTGGTGAAATATCAGGAACAAACTCAGCAGCCATGAAAGCCTTCAACATCACAGTCTTAGAGGTTTTAATAAAAATGAGTTAAATTTACCAAAGTCTATTAGCTGCCCATTGTATTGCATTCATAAGATGCTAAATGAATCTGATTGTGTCTTTGAATTTGGCTCTTGAACCTGTTATTCATCCTCCTTAATTTGCTTTGTGGTTGCTATGTTTGTTGTGTGCCTTCAAGTCATTTCTGACTTATGGTGACCTTAAGGAAATCCTGTCATGGGGTTTCTGGGACTAGGACTTTGGGAGTAAGGATTTGATTCCTGGTATTTGTTGGTAATCTCCCTTTGAAATACTAACTAGAGCTGATCCTGCTCAAGATCAGCTGGGATCTGGTGGTGCCTTTTGGGTAGTTAGGCCTGGGTATTGCGTAAATATCAATCCAATCTGGAGGCCAAATTGGAAACTCAGTCTTCATCGGGGCTCCTGTGCAGCGATGGAATCAGTAACAAGAGAGATACTCTTTCCACTCCAAACAAAAGTTGCAATAACTGCATTCTCCCGGCACATTCATCACTTGGCACGTACCAGTGGCTTTTCCTTCAGCTACGTGTGGCTGGCTCTGCTCCAGAGTTGTCCCCTGGCTTTGTCCACCGGTCGGCCAGGCATTTTCTGTAATCCTGTGTTTTCTTTGGCAGGAAGTTTTGATGGCCAGGAAAACAAAGCCAAAGTCGATAGACACAAAGTTATCTTCTTAATCCATCACCTCTGAATGTGGCGGAGCTCCAAGCACAGCCGAGGCAGGGAGTTTTCCCAGATTGAACACAGGATCCGGGAAGATGTTTGGGGCCTGCGACTGTATAAATGATGATAAGGAGACGGCAGCTGTTCAGAAAGCACCACCGTGCGCTGGCCTGGGGCTACATGTGTACAGCAGCTGGCTCACTGGGGTCCTTGCAGGAGGCTTTGTTTGCTTTCCATTCCTTCGCAAACTTTATTTAGAAGAGCCAAGCTTTGCCTCTGCAAATACCAATAGGTGTCTTTGTTTGTGTTCAGAGACAATACAGGAAAGTGGCCTTGACAGCATGCAGTGCAAGGTGACCTCTGCCAAAGTCATGCAGGAAAGGAGTGAAGAGAGTTGGCCACATTTTGGGAAGGGATGCCCTTGAAGGAGAGCCAACATGGTGTGGTAGTTTGAGAGTTTGACTGGGACACTGAAAGATCTGGGTTCGATCCCAGCTCAGTCATGGGTGATCTTGGGCAAGTCACACTCTTCAAGAAGGCCCTAAGAGCTTGTTGTCTTTCCACTGCAATTTACTATGTTGTTTTTATGTCATTATGGTGCCCGGAAGGCTACCCTATCATGTGGTTTCCTTGCAATATCTGTTCCGATCTGCATTCCTCTGAGGCTGAGAGTGCAGTTTGACTCAGACAATCCAGTGAGTTTCCACAGTTGAGTGAGGATTTGAACCTGGAGGAAGGCAATGGCAAACCACTGCAGAACAAATCTTGGGTCTCATTCCCACTACCTTTTAAACCTGATCACAAATTGGTTTGAATCGGTTTAAATGCCAATGGTTTGCACTTGAATCAAATCACTGAAGCAATTCGGAAAGGGGGCACATGCGTTAGACCCATTTAACCCATGTCTTTTTGATGCTGATTTTTTTTTGCATCTTTTTGGATAAATCTATTCCATGCAAGTGTGAACTAGATGTGGATCAGAATCAATTTAAATTTGCACTTCAGCTGGCTAGAGCAGGTCCATTTTGAATGGATTAATTCATGAATGTGAACCACAAGTGGGTAATTTTACGGGGAAAAATATGATCGGGGCAAATGTAGTGTGAATCACACTCCACTGTCGAATCAGTCCATCGATTCAGATCACAAACCGATTTATTTGTAAGTGGGAACGAAGCCTTGATTGTTTGGATTACAGTTTTGGTGATCAGGGTTTGATTTACCACTTGACCATTAAACCTGCTGAGTGACCCTCAGCAAGTCATATTCTCTGAGCTTCAGAGGAAGGCAGTAGCAAACTTTCTCTGAACAAATCTTGCCAACCCATGATTGGTTTACTTTAGGGTCACCATAAGTTGGAAATGACTTGAAGGCACACAACAACAAAAAGGAGAGCATCGTAAGCTATATAAAATTCACTTGTGTTGGAGAAAGAGTGTTTTTTCTCCCTTTCTCCTAATCTGACAACCTCGAGTCGCCCAATGATGCTTAACGTTGGGGGATTCAAGACAGAGAAAGGGAAGAATTCCTTCACCCAGTGCATGGTTAAACTCATTACAACAAGATGTGGGGATGTTCAGAATCTTAGATGGCTTTAAGAAGGGATTAGGCAAATCCATGGGGGATATGGCTGTCAGTGGCTACTTGTAATGATGACTCTATATTACCTTCCATGAAAGAAGCAGTGTGCCTGAATCCAGTGGCTGAAAAAACAGCATCAAGAGGGGGAGTATTGTGTGGAGAATTTGCATGTGGAATTTCCAGAAAATTAAGATCTGGCAATAATAATAATAATAATAATAATAATAATAATAAAATGCAGGCTAAATAGCATGGTTTGTTTAGCCTTTCTTCTTGTTGTACCTGTATTTTAAAGTGGAAAGGCATTACAATACCCTCCATCCTAATTTGGCAGGGACAGTCCTGAATAATCCTCTGCCATCCCACTTTCTCAGCTGTCTTTAAAATGTCCCATTGTTTTCTCCTTCTTCCTTCTCCTTTTCTCCCCAGCTTGCTTCAATTGCTGCAAACTGAGTTCACAGTGCAAAAGTAGTTTGCACTCAGTTAACTCAGCAAAGTGGGAGAGGAGCCTTGCACTGGCATCTTGCACTTCTCTGTAGACCCAGGCAAAAGCAAACTGCTGCAACCTCTCCTAGCCTTTCATTCTTCCTCATTAATAATTTTTGCCATGTTAATCTTGCTTGGCCACTCGTGTCCCAGTTTTTAATCTTTGAAATGTTGGAGGCTAAGCATTGCTGTACCTTTGGGGATGTCTGTTTTTAGAGGAATAGCAATGACATGTTATGTGAGTCTGTTTTTTATTTGCATTCTTAATTTGATACTACTGTGTAGGCCTGTGGCTAAAATCAGTAAAGTTATACGTTTTCTGGCCCGAAAAGCTAGATGGCTTCCCACTGCAATTTACTATGTTGTTTTTGTGTGCCGTCAAGTAGTTTCTGATTTAGCATGATCAAAAGGCTACCCTATCATAAGGTCTTCTTGGCAAGATTTGTTCAGATTTGAGGCTGAGAGAGTGAGGCTTGACCCAGGTCACCCAATGGGTTTCCCTGGACATGTGGGGATTCGAACCCTGGTCTCTAGTCCAAACCACTTGACCATGTTGTCTCTTCACAATTTACTCTAGCAGACCCCAGATCTATGCAGGGATAAATGTACTGGTACAAATATTCACTTTCTACCTATTGATTTTAGTCCACTTAGTTAGTTCCAGCAAAACCACACCTATCCTTTCAAATGCTGAATGGCAAAGAAGCACTTATTTATAGAACCATAGAGTTGGAAGGAACAACAACAGGCATCTAGTCAAACCATTGCCATGCATGAATACACAGCTAAATGTTGTTCATTGAATAGGTCTACTTTAGTTGGGGTTAAGCCTGATATTCACAATTTGTGGCTCTACAGACAGTATGGCATAGTGGTTGGTGCCCAGGACTACAACTCTTGAAGACCAGGGTTTGATTCCCAGCTCAGCTATGAAACCCACTGGGTGACCTTGCGTGAGTCACAGGTTCTCAGCTTCATTGGATGGCAATGGCAAACCTCTTCTGAACAAATCTTGCCAAGAATACCCCATGACATGTTCGCCTTAGGGTTGCCATAAGCCAGAAATGATTGGAAGGGACACAATAACAACAAGAACAAAGATGCATTGTACTGGCTGGTGGGAGATATAGTTCAGCGATATCAGAAGGGCCACAAGTTAGACACTCCTGATTTACTCCTTAAACTGGATTGAGGTTTCATTGTCAAAAGGACAATATATGTCATCTCTCAGTCTCGCCTATAAATTCTGCTCCTTCCATAGTTTTATACCCCCTCCATAGGAAAGACCTAGTAGCATGAGATTTATAATCCAACTCCACTGCAATGAAACACTAGCTATTTTAATTGTTAGGTGGCCAGGAATGGGATCCCACCTGCTGAGTAAATTTTTGCTATCTGCCATTGAGAGAGATCTAAACCCCACTTTGCGGTCCTAATAATCTCTCCATAAATATCAGAGAAATTCTGATTTCAGCAGAGGAAGAAATTAAATGTGTACCTTGACGGTAGTGTTCAAAGTGTGACTCCAAATTAATTTCCCTATGCTTTTCACAGCCAGACATCTTATTTGTTATGGATGTTTGAACAGTGAAGGATTTATTTATAGCTTTAATATTTATTTAAGAAAGGAGCTCCCTAAACAGGATAGCTTTCAATGTTTCATAGAGGAAAATGCAGGCATCTATGGCCAAACAACATCAGAGAGTGGCCAAAATGGCAAATGTTATTATTAATGGGGAAGAAGACACAAGTCAGGACGTTGCTTTTTCTTGAACCTACTGGGAAGGACAAGAGTCTGCCCATTGTTTTCTCTTTCTCTCCCTCCACCGAGTTAAGTTAAGTGACTGCAAACCCCTTTTGCAAACAACTTGTTGCAAACTGCTTTTGCACATTGAATGGATGCAAGGCCAAAACCCTGAATTAGGTCCAAATTGTCTTCACAATGCCTGCATCCAATCTGGGTTTAAACCCACATTTAAACAACTCACCTTTTGCTATCGAAACATGGCTATCATGTCACCCCCTTAACCTTATGATCTCCAGGCTAAATCTACCCATAGCTCCCTAAACCACTCCTCATACTGGTTCATGGTTTCCAGACCTTTCGCCATTTTGTTCATATATTCTCTTGAAGGGAGAGAGGAAAAAGCAGAGACATATGGCTAGCGTTTCCCATATCTCACATTCTCAGGGCATGTCCTCTGATCCTCAGAACAAAAGGCAGAAGAATCTCAGTGTGGGAATGATGTCTTGATAAGACTGTTTACTGTAGGGTGTGTGTATGTGTGCATATATTCCTCTTTTTGTAGAGAGAACTTGTAGCACCTTTGAGACTAACTGAAAGCCAACTTCTTTCCTCCTTGATTTCACTTAGTCTCGAAGGTGCTATGAGATCTCTCTACATACTGATTGTAGAGACTCCTATGGGTATATCTTTGAATATTCCTATTTTGCTAGAATTGGGTTTTTCTTAATGACATCCTCTATACAACTGAAGCTGACACTGATATATCACTGGGGCTGCCCCCTTGTGATAATAGTAATAATAAATAACAAAATTTATTATATCCTGCCCCATCTGCACTTAGGCAATCATGAATCTGGAGTGATAGTACCAAGGCCCACCACCTGGGACATCATGAGAGATCATCCTTAAGACTCAGGTTTAGACCCTAAAGTCTAAGTGCCTAGTATAATCCTGACCTAAAAATGCTACCAGTATCCTTGGAAAGAGGTCAGCACCAGCAAGGACCAAATCCCAGCTTATTTGCATGTGCTGCAAACCCTGTATATGAAAGAACACCCTTGAAGCCCTTGTTGTTGTTGCTGTGTGCCTTCAAGTTGTTTCCAACTTATGGTGACCCTAAAGCCATGTGGTTTTCTTGGCAAGATTTGTCCAGAGGAGGTTTTCCATTACCTTCCCCTGAGACTGAGAGTGTGTGACTGGCCCAAGGTCACCCAATGGGTTCTATGGCTGAGCTGGGAACTGAAAATTGGTCTCTCGAATCGTAGTCAAACACTCAAACCACTACACCACACTGTCTTATCCTTGTAGCCCTACATGAGCTCTAAGTGACATCTCTCATATTACCAGCCTGCATTGCTGGAGAGTTTTGTTTTTCTCAGGGAAAGCTCCTCAAGTTCCTCAAAGCTGCTCTCCCTGCTAAGGGAATATCACTTCTGCTAACCAGGCGATGACCTGAGCACCAGTCGGAGGCTCCCTGTCCCTCAAAAGCAATCTCTGGAAGTAGCAAAATGGAAGCACCGGAGCTAGGTACTTCCCAGGGTCTTCTGTCTTTCACATCCCCAGTGATGGTAGCCTGTCATAGAGTCCTGGGTGCTGTCAACTCAGCACAAACAGGCTGCACTCCTCAGATCTACTGCCTACTCTAAACTCTCAGGGTGTTTTCTCTGCTTAATGAACAGTCAGCAAAATGAATATGGAGATCAGCTATCAATGGCTCCTTCTTTTTATCCACCTCCACCTCCTTCTCCACCTCCTTCTCCTTCTCCACCTCCACTTTCTTCTCCTTCTCCTTCCTTCCTTCCTAATAGGCAAGGGGGATTCTAAAAAGTAATAGAAAACTTGACTTGGGCATAGGCCAACTATCCCTACGGTGGCACCTTTCCAGATGCTTGGGATTACCACTCTCTCCAGCTCCAGATGGTGAGGGATGGAGATCCCTAGCCAAAGCATCCAGAGGATATTGTATATGGGAAGGCTGACATAGGCTACTTTTTTCTTGTTGATGCCCATTTAATGAAAAATATGCTGGGCCCCATGTGCGGGGATTGGTCAAGAAAGAACTCAGAATAAGAATTATGAGGGATGGATAGATTAATAATAATAATAATAATAATAATAATAATAATTTATATTCCACTTAATCTCCAGGAATCCAAACAATAAAAATTATAATATGCAGTTAAAAGAAAATAAGTTAAGGGGACTTCCGGTGTATGGCGTCCGAGAAGGACGTGGGTTAGAGTTCTCCCTCTAACCAACCTTCACTGTGGCGGTTCTTGGTGGAACGGGATTCCTTTCTACCCGTCCATATCCCCTCAGAGTTGAGGAGGTATCTAGGCGGCAAACAGGGGGTCTGTGAGAATATACCTCCAGTTAGGAAGGTTGAGGGTCCACAGACCGAGAGCTGCTGACTCCCGCCACAGTATCCATTTTGGGTGTTTGGGACGCCGGCTACACCCACTAGCGAGAGGAGAAGACAAAGCTTGAATAAGAGGATTGACAGTTGGACTACCTTTTTTGGGGGGTTCCTGTGAGAATTTAAGGAATTTAGTGGAGATTGTCTTGACAAACCTTGAAGAAACTGATTCCAAACCCGGTAAGCCGCTCCTCTGCCTCTCACGAAGCGGTTCCATGCCAAAGGAGTGATTGGAACTACAGTTCCCAGAGTTCTCGGGACTGTTTGCGGGATTATTTGACGAGGAAGTGAGTGGAACGGATGTGGAGGGAACATAGAGGTTTCGGCTAGAGACTACATTACCCAGAATTACTAAGTCCTCACTCATTTCCGGAGGCGGGGAGAAGCAAGAACTAAAAGGTGGGTCGAGAAGAAGCTGAGAAAGGGCGGTGACTTACAGAAAAGACAGGAAAAAAGAAGGAGACGGAGACGGAGAAGGAGAAGGAGACGGAGGCGAGACGGAGACGGAGGCGGAGACGGAGACAAAGCATCAGCGAAAGGGAACCAAAGGAGAACAGAGCGTAATAGGGCACAAGAAGAGGAATTAAAGTGGAAATAAAGCAGAGAGAAGGACATAGAAGCTCCAGGACGTCACTTTTAAGAAGCGGATAAAAGGAGAGCTGCAACAAAAAGGAACATAAACGACGTGGCGGTAGATAGGACAAGCTATTGATAGACATACATTGATATACATGGACATAGGTGTAACAACAAGAAGCAAAGAAAGAGAAAGAGTAAGATATTATATTTATATCTTTGTTTTGGTTTCTATTGTCCTATATCATAATGAATGCATTTATTTGAGTTAAATTCTGGGAATAATATGGGGCTTGCTATCCATAAATATTTTGAAGAGGTTATAGAGAGCTTCACATAAAATCATATAAAATAATTTAATACTCATTACGGGTACTAATTTGTATTGAGCTCCATTGTTCAGTAATGACAGATTTGATGAGAACGACAATGGTTAATTGAAATTAATTTGCTTTAGAGAATCTCATGTATAGTATTTTTCCTTTATTTTTGATGGTGTAGAGAGAACAGTTTGAAAAACTTGTGCATACAGGAAATATGGCGAAATTTAATAAAGGGTCCTCACAATCACAACTTACTTTCTCAAATGTAAGAAGAGGATCCTCGGAGGACGTTGTAAAAATGATAGATCCGAACATGCTTATTTTAGACGAGATTAGAAGAGTAAGAGAAGAAATAAAAGATGCAAGATTGGAAACAAAAGACGACATAAAAAATGCTTGTACAGAATTAAGAGGGGAGATAAAAGATGTAAGATCTGAAATAAGAAAAGACCTAAAAAAGGAGTTAGACATACTTGGAAAAAGAATCGACAGATTATCCTCAGATCAAAAGAAACTAGAACTGGAGTTATATCAAGTCAGAGACTCAACAAAAATCCTAGGGGAAAAATCAGAGATACTAGCTCAACAACAGGAAGTTCAAAAAAGAATGGAATGGAATAATGAACTGAGGCACAGAGAAAAGTGCATTAAATTAAGAGGTTTAAAAGAAAAACCCGAAGAGGATATATATGAAACAATCATTCCGGTTCTGGCTAAATTCATCGGTATTACAACAAAACAAATGGAAGCTGAAATAGACAAAGCATTTCAGATTAATTCTTTTATAGCAAAAGATAAAATGTTACCAAGGGATGTTTTAGTTTGTTTTTTGAGATCTAAAACTAGAGATGAATTTATACAGCAAAGTTATGCAAACAAATTAATAATAGAGGATAATGAAATCCAAATTTTTAAAGACATTGCCCCTCAAATTATGATAAACAGACAAAAGTATAAGCGTTTAACACAGCTACTCAAAAACCTAAAGATTGAATACCGATGGGAGAGAATTGAAGGCCTTTCTTTCCAGTTTCAGCTAAGAAGATACAAGATAGATACGATTGATAAAGCAAACGAGATGGAAAGTAGACTGAGAAAAGAGTATAAAAACGGTGAAGGAAAGAGAAACGAAAAGAATCACAGTGTCAAAGAATGGAGAGCAACTAAACCTAGGGATAGAGAGAGAGAAGATGAAAGAGACAACACAGTTAAAGGAAATCAAAAAGAGGCTCTGATACTAAAACAAAAAAACGGGAAAGAGAACATTCAAGAAGAAAGCAAAGAATTAATAGGAAGCCGTGAATCAATACGGGAAGATACTTCAGAGGACAATTCTGAAAGCAAAACTGAAACTTTGGGTTGAAGAGTGGAGGACGCAAATATATAGTATTTTTTTTTCTCTTTGCCTTGTCCTGCATTGTTTTCTTTTCCTTTCCTTCTGCTTCGATTAAGCTACTGAAACGCGTGATTGTTTAAATCTATCAATTAAAAGTAAAAAACAATAAACAATAATAATTAAAAAAAAGTGGGAGGAAGGGGTGGCACATTATTAACAAAAAGACTGCTAACAAAACAATAGCTATTAAGAAAAGTGATTTAAAATGTCAGTAAAAGTATTATCATGGAACGTAAAAGGGATCAACAACAAATATAAAAGAAGTATAATCTTTCACCAAATCGAGAAATTAAAATGTGACATAGTTTGCATTCAAGAAATAAAGATAAAAAACGACGAGACAAGATATATAAGGAATCCTAAGTTAGGTAATTGTTATACCTCCACAAATACAAAGCGGAAGAAAGGAGTAGCTTTGTACCTGAATAAGAAGTTCGAAACTAAAGAAATTTTTTCTGATGAGGGCGAAGGGACATTTATTGCCACAGAAGTTAAGCTAAAAAATATGGTTATCTTGGTGGTGGGAGTATACGCACCAACAGAAAATAAGGACATCTTTTATACAAGACTTCAAAAGAAAATGGAAAATGTATCTTATGAAAATATTATTCTCCTTGGTGATTTTAATGCAGTGATAAAACCTGAAATTGACAGGAAATCAAATAAAGGAAGCAAGATAAAGAAAAATCAAGGCAGACTTCCGAGATCCTTTTTTAATTTGTTAGAGGTCTTCTCTTTACAAGACGTATGGAGATATAAATATGGACAGGCAAGAGAATTCACTTTTTTTTCAGAACCCCAAAATTCTTTTTCAAGAATAGATTTATTTTTAGCCTCTAAAAAGCTCTTAGCAAAAATTCAGGACATGAGGACTCTGCAGAAATCAATTTCAGATCATAACCCTATACTAATGAACATACAAGAAACAGAAATAGATTTTTCCTGGAAATTGAAAACTCACTTACTCAATGATGATAAAATAGTGAATAACATCAAACAAAACTTAAAATGGTACTTCAAAGAAAATCAAACGGAAGATATGCCAATGAGAATGGTATGGGATGCTAGCAAAGCGGTGGTAAGAGGACTATTTATTAAATATAATGTCGAACTCAATAAGAAAGTTAAAAAAGAAGAAGCTAGATTGCTGGAAGAAATTGATAAAAAAGAGAAGGACTGGAAAAATAAAGGTTATAAAAACTTAAAACTAGAATTAGACATACTACAAGAAAAATTGAAAGCATTACACATCTCTGAAATAGAGAAGAAACTAGCACGGGCAAAACAGAGAAATTTCGAAGCGGGAAACAAAGCAGGAAAACTTTTGGCTCAAAAAATAAAAAAAATGGATGAAAGGAAATATATTAATGAAATAAAATACAAAGATAAATGCCTTACGACACAAAAGGAGATTGTTAAAGCATTCGAAGAGTTTTTTGAAGACTTATACAGTAAAGATAAAGGGATAAATGATAACAAAAACAAGATTAAGCAATACATTGAGAGATATAATAAGATACATTTTAATGAAATACAACGTGAAATTTTGAATCAAGAAATTACCAATAAAGAGATAGAAGAGACTATTCAAAGACTTAAACCACAAAAAGCACCCGGACCGGATGGAATAACTGCAATCTACTATAAAAAATTTGCAAAAGAACTGGTGGAGCCTCTCAAACTAACTTTTAATGAGCTTAATGTTAATGGTATCCCAGAATCATGGAAGAGAGCTACAATTACTCTTATACCAAAAAGCGACAAAGACCCAACCTATATAAAAAACTATAGACCTATTTCTTTAATCAATGTTGATTATAAGATATTTACTTCCTTAATAGCAGGGAGATTGAATAAAGTTATAAAGGAAGTAATTCACGAAGACCAGAACGGATTTGTACCTAAGAGACAAATGAAAAATAACTTAAGGATGGTAATAAATATTCTTGAGCACTTTGACTACCATAATGAAAGAAAATTAGCGTGTATCTTGTTAGACGCGGAGAAGGCTTTCGATAGGGTCAACTGGGAGTTTTTAATAGAATTAATTGACAAAATGCAAATGGGAACCAAATTTATAAAATGGATTAAGACGATATATGATGATCAACACGCACAATTATGTATAAACCAAGAAAAATCCAAATATATTAATATCCAGAGAGGAACGAGACAGGGATGTCCTTTATCCCCGCTCTTGTTTATACTTACTTTGGAAATTATGAATAACAAGATAAGAGATGATAATGGCATTAATGGTGTTAGAATTAAGGGATCACATATTAAGCTGAAAGCGTTCGCAGACGATATAATTTTCTTTTTAGAAGACCCATTAGACTCTATACAGAACTTGGTTAACATAATTAATGAGTATGGAAAAGTCTCAGGATTCAAAGTAAACGCGGAGAAAACATTCATCCTCACAAAGAACATAACAAGGACTGAAGAAATACAATTAGAATCTATATCTGGGTTTACTTGTGTTAGCAAAGTTAGATACTTGGGGATTAACATTTCTAAGAGAAATATTGATCTATTCAATAACAATTATAATAAAGTGTGGGCAGAAATCAAATCAGATTTGGAAAAATGGGCTAAGCTGCAATTGACCTTCTTGGGAAGGATAGCGGTAATCCAACAGAATGTATTACCCAAGATGTTATTTTTATTTTCTAATATTCCAATCATAACTAATGAAAAATGCTTTAATACCTGGCAAAAAGATCTCGCTAAATTTTTGTGGCAAGGCAATAAACCAAGAGTGAAATGGAAACTACTAACAGAAAAGAAAGAGAAAGGAGGATGCAATTTACCAAATCTAAGATTATACTATTACTCTGCTTGTATACACTGGTTAGAGGAATGGATTACTTTGAATAATGAAAATTTATTAAAACTGGAGGGTTCTAACTTAAGTCTAGGGGGCTTTTTACATTGGCAAGAAAGTGTGACATGAAGTTGCACTTTCCTTAATGCTTAGCAGCTAGACAGCAAGCCCCAGGTGTGCATTTAAAAAGTACAGGGCAGCTAGACTGAGGTTTTTTCTGTGGCTCAGCAACTACATGGGAAGCTGTCAAAACGCTACAAACACAGGTGGAGCAGCTACATGGGCGGCAAGGAACGTGGCTTTTAGCCGCGCTTTAAACATTTTTTTCCCTTGCTGGCTGCGAATTGCGCAATTGCGCAGGTACACCATACAGTCGGAGCTTATCACATGGGGGAGTACAGGACCATTCCGAAAGAGGGAGAAAGTGAGGTCAGTTCGGAAATGCACATGATTACGCACAAGCTCATCACACACAAAACAAGAGAGCATCTACACAAAAAGAAAATGCAGAGTCAATACGAAAGAATTCATCACATGTGAACATACTGGTCGGCTTTCTGTTGCAAATTAAGGCATCTTGGGAAATGGTAGCAAAGGCTCATGGGAGTTGTAGTCTGTATTCTGTCAGAGCATTATATTGAGTTGTCTTGAGGTTTCAGCCCTCTGTCCAGGAGGGATTCCCATATGTCCTCCATTCTTGAGCAGAGGCCCCCCTTTTCCAAGTTGACCAGGCACATCCTCCTTTGCCAGGACACGTCCTACTTTTCCAGCCTTCTTTTTGAAGAGGAAGCAGGAGGGCCAGGTGTGCTCTGGCCAGGCTCTGGGGGTCTCTTCCTGGCTCCTTCCCTCCTTCCTTCCTTCCCCGCTGCCTTCCTCCTCCCTTTGGCTGAGAGAGTGTGACTTGCAGGGAGGAAGGGCAGCGGTGGTGCTCCAGGTCCTCCTGATGCTGGGCCAGGGCAAGCTGGAAACAGGAGGAGGAGGAGGAGGAGGAGGAGGAGAGGGACATGGGGCCCCTCTGCTGCCCTGCCTCCCTGCAAGTCACACTCTCTCAGCCAAAGGGAGGAGGAAGGCAGCCAGGAGAGAGCCATGGAGCCTGGCCAGAGTGTGCCTGGGCCTGCCTTCTCCTCCCCCCTTCGGCTGAGAGAGTGTGACTTGCAGGGAAGCAGGGCAGCGGAGGTGCTCCAGGTCCCTCCCCTTCTCCTCCTCCTCTTGCCAGCTTGCCCTGGTCTGGCTGAGCGCCTCCAGTGCCCTGCTGTCTCCCTAGAAGTCACACTCTCTCAACCAAAGGGAGGAGGTGAAGGAAGGTGCAGGCGCACTCTGGCCGGGCTCTGAAGGTCTCTTCTTGTCTTGGCACCTTCCCTCCCTCCGCACTTGTATCGCTGCCTTTAAATGGGCGCTTTAAAGATACAGAGCCCCATTTAACCGTTCAACTACACCTTAGCCTTTAGATGCAATAGGGGTGCTTTTTACATTGGCTAAAAGGGGCGGTCCAAACTCGCCCCTTCTAGCGGCGAGATGAGGCCTAGGCTGCCACACGGGCAGCCCCAGAGGCCTCATCCCGCCGCAACGACCCGCCGCAAAAAAGAGCTCCGAGATCGAGCTCTTTTTTTGCGGCGCGGGAAGGGCGCGATTGGCGCCCTCCCGCGCCGCCAGAGCGTCAAAACGTGCGCAGCGCGTCAAAACGCTGCGCACGTGATGACGCTTGTACGGCGCCACCGTGTAGACGCCGCCATCTTTAAATGGCGGCGTCCATGCGTTTTAGGCTTAGGGAGGGTGTAAAGGCTACGCCCTCCCTAACCCTAAATGCGGGCTTTTTAGCCCTAAAAGCGCCTTTTTTTGCCCGTGTAAAACGGGCCAGCAATGCTGCACCCTTTTTAAAAAAGTAGTGGGGAAATCAAACTACTTTTTAAAAGCACTTCTTCTCCCTTAAAACTCCAAAATAGTGTTTTCATGGCACACTTTCCATTTTTCTCATCTAAAGGCTGGGCTTTCATGCAGCCTTCAACACACCTCTTTTTGCCAATGTAAAATGGGCCAGCTCCTTTTTAAAGCACTTCTTCTCCCTTAAAACTCCAAAATAGTGTTTTCATGGCACACTTTCCCTTTTTCTCATCTAAAGGCTGGGCTTTCATGCAGCCTTCAACACACCTCTTTTTGCCAATGTAAAACGGACCTAGGATTCCATGCATATATGTGGTCCACTAAATTGAAAGAAAATAAAACTTTCCAACACCATATAATAAGAAGATCACTTATAAGAGTATGGAATAAATTAAAACATCAATTTTACAATAAAATCCCACTTTGGATCTCCACACAAGAAGCATACTATGGAAGAACTAAGATTAAGGGAGAACCATGGGTAAAATATAAAGATATAGTAGAATTAGATAAGAGCGGGAATTGGTATATTAAACCTTTAGAACAAATAAGTGGATTGGGAAAAAAGAAGGATTGGTTTTTATATAACCAACTAAAAGAGAAATTTAAAAAAGATAAAGTGTTGGGATTCACAAAGGACAAAAACGAGATTGATAAGATAATCTTTGACGGTTTAAGCAAACATATAACAAAATACTATAAGTTATTGAAAGAAAGAGACCTCGAAAACGAAGCGATAAAACATAATATGATAAAGTGGACAATAGATATAAATAAAGTAATTAAGCTGGAACAGTGGGAAAAATCCTGGAAAGAGACGAATAATTTTACTTTATGTCAAAATTATAAAGAAAACTATTTCAAAATGTTCTATCGATGGTATTTAACTCCTAAAATGATAGACATAATATATAAGACTGGAAACATAAAATGCTGGAAATGTGGGAAACCTGAAGGCAATTTTTACCACATGTGGTGGAAATGCCCTAAGGCAACTGCATACTGGAGGGAAATTCGAGAAATAATGCAAAATATGCTTAAGGTAACCATAGATTTGGAACCAACCCTATTCTTACTAAACATGATGAACAAAAATATTAATACAAAACATAGGAGAATATTTCTTTATATGGTTTCCATAGCTAGAATGTTATACGCTCAAATGTGGAAAAATCCAAATATACCAACTAAAGAGGAATGGTTGGTGAAATTACACGAAGCCAAAAACATGGACATATTATCTGCCCTACTTAAAGGAAAATCAAAAGAAAGCTATGAGGAAGAATGGGAGTGTATAAACTTATAAAGTATCTAATAGTAAATAAGAGAGGAGTTTGGAAATATTAACAGAAGTATTTTACTTTCAGTTTATAGATATAATCAAAATAATATTGTAATGAGCTATAACTGAAACATTAGATAAGTTATAGCTAGGTATACAGTGGGAACTTTGGAATTACTTTAGATTAAAAGGAAATACAACTGTCAAGGAAGAGTTAGATGAAGTATTCAAAAATAATTGGATGATCTTGTGTAAATACATAAATGTGGTGTATTGTTTTATATGTTATTTGTTATTATGGATTAGGGTTGGTGGTGGCGGATGGGTACATGGTGGTTTGTATGATGTGGTTGTCTTACGTTGTAGTGCACCAATTTGTCTATGCTATGCTGTGTTAGTACATATGTTGTATTTGACTGATTTTCGATGTTGATGGCAATTTTTTAAATAAAAATAAAAAATTAAAAATAAAAAAAGAAAATAAGTTAACATTTGTTGTTGTTGTTGCTGTTGTTTGATTTTAAATCACTGGGCTGAGAGTATGTAACTTGCTCAAGATCACCCAGTAGGTTTCCATGGTCAAGCAGAGAATTGAACCGTGATCTCCAGAACTCAAACCACTATGCCACCCTGGCTCTCATTTTTACCCCCTTCCATATTTTCATTTTCTCTAGTTTTCTTCACTGTGCGTTTAGACACAGCTTTTCCTCCATTTCAGTTTGAAAAAGGCTACAATTAAATGTAGCATTGGGGTGGTGGTTGTCCTTAGCTTCCACTCCCTCTATCCATTTGTAACTCTTGCCAAAGGAGATACAATTTTGCTAATTTTGTAGGTAAGACTGAATAATATAAAATTTCTCTCTCTGTGTGTAGAATGTGTGTGTGTGTTGCACAGAACAAGTCTTACGTTTCATCCCATTGCAACCAGGATTCTCCAAACTTTTGATTTGCATATTTGGGTACACCAGACCTTTCTCCATTTTGTTCCATATATTCTCTTGCAGGGAGAGAGGAAAAACAGAGACTTATGGCTAGAGTTTGCTAGATCTCAGTCTCAGGGTATGTCCTCTGATCCTCAGAACAAGGTAGAGGAATCTGTGTGAGAGTGATGTCTTAAATAGTATGGGCACTGTAGGGAGCGTGTGTGTATGGGTGCATATATGTATTCCTCTTTTTGTAGCACCTTTGAGACTAACTGAAAGTCAATTTATTTCCTTCTTTGTTTCACTTAGTCTCAAAGGTGCTACAAGATCTCTCTCCATACTGACTGTACAGACTCCCATGGGTATATCTTTGAATATTCCTATTTTGCTAGAATTGGGTTTTTCTTAATGACATCCTCTGTACAACTGTAGCTGACACTTATATATCATTGGGGCTGCCTCCTTGTGATAGTACCAGGGCCCACTACTTGGGACATCATGAACGATCATCCTTAAGACTCTGGTTTAGGACCTAAAATCTAAGTGTCTAGTATAGTCCTGACCTAAAAATACTACCAGTATCTTCGGAAAGAAATCAGCTTTCTCTAGAAAGCAAAGATGTTACTCTCTTGCACTTTCAGACAGCCATGTGGACAATTTTGGATTTTGAAATGTTTCATGCTGACTTTTTTTAAGAGGTGGGAAATTGTTGGGTGCTTCAGGGCCAAAGATAGGGAGGACCCAGGCATACATAGACCCCACAGATGGCATTATGTCCACCTCTGTTCTATCCATCTATTCTGGCCTAATTTGGTAGGTGCAGCTATTGCTAGATGGAGAAGAACATAATGTAGCTATAGCTGTTAAATGAGAGCCGCTTGTCAGAGAAAGGAGGTGGCAGCTGTAATTGAATGCCTCCAACATGGCTGAACACAGAGGGATTTAAATGCTGATGTTTAAGAGCAAAGCACTTGAAGCTTTCTGCCTGGATAGGTAAATCTACTTTGCTCACACTCATTTTTTTTCTTTAAAAAAATTCTCCAATTCATTTGATGTGCTTAGGGGGTGGTGGAAAATTTTGTGAGGTTTTGGAGGTAGGGGGTGGAAATGCCCTGAGTTTTCCTGTCCCTAAGCATTGTACTTATTGCCAATGTTGAACTGATCCATCAGGAATCTCCACATGTATAAGTGTGGGTGTATATGCTAAACAGTATTTAAAATGTTGTAGAATATTGTAAAAAAAAAAGTATGCAAAATTGTATTGTAAAATTATGCAATTACCTTCAGGCTGCATGTATAAAGTTTATGTGAAACATCCATGAATTTCATGTTTAGACTTGGGTCCCATCTGGAAGAGGTCTCATTATGCATAGGCAGATATTCCAAAATCCAAAAAAACAAAACAAAACAAAAAAACAAACAAACTCTGAAATCCAAAGCTCTTCTGGTCCCAAACATTTTGGAGAAGGGAAACTCAGCCTGTATACAAACTTTGGGAGGATTCAAAGATATAGCTGTCTTAGTCTGTAGGGTCAGTATGTAGAGAGATCTTGTAGCACCTTTCAGGCTCACTGAAAGAAAGATGTTGGTGGCAAGAGCTTTTGTAGACTTCAGTCTGCCTCCTCAGATGCTTTACAAACTTTGAGAGTTTGTGTTCATTGTCTGGGTTTGGATGGGAAATTTATATAGAATTAAACGTTTAGGGGTCCAGTTCTGTTTCTTGCTACAATGGGATCCTTGAAACTATCAACTAGAAGATTGTGATGTTTAACCACGTGCTATATCCATTTACCACCAATAAAGTTTATAGAGCAACATACCTTCCAATATCTTGTTTTGAAAAGGACAAACCCAATTAATCCTCTAGTGTCCCATGTCCCCAGCTGCTTTCACCATATCCTAGTTTCTCTCTTTCCCTGGTTTGCAGCGGTTTTGCAAAGTGGTTTGCAGCGGGTGAGGGAAGGAAAGAAAAGGAAAGATCATGACTTCCCAATAAACTAAGGCAAAAGCAAATTTCAGCATCCCCTCCTAGGACCTTATCACATTAGCAAAATCCCAAAGAGAAACGAGGATTAAACGAGATTTAAAACTTTAAAAAACAGGCTAATATAACACTTATACTAAAGAAAATAGAGATCTTTTAGATCCCAAAAACTATAGACCAATATCGCTACTAAATTGTGATAATAAAATCTACACAGGCAAATCGATGTAAATATTTTCTGACCAACTGGATTCATGAAGACTAGTCAGGATTTGTGCCAAACAGATTAATAAAAGATAATATTAGAAATGTAATTGACATTATTGAATATTACAAAAAGAAAATAAACAACTTGCATTGATATTTATCGATGCAGAGAAAGCGTTCGATCAAGTTAGTTAGAAATTCATATTTAAGACTCTTGAAAAAAATAGACATAGGTCCAAATTTCATGAGGTGGTTAGAACACATTTATAGGAACCAAAAAGCTTCATTAATAATCAATGGTGAAGTAACAAAAAGTTTATATATAGAGAAAGGAGTGAGACAGGGTTGTCCACTTTTGCCACTGCTATTCATAATGGTATTGGAAGTGTTAAATAATGCTATATGAGCAAAAAAGAAAATTGAAGGGGTCAAAATTTAAAAAGAAGAATATAAACTACGAGCGTTTGCAGACATCATTGGCCAATCTATTAGAAAGTAGCATGGAATTAATGAGAATAATGAAAGAGTATAGTGAGGTATCAGGTTTGCTAAATAACAAAGAGAAATCTATAATGTTGACAATGAATATGAATGAAAAAGAAAAAGAATTATTGAAAAAGCAATTGAATTTTCAAATTGTCAAAAAAGTAAGATATTTAGGGATTACTATTACAACCAAAAATTGAGAACTGTTTAAAAATAATTATATGGCCAAATGGCAAGAAATTAAAAAAGATTTACAAAAATGGGGGAATATTGGACTATCTTGGCTAGGAAAAATTTTGGTTATAAAAATGAATATACTACCTAAAATTCTTTTTCTTTTTCAAACTATTCCTATTATCCATCATGACAAACCATTCTATGGCATAAAGACATATCGAAATTTCTATGGTAGGGTAAAAAGCCAAGAGTCAAATATAAGTATATGCAGGATGAAAAGGACAAAGGAGGGTTAGCATTGCCAAATCTCAGAATATATTATTACGCATGTTGCACGGATTGGGCAACAGACTGGATCAGGTTAGAGAGAGAAAGAATGGTAACATTAGAAGGCTTCAGAAAAAGATTTGGCTGGCATGGATACATCTTCTACGACAAAGTTAAAATAAACAAAGACTTCAAAGATAGAATCATAGAATCATAGAATCATAGAATCATAGAGTTGGAAGAGACCACAAGGGCCATCCAGTCCAACCCCCTGCCATGCAGGAACTCCCAGTCAAAGCATCCCCGACAGATGGCTATCCAGCCTCTGCTTAAGACCTCCAAGGATGGAGACTCT
This sequence comes from Urosaurus nigricauda, assembly GCA_034509955.1. Classification (NCBI taxonomy): domain Eukaryota; kingdom Metazoa; phylum Chordata; class Lepidosauria; order Squamata; family Phrynosomatidae; genus Urosaurus; species Urosaurus nigricauda. The sequence goes on along the minus strand of JAOEGL010000008.1, from coordinate 2,171,094 downwards.
ACCACACTCCGAGGGAGTGTGTTCCACCGTCGAACAGCCCTTACTGTCAGGAAGTTCCTCCTAATGTTGAGGTGGAATCTCTTTTCCTGCAGCTTGCATCCATTGCTCCGCGTTCTGGTCTCTGGAGCAGCAGAAAACAAGCCTGCTCCCTCCTCAATATGACATCCCTTCAAATATTTGAACAGGGCTATCATATCACCTCTTAACCTTCTCTTCTCCAGGCTAAACATCCCCAGCTCTCTAAGTCGTTCCTCATAGGGCATGGTTTCCAGACCCTTCACCATCTTAGTTGCCCTCCTTTGGACCCGCTCCAGTTTCTCCACATCCTTTTTGAATTGTGGTGCCCAGAACTGGACACAGTATTCCAGGTGGGGCCTCACCAAAGCAGAATAGAGAGGCACTATTACTTCCTTTGATCTAGACACTATACTTCTATTGATGCAACCTAAAATAGCATTGGCCTTTTTAGCTGCTGCATCACACTGCTGACTCATGTTCAACTTATGGTCTACTTGGACTCCTAGATCCTTTTCACACATAGTTTCATTCAGCCAGATGTCCCCCATCCTATATCTGTGCATTTCATTTTTCCTCCCTAGGTGCAGAACCTTACATTTCTCCGCATTGAATTTCATTTTGTTAGCGTTGGCCCAGCTTTCTAGTCTATTCAGGTCATTCTGAATTTCAATCCTGTCTTCTGGAGTATTGGCTACTCCTCCTAATTTGGTGTCATCTGCAAATTTGATAAGTATGCCCCCAATTCTGTCATCCAAGTCATTAATAAAGATATTGAATAGCACTGGGCCCAGGACAGAACCCTGTGGGACCCCAATGGTCACTTCTTTCCAGGATGAAAGGGAGCCATTGTTGAGCACCCTTTGAGTTCGGTCAGTCAACCAGTTACAAATCCATGTAATGGTTACCTTGTCTAGCCCACATTTTACGAGCTTGTTTGCAAGAATGTCATGGGGAACCTTGTCAAAGGCCTTACTGAAATCAAGATATACTATATCCACAGCATTCCCTTCATCTACCAAACTGGTAATTTTATCAAAAAAAGAGATCAGATTTGTCTGGCAAGACTTGTTTCTCTGAAACCCATGTTGGCTTTTTGTGATTATGGCATTGGCCTCTAAATGTTCACAGACTCTCTGCTTAATGATCTGCTCTAGAATCTTTCCTGGAATTGATGTCAGACTAACTGGACGATAATTGTTGGGATCCTCTTTTTTCCCCTTTTTGAAGATGGGCACAACGTTTGCCCTCCTCCAGTCTGCTGGGACTTCTCCTGTTCTCCAGGAGTTCTCAAAGATTATTGCCAATGGTTCCGATATTACATTCGCCAGTTCTTTTAATACTCTAGGATGTAGTTCATCTGGTCCTGGAGATTTATATTCATTTAGGTTAACCAGGTATTCCTGTACTATCTCTTTACTTATTCTGTGCTGAGATTCCCCTATTCTGTCTTCTGCTCCATTATCCTTAGGTTGACCACCCTTTGCCTTTTCTGAGAAGACTGAAGCAAAGAAGGTGTTGAGTAATTCTGCCTTTTCTTTGTCATCTTTGAGCATTTTGCCATCTTCTGCACGCAGTGGCCCTACTGTTTCCTTCTTCTTCCTTTTGCTTCGGACATACCCAAAAAAGCCCTTTTTGTTGTTCTTAACCTCTCTAGCCAGCCTGAGTTCGTTCTGTGCTTTAGCTTTTCTGACTTTACCCCTACATGTGCTGGCTATTTGTTTGAATTCCTCTTTCGTGATTTCCCCATTTTTCCATTTCTTATACATGTTCTGTTTAAGGCTTATCTCAGTTGAAAGTTCCTTAGTCATCCATCCTGGCTTCTTGAGACACCTCCCGTTTTTCTTCCTCATTGGAACTGTTTGAAATTGCGCCTTCAGTATCTCCTTTTTGAGAAACTCCCATCCGTCTTGAACTCCCTTCTCTTTTAGTTTTCTTGACCATGGGATCTCCCCCAGTATTTCTCTAAGTTTATTGAAATCAGCTCTCCTAAAGTCTAGAATGCGTGTCTGACTATGCCTGGCTTCCCCTTTCCGCTGTATAACAAACTCCAGGAGAACATGGTCGCTTCCCCCTAAGGATCCAACCACTTGCACCCCATTGACTAGGTCATCCCTGTTGGTTAAGATCAGATCTAAAATAGTTGATCCCCTTGTTGTCTCTTCCACCTTTTGGACAATGAAATTGTCTTCCAGGCAAGTGAGGAATTTGCTAGACCTTGAGGATTTGGCTGAGTTTGACTTCCAGCAAATATCCGGATAGTTGAAGTCCCCCATCACTACTACATCTCTCCTTTCTGAGTGTGTGCTCATCTGTTCTAGAAAGGCATCATCCAATTCCTCTGCCTGAGTCGGGGGTCTGTAGTAGACTCCCACAGTAACATCCCTGTTGTTTCCCTCTCCTTTAATGTTTATCCAGATGCTCTCCACCTGGCTTCCAGTATTGACTTCCTGGATCTCTTCACTGGTGTAAATATCCCTGACATATAATGCTATTCCTCCTCCTTTCCTGTTTGGCCTGTTTCTCTTAAAAAGGTTATATCCCTCTATTTCTACATTCCAGTCATGAGACTCATCCCACCAGGTTTCAGTGATGCCTATTATATCATATTTGCTCTGTTGTGCTAGGAGTTCGAGTTCATCCTGTTTATTTCCCATACTCTGTGCATTAGTGTAGAGACATCTAAGAACATGTGTTCCCTTTACTTGCTGCCTGTGCAAATTTTTTTGCTTCCCACTGTTGGGTCCTTGCACTGTTTGCCTTGTTCCCTCTATGTCAGTTTGATTATTTTCTCCAGCCCTTTTGCCTTCCAAAATAATGTCTCCCTCCCCCATATAACTCAGTTTAAAGCCCTCTTGATCAGATTTTTGAGACTTTTGGCAAAAATGTTTTTGCCAACTGGTGTGAGATGCAGCCCATCCCTTGCCAGAAGTCCCTCCTCATGGAACCGCAGCCCATGATCCAAGAATCCAAACTGTTCTTGGCGGCACCATCTACGGAGCCAGTTATTCACCTCTGCTATTTTCTTCTCCCTTCCTGGACCATGCCTTTCTACTGGGAGAAGAGATGATATGACAACCTGTGCATCCATCTCTTTCAGCTTCCTTCCTAGAGCCTCATAATCCCTTATGATATTCTGAAGGCTGTGCCTTGCAGTATCATTGGTTCCCACATGAACCAGAAGAAAGGGGTGTTGATCAGTAGGCTTGACAAGTCTTGTCAGCCTCTCAGTTACATGATGGATCTTTGCCCCAGGGAGACAACACACCTCCCGAGACATCTTGTCAGGCCCACAAACCACTGCTTCTGTACCCCTCAGCAAGGAGTCCCCCACAACCACCACACGCCTCCTCCGAGGCTTAGCAGCGGCTGTTCCCTTTCGTGGTACTCTCAGTCTCCCCTGCTCTGTCCCTGATGTCTGTCCCTGCTGCTTTTCCTCATCATCTCTGATAACAGAGAGAGATTCAAAGTGATTCTGTAGCTGCAAGCTCACAGAACGAACCGTGGTTTCCCTACTTCTGCGTGTAACTTTCCTCCAACCATCTCCTTCTTTTGTGTGTGAAGTGACCTCTTCTTCCTCAGCAACTTTCTCTGTGTGTTTCCTGTCCAGGACCATCTGGTCCTTTCTGTTCAAGAGAACCTCCTGCTCTCTGTGATCATTTTGTCAGAAAGGTCCTGTTAAGGGTTTGGCTAAAATTAAAAGATAAATGGTGCACAAAAGTACCAATGTGGACTTCAATTAATGAAGCATTTTTTAATATAGCCATATTAAGTGAGGAAAAATGGGTAACATATGAGGAAATATTGAGGAGAAAGCAAGGGAGGATTGAACTGAAGACAAGAGAACAGTTGCAGGAAATGAATTTGAACTGTACATGGTTTATGTAATATCAATTGAAGGGAAGGTTCATGATAGATATTAATGACAAAGGAATTGGTTAGGTAGATAAAGAATTGGAAATAATTGTGAAATCGAGTAAAAATCATAGAATAAATATTATAAAGCAATATTGAAAATAGAAATGGAAAAAGAGGTTATTAAACCACAAATTGGCCCAGAATTTGAAACAAAATATAGAATTGAAACAGTGAGGAAAAAAACGGAAAAAAAGGATTAAATATAAACTAAGCTATGAGGTGAAAGAAAACTATTATAAAATGCAATATTGTTGGTATTTAATGCCATTTAAATTATCAAAAATAAATAAAAATTCAAATAATATATGCTGGAAATGTGGTAAAGAAATGGGCACTTTTTATCATTTGTGGTGGGAGTGTAGTGTAGCAAAAGAATACATAAAGAGATAGAAGAAATCTTAAAAGTAAAAATATGCAAAGAACCGAAGAGATACTTGTTGAATATAAATGAAGAGAGAGAATTAGAAACCAAACATGGAAGGTTGCTTTTTTATTTGATATCTGCAGCCAGGGTGGTCTACGTGGTGAACTGGAAACAGAAGAAGATTCCAAAAATAAAAGATTAGATTAAAAAAGCAACAGATTACCTGGAAACGGACAAACTTACCCAAATTATACAGAATACAAATGAAAAATTCAAAAAAGGACTGGGATCAACTAATTATGTATCTTAAAGAAAAAATAGGACAGGATTGGGAAAAGTGTCTGGTTTTTTAAACTGTGGAATTTGTTTAATGGGAAAAAGGGTTATTAAAAAACCCAAAGTAAAGAGAAACAGTAGTTAAAGATTATGTGGAAAAACAATATGCTATATAGATAAGAGTTATAGAGAAAACACTAGAATAGATACAAAAAATATTAGAGAAGAAATGTAATAGCTTCTCTTATTTTTTCCCTTTAATAGGAAGAAAAGCTTATAAAAGTGAGACAATGCGTTTTTCTTAAAGTAAGGAAGTGTAGCGAAAAGGATAATAGAATATGTTTTTTAATGTATATCTTATTTACATGGATGAATGTAAGAATGTTTTTAAGGATATATAAATAAAGATTATTTTTAAAAGAATTTAAAAACTCACAAATGCAGGAAGCTTATCACACAAAATGACTGCTAAAGTGAAATAACACAAAGTTAAAGCGAAGGGAAAATGGAGAAAAAAAGGCAGCTTTTTACTTTTAAGGAAGTTCCGAAAGTAAAAAGCTGCTATTTTTCTCCATTTTCCCTTCCCTTTAACTTCGCGTTATTTCACTTTAGCAGTCATTTTGTGTGATAAGCTTCCTGCATCTGTGGGTTTTTCCTAATTTAAATCTCGTTTAAATCCGTTTCTCTTCGGGATTTTCCTAGTGCGATAAGGTCCCTAGCTAGCTTGTGTGTTCTTCCTCGATAATAACTTCTTGCTATCTTGACCACATTCTTGGATACACATGTCCCTGTTTTCACCTGCATATGTTGGAATGTATTTAACAGTGATGTGGGTCCATTTCCAGTTTGAAACAAAGTCTTGGAGAGGCCTGAAATGTGGCCAGCTCCAGCTCAGAACAGCCGGGGGGGGGGGCATGAGCCTCTCTAGCATTTTGCTACTCTTCCAAGCTCCATTGAACATAGCCTTCACGTTCCCCGAGCTGCTTTCTTATGCACAACACAGCCCCCCAACTCCAAGTCAGTACCCAGCAGAGTGGCTCACTCTTCACTATCATCTCTTTGACAGACAGGCCCGTCTATCATTTCAGCCATCCCATCAGCTTATTAACAGATGCTCGGCTGTCCCCAGAGAAGCGAGGAGGCAGACAAATGGACCAGGCTGCAGATGGCTCAGCCGGGCCCTCCTACTCCATCCTTTGCTTCTACTGAGATGAAACCTGTCAGGTCCCAAGGTGGGGAATGGTGGCTGGTTACAGAGACGCATTAGGAGGCCAGGAAGTGGAAATCTCTCTCTCATGTTGTTGTGGCATTTCTCTAAATCCCACCTGCATTTTCTTTATGTCCTTGTGTTGCATGCTGTGAAACTATTATTGGTTTTTCTCCTGCATGGAGACTCTGGGGCTGTACAAACAGCCTGATAGGAGTGGCTCCTGGAAGCGCTGGGTTGGGGACATGGCAACTGGACACCATGCTGCAACCCGGTAGGAAAAGGAGCCATGAAATTCAGCTCCTATTTCCACTACTACAGGGGTGTCATAAGCACCCCAGCAGAGGGCTATGATGCCCCTCATGCACAGCACTGTTTGGACGCTGATGGACATAATCATGGCACATGCCATCTGAAGGGGTACACACTAAGATGGCACCTGGGCGGCAGACTAGGGTTTCTGAGTGTATAAAGTCTCCGCCTTTATCTAGCCGTAGTCCACGTACAGGCTGGCATAAAGTGCTGGTCTGTACACCCCCTCTGTTTTAGGAAGAATTTCTGGTTAGTAAAAGTTGTTTGACAGTGAAATAGAGCAGAGGTTGGGTGGACCTACTCTTCTTGGAAATACAACAGGATTTAGGTGGGCGAGAGAAGGAGGAGGTCCCTGGTGTCCCCTCTACTAATGACACCTGGTATGGTCCACACCGGTCACACTCTCATATTGACACTATTGGTCAGCTATGATGTTGGACCCACCAAGTGACTAGGAAGTGGCCTGCTTCAGATGGTTTAAGGGAAGGAAATAGACATGGGGGGACTGGTAAAGAGTACAAATATGTTTTGGTATGTGTGTGCAATGCATGTACATTCCCGACAGGAAGGGGCAAAGATGCTAAAATGAATCTATAAAAGTGCGTGGTATGCTATAATGTCTCATCCTTGCCCATCTACTTAGTCAGGAAAAAAATGACTTGCCCAATTTGTGAACATTATTTCCATTCATTTATGCCCTTATGCACACAGATGGGTATTCTTATCCAGAATAGCAAAATCTTAAGTATTCCAAAACCTAGACCTTTGTGAGCTACAACAAAACTAGTATGTACATACTTGTACTGTATTTTGAGGCTGGAGAGAGATGTGAGGATCTATGAAAAACACACACACACCGATAAACATGATTTAGTCAGCAAGGACATGCACAAATTAGATAACTTGTTGGAAATGCATTCTGCACATGAAACAAGATGCATCTGAGCAAGTGACTTCAGACAGTGTGATGGTTCCAGGAGGGTTCTGTGCCATTTTGGAGCTAGGCAAGGACCCACCAAACTGGGGCCTAATGGGCTTGTCTTAGGGCGTTCTGCCTTCTCATTTCTCTCCTTTCTCCTTCTCTTCTAGCCTGCCAACTGGGCTTTTACAAGTCTTCTCCAGGGGATCAGCTGTGTGCCAAATGCCCTCCCCACAGCTATTCTGACAACCAGGCTGCACAGGTGTGTCGCTGTGAGAGCAGCTTTTACCGAGCAGCACAGGACCCTCCTTCAGCAGCCTGCACACGTACGTACTCATCTTAGAAATAAATATTGCATGTGTCATGTGTGCATGCATGCATGTATGGAAAACCAAATCATCACCATGGCACTCCTAGGATAACCACAAAGCAATATGCCAGGTTCTTCATAATTCATGGGCAAGGACTCATGCTTTGACTTTGCTTTATTTTGAACTGTAGAGGAGCTATCCATGGTCCTGGACACATTTGGAAGAAAGGATATGCACTTTGAATAACTCCTTCAACATTAAGCCTAAAGTTAATTCAGTGTTCCCACTGAATTACCACCCTGCACTAGATTCAACAAAAAAGGGAGGATTAAGGTTATCGATGACAGAATAAAGAAGTCAAGCAGCATTATCTTTCAGTGCAGGGGCTGGAACAGATAGGTGTCACATGGAATCTATCTTTCTATCTATGGCCTGATTCCCACTATCATTTAGATTGGATCACAAATTGGTTTAAACTGACCCTGGTTCCCACCTGAACCAAATGGCTAAAGCGATTCAGAGAGGGGGGGCATGCACTAGACCCATTTAACCTGCATCTTTTTGATGCGGATTTTTTTCTGCATCTTTTTGGATAAATCAATTTACTACAAATGTGAACCAGATGTGGATCAGAATCACTTTAAATTGGCCTTTCAGCCAGCTGGAGCGGGTCCATTTTGAATTGATTCATTTACAAAAGTGGGTTATTTTACAGGGAAAAATGCAATTGGGGCAAATGTAGTGGGAACCATGCTCCGCTGTTGAATCGATCCATCGATTTGGATCGCAATCCGATTTATTTATAAGTGGGAATGAGGCCTATCTATCTATCTATCTATCCCATTCTTTTCTCTTTCATGCAATGCATATCCTGTAGACTTGGAAAACAGATGCTCTCAATCTACCATGATATCTACCTGATTTCAGAATGGATGGCCTAAATGTAATATGGCAGCAAAATGCCGCCTTGTACATGAAGTGTATCATTTCCTCACTGCATCACCCCCAGACACTATCTGAGCCATACTCCACTTTCTATGGTTTCCTCTTCATCAGATGTTTAAGGTTCCCTCTATAACCCTAAGCTGTTTGAATTTGTATTGTTTGATTGCACTCTTGCATATTTCTAAATAAAAATCTTTATCCACCAAATGTGGAGTCTTCCGCAGTTAGTACTGGTATAAATAGGTGGAAAGGATCCTCATTGTTACTTACCCTCTTGCAAGCATTCTTGAGCTAAACAACTCCTCCAACATTTAAAGAGAATCTGACATGGTGGGGATCTCTAGTTACTCAATTACACTTTTAGGCCAATGAAGTCTTTCCATTCACCTGCTACCTGATTGTTTTTCAAACTGGAGGTGCCAGGGACTAAACTTGTGGAGTTATGCATGCAAAGCATGCGTGCATCATGAAAGACTTCAGCTGTCCAGGAAGCCTGCCAATCCAGGAGCTACTCCGCTTGTCTTCAGCCTTCCTATTTCTCTTTTCTGTCTCTTTTCTCCTCTTGCCTGTCAACTGGGGTTTTTACAAGCTTTCCTCTGGGGTGAAGGTCAGTTGTGTTTGCTAAATTCTCTTTGCACAGCTATTCTAAAATTCCAGGCAGTACAAGGTGGGATTTTTTCTAGAAGTAAGCAAAGAAAGCAAAAGTGAGAGGAAATGTTGTGCATGGGAAAGTTCCTTATTTATTTATTTTTGGGGGACTACAACCTCCACAATCTGCAAGCAAGGACAACTGAGGGATTTGGAGGGTCCGGAAAGGTAACATTTCCAGGTTCTGGGGGGATAAGAAGTGTCAAGAACCAAGCTGACTTGTGGCATTTTCTTGTCTGAGGAACATTTTATATTAAACATTTAGTTCTCACCTGTTTAAAATAGATGACTCATTATTTGAAATTCAACATTTGCATTTTCAAGCTTGCTAGTCCTTTTTTGTGTATAAAATATAACATTTGAAATATAAATGCCTTGCTTTATTGTATCCACCCCATCTTTCCAGACTTTATTCTTCTCCAAATGATGAAGAATCATGGATCCATATATCTGTTTGTTACATGTGCCCAGGAAAATGTACAATAAAAATAATATTAAAATAGACACAGAGGGCGAATGCACAAGCCCAAATAATAAAATCTGATGATGGCATTAAAATAGAACAGTGAGAGAACATTAGATGGCCTTAGAAGCCATCTTTCCTGCCCATCCAAAAGGGAGTTCTGTAATAATGGTGCAGTTACCAAAGAGGCCCTGCTTCAAAAACCTGCCAACCCAATTCTTCCAGATCAGTGTTTCCCAGACGTTGGTCCTCCAGGTGTTTTGGACTTGATCTCCCAGAAGCCCTAGCCAATTTGGCAAACAATCATAAAGTTTGGAAACACTGATCTAGAATGATAGGGCTTTCAACAGGCTCCCTATCATACACTGGGACTTTTACTTAAAAAATGATAGGGGCAAGTTTAATAATGGTCCAATCTGTACTGCGGAAATAATTCAGTTTTGCACTGCTTTAAGTACCATGGCTCCATGTGATTCTGGGATTTGTAGTTTTGTGAGCTATTCAGCCTTCTCTGTCAGAGAGCTCTGGTGCCACAACAAACTACATGTCCCAGGATTGCATAGCATGGAACCATGACACTTAAAGCAGTATCAAACTGCATTTATTAGGCACCACAGATTAGACTTGTAGCATCTCTGACCAATTCTTCTTTTCGCCTTGGAGATTTGAAATATTGCATGCAGAATAATGTAAGAAGAGACCCAAAGGATCAAATCAAAGGCTTCTTAAATCCAGCATCTACTGTGACCAGCTCAATACCTCTGGGAAACCCACAAACAGGACAAGAGAAGCATACTTTCCTTCCACTATCATTTCTCAAAAACTAGTATCAAGAGGCATAGTACATCTGATATTGGATGTATCTGACAGTAGATGCCAGAGCCAAGCGCTTTTATCTAACAGGAGTAGTAAAGAGGGAGGGGTTATTTTTAGGATTTGGGATGTAGTGATAATCATGAAAAATACACACTAAGCAGGCTCCTCAGGATCGCGTATATGATTTCATTGTGTTATCTTGCAATATTGGTTTTAGCTTTCTTTTTGTAATAAATCAATTATTCCTTGAAAAATTCAGATCTTTACATGATAAACTGGGGTCTTTTTCATGCTATGTATTTCTATAGTGGGTTCTTGGTATCTGCTAGAGTTTGGTTCCAGGATGCCCCATGAATACCAAAATATGTGGATGCTCAAGACCGATTAAATACAACGGGGGAAGTAAAATGAAATTCCTTATATAAAATGACAAAATCAAGGCTTACTTTTTGGAATTTATACATATTTTTAAATATTTTCAAGCTGTGGATGGCTGAATCTTTTACTATGGTTCACAATGACAATTAAGTAAAAAGACAAACTATTTCTATAAGTGACAAAACTAGGAAGAAGCAGGCTGTCCAAAAAACAAATGTCGACCCCCCCACCTCTGTTCAGCAGATTAAAAATGTACTCAATATCAAAAAGTTCTAACAGATTGGTGCAGCTTCTAAGCTGCTGAATAAATCCGATTGTAGAAAAAGCATCCAACCAATGATTCAACAGATAATGAAACAACAAGAGGTTACTTGAATGATAAGTAGAGGATGGTATTATGGAACCATTTCAGATCCTCTTCAGTTGTAACATATCAACCTGTAAACAAAACAACCCCAAATCCTATGCCTAAAAGTAATCACTGATATTTTATGTTGGCTACATATGTAAATAAGTAACATCTCCAAGGCCATGGTCTTCAGGGGTCATAAGGCCAATTTTTCATTCATTCTGGCATCATTCTCTTCAGACAATGCATGCCCTGAACCATGATTCTGGTGCAAGAAGTCTAGATGACATTCCACACCTGAAGTGGTCTATTTGCTGTTAACCACCCTTGAGTCAATTCTGGCTCATGGTGACCCTGTGGAGGAGATATCTCCAAGACTCCTTGACCTCCCCTATTTTTCTAAGTTCTTTCAGATTCATACCTGTGACCTCCTTAATTATACTATCCTTGAAACAATTTGTAAAAATATACCCGTTGCTCTCAATCTTCTGGGAAGATCTCATGCCCTCCACACTGTGCATCTCACTGGGCTCTGAGTCAACTGCTATGGGTCACTTGTCCTGAGGTCAGAAGAAGGCACCCAGCCTTGTTTCTGTCACTGGGTGCCTTCTTCTGACCTCAGATGTGAGTGACCTGCAGTGATGGTGGACACACCAAGCGGATAGAGCTACCACAGGAATGGAGGCCAAGGTAATGGAGACAGGTTGGGGTAGATGCAGGGCCAAGATACTCCAGGCTAACCTTGGAATATCCTGGCCAATGTAGACAAAAGTCTGGTGTTGATTAGATGGCCCTTGAAAGTCACTTAGAACTAGTGATGTAAAGAATATTTGTAAAAATTTTATAAACAGAAGAAATATCTATTATTCAAAGATTTTGAAAGCTTTTTAAAGAGAAGAAATTATGAGCACTTCTTAATCAATGAGTAAGAATTTTGGTTTTTAATTCGATTCCCAGGATTTGAGTGTTTTGCATAAGCAAAACTACCATTCATATTGGGTTTTTCTAGCAGAGGATTGTTCTTTAAACCTCTACCAAATTTCCTTTGACATGCTAATTGAGTTTAAAATGCCAGGTAATTAGTGTAAATGTTTGTCTCCCTTGTCTTTTATTTTCATTTGAGAAATTTGTGAAAAATACTTTTTGACAGGGAGAGAAAAAATAACCTTTTGAAAGTGGGACTTTTGAAAATAATATTTTTTTAAAAAAAATCTCGCATCTAGTTTTCGATGGACAAGAAGAAAAAAATTGTTTTATCACAACACTGTGTTGGAACTTTTCCTCTGTAAATCAGTCTGACTCTGTCCTTTTTCCTATCCTTCTATAGGTCCCCCCTCTGCTCCCATGAACCTACTGTCCAGCGTGAATGGCACATCCGTGACCCTGGAATGGGCCCCTCCGCAGGACAAAGGTGGCCGCACCGACATCATCTACAACGTGATCTGTCGCCGCTGCGCATGGGACTCGGGACAATGTGAGGTCTGTGGTGCTGGAACCCGCTTTGTGCCCCAGCAGATGAACTTGGTCCAGGGCTCTCTGGCTGTTGGAAACCTTATGGCTCACACCAACTACTCATTCTGGGTGGAGGCCATCAACGGAGTCTCTGACCTGAGTCTTGAGCCACCAAGATTTGTTGCCGTCAACATCACCACAAACCAGGCAGGTAGGAGATGATTCTCCCCACTCATTAGATCAATGTTGAGCATTGCAGAAAGTGAGACACTGAACATGGTTCACTCCTACTCTTCTACTCTTCTGCTTCACTTTGGCCACTTTGCTTGCTCCCTTTACTATGGATGCCTAATCCATTTTTAAAGCAAATGCTCAAGTAGTGTTTCCCTAGATAGTTGAGGCTAGAAGGAAAATTTTATTTTGGGAGGCATAATGATTATTTGGGCAATGGCCTCATTTTGGTCCTCTCCACTAGCTATACCCCACTTGGCATATCAAAGTTATATCTCTTCTAATGTCATCAGGCAATCTGGATTAATAAATTCTGATCCAACTGTCCATAAAATACAGCAAAAATGTAGTACACAGTAGGAATAATTTGCATTTTCAAGTGTTAATTGTCCCGAATCAATTAGCAATGTTTGACAATTTAGCTACTGGCAAAGTAATATCAACCTTAGCACTGTCAGGACAACAACAACAATAATAAAGTAACAATTCAGCTGATCTATCAGGAAATATCCTTGTTAAAGGAAATGACAAGACTTCCTTTGCGCTGATATAAAAAATGTCATTAAAAGAACCACACATGCAAGAAACTTGGTTTCACCCTAATTGCTAGGTCAAAAGCTATGTTTAAGCAGAAGTCCCTGAAGACAACCTTCTACCAAAGATAGCATGGCACTGCGGCTAGCTGAAAAAGAAAAGGCTTTTCTATAGTTGAGCACAGACAATAATCTCACATTAGGAGCAGAGTCATGCAACTGTTGAGTGCACAAATCCTAAATCAAAGGGGACCAGATATAAGGAGAAAGATCTAACCTGTTGTGTTTATTGATATTCTGAACCTGGGCTTGTTATCATATTTTGCATGCGTATTATGGATCATACGAATCTATGCTGGTAAAATACCCATAGAAATGTATTAAACTATGAGTTGTATGATACTGTGCTGGTGGATCTTTGGTAAGACTTCTTTCAACAAGAAATACATGAACCTGAATAACCCCTTAGGGTTGTCATAAATTGGAAGCTACTTGAAGGCGCACAACAAGTGAAATTGGCAGCATGAGCTTTAGTAGATTCAGTCTACTTCCTCAGATGCATCTATGCAAGTATACTGAAGTCTATGAAAGCTTATGCTGCCAACTTCTTTCTTTCAGTTAGTCCCAAAGGTGCTACAAAATCTCTCAACATACTGTTCTACAGACTAACATGGCTATATCTTTAAATTCAAGAACAACAGAGGGAGAGACTGTTCTTATTTTCAATACTGAAAGACCTTTAGTCATAGAGGAGGTTGTCGCTTTCCCCATTGTCTCTCTATTTATTGCAACTTGCCTGATGCATTTCAGAAATGTGTCCTTCTTTGAAGAGAAACCTAGAAAGAAGCATTAAATATTTACAAGATCAATAAAGATAAAAATGAAAACCCTAAGGCCTTGTCCATTACTAAAGCATGTTGAAAAATCATAAGTGCATGTTAAGATGTTTACCCAAAAATTCAATGTTTATCTGTGACGTATTAAGTAGTATACATGTTTTATTACTTTCAAAAATATACTGACACATTAACTACTTATAACATTACCAATTCCTTTGATCCCATAGGATGGAGCTATAGCACTTAAAGTGGTGTCAAATTGTGTTACTTCTACAGTGTAGATGCACCCAATATGAGGTGATTTTCTTTGTCTCTGCCAACACAGTCCCTCATGGAAATTATTTCAACAAATTTGCAGGCCATGTCCCAGGCATGCAATCTGTCTTTTCAGGTTCTCTATCTCCTTCTTTACATCTTTTTCATAATACTTCTCTTTAACTGTTTCCACAGCTCCATCGCAAGTGCTGGGCATTCACCAGGAGAACGTTGGTCAAAACAGCATCACACTCCTGTGGCAGGAACCAGAACAGCCAAATGGTATTATTCTGGAATATGAGATCAAGTACTATGAGAAGGTAATGGCAGTTTTGCCAGCGGGTGACATCTTAGTTTGTTGGATAAAGAACGTTACTGCTTATTTTCAGAGCTTGGAAATGTTATGGTCTGGGACTGCATCTCCCAAAATCCCCCAGTGGCCATTCTGGCTAAGGGATTTTAGTAGATGTTGTCCAAAACCACAATTTAATTTTTGGAGGAAATTATTTTATACTATAAGTCTCCCCAAACCATAACGTTTTGAAACTCTGGTTATTCTAAGCTTTATAACAGGGATGCTTTATTTATTTTGTATTATTTACTATATTCATATTATGCTCCTTAGAAACAGCTTGCATGAATAGGAATAGAGAGAGAATTTCATACAGTTTATCGATCTGACCATAGAGGCACACAATTCTATTTTGATATTTTGGTTTTTTTCTGATTTTTTCAATACAGTTCTCCAAATAAAACATGAATACAAAACTTTTTTTTTTCAAAAGAGAAAAGAAAAGAAATGTACTCTCTAAAAGACTTTATATAGTGAGGAAAAGCTTGCATACACAGACATATTATGCAGCAGGGCATAAAATATGTGAATAAAGAGAAATGCATATTTAAATTGCTATGAATCCCCCCCCCTCCTTCTTTTTTTTTTTAATGCAATCTGATGCAGAAATGGAACAGAATGAAATGAAACCTGGAGCTGGGGAACTAAATGAAAATGAAATAGACAGTTTGTCAATAGAAAGAGACAGGTCCTCTCCTTAAACTAAGTAAGCTTAAGAAAGAAAGAAGATTTATATAACCTTAAGAGTTGAAAGGGCCATCTATTCCAAACCAGGACTATACAATCCCCCGCCAGCTGGAAAGAAAGTATAACACAGGGAGATCTGTCCTTTAAAATAAGGATAAAATGATGGATATTGGTTTATCAGATTCCTTCTCTTCATCTCACTTGGTGAATGGTAGAGGATGTGAAAGATTGCAACCCACCCACTAAATTGACATGCAATAAAGCATAACGAAAGCCAAACAAATAGAATTAAAATGTATCCAAAGCCAAATCCCTGCCCTATGTACAAACGTGTCCCTTTCTATGGGAGATTCATGCAAAATCAGGGTCAGGGGTGCTTCTTCTTTCTTCCAGACTCTGTATGTGTGCATGTTTACCTACCTACAAAATTTTCATGTGCAATTGGAAATGCACAGGAGCACACATTTGCCCTGTTTGGATTGCAACAGAGAAAGGAACCCTAATCCAATTGCATCAAGATTTCATGCACACATGCACATAGGTGCATTGATTAAATCATAGGTTAAAAAGGGAATACTAATGAAATCCCATCAAGATTCCCTCTTGCTGTGATTTAATAAATGTTTGTAGGCACCGGGATGCCCCAGGAGTCTGAAAGGAAAACCAGCCAACCCGTGATGGTGGCAAACTGTGCATTTGCCAATTCCAATATTGATTTTAGAAATTATTTGAATTAAAACAAGAAGGCAAGCTAAGCAGAATACCTAAGAAGGAAAGCCAAGCTTCACCATCCAGAACAGATTTGATTTCATCTGAATTTGGAAGCTAAGGAAGGTCTTCCATGATTGGTATTCAGATAAAAAACCCCACCAAGGATGGCTAGGAAAGACTGCTGCTTGAAACCCAGGAAAGCCATTGCTGCCATTTAGAGTTAACACTACCAAGCTAGATGGATCAGTAGTCTGACTCAACATGACTCAATATAAGACAGCTTCCTATGAAGGTTTAGTGGGGAATCACCTCCTCTCACTGTGCATAGAGTTTGTTTTCTTATTTGCAATTCCATCTGATGGTGACCCAAAAGCGAACCTACAATGAGGTTTTCTTGGCAAGATTTGTTCACAAGAGGTTTGTTATTGCCTTCCTCTGAGGCCAGGTAAGTGTGGCTTGGCCAGGGTCACCCAGTAGGTTTCCATGGCCATGCTGGGATTTGTACCCCGATCTTCCTGAGTTGTAATCCAACACCCAACTACATTATACTACCTTTCAGCAGAGCAGTGGCATACCCAGTATATTTGACATCTATTGCAGATAATTTTTAATGCCTCCTCTCTTTCTCTTCAACAGCCTTTTTGGGTTTGGCCATGCAGCAAAGGGAGAATACTCTTGTGGGTTTCATTCCCACTTACAGATAAATTGGTGTGTGATCCAAATTGATGGATTGATTCAACATTGAATCGTGGTTTACACTACACTTGCCCCAATCACATCTTCTGTAATTTTCTGGCACCAAAATAACCCACTTGTTCATGAATGATTTCATGAATGAATCGATTCAAAATGGTTTGGTTCCAGCCAGGCAAGGGGGAAATTTGAATTGTTTCTGATCCACTTGTGGTTCATATTTGCGCTGAATCGATTTATCGGAAAAGAAGCAGAAAAAATAGCATCAAAAAGATGCGGGTTAAATGCATTTAGAGCATGGCCCCTCTCTTGGAATCACTTTAGCGATTTGGATTAAGTGGGAACCAGGATTGTTTGAATCAGATCAAACTGATTCATGATCCAATTTAAAGGTAGTTGGAACGAGGCCTTTACTGGCTTCCTAGCAGAGCTGCCAGACCCTGAAGGCAACCCGCCCCAGCCAGTACACTCAGTGACACCTTCCTTTAAAGTGTCACATAGTGCAGTTTTCATTCCTGCACACCCCTAATGATGTCCCTGCAGCAGAATGCCTTTATCCTTTCCAAAACAAGACGATCTTTTCCAAAATAGGACAAAACAGACAACAGGACAGAAGAAGGCTTCAGTTTGATGTTCCCTTCTGTTTCTCCAGGACAAAGAGATGCAGAGCTATTCCACCTTGAAGTCAAAGGGCAACAGTACCACCGTTTCTGGCCTGAAGCCTGCAACTCGCTATGTCTTCCAGGTCCGAGCTCGCACCTCTGCTGGCTGTGGCCGATTCAGCCAGGCGGTGGAAGTGGAGACTGCCAAAGCAAGTGAGGCAAAGCTGGGAGATACGGGGCCCTTGCAATGGTGTGGGTAGGGAACGGCAGTAGGCTCAGATATGATGCTATGTCTTCCTAATCCAGGATGGGTTAACTATTCAAGATGAAGGAGCCCCTCCTGTATTAGATTATTGCAACTCTAGCCTGGATGAACCAAAATCATAATCTCACTTTATCCAAGATTCAGTAGCTTGTATCTTACTGTAAGTCCCAACTAAAGTAGACTAGTCGAATGAGTGGGATTTTCCTTCACGTTGAACAATTAACCCAATGACTTCACTAGCTGGGACTAACCAAGACAATTGAGGGCTCTGAATGAGAATATTGACATGCTGATATGAATGTGTGAAAATGTGTGCCAATTTCCCGAGTACTCTTATGTGTAGGCCAGCCCTCAACCTTCCTAACGCCATGGCCCTTTAATACAGTTCCTCATGTTGTGGTGACCTCAAACCATAAAATTATTTCCATTGCTACCATTGGAAATGTTTGTTTTCCAATGGTCTTAGGCGACCCCTGTGAAAGGGTCGATTGACCCACAAAGGGATCATGACCCACAGGTTGAGAACCGCTGCCTTAGAGCCTTTGCAATTTTTCTCTTCCAGCAGCTCCGCGGTATGACACCACCACAGTTGTCTGGATCTGTCTCACACTCATCAGTGGCCTGGTCACCCTACTCTTGTTTCTGATTTGCAAGAAGAGGTAAGTTTGCCTCACTGGGGCAGATCTCTTTCAAATGGCCTTGTCCATAAGGAGCTGGGGGCATCTTCGTGCAAGTGCTTATGTGAAGGGTGGGGAAAGTGCAGCCTGTGGGCCACATGTGATCCCAGGCACCTGGCACCCCTTTGGAGAACCCCAAAGCCCCATGAAACATGCCAACCCCTGAAATTAAGAAACTTCCTCATTCCAATCAAGAACAACATTATTGATGTGTGCCTTCAAATTGTTTCTGACTTATGCTGACCCTAAGATGAACTTATCTCTGGGCTTTCTGGACAAGATTTGTTCAGAGGGGGTTTGCCTTTGCCTCCCTCTGAGGCTGAGAAAGTGTGACTTGCTCAAGGTCAACCAATGGGTTTCCATGGACAAGCGGAGTTTGAACACTGGTCTCCTGAGTTATAGTCCAATGCTCAAACCATTACACTACCCTGGCTTATACCAGAAACCCATAACATTCCTCAAATTGTCTAAGAACAACCAAAATTGGTCAGATTTGAATCCCCACTTGGCCATGGAATCCAACACCAACCATCTTAGCTGAAGAGGAAGGCAATGGCAAACCCCTTTTGAACAAATCTTGCCAAGAAAACCCAGCAACAGAGGGCCACCATGCAACAACAAAAACAACAGGTTTCTAAATGGGAGTTTCTTCAAGAAAACTCTGTGATGGGGTCATGCTACGTTCCCCGTGAGTTGGAAGCTGCTTGAAGGCACACAACAACAAGCTTTATAAACAGGACATTCCCCATTTTTTTACAATTAAAGCCAAGTTGATGTTGTTGTTTTTCATATACAGAGGACATTATTAACACTAGTTTATGTGTGAATCTTTTCCCTGGCGCACCAGACACTGTGGGTATAGCAAAGCTTTCCAGGATTCTGATGAGGAGAAAATGCATTATCAAAATGGACAGGGTGAGTGCAAAGAGAACTCATGCATGCCATTGCCCAGTTCTAGATCTGTCACTCCTACCCCAGGGATAAACTATAGAAGCATGATGCTGTATCAGAGTTGATGCATTGGTTCAGGTGCTACATGGGAACAATCCAGGAGTCACCACTGCTTATGGCTGAGTCAAGTATTGTGGGTAAAGACCGTGCTCCAGAGATCATGATGAGGAACAACACAAGTAAATAGCAAGCAAGCAGATATCAGTTAACATGGAAAGAAACTTCTTGACAGCACATCCTGCTCAAGAATTGAAATTTCCGGGTTAGTGTGTTACTCTTTTGCAGCAAATAAAAAGGGGTTTTGTGGCATTTCAAAGCAGAGGTGGCACAGAGCAATCCACTGAATACAGGTGCCCACCTCCACAGTGTTTCAACTAGGATTTCCAGATCTCTGGGTCTGTAGACTGTAGAATCCAGAATCAACTAGCCATACTGGCTGATTCTAAAATTTGCAGTCCAAAAAGTAGTTGCACATCTACTTGCATGGCTGCTTCAAGGATTCCTTCTCTTCTGTCCCTTTTAAACCCCAACAGTGAAGTTCCCCGAGTCAAAGTTCTACGTGGAACCACATACCTATGAAGATCCCTGCCAAGCTGTGCATGAGTTCACACGAGAGATTGAAGCCTCCAGGATCAAAATTGAGAAGGTCATCGGATGTGGTGCGTACTCCCCTTTTTCATAGGTGGGTCTCTCCCTGCTTGGTATTCCCAAACTCGGTAAGCAAGACCTAGAGGATGCGGCTTTCTAGGTCAGAAGAAAGCACAAAGAGGAGTTGGGTTGATTTTCAACATCTTGGACAAGCCAAGACTCAATTTCTGCCTTGAGGTCAAGAAACCAGCCTCCTGAAGAGCACTCAACTCTCCACATAGAACAGGGGCAGGGAATCTCTTTGCCTTCCATTTCATATTTATTATTTTATTTTATTTTTATCCTGCCTATCTCCCAAAGTGGGACTCAAGGTAGCTAACATTTTCCATTGTTATGCACTTCAACATTCAGAAGTATCAACCAACATGACTAAGAGCCAAAGAGAAGGGTAGGAGAAAAATACTCAGTGAGGGAAAGATCCCCAACTCTTGAGTTAGGAGATCAAAGATGTAGCCAGTGTTGGAAACTATATCACTAGGAAAAGAGAAAGCCATTGCCAGTTGGTTGAGATCATAAATAGACTAGGAGGATCAAAAGTCCTTCTGGCCATAACGAAGCTTCATACATTGTTTGCAAAGCTTGTAACAGTGGTTAGAGCATTTGTCTTAAAAATTCTAGGGTCAATGTCTTAATGTTCTCATTAGGTAGTAACTCATGTCCCAAACCCTGCAAAGATACCAACATCTTTGCTAATTAGACTCAGCATTAAACTAGATTGGGATAGATTACCTTCCAGATGTTTTGCATAACAACATCCGTCAGCCAATAATTGGGTATTAATGGAACTGTAGTAGAAAATAATTGAAAAGCACTTATTTGCTCCCTGAATAGATATATAATTCCTCACTAATTTTGTTTTCAAAGCAGGCAACAAGTAATTTTAGCAATTTTCTTCCTGCAGTGAGAAAATCTTCATAAATTGGGCAGTTTTCAAAGACTATTCACAGTCCAAGACTTGCTCTGCAGAAAATTCACAGATGGATTTGGGTTTTCTGCACAGAAAATCCTTTTCTCTTGTACCCTTCCCCACATCCTGTGCAAACTTTGCACAGAATAAGTCCTGAACTGTGAAAATTCTCATCAGTTCAGGATCCTCCATGTTACCATTTCCTGACAATTTAGAAACCTGTTTTTCAATGTTTGTGTGTGACTCTTTTTGACTATTCTTTAGCCCCCTAAAGCTAGATCTAGGATTTTGTTAGACTGCACCACTTGTCAAACCTCTTTTTTGGCTATAGAGGCTCAGGCTGATGGGGGCTGGAGCCCAAAACGTTTGGAGGGCCATAGGTTGCCCAACTGTGGATTAGATTGACAAGAGATCTGACCTGGTTGATGGCAGGTTTTTGGAAGAGGCCATAGATTTGTGGTGGAACACATGGTTCCCATGCCTCATCCTCAGCATCTTGCATTAAAAAGAAACTTAGAACTGTATGCCTGATGTCTTGGAGAACCGCTGTTAGAGAGCCACTGTTAGGGTCCAGAGACAGGTGGTCCAGAGACAACGGGGTATGAAGAAGATAGGAAATGAAGGAAAAGCCAGTGAGTATCTTACTGATCCGAACATCCTGATCCTTCTTGCTCTGCAGGAGAGTCAGGAGAGGTGTGTTATGGCCGGCTGAAATTGCCTGGGAAGAGGGAGATGCCCGTGGCGGTCAAGGCTCTGAAGGCTGGCTACACCGAGAAGCAGAGGCGGGACTTTCTGAGCGAAGCCAGCATCATGGCGCAGTTTGACCATCCCAATGTCATCCACCTGGAGGGGGTGGTCACCAAAAGTAGGTGTGAAGCTGGGCTGGCAATGTGGGTGTGCGCCTTAGATTCATCGCTGCGTTCATCTCACTGCTTCGCACAGTTGACAGGCATAATATTAGCATTTGTTAGCATTAGTAAACAGGTGTTGATATTATGCTTTCTTTCTTTTAGCATTGTCACATGTTCAAAGCCAGGGGAAGCTGCTAACACTTCTGACAGAATGGTGGTGAATCCACTCTGGTTTTTAATCAAAATTTGATAGAAGCTATCCAAAGCACTCAACCTTCAGCAAATTCATGACTTCATTGACATGGAAGCCACCAGCAATCATTGTTCAGAGCACATTGCATTAACAACTCTACAAGGTGGTGGAATTCAGAGATACAGCCATGTCATTCTGGAATACCAGAATGCAAATATATCTTGTAGCACCTTTGAGACTAAATGAGTGAATGGAATTGTAGCATAAGCTTCCATAGACTTGGTCTACTTCCTCAGATGCATGGAACAAAGTAGACGAAGTCTACAAAAGCTTATGCTGCGACTTCTTATAAGCTTCCATAGACTTGGTCTACTTCCTCAGATGCATGGAACAACTTCAAAAGCTTATGCTACGACTTCTTCTTACAGTTAGTCTCAAAGGTGCTATGAGATTCCTTTGCATACCAATCCTGCAAGGTTAGGGTTGTTTTTTTATTAGCCAAGTGGCAAATAGAGGCCAACTGAGGCTTGCCCTCAATCCCCTGTCTGCTGCCACTAGTAAATAATAAAACTGACTTACCTTACCTATGCAAAATATCACTTCTCTCTCCTTTGCACATCTGAATTGCATTTTTCCTCCTTGACACCTTGTAAGAAACTACCAAATTTGCTGTCTACTGTGATGCTTTTCATATTGGCAGCTTGGTCTGTAAGGGATTAAAAGCATTGGATTGGGTTTCTTGTGTCTTTTTGAATAACCAGCCTGTTGTTCTGTGCTTTATGAATATTTCTGTGCTTTGCTTCTCAAAGATATGTGCAGACTTACCTTATGAGTGAGTCTTATTACTGACCGGAGCCTGGCTGTTGGATTCTAAGACCCGGAATCTAAAAAGTAGCTGTTCCAATATCTATTGAAAAACTGACCCTCTGTAATTCAGGGTCAGAAGTTAAACCTAAGTTCGCCTCCTGGGAAGGGACCTCATGTTACTAGATCTCATCATCTGACTAAGGTCTGAAGGGTTTGTTTTCTTTCACAAATCCTCCAGGGGAGATTATTAAAATTTCATTGTTAGAAAGAAAAGCAAACCTAGGTGCAGAATATGTTCTGCTCAGCCTGAAAATACTTGCACTCATCTCTGTATAGACCAGGATCCATCCCTGAGCCATTCAACAAATCCAGGTTTGGTTCCTTGAGCTACCATCACATGCCATCCTCTTCCCCAGTAGGTTCCACATTATTCCATAAGGCACTGCTGCCAGATACAAGCACAGAAGCCTGACATCTCCTCTTCCCCAAAATAGTACAAAAGTGTTGCCAAGAGGCGAAAAGTACACCCGGCTGCCCTATGCCTCTCCATTTCATGGAGGTTTAAGCTGCTGCAGAAATTGGGAACTGAAGAATTGTGGCCTGAAGGGAAAAGCTGTCACTTGCTAATTGTCACAGATCAAATGTCTGTTAAAGAGGTGGTTACAGGAGCCAGCACCAAAGTTGGCAACCCACTGGTCTGGGCTGCCCTGCCTTCCAAGCATTGACTTAACCAGGCCACATAGCTGTCTGGCTGGCTGTCAATTGTTTTAAGGCCAAGGGAGAGAGAGGGGGGTATCATTTTCTTTCTCTCCTTTGGATTTTGCCTGGCATTGAGAGAGAGAGATTGAGAAAGAGAGAGAACGCATGTGTCCCTGGCGGCTTGTCCTCTGTTCCTTCCAAGCATCATTAGCAAAATGAGCTGTTGGTTTAGCTTGCAGTTTCCTGCGGCCAGTCATTTGATGGAGATGAAAAAAGTTGCTGCGGGTGGCATCCAACCCTATTTTCAGCTTACTTCCATTTCAATCCGAAAGTCTGTGGCTTGGGCTTTTGGACTCCCTTTTGATCCCTTCTCTCCAGGCCTCTTGCTTTCAGAAGTGCAAGGCCCATTCACATTCACCAGATGGGGCTGCGTTGCATTGAACTGTGAAGAAAAAGGGGTGGGAGAGAGGTTTGGGGAGAATGTTTACAATGCAAAGCGTGATGGCAAATGGGATGCAAATGCCATGCACATGAGACAACAGGAATGACCAAAGAACAACAATTCTGTTTGGCATTTCTCCCCAGAAATGCAACCCACATGTAGTGGGGATTTCTTGGCTGGCCTCCAGATGCACACTCAAAGACACCAGCCTCAAAAAATAACTCCCTGAGCAAAGTGACTTCTCCATTAACTTGACCTCTCTTGTCTCCTGCAGGCAAATTAGTCATGATTGTGACCGAGTACATGGAGAACGGCTCACTGGACTCCTTTCTCCGGGTAAGAGAGAGAGAGAGAGAAAAAGAAAAGACATAGACAAATGGCTCCTTCTCATACATGGTGCATAACTCAGGACAGAGTGAGTGATGGGAACAAGGACATGCAGCTGCCATCTAAGGTTACAGGACAGCATTAAGTCTTCTATGGCTTGCAGAGAGCTTCCCGATGATCCTACCCTACTGCCCCCCATTCAGAAAGCATGTTGCCAAAGTGTGCATACAATACATCTCCTTACTTATCTCCCTCCACCGCCCTTGTCTTTGCTAAATTTGACAGCAGGTTATGCCAATTTGCTATCAAATGGATGCCAGATGAGGGAGGTACTCAATGTGCTCCATCTCTTCCTTCCCTCCCCAAGTAATTTTTCCTTTGGGTCATGGAGTCCTACCTGGAGAAAAACAGCTGGAGGAGGAGGTTGCAAGCAAAAAGATCTAGACCTCATTCCCACTACCTTTTAAACTGAATCATAAATGACCCTGGTTCCCACTTAAATCGAATCACTGAAGCGATTTGGTGAGGTGGGCCATGCACCAGACCTGTGTCTTTTTGATGCTGATTTTTGCTGCATCTTTTTTGATAAACTGATTCCGCGCCAATGTGAACCAGATGTGAATAGGGCAAATTTAAATTTGCCCTTCAACTAGCTGGAGAGGGTCCATTTTGAATGGATTCATGTATGAATTCAAACCATAAGAATATTATTTTAGACAGAAAAATGCGACTGGGGCAAATGTAGTGGGAACCACACTCTGCTGTTGAATCGATCCATTGAGTTGATCACACAGCAAATTATCCATAATTGGGAATGTGGCCCTAGTTTTTCTATCCCCACCACCACCACAAACCCAATATTAATAATAATAATAATAATATAATAATAATAATAATAATAATAATAATTTTTATTTATAGCCCGCCCCTCTGAGCAAGCAATCGGTACAGGTTATAACAAGAGGTTAAAACACAACAGTTAAAATAAACCAATCCCATCCCCACCTCCCACCCCTCCCACTCCCAAAATGTCTCCCAAGATTACAAGCTTCTAGATCCATTGACCTTCTCTCAACTGATGAAGCATCAGGAAATCTCCACAGCTTGGAGCAGAGATGCCAGAATCTAGATTGTTCACTTATCTCATTTATATCTCCACCACACAAACACGAGATGGGAAGCAAACATTAAAGCAATGCAGGAGAATGAAGGCATAGCTTTTCAAATCACACAATTGTTTAGGAGCAACAAGTAACACAGTATAGTTATTTTAAAAGAGGACTGCCAGGTCTTTGGGGGATTTCAAGGCAGGAATTTTTGAAGGTGGTGTTTTTTTTTTCGGTTTTGTTTTTTAGGGGGCAGGTATTTCTTCCTACATATTCCATGTTTGAAAAATGACAAACATTTCCTAACAGGCATTTTTCTAAGAACATTTCCAAAACAACTTGGGATCACTTTGCAAATATCCTGCTCTCCAAAAGTCCCAATTTTGCAGGGTCAGTAATGATTAATCCTGTTGTCCCACTTTTTCAGCTGCTTTTTAAATGTCCCAGTTTCTCTCTCCTCTTCCATCCCCCCCCTTTGTCCATAACCTGTGTCAATTACTTTAACCAAATCCAAATTGCAAAAGTAGTTTACATTCATCAGAAAGGAAGAGGAGAAATGAGAGCTAGAATCATGCCCTTCCCAGTTGGCTCAGGCAAAAGCAAACTGCTGCAGCATCTCTTAGTTTGTGCATCCTGCCTCATTAATTTTGCCATCTTGACCACAATGTGATGTAACTTGGCTGCATGTGTGGTGGTTTTCATTTGCAAAATGTTGCAAAGTATCAAAGCATCAAAAGTAGTCCAGCATTTTGTCTGTGATAGCCACCCAAGCCCCAGAATGATACCACACATTTTGAAGGATGCCAAATGGTGTCCAGGCTGCCAACACAGTTCTTGCCTATTGCAGCAGGAGCTGAAGCACACACAAAATAGATGCCATACTACTGCCACCTGGTAAACCCCATCCCTGAGAATGCATGGGAGATTTTCTCTTCCCACTGGAGAAATTAAAGAGGTTCTTCTTTCTCCAGAAACATGATGGGCAATTCACAGTCCTCCAGCTGGTCGTCATGCTGAGGGGCATCAGTGCTGGCATGCGCTATCTCTCAGACCTGGGCTATGTACACCGTGACTTGGCAGCACGCAACATCCTGGTCAACGGCAACCTAGTTTGCAAAGTCTCCGACTTTGGACTTTCACGGATCTTGGAGAACAATCCTGAGGCTGCTTATACCACAACGGTAATTTCCATGTGATGGCATGGCAGGTTTCCAGGCTAGCGACTGAAGAGGGATGGCAATGCTAAACATTTGGGAGGTTCTCTAACCGTTTCAGACATATGAAAATTTCCTGACTTTCCCAGAAACTTTCAGGAAGTGCAGTAATCTGCCTGAATTCCCTTTGCTCTGTACAATTATAGGTGTTTCATACCAATTTAACTACTGTGGTTCCCAGGAGTTAGCTGAGAAAGATCAGAAGTACTGATCTAGTCCCAGATTCAGTGAAGGGATGGTTCCCCCATCACTACTGTATATATATGCCATTCTTTATTTCCCTGCTAGCCCAAAATAGGAAAATATATATATGCAAAAGCTGTTCTCTCCACACCTAGCCACTACAGGAATATTGTCCCATCTTGACCCATCATGAGACAACGTAGCCTGGATTTCTGAGATTCATGGTCCATCTTTGCAGAGTCTGGTGGGCTCCTTCTCTCAAAGAAAGGTGGCCTGCATATCATTGGTGAAAATTTTGTCTTACAGGGTGGGAAGATCCCTGTTCGGTGGACAGCACCTGAAGCCATCACATATCGAAAGTTCTCATCAGCCAGCGATGTGTGGAGCTATGGCATCGTCATGTGGGAAGTTCTGGCATACGGGGAGCGTCCGTATTGGAACATGACTAACCGGGATGTAAGAAAAGCAGATGTACAGTTTGAAGTCAAAGACTTTCATTGCCCAGCATCCATAGTTTTCTGTGGGTTTTTCAGGCTGTGCAGCCATGATATGGAAGAATTTATTCCTGACCTTTAACCTGCAACTGCAGCTGGCATCTTCAGAGATCTTCTGAAGATCTTCTGAAGTGGCAACCACAGTCACAGGTGAAATGTCAGGAATAAATTCTTCCAGAAAGCAGCCTCAAAAACCCTCAGAAAATCAAAGCAGATGTTCCTTCCATGTGTGTAATCTATTTAATGGAGTTTTCCCATGTTAGGATTTGGCTGGGGAAATTTAGTGGTGATATTGGTCAACATTATGGATAAGGCTTTTCCTGAGATATACAGCGGAAAACAGGTCCACGATCTTCTTCTAGGGCATCTTGAGTAAACCAGTGTCTTTCTTACCTCTCCATCCCTGCACTCAACATAAGAAACTGTTTTATACTTAGTCTATCTAGTCCAGATTTCCCAAGGAGTTGTTTTCCATGAGTCAAGAAGTCTTACCCAGCCCTGCTAGGAGGCATGGATGTAAATCCTCTATTTTATCCCCATATGCAAGGCTGAGTATTTGAAGTAGTTTTCTCCTTGCTGTCAGATAAAACAAATGTTGTGTTCTGACTCATGGCGACCCTAAGACAACCATATCACAGAGTTTTGTCAGCAAGATTTTTTTCAGAGGATTTTTCCTTTGCATTCCTTTGAAGCTGAGAGAGTGTGACTTGCCTATGGTCACCAAGTGGGTTTCCATGGCTGATTGGAACCCTGGTTTCCAGGGCTGTAGTCCAGTGCTCAAACCACTACACCCCACAGGCTCTCTAAGAGGGAAATTAGCTTTACAAAATAAGGTAAAAAGAGGTCAAGGAGGAGGAGGTGTGCAGAGCAAACATATACTAGATCCAATCAAGTGAACACCAGATCCAGTCAAGTTAATCCTAGATCTAATCAAATGAAGAGAAGATCTAATCAGGGCAAGCGCAGCCTGCTCCTGACTAGCAGACACTGGTGATGAATTATACACACAGCAAAATCAATACTGCAAATAAGCGCCTAAAGAGAGACAATTGCTTTCCGCAGGGAGCTAAACGTTCCCAGGATTTGTTGAGTCCACAGTGTCAAAATTTGTTAGTTCTTGCAGTGCCAGAGGACCTTTGGTGGCTTTTGCTGAAACAGATTGACACAGCGGTCTCTTGGGAATGCGTCACAAACATCCGGCCGTTACCAATTGGGGAAGACGCGAGTTCAAGGCACTGAGCAATAGAAGGGAAGGCCAGAGGGCAAATGCTTTCACATCCATTAGCAGATGGAGAGTTGGGTCTTTGTAGCTTTCTTGGCCCTGAATCTCTGAACAGCTTGGGGAAAGTTCTGGCTGGGAACTAGGGCTCGTAGGACTTTATTCCACCAGCCTGCTGTCCTGTCACAATTGCACTAGTTTAAGAATGGAAACATGTCAGTTTGGCATCATTTATTATCACATCTTCTCCCACTATAGTGCTTTGGCAATCCATGGTCACGTAATCTGTTTTCCGCACTGCCAAATGCCACCTTCTGGGGAAAGGGTGAGAACAGGTGATCGCAGCTGCCAACTGCCTCCCAAAGTCAGCAGCCGCCTTCGGAAGGCAGTTGGCAGCTGCAATTGCTACTCTTACCTCCTCTCAAAGTATGAGGCTGCTGTGCACACATTTACACAGCAGCTTGATTCAAATGCTTGTGGGTGCCAACAACTTCCCAACACTGGCCGCTGTGTGAATGTGCACACAGAAACTGGCTTTGGAAAGCTGTTGGCTGCCATGATCATTGCAAGGAGGAGAGAGGAGAGGAGAAGAAGACCAGAATTAGAAACACTCACACCAAGAGATTGCCTGAGAAGTGGAACTGCAGCAGAAGGGACCTATCATAAAAGGCAGTCATGGAATAGCAGCAAGATTAAGAGCCTATTGACAGGTTTTGTCCATCAGTGAAAAGGGGCACAACAGCAACAAATGGAAATGCAAGGCAGCAGCACGATAGACATGATGTTGTATGATAAGTATCAGAAAGATACTTTTCTCCTATTAGAATATAGAGTCATAGAATCATGGAGTTAGAAGAGACCCCAAGGGACATCCAGTCCAACAATGTTCTGCCCTGCAGGAACTCTGAATCAAAGTATACCCAACAGCCTCTGTTTAAAGACCTCCAAGGAGGGAGACTCAACCACTCTCCCATTTAAAATCCACATGTTAAAATCGCATGTTAAAATCCCATTTTTTTAGCTTGTGTGATAAAGTCCTTAGAATGTCCAAAGCAGAACAGGGGTTTGTTGACCATCCCTTTTCTGACTTTTCCCTGGGCTTCTCTTGGCTTCTTAATGGCAGAGGACGGAGGTAGAACAAGGTGGCCTGCTGGATCTAATTCCAAAGAGTGATTCTTGTATTAATGAATGCAACTTTTGCAGGTCATCCAGTCTGTGGAGGAGGGTTATCGGTTGCCTGCCCCCATGGGCTGCCCCACTGCCCTACATCAACTCATGCTGGACTGCTGGCAGAAGGACTGCAATGAGAGGCCACGCTTCTCCCATATCGTCAGCATTTTGGACAAGCTCATCCGCAACCCACAGAACCTGAAGTGTACAGCCACGGTCAACCGGTATGTCAACTTGTGGGGGATTTGGTCACATGAGAAGGAGAAATCTTCTCTACATCTGACCTGGCAACCCATCTTTTTTTAAGGGGGGGAGTTGGGAATGGGATTGGATATTTTAATTGTGATGTTTTAACTTCTCTTGTACCCGATTGCCTGATCAGAGGGGCAGGCTAGAAATAAGAAAATATTATTATTATTATTATTATTATTATTATTATTATCCAGACTTGTGTTGGCACTGTGTGCAGCAGTACTTTCAGGGGCAGGACATGGCCACAATGGGTGGGACTAACATGAACAAGTGTGGATCAAAGCTGCCTGGTGGATTACCATTTGGCCACCTCTGAGTGAATCATACAATCCTAAAATTTTAGAGTTGGAAGAGACCCCAAGGGCCATCCAGCCCAACCCCATGCCATTTGGAAAGGCACAATCCATGCACTTCTGGCAGAAGGACATTGAGCCTCTGTTTTGCAATATACCCCCAAAAAGGAGACTCTGCCACTCTCCAGAGCAGCATATTCCATTGTCTAACAGCTCTTCCCATAAATTCCCCCCCCCCCCCTAATATTTAGATGGGAATCTTTTTTTCTTTACTTTGAATGCATTGCTCTGCATCCAAGTCTCTGGAGCAGCAGAAAACAACCTTGGGTTGAAATCAGAACAAAAGAAATTCCACCTAAAGTTGGAGAAGATTTCTTAATTATTGAAAAGTGTTTGTATCTACAGAATAGATACCCTCAGAGGGTGGCAGACTCTTCTTCTTTGAAGATGTTTAGATACAGGTTGAATGGCCATCTCTTGGGAGTCATCCAGCTGTATTTTTCTGCACGACAGCAGCTGGACTAAACAATTCTTGTGGCCCCTTCCAAATTCTGTGATTTTAAGAATATAAAAATCAATAGCATTGACCCCTTGTTCCCCTCATTAATTCATTGCATGTAATAGATATTACAGCAATTAATAATTTCCAAGCACTACTCTTTATCCCAATTTGCTTTTTAACACTGATGTTTTTGCTGTTTAAAAAAAACAACAACAGAAGGGTGGACAGTTGGGTGTTCATCCTGATACTCAATTGGGCCATTTGAAAATGTTTCAAAAATTCTCACATACCCTTAAGGGAAATTTCTGAGTAATTAGAAATTAAAAGTCATACCTAATACCAAATGTAGCCAACAATTTACCCATTACAAACATTAATATGTTCAAGCGGTGATGCTTGTATGCCTAGCCTCCATGTAGCCTAGCCTCCAAGCCTCAGTATTTTGTTAGAGATGGTATGAATTAAGCTTAAGTTCCCAAGACAGTGTGGAATGTGTAGTTCTAATAAAGCAAACAAAGTGGCAGACCTGGTTGAGAATCACATGGTTTCCATTGTGCTTGA
Organism: Urosaurus nigricauda; assembly: GCA_034509955.1. NCBI lineage: Eukaryota > Metazoa > Chordata > Lepidosauria > Squamata > Phrynosomatidae > Urosaurus > Urosaurus nigricauda. The sequence continues at coordinate 2,140,057 of JAOEGL010000008.1, read as the reverse complement.
GTAGCAAAATGAGCAGTGAATGAAGGAGAAGTGATTGGCTAGACAAGCAGCAGAGTTTGCTGGCTCAGATATGGAAGAACAAATTTTCAGGCCATTGGGATCTTCTTGATTCTCAGCAAAGAAGTCACTTTCCACTTTCCACTCACCTCTCCATTCTATGCTCCTTCTTTTGGGTTCACAGATTCACCCAAACACTGTCAGAGCGAGGCTGCATCGATTTTACCAGCTGCTCTACTGTGGAAGACTGGCTGGACTCCATTCGGCTGGGCCAATATCAGGACAACTTTGCTATGGCTGGCTACTCATCACTTGGCATGGTGATGCGGATGAATATTGAGTAAGTGCAAACAGAGAGCCTTGGCTAAAGTTGGTCAAAGTAACAGGTTGTTGACATCAACTCCAAATCCTTAGGCTTTATTGGTGAAAGCATAGCTATGGAACTGATCATAGCTGTTGATTCAATAGGTCAAACTATTTGAGACTGACAGGTGGGTTTAAGCAATCTGGGCAGTGTCTCCAACATAGACTGGAATATATTCCTCCCCATTGACTTGAACAAATGGCAATGTCCTGTTAAAGATATGGGAAGAAATAAAGATATTAGGCAAGTTTACCATAAAGTTGTGAGAAATTTTGAACCTGTCCATTGGTCCCCTACCTGGGACTTGCAGTTTGGCGAGGCATCGGATCTCTCAGATGGAGAAGACTAAATACCTAAAAATCTGTAATCCAGAATTCCATAGTATTGAGCCACGGCAGTTAAAGCAGTGTTAGAATGCATTATTTCTGCAAATTGAGGCCATTAAAATGTTCTGAAGAACTCCAGCTACTGATGGTTGAACTCACTTCACCTCAGTTCAAGCATTCACTCAGTCTTTATACAGCTTTCTCAACAAACTCTTTGGAAAATTAAAATTATTAAAATTGGCACCTTTTCCCAAGAGTTCTCATTGAACTCATAATGTTTACTACAGCACTGTGTCATATTGCTTCATTGGGGTGTATGGAATCATAGTTTAATCACAGTTTCAAAACATTACAAAAATAATATTAAAATTAAAAGTATATTGCTCAGATTTTTTAGTTAAAGATTCTAGTCCATACATTCTGAATGTTGCTTGAGAGGAACATTTGAAAAATCTCATTTTATACTGCAAGAGGAAACTTGCAGGCATGACTTTAGTGGTCAAAAGTGCAGGAGAAATCGTTATGGTTTCACAGATGTGGGAGCCTCTCATGGTCTTGAAAGGATTACATTACTGCATGAAGAATATTGAAGAATAGTCAGAAACTGAGCTGAACTTTTCACTTTGCAGTTAAGCATTCAAGGGATCGGATTGGTCACTCACTAGCCAGAAATTCATATGGACGGACATTCCTTTTCTCTCCCTCCATCTTACTCAAGCTGTGGTAAAAGCAGAAATAAGTTTTTACTAAGGATGCATTTACACTGTAGAACTAAAGCAGCTAGTATAACTTTTACTTCCATGGTCCCATCCTACAGAATCCTGGGATTTGTAGTTTGGTGATGCTCCAGTACTCTTTTGCAGAGAAGTTTAAAGACCTTCTAAAATTACAAATCTCAGGAATCCATAGGATGCACCTACAGCACTTACAGTGGTGTCAAACTTCATTAGGGTTGCTTTAAGGTTGCCATAAGTCAGAAATGACGTGAAGGCACACAACAACAACAACAACAACAACAACAACAACAACAACAGCGACAACAAGCATAATAATAACATTTATTGATATCATCCTTTTCACCAAAGGGCAGAACATTGGATGTATTATCCACAAAAGCAGAACCAGATTCTGAAAAGCTTGCCATCTTCTTTCTTCAGTTAATTATACCCTAATTCACATGTTCCCAAACGTTGCTCATCCACATGTTTTGGACTTCAGCTCCCAGAATTCCTGACCGTTGGCCAAGCTGGCTATGGCTTCTGAGAGATCAAGTCCAAAACACCCGGAAGACCAAAGTTTGGGAATCACTGCCTTAACTCCTTCTCCTATTTTTCCTTCCACAGGGATGTGCAGAGTTTGGGCATCAGCTTGACAGGGCACCAGAGGAAAATCCTGACCAGCATCCAGATCATGAGGTCTCAGCTGCTCAACACCATGGGCTCCCGAAGGCACCTCTGATGAACCTCCTTTCTCAGCCCTAGATACTTCTATGCCCACTTGGCTCCTTCCCTTGGTTTCACTCAGGTGAACCCTCTTGAGGAAGAATCTCAGTGATGGGAGGCTGCATGTTCACAATGGGAGCAATAGGATCTTGCTACCCAAGAGGACCTGCTGCTGCAATGTGAGGTACAGCTAAACCCCACCATCAGAAATGGGGAAGACTGCACACTGCAAAGACTCATTGTTATGGTGGACTGCATAGGCACTGTAGCATAGGCATGGTACTCAGTTTGGACTTTGCTTGAAGATGGGGGCAGAGATCCATGAGTTGGTGGTGGCCCCCTTCTGCCACACATGGTGCTTAATTTGTTCTAAAAGAGTTGGGACAGACCGGTCTAGTCAGGGTATATGCTAAGCATTGGCAGGCTTCTCCTGCCACCACACTGCAATAAACTCTGAGAAGCACCCTAAGGGTGCACCCTTTGGGGGTGAGAGCTGGGTTTCCCCCTCCCCAGGAACATCTCAAAGAAATAAGGGCAAACCAAGAAGACACCTTTAGCAAAGTGAAATGAAAGTTGGACAGGTTCCTTTGGAAGTGGACAATGACCCCTGCAGGAAGCCAAGCAACCCTTTCAGTCAACCAGCAATCTGCACTTTCTCATCTGAAGCTTCATAGCTGGGGCTCCAGGACTTTGGGGGCACAAACTCAGGTCTCCTTCCAGCTCACCACCTCCTGCTGCAAGAAATAATTCTGGTTGGGAACCAGTCCTTCCTCCAGCTCTAAGCAAAGTTGGTCCTTTGTTCTTCCACTGCTACTAAACACTAGGACCTTCACCTACACAATTAGTCTAATACCCTCAAAATGCTGGTCCTCTCCTGGAAAGAGCTGGACGCAGCTTCTCATGCCAACAAGGGTTCCATCCTGAGAGCACAGTTATATTCTTGTTCTTTCTGTTGCAGAAGGGAGTCAGGGAGGGAGGCTTCTTTGGTCCCCTTGACAAGTCCAAGTGGCTGCCATGGACCTAACACAAGTTTGGGTCTCAGTAATCCAGGTATGGTGCTGGGGGTGTCTTCCATCATCTTTTGGAAAGGGACTAGACGCAGTGATGGCAAACCTCAATGGCATTCCTGCACCAGGTGTCTCCCGGTGCTGTGGGGTGGGATTTCTGGGGCAGGACTTCCCCGAAGACAGTTTAAGGTACAGGAGGCCAGAGGAAGAGGTGCCTGCCTGTTCCTCCTCTCCCCTCACTCTCTCCCTGGAGACAGTTATAGGCATAGGAGGGTGGGAGAAGAGGAGAAATAGGTGTGTGCTGTTTCGCCTCTTCCCCCATCCTCCTGTGGTTTCAACTATCTCCGTGTGCCCTTAGAGATAGCTTCCTGTGCCAGAGAGGGCTCGTGCCATAAGTTTGCCGCCGTGGGACTAGAGACTTCCAAGATATGAAGTAAAGGCATAAGACAAAGTATGAAAGACCCTCCAACCTCAGAACTCCTTTGCCCTGTAAATAGGATTGTGTAGCGCAGTCCAAATGGTTCCCCCTTCTTTCTTTCTCCTACTCTGAAGAAGCAAAAATGGACTCCAAGCTCAGCATCCCTTCCTCTTTCCTATCAACATGGGAGGCTCAAGGGGTTAGTCCTGTATTGGATGCACCCTTCCTTGGTCCCTGGCCCAAAAATCTGATTGTTGTGTTTCTTTACCTCTTTACTGCCAACCAGATGCCTCCATTGAAGACTCCTACGGCAGGGGACAAAAATCAGCACCCTCCAGTGCTAATTTTGGACATCATTGTTCATTGTCCCCAATTAAATTATTGGTGGTAACTAGTCTGAGAAATATCCAATGTGCACAAGAGCTGTTGCCAATTGAAGTAGAAAGGGCTGGATTAAAGCAGGCTAGCAGTCAAGGGATATTTTCTCTGTCTCTCTGGATTGGGGACCTGGGTTGGAGAGGTTTGTGATCCATTCTAATGCAATAAATATGGCTAGGAATAGCCATCTCTGCAGGGCAAACACCACCTCGCATTTACTCTCCAGTTGTATAGCAGAAACATGTATTTTTTTTTCTTCCTATGGAAGCTGTCTTTCTTTGTGAAGTAGGGAAAGATGCAATACTTTCTTTTAAAATGTACATTGGATACTGGATGAAGGGGGAGTAGCAGACTCCCCCAGGCCTCCTGCAAATAATCCAGGCTTTTTGGAAGTCAGGGTTTGTTTGTTGTTGTGTTTTAATAGAAGTGACCTTCCCCCCAAAAAGAAGGGAGGAAGATGGTTAGGGTTTAATGGCGGGTTGCAGACATTGCTTCCCAGAATGGGTGCCCAAGGAGGCAGGAATAGAGGAAAGAAAAGGCTCCTGGTAAGTTGCCACAAGGAGATCTTTGGATGTTTTCTCTGTGGATCATCTTTGCTTCTGTTTCTGCTTCTGAAGTTCTCCTGTTTCTGCAGAGAATAAAACTCTTGTATTCACCACCCGCCTCTTTGCTTCTTATTGCTCTGGGTCTGCATTTGCGAAACAGGATCTGGCCTCAGTCTTTCTCATGATCAATAGAAGACAGGACCACAAATGTATCTCCCCATAACTGGATGCATAATGATGGTATCAATACTGAGATCCAGTGTTGTCTTCTAGAGGTTTGAGCACTGCTGCAATAATTTCACATCTGGCTGCAGGGACATAACCAGACACTTCTATGGAGTTTATCACATAAAGGTGATCGAGAGTTTATCCCATGAATATCCCAGAAAAAAATTGTAATTACACCTGACGATCTCACATGATGTTGCACAAAACCCGCCATTAAAGTGGTCACAAAGAAGCATTAATGCGCATCTTTTTTCCTTTAGGGATCTCAGCGACAATGCATTTCTGATATCACTATATTTGTGCAATTGCTTGTGATAATAATTCATGAAATTACTCACCATTTATGTTTCATTTGCGGGATGCTTTAAATGTGCTTTGATCTCTCTATAATGCCGAAATCAGCCCCAGTGTGATAAACTTCTATCAATCCTGCTTGTTTGACACTAAGCTCAGAAAGGCTGTGCAAAAGAACTTCAGTTTGTGTTCAGTAAGAAGAGGATTCTTATATGGGTCAGTCTAGGATAGGTTTCCACGCAGACATACCATGGCAAGCTGAACCATATGGGTTTGCAGCCACTGTCTTGAAATTGCAAATAAATTAAAACCTCTTAAATCCAACCATCCAACACAGCATAGCAAATAGCAGGGCATCACCTCATTTTTGCAGAAATTTCATCCAAGTTTACCCAGAAATCATTAAACGTGTGCACCACATGGCAAAAACCATAACATAAATTGACTTATTTCTGGGCAAATGATCACTGAACTTTGCTGTATGTGAGTGGATAAACAGTGTTGAAGAAAGAGAATAGGTTAATATGGAAGTACCAATTTTTTCCTGACCCCTTCCCTTGTATTACTAGGACAGGAAGAAAGCATTTAAAAGACTATTGCTTTAGAGAGAAAGAGAGAGAGAGAGATCTTCCAATATCTAGCAGAATGCAATCAGGATAACAAAAAGGCAAGCATGCAAGGACATAATCTGCGTTGTTATGTGTGGTATGAAGAAAATGGAATACTAGAATCCAGTGGGTTCCCCAACTACTACAATCCAGATGGATCATTCAAGGAAGTTGAATGGAAGAAGACTGTGGATAGAATATAAATAAATAAATAAATAAATAAATCTTCATACAATGTATAATTATGGAATTTAGTTTCATGACTTGTAGTGATGGCTACCAGTAGTTCAGCAATTGACATACTGTATCATGTACTCTCATTGCTGTATTACCCATTAAATGCTCAGCAGTTATCCAGCAAGTGAAGTTATCCAGTGCAACCCCCACCTCCCTCACCCTCTCATGACTCCAAAGCTCTTTGACAGCAGAAGCTAAATATCTCACAAAACTATGGACCCCAGAATCCCACAGCACTGAGCCCTGACAGTTAAAGCGGTGTCAACCTGCATTCTTTCTACAGTGCAGATGCATTCTTTGTCATCACCCTTTCATTACTGCTGCTCCCTACAATCCTAATACCTCCAGGTCAATCCTGTCCACAGACCTTGTCCCATTGCCCTGGTATCATAGGTGGCTATCTTTCATTTTCCCCTCCTGTCAGCACTGTCTGGCCCCTTCCTCTCTCTGTGTGTATGCATTTTTGTTAAATTCAACACCTTTCCTTGTTTTCTGATCAGGCAGAAGACGATTAATAAAAGATGAAACTCCTCGGGTGCAGGTGTCTCTAGCAATTTCAGAGCGAGGCGGTGAGGGGTTTTGTAGTGGGAGCCGAAGAGTGGGTGCTGCACTCCGCATACCAACTGCTAGCAACCCACTTCAAATGGGCTGGAGCACATGCGCAGCCCTTTGATGTGGATCCCCTCCCCTCTGGCTGGCAGCCGAAGAATGGAGTGCCCATTGGAGAAAGGGGGATGAACAAATCTAGAGAAGTGGTCAAAGCAGCTGAGGATGTTGAGTGGGCTCCCTAGAGAAAGAGCTACCTTCTCCCAGGCTCATTGACCAAACCCGCATCTACAAACTTGCAAACTACCTGACATGAATGCCAAGCAGGACTCCATTGGATGGGCTGAATACGGGAAAGATGTACATGTTCAAACATATTTTTAGATAACAGAATGCAACCCAATGTATCTTGCGTACCTCAAAGAGCCAAGATTTCATTGTAAGCACCATATATACTCGACTATAAGCCGAACTCATGTATAAGTTGAGGACAGGTTTTGGGGCCAAAATTATGGATTTTGATACCCGCGGATAAGCCGAGGGTGAAATTTAGGGCCATGTAACAAAGGATATAAAGGATGAAGGAAAGGAAAACAATGCCAAAGAACATAGAAAATTCTGGCAGGCATAACTGCTTATATTAAAGACTGAATGGATGAGAGAATGGAGGGGGTATCAGTGCTTCCATGATAGATTATCAGGGAATTGTTTCTTTTTAAAAATAAGAGTTAAAGTACAGTGCTTAGATTCGACCGTGGATAAATTGGCCCAGTTTTTTGGGACAGTTTTCTGACCAAAATATCTACAAGTATATACAGTAGTTCATCAGACAGTACAGATTGCATCTATTCAATTGCTATGGGGAGGTTGATTCAGTCTTGTTTGCATGGTCCAGAATACTCTGGGAGCAGCCTGGAGTATCCTATCCCTGAAGTTGCCCCGACCTGCCCCTGTTACCTGGGGCTCTCCATTCCATTTACTTGGCATTCAGGAGAAGTAGTATACTTCTGTTGTCATATATTTGACATCCTAGTGTGGATGATTTTTTAAAATATCACTCCCTCTGAGGTGTCACCCAGTGTGGTCCGCACTACCTACATTCCCTAGTAATACCCATACATAGGAGGATTCCAGAACAAAACCTGGCCTCTGGATTCATTGCATTTGCTCATTCCTACTCAAAAATACCCAAATGTTGTACCATTCTGTGCTGTTTTCTCATCCCACTGAAAACCATCTCTGCATTTGAAGTCTTTCAACGGCAACATGCATATTGATTTAGATATAAGTTCCACCCAAATCACTGGCTGCTTTTGGTTTATTTCAGCTGCCCCATTTAGGTCACAGAAAGAGGTGTGGGTTTGCATCCAACAGTAAATCAAGGATGGGCAATTTTGGGGTATTTTTTGACTCTCTGGGAGAGACCTTGAAGGATCACCAATCTGTGAAACCCCCACTTACAAAAAAGGGAAGGGAGGGAGGAAGGGAAGGGAGGGAGGGACAATGTTTTGCAGATTTTTTTTTTTTGTGAGTTTTTTGGGCTATGGGGCTTGAAGAGAAAAACTCGAAGACTTTTTTCCTGATGTTTCACCAGCTACTGTGGCTGGCATCTTCAGAGAATGCTGGCATGGAAGACAGTGGGCCTCCAAACCATGGTTTGTCTGCAAACCATAGCCTTCTATGGTGTATTTTTCACAGATTTCCCCCCCATCTTGCAGAATTCTTGGTGCCTCTCCAGCTGTCCTTCTCCAGTGTCTTTTCCACCCCTTTATAGCCTAGGTTTTCAAGCCCGCCTCCCTGTTGCTGCTTTTTATTGTTGTAATTTGTTTTATTTTATGTTTTTAATTATTTAGTGGTTTAATTCTCTTTTTAAGGGGGGGGCGGTGAGGGAAGGGATGGGACGTTTTAAATGATATTGTTTTAATCTTTTTGTTATAATCTGTGCCATTTGCCTGTTCAGAGGGGCGGGCTAGAAATGTATTATTATTATTATTATTATTATTATTATTTATTACAGTGGTCCCCCGGGATACGAATCCCTTGGGATCCAAAATCCCCGGGACCCGAAACTGCAACCCGGATGCTTTAAAACAGTGTGCTTCCGGTGCGCTGTGCAATTGTTAAAGCGGTCCCCCAGGTTGCGAATGACTTCTGGGTTACGAAGGTAATCCCGGAACAGATTACCTTCGTAACCCGGGGGACCACTTTATTTGAAAGATCCCATCCTCCTTTAAATAACATCACTTTCTGTTTTCAAAAAAGGGGTCTCCTGGGCAAAATTGCCTTCTCCACCATTAGAGGATGTTGGGAAGAATTTGGGATGGCTGTTTATTTTTTAAAAAGGGGGGGGGGCTGGATCCAAGGGCACACATTGTCCATGGGGCCTTTGGTGGTACTTGGTAAACTGATATTTCAGATACATGAAGGCATACAGACTGAGATACAGCCTGGGTGGAATCCTGTTAATTAGTCCCAACTAGACTAGACTCACTCAATAAACATTGCTCAATCCAATTGATTCATTGGCTTTACTCTAGACAGTATTGAGGTTTGTGTCTCTACTGCATGACCGGAATGGCATTCGTATTTGAGTCTGAGATTGTTCAGCTGTCTGCTGTTGCATTCCTTCAATACATTCCCTCTCTTCTGATTCAGCATCATTCTTCTTTCCTAGAATGATTCCATCCAATCAGGGATTAGAAGTGAGACAGGATGATGCCACAACAGTGGCGTCAGAAGAGTTGGTGTCACCTTGGTGCAGAAACTCATGCTATCATTGCTTTAGCACATCTCCCAAGCAACCCTCTTCACCAGTCAGCCCACCTCTGTGATGATTGTTGGGCAAAGCAGCTAGCTCCCAGCAGCCTGTTCTTTCTGAGTTTGGCAGCAGTGCCAGACCAAGCAAGTGCCACCAATGGGTGGGGTGGTGCATTCCTTCCAGGTCTGGCATGGCTGCTTGCTGGAAAGCAGAACTGATGAAGTGGCCAAGCCACTGACTCCTGGAAGCCCTTTCTTTTTATATATGAATCATGGAATCATAGAGTTGGAAGAAGCCACAAGGGCCATCCAGTCCAACTCCCTGCCATGCAGGATATCTCAATCAAAGAATACTCAACAGATGGCCATACAGCCTCTGTTGAAAGACTTCCGAGGAAGGAGACTCCACCACTCTCCGAGGAAGTGTGTTCCACTGTTGAACAACCCTTACTCTCAGGAAGTTCCTCCTAAATTTTAGGTGAAATCCTATTCTCTAGAGCAGCAGAAAACGAGCTTGCGCCCTCCTCAATGTGACATCCCCACTATGGTCATCTGCCTGTGTAGTAGCCATGTCAAACCCAGAAAATACTGCCAATGAGGGGACAAAGCTTCTGCCTTGCTAGCAGTTCATTTCATTGGAGAGCAACCATCATACCAGGGAGTTTGCCCCTTTTCTAGGTGTCACCCGGTGCGGTTCGCAACCCCCTAATGACCTGTGTCACAGTACTACAAATTCAATCAGACCTGTCTGGGTGATGATACCATCAGGAGCAAGTAAACCTGGCAGGACACCACTGCTCCTGGACATCTCACAGAGGAGGTCATCGCTGATTGAATAATTGATCATAGAATCATAGAATCATAGAATCATAGAGTTGGAAGAGACCACAAGGACCATCCAGTCCAACCCCATTCTGCTATGCAGAACTCACAATCAAAGCATCCCTGACAGTTGGACATCCAGCCTCTGTTTAAGAGCCTCCTGAGAAAGGGAGTGATGGTGCAGTGTGCTACTTTTTGCCACTTTCAACACCTCTGAAATATCACAAAGTGGTCCATAAGACTTACCTTTTGCACAACCATACATTTTCTTTTCTTTTCTTTTTAAAAAAGACAGGTGGTTCAAGCTTGTGTGTCTCTACTTCCAACCCTGCAAGGTAAGACATGTTGCAAGAAACCTTTTGCTTATTCCTCAGAGGTAGCAGTTCCACTATTGGATTTGTAGTAACTCTTGTTGCATCACAGACGTGCGAGAATTCAGGCCTACACATTCACAGATGAGAAACTGCTTTTCAGACCTTCCTTTACATTTCCTAAACAGACAATGCAAACCATCATTTCAAAAGTGAGTCAAATCAGAACTTGCAATCTGTTTTCTGAGCTCCCCAAGACTACTGAATTTTTTTAGTATGATGGTCTGAAAAACAAAGGCTGGTTGCCAGCTCTAGTTGCAATGGAGAATCTGCCCTGGGGTTTGAATCCAAACATGAACAGAGTTCTCCCATGTGTGGAAGCTCATCCCCCAAACAGATTCAATACCTTGAATAGCTCCTTTCAAATTAGAGCTAAAGCTGAGCACAGATTCCCTGCTCCTTTAATTCTGGAGCCATCAGCTCCGACTGCTGAACAAGGAAAGTCCATCTATGGAATGCATCAAAGAAGCCTTTTAATAAAAACCCACACAAGCCACAAGAGCACAAAAAAGGACTCAGGGATGGGGAAATGGGAAGAGGTCTCATTTAACTCTCTATTTAACCCCTTGGCTATTAGTCTGCGATGCCGTAAAGTCCTCTGGGATCCCCTCCCACCAAGCGTTTCATGCCAGGCCGGCCTGCTTTCTGCCTCGCCATGCACTACTCTGGCATCAGCTGCGTCTGACTCAGAGCAATCCCAGCACGCTATCGCTGCTGCGTGAGCTTTAACCGAGGTGACAAGGAGGGAATGGAATCCATCCACACACCAGCCAGGCACGAAAACCTTGGCACGGAAACATGCAAACAGATCAATGCCTCCCGCTGTGCAGGGCCTTCTTTGCTCTCTCTTCCGTGTGGACGGAAGAGCTCTCTGTTTTCTGCCTTGCGCTCGGCTCATCCTGAGATGGGGTCACCAGCAAAGCAGGCTGCCTTACAAGAGCCAGGATGATATGGCTGGTCCGGTTTCCGGATGGGATCCGGCACGTTAAGAATCCACCATTGTGCATGCAGGACAATAAAGCTAGAAGGGATCCCCAAAGTTCATACAGTCCAACCCATTGCTGATGCAGGAAATTCGGTGCCACAGACCCATCTTGGCCTTTGTTGGAAATCTCTAACCAGGGAGTACTGTATATACTCATGTATAAGTCTAGAAATTTTAGTAAAAAAAAAAAATGCCCCCCCCAAAACAGAGTCGACTTATCTATGGGTCAATGTAAGTACTGTACTTTAATTTTTATATAAAAAAGGAACCATCCTCTGTGAAAGGCAGGAGTATAATTTGTCCTGGAAGCACTAACCCCCCTCTACTCCCTCATCCATCCTACCTTTAGTGTGAGCAAAAACAGTTATGCCTTTTTCTGTAAGTTTTTTGGCATCATTCCCATTTTCATTTAAACCCTTTATTTCATGCTCCTAAATTTTACCCTTGACTTATCTATGGGTCACATCAAATTCCCTAACTTTGGCCTCCAAATGTGTCCTTGACTTATACATGAAGTCGACTTATAGTCGGGTATATATAATATTCATTACATTCCAGAGCCATCTGGTCTTACACTGAGCAGCACATAGTATCCTTAGGGCTTTCTTTGTGACGTTTACATAATCTTTAATGTTTATGGAACCACAAAAATCATAAAATCGTAGAGCCATTAGGCACACCAAACATCACTGATGGATGATGATCCCATTTCATTTCAAAGACCTCCAATGAAAGAGAGCCCACCACTCTCAGAGACTGCCCATTCCAAACCCAGAAACATTAGTTCTTCCTAATAATACTTTGTTGGATTTTTGTTATAATTCTTGCTAACTGCTTTGGAGTTGACTTTGACTCATGGTGACCCTGTGAATGAGACATCTCCAAGACCTCCTGTCCTCCATCGTTCTGCTAAGATCCTGCAGACAGAAGACATATGAATTCCTTGAATGAATCTAGCCCTCTGGTATGAAGTCTTCCTCTCTTTCTTCTTCCCTCCACTTTTCCTAGCACTATTGTCTTTTCCAGTGAATCCTTCCTTCTCAAGATATGGCCAAAGTATGACAGCTTCAATTTCATCTTGACTTCCAGGGCAAGTTGAGATTTGGACTCATTTGTTTGTCTTTTGGTCTGTCCACAGTTTTCTCATCACTCTTCTCCAGCACTGTGTCTCCAATGAGTTGATTCTCCTCCTGTCAGCTTTCTTTGCCATCCAGTTCCCACATCCATACATGGTGCTGGGAAACAGCTTGCTGAACACAGGCTATGCAAGTATTAAATATGGGCTTGTAAGCATCTCACTTTGGATCCTAAGCTTCCAGGAAAAACAATTCTCCTTTAAAACATGATGACCCCTATGCATTATGTTTGAACGACAAAGGATATCAGTGTCCAGAAACCATTCTTGCTAATCATGGATACATAGAATCATAGAATCATAGAATCATAGAGTTGGAAGAGACCACAAGGGCCATCCAGTCCAACCCCCTGCCATGCAGGAACTCCAAGTCAAAGCATCCCTGACAGATGGCCATCCAGCCTTTGCTTAAAGACTCCTAAGGAAGGAGACTCCACTACACTCCGAGGGAGTGTATTCCACTGTCGAACAGCCCTTACTGTCAGGAAGTTCCTCCTAATGTTGAGGTGGAATCTCTTTTCCTGCAGTTTGCATCCATTGTTCCGCGTTCTAGTCTCTGCAGCAGCAGAAAACAATCTTGCTCCCTCCTCAATATGACATCCCTTCAAATATTTAAACAGGGCTATCATATCACCTCTTAACCTTCTCTTCTCCAGGCTAAACATCCCCAGCTCCCTGAGGCGTTCTTCATAGGGCAAGGTTTCCAGACCCTTCACCATCTTAGTTGCCCTCCTTTGGACATGCTCCAGTTTCTCCACATCTTTTTTGAAATGTGGTGCCCAGAACTGGACACGGTATTCCAGGTGGGGCCTGACCAATGCAGAATAGAGTGGCACTGTAACTTCCCTTGATCTAGAAACTATACTTCTATTGATGCAGCCTAAAATTGCATTGGCTTTTTTAGCTGCCGCATCACACTGTTGACTCATGTTCAGCTTATGGTCTACTTGGACTCCTAGATCCCTTTCACATGTGGTCTCATTCAGCCAGGTGTCCCCCATCCTATATCTGTGCATTTCATTTTTCCGCCCTAAGTGCAGAACCTTACATTTCTCCGCATTGAATTTCATTTTGTTAGCACTGGCCCAGCTTTCTAGTCTATTCAGGTCATTTTGAATTTTGATCCTGTCCTCTGGGGTATTAGCTACTCCTCCCAGTTTAGTGTCATCTGCAAATTTGATAAGTATGCCCCCAATTCTGTCATCCAAATCATTAATAAAGACATTGAATAGCACTGGGCCCAGGACAGAACCCTGTGGGACCCCACTGGTCACTTCTCTCCAGGATGAAAAGGAGCCATTGTTGAGCACCCTTTGAGTTCGGCCAGTCAACCAATTACAAATCCATGTAACAGTTACCTTGTCTATCCCACATTTTGCAAGCTTGTTTGCAAGAATGTCATGGGGAACCTTGTCAAAGGCCTTACTGAAATCGAGGTATACTATATCCACAGCATTCCCTTCATCTACCAAGCTGGTAATTTTATCAAAAAAAGAGATCAGGTTCGTTTGGCATGACTTGTTTCTCTGAAACCCATGTTGGCTGTTTGTGATTATGGCATTGGCCTCTAAGTGTTCACAGACTCTCTGCTTAATGATCTGCTCTAGAATCTTTCCTGGAATTGATGTCAGACTAACTGGACGATACATAGTATTGTTATTCCTGGTACATAGGTCAGAGCTGCTAACTTCATTTGATTTGCTGGACAAATAAATCCAGTTGAAGGCTAAATAGGAACCCCTCACATGGTTTATCATATGCTAACCCAAAGAATCTTGCATCTCTGTTTCTAATGTTTCCTGGTGTTGGGGAAATTCCTTCAACAAGAACAAGCTGCTGCTGTGTAGATTGCATAATAATAATAATAATAATAATAATATATCCCGCCTCTCCAATTGGATCAAGGCGGCTTACAACATTAAATCAAAATTAAAATGCATTAAAATACCAAATAATGATTCATATCAGAAAATCCTTATAACCTAAAAACCCACCACCCTCAAATTTAAAATGACATTTTAGACCAAATACCAAATACCTCCATATTCACTGATTCCTTATCCATGGATTCAAGCAACCACAGCTTGAAAATATTGAAATGTTGAAAATATTAAATGCAATAGCATAGTGAAACGGTGTTGCTTATATTAAATGACAAAATTAAGGTTTAGTATTTGGAATATCTATATCTATAGATATATATTTGAATTAGTAATATTTGGTACCTTCTATGGGTACCAAAATCCATGGATGCTTAAGTCTCTTTAAACGCAATAGCATCGTGAAATGGTGTCCCTTATATAAAATGGCAAAATTAAGGTTTAGTATTTGGAATATCTATATCTATAGATATTTATATCTATATTGGAATATCTATATCTATATCTATAGCTATCTATAGATATCCATATCTATATTGGAATATCTATATCTATATCTATAGATTTCTATAGATAAATATTCCAATTATCAAACCTTAATTTTGCCATTTTATATAAGGGATACCATTTCACTATGCTATTGCGTTTAAAGAGACTTAAGCATCCATGGATTTTGGTACCCATGGGAGGGTCCTGGAACCAAGTATTACACACATTTTTACCTCTGTTTTTACTTTGTTTTTACCATCTTTTATCTTTTTTCCTGTATCCCCTTTTTACCTGCGCTGGTCTATGACCATAGTAAAGATGAACTGAACTGAGCACGCATTATGTAAGGATCCATTCTGTGACTTTTTGCATGATACAATTTTTGCATATAACCTGGAACGCTGTCTCTTTTAAATGGAATGGGATGATGTGTTTTATCTAGGTCCTCTGGCATAATCTTATGGTATATTTGCACTGGAGGTTGACCATAGAGTCATGCTGGAAGAACTAGAGATTCCCAGAGTGAACGCTTCTCTAGACATTTCCTTTTGAACTATTCCAGTCCTGAGCATGAAATGCAAGAGGAGAGCATTAACCCTTCTCCGGCCATAGCACTGTCCTGTATAACTTTAATGGGATGGAATGACAAGAGATGGCACTTTTTCCTCCCCGAGGCAAAAACACCTGCTTTGCTGGAACATCTCTTTACCCTCCCTGTTGCCTCCCTTCCACACGCAGTGGTCCCTTCTTCCAGTCTTCTTAGTCCTGCTCTTTCTTTGAGCCTAAAGGGGGGAGGTGCAGATTCGGGTGAGAAGTAACAGCTGAGTGCGAATCCTGACTCCCCCTTCCCCTTGGGACCACTTGACACACTATTCCTCTCACATGGACAGCCCTTTACACGCTACCGCTGTCACAACACGGCAATTAGCCAGGAATTTCTATGACTGACACATACACGCTGTCCTTCGAAAAGGCCTCTCCTTTCCTTTTCTCTAACTTCTTCTTCTTCTTCTTCTTCTTCTTCTTATTATTATTATTATTATTATTATTATTATTATTTCTTCTTCTTCTTCCATGTCAAAAACAAAAGGACACAAGATACCATTTCCGGAGGGAAAAGATATAAATGCCTTTTTAAAAAAAGAGCTGCAGATGGAGGATTC
This sequence comes from Urosaurus nigricauda, assembly GCA_034509955.1. NCBI lineage: Eukaryota > Metazoa > Chordata > Lepidosauria > Squamata > Phrynosomatidae > Urosaurus > Urosaurus nigricauda. Next base: position 2,124,065 of record JAOEGL010000008.1, on the reverse strand, counting down.
TTGCCTTGGATTCTCTTTTCTTTGCCTTTCTTCTCTTTGTTTGACTTTGTCTCCCTCTGCCCTTGTGCCATCCCTGCATCCCATTCTTGTCTAGTATTGCTTCTTGCTTCTCCTGGGAATCTTTTCATTATTCATTTTTTACTCACTTGGGGAGACCATTATTATTATTATTATTATTATTATTAATTATTATTATTTTCTTATATTCTGCCTTTCTCCCAATATAGGGACTCAAAGCAGTGAACAAGTATAAAACAATGCAGTTTAAAAACAATACAAAACATGATGATCATGCAAAGGAAACAGAGCAGCAATCTGTCTGCATTAAGAAAACCAGTCCCTGGTCTTCAATACTTTCCATATTATTAAATTTTGCTCCTTCATTCTATATCTTGCTCTTCTCAAATGTTAGCCGTATTGCACTTAGAAATTCATAACCTAAGAGTTATTGATCTGTAACTGCTCCGTATTCCCAACACTACCTAGTCATGGTCAGGGCACTTTTACTGGGCAGCTACTCCAAGACAAGGAGGTTCATTCTTCTGGTGATGGGGGTCCAAGATGACATTTCCATCTCTTCTTGCCAGTGAGTGAAGCTTCAGAAATCAGAAGCTGGACTCCTATTGTAAATCTTGTTACAATTTCAGTTGCTTGTGGAAAGGTGATGAAAATATCATCGTCCTGTGCTTCAATTGCCAGCATGGCAGACCTGCATCGCTTGGAGTGACTATTGCTTGGTAAAGTAGAATAAGGGCATGATATGCTACTTTATTACCCATGTATAACTAAGGTCCTGTCTGCATTGGCCAGGATACTCTGGGGGCAGGCTGAAGTCTTCTGGTTGCACAGCTGCCTTGACCTCACCCTGTTACCTGGACACCAAAAAAGTAAGAGATTTTACATTCCTGGCAATAAATAAATAAAATTCAAAATTCCCAGGTCGGAGAAATCATTTAGTCTGGCATGAGATAATGGAATAAGTAAAGCTCTGCATCCCTGTATGGTACATCAGCAGACCAGATGAATAACAGCATGTAAAATAAAATGCAAAACAAATGGATAGGAACGGGGGAGTTGGGCAGACCTTTTTCTAACCTTTCCAAAATGCCAGTTTTCACATCAAGAAGCTGAACGTCACAAAATCTCACACAGACCAGGTGAAATGGCTCACACAGACCTGGTTCCCCCACCCCCGTCTTTGCCCCTCAATTTTAACTACCAAACAGGAGACAGGTTGTCTTAATCCCTAAAGCCTCCCTGGCAGATGCCTTCATAACCTTTCCTTGAAACTCTCTGGAGAAAGTGATGCTGCCATCTTTCTTCTAAAGCCATTCAACTGCCCTGTCTGTCTGGAGGTTTTCCTTAAAGGATAAGCGGCCCTGTCTCAACTTGCCAACGGAGCAACAGAGCATGTTGCTGGTGCCACCTTGTGCCAGAGAATGAATAATGCCACTCCAAAAGCCAAGCACCCATTTCTTATTGGTGCCACACATAAAAAAGCTGTCTGTCTTATGGCCAGGTAACCCACAGTAGCAGATATCAGGCGCTTGTTGCATCACATCGTTCGGAGCTTTAATAGATGAATGCAGGAACATAAGAAGAGCCCTGCTAGATCAGAGCAAAGTCCTTTCTGGTCCAACATTTTATTCAATGGAAAACCCACAAGGAAGAAAATATGAGGGCAGTAACACCTTTGCGATAATGGGGCTTCTCCCATTATTTGTGAAGTACAGCTGATGGAATAGTCTTCTATTTAAGTAAAAAAAACTTTTATCCGCTTTGGCTGATACATCAGCTGCACACTGTCCTACAACTGGAAGACCTAAAGATGGTAGAATCATAGAATAATAGAGTTGGAAGAGACCCCAAGGGCCATTCAGTCCAACCCCCCGCCATGCAGGAACTCCCAATCAAAGCATCCCCGACAGATGGCCATCCAGCCTCTGCTTAAAGACCTCTAAGGAAGGAGACTCCACCACTCTCCGAGGGAGTGTGTTCCACTGTCGAACAGCCCTTACTCTCAGGAAGTTCCTCCTAATGTTGAGGTGGAATCTCTATTCCTGCAATTTGTATCCATTGTTCCACATCCTTGTCTCTGGAGCAGCAGAAAACAAGCTTGCTCCCTCCTCAATATGACATCCCTTCAAATATTTAAACACGGCTATCATATCACCTCTTAACCTTCTCTTCTTGAGGCTAAACATCCCCATTTCCCTAAGGCGCTCCTCATAGGGCATGGTATCCAGACCCTTCACCATCTTAGTTGCCCTCCTTTGGACCCGCTCCAGTTTCTCCACATCCTTTTTGAATTGTGGTGCCCAGAACTGGACACAGTATTCCAGGTGGGGCCTGACCAAAGCAGAATAGAGTGGCACTATAACTTCCCTTGATCTAGACACTATACTTCTATTGATGCAGCCTAAAATTGCATTGGCCTTTTAGCTGCCGCATCGCACTGTTGACTCATGTTCAGCTTATGGTCTACTTGGACTCCTAGATCCCTTTCATATGTGGTCTCATCCAGCCAGGTTTCCCCCATTTTATATCAGTGCATTTCATTTTTCCTCCCTACGTTCAGAAGTGCAACTCATTTCTCTGCGTTGAATTTCATCTTAGAATCATAGAATCATAGAATCATAGAATCATAGAGTTGGAAGAGACCACAAGGGCCATCCAGTCCAACCCCCTGCCATGCAGGAACTCCCAGTCAAAGCATCCCCGACAGATGGCTATCCAGCCTCTGCTTAAAGACCTCCAAGGATGGAGACTCTACCACACTCCGAGGGAGTGTGTTCCACCGTCGAACAGCCCTTACTGTCAGGAAGTTCCTCCTAATGTTGAGGTGGAATCTCTTTTCCTGCAGCTTGCATCCATTGCTCCGCGTTCTGGTCTCTGGAGCAGCAGAAAACAAGCCTGCTCCCTCCTCAATATGACATCCCTTCAAATATTTGAACAGGGCTATCATATCACCTCTTAACCTTCTCTTCTCCAGGCTAAACATCCCCAGCTCTCTAAGTCGTTCCTCATAGGGCATGGTTTCCAGACCCTTCACCATCTTAGTTGCCCTCCTTTGGACCCGCTCCAGTTTCTCCACATCCTTTTTGAATTGTGGTGCCCAGAACTGGACACAGTATTCCAGGTGGGGCCTCACCAAAGCAGAATAGAGAGGCACTATTACTTCCTTTGATCTAGACACTATACTTCTATTGATGCAACCTAAAATAGCATTGGCCTTTTTAGCTGCTGCATCACACTGCTGACTCATGTTCAACTTATGGTCTACTTGGACTCCTAGATCCTTTTCACACATAGTTTCATTCAGCCAGATGTCCCCCATCCTATATCTGTGCATTTCATTTTTCCTCCCTAGGTGCAGAACCTTACATTTCTCCGCATTGAATTTCATTTTGTTAGCGTTGGCCCAGCTTTCTAGTCTATTCAGGTCATTCTGAATTTCAATCCTGTCTTCTGGAGTATTGGCTACTCCTTCTAATTTGGTGTCATCTGCAAATTTGATAAGTATGCCCCCAATTCTGTCATCCAAGTCATTAATAAAGATATTGAATAGCACTGGGCCCAGGACAGAACCCTGTGGGACCCCACTGGTCACTTCTTTCCAGGATGAAAGGGAGCCATTGTTGAGCACCCTTTGAGTTCGGTCAGTCAACCAGTTACAAATCCATGTAATGGTTACCTTGTCTAGCCCACATTTTACGAGCTTGTTTGCAAAAATGTCATGGGGAACCTTGTCAAAGGCCTTACTGAAATCAAGATATACTATATCCACAGCATTCCCTTCATCTACCAAACTGGTAATTTTATCAAAAAAAGAGATCAGATTTGTCTGGCAAGACTTGTTTCTCTGAAACCCATGTTGGCTTTTTGTGATTATGGCATTGGCCTCTAAATGTTCACAGACTCTCTGCTTAATGATCTGCTCTAGAATCTTTCCTGGAATTGATGTCAGACTAACTGGACGATAATTGTTGGGATCCTCTTTTTTCCCCTTTTTGAAGATGGGCACAACGTTTGCCCTCCTCCAGTCTGCTGGGACTTCTCCTGTTCTCCAGGAGTTCTCAAAGATTATTGCCATCTTGTTAGCATTGGCTCAGCTTTCTAGTCTATTCAGGTCATTTTGAATTTTAATCCTGTCCTTTGGGGTATTAGCTACTCCTCCTAGTTTAGTGTCATCTGCAAATTTGATAAGTATGCCCCCAATTCTGTCATCCAAATCATTAATAAAGATGTTGAATAGCACTGGGCCCAGGACAGAACCCTGTGGGACCCCACTGGTCACTTCTCTCCAGGATGAAAAGGAACCATTGTTGTAATGCCTTCTGCTCAGGTAAGCCCCAGTCTGAACTTTTGCATTATACTCTACATTGGGCTACCTTTGTACCAAGTTTGGACATTTCAGTTAGTTCAAAACACAACAGCCAAGTTGATTGCTGGTACATCTAGGAGTGTCCATATCATACCAACATTAAAATCACTCCACTGCTTGTTGGTTAGTTTCTGGGCAAAGTACAAGTGTTGGTTATTACATTTAAAGACCAACAGGGTTTGGGTCAATTTTCCCTATAGGATTGCCTCCTCTACCAGACTCAGGTCATCTGTGATACATTTATTTCATCTGGCCAGAACTAGACTGGCAACTCACACCCAGAGGACATTTCCAGACTATGGGAGTCAACATTTGCTGGAAGCTGCCAAAGAATCATACTGGAGCAACTACAAATGCCTAGAGATGTGGTCCTTCTCCATGATCAACTTCCAGAAGAGTCACACTGGAGAACCTAGAGATTCCTAGAGAGATCATGTTACTGGAACCCACAAATAATCAAATCTGGAAAAGTTAAAGCCACAAATGGGGATTACCAATTGTATGTCCCATAGAATCATAGAATTGTAGAGTTGGAAGAGACCCCAAGGGCCATCCAGTCCAACCACACTCTGCCATGCAGGCTCTCACCTTTCTCCCAAAATGGGATTTGAGGCTTCTTGGCAGGGTTCCTTGACACTTGAGAAATAGCTTCTTAATCATTTTCTCAGACACTTTCTCATATTCTTCTCATCTCTACCCTATTCATCCTCCTGAAGACTTCTAGAGAACTCAAAAGCTGGAGCAACCATTTGGTTGCTTTCAATGAAATTTATGCCCAGTTGTGAATTTTGCAAAGTGTTCCCTGCACCATTTGGGGACTAACAAAGCTTCCTTTGTTTTGCTGTTTTATCACAACCCTTGAACGGTCAAGGATGCTCTCAGTGTGCCAAGCCAATCCTTTTTCCACAGGGCTGTGATGGTTGCCTCCAGCTGTCGGTCATTTCACAGGAGGCCAACGCTACGATGGCTCTTAATTGCCTTCATTGGTCAATTATGGACCCTTGCTTTGCTGTCGTTCCTTTCATATCTTTCCCTGCTGAGGCTTAGCTTGGGCAGCCGTGGATGTGTGTCCATTTCTCCTTTGATAGGGGTCCATACTGGCCCCGATGGTAATCTGTTAACAGGCAGTCTCATTATTATGCCCTGAATTTGTACCTCTTGGAAGCCCTCTTTAAACTTAAGGAATTACTGCCACACCAATTTGAGTTTTCTTTCTCTATTCATTTCCTTATAGGATTTTATGCCCTGCTTTTGTCCTACTTCTTGGGAAGGCCAACTAGAATGGGGGCCTTTTTCAGCCACTCTTGCTCATTTGTCATTCCCAAGATTCCTTGCAAACCTTTTCATGGTTCTGAATAATGGAATCATAGGTCCAGCCTGAACCACTTCAACTGCCCTGGCTCAGTGGTATGGAATCCTGGGATATATAGTTCATTGCTGCACCAGAGCTCTCTCACGGAGAAGGCTAAATTGCTCACAAAAATTACACATCATGGGACCCAATCACGAAATATTCTGAAAAGAAATGGTGGAAATGCTGATGTATAACACCATTATAATTGATGTGTCATGATAACAATAAGATGGTAAATGACATTTATATGACATGGCGATTAAGCAATGTTTCAATAACTTGGTCAGTAACAGAACTGATTTCATGAAAGTCTTCAAAGGACGATATGCTTCAAAAGAAAATTGAAGTGATTGAATAGATATATATGATAACATCAAATACAAATGGATTTAACATTGGAAAGTCAATCAAATAAGCTACTTTAAACATTTTTTTATTTATTAAGAGGTTTTTATGTGTGTCTCTTTTTATATGCTGACAAAGTTATAATAAAAATGTTTTAATAAAAAGTAAAAAATAAATAAATAAATTATACACCCTAGAGTTCCATAGCACTGAGCCATGGCAGTTAAAGCAGTGACAGATTGCATTAAACAGAGGCTGGATGGCCATCTGTTGGGGATGCTTTGACTGGGAGTTCCTGCATGGCAGGGGGTTGGACTGGATGTGCCCTTGTGGTCTCTTCCAACTCTATGATTCTATCGTTCCATGATTATATTCGCAGTGCAGATTAGACCTTAGACTTGGAAGGAACACCAAGGACCATCTAGTTCAACCACTTGTCATCCAGGATTTCACAACTAAAGAACTCCTGAGAGATACTCATCCAACTTCAGGATTCCATAGGGCAGAACCATGGCAGTTAAAATAGAAGCATTGTGCCATAATTCTCTGATAAAAGCATGACCAGTGTAGTATAGTGGTTGAGTGTAGGACTACAACTCTGGAGACCAGGGTTCGAAACACACATAGAAATTTACTGGGTTACCTTGAGTAAGGCTTCCAGAGAAAGGGAGAGACTCCCAGACTTGAGACATGAGACTCGTCTTGAAAGTACCTTGCAAAAACCTAGGCTCGACTTGAGTCTTGAGGGTAGAGACTTGAGACTTAGTGCAAAAGAACTGAATACATCACTGCCCCATGAGGTTTCAGTCAAGGATTTCCTCCAGCTCTATGTGGAGATGACAAGGATTAAATTGTGTTGCCTTTTGTATGCAAAATAGATGTACTACCATTGAGCTATGTTCCTATCTGGAGCTGAGAGGAATAAATGAATGCCGCGAAGAACCATTTATCACGCAAGTATACAGCTACATGTAATCGCACATGAATAATGAAAAGCCTAATAGGCCTAGTTCTGGAAAATATATTACAACACAAGTCAAATGCTTTCCAGCATCTTCATCGGTGGCCTAATATAATGTCAGAAGAGTAAACAACTCTCTTTTGTGTGAGCAAGCTCTTGTGATCTATCTATCTATCATCTATCTATCTATCTATCTATCTATCTATCTATCTATCATATCTAGATACCTACAAAACGAAGCTGGAGGGATTTCCAAGGCTCATTTAGTGTGGACATCCACAGCTACAACATCCCTAAGATGTGGCGCTCTGTTTAAAAACTTCTGACAAAGGAAAATCTGCCCATTCAAAGGGAGTTTGTTCCACTGTTGAAAAGCTCTTCCCACCTGGAAATGCTTCCTAATATTTAGATGGAACCTCCATTCTTTTAATTCAAATCCATTAGTTGATTTAATTTAAATCCTGTGAATGAGCAGAGAATCAAGTGCTCACTCTCTCTTTCTCTGTGTATTTGAATTACAAGCAGTAAGCAAATGTAGTTCTTACTGGAGGTGTTACAGGTTGTGTCTCCGTTATCTGGATTTCAGAAATGCAAAATATTCCAAAATCTAAAACTGGCCACATGGGCTGCTGAGATAGTGACACACCTTTGCTTTCTGGTGGTTCAGTGCACCCAAATTTTGTTTCATGCACACAATTATTTAAAAGTATTATGTACAAAATGACCTTCAGGTGACATGTACAAGGTGTTTGCAAAGCATAAAGGATTTCTGTGTTTAGACTTGAGTCACATCTCCAAGATACCTCACTAGGTATATTACAAATATTACAAAATCTGACTGATTCCAAAATCTAAAACGCTTCTGGTCCCAAGCATTTCAGACCAAACAATCCACCAGATGTTTCCGAGCCTTACAACTCCAAGAAACAAAGTGGCCACCATCATGGTTTTGCAGAACTACATGTGTCATTTTGTGCTATTCTTGGACAATTAATGATATCACCAGATGCCAACCTAGATCTTAGATTTGGGCCCAGAATCCTCAAGCTCGGGGATAATCCTGAACTGGCAACCTGAGTTGCAATAATTAAAAAGGTTTTTCTTTCAGATACCCGTTACCCCATTTCCTTATCACAGAACATTTTTGCATCAATGTGAATATTTCCATCCTTGTCAAAACAAGTGGGACAGCCTGCTCCTTCCCTGCCACTCTTTTCTCTCTCTTTTCCAGCAGGTGCCACAAATGGAGCATTGCATGATTTGCACATTCTGGGAAGCATCTTGTCCCACCCCCCACATTCCATGCCTCTTACTCCGTCTCCTTTGTGTTGGCAGGTCTGCCATTGTTCTGGACAGATCTAGGCAGAAGGCCTAAGAAAAGGCAGAATAATCAGGCCAACCCATCAGGGTGCCTGACAGTCCATTTCAGACAGGCCCAGCCCTAGTTCATCTCCCTGTCGGATTTTCCCTTACTAAATATACTAATCAATGGATCCAACAGAGCGGAGTCCGGCATCTGGGGCTGGTGGAGACATACGGCCAACCTGAAAGGTTCCAGATGCATTTGCACTTTGGAGTAGGACAATTCTGGCACTTCTGCCTCTCACGGGGGGGGGGGGGGGGGAGAATAAGACAAGAGTAGAAAGCCTGGGGCCTAAATATTCCAAAGGCTCTGGTTCCTTGGATGGAACTTGGATGGAAGACCTCCATTGAATGCCAGATGCTTCTGTGTGTTCCTTGCCTGAGAAAAACCTATGAAATTCATAGGGGCAGCATGCATTGACAGGCAACTTGAAGGCACATGAACAGACACAGAATGCCAGGGGATCCAAAATTACCCACAACATAGAAAGTGCCTTTTAAAAGGTAATATATTCCCATGATTCATTTAAAGTCACAATCTTGTTGATAGATGCCCAAAGATGCCCAAAGATGCCCAACATCTGCTGACCCTGAGGGAAGCCTGAAGGGACGCCTGCTGCAGCCTGAAGCCATTCTCCACCTGAGGCTCCACAGCCAAGGCCAGGCAAGGCAGGGCAAGCCAGAGGGTGTGGTTTTTCTTTTGGAGGACTTAAGTCTCTGACCTCCCACCCCTTCTCAACATCTGCTGACCCTGAGGGAAGCCTGAAGGGACGCCTGCTGCAGCCTGAAGCCATTCTTCCACCTGAGGCTCCACAGCCAAGGCCAGGCAAGGCAGGGCAAGCCAGAGGGTGTGGTTTTTCTTTTGGAGGACTTAAGTCTCTGACCTCCCACCCCTTCTCAACATCTGCTGACCCTGAGGGAAGCCTGAAGGGACGCCTGCTGCAGCCTGAAGCCATTCTTCCACCTGAGGCTCCACAGCCAAGGCCAGGCAAGGCAGGGCAAGCCAGAGGGTGTGGTTTTTCTTTTGGAGGACTTAAGTCTCTGACCTCCCACCCCTTCTCAACATCTGCTGACCCTGAGGGAAGCCTGAAGGGACGCCTGCTGCAGCCTGAAGCCATTCTCCACCTGAGGCTCCACAGCCAAGGCCAGGCAAGGCAGGGCAAGCCAGAGGGTGTGGTTGTTCTCGGAGGACTTAAGTCTCTGCCCTCCCACCCCTTTCTAACATCTGCTGACCCTGAGGGAAGCCTGAAGGGACGCCTGCTGCAGCCTGAAGCCATTCTCCACCTGAGGCTCCACAGCCAAGGCCAGGCAAGGCAGGGCAAGCCAGAGGGTGTGGTTGTTCTCGGAGGACTTAAGTCTCTGCCCTCCCACCCCTTTCTAACATCTTCTGACCCTGAAGGAAGCCTGAAGGGACGCCTGTTGTAACCCCATTCTCTTATGTGTTGGAGATTTTACATCTGTACTGGGACGGGAAATTTAGCTGGATTATCCACTTTTATCATCTGATAATGGAGCTGGAAGTAATTGGGGAGCGGCTATTGAAGTTGTGCGGGGTCAGGGAAGATATGGCGGTAACAGAGTGAACACATGTTACAAAAGAAGAAGGGATCGATGTTTGATATCTATCCCTTCTTCTGTTCACTCTGTTTCCCAGGATAATGTGGGGAGTGCACCAATCGTTCCACAATCCCTTAATCTGCTCCTCTGCAATGTCAGGTCGGCCAAGGGGAAAACCCACATCATCCACGACCTTCTCGTGGATGAACAGGCCGACCTGGCATGCTTTACTGAGACCTGGCTGGGAGATGCCAGCACTGTAACTTGGGCGCAAGCTCTCCCAGCCGGTTACACGGTCAGTGAGCAGATAAGGGAAAGTGGGCGAGGGGGCGGTGTGGCTTTAGTCCATAAAACCAACCTGACCTTGATCAGAAAGCCTGTCCGGAAAACAACCCATATCGAGTGTGTGTACCTTAGCCTGAAGACCAGGGATAGCTTGGGGATTCTGTTGGTATACTGGCCACCCCGTTGCCTAACGGACTCCCTAACCGAGCTGACTCAGCTGGTCTCTGAGTTGTTGTTGGATTCGCCCAGACTTTTGGTCTTGGGCAACTTCAACATCCCTCTAGAGACCAGCCCATCCAATCTATCTGGAGCGGCTCGGGAGTTCATGGAATCCATGACAAGCATGAACCTATCCCAATTGGTTGACGGGCCTACTCATTGTGCGGGTCACACACTCGATGGGATTTTTAGTACGGAACAGGAGTATCCGTGGGAGGAGGTAACCAAAACCTCCGCATTGTCATGGACGGACCACTTTCTGATCAAGATGGAACTTAAGGCCACTTTCCGCCCCCCCGGGGGTGGCGGACCCATTAGAATGGTCCGCCCTCGAAGGCTGATGGAACCAACAGGCTTCCAGAATGCCTTAGAGGGTTTAATGGTTGGTAGCACCGGCGACTCTACCGAGACCTTGGTGAATACTTGGAACACCGTCCTTCCCAAGGCCCTCGATACTATCGCTCCTGAGCGTCCTCTCCAACCCGCTCCCAACCGTAAGCCCTGGTTCTCCCAGGAACTCCGGGAGATGAAGCGGGCTGGACGACGACTAGAGCGCAAATGGCAGAAGACTCGGCTCTTGTCTGACAGAACTCGCCATAGGCAGCATCTTCGCGCCTATCGGGAGGCTTTGCGTGCAGCGCGGAGATCCTTCTACTCTGCACGCATTGCGTCTGCAGAGTCCCGTCCAGCGGAGCTGTTTAAGGTGGTTGGGGAGCTGACGCAGGTTCCCCCTGCGCCAAATCCCCTACTTAACCCTACAGTGGCCTGCTGTGACGCATTTAACATCTACTTTGCAGACAAAATCTCTCGGATAAGGGCTGACTTAGACGCCAATGTTCTAGCAGCATCTGTAAATGAGGCACCTAGCAACTCCGTTACTGTCACTTTATTGGATGAGTTTCAATCTGTAAGTACTGATGACGTGGACAAGCTCCTTGGAAGCGTGAGGAAAACAACCTGCCCTCTCGATCCATGTCCATCATGGCTGGTCGTCCAGGGAGGGGACACATTGAAAACATTCCTTAGGGATGTAATCAATGCGTCCCTCAGGGAAGGCACTGTTCCTTCTTGTCTGAAGGAGGCGGCCGTAAAGCCCCTCCTGAAGAAACCTTCCCTTGATCCCCTGGACCGAAACAACTATAGACCAGTTTCCTTGCTGCCATTTTTAAGCAAGGTGATCGAGAGAGCAGTCGCCTCCCAACTCCAAGCTGTCTTGGATGAAACCGATTATCTCGATCCATTTCAAACCGGCTTCCGGGCAGGATATGGAGTTGAGGCTGCCATGGTTGCTCTGACAGATGACCTCCGCTTGAGCATTGACAGGGGTAGTGTGACCCTGCTGGTGCTCTTGGATCTCTCAGCGGCCTTTGACACCATAGATCATGCCATCCTTTTGGACCGGCTGAGAGGGATGGGGATCGGAGGCACCGCCTTACAGTGGTTCCGTTCCTTTCTCTCCGGCAGGACCCAAAGGGTGAGGCTCGGGGACAGCTGCTCCTCCAAAATTGAGCTAAGCTGTGGCGTCCCACAAGGCGCCATTCTGTCCCCGATGCTATTTAATATTTACATGAAGCCGCTGGGTGAGATCATTCGGAGGCATGGAGCTCAGTGTCATCAGTACGCTGATGACACTCAGATATATTTCTCCATGACCAGATCATCTGCTCAGACCTCAGATGGCGTCTCCTCTCTCAATGACTGCCTGGCAGCGGTAATGGATTGGATGAGGGAAAACAGATTGAGACTGAATCCAGACAAAACGGAGGTACTGACAGTCACCGGCCCGAAACCAGGTCTGGGAATACAACTCCCGGTCCTAGATGGAATCACACTATCCTCGAAGGACCCTGTTCGCAGTCTGGGGGTACTCCTAGACTCGTCACTTCACATGACTAGTCAGGTGAATGCGACGGTCAGGAGTGCCTGTTATCAGCTTCGGCTGATACGCCAGCTGCGCCCTTTCCTGGAGATGAGGGATTTGGAAACTGTGGTACACGCTTTGGTCACCTCACGATTAGACTACTGCAACGCGCTCTACATGGGGCTGCCCGTGTACCTAACCCAGAAACTTCAATTGGTCCAAAACATGGCAGCCAGATTAGTTACTGGGACATCTAGGAGAGAACATATAACTCCAGTGCTTAAATCTCTCCACTGGCTGCCAATTAGTTTCCGGGCACAGTACAAGGTGCTGGTTTTAACCTTTAAAGCCCTACATGGCTTGGGCCCATCTTATCTCAGGGACCGCCTCTCCTCGTACGATCCTCCCCGCACACTTCGATCCTCTGGGAGGAACTTACTACAGCCTATCAAGACCAGGCTGGCACAGACCTCCCAGAGGACCTTTTCTGCGACCACTCCCAAGCTCTGGAATGGTCTGCGGATGAGATGCGTCTCATGACATCTCTAGATTGCTTCAAAAAAGCCCTAAAGACGCATCTCTTCCGGCAGGCATTCCCCTGAAATTCCTTATCCCCGGCTTCGGTTCCAGACTTTGATTCCTGCCTACTCCCATGTTCTGATCCCCACTTATGACGTGGCCACATAAGGAAGGGTTAGGATGTAGCTATATGTTTTTAAATAACTGTTTTAATCATTGCTGTTTAATCTATTTTTAAGGGGCGGGAGGTTTGGAAACGGGTCATGGGATTGTTTTAATCTATGTTTTTTTACTTGTACCCCGCTCCGAGTGTATATACAGAGGAGCGGGCTATAAATAAACTATTATTATTATTATTATTATTATTAATGAGGAAGAAAAGAAAAACTAGCAGATACTGCAGCGGTTTGCTTTTGCCAGAGCCTTCTGAGAAGGGTCAGACTGCTCCCTCTTCTCCTCTCTCAGTTCAAACAACTTTGCAGTTTTGAAGACATAGATTTTTGTGGGTATTTCAGGCTATGTGGCCATGTTTTGGAAGACTGTATTCGTAATGTTACTCCAGCATCTGTGGCTGGCATCTTCAAAGAATGATGCTAGCCAGAGATGCCAGCCAGAGATGCTGGCGAAAAGTCAAGAATAAACTCTTCTAGAACATGGACACATAGCCAACCCTCCCCCCCCCCCTCAATCTATTGATGCTGGCCATGAAAACCTTCTACTTCATGGCTTTGAAGACAATTTGCAGTAATTAAGGTATGCTGAGGACAAAAGGAGAACATAGGGAGAAAAGAGAGAACTAGACCTTTTAAAAGTGGCTGAAAAAGTGGGATGGCACAGGATTAACAGGGACTGTCCCTGCCGAAGTGGGGCAGTTGGAGGGCATGAAGGTAGTTGTGTGGGAAAGGCAGGGATGCAATGGCAGAAGGAGAATAGCTGCAGGCATCATGGCAGTGAAGATGCAATCTCTCTCAGGAGGGAAAACTGATCTATTTTCTCTGGCACTGGGGATGTTTTCTTTTCCACCTTTTTCGGTCCAAGGCAAAGAGCACTACGTTGGAGTAAATTGCCAAAAGGATACCAGTCATACTTTTTAGGATAGGGCCAGACCATGCAGCCCCTTTCGGGTCATTCTTACAATCTGAATTCCCCTAATACCCCTCTATTTGTTATTGATTTTAATGCTTCACAGACCAAGTGTTCCCCTGCCCTCATGTTGCCCTTGACTTCTGCAGACTATCTTCATGACATGAGGCCAGTTCTGCATCAGATCCCATCCATCCCTGCTTTAGACTGCATTAAAAAGCCTTAATTTTTACTCTGGGAAATCCAGAGCACTTCAGAGCAAACCTGGGCAGCTCTTTACACAGCATCCCACTGGGCCACTCAGTGCCTTCACTGCTGAATTGCTCCATCTGAAATCACAAGGCAACCAGCCATGTAACGGTTGCTGGGTGCTTTATTTCTGCTTTATGAGGGATCATCTGAGGGATCATGGGAATCACAGTCCACCCAAGGAACGTCTCCAAGCTCTGTGCTTTGTGTCCATCTGTTTTAAACTGAAGACACCGGAGATTGAACCGGAGCCTTCCTGCTTGCAAAACAAGCCTTCTGCCAATTTGTCGTGCCACCTCCATTGCAAATTCTCCCCATCCCTCTTCTGAAGCCCAGGGTCATAAACCTTAACGCACGCAAGTTCTGCACTGCATGGCTTATTTCCTATGTTTGCTCACTCTCTCCTCTTTAACCACACACCCACAGGGAGATTCTCCAGGGAAGAGGTCGCTGTGATATCGCCTTCAGAGGTTGGCCTTCAGTGATGGGGTGGGGAGCAGGTCTTTCTCTACCCACCCTGCAGTCAAGCCACCGTGTGACCTGCCAAGAGAAGGAAGACCCCTGCTGTTTCTCACAGCCTGGAGCAGGAGCAGAATATGCCCTCGGCCCTTGGCACAGAGAGGGCCGCTTGCATGAATAGCTTCAGGCTGAGAGAGGCGAGAAGCTCTCTTACGTCGCCTTGGTGCTAAAGTTCTCCATCCATGGTCTCCAGAGTCTGGGGCTGTTGGGACATGAACCAGACAAAACCTGGATGGAGATTGGTGTGATGCCACCTCATCTGGGTTGGAGCATCTCTGAGCAGCAGTGGGATGTTAGGCTGAGTTTGTGTGTGTGTGTGTGTCATCCTTGCTTTTTATTTTTCATCCCCATACATAGAGATGAAGAAACATGACATCCTCTTCAATAGCAAGATCAGAGAGGTATTTCCGGATGCTATTAATGGGAGCCCCTTTGTTTCCAAAACTGAGGTGTATGTATGTGGAGGGGGAGACGTATACAGAATTGCACAAAATGACATACACTGTATGTGCAAAACTATGACTGCAACCAATTTGTTTCATGGAGTTTTAAGAATCAGAAGCTTCTGATGGATTTGTGAAGCTGAAGGCTTTCATTATCAGCATCCACAGTTTTTTGTGGGTTTTTCAGGCTATGCCTTCTAGAACATGGCCACATAGCCCCCAAAAATGATAAAAAAACTATTTGATTATACTTTGTTTTTGTTTTTTAAGAAGAAAAACATCCCCCCCCCCCGATGTATTTTCTTTGTGTAGTTGGTGAAACTTTCATCAGTGAAACTTTGCTCTGCTGGCCTACAAAACTTGTGACAGTAAAAAGCAAATGTCTTAGTCCATGCACAAAAAGACAGATTGATGGATTGAAGAGATGCAAACAGTACTTTCTTGGAGTTTCCTCCATGCCCTAGCAGAACAAGACATTACAGAGATCCACATTTTGCATATTGGCAGAAAGAGAAAATACCATCGCAGAAATATGCAAAATCACTATTGGCAAAAAGAGAAATGAAGATGCCAGCTACAGATGCTGGTGAAACATCAGGAATTAACTCTTCTAGAATATGGCCGCATAGCCCAAAAAACCCACAAAAACTATAGAAATGAGAAAGCTTGCGATTAATCAGGACAAGAAATTTCTCTTGCAGTTTCCTATTTTCTATACGAGGATAGACCAAACCATGTTTTGCATCCCTCTCTGCAAAATTCTTTCTCTGCATGCAGAATGACTCTCACCCACTATTGCTTCCAGTGCCAGGAAAATGCTCAAAATGGAGTTCCACTAGAGGAAGGTCTTGTGATGTGTCTAGGGAAGAATGCCCAGCAGGTGGAAGGGAGAACTCTGGGTGTCTGGTCCAGCAGGGAGAACTTCAAAGTTAACATTCAGCATGGCCGACAGCAGTCAGACATTTCTCCGTGGGGAGAAATAATGAGCATATTCCTGCAAAAGGGAAAGACAAAAGCCTCTGGGAACTGGTCTGCCCCATTGTCCCTTGTTTCTCAACACCCGATTCAAGGCCTTCAGTCAAGCCATTCCTTCTCAAAAGAAGATTATCATGCTGGGGGTGTGCGAAGTGCAGTTCCCATGTCATTTTGTCCCTCGAAGCTTCTGCAAAGGCAGATCTTAACCTGACATGTGTCTCCAACAGCCTCAAGCCCCCCCCCCTTCCCCATTTTCCAAGATCTACGTAGAAAATCACAGCTATAGTGGTGTCAGGAGCTGCAGAAGGGCCTCTGTCAGGCAAGACATGTCCCGTGCTCCCTTTTGTTTTGTAGCATTGCCCAGGTGCCATATTTGAGAGCAGCCAGAACCAATGGAAGACAATGCTGCTCTTGCTTTTGATAAGATGTGAACATGTTCTAGGATGATGGCAATATTATGTAAGGGGATAAATACTAGATTTGCTGAATTATAATAGGATGACATGTTGAAGAGTAAAGATGTAATTTGATAATCAGATACTTAACTTTAAATTTAAAATTGACAGAAGGTAAAGAAAGTACTGTAATGAAGTAGTCAGCAAACAATACATGTAAACTGGAATTAAAATGTAAGAGATGTTGGGTAGCAAAGAGGAAAGTGAAGACAATCAAAAGAAAGAGCTATGTTAATGTTAATGGAATAAGATTTAAGATGGTAATACTATAATTTTTAGGGAAATATGATGACTTTACAAAGAGGAAGATCCAACTACTAACAAGGAACAATGACAAGATAGAAAGGACCCCCCCCCCCCCCGGATACATCAAATTGGAAGTTACCTGAACAAATTTAAGGATGAATTTTGTATAACTGATAATATGTAAAAGAAATATATGTTTACAGGACTCTTTATATTATACTGTTAGGATATGATTTCTAAGTTAAATGTTTCATCAATGCAATGGAAAACTAAAATGTTCAAACAGGGTTTGTGACTGTAAATCTCTATACAGATTTTTTGAAATAAATTTATTGATTTAAAAATTACATTACAATGTAATACAGTATAACTAATACATTGTGCAAATTGAACATATGACAACATAATAGTATCTTCCTTAAGTCAGCGAATGTTATTTTCCTATGACAGAGTATTAAAAAGTAACAAAACTAGAAAATATGATTTAATTCATAAGATGTTAAATGGCAAGTAGAAGTGTATATGCTATAATGCTTGTATTAACATATTTAAATCTCTTCAAGTTGTCTATGACTTATGGTGACCCTAAGCCAGGACAGCTAAAGTGGATTATTGCTGCAGTGTGTTTTGGCCCAGTGAAACAAACAATCCACTTTAAAAAGTATTTTCCAAGGTGCTGAAAAGCTCTCAGAGAGGTTCAGCACCTCAAACTGCTCCTTTAGAGTTTTGTTATGAAAACCCAGGATAGATTCACCATGACATGGAAACTGTGATAATAGCCTTATGTTACCATGGATAGATAATCAGGAGAAGAACCTGTACTAAGACTTCCTGCAGTCCAATTGGTGTTATACCTATCCTCTGGTTTCAATAATCCTTTACAAAGACTCTACCTTGCTAAAAAATGGAGAACTTTAAGATGGTAGTTCATGGGCCTTATCTCCACACTTGGTCTTCTCCAACTCATTCTCATCACGGCCAGCAGAAGAGGTAGATTCGTCCCTCTGTTTCTCCATGGTAAGGAATTGCAAAAACACCCTCCATTGTCAAAGTGGTTTCTTGCATTCAACTAGAAGGAGGTGTCTAGGGGTAAAAACAGTGTTGCCTGGAAGAAGGTGTCACTAGCATGGTTGTCTATCATGTCAATGATGGAGTTCTGTCATCATGAAGTTATGATGAAGTTAAGATGATAATCATAGAATCATGGAGTTGGAAGAGACCCAAGGGCTATCCAACCCCCTGCCATGGAGGAACTCCCAATCAAAACATCCCCAACAGATGGCCATCTAGCCTTTGTTTAAAGACCTCCAAGAAGGGAGACTCACCACTCTCCAAGGGAGTCTGTTCCACTGTCAAACAGCCCTTACTGTCAGGAAGTTCCTCCTAATGTTAAGGAAGAATCTCTTTCCCTGTAGCCTGCATCCATTGATCCAGGTTCTATTTTCTGGAGCAGCAGAAAACAAGCTCACTCCATCTTCAATATGACATCCCTTCAAATATTTAAACAAGGCTATCATATCACCTCTTAAACGTCTCTTCTCCAGGCTAAACATACCCAGCTCCCTAAGTCTTTCCTCATAAAACATGGTTTCTAGACCCTTCACCATTTTGGTCACCCTCCTTTGGACACACTCCAATGGATGATGATAGTGGATGCATCTGTGTAAACTGTGTCCTATGAAGTAAGCTCTGCTGAGCCCTGCAAAAACTAGGAATCTTCCTGGGTGGGTGCAGGGTTGTACAAAGAGTGATTTTATCAACTTCTCTCTCCAAGGCCTTCCTACAAAGGTGGTTGAAGATGGTTTTCAAATGAATTAAAATGATGTACCTTTGGCTCCCTGAGCCAGCTGCCCCATCCCTCTTTGAAGAGCATCACACCACGTTGGTCTGACCAAGAATAATTTTAGGAAAGGGGTGGGTGAATGGAGGAGGAATAAAAAGGGGGACGATATGGATTGGCAAGACTAGGAGTCCCAGAAGACCAAGACACTGTCTAATGGCTTTTTAAAATGCTGGGTTGCAGCTGGGCATCAGGCTTCAGAAACGTTGCTAGCAAAAGAAGAGCAAGGCAACCAGGGACCTTCTCCCAGATGCTGCATAAATAAGAAAGTTACTCCAGGCAGCATGAGAAATCAGAAGCAACTTCAAAGGCATTTGAGCTCCCTATCTGTGTCAAACTGCAGCTCTAAGCAGTCGGCGCTGCCCTCCTATTAAAGATGAACTTTTGTACTCCACTCAACATCGTAAAAAGCATAAAACATACGTTCGTTTGCTTTTCAAGTTCCCATGCGCACATGCATACACAGAAGCACGTACGCATATGTCTGCCTCTCCTACGCTTCCTTTTGCAAGCGAAGAGCGCCGTAAGTTGATTTGCCAGCCAAATTGGAAAGCTCTTGTTGCTGTGGTGGGAGGATAAAAAATATATCTCTTCGTTGTCTCACTGACAACAGTCCAGGGACACATGAGAAACGCATAAGAAATGCCTTCCCAGATCACATCATGGGTCCATCTAGATGGGTGGCAACATGGGCCAACTTTGCATCTCCAGATCAAATGTTGGCATCAAAATTTGGGAGTGTCTTAGTGCTGGGCAGGATCTGGGGAAGTTACTATTGGACTACATATCCCAGAATTCCCCAGCCAGTGCTGCTGGCTAGGGGATTCTGTGATCTGTTGTCCAAAAAGGACCTTTTCTTAGCTCTGCTCCAACTGGATAGCTCTTTCAGTTTTAATGTGTTGTCTCCCTTATTTAATTGAATGTTAACATGTACTAATATGTATATATTTAATTATTTTCATAGAAAGTACACCACAGGCAGGTTTATTTTATTTGTTTTATCTATTTTAATTGATTCTATATCCAGTGCTGTGTAAAGTTACAGCACTATATAAATAAAGCTTAATAATAATAATAATACCATCTTGTTGCTGCATCGCAGCTGGTGAATATCTCCTTCAAGATCAGTTTTAAAGTACATAGTATTCCCTAGACATACACAGAGAGCACTCTTGGCAGAAGGCCATCCAGATTCTGTTTAGAAACCTCCAAAGAAGGAGGCTCCAAATCCAAATCCATGCTTCTGTCCAGAAGGAATTCCAAAAAGCTCTCCATTTTGAGCATAACTAAGAAGCCCATTGACTAACACTACATTTGCTGTTTGCCCTTTGAGATATGTGGTTTCTTGTAGAGTCTTGCTCAGAAGCACTAGAAGTATATTGCAAGCCAATGTGGCTGAGTACAGAATGAAATACAGTATATGCAATATAGCTATAAATAATATGAAATGAATTTTGGTATAAGTGTTTTTAGCTTTAGCTTTTTGTGGGTTTTTCGGGTGATGTGGCCATGTTCTAGAAGAGTTTACTCCTGACGTTTCACCAGCATCTGTGGCTGGCATCTTCAGAGATTGCTGGCATGGAAGATACCCAATTCTCTTCCATGCCAGCATTCTCTGAAGATGCCAGCCACAGATGCTGGTGAAACGTCAGGAATAAACTCTTCTAGAACATGGCCACATCTCCTGAAAAACCCACAAAAAGCTATGGATGCTGGCCATGAAAGCATTCGACTTCATGTTCTTAGTTTTATTTGGCAAAGCATTTTAGCAAATAATGGCTCTATATTTTTCTTGGACATCCTGCATTTTTGTGAAGCCTAGTCTTCCTTTGCAGTTATGGCATCTGGTCACCTTGGACTGAAATTGGAGACACGGGGGGGGGGGGGGGGGAATTGGGAGAGCAACACACCTGTTTGTACCTACAACCCTGAAGTTGGGTATAAACACCTTGGACCATTCTGGTTTTGGTCTTATGTCCTGCAGTTCATGATGGTTTCTCTGGGAGTAAAGCCCAGGAGGAGAAGGAGGAGAAGGATGGAAAACAAAGGAGGAGAAAGCACACAGAACCAGATTGCAGAAATGAATAGAGTATGGCAGCAGTGGGAAAAGGTGAAAAGAGAAACGGAAAACATGCCCTTGTTTATAATGAGTGTTAGCCTGTTCTGGGAACTGGGAGCAGAGCTCAACTTTTGCTCCGCTACAAATCAACAATGATTATTTTTATTGTCACCAAAAGTACATGTAAACCATTTCTGCCCATGAGGGCTTTTGAAACAACACATAAGATTAATGCAGGAACATCATCATAAACACGGTGATGAATTAATACATGGATCATCCCACCAGAACAAGAACCTTGACAGTACAGGAACAGATTGAATGCTGTCCCTCTCCCATTTTGGCATCACTTTTGAGGTTATGTCTATATGGTGTGAATGTGGAAAGCGCTTCAGGATTGGGGTTCAGGGTGAGATTTAGGGTCAGTGCTCTTTTGTATGGCAGCTGCTGCTGTTTTTATCCAAAAATCCATTTTTATTTGGCCTGCCTGTGTCTCTCTATTTATAACACTTTAGTTTTATTTTTCTAGGGAAGTTCATTATTCCCGGGTTGAAAAATGAGTTTCCTAACTGTCAGCAAGAATAACTAGAGATGAGTGAGTGTTTTGCACCATTTTCTCTGGATATTTGAACATCCCAAAGTGTTTTTGAATGGATTATTCTGCATGAAGAAATACGTCAGTATTTTTTGTGGTTTTGGAGACGGAAAGTATTTCCTGCTCAGGAAACCATTTATTTTATTTATTTTTGTTGCACACGCAGAAAACCCGGGTTTTGTACACACAAACACACACCATGGGTCCATTCCCACTTACAAAATAATCCAGTTTGAAACTGGATTATTTTGAAAGCGAATTCTCTCTGGGGCCATTTACTCCCCTTTGTTGTTCACATTAAGGGGAGAAAAGGGGGAAAATGGCCACGTAGAGAATGGATGTAGGAGGAGGAAAGGAAAGGGGAAAAAACCCTTCCCTCTTTCCCTCTTTTCTCCTCCATCCTCCCCTGCCTCCCTCTCCCCCCCTCCACTGGCCTACCTGGCAGGGGGCTGGTGGTGCAGCATCAGCATCATCAGCAGCCCTGTCCTCCAGTCCTCCTCCTCCTCCTCCATGCCAGACCTTCCTCCGCTGCCAGCCCAGCCTCCTTCTCCAGGAGTTAGTTCCCTGCCCCGGTAGGCCTCCTTAGAAGGAGGCCTGGGAAGAAGGAGAGAGGCAGGTAGGCAGGTACGGAGGACGCAGGGCTGGTGGACTGGAGGACGTGCTTCCCTGCCTCTATGGCGTGCATGACTCCGTCCTCCCAAATGGATGCACATCCTCCAGTCCTCCAGTCCTGTGGCCCTGCATCCTCCATGCCTGCCTGCTTGCCTCTCTCCTTCTGCCCAGGCCTCCTTCTAAGGAGGCCTACCGGGGCAGGGAACTAACTCCTGGAGAAGGAGGCTGGGCTGGCAGCGGAGGAAGGTCCAGCTGGAGGAGGAGGAGAAAGACTGGAGGAGAGGGCTGCTGCTGCTGCTGCACCACCAGCCCCCTGCCAGGTAGGCCAGTGGAGGGAGGGAGTGAAGGGAGGGGAGGGGAGGATGGAGGAACCCATGGGGTCCCTCTGGGGCGACTGCCACCCATGGATTGCACAATCCAAAGGTGGCAGTGGGGAGGGAGACTGAGGGAGGAGGAGGAAGGGAGGCTGGTGACCGGGAGATGGCAGCAGCCATTGCAGCTGCCCCATCACCTCCCGGTCACTGGTGGTTCCCACTGGGCTGAATCGATTTATTCTCAAAAAGGAGCGGTAAAAACCAGCTCCTTTTTGACATGAGTTAAATGGGGGGAAACCCCAACCCCCCTTGGCAAATCGATTCCAAATCCATTTGCCAATGGGAACTATAGTGGTTTAAACCAGATCATGCTCCCACATGATCCGATTTAAACCTCAATGGGTATGGGCGATTTTCCTATGCAGAATAATTTCTACATAGCACAATTCAAATTCAAATACAGGGGCATTCAAATACAAGGAGAAGGCTGTGAAGGAATATGCCTTTTATCTGCAGAGCAGAGAAAACGTCTTTACTTCTTTGTCCTCACACACTCAAGGACAAAATAGTCAAGGATTTACATTTTCTCCTATCTTCTTTATCCTCTATCAATAATCTGCTTAACTGTATCTAGATATTCCCTCGCTCACATCTCTCTCGCTTTATCTCTCTTCCATTCTCCCAGCAAAACCAGTGGTTCCCAGCATTTTGTCCTCCTCACACTTTGGATTTCACCTGCTCCAGCCAACAGTGGCCAGGGATTCTGGGAGATGCAGTCCAAACTATTTGAACAGTCCAGTTTTGACTGCCAGTGATTTAAACTCTTTGGATTACCAAAGCCGAATATGAATTATTGTTCTTGTTCTTGCTGCTAGTACTTTGCGACAGAGAAGAGAAAGGAAACAGGGATCAAAAATGCACTCCAGTTTGAGACCACTTTAACTGCTTTAGCTGATTGCTAGGGAATTCTGGGAACTGTAGGTTTGTGAAACATTTAGCCTCCTCTGTCAGACAGCTTTGTTCTATCAAAATCAATCACACCTTCTATCAATCACATATTCTGTCATTCATATATTCTATCAAAATCAAACAATCACATATTCTGTCAAAATCAAATAATCACATTGATTGATAGAATATGTGATTGAAATACTATGTGATTGATTTTGATAGAAAATGTGATTGATAGAATATGTGATTGTTTGATTTTGATAGAAAATGTGATTGATAGAATGTGTGATTGTTTGATTTTGTTAGAATATGTCATTGATACTGGAGAATGAATTGATTCTGATCTGTCATTCCCACTTATTGAACTCACTTCAGAATCAATTCTTCTGAAAAGAACCACATAGAAACCACTCTCTGAAAAAAGCATTTTAATTTTTTTTTTGCATTTGCCTTACTTCATTGCGATTGCAATAGATTGCACCAGAATCAGAGTCAGTTTCAAATGGGAACAACAGTCATATAATTCTATCACTGTATTTTCGTAGTTGGAATGGGTCTGTAGTTTTCCTGAAAGATCTGCATGAATCTGTATCTTGACCAATGTGAGTACACTTCCAAATCGATTTGGATCACTCTGTATCATTCAAGAGAATGGAGGAAGCTCCATTTTATCTGGAAACAATGGTATGTGTGAATAATACAAGGGTTAAAATGTGAACCCCAAACATAAGGGGAACAATGATCCTGATATGCATCAGTGCAATGATCTACATCTCCTCAGGACAAAAAGCAGGGTGTGAATGCCTCCAAAGATTACTGAAGCCATCACTGCCCTCCCCAATGTAGAGGTGTTTCTTTCACAATAGCAGGCCCACTTCCAGCTTGACACACACACACACACACACACACAAACCCTGGAATGCCTGCAAAAAACAAGGAACTGGCATTTGGGCTTGCCTTGCTGTCTCTGCCTTGTGCAAGAGCTTCTTCTTCTTGGAAGACTTTTCCTCTATTCCATTTATGGTGGAGGAAATCTCAGCTGTTTATGCAGCTCTTCCAGGGAGGATGTGACAGGTGCCTGCCTTTTGCCCAATTGGTATTCCTCTTGCATGCTGCATTTCTGCAACTTCAGCATCACAGCTCTGAAAGAGGCAGCATATTTACCCCCCTCCTCCTGCTTTTCAAATCCAGCCTCCCAAAGTCTGTGATCTGTTCCCACAAGAAAATGCTTCACTTTCCTCTTATTATTGTCATAGCATCCTACCTCTCAGGGGGGTCAAGGGGGGTTCCAAGTTCCTAATTCAATTCTCAGGTACAGACGGTGCCTGAATAAAGACCAAACGCCTCGTGACAGCTGAAGCCTCATGTCTCTTTACACTTGGGCCTGCCTCATTCAGGCGTAAAGCAGGGAGAGGAGACATGGGTACCACTGAAACTGTTCAAGGAGTGCATCGGTGAAGGATGTTCAACTTTCCCTTCTCCCAGCTGTAAGGAAGGAAAAAGTGTGCTGCCTCCCCTGTCTTGTGTTTAATCTCCAGCTTGTTCCATCCTGTTTATGAAGTGTTTTGCAAATGTTTGCAAGTTCTGGTCAAATATTTGTAGCTTGAGGTTACAAGGG
This sequence comes from Urosaurus nigricauda, assembly GCA_034509955.1. Taxonomy (NCBI): domain Eukaryota; kingdom Metazoa; phylum Chordata; class Lepidosauria; order Squamata; family Phrynosomatidae; genus Urosaurus; species Urosaurus nigricauda. Next base: position 2,099,259 of record JAOEGL010000008.1, on the reverse strand, counting down.
ATTCCCTTGCTACAACAGTCTACCCATCGGAGAAGAATTCAAAATGCTGGAAGCGGCTGGAATCCTGTTAGTGTGCTTGAATCATAGAATCATAGAGGATTTTACCACACAAACCTCAGTGACAGGATCAGGGCGTGACAGAAGGGGGCAGGATGGGAACAGAATGGGCATTATCACCCATTTCATCACACGCCAGAATGCTGCTGCTGCCACCGTCACTGAAAGTTCCCATTCCATTCCATTTCATTCCATTCCTGATCCATCCCCCAGGAGGAGATTTTCAGGAACTGTTCAGAAGAGTTCCTGAAAATTGCCTCCTCTGGAATGGATCAGGAATGGAATGGGAACTTCTGGCGACATTAGCAGCATTCCGGCATGTGGTAAAATGTTTCCTTTGCCCTATTCTGTTCCCATCCTGTCCCCTTCCGTTCCACACCGGGCCTGTCCCAGGGGCCTGTGCAATAAGCTTCAGAGTTGGAAGAGACCCCAAGGGCCATGCAGTCCAACCCCCAACCATGCAGGAGGACAAAGTCAAAGGACTCCTGACAAATGGTCACCCAGCCTTTGTTTGAGAACCTCCAAAGAGGGCTCCATCATGCTCCAAGGCAGCATCTTCCACTGTCAAACAGCTCTTACCATCAGGAAATTCCTCCTAATGTTGAATTGGAATCTCTTTTCTTGTTCCTGGTCCTATTCTCTAAAGCAGCAGAAAACAAGCTTGCTTTCTCCTCAATATGACATCCCTTCAAATACTTAAACAAGGCTATCATATCACCTCTTATTCTTCTCTTCTCCAGCCTAAACATACCTAGCTGCTTAAGCTGCTTCTTATAGAGGATGGTTTCCAGACCTTTAACCATTTTGGTCACCCACCTCTGGATATGAATATGTTCCCCTAAGGAAAGAACTGGCATTTTTGCTGAACTTTCAAATTCTGTTTAAGGCTGTGGAAACAGAGGGGTTTGTGTGTTGCACATAGGTGTGCGTGTGATGAAAATGTATATACATGCATATTTGGTTGTGCATTCATATGCCAATTGGATTGTGGTTTCAGCCACATAATGTTACTACTCCATACAAGGATAACAGTATTAGCAATGCATATTTCCACATATGGAGATTTACATTATGATGTTGTGATACTTTATCTCAGGAATATATGGTCCAGACTGAGGAAAGTAAGAATACCACTCTATTCTGGTTTGATCTAATGTCATCTGGAGTATTCTGTCCAGTTCTGGCTACCACAATTCAAGAGGGATACTGACAATCTGAAACGTGTTTGGAAAATGGTGACCAAGATGATCAAAGCTCTGGAAACCAAGCCTTATGAGGAATGATGTAGAAGCTGGGTATGTTTAGCCTGGAGAAGAAAAAAAATTGAGAGACATGATAGGCATCTTTAAATATCTGAGGGACTGTCATGTAGAGGACAGAGTGAGGCTGTTTTATGCTGTTCCAAAGACAAGAACAAGAGCCAACGGATTAAAATTCCAAAAGGACAGGTTCTACCTAAATATTAGGAAGAAATTCTTTAAGAGCTGTTCAACCATTCAACAGTGGAACAGATTACTTCAGAAGGTGGTAGACTGTCCTTCTCTGGAGACCTTACAGAAGAGAAAGGATGACCATGTTTGAGAAGGGCTTTATTCCCTGCATGACAGGAGGTTGGATCAGGTGGCTTTTGGAGTCACATCCAACTCTAAGATTCTATGATATCAGCACATGAATTAAATTTACATCTTGGACTCAGACAGTCTGAAGACTCATCTTCTCCCAATAAACTCTGCTGGGGTTTTGAGATCTTCAGGAGAGGTCTTCTCTTGAGCTTGCCAGCTTCTGAGGTACATACAGTTGGGAAGCATTCAAGAACTTCCTCAGGAGCCCCTTGTGGTCTCCAAAACTCCTTGCCAAGGGAGACTAGATCATGTCTCCTCCTGTTTTCCATTGGCATGCCCTTGGACCTTCAAACAGGCCTTTACTTGTAACAAAAAGGACTTTTAACTGGATTTATATGTCCATGTGATATGTAATCACAGCACTTGTACCACTTCAACTGCCTTGGTTCCATCCTATGAAATCCTGGGATTTGTAGTTTTCTGAGATAATTATAATTCTCTGCTAGAAGAAAGTTCAGTCCTGAGTTCAGAGGAAGGAACTAGAGTAATATAGGAAAGACCAAACTACAAATCCCAGGATTTCATAGGGTGAAGCCATGACAGATAAAGCAGTATCAAACTAAAATAATTTCCAATGTGGACACACCCCTAAGCTTTCTTTTATCAGGTTCTTTCTGAACTACATGTTAATGTTTTGAGCTTTTCTTAATTTTACACTTATATTGGTTTTGTACTACAGTATTTAATTGTACTGTAAGCCACTTTCAATCCCATTCTTGGCAGAAAGATGAGATATAAATAAGTAAATAACAAATTAATGAATTAAATAAAATTCTCAGTGACTTAAAGGAGCCATATTTAACAAGTACAGCTATTGCTAGTATGGAGGAAACCTTGTACCTGCTCACCATGCAGGCATTAAAGAAAAGGAGCCTATCATAAAAGAAAAAGGCATAGCAACCTCAATTCAGCACCAAAAACACAGAGATGTATGAAAAGATTTCAAATTAAGGCTGGAGGAAGACATCTGTGGGTACATATTTCAGTGCAGAAATATTGATTTCATACTACCTGAGGCTGCCGATGGAAAGGAAAACATCTTGTCTCAAAAAACCTGTACATTGCTGAGACTTGGGATGTTTGTCAGAGGGAGAAACATGTATGTCAAAACCATACATAGGTTGCAAAATAAAAATCATCCAAAATGCATAGAGTCCTAGCAGATACAGAAACATGCAACAGTCAGGGGAAATGCATGCAATGACATTGGTTTTTTGTGGGATTTTCGAGCCACGTGACCATGTTCTAGAAGAGTTTGTTTCTGATGTTTCACTAGCGTCTGTGGCTGGCATCTTCAGAGAAAGGTGCTGGTGAAATGTCAGAAACAAATTCTTTTAGAACATGACCCCACCCCCCACCCCAAAAAGCCACAAAAACAATGGACACCAGACATGAAAACCTTCGACTTCACATAGAATCCTATTGGTTATGTATCAGTCCCATCAATGTGCATTTTGAGGGACGTTGTGAAAGGAGTCAGCCTGTGACTCCTTACACAATGTTCCTTGTTGTAGGTGCACAACATTTGGGACAAGGGGAGACCAAATGCAGTGCCATCTTCCAGGTAAGGGTGTCACTAGGGGAGTGCGAGGAGTATGGACTATACTGGGTGACATTTCAGAGCAAGATGTCACCGAATGCACTGGTAGTAATAGCAATAGCAAAAGCAATAGCAGCTGCGGTCTGGATCTGCTGGCTCTGCTGGCCAGGCAGTAAAGAGAATCTTCTCCCTTTCCCTCTTGGCCAGCAGCTCTGCCACATCTAGGAAGGCTGTTGAAGAGAAGAGGGATGATACACAAAATGATCCATGTCAGGTGTAAAATATATTAGGTACACCACTACTTCCAGGCCAGTTTTTTTCCTCACCTAGGGGATAAGCAGCCAAGAGCCATTGCTCCCAGTTCATTGAGTGCAAACTACTTATGCACAGTGAACTCAAGTCTGTAGCAATTGATGTAAGCCTGGATGAAGGGAGGAATACAATCATAGAATCATAGAATCATAGAGTTGGAAGAGACCACAAGGGCCATCCAGTCCAACCCCCTGCCAATCAGGAACTCTCCATCAAAGCACCCCCGACAGATGGCCATCCAGACTCTGTTTAAAAACCTCCAAGGAAGAAGACTCCACCACACTCCAAGGGAGTGTTTTCCACTGTCAAACAGCCCTTACTGTCAGGAAGTTCTGCCTAATGTCTAGGTGCAATACTCTTTCCATGCAGTTTGCATCCATTGTTCTGGGTCTTATTCTCTGGAGCAGCAGAAAACAAGCTTGTTCCTTCCTCAATATGACATCCCTTCAAATATTGAAAGAGGGTTAACATATCACCTCTTAACCTTCTCTTCTCCAGGCTAAAGGAAGATGGAGGAGGAAAGAGAAAATGGGACACCTGGAATGCCGTATCCAGTTCTGGGCACCACAATTCAAAAAGGATTTTGAGAAACTGGAGCGTGTCCAAAGGAGGGCAACTAAAATGGCGAAGGGTCTTGAAACCATGCCCTATGAGGAACAATTTAGGGAGCTGGGTATGTTTAGTCTGGAGAAAAGAAGGTTAAGAGGAGATATGATAGCCTTGTTTAAATATTTGAAGGGGTGACATACTGAGGATGGAACAAGCTTTTTTTCTGCTCTCCAAAGAATAGGACACGGAACAATGGAGGCAAGCTACAGGAAAATAGATTGCAGTGAAAAATTAGGAGGAATGTCCTGACAGTAAGGGCTGTTCAACAATGGAATGCGCTTCCTCGGAAATTGTGGTAGAGTCTCCTTCTCTGGAGGTCTTTAAGTAGAGGCTAGATAGCCATCTGTCAGGGATGCTTTGATTGAGAGTTCCTGCATGTCAGGGAATTGGACTGGATGGCCCTTGTGGTCTCTTCCAACTCTATGATTCTATGATTCTATGATTTTCAAAGCAGCTGACAATGTAGGATGGGAGAGGATTCACCAGGTCTGTCCCTGCCAAATTGAGACAGCTGGGTGTGTGTGTGTAAATCTCAAGCTAAATCCTTGGCAAGCCTCAGTTTTGGAAGTGCACACAGGATCGTAGGAGCGTTTCAGCCAAGTGTTGAATCTGAGCTGTGTCCTCTTTCCTTTGGCATGTGTGTCATCCTGAACAAGATGCTGTTGTGAACCTTAAGAGACAGGAAACCAGCAGACAAAGCAGTGAAGGCAAAAGGTAAGAATAGAAAGGGGCCAGGTACTGCCTCTCTGCCTGCCTGTCAGTCTCCACTGAGACTTCATCAGAATGCAGAGCAACAATCGGTTCCTTCCCTCTGATCGGCTTAGAGCGAGCAGTTGTCAAACACTTCCCTAATCTCAGGTATAATAAACCTTTCCCATATCCCTGATTCCTGTCTCTGCTGGACAAGCTTGCTGTGAGCTGGGGGAAGCCTGGTGCATGTAAATATAATTTACCTCTTCCCAAACCGATGCAAAGCCAATACATTCTCCTTGGCCTCCTAGGTTGGGTTTTCTTTGGAATCTTTGAGCCACTGCCCTGGCTTCCATCCGCTGCCATAGAAATAGAACTGCCTCTGTCTTTTCAGAAACAGCCTGTGTTTGGCACTGTCTCAGGACAGCAAATGGATCATTGTGTATTTGTTCACGTGGCCCCCAGATAAATTAGATTTACCTTGTAGCTTGTATATCTGATTGTAAAAGAACAATTCAAGAACATTCAACAAAGTTCTGATCTCCAGGGGAAATGCCAGTTCTAATGATGTGTACATTGTCTTACTTTGGACTTAAAAAAAACAAAAATCTGCTTTAGATGGTCTGGCTAAAGCACATATTTTATTTCTTGGCTGAAAATAGTTGCCAGGTTGAATATGGAACCCGGATTTGGTAGCTGTAACAGTTAGATTATCTTGGATCAGAAAGATGCATTGCACATTTCTGTCAGGAGGAACAATCGCCTGGTACAGGCGGCCATGTTGTGCCGTCATGAGGCCAATTCTAGGGTTCAGGGGTGTGCACCAATCGCAAGCTCCCGAAACCTAGAATGTGCCAGCACTGGCATCATGGTGGCCTCCCGTCCATATGGACATCACCATCTTGACGTAAGGGATGTGCAGCGTACAGACGTTGCTGCATGTCCCTTACATCACTGGTGTGCCAATGGTGCACTCATGATGTTCGCCAAGCGCTGTAAAAAGAACCCGTATTTTCCAGGTTCTTTTTACTCCGGAGGGACACTGCATGGTTTAGCTGCCTCAGCATCCCTACAAAGTTAAAACAGGTGCCTCCAGCCTGATGTTTTCGGGAGGTCTGTCTTGCACCAATGACACCTTTTAGTTAATGTATCTCCCTCCAACATGGCTATTTGGTGGACGGTGAAGGGTGAAGAGTGGGTTGTGACAAAGATTCATCCAGCTCCATTCCTGCACTCCATTCCATTCCTGCATTCCTGCAATGTACATATCATTAGAAATGTTGGAGGCAACATTTCATTAATGAACCAGAGCATGTGCAACATCAGAGTGTAGTCAAGGTGGCCAAAGTTAATACTGAAGAAGAGGACATAAGCTAGGAGACACTGAGGCTAGTTGCTTTTGCCTTATCCTGCTGGGAAGGACAAAATCCATACCATCTACTCCTCTCTTAACATCAAAGAGCACAAACACCTTTGGCACTTTGAATTCTATTTGCAGTCACTGAACTAAGGTGAGGACACAGGGGGAGAAAGAAGTTGGGATCTTTTAAAAAAAAAAAACTGGGACAGCAAAGAATTGGGGCTGCTCTTGAATTGCAACACTTGGAGGGTATGTTCCATGCAAAATATGAAACCGAGAGTGTTGTGCATCCAGCTACAGTGGAAGTGGGTGTGGAGTTACCCCCCCCCCCCCCACACACACACACAGACACCCCAGTCAGGGAATAGCTGTCAGGCAGTGTTGGCTTGCATCAGCTAAAAGGTGGGTTGGGGAAGTATTAGGAGACACGCTTTCTTTCATTAGGAATGGAAATACACAGTTACAGAATGTTTCTACCATCCTGGACATTTCTTTTTGGACCTCAGAACAGCAGTTGTTGAATAAAAAATACTTCCATGGGGAGATCAGAAAAAGAAACAGCTGAGGATCTACTCATCTTAGCTTTAGGCAATATCTTTCCAATACCAACAACATATATGTAAATGGCATTCATCTGATGAAATGGAGTCTAGTCTATACAAGCATGTGACATCATAAATATCTAGCTTTTATGGTGGTGTTTGACACAGGTCACATTCTTTCAGCCTCAGATGAAGGCAAAGAGAAACCCCCCTCTGAACTAATCCTGAACAGAAAACCCCATATTAGGTTCACCTTAGGATCGTCATAAATCAGAAATCACTTGAAGGCAAACAACAACAATAACAACAACAAATCTTCAGTTTTGTTTTTCCACAGAAAATTAATGCAGGAAAGAGAGCAATCTTTGTAGGAAAGGAAAGTGTCATAAAATCAACACAAGAGATTTAGCTGTATGGATAAACTAGCTTCCATCACACTTAGATGAAGGTCTTCCTCTACTTTTCACTTAAAGAAGGTTGACATGAATTCTTGTGTTATATTTACTGGGCCAATCTTGTTCGATACATGTTCAGTTAAATACATTATCTTTGTGACCAAAAAAATGGTTAACAATCTGAAAACCAAGTCCTATATGGAACAGTTGAAGAAGTTGGGTATGGTTAGCCTGAGAAAAGATGATTGATAGTCTTTAAAAATTCGAAGGGGTGCCCTGTAAAGATGGAGCAAGTGTATTTTCTCCTGCTCCAGACCAAGGCTTGAACCAATGAATTCAGATTACAAGAAAAGAGATTCCATCTGCACATTAGGAAGAATTTCTTCACTGCAAGAACCATTCAACAATGGAATAGATTGTTTCAAAGGGTGGTGGACATCTATGTAATGATCTAGATGTGGATTTCTGCACTGAGAAGAGATTTGACTAAATGGTCCTGGATGTATCTACATTGCAGAATTAATGGAGTTGTACATCACTTTAACTGCCATGGCAGAAAGAATTTTCTTCTCTTGCTTTCCAACGCTTCCACATACCACAAATAGTGGAAAGTCTAGGAATTTCTGATAACTGCAATGGCTCCATCCTGTGATATTTGTAGTTTGTTGTGGCACCAAAGCTCTCTGATAGAGAAGGCTAAATAGCTCACAAAACTACAAACTCCAGGATGCCATAGGATGGAGCCATTACAGTTATCAGAAATTCCAAGACTATCCAGTAACTCACTATTTATGGTGATTGATGGAAGTACGAGAAAGCCAGAGAAGAAAATGTCCATGCAAGGAGAAGAAAGCAAAGTTTAGAAGCTGTCACTCACCTGTCCCATCTCTTGAACAAATTCTTCCGCATCCCCTCCAGCTGTGCTTTGACTCTGGGGTGCCTCTGAAGGTTCTGGCTCTTGGCCCGTGGTCATTCAAGGGCTGGTGGTGGTCTCCATGGCTGAAGCTGTGCGTTCAGGACAAGGTCCTTGCCTTTGTCTGTGCCTCTTTCCCTCTGATTCGGGAAGCCAGGCTTTTAGTGGCAAACCTGCCAATGTAGCTTAGTGGGGTGCCTTTCCACTAAATTAGTTGCTGGCACAAACGGTCGGGTGGCTCCATTATCAAAACATCTAGGAGAGGATGCTGGGAAGCATTACAAAAGCTCCTGGAGCACCTGAGTTTTCCAGGAGCACCTGAATCTCTTCCTGAGATGGGTGTAGAAAGACTGTCATGGGGTGCAATAGCAAAGGGGGGTGTGAGTCAGAAATGGACAGCTTGTTTCATATGGGTGGCAGAAAGGGGGTCACTGACTGCCCCCTGTCAAAAGAAACATGCGATCAGACTCTATTTGAATAGGAAATTCTATAGAGCATTGTTGAGGAGCAAAGAACATTCTGTACAGTACACATATGGGGTATCTTAGGTTGTAGCCACACTGCAGAAATAATCTGGTTTGACAACACTGCCAAAGGCTCAGTGCTATGGAATTCTGGGAACTGTAGTTTGTTGTAGCTCTCTGACAGAGGAGGGCAAACGTCTCGCAAAGCTACGCTTGCCTGAATTCCATAGCATTGAGCCATGGCAGATAAAGTGGTGTCAAACTTTATGATCTTGCCTAGTTCTTTCATAGCTACCCTCCCTGTTCCTAGTCTTCTTCTGATTTCTTGACTGCAATCTGGTCAACGTTTGATCCAAAGTACAGGAACTCTTTGACTATTTCAATTTCCTCATTGTCTAGGCTGAATTTGTGTAGATCCACAATGGTCATTACTTTTGTTTTCTTTATGCTTAGCATTATTAGTCCCTACACAAGTCAGGCCTCATGTTATAGATGTCTGTGTTCAGTTCTGGACAGGATAGAATCATAGAATCATAGATTTGGAAGAGACCACAAGGACCATCCAGTCCAATCCCCTGCCATGCAGGAACTCTCCATCAAAGCATCCCCAAAAGATTGCCATCCAGCCTCTGCTTAAAGACCTCCAAGGAAGGTGACTCCACCACACTCTGAGGGTCACCAAAACACAGGGACAAAATGATAAAAATCCTTTGGAAAAAGGCAAACTAGGGTCTTCTGCCAGATAAGGGGGATCTCCATCCCAGGCTCCATTCCCACTTACAGATATATCGGTGTGTGATCTGAATCAATGGATTGATTCAACAGCAGAGCGTGGTTCCCACTACATTTTCCCCGATTGCATTAAATTAATACACTTGTGGTTCACATTCAGGCAAAGTCGATTCAAAATGGACCTGCTCCAGCCAGAAAAAGGGCAAATTTAAATCGATTCCAATCTACACGTGGTTCACACTTGCACAGATTCGATTTATTGAAAAAGAAGTAGAAAAAATCAGCATTAAAAAGACGCAGGTTAAATGGGTCTAGCGCATCCCCCCCCCTCAGAATCGCTTCAGTGATTCAGATTAAGTGGGAACCAGGGTTGATGGAACTAATTCAAACTGAATCACGATCTGGTTTAAAAGGTAGTAGGAATGAGGCCGCATTCATCCAGCATTTGGGATTAAAATGGCTGCCATGAGAGCTGGGATGAACTTTTGAATCTGGCCACTGGGACAGACAGGCATTTTCATTCCCATCATACCTGGGAATTCTGCACGCCAAGTGTATAAAGTGCCTGTCAAAGGGATATTTCCCCCTACCTCTCCATTAATTTGTGTCTTTGTAATTTGTTGTTTTGATTCTTAAGCTCCTCGCTTTGTTGTCTATCCCACCGGGTAACTAATACCACAGTGGATGGGTTGGGAGGAGAAGAGGGTGTGAAAAAGGCAAAAGCTGCAGGAGACAAAGCAGGAGATGAAAGAAGCACAGCCTCCCCTCTCCCCCTTTCCTCCTCACCTCCTTGTGCAGCTTTGCCTCTGCCAGTGAGTGCGAATCCTCCCCGAAGGAGTGTGCTTGGGAAGCACAATTCATTCGGAGTGGGTGGGCCTCCTGCAACAGTCCCAGGCCCAACACCAAAGGCTCAACCCTACGGATCAATTTGATCTCTTTTTCCATTTTTCAGCATCCCATTTCCATAAGTGCCTTGTCCACTTTTTATTTTTAAAGACAGGTCTCAATGAAACGTCAAATGTATCACCATCTCCTTTCCCTTAATATAGACATTTTGGATGCAGCTTTGCCTATTGTGTCCACTTTTGGCAAGCATCTTTCCTTGATTTCATGCTGTTTTTTGTATTCCCCACCCTGAGGAATTGATTTACTATTGTTTTGTACTCCTAGAATACAGGCCTTTGTGTACAGCTTTCCATAATATACATGTATTTGCCTGTGTTTATTGTTCCAAGAAGAGCCCCTCTCACCAAAATTGCAAAGTGGGGTTTGTGTTAAAGGATAATGATGTCTCAGATTTCCATATTGTTTCGTGATGTGCAAATTTGGTTAAGTTCTTAGCAAAATGTCAACTGAATAACCTCTCTCTTAACTCTACTCAAAACTCAGATCCCAGATTTCAGAGATGGATGAATCAATCTGTTTCAGGTCTGTATCTTTTTCACATGAATTTACTCATATATCCATTCTGTCTCATTCCTGGGTTTATCTGTGAACTTTAAAAAAACTGTATGAAATCTAGATTTAAATATGTCATTAAAATGTGTACAACGTTCATTTTTAAACATCCTTTCTCCCATTTTATATGTATTTTGATTCAGTTTGAGCCGAGAGCTGCATCATGATAGCAAGAGATATGTGGAATATAAGGGATGCCAATTTTCGTATTGATTGGGAGGGGTAGAACAAGTGAGTTTTAGAGCTTAGGAAATAGGGGTTTGAATACCATGGGAGTTGTAGTTCAGAAAAGTAACTTTTTCAGGGGCTGGTCAATTCATATTGGAACTTGGAAAGGTCAAATGCCTAAAGCATCCCTTCTGGAATAACAGACCAAGCTGTGCTCAATGACACATGTAATTGCAGAGAATGAAGATTGCTTTTGGGAGAGGGTTTCGTTTCTACAGTCTGTGTATGAACATCAATGACAAGGATGTAAAGTGTTGGCTGCATCATCCTTATATCTGGCAACAAATAATTTTCAGTCATGTATCCCTACTGTGGGGGAAAGTGAATATTCTTGTGCACCTACTATTCACACATCTCACAATGATTCAGAAAATTATTCTGTGCAGAAATACAGGTGTGCTTGGTTTTTTCCCCTATGTGTACAAATGTTCTTTTTGTGTGTGTGTGCATCCCCCCCCCCAAGAATTTTTGTTTTAAAACCCCATTATGAGTTTTTAGGAGAAAAATGTGCAAAAAAACATTTGGGGGGGGGGGCAAAACCCACTGTTTTGGACCAAGTAAAACCTTCAGATGTATTTCTGTGCCAAATAATTTCCTGGGATATTTTGGGATAGGCAACCATTATGCAAAAACTGTGCAAAAATCTCTGTTCTGTGTTTTTTCCCCAACTAGATTTTATAAGTGTTAGGAAAACCATTTTTTAGCTGAGGAACAAACAAACAAAGGTTGGCATTCTTTGCATCCCTGATCAAAGATGTAGATATGGAAGGTCATAAAAAGCCAGATACATCCATCCAAGACCAGCATGTTTAATTTTTAAAAATCTTGAGTTTGAATTTTTGTGTATTCAACCATGTTTATGTCAAATTAAAGTTGCTACCTTAATGGCAATGATTTCATATAGCCTTTACAAAGAATTGTCACAATGGGAATAAGTGAACCTATTGAATGTTCAACAGCAAACGGGGGAGAATTCCCTTTCCTTAAAGTTTATCAATTTTTTGCAATTTTCTTCATATTTGGAACAGAGCGAGCATGAACTTTGGAGGACCAGGTTTTTTTTTTTTAATGAAGGTAAAAGAAAGCAAAACTAATGGATTTTCCCATCAGTACCAGTGGATGTTGGGATAAAAAAGACTAAAGGACCCAAAAGCTGTGCCCAATGGAACATGCTGCACCACTGAAATTAGAGATGGGTTTTTTTTAATTAATTTCTTCTGGAAGGAAGAAAAAGGAATTATTTTAGAAATTTTCTCCTCATTTTGAGAAAGTCATTGAAAACCTCCCCATTTCGAAAGCCTATTTGCAATCTAGGACTTATTTGGTGCAAAAACTCATACACCGTTCCTTTGCACAAGAAAATGCATTTTCTGTGCAGAAAAAGAATGTTTCTACATGGAAATAATATTTTCTGCACGTAAAATGTGGTTTTCTAAGCAAATCAACAATGCGTGCATTTTATTCAGAATAGGTCCCTATTTACAGAATTTTCTTCAGAGGAAACAAAGTAGTATTTAGAAACATATTTTCTGTGCAGAACATTCTGCTTTCAGCTCAAAACAGTAACATCCAAATTTTGTGCAAAGTCCTGAACTGCAAAGACTGTCATCAGTTCCAGGACTTGCAAATTTTGCTCTGAATAAGTCCTGAACTGTGAAGATTCTCATCAGTTGCAGGATTTTTCACATTAGGGTTTCTGGATACTCAAAGAAGCATGTTTTCAACATTTAAAAATATATTCCTTGAATCCCTAATTGAAATTAATTTTGGGCCCTCTGCTAAAGCAGAATTCAGTAGGACAGATACTCTCAAGGTAGAGTGAATGAGAAATAATAAAAGAATGATATAGGAGATTATTTTAAAAAATGCACTTGCATGGTGGCCCTGGCATTGGTCAAAAAGAAATTGGCTCTTTTCCTGCCTTTGGTCCTGGATAAATTTAATGCCAGAGGATGTTTTCCTTCAAGCCAATTGCAAACGCTGTATTATTGTGCTTTTTTGTCTGTTGATCTTTTTCGCAATGGAAAGGGCTGGCAGTAACTGGGTCACAGGAGTGGTTGGAAGTCAGCACTGGCTGGAGATGATTGCCATGTGCTTCCCGATGGGTTCGGTGCTTCCCTCCAAATGACCTTGGCTGCTTGATCGATATGAAGTTGAATTTCACTTCTCACATCGGCTCAATTTGGAAGGCATCGTATTATCGTTTAGCCGGAGCTTGATTGCCTCGGTGGCTGGATGCTGGGGCTTTCAAAGGCAACTGCTGACAGGTCCCTCTCCATTTCGGTGCAGGCTTCTGAGAAACTGAGGATATAATTTAATAGTGCTTTAACAACCAGGTTTGGATCGAGCAGGTGGGATTTAGAGGATGGGAAATACAAAGCTCCAAAGAAGAATTGTGGTTCAGGCATAGGCTTGATGGTATAATGGCTTGGGTCTTGGACTATGATTCTGAAGATAAGGTTTCATCTCCCTGCCATGCATCTGAGGAAGTAGTTCGAGTCTATGAAAGCTTATGCCGCAACATATTTTTTTCAGTTCATAGAATCATAGAGTTGGAAGAGACCCCGAGGGTCATCCAGTCCAACCCCCTGTTATGCAGGAACTCTCAATCAAAGCATCCCTGACAGAGCAATGATCCCCAAACTTTAGTCCTCCAGGTGTTTTGGACTTTGTCTCCCAGACTTCCCAATCAACTTGGCCAAAAGTCAGGAATTCTGGGAGCTGAAGTCCAAAACATCTAGAGGATCACAGTATGGGAACCATTGAGTTAGAGGCCGATGAGAAAGATCAGGGATTGATTTCCTGTTGAGTCATGGAAACCCACTGGGTGGTCTTAGGGACGTTGAACACTCTCAGCTGCAGAAAACTCCATGATAGGTTAGCTTTATTGACGGTGGAGTGTGCCTTCAAGTCGTTTCTGACTTATGGAGACCCTAAGGTGAACCTCTTGCAGGGTTTTCTTGGCAAGTTTCTTTAGAGGGGCTTTGCCATTGCCTTCCTCTGAGTTTGAGAGAGTATGATTTGATCAGGTCACCAGCGGGCTTCTATGGCCAAGTGGAGAATTGAACCCAGAATTGTAGAATTGAATCCAGAATTGTAGTCACTCTATTCTGCCACTTTATTCTGCTTTGGTCAGGCCCCACCTGGAATACTGTGTCCACTTCTGGGCACCACAATTCAAAAAAGATGTGGAGAAACTGGAGCATGTCCAAAGGAGGGCAACTAAGATGGTGAAGGGTCTGGAAATCTTGCCCTATGAAGAACGCCTTAGGGAGCTGGGGATGTTTAGCCTGGAGAAGAGAAGGTTAAGAGGTGATATGATAGCCCTGTTTAAATATTTGAAGGGATGTCATATTGAGGAGGGAGCAAGCTTGTTTTCTGCTGCTGCAGAGACTAGAACGCGGAACAATGGATGCAAACTGCAGGAAAAGAGATTCCACCTCAACATTAGGAGGAACTTTCTGACAGTAAGGGCTGTTCGACAGTGGAACACACTCCCTCAGAGTGTAGTGGAGTCTCCTTCCTTACGGGTCTTTAAGCAGAGGCTGGATGGCCATCTGTCAGGGATGCTTTGACTTGGAGTTCCTGCATGGCAGGGGGTTGGACTGGATGGCCCTTGTGGTCTCTTCCAACTCTATGATTCTATGATTCTATGATTCTATGAGTCCAACACACAAACCACTACACCACACCTGTCCATCCAAAACTTGACAGAAATGCCATTCACCTGTGTTTTGACTGCTGGCAGAATGGGTCCTCTTCTCCCATGCATTTAATACATAGTAAAAATAAGTGTTTGGAGGGTGCCAGGGTGCCATCATGACAATAGTATTACAATCATGGTAAGAGTTGTTTCCACCATCAGGAGGACCAAAGTCTGAGAAACACTTCTGTCGCTTGAAATAACACTGGTTTTAGCCTCATAATAAGTAGCGAGGGAGTCTGAATAATGCAAGATACTGTGACTCTGAGATATTGTGCTCAAGGAAATATCCCCAAGGTCTTACCTCCAGGTGAGATTTTACAATATTCAGTGTTCTCTTTATTAAGTCCCACTATTCAGGGAACCACACATTTCTTGTCACTTGCAGCATTAGCATACATTGGCAAGGGTCTTCTCCCTCCCTCACAGTTCACAGCCATTTTTTCCTTATAATGAGAGAATTTGCCCTTTGAATGAAAAGATGAATTATGTTGTCATAAATAAATTAAGGAGAGAGAGAGAGAGAGAGAGATGTTTTTGGAATGACGCTTAAATTGTAGTACCTTCTTGATCTTTGCTTGTTAGCTACATTTTCTTTCAAGTCTTGGTTCCCCAAAATGAGAGGGGAATGAGAGGAATAGGATTAGAAATCCTTCCACAAATTTCCCTCCATCCAGAAGGTGTTCATTTATTTATTTATCATTTTTATATCTTGCTTATCTCTCAGCATGGGAAGAAAGTTACAACAAGATGGAATGAAAACAACTGATGGTTAAACAAACTTAAAACACAATTAAATATGTGATGGTATTAAAGCCCCTAATAATTATGAAAAAGTATATGCAGGTCGATTCTCCCTTCTCCAAAATAAGAAGTGTTTGGGGTGTTTTCAGGTTTTGGAATATTTGCATATATATATCCACTCATATAGTGGTATCTTGGAGATGGGACCCAATTCTAAACATAAAATCCATTTATGTTTTGCATACCCCTTATACGCACAGCCTCGAAGGTAATTTTATGCATAATATTTTTAACAATGTTGTGCACAAAATAAAGTTTGTATACACTGAAGCATTAGAAAGGAAAAGTGACACTATCTCAGCCACTCATGTGAACAATTTTGGAGTATTTTGAATTTTGGAATCCTGGATAAGGGAGACTCAACTTGTAGTCATTTAAAAACACAACAATAAAGACCAAAACCACAGGACCTCCCCAATACTCCCTACAATAAATAAATCGTCAAGGATCTATTCATAGAAACACATCTTTTTCTGTTGGTCAAAGGTGACCAATGAGGGGAATAGTCTAGCCCCCCCACAAAAAGTAATTTTACAGCTTGGGAGCAGCCACAAAGGCCCCATCTGAATCAATGGATAGATTCGACAGCAGAGCATGTTTCCCACTACACTTGCCCCAATCGTATTTTCTGTCATTTTCTGTCATCAAAATAACCCACTCGTGGTTCACATTCATGAATGAAATGATTCAAAATGATTTGGTTCCAGCTGGCAAAAGGGGAAATTTGAATCGATTCTGATCCACTTGTGGTTAACACTTGTGCGGAATCAATTTATCAAAAAAGAAGCAGAAAAAAAAAATCAGCATCAAAAAGGTGCGGGTTACATGGGTCTACAGCATGGCCCTACCTCTCAGAAACACTTCAGCGATTCGGATTATGTGGAACCAGAGTCATTTGAACCGTTTTGAACCGAATCATGATCTGTTTTAAAAGGTAATAGTAATGAGGCCCAAGAATGTTCTTTTCGATGTCCTCCTCAGACAGGCTTGGGACATTCCTAGTACTCCATAGCAAAACACCACTTACTTCTTCAGACTCCATCCCCCCCCCCCCCCGAATCTATGCAAAGATATGAGAGCCAAAACATCAGTTCATCCTTGTGCGTTCTCACCAAGACTACACTCTAGTTCGCAGACCTCAGTTGAACCCCCTTCTTGCATTGCAGGTACCTTCAAAAGGCTAATCTTCTGAAGGTGATGGACATCTAAGCCAACTAACACTTCTAATCTACAGTGCTAGCATAGCATCAAGAGAGAACTGGGGGGAAAACAAAATGGTGGAAGGGGTTTGCAAATCTATCCATCCTTCAGTGATGGATGTTCTTGGAGTAGAACAATATCTGGAACATGTCCGAGAAGAGCGATCAAAGTGGTGAAAGATCTGGAAACCATGCCCTATGAAGATTGGCTTAGAAAGTTGGGTAGGTTTAGCATAGGGGAGAGAAAGAAGCAATGTGATAGCCCTGTTTGAATATCTGAAGGGATGTCATGTTGAGGATGGAGCAAGCTTGTTTTCTGCTGCTCCAGAGACTATGACACAAAACAATGGATTCAAACCACAGAAAAACAGATTTCACCTAAATATTAGGAGGAACACAGAATCATAGAATCATAGAGTTGGAAGAGACCACAAGGGCCATCCAGTCCAACCCCTTGTCATGCAGGAACTCCCAATCAAAGCATCCCTGACAGATGGCCATCCAGCCTCTGCTTAAAGACCTCTAAGGAAGGAGACTCCACCATCCATTGAGGGAATGTGTTCCACTTAATGTCAGGAAGTTCCTCCTAATGTTGAGGTGGAATCTCTTTTCCTGCAATTTGCATCCATTGTTCTGCGTCCTGGTCTCTTGGAGCAGCAGAAAACAAGCTTGCTCCCTCCTCTATATGACATCCCTTCAAATATTTAAACAGGGCTATCATATCACCTCTTAACCTTCTCTTCTCCAGGCTAAACATCCCCAGTTCCCTAAGGCGTTCCTCATAGGGCATGGTTTCCAGACCCTTCACCATCTTCGTTGCCTTCCTTTGGAGACACTCCAGTTTCTCCACATTCTTTTTGAATTGTGGTGCCCAGAACTGGATACAGTATTGCAGGTGGGGCCTGACCAAAGCAGAATAGAGTGGCACTATTACTTCTCTTGACCTAGACACTATACTTCTATTGATGCAGCTTAAAATTGCATTAGCCTTTTTAGCTGCCACATTGCACCATTGACTCATGTTCAACTTATGGTCTACTTGGACTCCTAGATTACTTTTCACACATAGCTTCATTAGCCAGGTGTCCCCCATTTTATATCTGTGCATTTCATTTTTCTGCCCTAAGTGCAGAACCTTACATTTCTCTGCGTTGAATTTCATCTTGTTAGCATTGGCCCAGCTTTCTAGTCTATTCAGGTCATTTTGAATTTTGATCCTGTCCTCTGGGGTATTAGCTACTCCTCCTAGTTTAGTGTCATCTGCAAATTTGATAAGTATGCCCCCCATTCTGTCATCCAAGTAATTAATAAAAATGTTGAATAGCACTGGGCCCAGGACAGAGCCCTATGGCACCCCACTGGTCACTTCTTTCCAGGTTGAAAAGGAGCTATTGTTGAGCACCCTTTGGGTTCGGTCAGTCAACCAATTACAAATCCATGTAACAGTTACCTTGTCTAGCCCACATTTTACAAGCTTGTTTGCAAGAATGTCATGGGGAACCTTGTCAAAGGCCTTTCTGAAATCAAGATATACTATATCCACAGCATTCCCTTCATCTACCAAGCTGGTAATTTTATCAAAAAAAAGAGATTAGGTTTGTTTGCCGTGACTTGCTTCTCTGAAACCCATGTTGACTTTTTGTGATTATGGCATTGGCTTCTAAATGTTCACAGACTCTCTGTTTAATGATCTGCTCCAGAATCTTTCCTGGTATTGATGTCAGACTAACTGGGCGATAATTGTTGGGACAGTAAGAGCTATTTGACAGTGAAAGACACTCCCTTGGAGAACAGTGGAGTCTCTTTCTTTGGAGGTCTTTTGGCAGAGTCTGGATGGCCGTCTGCATAGCAAAATGGGGTTGGGTTGGATGGCCCTTGGGGTCTCTTCCAACTCTATGATCCTATGATTCTTTCATCATTGGTCAATGCTCTGAATGAGACAAAACTGGCCCTCTCCGTCTTCTTTCAGTGCAACTCCCATCATGCTGACCATGATGATAAAGAGTGAAGGGAGTTGCCGTCAAACATTCAGAAAGGCAAGCTTTCCTAAAGAGGAGCCAATATGACTCCTGCCATGGTAAGTCAATATCAGAAGCCAATTTAAAATTAAAACTGCATTTGATTCCTCCAGGTCCTAAGAGACCAGAGAGAAGAACCACAAGGAGACTTGAAACTGGTGGAGATTACCAGGAGTGGGAAGGACTGGATAGTTTTCTAGAAATTTCTTTTCTCTGCTTTCTAATAAGAGGGTCCTCCAAATCCACAACAGCTGAACGGAGGTGTCCATTTCTTTCTTGCCTAGAATATGAGCCTATACTCCCGCTTTCCCCCTTCAACTCCTTTCCATCCAGAAAAACTTTGCATTAGCCGTGCTGGATTGTGGCTAATTATGAAGCAGTAATGTGCTTCGCGAGGAGGTCAGAGACCAGGCTTTTGCGCATAAAGCCCCTCTTTGAGGATATTTTAATCTGAACCTAACAATTTCTCCATTTATGGAATCCTGCAGGGAATCCACAAGGAGAAAAATCTTCCTTGGAAGAAGAAAAAGGAAAGATAGGGGAGGAAAGAGGGGAGATAAAATGCTTCAGTTTGGCTCCATTGGGGAGATGATTCCCTCTGCTGGAGGAAAAATGCAAGAGATTTGAGGATGAACAAGAAGGAAAAAGTGGAGTGAGCAAGGTGGACTGTAAAGTCAGGCATTGTGCTAATGGCAAAAAAAGCATCTTGCATATTGGCATGCCCCTCAACATTTCACAGAGGAAACTGAGCAGTTTCCAAGAAATATCAGAGATGGTAAAATTCAGAGACATAGCCACATTCTTCTGGAATATCCGCATGCCAAGGGATATTGTGGCACGTTTGAGACTATATGAGAGAAAGATGTTGCAGCAGAAGCTTTCGTAGACTTGGTCTACTCCGAAGCATCTGAGGATGTAGACCAAGTCTATGAAAGCTTATGCCACAATATATTTTGTTCAATTAGAGACTGATCAGACAGGCCAGGAGCCCATGACTCCAGAGATCTGCATTCAATTCTGCCATGGAAACCCATTGGGTGACCTTGGGATGTCATAATGAGGATGGAGCAAGCTTATTTTCCTCTGCTCCAGAGAACAGGACGAGGAAAAATGGGTGTAAGCTACAGGAAAAGAGATTCCACCTCAACATTAGGAGGAACTTCTTTAGATCCTCAGCATGACTCTATGGTCAACGCCTGCCAGAAGGCAAAATGCAAGACCCAGAAATATCTAGAAGGAACACTTCTCTAGGCACTGGTAAGTTCTCCAGTGCAATTCTATGGTCAACATCTGGCAGATATTGACCACAGAATTATTCTGGAGGACCTACAGATTCCTAGAGGGAACACTTTATTTGGAAGACGCCTTAAAGAATTGTGCTGAAGAACCTATAGATTCCTAGAGAGGTGTTCTCTCATGATAAAAAAAATAATGAGTTTTTATTTGCAGTTTTTCCACTTTCATGGGGGTCCTGTTCCCCTAACACCAGCGAATGAGAAGGACCCACCATATTTTAAAATTGGTTGCCATCTGATCTGGTCATTTTTGCACCACTTGTTTTGTTGGCATCACCCAGGCAGTTAGAAAAAGCCCCCTGCACTTCTGTTTGTAGCATTTCCCCTCCAAACCCATTGAACAAATGTGCTTACTGAAGCTGTTGAAAAGCGTCGCAGTGTGTGTGTGTGTGTATGTGTATGTGTATGTGTGTGTTTGTGTGTGCATCCTCTGTTCAAATCAGTCTTGCTTGTTATAACATCAATCAGTCTCTGAAACATTCAAATGGATCCGTTTCCAAAATTTGCAAGAAAAACTTTGTTCTTTATGAGGCATTATCTGCCATTGTTTGGGATGATTGAGAAACTCAGCGAGCGATTAGGCAGTCCAAAATCCCGCTGGTGCATTATGCTGATGGGATTACAGCCGCATAGGTAGCAAAGGCAGGAGGCAAAAGGCTCTGGGCACAAATGTTGTGAAGGAAGAAAGACACTGGAGAAAGTGGATGTTTAGAGAGAGGAGTTTTTATCTGCCACCCCTTTCCACCACTTGAAAATCTACAACTGCTATCTTAGTGCACAAAGAGAATCCTATCCTTATTTCCCACCTTGAAAAACTGAAAACAGACTTGAACATAACTGATAGTTCAGGAATCCATTCCATGCTTGTAATGAAATTTATACGATACCAAAAAAGCCTTCAAACTTGGGGTGTAATGCATCATTGGGTCTCTTCTAGAAGGAATCAATGAGCAATTTTAGCCATTTTCTCTCCAATGCTAGAAAGTCTTTGCAAACTATCCAATTTCTAAAGCCTATTTGTAATTCAGGACCTATTCTGCACAAAACACATGCTTTTTTGCTTGCTTGTTTTGCCCAGAAATGAGCAGAAAAATGTTGCTTTCTGTGCATTGTGACTGTTGTGTAGAATAAATCCTTAATTTCAGTATTTTGCTGTACAAAAAACAGGAGGCAACTGGAAGATCACTCCTGGTTTTGGGGGGTGAACGATATTTCATAGAATAACAGAATCATATACTTTTAGAATTGGAAGGAACCACAAGGACCATTGTTCAAATAACATTGTTCAAATTAGAAAAAATTAATTGAATAAGTTAAATGCTTAACATCATTTTCTGCATGGGTAAGAGAAATTTCTGCACATAAATATAATCTTCTTTGTGGAAAAGTCCATTTTATTGCATGTGGTGTTCCTCATGCAATTTTTGTGCAGAAGAAGTCTCAAGGTACAATTATTTTTCACAAAATGTACAAAAAAAACCCCCTTTCTTTCAAAGGAAAAAAAATTGCTAAAATGACCTGTTGCTTCCTTTTCAAACAAGCAAAGAATTATATCGCTTGCAATCTCATGGTATCTCTATCTGCCCAGGATAATATTATTCAAGACCAGTTTTGGTCCACCTTTTTGTCAGGACCAAGAAACTTATTTTTTATTATTATTGTTATTTCTCAGCAACTTGGTGTTGCTGTGTTATTTCTGTCTTTTTTCCAGACAAGTGAAGAAAAGAAGGGAGAGGTGAACATAAAGAAGGTACAAGAGTAACAAAGGCAAGGAGCTGGCACTTGAAAGGCGAGTATGTGTTGGCTGTGAGACAGTGCGGATGATACCCAGTAAACAGAGATGAAGAGACAGGGAATCAAAGGGAGACAAACATATTGAGAACTAAGGGACAACTCCGAGCCTGGCGTTGGCACCAAAGCCCCGAATGCAAACATGAACATGAAGGAAGGAGGAGAGAACGTGAAGGAGAAATGGGAGGTAGAGGGGACTTTATGACTTTTAAAAAGCATCTTTAATCAGAAATGGGACACCGAAACCGAGGAATTTCAAATCAGTCTGCCATTGCCAGCAGAAATGATAAATTTTTAATACCCCATGTCTTAATGATTCGATCTACATTGTTTACATGTGTAGAATAGTTAAATGGCATGCGGATCTTGGTGGATCACTAAAAGGCAAGGACAAAAGCAGAGAGAGGCTACCTGGAGACCTATGGAGTGTCTGTATGGGCCAAACACCATGTCTTCCCTCCTTCTTCAAGGTGGGTAGTCAGAATGGCACAGGGCACAATCTTCCATTCTGGCACAAACTGTCAAAACATAATCATGGAGGATAGTCCAGATAGAGCAGGGCACAATCTTCAGTTGTGGTGCAGATTGTCCAGACTTCATCATAGCAGGTAGTCTCGATGGTGCAGGGCACAATCCTCAGTTCTGGTGCAAACTGTCCAGACTTCATCATAGTGGGCAGCCTGGATGTCACAGGGCACAATCCTCAGTTCTGGTGCAAACTGTCCAGACAACATTTCCAGACAGCATCAGGAAATTTCAGCATCGAACCCACTTTATACCCGCTTACACATTTTTTTTTAAAGTTACCTTTTGCTCCAGTTCTTCCAGAACAGTGTCAGGTGTGATCACATGTACCTCCTATTGTGCTACCTGCCACCACAAGTCACATTCTCTGAAGCCATAACAAGGTGCCCAACAGTGTGATCAAGGCTGGGTGCCTCATTGTCATCCTCAGAAGGAGCGACCCATGATGATGGTGGTGGATGGCACAGTGGGACGCACTTGCCAACAGCCACCCAGCATTGCTCCTCAGGGCTCTGGAAGAAATGGAGCCAAAGGTAACTGTCTGAATGCTCTCAGAATATTCTGGCCCATGCAGACACAACCCTAGATGGTTTTATCTTTGCATACATCGTTTTAAAATGAGTTTTCTTACCAAGTTAGACCACAAGTGTATTGTAAGTGTATTGTAGAGCAAGCAGAGGCTATATCTCGAAATACCTACAATCTACATCAGTGTACTAACAGACAGAACAAGTGCATTGGTTTTTGACTGCTTTTCTTACCATTAGCCATTACCATTTCAGGAGTCCATCACCGCTGAGACACTGTTTCATTGTAGCTACACTTTTTCCAGGTCAGTGAATTCAAAAGTTAGTGCTGGGGGTTCTTTTTTAATAAAGGGGCCTCAGGCCTATTCAGATGAATTTTAAGACTGCAAAATTTAAACAATGAATTTTACATGTAGATTGTTTTGATACACATGTATCTTGTTTGTTCTTTTAAACTGATGTATGTTTTAACTGAAGTTGTGTTTTAACTGATGAATATTTCTTGGCCTTTTTCCCCCCACCTCGTACCATGGGGAGGTGAGAAATAATAATAATAATAATAATAATAATAATAATTGTTATTTAGTATGTAAATGAGACTTGCATATGAAATTATTTAGAAATTCAGCTTTCCATGCCACTAGAGAGATGTAAATCTTCAATTATTTTGTCCTTGCAGGATAGATGAATAATTTCCACAATTTTCGAAGAAAAGCAGTATTTCTGCCCATGTATCCTATATAATCCTTCCTGCACTCTCTGTTCCTCTGGGAAGAATCTTGTACAATCAAGAAGAACCAGATGGGCAATAACTTCCCAGAGGACTTTTTTGGTCACGACTCCAAAAATCTGGAACAACCTGCTGGAAGAGATTTGCCAAATATTTTTCATTTATTATTTCTATTAAATATCCTCTCTTGAGGCCTTTAAGAAGGCGATAAAAATGATCCTCTTCTGGCAGGCTTTTCCTAACTGATTAGATCCAGAACGTAGGAATCTGTCCATTCTATTATGATCCCGTGTTAGTCATCATTTGTTAATGAGCACCATTTTGATGTTATTGTCATGTATATTTTTTCCTGAATTTATTATTATAATTTTATATTCTAGAGAGGGAGAGTTGGGGGGGGGGGGAGATCTCTGTTATTTTATCCTATTTGTATTGCATTGGATATATTTTGCTGTTACCTGCCCCAATCCCAAAAAAGAAGAGACGGGATATAAATAAATATTCTATTACTGTATTAGTAGTATTAGTATTAGTATTTTGGGAGGGTGGGCTTCTTGGTCCAGTGCATAACAAGTCAATTGGCAACAACCACAAACAAAGCAGCATTTGCAGCAGAGTCTCTCAGAGAAGGGCTGGGGTTTCTAAGGGCAAGCGATATAAGTAGCTGTCTCTGACCTCAAAGTCTACCTTGCATTGTGCGACTCCATTTTAAAAAAAACACAACGCTCCCGGTTGCACGGGACATTTGATTTATGCAATGGCACCATCTTGTGGTTGTTCCTCTCTCAAGATGCAATATGTAAAGTCACACAGTGCACACAGTGTGTTCATTCCTGGACAGCCAATTTGTGCAATCTGAGCTTGAGGAAACTGTTGTGTCAGCATTTAGCTCATGTCGAGCATATGGGCTACACACCAAGCCATTCCCTACTACATCATTCCTCTTTTAATAGGCAAGTTCCTTCCATATAGGCTGCATAAGCTCAGGAAACCATTGCATTGTAGCAACTATACAACTAAGCCCAGCGCTCTAACCATGAGGCATTACTGCATTCCTCTCTAACCTTCCTGACCTCAATGAATGCAGAGCTACAAGTAAGTAAAAACTTACACACACACATCTTATTTTTGAGCAAATAATTTAAAATCCTTACTTTAGGAGATTGTCACTCCTAAAGACTTCTTGGAGCTTATTGCACCACCTCCAGCATTTGACTTGCCTCTTCCGAATTTGGCCCAAATTTCAAAGTTAGGCTGATTTTATTGCAGACTTTTCCCTCAAAATGGCTTCCCATTGTCTCCAGTGTTGAATTTGGGCCATTTTTTCCCCCAATTCTGACGCTTCCAATTTGGAAAAAAATAAATGTCCACCAAAGCAACTTACAGGTCCTGCATTCAGCAACAGGAAGCTGTTTTGAGAGAAAAGTCCATGCAATAAAATCTGCCTAACGTCTGAATTTCAGCCAAATTTGGAAGAGGTTAGTTGGGCACCAGAGGCGGTGCAATAAACTCCCTTGTTTGGTTGCATTGCTAATGGTTACTTTTCCTCCTTGCTTGGAGTCCTTTTGGCATCTTTCACAAGTGTAAGTTCCCCTATGGAAGTGACTGCATGCAGAACATCTGTAACCAGTTGTAGGTTGCAGAGGCAGAATTGTACATGCGACGCCATTGATGTTTGTGCAAATCACACTCTCTCAGCCTCAGAGGATGGCCAAGACAAAAAAACCCTCTAATTAAACTTGCCAAGAAAACCTGAGGATAGATTCACCTTAGGGTCGGCTTAAGTCAGAAATGACTTGAAGGCACACAATAACAAAACAAGCTGCTCCTTTGCCACCTTAATTTTTAATTGTTGTTTTCCCACACTTTGACCCATGGGGAGAGGTGGGTAAGAAATCATCATCATCCTCCTCCTCCTCCTCCTCCAGGGCTCTGTCTGCATGGGCCAAATAAAATATCCTCTTCCATCCTCACAGTGGAAACTCTGGATAATGTGTGGCCCAAACCCCAGTTCTGGTGCAAATAGTCATGATGAGATCCAGCCTATTCAGCACCAAATTTGCTCTATAACACCCTTAAAATATATATTTTTAACAAGTTAGCTTTTGCTCCTGATACTCCCAAAAGCTCTGGAGCCATTTGTTTGGATGCTAGATGACTATATACGACGAGTCTTGCTTTGCCACCTGATGCAGCCCCTGCTGTCATGCATCGCTTCTTCTGAGGTCAGTACAAGGTACCCAGCCAGGCGATTTTGGCTGGGCACCTTGTTTTTCAGCCTCAGAGGGAGCATTGCATGGCAGCGGTAGTAGCTTTTCACATGGCACAGCAGGACATGTGTGGGAACAGCCACCTGTGCTGTGATGTTGGTTTACAAGGCTGCATCTCCACTGAAGAAATAATGCAGATAAACATCACTTGAACTGCCATGGTTCAATGCTGTGGAGTTCTGGGATTTGTAACTTTGTGAGACATGCAGCCTTATCTGTTAGAGAGCTCTGCAGCCACAACAAACTACACACCCCACATGGCAGGTCAAGTGGTATCAAATTGCATTATTTCTGCAGTGCAGATGCAGCCCCAGGCAGATATACAGTACTGAAATGGTTGCTGAAGCTGTTAGGACAGACTGGGCTGAGCTCATAGAGTGAGGGAAAGCAAGAGGAAGCCATCCAAAAAGGGAAGGGAAACTACATTTTCTCTGATTCAGCCAAAACTAACTGCTCTTTCCCTCCATCCTTCCACTTCCTTTATCTCTGGGGCTGAAAAGAAGCATTTCTTCCTTCCCAAAGAACTTGGTGGAGGTCTTTTTCAAGGAGGTAAGCAACCTTTTCTCAGTTTATTTCTTGAAGCTACTTCATTTAATTCTACCTTCACTCATTCATATGACAAACCCATGCATTAGTTTGCCCATATGCAATTTAACCCTCATGCATGAGAATTTTTTAAAAAATTAAAAATTAAAAAATACTTTGGGAGAGGTCTGAGATATTTTCTGATTCTTCTACAATGCCAATGTAATGAGGTTTCACATAGGTTTGGCATTATGGTCAGGACTAGGGGTAGGGTTAGCCGAAGGGTTTACTGTCCATATCTGGTATTTATGGAGCTCCCTGAGAATACTTGAATCTTAGAGTTGGAAGGGATCCAAGGGTCATCCAATTCAAGCCCTGTAGTGCAAGAATGCACAATCAAAGCAACCTTGAGCATAGTAGATACACTCACTGTTCCTAAAATCTGCCTTCTAATCCTTTAAAAACTGGAAATGCTTGGGATTGGAACGGTGACCTTTTGCATGCAAAGCAGGCTCTCCGTTCCTGAGCTGAAGCCTCTCACTTTAGAAAATCTGAGGGGAAAAATGCATAGTCTGTTGGTCTGGTTGTGTAAATCCTGCTGGGAAATAATGAAGAAAGACTCTCATACAGTTCTGTGGTGGCTTCCATACAGGCAAGATGAGGAGCGGATTTTGGCTGGCCACTTGTCTGCTGGCCCTGATCCTGGATGTTGCAGCTCCTCAGGGAAGCATATGCCAAGCACCAAATGGCAGAGATGGGCATCCTGGGGCTCCAGGACGAGATGGACAACCAGGACAAAAAGGAGATATTGGTGAGCCAGGTAAGAGGTCATTGGACAACTCAGTGCTGAGATGCATTGCTTGGAAAAGTTTGGGATGGAGTTGGACCCTGGCCACTGGCCACGATGATGGTTGTGGCTTTATAAGAGTTGTAGTCCAAGAAGAGGACTTCTTCTTGAAGAAGAGGTCATCAGCCTGAGCCTGTAGGACCTTAGAAGACCAGTGGAGGACAGGAGGTCTCATCCACAGGGTATCCATGAGTTGAGGTTGACCTGAGAGCAGTTAACAAAAACAAGTCCAAGACAGTAAGTTTTCCAAGCTCCATAGGCTCCAAGAAGGTCCTTACTTTGTGCGGTGGCGGGAAGAGCTGTGCAGTTTTTGTTTCCTTTCTTTAGATGGAGAGGGTCTGCTTGAGATATGTTTTACCCAAAGCAAAGGACAAAACGGTGGCTGAAGATGGTGGATCAGAGCCATCCCATCCATTCATTTCACAGAAACTTCATGGATTGGCCACTGGAATTTTGTTCAACATTGACCGCAGGCAGAGTTAAACACTACCAAAGATGTAGATATGTCTAAACAGTCAAGGATCGGGCTTAAAACATATAGAAAAAGTGTGTGCAAAATATGATCACTCCACATCTAATTTGGAGTGAGAAGTGAGCAGGTCAAAGATCAAGACTAGATCCCAGTTTTGTCCCCATTCATTTTTCAAATAATAAATCAGAGGAGTCTAATTGTTTTTAAAATTCTCTAAAGATTTATTTTGCAGTATCTGCAGTATCTGTGTTAATTTATCTGCTTCCATAAAGTCAATTAGTTTTAATTAGAGAAAAAAGACCAAGAATAGAAAAGAGTTCTCAGTTGGTCTCTTCTTCATAGTTGAGGCAATTGATTCCCTCTCTTTCTCTGCTCTCTTTCAAGGAATGGCTGGAAGAAGCACAGGGATACAGGGACCCAAAGGTGATCAAGGGGAACCTGGCTCACCAGGCAAGCCAGGGAACCGGGGATACCGAGGCCCAGACGGTCCCATGGGTCCTCCAGGTGAAGCGGGAAGCAAAGGAATCAAGGGACAAGTTGGCAACATTTTGGAGCAGCCCCGAGCTGCCTTCTCGGCCAACCGTAGGAACCCAGACCCAACCCCGAATGCCAATGCTGTGGTCTTTAACAACGTCATCACCAACCAAGACAACCACTACAGCGCACAGACAGGGGAGTTCACCTGCAAAGATCCAGGGTACTACTACTTTGCCTTCCAGGTGGTTTCCAGTGGCAACTTGTGTCTCCGCCTCATGCACAAAGGGACCATCGTGGCTACGTTCTGTGACGAAAACAGCCAAAGGATCCATCAAGTCAACTCAGGGGGCAGCGTCCTGAAGCTGGCCGAGGGGGAAAGGGTTTGGCTGGAGAGTGACCCCAAAGATGGGAGCAACAACATTTATGATGGTCCTGATGCCGACAGCATCTTCAGTGGCTTCTTCTTGTTCCCGTCAGGGGCATGAGAGGCAGCAGAGTATACAATATCTCCTTTCCAAAGGTCCTTTGCACCTGCTGCTCGATACAGTGCTATGGCCACCAAGACTCTTATGCCAAACCAATGTGCATCTGGGCAAATCCGGTCCCCCTGTATGATGCTTGTGCCAGCCCTTCCTTCTGTGTACCTCCTCATTTGGTGCAAAATAAATATTCTGAACTTTGGGGTTGCGTTCTTGTTTGTTGAGGCACAAGGTCCTATGATCCTAGGCTGCATTAATAGAACTATAGTGTCTAGATTGAGAGAAATAATGGTACCACTCAATTCTGCTTTGGTCAGACCTCACCTGGAATATTGTGTCCAGTTCTGGACGCCATAGTTCAGGAGGGATGTTGATGAGCTGGAAAAAGTCCAGAGGTGAGTGAGCAAAATGGTGAACGTTTTGGAAACCAGGCCCTATGAGAAGAGACTTAGGGAGCTGTGTATGTTTAGCATGGAGAAGAGAAGGTTAAGGGGTGACAGGATAGCCATGTTTAAGTATTTGAAGGGATGTCTTGTTGAGATGGAGTGCGCTTTTTTTCTGCAGTTCCAGAGTCTGGGACAGGGAGCAATGGATCCAAACTATAGGAAGAGATTCCACCAAAACATTGGGGAGAACTTCCTGGTAGAAAGAGCTGTTCAACAGTGGAAGACACTGCTTTGGAGAATGGTGGATTCTTCTTCTTTGGAGGTTTTAAACAGAATCTGAGGGGCCATCTTTTGGGAGTGTTCTGAAAGAGCTTACAACTTAAGTTGGACTGGACAGTTCCTCAAGTAGAAGATAACTCTAAATAAAGACTGATTAGATGGAACCATAGAATCATAGGAGTCGTTCAGACTACGTTATATACCAGTTAGCAAACCGGTTTAAAATCAAGAAGTTCAGACTGAAACCGGTTTTAACACTACTGAATCTGGATCTTGCACATGCGTAGCAGGGCAAATCCCCCATAACCCGGTTTCTCCCAAAGCGGTATATTTACCATTTCTTTTGGGAGAAACCGGTTTGCAGGGAATGTGAACTTGGCTCCGATCATGATCGGGTCAAGTTCAGGGGAGGAGGAAAAGGCCAGGGGGGTAGAACATGCCTCCTCTCCTGGCAAAATCGGGCACTCCAGCATTTTAAAAATATTTTTACTGTATTTTTTGTATTATTTTATTTTATCTTATAGTTATTTTATTTATTATTTATTTCATTGTATTTTATTGAAAGGGAACCCCAGTCCATATATGGACAGAGGTTTCCCCTCTGCCCCATTCATAAAAGTATTTTAAAAAAACCCAAGCATCTCGTGCAGCCAATGGCTGCATCAGACGTCACCATGACATCATTTGATTGACAACCAAGAGGCTCCATCTTTAATCATTACCTTTTCGTGTATGAACTTTGTTGGGGTAAAATGCACCAGAAAGCACCAATGGGGGCAAAAGGTAGTATGAACTTCTTTCCGGAGAGATTCGGTTTGCCATGCATGATCTCATCGGGATCTAACCAGGGCAAATGGGCTAGTATGAATGAGGCCCTTGATTCACAGAGTTGGAAGAGACCACAAGGGCTATCCAGTCCAACCCCCTGCCATGCTGGAACACCCAATCAAAGCATACTTGACAGATGGCCATCCAGCCTCTGTTTAAAGAACTCCAAGAAAGGAGAATCCACTACACTCCAAGGAAGGAATGTGTTCCACTGTCGAACAGCCCTTACTGTCAGGAAGTCCCTCCTAATGTTGAGGTGGAATCTTTTCCTGGAGCTTGCATCCATTGTTCCGAGTCCTGTTCTCTGGAGCAGCAGAAAATCTTCTCCAGGCTAAACATCCCCAGCTCCCTAAGTTGTTCCTCATAGGGCACAGTTTCCAGACCCTTCACCATCTTAGTTGCCCTCCTTTGGACATATTCCAGTTTCTCCACATCCTTTTTGAATTGTGATGCCCAGAACTGGACCCAGTATTCCAGGTGGGGCCTGACCAAAGCAGAATAGAGTGACACTATTACTTCCCTTGATCTAGACACTATACTTCTATTGATGCAGCCTAAAATTGTATTGGCCTTTTTAGCTGCTGCATTGCACTGTAGACTCATGTTCATTTGTGGTCCACTTGGACTCTTAGATCCCTTTCACATGTGGTCTCATTTGGCCAGGTGTCCCCCATCCTAGATCTGTGCATTTCATTTTTCCTCCCTAAGGGCAGAACCTTACACTTCTCTGTACTGAATTTCATTTTGTTAGCTTTGGCCCATATTTCTAGTGTATTCAGGTTATTTCAACCATTTCTCCGAATTTCTCCTGGGGGAGGAGAAACTCTGCCACACTTTCTGAAAGGTGGAATTACCTTCAGTTGTGACAGCAACACATACACACCACATATCCTAAGGTCTTCATTTTTGCTGTCACTGCAAATTTTACTGACAGGAAGTTTGAGGGCAGCCAGGTCACTGTTTGGGGTCCTCCACAATGTCCCAGACCTAGGCTGCATCTGCACTGCATTAATAATCCAGTTTGACACTGCCATAGCACTATGCTTTTGTACTTTGTTGTGGTACCAGGGCTTCCTGGCAGAGATCTCTTAAAAGTACAGATCCCAGACTTCTATAGCATGGAGCCATGACAGTTAAAGTGGTGTCAAACTGGTGTATGTCTGTAGTGCAGATGCAGCCCTATTGAAATTCAAGGACATTTTCGAATGGGAGAGGGAAGATGATGGCTGCCATAAAAAATTAGAGAGTAATAATTATGGAAAATTCTGCTAAGTGAACATTCTTTTGTTTGTTTTTTTAAAATCCATCCGTCCACATTTCTTTTTCAAAGCAGTTGTCCGGTTCAGATTCTCTGTCCTGGATCGGTCAGAAAGTGCCATTGAAGACCTGCAGATTCCAAAAGATCCACTCCTTAAGAAAGCCTGCTTCAAAATTTGGAATGTTGCTGTTGTTGTTGTTGTTATTATTATTATTATTATTATTATTATTATTATTATTTTGGATTGCATCTCACAGCATTCTCCCAATCTGTCACGATGGGCACTGACTGTGCTGCAGTGCATTCTGAGATCTGTTGTCCAGAAAAGTAACTTTTCTAAGCTCTGGGCTTCCCACACAGAAGCCAGCAGGAACTGCTTTTCTGTCACTTTCAGTTTCTCTGAAAGGGAAATTCCAGGTAGGGCTGCCCCATAGTTTTTTGGTCGCTGTTGTTTTCTGACTACACTATGCGAATTAAAAATCCCCCTCTCCTTGTGCCTTTGGCGTGTGCTGAGCAGCATACCAATGGCATGCTAAATGATCATGAAAGGATCCAGCCTTGACCAGGATGCCATTTTCCTATTTGCATTTTTAATATTTTGTCAGTTCTTTCTTTTGTCCTACAGCAAACCTGCCAGTTAGTTCTCCCAGAGGTTAGGGGAGATTGGAAGTGTCTCCATGGCATCCACTGGAAAGTAGGACATCACACCCAGCTGAAAGAATGTAAAGGGTACCACCACGTTTCTTTAGCTCTTTTTAACATTAGAATCATAGAGTTGGAAGAGACCACAAGGGCTATTTTTAAGGAGTAAGAAACATAGCAGTACCCTTTGGGTCCTTTCAGCTAAGTGTGATTTCCTACAGTGTGATTTCCTCCTTATCCATGGATTTTTTATCAGCTTGAAAATGTTAAAAAAAAAGGTATAAATTCCAAATATCAAACCTTGATTTTCCATCTTCTACAAGGAACACCATTTTGCTGTGCCATCATATTTAATGGGACTTGAGCATCCACAGACTTTGTTATCCATGGGAGATTCTGGAACCAAACCCCAGTGGATATCAAGGGCCCACTATACTTACCAGTGGATGTGCACCATACTACAGCGCCATACATTGAAAAGTCAGGAGCAAAAGGTCAGGAAACACCCTGCTCCACTTTAATAAAGGGGAGGCAGTAGATCTTATTTCAAGATGAAGGCCCTTTCTGCGCTGGCTGTAAGCCCGGGACCTGTCACAGAGCATTGTGCAACAGAACCAGAACCAGATTGGTCACAATGGTGGGTGCATGCACTGGCCCAAACTTGGTGTGGCAGCACAGAGTTGTTCACACAAGACAGCTAAGCCCACACTACATTGTTGCTGTCCCCAGAGCCATGTCCATTGCTATTGTACCTGCAGATCTCCATAGACAGTCCACCTGGTGTAGTACCACTTCTCCTGGGGTATGGCTTGCACATAAAACCAATGACAAGAGAAAGTAGTGGGGACTTCATGTGGTCAGTGCATGGTTAGGGGTATGGCGCAACACCTGGCCCAATCCAGCTGTTCACATGACACAAAAGTGGGTTTTCGTTCTGCCTTCTTCCAAGGCTGAGAGAGTGTGACTTGCCTAAGGTCACCCCAGTAGGCATCCATGGCTGAAAAGGAATTTGAATCCTGGTTTTCAGATTCCTAGTTCAACGCTCAAGCTGCTACACCATTCTGGCTCTCTAGTGTGTTGGGGAAGGGAAGGCTTCTGATCACACACACATATGACAAAACAAAACAAGACAATACAAAAAACACCCTGGATAATAAAAACATACCTTCCAACATTTCACAGGTTAAAATGCAGGCACATGTGGCCAAGCAACACTGGCGTGATCAATATGGCACAAGTTATTAATGAGGAACCACACACAAAACTACTGTTTTAAGCAAAGAAACTCTAAAAATTTATGTACTGAGTTAAGAAAAGAATTCAAAGATATGGCCATGTTAGCCTGTAGAATGAATATGTGGAGAGATCTTGTAGCACCTTTGAGACTAACTGAAAGAAAGAAATTGGTAGCATGAGCTTCCATAGACTTCAATGTACTTCTTCAGATGCATTCTCCACCAAAAGCATCTGAGGAAGTAGACTGATGTCTACAGAAGCTCATGCTACCAATTTCTTTCTTTCAGTTAGTCCGAAAGATGCTACAAGATCTCTCTACATACTGAGTTAAGGACAGTTAAAAAAAGAAAGAAAAGAAATCAAGTGATCGTAGAGCAATTGTCTGCCCTTTCTCTCTTCTGCTGAGTTAACTGAGTGAAAACTAATTTTGACCTCTGAACTCAGTTTGCAGCAACTAAAGAAGCTGAGGACAAAGTAGGAAAGTGGGAGGTGGAGAAAGAAACTGGGACATTTTAAAAGCAGCTGAAAAAGTGGGATGGCAGAGGATTACTCAGGCCTGTCCATGGCAAATTGAGACAGTTGGTGGGGAGAATGATAAAAATGCATCAACTCGAACGTTGACGGATGAACAGCATGAAGACAGGAAAAGGGATGGGCTACTTCTTTCTTCTCCCAGGCCACCAACTTCCCTCTTGAGGGTGATGATTTTGCAAGAAAGAGCTGCTGACCCCAACTGTGTTGTTTTGCAGGCTCTCTCAGTAATTCAAGTTGTCTGCTAACTGCAAGAGTCCAAGAGTGGACACCCTTCTCCAGAGGTAAGAGAGACCATGGCAACTGTCCTGACACCTCTAATGGGCAAAACAGCCCTGATTTCTGGGGATGGCTTGCTTGTAGCTTGCAAAAATTGCTGTTGTTATGTGCCTTCAAGTCATTTTTGACTTATGGCAAACCTAATGCTAACCCATCATGGGGTTTGGGGGCAAAATTTGTTAAAAAGAGGCTTGCCATTGCCTTCCCCTGAGGCTCTACTGCACAGCTTAGATATACCCAGTCTGTTCTTCGGCTTACTTCTTTATTTCCTAATGGTTTGGCATCTGCATTGCAAAATGAATGCAGTTTGACACCACTTTAACGTCCATAGCTCCATGCATGGTATTCTGGGCTTTGTAGTTGTGGCACCAGAGCTCTCTTACCTTAAAGGTGAAATATCTCACCAAACTACAAATTCCAGAATGCCATCACATGGAGCCATGACAATTAAAGAACTCTCAAACAGCATTAATTCTGGAGTGTAGATGCAGCATTAATTCTGGAGTGCAGATGCAGCCCATCCAATGGTCCATTTTGACCCATTTATAATTAATACTCTTTTTTTAGCTGCTGTGATTTCTTTTCTCTGTTAAAAAAGAAGAGGCATGATGTATGCATGGAGTTAATCAGTATGAGAGATTAATTAATTCCTGTTTCTGGGAAAGGTGTTTTTCTGGAATGAAATTCCTAAGATTCTTCCCATGGGGGCCATCTATTGCCTCTGCCAAAAAAAGAAATAAAAATATTCCACCCCAAGTAGACAGTTAGGATGAAATATATAGCCAGGTGCAGTATATCCCCCATCCATTCTCTGCCCCCCCCCCCACACACACTTGTTTTCTCTCTTTCTCTCTCTCTCTAGAAAACAAAAATGGACTTGAATTCAAGGAGGCTGTTTGGCTGGGGATTTGTCCTTCTTTCCTTGATTCTGATCAACTCATCTTCAGGAGCCGAACCTCCACAATACTGCTATGGCAATCCAGGGCTGCCAGGTGTGCCAGGACCTCCTGGCAAGGATGGCAGGGATGGCCAGAAAGGTTCCAAAGGAGAAGCAGGTAAACAGTCCTCAGAGTGGGAATTCTACCTTAGTTGGCATGACTGGAGTCTGCCATTTTGCTTTGTGCTTGAAAGGCCCATGGCTTTTGCTGAAGGTCTCGTGTACATGATCCAAAAGGTCTGCTCCCTGTCCCCAAACTTGTTTTGACATTATCATATTTGGATGAAACATAACTTAAACCTTTGGCACATTCTGCATCAGAACCAGGTGTAACTATGTTGAAATAAGTTACCTCTTGCTCTGGATCTTTCAGGAAGATCTGTAGTCTTCCATTCCTGCTGCCTGCATGGAGATCTTGCTAGGCTACCTGGTGTGCCTGCCACTGGTGCAAATTGCTCCTTCTGAAGTCATAGCAAGGAGTTTAACCATGTGAACACAATACTGTGACTAGTTCCGGGCAACACAATTCAAAAAGGATATTGAGAAACTAGAGCATGTCCAAAGGAGGGCAACTAAGATGGTGAAGGGTCTGGAAACCATGCCCTATGAGGAACGCCTTAGGGAACTGGGGATGTTTAGCCTAGAGAAGGTTAAGAGGTGATATGATAGCCCTGTTTAAATATTTGAAGGGATGTCATATTGAGGAGGGAGGAAGCTTGTTTTCTGCTGCTCCAGAGAACAGGACATTGAGCAATGGATGCAAACTATGGGAAAAGAGAATCCACCTAAACATTAGCAGGAATTTCCTGGCCGTAAGGGCTGTTCAACAGTGGAACCGATTCCCTTGGAGGGGGGTGGAGTTTCTTTCTCTGGAGATCTTTAAACAGAGGCTGGATGACCATCTGTCGGAGATGCTTTGATTGGGAGTTCCTGCATGGCAGGGGGTTGGCCCTTGTGGTCTCTTCCAACTCTGCGATTTTATCATTCTATAATTCTATATGTGTATCATTGGGTGATGGGGCAGTTCAGGTCAGCTGGGTGGGCACAATATACCTGACTGCTCCTGGAGAATCATGGCCAGTGCAGACTCATAGAATCATAGAATCATAGAGTTGGAAGAGACCACAAGGGCCATCCAGTCCAACCCCCTGCTATGCAGGAACTCCCACTCAAAGCATCCCCAACAGATGGCCATCCAGCCTCTGCTTAAAGACCTCTAAGGAAGGAGACTCCACTACACTCCGAGGGAGAGTGTTCCACTGTCGAACAGCCCTTACTGTCAGGAAGTTCCTCCTAATGTTGAGGTGGAATCTCTTTTCCTGCAATTTGTATCCATTGTTCCGCTTCCTAGTCTCTGGAGCAGCAGAAAACATTGGGCATAAGACATAAGGCACAAGACATAAGACTACACATGTCCCTTTTGATTCATGGGGGATCCGTTCTGGACCCCCCACAAATCAGAAAAACAGCAAATACAGCTATTTTATACAATATAATGGCTGTGCACTCCCACCACTTTACCCCTCCTGGCTTCCTGTCCACGGAAATTCAAGACCGCGAATGGGAAGTCCATGAACTAGAAGGGATGACTCTATAGTATATTGGAACCAGCTGAGACAATGTTCTCAGTGGTCCTTTTTGTGTGTGTCTCTAGTCATGACCCACCATGTGTTCATTCTCTTGTAGGTGTTCCAGCTATTTCTGGAAGCCAAGGTCCCAAGGGAGAAGCAGGACAGCCAGGTGCCCCTGGCTTGCCAGGGAAGAATGGGCCTCGAGGCCCCTCTGGACCTCCAGGAGAACCTGGTCCAAAGGGGGAGATAGGTGAGCCAGGAGAGCCAGGAGGCTACAAGAGGAACCATCAATCGGCCTTCACAGTGATGCGACAGACAGCACAGAATCCTGCCAAGAATACTCCAGTTATCTTCAACAAAGCTATCACCAACACCAACCAAGACTATGACGTCAACACTGGGAAGTTTACCTGCCGTGTCCCTGGCGTCTACTACTTCACCTACCATGCATCCCAGACTGCCAACCTCTGCGTCAACATGTACCTGAACCAGGAGAAGGTGGCCAGCTTCTGTGACCACATGACCAATGCCAAGCAAGTGAGCTCAGGAGGTGTCCTTCTTCAGATGGAAGAGGGTCACCAAGTTTGGCTAGCGGTCAATGACTACAATGGCATGGTGGGCATCAGTGGTGCTGACAGTGTCTTCTCAGGCTTCCTGCTTTTCCCAGATTAGGCCAGAATCCTACCAGTAGTCTCAACAAGAGTGTACCCATTTAACCAATGAGATTTACCAATGTGTTGAGTGTGTCTACTCTACCTGGGACAAACCAGTAGGACTGAGTTCTTTGGAATTCCTAAGATCAGGATCTGAGCTCTTATCCTCTAATTTTTGTGTAGCTACTCTATTGTTATTGACCACAATTCTATATTGCAGTCTACATTGTGTACCTTTAGGCATATAGCAGAAAAAGTGCTACAGGACTCTCCTAGTGAATTGTGACGATGTATATCAGGATACTGTCAAGAATGTCCTTATGCGCCACTGACTCTACCAATGAACATCGGGACTCCCTAGCTGGTGTCCCAAGGCACATTGAAAGTGCCTAATACACATTGTTTCCCAATGCATAATGACACCCAAGATGCATGTGTCCCAATGTGCAGTGGTCACATTGTTGGCTTCCCTGCATAAGGTCATGGCAGCTCCTTGTGGAATACTGTATAGACATTGCAAAACTGTTCTATTCCACAGAAAAAAATCCACTTGTGTAGATGTTGGTCCCATGCTGAATTCCAGATAACACTTTTCCATTCTTGTTCCTGAAATGTTCTCAGCTGTTCAGGGGAAAAAAGTTCAATAAATCTGTTCTTTGCTTTATTTCTTTGTTCAATTGTTATAAGTATTTTCATGCTACCCTTCAATCATATCCCAAGGCAGTTGACCAAAAGAACAAAAGAATTAAATTGTAACACCACCACCAACAGAAGGGGAAAAAATCCCAAAGGCCTCAGCATTCAGCAGTCAACCAGATTAAACTGCATCTAAAAAGCTTGCATTTACTTTGAAACAAATATTTATTCATGAAAACGTATTCGAGCTGCTTATCCTGAAGACTCAAAACCAATAAAATAAAAACATGTGTAAATGCAGAAACTGAAATGGCTCATTACATAAAAGCAATTGTGAATCAATGACAATTTTCCTTTCCTTTATATATTCAGTGATCTGGGAGTAAGACTCATTGAACACAATGGAGCTTACGTCTAAGAAAATAGGATGGTGCTGTTATACAATTAGGGCTGTGGTCCAGGATCGTTCCAGGCTCCGCAATTTTAGAGCCAAAATCTATGGCCTAGAGATGCCCCCTAGTGATGTCATTAAGAATTATGTATTAAATACCAATTGCATTGACTCACCTGCTTAGAAAGAAAGGATATGTAACATTCAATCTAGCCTATTTGCTTCCAGCCGGAAGGTGGATACAGAGCACAGTGGAGAGTGGTCCCTGACACCAGCACAAGAAAGAAGGAAAAAGTCAAATAAATACATAGACACACATACACACAGGAGAGCCTTCATAAATTGCAGCAACAAAACAACGAATCCTTGCCAGCTGTTGTACTGTAGTTTGTAGCCAGCTGCTAGTGTACTACTTGACTTCCAGATTTGCACCCAGCCCTTTGCTCCTGCCTGGAGCCAAGCCCACAAAAACAGGAGGCTTTGTACTGATGTCTCCTTCCTGGAGACAATTCATGAGAACTGGAGGTTTAGGGCTGGGCACTGGAATATGGCAACCCCATGTACAATTATCAGACATATACTTTAGGTAGCAGACTTTTTAAAAGCCTGCTGAAAAACCTGGACTTTATCACTGAGCTGATCTGGGTATAGAAAAGCTTCTTCTTGGAAAGCCAAGGCCACTTTTTGGCAGGCTTGTGAATAGACCAAATGGAGAAAAAGTGCTGACGCTCAGGGACAGCTGCTGAGAACAAGCAAGAGGGAAGAAGGCTAAAGGTTTAGGAGTGCCAGAGCTGGCCTTGGGGTCTCCGCAAAAGCCACACACCATAAGGACCACAGATTTGTTCTCAAACCCCCCAGCCCCCAAAGGAGTCTTCCCCATATTTCTTGCAGAGGTTGCAGAAAAGGCCCTGAGCAAGAACGCCACACTTCCCCTTGGCTGTGGCAAAGTGAGGATGTGAAACCACTGGGGTGGCGCATGGAAGGAGGGAAGGTGGAACAAAGAGAAAGGAGAAGCTTCAACCAGTTTCCCTTTTGCCTGAAACATGTAGAGGGGGCTGCAATTGCTTAACGTGTATGTGCTTGTGTGCAACTTGTGTGTGTGTCCCTGCTGTGCAGTTGTCTCCCTGTCTCCATTGTGTTTAAGTCAGGGCCTGAAGTGGGTCCAGTTTTGCTGTCCTCAAGGATCTTCAGGTAAGGGGAAGACTTGTCTTGGACCCTTTTGCTTTTCAAGCCAACAATATATGGTTGCTGGCTGTGTGGAGCCTCTTCTGACTGGCATCCTATTAGTTACTGTTGTTGTTGTTGTTGTTGTTGTTGTTGTGTGCCTTCAAGACATTTCTGTCCCTAAGGCAACCCTATTGTGGGGTTTTCTGGGGCTGAGAGTGTGTGACTCGCCCAAGGTCACCCAAGGGGTTTTAATGGCTGAGCAGGGAATTGAATCTTGATCTTCAGAGTCATACTCCTATGCTCAAACCACTACACCAAGCTAGCTCTATTAGTTACCTACTTGTGCATTATTGCAGCTAATGGATATGTAGCTCCCTTTGAGGATGGG
Source organism: Urosaurus nigricauda (assembly GCA_034509955.1). NCBI lineage: Eukaryota > Metazoa > Chordata > Lepidosauria > Squamata > Phrynosomatidae > Urosaurus > Urosaurus nigricauda. The sequence goes on along the minus strand of JAOEGL010000008.1, from coordinate 2,059,493 downwards.
GCACAGGGGACCTTTCTCTTGCCTTTGGGCCCTGTCCAAAAACCTTCCATTGCCCCATTACTGTCAGTGTCTCAGATGGGCCCCACTACTGTTGGCTATTATTGGAAAATGGAGGGAGATGGATGCCATTCAGACAACGGAGATCAGGCTGTTCTGGGCTCCTGGGGAAAGGAAAAGGAAGGTACATTCCCTTTGAGAGTAGACCTTCATTTTTTCCTCCACTCCTCAAGTGAGCTGAGACCAGCTGCTTCTCCATAACCAGCTTCTCCTCCTGGGGCTTGGCAGCTGCAGGCATTGGGAAAATTCAGAACTGTGCATGCAGATGTAGTATTTCAGCCTCCGAGTGGTATTGCAAGAGTGTCTCTACACTAAATAGTTATAGCAGTTCCATACTAGTTTAACTGCAAGGTTTCCTGCTGTGGCATCCTGAGATGTGCAATTTAGTACTCGTTTCCATTCCCATGGACTACAGTTCCAACAAAGCCTGAATGAATCCTCAGTTCCTCTGCGCAGGGTACCTTGGAAACTGCACATTACAAGAGTGCATTAAACTACTTTTTCTGAATTCTGTTCTCGGGAATGAAAGGGGAAAGTGTCTGTTGTTCTTGGTTGTTTGGTTGTTTGTGCTTTTTGTCTTGTTGTTGTTTCTGTTTCCTGGCTGAGATTAGACCAGGTAGGTCTTTATTATTCTGGATCTTTATTGTTGGGGGAGCTGGCCATACCAGATGGAAGGGAAGTGATAACATTAGTGAAATGGTGAAGGCAAGTGGAGACAGAATTGTTCTATATCAGCTGGCAAGGCTGTGTTCAGGATAGATGAAGCAAGGAAATTGCTAGATGATGGGAGCTGAGTAGACAAAGACACATTTTCCAGAGTATGTTTTGGAAAACAAATCCCAAAATCACTTAGCTAGCGAGCCCAGTGGTCAGGGGCCATGCTGGCTAGGGGATTCTGGGAGTGAGGGTCCTTTGCTTATGGCCAAAGATGAAAAACTTAGGAAGAAGAATGTTAGGCCTTGTGTGCTTGAGTCAAGAGGCCAATGTTTACCCCATTCTGGCATTATTTGGCCACCACACCTTCCAAACCCCATTTCTGGTGCAGGATGATGTCCAACAGGTTTTGCACCAAAACTAGGATTCAACAGCCTTGAGACACATTGAAATAATTTACCTAATTCTCTGGATCTTCTGGTAAAATCAGTAGCCTTCTTCACTGGAGCGGCTGTCTGCATAGGTGTCCTCCTGAGCCACCATTGTATCTGCCACCATTGCAGGTTGTTCTTTTTGACCTTAGAAGTGAGTGACCCACAGCAGTGGCAAGTGAACTGGGCAGCCTAGTGGGAGATCCATGCATACAGCCAGGACCAGGTAAAAGGAGGAGATCAGGGGAGCTGTGGGACCAGAATACTCCAGGCTGTCCCCATAGTATCCTGGCCAATGCAAACAAAGCCTAGGTCAATCACAATAGAGAGGAAACACAAAGGTTCATACACAGTGTCTGCTTCCTCTCCAGCTTCTCCTCCTTCTCCTCCTCTTTTTTCTCTCTTTGCCTTTCCAGGATGCTGAGCACCAAGACGGTCGTTTGGGCAATGCTGATTTACATCCTTTCAAGCAAGCTGGCAAGTGGTGACACCTGCCAGGGTCCCACCCTGATTCCTGGAATTCCGGGCATGCCAGGGGCTCCAGGTACCAACGGCAGAGATGGAGAACATGGGATCAAGGGAGAACAAGGTATGAGTCAGGACAACACAGGGACAGAGGACTTCTCTGATCCAAGCCAACCCTGGGAAAGTTGAGTCACAGCAATCTTAGATGGAGTCAAGTCTGGCTGTTAACCAAGATCAGAAATCCAGACTTCAGTAGTTAAATCATCATCATCATCATCATCATCATCCCACCTCTCCTTACGGATTGAGGTGGGTTACAAAAAGATAAAAATACACAATAAAACATAATCAAAACTACACCAGCCCAATCCTCCACCAACATCAAAAGCAATCAATTACAAATTCAAGATTAAAATTAGTTATAAAACTGTTAAAAAGATGAGTGAATGTAGAACAAATAGGGGCAGATGGGGTTATCTTTTAATGGGAGGTCAGTCTGGGAAGGCCTGCTGGAAGAGATCCATCCTGATAGCCTTTTTAAAGGTGTCAAGGGTGGTAATATAACAGATCTCCTGCGGCAGGTCATTTCACAGTTTTGGAGTGGCCGCTGAAAAGCTTCTCTGGGAAACTTCACCCAATCTTTATTCAGCAAACCTTTATTCAGTAACCTTAGCTCCACACCAGAGACATCCATTGTCAGAACTAAACAGCAAGCATTAGCAATGCCTAAATCACATGTAATTTCAAACTATTGGCAGGCTAATTGTTCATTCATTGTAATACTCAAAATAATTTTGGTCCTCTTATTTCCTATATTGCTCCCTCCTCCTTGGTCTCTCAGCCAGTTTCTGAGAGTCCAGAAGAATGACCTTGGTGAGACTTGAGCCAAGACAGCTTCCTATAACTTTGTTATCATGCCGCCCATGGATGTGATAGACACATCTGTCCAATAACTGCTTCACTACATCATAGTACATTAATATAACAACTCCCGTGCCCTGGCTTTCCCCTAAAATCATGACAGACGGTCATTTTTGGGGGGTGGGAGCTGCAACTTTTCATGGCCACTACACACCTGCAGTGGACAAGGCCACACAAAAAAGCTTGAATGCTTGATATATGTGTATATTGGCCTTCATTGGCCCCTGTGAAGAGGAAGGAGTCTATCTGAATCCATAGGGTCTGCTTATGGTATAGAAATGAAGAGTAGGAGAGCTCTTTGGAAGCCATCTGTCCTAGATTCTCCCCTTCTCACTTGCTGCCCCTCACTCCTGGAACCTTCTTCCCCCACATATACGCCTCATCACCTCTCTAACCAGATTCAAAATTAAGTTAAAGACTATATTGTTTAGGGAAGCATTCCCAGGATCATGCCGTCTGCCCCAGGATGCCTCCTTTTAACTAGGTATTAAGAAGTCAAGCCCTCCCTCCAGTCCATCTGCCTTGGTCCAGGCCTCAGAGGGAGAGAAGAACCACTGGACCTCATCCCTTTCCCACCACCCTCCCCTTTTCCTTTTGTATTGTCTAATAATAATAATAATAATAATAATAATAATAATAATAATCTCCCTGCTGAAGGAAGACACTCCAGAGCTAAAGCATCCCCAAAGCATCCCCATTACCCAATACACATGCATAATATTTTAAATTTAGAAGAGTTTATACATTAGTCTGTGTCAGAAGGAGGCCTTTCCTCATCTGACATCTTTCTTCTTAGTGCCATCATAGTCCTTCTCTGCCTTTGTTCTGTAGGTCCTCCTGGAAAAGTTGAAGACTACAGAGATGTTGGAGAACCAGGGGAACCGGGGGAACCTGGTTATCCAGGGAAGGTGGGTCCCCGAGGAGAAGCAGGTTCCAAAGGGCCTCCTGGTGCCCCTGGTCCTCGTGGGCCACCGGGTGATTCTGGTGACTTCAAGACCTCCCTGAAATCGGCCTTCTCAGCAGTCCGAGGGATCTCCATGACACCACGGCGAGGGCAGCCCGTCCGCTTTGACCGCGTCATCACCAACATAAACAGGAACTACGAGAACCGTTACGGCCGCTTCACCTGCCAGATCCCAGGGCTCTACTATTTCACTTACCATGTCAGCTCACGTGGGAACCTCTGCATCCACCTTAAAAAAGGCCGTGGCAATGAACGAGGAGAGAGAGTGGTGGCCTTCTGTGACTTTGTCTACAATGCCTTCCAAGTCACCACAGGTGGCGTGGTCCTCCGTTTGACCCAGGGTGAGTCAGTCTGGCTGGAGCCAACAGAGAAGAACTCTCTCATTGGGGGCACTGAAGGAGCTGACAGTATCTTCTCAGGGTTCCTGCTCTTCCCAGATAGCTAAAGCAGCTCTGGAAGACTTTCTGCTCAGCTTTGCCACCTAAGGTCCAACTTGTCTGGGGAAAGGCCAGTCTATGTTGGCACTTGGAGCCCACATAAAGTGCCAGAGCTCCCTCCCTCTTAGCAAACCATTAGACCCCAAGGAGCATCTATCCTCATATAGTTTTGATCATCATCTTTTCTTGTTAAAAAAGATTTCTGTGCTCTTTGTGAAAACAAATAAATATGTGAACTGATGTTCACCATTGCATCTTAGGACTTGTCTATACAATTAAAGTACTCCTCATTAAAAAAAAGAATAGACTGATCCGGCCTCACATGATTCGGAGGAATTTGGGTTTTTTGCAGGGTGTGTATATGAAAAAATCCTCAAAGTCTGCTGAAAAAGGACTTGTTTTTTGCAGAGTAACATGTGACCATCCACCCACTTTGAATGGATTCGCATGGCTTTGCATTTTTGAAGGAGAGAAAGTGAATAGTGTTGATGTCAATTTCAAAAAATCCACGTAATAAATGTATGTGTAGACTAACTGTTAAAGAAGCTAAATTAGGTTGGAGGCAATTCACATTTGTGGCAATAGCACCATGTCTATGACTATGGAGAGTTAGTGAACATAGAAGTTTATCACATGAAGGGAATTGGAAGTATGGGGTTTTGCGTGATTGCGTGAAAGCTGATCACACACATTTTCGGGCAAAGGGAAATCCTTCTGAATGCAATCATGGGGTTTCGCGTGATTGCGTGAGAAACTATCACATGTAATTTCATGCACTGGGAGGCAATTTCGGGCAGTTCTGAACGCAATGCACTGTCAATATGCAATCAATATGCAAATTTACTCAATTCTGAACTGGCCTCACTTCCATTTCTTTCAAAAGTGAGAGAAATTCCTCCCGTGTGATAAACTCCATAGAGCAATTGCATATTCATAATTCCAGACTCTAAATTCAGAACTGCAATGCAGAATGCCAGCCATTATCTCTAAGAGGACTCCCCAGCTATAAGAGATCTGGGGTTTATCCAAATAACTGTATTGTGAACAAGCCCATCATGCCTTGGTGTGCTTCTCTCACTATCCCAATATAGAATGAGGATTGTCACCAGGGGGCAGCAGATACATGGCGATTGCTGGCCACATTTTGCAAGGAAAGAAAACAGGCCAACAGTCTAGGAAGTGAGATCCACAGAGAACATAGAAGAAAATGAATTTCTATTCTCCACATTCTGACATGAGCAGTGTTGCATTGAGGGGGATGGAAATTATCATTATGGCTATGACAGAATGAGGTGTCCAAGGAGTTAGTAATCAAGCATTCGTAGGATGATGCTCTGTGATCCAGAGCATCATCCTATCACTGTTCAGTGGCTGGCTGCATGGACATCTTATCCTGATCATTCTCCTGATAAGTAACTTGTCTTGAGCCTCATCTCCAAATTAAGTCCAGCACCTAAGATTGCTCCAAGAGGCTCCACTGTCAATAAGGTGACTGGCTCTTCTCCAAGCTTTAGTTTGGAGCAGTTATTCAAGGTGTTGAACCTCGTTTGGGGATAGAGATCAGCACCGGGGATAGCTCACGTAAAAGTTTGGCTTAGAATCTGGAGTAGATTCGGTCGCCTTACTCACATGTAAGTCATTGGTCGTCATTGTCAGAAAGTAAACATGAAAATGAATGCACAATCCTGAGCACATTTATAATACTGGAGACTCTTACCAAGATGAATAGGACTTGACCCACGTGAAAAATGTTTAATAGATTAGATGTTTTTTTCCCTCCTGATAAATTTCTCCTGACAAATGCTTGGCTCCCTATTATTATTATTATTATTATTATTACAATTTATTTATAAAGTGCCATAAATTTACAGCACTGTACATAATCAGTTAAGTTAAAAAATAAAGACCTGCCTGATGAGTACAATCTAAAGTAAACAATTATATATATATATATATATATAAACAGGTGAAAATAAAGGCTTTCTATCAATCACATTGTGTCTTGGAACCCTTCCCAAGACACAATGTGATTGATAGACAACCTTTATTTTCACCTGTTTTCCAATATGTTTTACTGTCGTATTTTAACATGTGCCCTTATTGCCACTCTCCCCATTGCAAAAGGAAGGAGGTCATTTGGCAATTTTTTTTCCTCCAGATGTTTCTGCCACTTTCATGCCTAGGCTTTGGAATAACACTTGAATCATGGAGCTGGAAAAGACCCCAAGGGCCATGCGGTGCAATTCCCTGCTATGCAGGAAGACACAATCCAAGCATTATTGACAGATGGCCATCCAGCCTCTGCTTAAAAACCTCCAAAGAAGGAGACTCCACCACAGTCCAAGGCAGCATCTTCCACTGTTGAACAACTCTTAACATCAGGAAGTTCTTCTATGTTGAGCTGGAATCTCTTTTCCTGTAGCTTGCATCCATTGCCCCAGATTCTACTCTCCAGAGCAAGAGAAAACTAGCTAACTCCATCCTCAATATCATATCCCTTCAGACGTTGAACCATGATGATCATGCTCATTCTTAACTTTCTCTTCTCCAGGCTAAACATACCCAGCTCCCTAAGCATGGTTTCCAGACCTTTCACCATTTTGATTTCACTCTTCGGAACACTAGGGCATGATGGAGGATGCAAAATGGTGGCCAGGTTGCAAATAACATTATTGCTGCTATTCATAGTGACAGGGACACACAAAATAGTAGCAGGAAAAAAATGGGATGGTGGTGTGGAACATCTACTATTATTCATGGTAATCCCCACTCCTCAGAAATAGGTAATTAATTTCTCTTCCCTCTCAGTAAAAAATATAGTGAAACGATCCAGATTTCTTTGCCAAAAAAAATCAAATACTCATGCATGCATCATTCTAAAGAAGGACACCCAAGAGTTTCAGCTTCATAAAAGGAGCATGTGGCATAAAACATCCTTGTGCTCAGTTTTCGAAATGCAGGGCTCATTCACACCACAAAATAACCCAGTTTGTAAACTGGACTATTCCCCTATCATTCCAACTTGCACCAATTGTACAATTTGCAGGGGGGGGGGGCGCCGAAAAGCCCATTTAAATTGGTAGATTAGGCACTGGATCCCTAAGAGGTTCTTTTTTAAAAGAATTGCAACGATCCGCATCTCCGACAGCGTGAGTACACTATTGAATTGATTTGGATCATGCAGCCACTGTTCAGGAAATGGAGGTGCCTCCATTTTGATCCAAATGGTGGCGAATGGGGACTTCAAACCAGATTTATATGCCACAGAGAGATTCACTGCCTTAAAACATAGTGGGAATGGAGAATTGATTTTGAATAGATTCACAGATGCAAATCTCTCAGAGCAAAAAACGTAAGTGTGACCAACCCCAACGTAAGTTCTGACCTTTCCATGCATCTAGTTTCATGAGTGCAGTTAGTTTCTCAACTTGCTTCATTCTACTGTTTTCCATATTGTCCACCCGCCTTCTTTTAAGACTTGGGATATAATATCACACTGCACTGTTATAGTACGGTTCTTCCATTTTAACTGCTACAGCTGCCTCTTGCAGAATTCTGGGTTTTATAGTACAAATCTAGGATTTGTTGTTGTCGTCAACACATTTCACAGGTCTTTTTGCTCTTGACTGGGGAGCTCAGAGAGAATGGGTCCGAATTTCACACCGCAGGTTGCGATGTTGTTAGATCCACCATGGGTATTGGCTTTCCTTGGGGTTTCAAGAAGATTAAGTGAATGAAGCTTTTGAGGAGGACAAGGGGGCATAGAATAATAGAATCATAGAGCTGGAAGAGACCACAAGGGCCATCCACGCCAACCCCCTGCCATGCAGGAACTCTCCATCAAAGCATCCCCGACAGATGGCCATCCAGCCTCTGTTTAAAGACCTCCAAAGAGGGACACTCCTCCACACTTCGAGGGAGTGTGTTCCATTGTCGAACAGCCCTTACAATCAGAAAATTTCTCCTAATGTTGAGGTGGAATCTCTTTTCCTGGAGACTGCATCCATTATTCCGGGTCCTGTTCTCTGAAGCAGCACAAAACAAGCTTGCTCCCTCCTCAATGTGACATCCCATATTTAAACAGGGCTATCATATCACCTCTTAACCTTCTCTTCTCCAGGCTAAACATCCCCAGCTCCCTAAGTCGCTCCTCATGAGGCATGGCTTCCAGACCCGTCACCATTTTAGTTGCCCTCCTTTGGACAAGCTTCAGTTTCTCCACAAATTTTTTGAATTGTGGTGTCCAGAACTGGACCCAGTATTCCAGGTGGGGCCTGACCAAACTAGAATAGAGTAGCACTATTACTTCTCTTGATCCAGACACTATACTTCTATTGATGCAGCCTAAAATTGCATTGGGCTTTTTAGCTGCTGCATTGCACTTTTGGCTCATGTTCAACTTGTTGTCTACTTGGACTCCTAGATCCCTTTCACATGTGGTCTCATTCAGCCAGGTGTCCCCCATTTTATATCTGTCCATTTCATTTTTCCGCCCTAAGTGTAGAACCTTATATTTCTCCGTATTGAATTTCATTTTGTTAGCTTTGGCCCAGTTTTCTAGTCTATTCAGGTCATGTTGAATTTTGATCCTGTCCTCTGGGGTATTAGCTACTCTTCCTAATTTGGTGTCATCTGCAAATTTGATAACTAGGCCCTCAATATTGTCATCCATGGACTCTTTCAGACGTGGGAAATTGGAAGTATAATCCAAGGGCAATCCAAACACAATCATGGGGTTTCACGTTATTGCGAATTAGAGCTTCTCACGTAGTTTCGGGCAAAAGGGAAGTCACTCCGAATGCAATCATAGGTTTCACATTATTGCGAATTAAAGCTTCTCACGCAATTTCGGGCAAGGAGGGGTCATTTTTGGGTAATGGGAAGTCATTCCGAACACCTTCCGAATGCAATGGGGATTCATGTAAATTGGCTAAACAAGCGAATTCACGTGAATTCGCATTGGCTGCATTCGAAGTTGGGAGAAATTCCTCCAGTGTGAAAGAGTCCCAAGTCATTAATAAATATGTTGAATAGCACTGGGCCCAGAACAGAACCCTGTGGCACCGCACTTGTCACTTTCCTCCAGGATGAAAAGGAACCATTGGTGAGCACGCTTTGGGTGAAGCTAATCAACCTGTTACATATCCATGTAATGGTTACCTTGTCAGTCCCACATTTTACAAGCTTGTTTGAACATCTCCTAGTTGCAAAAGAAGACAGTCAAGGGAAGTCCGAAACCCCAACAATCCCATTTGTCTGCATTTACTGAAACTCGGCTCGGAGGGGTTAATTCCTGGAACTTTCTCTCTCGTGTGTGTAAGCACACATACACATATACACACCAAGCCGCTTCCTTATGAAAAGCAGGCTTTGTGGGTCTTAAGGAGCCTCTCCTGTCCTTGTCTCTCTGGGAACCAGTGAGCCTGTGTGTTCCAGATATTAAATTACTCATAAAATATTTGTCCTGTCCCCGAGGCAGCTCGGCAGCCCTGGCTGATGCCAGTCTACATCTGCGTGTCACCTCCTGCCCCGAGGTCAATCCTGCCAAACGAAAGCAACTGGCGGAGGAAGAAAAGCAAGTTTCAGCCAAAATCAGGCTCAAAGGGGGCATTTGGTGGAGGGGGGCAGAGGAGGTAGAGGAAAAGAAAGAGGGCTGCCATGCGGACACAAGGCATTGCCTTTGGTTTCTGAGATTGTCCCTTGCGTCAGATCACTACGGCTACATCTACATTGCAGAATGTGTGCAGTTTGACACTACTTTACATATCGTGGGATCCTGGGATTTAATAAAATAATAAAATTTATTTATACCCCGCCCCTTTGAGATCAATCGAGGTGGCTAGCAACATTAAAATACAATTACATTTGCACTTTGTTGGGACCCCAGAGCTCAAGGCAAAACATCTCACAAAAACATCAGATCCCAGAGCGCAGTGGCAATTAAATGGCATTAATTCTGCAATATAGAGGCAGATTGCATTTCTGTGTCAGCGTCTGGCTGCATGGAATAAAAAGGGAAGGTGCCACCAGCAGAGGAGAATCTGGGCTCCCGTTCTTCCTTCCTTTGCTCACTGTGTGTTTTTTGCTTTCCAAAGTCTCCACCAGCAAAACCCATTCGCCTCTTGGGCCGGCTATGGTGGCAAAGGCCATCTGTGACCTAGAATCTGCCATGGCTAAAAGGGCGGGCGATGTGTGTTTATGTGTGTATAGACTGATGTTCTCCCTGGGATGGGGTTACCATGGGGACGGCCAGAGAGCAAGAGCGCCTGGCCTGCATTCAGCTCGAGGCATCACTTCCCAGCATGCCTTGCTGTCATCCCTGACTCCTTCCGCTCTGTTTCTTCCAAGGCCTTGCCATCATCGTGCAAACCCTTCCTTCCAAAGCCATGGCAGGACATGAGCCAAGCTTCCTGTGACCTCTTATTCTAGTGGCTTTCTGAACTGGGGATGGACTCAGCAAACTCAATGCATTTGAGTTTGGTCCCAGTCTGAATTTCTGTTCTAATACTTCATTCCAAGATACTCTTAATAGATAAATCTTTCTCTCTTCAGCCTAAACATCCTATCCGCATTGCACAGAAGTGTAAGGTTGTCAGATCTCAGGACCTGACCCTGAGTCTCCTGTTTCCATGTGTCATTCCCAAGGCAAGGGTGCAAATGGAAGGCAAGAGTGCAAATTCTCCAGTTTCAGCTCAAGACAAAGAGAGACAACTACAGATTTCCAGCTCAGCTAGCAGAGCAGCAACTTGCACTAACTGGAAAAACTGGATTTATTGCTATGTGAAGAGATCTTGTAGCACCTTTGAGACAAACTGAAAGACAGCAGTTGGCAGCAGGAGCTTCTGTAGACTTAAGTCTACTTCCTCAGATGCATTTGGTAACTAGACTGAAGTCTACGAAAGCTCCTGCTGCCAACTTCTTCCTTTCAGTTAGTCTCAAAGGTGCTACAAGATCTCTCTACATATTGATTCAACAGACTAACATGGCTATATCTTTGAACTGATTTATTATTGCAATAGTCTTCAGGAGGTCCACATATTTACTTAGATTCCTTCCCAGTAGTGCCTGTCATGCTTCTCTCCATCCATCTTCCACCTAGAAGCAAGTAGCCAGGATCAAAAATTCCTTATCACATCTCCCTAAGTAGGTAAGAAAGATGAATCCTCTCATTTTACCTTCAGATTTCTGTCCTAATTTCCAAATAGGAATATGCATTTCTGTGTCCATGTTCAAATGACAAGCTATGAGCAACTGTGGTTGGTACTGAATGTACAAGGCTTAAGAACATCGCCAGATGCTATCCCTAAGTCTCAGGTTCTGGCCCCAAAACCTCAAGGTCCCAGATGGTCCAAGACTCAGAGCTTGGGAAAGTTACTTTGTAAGGCTGCAACTCCCAGAATCCCCTACAGCGAGATCCCCACCACAGTTAAGAAGCACTGGAAATGCTGAAATTCATCTCCTTTGCACCAACCATTTTGTGAAAGCGACTACTTCTTCCACACTATGAGGCTTTTCACACTATGAAATTATAGCACTATGACTCCACTTCAGGTACCATGGGAAAAGTCCATGGAATCATGGGATTTGTAATTTGAAGAGGCAGTAGAGCTGAGCATTGCAAAGAAATGCAATAATCTCATGGCTCTTCTGCTATATATATATTTGACGGAGGCTTCCAGGTGTCAGGACTCTGGCAATTCAGTGTGGAAACAAATGCTAACCAGCAGAGCTATCTGGCAGAGAAGGCTAAACTGTTCATAAAAATGACACTTCCCAGAATACCATAGTATTGAAGCATGGCAGTTAAAGCAGTGTCAAATTGCATTAAACAGAGGCTGCATTGCCATTTGTCGGGGATGCTTTGATTGTGAGTTCCTGCATGGCAGAAGGGAGTTGGACTGGATGGCTCTTGGGGTCTCTTCCAGCATTATGATTTTATGATTCTATGGTCTCATTCCCCCTTACAAAAAAGTGGTTTGCAATCCGAACTGATGGATCAATTTGACAGTGGAGCGTGATTTCCCCCCTGTAAAATAACCCACTTGTGGTTCACATTCACAAATGAATCAGTTCAAAATAGACCCGCTCCATCCAGCTGGAGAGCAAATTTAAATTGATTCTGATCCGCATCTGGTTCACACTTGCGCAGAATTGATTTATCCAAAAAGACATGGAAAACATTGGCATCAAAAAGCGTGGGTTAAATGGGTCTAGAGTGTGGCCCCACCTCTCCGAATAGCTTCAGCGAATCAATTCAAGTGGGAACAAGGGTCATTTGAATCAGTACTGATTTGTGATCTGGTTTAAAATGTAGTGGGAACCAGGCCTATGATTCTATAATTCTATGCATGAACTTGCACAGTGCAGATCCACTCCCAAACTGGGCTTTCGAGATCTTTAGACCTGGAACTGTCAACCAAGGTCCCTTTTCTCTTCCTTCCCACCCATCCCAAAGTAGCCTCTACCGCTGCTTTGCTGGATCCCTGTTTTTTTCCCAGGAAAGTCCTTTTGCATCCTCTCAAAGAAGCTGAGGCCTTTACGGCTGGGCCCTTCTCCTCGCTGGGGCCATACAGTTTTCCCTTAAACAAGCTGAACAAACATGGGCTTTATGGGCGGCATTCTTTTCTTTTCAGGTGGCAGGGGAAGGAGGGAGAGTTGGGGGCAAAGCCCCGAAGTTTCGTCGGCGTCCCACGGCAGAGCCGGAGCATCGCACAAAGGCCCCCGAAGCAATGAAAGGCCTCGCCAGCAAATCCTCTTAGGGCCTGACTGTAGGCACATTCTTAGCCGGGGCCCATCTGCTGGGAGAAAGAGCCAGAGACCCTAGATGTAGGGGGTAAGCACATCGAAACCGGGCCCCTACCCAAGACCCATTCCCTCCGCCTCTCCCACTCAAACAAGCCTGGGGCATTCAAGGCATTAAAAGGGGTCTCTGAAAGGGAAGAATGGCCGTCCCGCATCACCCCGCTGATCCCAGTGGTAAATAATAAATACAGTCCTCCCAGAGAGGAGAAGCAAAAGGGGGGTTATTAAGGGGGTGCATCCCATTGGCCTTGGTTATTGGATGGAAATCCCAACGAGGCCACAAAGGGGAAGCCGGAGGAGGAAAAATGACAGGCCAGGGGGTGCAAATTGGTTTTCACTCTGCCCTGGCAGGTTGTGTGAGTGTGAGTGTGTGTGTATATATATATAGAGAGAGAGAGTGAGAGAGAGAGAGAGAGACAGACAGACAGACAGTGTGTCAACCCTCCGAATCTACGGATGTTTTATCAATGGATCCAAGCATCCAAAATATGAAAACTTTTTAAAAATATATAAATTCCAAAAAGCAAACCTTGAATTTGCCATTTTATACAAGAAGTAAGATCTGTATTGTGGTTATGCTTCTTAATATGTAATCTGTTCACACTCACACCCACAGCCACACACACACATATATTAATATGGAATACTGAAAAGCATAACCACAATATGTGTGGTTGAGGTAGCTAAAAAGGCCAATGCAATTTTAGGCTGCATCAATAAAAGTATAGTGTCTAGATCAAGGGAAGTAATAGTGCAACTCTATTCTGCTTTAGTCAGGCCCCACCTGGAATACTGTGTCCAGTTCTGGGCACCACAATTCAAAAAGGATGTGGAGAAACTGGAGCGGTCCAAAGGAATGCAACTAAGATGGTGAAGGGTCTGGAAACCATGCCCTATGAGGAATGACTTCGGGAGCTGGGGATGTTTAGCCTGGAGAAGAGAAGGTTAAGAGGTGATATGATAAGCCCTGTTTAAATATCTAAAGGGATGACACATTGAGGAGGGAGCAAGCTTGTTTTCTTCTGCTCCAGAGAACAGGACCCTGAACAATAGATGCAAGCTCCAGGAAAAGAGATTCCACCTCAACATTAGGAAGAACTTCCTGACAGTAAGGGTTGTTCAACAGTGGAAAACACTTCTTGGGAGAGTGATGGAGTCTCCTTCCTTAAAGGTCATTAAACAAAGGCTGGATGACCATCTGTCAGGTGTGCTTTGATGGAGAGTTCCTGCATGGCATGTGTTGACCCCGATTGGGGTCTCTTCCAACTCTATGATTATATGATTCTATGATTCTAATACAGAGGGTAAGATCTTTTAAAATTACTTTTAAGCCAATCAGTGCAGAAATGGAAAACAACAGACTAATTGGTAAAAACAGAGGTGATGCACAGATGGCAAAGCCCACATTGTGGCCTTTGTGGTGCCCGTCCCAAGGTGCAAATGCCAGCTTTCAAAGCTTCTCTACCAAGCAAATAATGTAAAAAAAAAATACATACAGGGGAAGAAAAGTGAAAGTGTTAGTGTCTCTTGCTTAATGCGTTTGCTTAAGGTGTTGCTCAAGGTGGTCTCAAGAGAAGGTGTGGACCTGGAGAGAGGGCACACCTTGTCTTGGCCATGAAAAGGCTGGAAACAAAGGCAGTAAAACAAAGGCAATATAATTTCCTTCTCTATTGCCATCAACAATGCACCTGTTGTATGGAGTGGCAATAGACACATCTGGCCATCCCTAGCATCACCATTTCCCAGAAAAGGAAAGAAAAGCTGGAAGCACATTATAGCTGCTTCTCCTTGACCTTCTTGCTGCTCTGCTTGCCCAGAGAGAGTTGTTAAAATGGAAGGAAACTGCCAAGAGGCTTCCAGGATTGACAGCGGTCCCTTGTCCTTGTCCTAGCTTTTCCTCTGTCCTTTGATTATTCCTTTGGCATCCGATTTCTTCAGCTGATTATTTAAAAGGTCCCTGTTTCTCTTTCCCCTTCCCATTCCCTCCTCCTTTTTTCCTCTGCCATTGACACAATGATGTGGAAGAGAGGGAAGGAGGAGGAATAAACAAAGAAGAGAGCTAGAAAAAGAGGAATACCCCACTTCTCCCCATGCATTCCCAGAACTTTCTTTCCCACCTTCCCTGGTGGAAGTCAGAGATATGAATACCCAAAGGACGCTTTTCTCTTCCCTGCCCCTTGAGAAGAAAGGAACCTGTGTATACACCAGTAACCAAGAGCTGTCGGAGGCTTGACAGTGAGCTCAAGAAATTTTTTCAAATGGGATGCAGTGGCTTAGTGGCTAAGACACCAGTTTTGATGATTGAAAGATCAGAAGTTTTGCAGTTTGATGCCCAGGTACTGCTTGATGTCAGTAGTCCCAGCTTCTGCCAACATAGCAGTTTGAAAGCATGTAAATGCAAGTAGATAGATAGATACCACTTCTCAGTGGGAAGGTAACAGCATTCAGTGGAGACATGCTGGCCACATGACCACCCGATTCGTCTTTGGACAATGCTGAATCTTTGGCTTAGAAATGGAGATGAGCACCATCCCCTACAGTCAGTTACAACTAGACTTTCATGTCAAGGGACTACCTTTCCCTTTCCCTTTCCCTTTTAAATAAAGTTTTATTCTAAATAAGAAGGATTACATCTGGTTTCGGGGTTCCATATCTTGGAGCGCCCTTCTCCAGGCATAGCTTAGAAAGTTGCAAAGTTATGGAAACAGGTTGCATTCCAAAGACACCTTGGACCCAACAACTAGGTAGAGAAACACAGCAAGAACAACAAGAACAAGAACAATAACAGCAACACCTGAGCCCCCTGAGTAATTTCTTGGTTCCACCTTATGGGATCCTGTGATTTCTAGTCTGTTGTGGCACCAGAGCTCTCTGACAGAGAAAGCTAAATATCGCACAAAATACAAATTCCCAGAATTTCATAGTATTGAGACATAACAGTTAAAGCAGTGTCAAACTGTTTTAATTCTGCAGTGTATAGGTAAAATGGTCTCTGGCTATTTATAGAGAAAAAAGTTCTTCTGTTCTCAGGTTTTCCCATAGCTAAGGAAAGGCAAGTTTGACCCACTGGAGATGATCCTTTGTTAACCTTTCTCATGCTGATGGTTAGCATCCCAAGGAGATCCGAAGAGTGTCCAAAGGAGGGCAACTAAAATGATGAAGGGTCTGGAAACCATGCCTTATGAGGAGTGACTTAGGGATATGGGAAGGTTTAGCCTGGAGAAGAGAAGGTTAAGAGGTGATATGATAGCCCTCTTTAAGTATTTGAAGAGGTGTCATATTGAGGAGGGAGCAAGCTTGTTTTCTACTGCTCCAGAGACTAAAACGCGGAACAATGGATGCAAACTGCAGAAAAAAAATTCCACCTCAACATTAGGAGGAACTTCCTGACAGTAAGGGCTGTTTGAAAGTGGAACACACTCTCTCAGAGTGTAGTGGAGTCTCCTTCTTTGGAGGTCTTTAAACAGAGGCTGGATGGCCATCTGTTGGGGATGCTTTGATTGGGAGTTCTGCATGGCAGAATGGGGTTGGACTGGATGGCCCTTGGGGTCTCTTCCAACTCTATTATTCTATGATTCTATTGAGAGCTTAAAAGAAGAAACCAACTGCCCATGAAGGGAAAAAATAGAGAACAAACTTTTATACCCCTGACCTCCAAAGGTTCCAGATGTTTAAGCATCTCTATACTCACCAGAAGCTTGACTGGGAAAAGGTATCTCCCCTGATCCTAGATAACCCTCAGCCATCCTAAGTGATCCATTAACCCATTGCTAGATAGATAATCCAGTGTTGGACTATGTTGGACAACGACTCTGGAGACCAGGGTTCAATTCCCAGCTCAGCCATAGAAACCCATTGGGTGACCTTGGGCAAGACACATACTCTCAGCTTCAGGGGAATGCAATGACAAACCTCCCCTGAATAAATCTCGTCAAGAAAACCCCAAGATAGATTCAACTTTGTTGTTGTTCTTGTGTGCCTTCCAGTCATTGCTACTTATGGCAACCCTAAGGCGAAACTGTGCTGGGGTTTTCTTAGCAATATTTCTCCAGTGGAGGCTGAGAGAATGTGATTTGTCCAAGATCACCCAATGGGTTTCCTGGCCAAGCAGGGATTCAAACCCTGGTCTCCAGAGTCCTATTCCAACACTCAAACCACTACTCCATGCTGGCTCTCAAGTTCGATTTAGGACTGCCATAAGTGGAAACAACTTAGAATCATAGACCCAGTACACATGGGTGGCAAAACAGTGCCCCTCTTTGCTGCGCATTGTTGCCGCAGCAACCAAACTGCAGGGCAATGATGTGCGGCAAAAAATAAGCCATATAGAGCGGCTTCTTTTTTGCAGTGTCACAAGCAGGAAGGGGCGCCGCCATGACACCACTTATTGATAGCAACATCTGGATGCTGCATGGCATTGGTGTCATCATGGCAGCCCCTGTGTGAACAGGATGCTGCCATGATGCCAGCTTCCACACAGACTAGGGTTCTGGAGCGTGCAGTTGCTGCACGCTCCAAACCCCTAGAATCGGCGCAGGCACGCCGCTTCCGGTCCATTTGAATCATAGAGTTGGAAGAGACCCCAAGGGCCATCCAGTCCAACCCCCTGACATCAAAGCATCCCTGACAGAGGGCCATCCAAATGCCAATTTACCTTGAAAGCCCACAAGAACAACAACAGACAGATGTAGCACGGTTTGCAGTCACTAGCTTATGTATGAGTGCCTTTTCACACACCTCTTAATGGGATATGAACCTTGACACCTGCCCAGTGATGCAGATCCCAACAGGGGTCATGCGCCAGTCCTTGTAAGAGTCAACATTTCTAAAGCCTCTTTTGCAGCTTCCACCCTGAGGATGCTGCTTCTTGTAACCTTACTCAGCAGGCTTGGGCTAGGAACCCATTCCCCTCCCTTTCCCCGCACTTCCTTAGCAGCATGGGGAAACACTGAATTGCTTGTCAGGAAACAATCAAGTAATTTCAAGGCAACTCAGCGAGTGTGTGAGTTCCTGTGTCTCCGTTAAATCACGGCATTAGATAAGCAAACATTGCAATAATGAAAACCAGGCTGGGGAGGAGATGAGAGCAGCCAAGAAAGAGAAGTGGTGGCTGGACAGATGGAGGAAGCAATAGAGAGAAAGGGGCAGCAGGATTGCAAGAGACGGAAGCCTGGACAAAGGTCAGTCTTGCCTATCCCAAAAACAAGAAACCTTCTTTCTCAAGACTAGTTAAGTTGGTAAGTTACCCAACCCACCACAGCATACCCTCTAATATTTCACAGTGAAAACCAGGATGCCAAGGAACATCGGCATGTGTTCAAGATGGCAAAGTTTATTAATGAGGAAGAACATGCAATTGAGGAGAGGCTGCAGCAGTTTGCTTTTGCCTGTGCGTACTGGGAAGCACATTATTTCACCTCCTCCTCCTGTTTCTTCCTTTTTTATTTCCATTTCAACCACATAACCAATATTTACATGTAAACACATATTACATATATTAACATATCTGACATATATGGCACAATCCAGATAGAAGCATGTCTAACACAGAGAACACAAATCAGATATAAACATATCCGACACAAAAGACTTTCACCGTATGCTTAAAAAACATATAACAGAAATGCTTGACTTCCTTCTACCCAGGATTTTTTTTTCCTCTTTAAATTTTCTATTGCTTCATCTTCTGTCTCTTCCACACTCCGGTCTCAATGGAGTGTAAACAACTTTTGCATTTTGAACTTAGTTTGCAGCCATTGCAATAACCTCAGGACAAAAGGGGGGAAATGGGAAGAGGAGAGAGAAACTGGGACCTTTGAAAAGCAGCCAAAGAAATGGGATGACAGAAGGTTTATCAGAACTGACTCTGCCAAATTGGGACAGACAAGAGTGTATGAAATCTGCCTAGACCTCCAAAAGTGCCTGGACCTAGAACAGTGCTATGCACCGCCCGCATTTCCCCAAGCTTACTTAAAATACCAGAAATTTGCCAGAAATCAGCTGAAGAAAACAGAAATGTGATCCAGAAGTAGTGCGATACAGATCTTGTGTGCCTTCAAGTTGTTTCTGACTTATGGAGACCCTAAGGCAAACCGATCATGGGGTTTTCTTGGCAATATTTGTCCAGAGGATGGGTTTCATGTTCAAGATGGAAATCTCCAGAGTTCTAGTCCAACACTCAAAGCATCTCCTCCTTCTTTTCCTCTGCATGCCGTAAAATTCAACAGATGAGATATGAAAAACAGGAGATATTTGCCCCCATTCTTTCCCTTTTTTGTTTGCTTGTGGCATCCCGTTCATGAAATGGCCTCCCTCAGGATGCCTTCACCAGCCACCATTATCCATTCCATGGAAACTGGATTACAGTCATGATTGCATCTGAATGGATTATTATTATTATTATTTTTAACACAAAGGGCTGCCTTTGAAGATGGTTTGGAAGCCTTCGCTGGCACAGAACAGAGCTGCTGGGATTTTGAACTGGCGCAGCCAATTCCCGTCACATCTCGGCCACATTAAAAGAGCTCTGTTGGCAACCTTTCCACTTTCTTATCAATGCTTTGAGCTGTGTATGGCTTTGGACCAGGGTTTCTGAAGCAGCAGTTTCTCCCACACACCATTGGACCTACATTCCCAGGAGAACATATGTAATTTTGCTGCTGGGAGACTTCTTTATGGAAGAAAAAGAAGATCAAAACCAAAGGACCATTCTAGACTAGATCTGATACTCGCACTTCCAGAATGTCTCTGCCAATGTATCTGCACCAGGAATCTGAAGGGAAGGGCCTAAAGAATTCCCTCTTCCCTTAAGCTCTGGAAAAAACAGATTTTGGCACAGACTATGAACTTGTTCTGGACTGCTCTGGGCACGTTCAGAGGACTCAGATGCTGAAGACATGGAGGAGGCTGAGACAGGGGCAGATCTGGGGATGCCTGCATCTGCAATTCCACAGGAGGCTCAGGAAGCTGCAGAGGGAAGAACGGACTCTATGGACTCTAGGCTGCCGGTGCCAGGAGCTGCGGAGCAAAGGTAAGTTGAGTCTTTGAGGAATTCTTCCAGGATAGAAGCCAAGAGTTTCAGCTGAGAGAAGCAGAGACCTTTTAAAAGACCTCCAGAAGCAGAGGTTCTTTGCAGCTGACAACCAGTCTTGCAGCCTCGTTGTTCCTTGCTCTTTGATTCATGACTCTGGTTATCTGACCTCTGCTCTTGCCTCTGCCCTTTGCTGTGACCTTTGGACTGGACCTTTGTGTATTCCCCTGATGTGCTGCCCTCAATAGAGGTCAGCAAGACTACTATCTTGCTTACTACTACTATCAAAATTTTGGATAAAGCTAAAGAAGAACACCAAACCAACCATCATGCCAAAATAGAACCTGAAGAACATCCCCATAGAATTTAAAGAAGATGTGAATAAATAGATTTGCAGTGCCTTGGTATCTGCTGGGGTTTGAGTCTACAAGGTAGATGTGCCCCCAGAGTGAATTCACTGCCAGATGGATACAGAATACACCAGATTCATATCGCCAGATCCTCATATCAACAGGGTGTTATACCTAGTGTTTACTTGAAATTGCAATTTTGGTCCATTGGTTTGGTTCCTATCCTCTGAAGCAGCAAAAAATAAGCTTACTCCAGCTTTATAATGTCAGGCTGAGAAAGAGCGACTGATTAGTCCAAGCTGACGGTGAAGGGGTTTAAACCTGGTTCCCTTCTGATCCTAATCCATTTATTTCACCCTACTGTTTCTCACATACACACACTTCCTGAGAAACGCTTCATTCCATGCATCTGAAAAATCAGGCCCAGTTTAGAGAAGCTTATGCTACAACTTCTTTTTCACAGTTAGGTGCATATGGACTGCAGAAATAATCCATCTTGACACTACCTTAACTGCCAGGGCTCAAGGCTATGGAATTCTGGCAATTGTAGTTTTCTGCAGCACCAGAGCACTCTGTCAGAAAAGGCTAAATGTCCCAAAAAAGAACAGCTCCTATGAATTCATAGCATTAAGCCATGGCAGTTAAAGTGGTGTCAACTGTTTCTGCAGTGCAGATGCAGCTTGAGTCTCAAAGATGCTACAAGATCCCTCAGACACCTACTTTATGCATATATCCTTTTATAGAAATATATCTCCTTTTTGTAGACATCAGGTGGTATTCATGGGGTTCCTCAGTTGTCTCCTGTCCAAGCATTGACCTGAGCCACATTTGGAAGGTTGATGCAATTTTTGAGCTTCAGCCCACCTCTTGGGAGGAGGAACATTGTACTGGCCTGCAATTGTCAACTCCCTGGGACCTACCAGAGTCATTGCCGTCCTTCTCGCAAGCCAGCTAACCCAAGCAAGAGGCCTTCTCTTCCACGGATCAATAGTTTGTCACTTTGGCCCTGCCTGCTTTGTGGAAGATGGACCATGATGGAACACAACATGACAAGTGAGCGGCTTTGGCCCTTCTTCCCGGTGGATGGCATGCCAACTCCAGGTCCCTCAGCCCACCTGGACATGGTCCATCATGTGTTGGAAAGCTGAACACAGGGCCGATAGGAAAGGCCGACATGTCAGCACCCCCGGGGCATCTTGGGCAAAAAAGATCTCACACATCAAAGCTGCCGACACCTTCCATGCATCTTCAGCCTCTTTCCTGAAAATCCATGTGTGCCAAACTGCTTCCTCCGGTGTGCAGTTGCAAGAGGCTCACTGCTCTGGAAGTGTGGGCAGTGGAATTATTCTCAGGGCAATTTCTTTGCTCGAAACCACCGGTCATCACAATACAGAGCGCATCCATTTACGAGTCTTGCAATCCCTCCCTGGGCGTCCATAAATAGCACGAGGCAAGAAACAATGCCATAAACCGAGGGGGTTTCGATAATAAGATACAACCCCCCAGCTGCATGCGGGTGCACCTGGCTCTTTGTTTTCTGCTGACGCCACCTCTTGAAAAAGCTCTTCTACGTGATTTGTTTCACCTCAATCTGCTAGAAAGAAAACCGATTGTATCAAAATGATGTCTGCCGTTGTCCCCAGAAACCCATACTTGGAGACTGGAAAGAATGTAGGTAACAGCAATACATGAAGATCCAGCATGGTTACTTTTTCTGTGGGTTTTTTTTTTTTTTTTGAGCTATGTGGTCATGTTCTAGAAGAATTTATCCCTGACGTTTCGCCAGCATCTGCGGCTGGCATCTTCAGCATTCTCTAAGGACGCCAGGTATTTTCAGAGAATGCTGGCATGGAAGAGACTGGGCCACAGATGCTGGTGAAATGTCAGGAATAAACTCTTCTATCATCCTTCCCAAATTGTGTGTGTATGTGCCTTCAGGTTGTTGCCTTATGTCAAAATTATCTGTCTGGGTTTGAAGCTGAGGCTCTTGAGAGGACTTGAGCAATTGTTTTTCTGAGTGACTCTGCATGGATATTAAATCAACTCCAATAAACATGAACATTTCTTCCATAAAAGGCACTGTTTCCAGAATTCAATGTTTATTAAGGAAGTGATTAAAAATTTCTGCAGAATCACTGCAGGAAGCATGAGGAGAATCAGAAGATTGTTGTCATCCAAAATACATGGATGGGAAAAATGGACGTTTCTACCTTTCCTCGAATATCCATTATCCCTCCATTTTCTTCAGACAGCCTACACAATATTGTTGCCAGATCATTCAGTTTCAAGGATTTCTGTCTTAGCAAGTCCTACTCGCTGCAGAGTGTCATGCCCCTCCAACAAAAATACACACTTAGAATTATATTTTCCAAGGGGTGACCTTGTTAGTCTGTCATCAAAACCAACCAAGGATCTAGTGGCACCTTGAAGGCTAACACATTTTATTTGGCATCAGCTTCCATGGACTGCAGCCCACACTGGGCAGCCGTCCATGAAAGCTTATGCTAAATAAAATGTGTTAGCCTTCAAGGTGCCACTAGACCCTTGGTTGGTTTTGCTGCGAATTCAGGATTTTAGAACTGAGAGATATCCTTCTCAAGTCCCAGAAGTGAACTTGCAACGAAATCACGCCCAAATCTAATTGTAAGCCAGAATGGTGTTGCTATCCATTGCATGGTTCATTTTCAAGATCATCATACATTGGTGGCAAGGCAGATTAGATCAAATTTGTCACCTCTGAGCAGTCAGTTGCTTCCATGCCACACCTTCCTTCATAACCTCTGTGTTATACTCTCCAAAATCTCTCAAATGAAAACCAAGACACTTTGTGGCCAAGCAACATCAAAGTGTGGGTACATTGGCATCATTAGGGTTGACATCACCCAGTGCGATAACTTATACACATTGACCTCCTCCCAAATCACATCATACAGGATACATAGTAATGTTTTTGTACTGTTACTCATAAACCACAATTCTAGTATTTTTGTGCCTTCAATTCATCTTTGACGACCTTATTATGGGTTTTCTTTGGAATTAGCACTCCTGCACCTCCAATTGATTTCCCTTCACTCCCCAAATTTTTGGTATTGTTGTTGTCGTGATGGTGCCTTCAAGTCATTTTTGACTTAATAGGTGGTTCTGAAGCATTTTATATTTTCTTAATGTTATCAGACACTAACCCTGATATAACATTTAAGGTTGCCAACATTTTGTGCTTCAGCAATAAGAGTTAGACAAATGATGCTGGCTAGTGGATAAATGCAATACATATAGCTGTAACCCCTATGAAACTTTTAGCGCTCAAAAAATCTTTGCAGCTCTGTCTAGTTTTAATATGCCATTGTATACATTTATATTTGTGTTTTATGTATATTTGTATTGATTCGTAACTTATGCACAGATGTTTCTGGATAGAGGACAGAGGGCAAATGCAATACGTATAGCTGCAATCCCTGTGAGCTTTATCACTCAGAAAAATTGCTTCTCTGATCATTCTTATCTATACCATTACATATTTAAGAATTTGTATTTTGTGACTATTTGTAACTTATATTTAGGTGTCTCAGGAGCAACTTTTATTGGTCTATGACTATAATAAACAATATCTATCTATCTAACTTAATGGAGACCCTAAGGCAAACCTATCATGGGATTTTCTTGGCAAATAACACTCCTGCACCCCCCCATTAATTTCCTAATAATAATGATAATGATAATGATAATAACAAATTTTATTTATGTACTGCCTTTCCAAGGATCAAGGCAGTTTACAAAGTAGATAAACAAATACATAACATACATAAACAATTTACATACGCAAATAAATAAAATACATGAGCAAATACCTAACATGTACAAACTAAAATTCCCCCTTAACTTAAAAAAAATCATCAAATTACAATTTAAATTAATTAAGTGTTTAAAATAATAAAATTAAAATAAACAAGTTAAACAGTTTAAAATTTAGAATTTAAAATAGGCAGGCATAGGAGGGACATCATCTCTTCCCAAATTTCTAGTATCGCAGTGAAACTAGATAGATACTAGCATAGATAAGGATGATCAGAGAAGCAATGTTTCTGAGTAATAAAGCTCACAGGGAGTATTGCATTTATCCTCTATCCACTATCCAGAAACATATGTGTATAAGTAACGAATAGATACAAACATACATAAAACACAAATATAAAGGTATACAATGGCATATTAAGACATTTAGAGGTAAAGTTTAGGGACCCAGAGAAAAGGGCCAGGCCAAAGGAAATGCAAACACAGCATATTAGAAGTGAACAATTTTCAGTCTTTCCCTCTGCAATGCTACAAACTTGAGGACTGGAGGAAAATTTAATGGCGGGGCAGAATTCGTACATGCCCTCATTTTGCTCTTCTCCTTTCTCTGCTTTGAACTGTTTCTTGTTGTGACTCATAAGGCGAGGTGGACGGATAGTTTGGGAACTGAACCCATACTTTTCCAGATCTGACATTTGAACCACTCACCGCTCTGGGTTGGCTTAACATCCTTTGATCTCGATTTGTTCTTTATCTTTATTCCCTTTCACCCCACCTTGCTTTGGCTCCCTGCCTATCTTTTCCTTATCTTTCCCCTTTGATGAGAAGTTTGTTTGCATTGGAAGTGGCCATGAGATCATTTGAGGAGTCGAGGCTTCAAGGTTTGGGCCAGCTTCTTCGATCCTGAAGCCCTCTGGCTATGTGGGACTATAGGTACTATCATTCTGAGACACAATGGACTCAGCTGGCTGGGGATAATGGGAGCTGGAGTCAAACATTTTCAGAGAATACAAACCAAAATCCATCAATGATACCTTTATTGGCTGAATTGCACAATATACTTGTTGCAAGCTTTCGAAGCTACATGGGCTTCTTCAGCAGGCAATGATGAAGAAGCCCATGGAGCTTTGAAAGCTTGTAACAAGTATATTGCACATTTTGGTTGGCCAATAAGCAACGATGAAGAAGCCCATGGAGCTTCGAAAACTTGCAACAAGTTTATTGTGCATTTCGGTTGGCCAATAAGCAATGATGAAGAAGCCCACGGAGCTTCGAAAGCTTGCAACAAGCATTTCACATGGCCAATAAAGGTATCACTGATGAATTTTTGTTTGTATTTGTTAAATGGCCAAAGTAGCAAAAGTAGTGAACCTCAGGTTAGCATGACGTGTGGCTTTTAAACTGGGATTATACGCAGAAAAAGCAGCTTTGGTGATACTTATCTGACACCTTGGAAAGTTGTGTCCTGCAAGCACTATTGGATTTGCCTGATGAAGGCATCCAAGAAAACCAATGCGATTTTTGGTTGCCTCCATAGCAGTATAGTGTCTCAACCAGTGAGTCCCAAAATTTGGTCCTCCAGGTGCTTTGGACTTCAGCTCCCAGAAGCCCCAGCCAACTTGGCCAACAGTCAGGTATTCTGGGAGTTGTAGTCCAAAACATCTGGAGGATCAAATTTTGCAAAACCACTGGTCTAGATCAAGGGAAAGGATTGTACCACTGTATTCTGCTTTGGTCAGACCTCACAAGGAATGCTGTCTCCAGTTCTGGGCACCTCAGTTCAAGAAGGATGGGGACAAGATGGAGCGTGTCCAGAGGAGGGCAACCAAAATGGTGAATGGTCTGGAAGCCACTGAAGCTCTATGAGGAGCACCATACAGAGCTGGGTGTGTTTATCCTGGAGAAGGTTAAGAGGTGACATGATAGCCCTGTTTCAATATTTGAAGGGAAGTCATGCTGAAGGTGGAGCAAGCTTGTTTTCTGCTGCTCCAGAGAACAGGACCAGGAACGATGGATGCAGGCTCCAGGGAAAGAGATTCCACCTCAACATTAGGAGGAACCTCCTGACAGTAAGGGCTGTTTGACAGTGGAAGACATTTCCTTGGAGTGTGATGGATGACCATCTGTTGGGGATGCTTTGATGGAGAGTTCCTGCATGGCAGAAAGGGTTGGACTGGATGGTCTTTGGGGGGTCTCTTCCAACTCTAGGGTTCTATGATCCTATAATATACTTGTTACAAGCTTTTGAAGCTCCATGGGCTGCTTCCTTCTTCTAGCACACGGCCACGTAGCCCATAGGAAACCCACAAAAATCGAGGGATGCCAGCCATGAAAGCCTTCACCTTGCAAGGTCTATTTGATGCCTTTGGGTTGGCCCCATGAAGGCATCCCTGTTTTGTGGGTTTGGGATCCCCTTGTTCTTCCCTAAGTTGTGTGTCTCTCCAAGTCCTTTCTTGAAAACCTCTGGTAACCTTATCTTGGCTTTCTAGGGGGTGGGGGTGTCTCCCCAGTTTTCCCAATTTTTTGCCTTCCTGGGAGGCTGAGAGAGTGTGACTCCCTCCCTCTGCCCCCCCCCCTTGGAAGGAGGGCGTGAGCCTCAAGGGGTAGGCAAGGCGGGGCGGGAGCCGAAGGGTGCGCAAAGCGCAAAGCGCAAAGGCAGCTGCTGATGCTTCTTCTGCTGCTGCTGCTCAGAGGCTTCTGCTCTCGCTGCCTGACTCTCTTCCGCAGCATCTCCCTCCAGCCAGACCAAGGAACAGAGAGAGAGAGAGACTCCATCTTCCTCCTCCGCAACAGCAGCCCCAGCCCCAGCCTCCTCCTCCTCTCCTTCTGCTCTCCCTCCTCTTCTTCCTCCTTGACTTCCTTTTCTCCTCCTCCTCCTCCTCTTCATCTCCATCCTCCTCTTTCCCTCCCCTTCTTTCTTCTTTTTTCCATCCTCCTCTGTCTCTTCCATCTCCTCTTCCTCCTCCTCCTCCTCAATCCTCCTCCTCTTCTTCTTTCTTCTTCTTCATCCCCCTCTTCCTCTCTCGCTTCTCCTCCTCCTCCTCCTTCCTCCTCCTCTTCTCCATCCTCCTCCTCCATCTCCCTCTTCTTCATCATCTCCCACCTTCTCCTGTTCGCCCTCTTCCTTTCCTGCTCGACTCCATCCTCTTCCTCCTCCTCTTCTTCTCTTCTCTTCCTCCTCATTTTTTCTCTCTTCTTTCCCTCCTCTTCCCTTCTTCCTCCTTCTCTTCCTCCATCCTTCTCTTCATATTCCTCCTCCTCCTCCCTCCTCCTCCTTTCCTTTCTCTTCCTTTTCTGCTCCTCTCCATCCTCCTTCTCCATCCTCCTCCTCCCTTTTTTCTTCCTCCCTCCTCCTTTCCTTTCTCTTCTTCCCTTCCTCCTCCTCCTCCTCTTCCTCCCTCCTCCTCCTCTCTCTCCTCCCTCCTCTTCCTTTCCTTTCCTTTCTCTTCTTTCCCTCCTCTCTCTTTCTTCCCCCGGAGCTCCGGAGGGAGTGGGGCTGGCTCTGGAGCCCAGGCGGGGGCCCGGAGGCCGGGCTGGGCCTGCCCTGCTCCGCGGGGCTCTTGCGCGGGGCCTCCATGGCCGCCTAGCCGGGCCGAGGCCGCTGCCATCGCTGCTGCTGCCATGGGGCCCCCGCGGGGGCTGCTGCTGCTGCTCCTCCATCGCTGGCTTTTGTTGCTGATGGCGCTGAGGATGCTGCCTTCCACCGAAGCCCTGGAAGGTGAGTCCCAGCCAGGCAGCAGCAGCATCAGGAGAAGAAGAAGGAGGAGATGCTGCTCCCAGTCCCGGGAGGGAAGGGGCCTCGTCGTCTTCTCCTTCTGCCTCTCCCTCCTCCAGACTTCTGATCTTCTCTGGAAGGCCTCCTGGGAGGGAAGGGAGGGAAGGCAATGGGGCTGGAGGAGGGGGACCTTTCCCTGGAGGACCCTCCGTGGGGGATCTCAAGCAGGCCCATGGAGGGAGAGGGCCACCCTCCTGCCCTTGGGGTGGCCCTCTCTCCCTAGGCTTTGCAGATGAGGGCTGGAGGAAGGCAAGGAGGATGGGCCCCCGTGGCTGGAGGCCTAGAGTATGAAGGAGCATCCAGGCCAAGCCCCATTCTGCCACGGAGGAAGGTTAACCTCTTCCCCGTCGTCAATAGCTTCCATGGAATTGTAGAATGCTAGAGTTGGAAGGGCCATCCAGTCCCAACCCCATTCTGCCATGGAGGAAGACCAACATCCTCCTCACCGTCAACAGCTTCCACAGAATAGTAGAGTTGGAAGGGCCACCCAGATCCATTTTACCATGTAGGAAGGTCAACATCTTCCTCACCATCAACAGCCTCTACAGAATAGTACAATCTTAGAGTTGGAAGAGACCTCAAGGTCCATCCAGTCCAAATCCCATTCTATGGTGTAGGAAGATCGACATCTTCATCACCAGCAACAGCTTCCATAGAACTGTGGAATCCTAGAATTGGAAGAGACCTCCAGACTCATCCAGTTCATCCCTCATCTGCCATGCAGGAAGATCCATCAAAGCACCCTTGACAGATGGCCAACAAACTTGATGTCTCCCCATGCATGGGTTGGAGGCCTTCAAGTCCTTTCCAACTTATGGCAAGCCTATCCTAAGATTTTCTTGGCAGGGTTTGTGTAGAGGAGGTTTGTCATGGTCTTTTCTTGAGGATGTGATATGGCCAAGGACACCTAGGGGAATTGGAAGCCAGGTCTCCAGAGTCGCAGTCCAACACTCAAACCACTAGCCCATGCTGGTGGTGTATAAAGGTTCAGGAGAGAAGAAGATGCGCTGTCTGAGTCCTCAAGAGTGTGACAGAGGGAAGGAGTTTGCCTTCACTGGTCCACAGGTCTGAGGAAGGAATGGAGGCCTCTTGTATACAGATGGCCTTCACTTACTTGCCCGGAATGATGGCTCAATGGTCCCATTGCAAAGGTGGCATCCAGCCAGGTGTCATACTGGATGGACTGCCCTCACTAAATGTCAGAAGTGGGTCGGGAATGGGTTCTTTGCAATTCAGTGACTTGGCCTGGTGTGAAGAAGGGGGTGTCCTCACTGACCAGCAGGTACGATGTAGGGATGGTCTCCTAGTCTCAGCTTAGATCTAGTTTGGGGAAAGAATGGGGTGTCCTCACTGACCAGCAAGTATGATGTAAATCTGGCTTGAAGGGGAGAAGATGTAGCAAGGGGGTCCTACCCTCATCACTGACCTGATTTGGTGAGGAGAATGAGTTTTATTTGTTTGTTTATATTTATGTATTTATAATTTATTTTATTTATTTATAAAATATTTTTCATTAATTGGATTTAATGCCAAAATGGGATTCAGGGTGGCAGTGAGGGCTGCCCTCACCGACCCGCAGCTGTGATATAGAAAGGGGCTCATAGCCTCAGGTTTGGCAGAGAGAATGGGTTGCCCTCCCTGACCAGAACATATGATATACAGTAGAAAGGGGCTTATAACTCTTATCTGGTTTGGCGGGGTGAATTAGTTGTCTTCACTGATTGACAAGTACAATGTAGAAAGGGGATCATGGCCTCAGATGGTTTGGCGGAGAATGGTTTGCCCCCATGGACCAGCAGAAGTGGACATTCCCTGCAGAATGGCAGATGGAGCATTTTGAGGTCCTTTCTCAGAAGCGGAAGCTTTCTCATCCCTCTCTCCTTCCCCTATTGGCTGTGAGACCAGTGATCATGGAAAGCACCACCTTGGATGGAGGTGCTCAAGAAGGT
Source organism: Urosaurus nigricauda (assembly GCA_034509955.1). Taxonomy (NCBI): domain Eukaryota; kingdom Metazoa; phylum Chordata; class Lepidosauria; order Squamata; family Phrynosomatidae; genus Urosaurus; species Urosaurus nigricauda. The sequence goes on along the minus strand of JAOEGL010000008.1, from coordinate 2,029,866 downwards.
ACAAAGGCACCCTTCCAGTTTCTTGGCAACATAGGTTGGATGGGCCTTCTTCTGAAGCATTTGCAAGAGTCTGAGACTTGCTCCTCCTAGCGTTGGCCACCTCTTTGTAGAAAGTCTGCATTAAAGTCTCCATTGGTAGGGAACATCATCTCTTTTGTCTGCCCTTATGGAGTTGTCTTCTCAGCTTCCCCAGGTACCTTTTGGCACAACCACAGCCATCAAATATTTTCTTCTCGCTGTTGATGGAGGAGTACCTCTTTCTCAGGGAGAGCAAATTTGTGTGTCGAATTTTTATCACAATACGCAGGGCTCTGCAGAGTTTTACATATTTGTGGAGCTCCTGGGTATCAGACAATGTGTGTGAGAGTGTAAAAGAAGAATTAAAACAATGGTCTGGCTTGGTTGGATGGGCAAAAAGCTGTGCAGAGTCCATGGCTTTCAATTCCTCTGTTCAAAGGACTGTGCTGTACATGATACTTAAGGTCTGTGGCTGGTTCCGACAATGTCTTTGCTTCACTTTAAAATAGTTGGTATGGTCAGGGGAGTGGAAGAGTAATCTATTATTTTGATCAGTAATAACGGATTTATTATTTTGATCAGAGGGGCTGTGCTCAAAGAGAGGATGGTGAAAACAGCTTTTTTGTCCCAATGGGAAAAAAATAAATCCACTTCTGATTTTATTAGTTTTGCATTGGAAAGTGGGTGGGAAGGGGGGTAGGATGCAGGCATACTATGGCTGTTGCTGTTGTTATTGCCCTCAAGTATCTCTGACTTTTGGTGACCCTAAGGCAAACCCTATCATGGGTTTTTTGGGGACTGAGAGTATGCAACTCGCCTAAGGTTAACCAGTGGGTTTCCATGGCCGATTGGAGAACTGAACTCTGATCTTCTGTCTACTCTTTCATACGAGGCTAAATTGGAAGTATAATTTAAGGTCAACTCGAATGCAATCATGGGTTTTATGTTATTGCAAATTAACTCTTCGCACGCAAATTCGGGCAAGAGGGAAGTCAATTCGAATGCAATCATGGGCTTTACTTTATTGTGAATTAAAGCTTCGCATGCAAATTCGGGCAGGAGGGGGTTATTTTCGGGTAATGGGAAGTAATTCTGAACGGAGCAGGGGTTCTTCCGAATGGAGCAGGGGTTCATGTAAATTCACTAAACAAGCGAATTTACATGAATCCGCATTGGCTCCATTCGGAGTTGGGAGAAATTCCTCCCGTTTGAAAGAGTCCAGTGTTGTAGTCCAATGCTCAAACCACTACACCATGCTGGCTCTCCATGTTATGGTACTCTGGTTATTTTTCCTCTTTTTTGTCCATTGTGGAACTAATACCGACTGCTTTTGTGTGTATGTGTGTGACTGAGATTCAGTGCGTAGAGAAAAACATTATGCACCCTCTCCCCTCCCAGCCTTTGTTGTTGATGTATGTTTTCAAGTTATTTCTGACCTATGGTGACTCTAAGGTGAACCTATCAAATAGGTTTTCTAGGGCTGAGAATGTGTGACTCACCCAAGGCCATCTAGTGAGTTTCCATGGTGCAGCAGGGAATCGAATCCTGTTTTTTAGAGTTGTAATCCAGCATACAAACCATTATGCCATGCTCTTCCCATTCTTCTCCCTTTGAAATGAGAAAATTCTTTTTTAAGAGGTTCAAACACCTTTGTTTTGTTCCTAAATTTTTACAAAAGCTAGGTTTCCAAGATTTATCGCCCCCCCCCCCCTTATTTGTTTGGACAGTAGTGACCGTGGCCCTACAGAGACAGTTTGGGAATACTGTAGGCCCTTGGTATCTGCTGAGGTTTGGTTCCAGGATCCCATGAGGATACCAAAATCAGTGGATGCTGAAGTCCCATTAAATACAATGGCATAGTAAAATCGTGTCCCTTATATAAAGTGACAGAATCAAGCTTTGCTTTTTGCAATATATCTATGTATTTATCTATTTGGAATATTTTCAAGCAGTGGATGCTAAAAAATCCGTGGATACGGAGGGCCGACTGTACTGGCAAAACCTGATGAGATTCCTGTGAAATGTGGGCACCTTGTGGCCAGTACCAAATCCTGGCCAGACTTGCCAGATGTTTTGGTAAGGTCTGACACATATTGAGTTGGGCACTTAACAGGAGCTGGGCATCCTAGTTTGGTTTGGAGAGTTAGCAAAGTCTTGCAAGCAGAAAGCAAGAAAGGAAGAAGATTAGCTGGGTTGAGGAGAGGGGGATATGAATGCATCTGTCGATGGGCACACGATGCGCCTTAGAAATTGTCCAAAATGGTGGCATATTTTGTGGTTGAGGATGGAGGGGATGGGACTGCACACACATTTCCTAGAAGCTTGGATGCCAACCGTAGGCTACAAAAAGCTCTCTAGTTCAGCGTCACGTTCCTTTCTATCCTGCCTTGATTCTATTTCAGAGAGTTGCCCATCTGGTGCATCCAAATTCTTAGCTCCAATGGTATACAAATCTGATGAATGGACTCACCACTGTCTCATATCTTCCATTTTTAAACTTAAAAATCCAGTAGCTGAGATTAAAATTTGTTCTGAGAAGCAGTGCTTGGTTAAGGCTGAACATTCTTTTTGCCAGTCCATTACATCTTCCCTTTTCTGCCCACCATGAAAGTGGGTATTAGCCCTTCACATTATAGAATCCAAATTTGGAGACTCTGTTCCATCATGGCTCCTTATTTATGCAACTGGGCTGCTCGGTTGTGATCAAATTTCTTCTGTCTCATCTACTTCTGATCTTGAGATTCACTTAATGCCATTCTCCATTTACCAATGAAATATTGAAATATTTGTTAGTTGGTATATATTTTGTCTTTGGCATTCGGTGATTGTTTTATTTCAGCCTGGGGGTAATTTGATAGCTTTTGCAAAATAACACTTGACTATATGTGATAACAAATGTGCAAGGAACGTAAATTGGCAGCATTTGACAACTGACAGGACAAAATGTTTTACTTCCTTTTGGAGTGTGTTTGGTCTTCCGCTTGCAACAATACTGGTATTATTTCATCAGAATATCCAAATAAGAAAATTGCTTTCTGGATCAGATCATTGGACAGTATTTTTGTGCCAACCAAGAACAGCCTTTGTGCCATGCAAGGTGTTGCCTGTCTGGAGAATCTTCATCCTGAAATGAGTGCCAATGATGAAAGGATGCCTTCTTCAAGCTTGCAAGATGGACATGGTGGTGATGGCAAGCTGGGCATGATGGACATTTTTTCCCAGTTTTTTGTATTTTATAGGCATACCGGCCCTGAATGAGAGATACACTGATTTTTGATATATTTACCCATCCATGAGATTGTGTATTGTGCACCTTGAAAAAATCAAAGCAAGCAGTTCCAGTCAGGTTGAAGCATTCTAGCCATTGCAAAACACACATAGTGAAATGTTAATGTCAAAAGAAGGCAAATGTATTTTTAGTGTTTGTGCACATGCAAGAGTATATGTTTGGAAGGGCTATAATTCATATTCACAGTTTGAATGGAAGTTCAGTTGGAGCAGTTTAGGGATCTGTCCATGAAACTGCACCTTGTTTTTACTATTTTAACTAATTTTAACTGATGTCAATTTTAACTAGTCCTGGTTTAATCTAATCTTAAGGGGGGGGGGAGGTTGGGAAGGGATATGACTGCTGTTTTACCTTGTATTTTTTAATTTTGTTGTACCCCGCTCCGAGTATTTCATTAGTGGAGCAGGTTATAAATAAACATCATGATGATGATGATGATGATGATGATGATGATGATGTTTCTTTCAGTGTCAGGGTGGTGGGGATAATACTCAATTCCTTCATGTTTTACCAAAAAGAAGTTTTGGCAGTTTCTTCTGTACCTTATCCCCCCAAATTCCTTTGACTATCTCTGAGACCAAAGTGGTGAAAGCTCTGGAAACCATGCCCTATGAGGAGTGGTAGAAGGAGATGGATGTATTTACATGGAAAAGAAAATATTAAGACAGCACATGATAACCATGTTTAAGGATTTGAAGGGCTCTCATATTGAGCCTGGAGCAAGCTTGTTTTCTGCAGCTCCAGAGACTAGGACACAGAGCTATGGATTCAGGCAACAGGAAAAGAAATTCCACTTAAACATTGGGAAGAACTTTCTGATGATAGGAGCTGTTTGACAGTGGAAGGCACTGCCTCAGAGAGTGGTGGAGCCTCCTCCTTTGGAGGTTTTTAAACAGAGGCTGGATGGCCATCTGTTGGGGGTACTTTTGTCATGGACTGCCCTGGGACTGACTTAGAAGCATAGTCTGAGGACTCAAACTCTGAAGACATGGAGGAGGCTGAGACAGGGACAGATCTGGGGCTAAGGAAGCTGCAGAGGGAGAAAAAGACTCTATGGACTTTAGGCTGCAGGTGCTAGGACCTGTGGAGTGAAGGCAGGTCAAGGAGTCTATGAAGCGTTCTTCCAGGCTAGAAGCCAAGAGGAGAGCTAATAGGTTTTAGCTGAGAGAAGCAGAGGCCTTTTAAAAGACCTCCAGCTGCAGAGATTCTTTGCAGCTGACAACTAATCTTGCAGCCTTGGTATTCCTGAGTTCCTTCCATTTTGATTCATGACTCTGGTTATCTGACCCCTGGACTTGCCTTGTGACTACACTCTTTCCTCTGCCCTTTGCTGGGACTGACTGTCTGGCATTGTGTCTTCGAACTGGACTCTTAACTATTCCGTTGTATACTCCCCTGCTGTGCTGCTCTCAGTAGAGGGAAGCAGGACAACCTGCATGGTTCCTGCATGGCAGGGGGTTGGACAGGGTTACCCTCGTGGTCTCTTCCAACCCTAGGATTCTATTGACCTACTGTCATTATATAACAATACAGCTCTGTGTGATTTTTGTCCTACATAACTGGCAAACAGGATCTTGACCTCACCACTCCCAAAGTCCATCATGGAGTTAAGTGCCAGCCAACTAGGTGTTGAGATAGTGGGGAGCTTTGTAGCTGAGCCTTTGGGATGTTTATACCTATGTTCTTCTATGAAAGAAACTAGGTTCTTCTTGTTCTGATGCTCTTCCTATTGCTCCTTTTCCTCTTTGTTTGTGAAGGAGACCCCCTCAGTTGAGTACCCAACTCCTTTGCCTTAACAGATCCATTGGCTACCAGTTTGTTTCTGGGCACAATTCAAAGAGGTAGTTTTGACTTGCAAAGCCATATATGGCTCAGATCCAGGTTATCTGAAGAAGTATTTTCTTCTGTGTCTTGAAATCTTGAGCCAAAGTCCTTTGCTCCATCTCACCATCCTCACAAGTACATCTAGTGGGAACATGGGACCATCTTGGTGGCTGTTCATGGACTCTGGAAGTCCCTCCACAGTATCCTTCCCAAACCAGACAAGGGTTGCATCCACAGAGCAGAAATAACCCAGTTTTACACCGTTTTAACAGCATGGCTCGGTGCTATGGAATTCTTGGAAATATAGTCTTGTGGGACCTTTAGCCTTCTCTGTCTGAGAGCTCTGGTGCCACAACAGAAACAATTCCCAGAATTCCATAGCAGTGAGCATGACCATTAAACTGGATTATTATATTATAACTCTCTCGGTCAACTCACTGATGGGGACCATTCTATTGGTCCCAGGTAATCCTGTTGTCCTGTCTCTGGTCTACGGTCTCTAATATGTTTTAATAATGGTTTTAATGATTGTATGGTATCTTAATTATTTTAATTAATATTACTAGTCTGTTGAGGGAGAGGGAGGAAGGGGATGTAGAGATTAATTTTGTATTGTACTGTATGTATTACTATGTTTGTAAGCAGCCTAGATCGAGATGGAATGGCGGGGTAAATATTATTATTATTATTATTATTATTATTATTTCTGCAGTGTGAATGCAGCCAGTGACTGTTGTGTTTCCACAGGCCTTTGAAGGGGGATGGGCTTTTAACAGGATGCTATATTGCCTGTATTTGTTGCTATTGCTGTTTTTAGTGGGTGTTCTATTTATTTAATTCTATTTCAAGTCTAGTTCTATTTTAACTTTTGCATTTCTTAACAATGTGGAATTGCATCTGTTCTTGTTTTAACGTGGCAAGCTCCCTTGAGTTCCAGGGCAGGGGGGTGGGGAAGGCAGCATATAAATAAATAAAATAAAAATAAATGATGATGAATGAAGATGATCAATTTAGATGCCTGAATTCGATGCCTTTCTTGCAAGAGAGTTGGTGCACTTTGAAATCTGTAGCTGAAAACGAAACCAAAGTACTGCATTCAGTGGTGTGCATTTTTGTCTCCTCAATGCTTTCAAAGGCAAGGTTTTAATTTTTTAAAATTTTTCGCAAAGCAAAGCAGAATCACAGGCAGAACAGATGGGGAGGGAGAGAATAAGTTGAGGATGCAACGTGGGAGATTTCCCCTTGCTGGGTAAAAATGGTGAAACGTTATTGTCAAAGGAAGACAAAAGCATTTCAGGCGTGTGATTTTCTCACTGTATCCGAACGTAGAACCAACCTGGGTTTGGTCACAATTTTTCTCTTCTCCAATTGTAGCGAAGCAGGGTATGCGATGGAGCCAAAGGATCTGTTTCTGGTTTGGTTTCCAAAATAACAATAGCAAAAACAGCAGACATCAGCTGAAATATTTAAGCTAACTGTTCCTTCATTGCACAGATTCAGGTTTTAAAGACAGAGCCCTTAATGGAAGGTGAGCTTTCCAAGCTGCCCTAAGAAGATTTCACTTAGAAAGAGAAAGTTCTTTTGCGTTTCTTCCCAGTGGATGTTTTGCTCAACAGAGGGAGAATTTGCCTTTTTTCTTTTTAAAGTGACTAAATTGTAACGTGTTTCCAAAATGTTATTGGTGGAGACTGGCAGGAAGTTCTCTTTTCAGTAGGTTTGCAATTTGTTACCAAGAGTCTTGTCAAAGGAAGCAGTGCACAATTTTAAATGTTTTCTTCCTGCTGCAAGAAACCCTTTGAAAACCTCAGGGCTTGTTCTGCACAAAATTTCCACTTGGCTCTTTTGCACAGAAAAAGAACAGCCCTTTCTGTGCAGGAAACTATTCTTTTGCATGGAAAGGAATATTTCTACCCAGAAATATTGATGTGGAAATATTGTCCATGAAGAGAATGCTGTTTAATACATGAAACAATCATATGCACATTTTTCACAAAATATGACTTGAACATTAAGCAGAGAGTCTGTGAACACTTAGAGGCCAATGCCATAATCACAAAAAGCCAACATGGGTTTCAGAGAAACAAGTCATGCCAAACGAACCTGATCTCTTTTTTTGATAAAATTACCAGCTTGGTAGATGAAGGGAATGCTGTGGATATAGTATACCTCGATTTCAGTAAGGCCTTTGACAAGGTTCCCCATGACATTCTTGCAAACAAGCTTGCAAAATGTGGGATAGACAAGTTAACTGTTACATGGATTTGTAATTGGTTGACTGGCCGAACTCAAAGGGTGCTCAACAATGGCTCCTTTTCATCCTGGAGAGAAGTGACCAGTGGGGTCCCACAGGGTTCTGTCCTGGGCCCAGTGCTATTCAACATCTTTATTAACGATTTGGATGACAGAACTGGGGGCATACTTATCAAATTTGCAGATGACACTAAACTGGGAGGAGTAGCTAATACCCCAGAGGACAGGATCAAAATTCAAAATGACCTGAATAAACTAGAAAGCTGGGCCAGTGCTAACAAAATGAAATTCAATGCGGAGAAATGTAAGGTTCTGCACTTGGGGCGGAAAAATGAAATGCACAGATATAGGATGGAGGACACCTGGCTGAATGAGACCACATGTGAAAGGGATCTAGGAGTCCAAGTAGACCATAAGCTGAACATGAGTCAACAGTGTGATGCGGCAGCTAAAAAAGCCAATGCAATTTTAGGCTGCATCAATAGAAGTATAGTGTCTAGATCAAGGGAAGTAATAGTGCCACTCTATTCTGCTTTGGTCAGGCCCCACCTGGAATACTGTGTCCAGTTCTGGGCACCACAATTCAAAAAAGATGTGGAGAAACTGGAGCATGTCCAAAGGAGGGCAACTAAGATGGTGAAGGGTCTGGAAACCTTGCCCTATGAAGAACGCCTTAGGGAGCTGGGGATGTTTAGCCTGGAGAAGAGAAGGTTAAGAGGTGATATGATAGCCCTGTTTAAATATTTGAAGGGATGTCATATTGAGGAGGGAGCAAGCTTGTTTTCTGCTGCTGCAGAGACTAGAACGCGAAACAATGGATGCAAACTGCAGGAAAAGAGATTCCACCTCAACATTAGGAGGAACTTCCTGACAGTAAGGGCTGTTTGACAGTGGAACACACTCCCTCTGAGTGTAGTGGAGTCTCCTTCCTTAGGGGTCTTTAAGCAGAGGCTGGATGGCCATCTGTCAGGGATGCTTTGACTTGGAGTTCCTGCATGGCAGGGGGTTGGACTGGATGGCCCTTGTGGTCTCTTCCAACTCTATGATTCTATGATTCTAACTGCAAAGATTCTCATCAGTCCCAGATTATTCTCATCAGAGTTCCTCAACACTATAAAGAAATCTTTAAAAACCCCAAATATTTCCCAAATATTTTTTAAAATATTCTTTCCATTGCTACTTTTTAGTTATGGGAATGCATGTACCAATAGGGTGGCACAGTTGATGCTGACAATTATAGATAAATTATAAATAAATTATAAGATTTCCATCCATATATGAAGTCCCTGCCTTGAGAGGACTACAGTCTAGAAACAGATAGGAGGAAGATGGCAGAGGGATCCAAAATGTGGATTGTTACAGTTACATTTAGGAGCATAACAAGCTGATATAGATCTCTTGTTCATCTGGCACATAATATATCTCTACTGCACTGACTGGCAGCAGCTCTGAAGGTTTTCAGTTGGGTCATTCTCAGGACCATATTGCACACATTTTCCCCCTGTTATGGGCATGAAAAAGGGACACTCAGGGCCTCACAAGACCAAGAAAAAACAAATTTTACAGCACACTGAAGTGTCCTCAGAATGGCCCCATTCGGGCGCCCGGAGCAAAGGTGTTCCCATTCAGTGCTGAGACACATTAAATGTGTGGGTTGGAAGACTTCCATTCAATCTAAAGGATGTACATCAGCACTGAACAGGAATGCCTTGGCACCGGGTGCTGGAATGGGGCCATTTTGAGGACACTTTGGTGTGCGGTAAAATCCGTTTTTTCTTGGCCACGCGCAGCCTCAACCGCCCCTTTCCAGTGCCCATAATGGGGGGGGGGGGAGAGAATATGTGCGATAAGGTCCTTAGTCGCATTTGTCTGGACATGACAGGAATTAAATCTGGGCCATTTTGATAGATAAAGTAGACAATATGTCCCAGGATTCTGGCTTCCCTGCTAGAAAAGACTACTTTATAATAGTGTAGCTTGATAGCACTTTAAACATATGGCTCTGTCCCATGGAATCCTACTGTATGTAGTTCTGAGGAGTGAACTAGATGGAGCTCCTTAGCAGAGAATTCTAAGTACAGTGGCCCCTCCACATTTGCTGGAGTTAGGGGTGAAGGACCTCAATGGATGTGGAAAAACCACAAATTGAAAACAACAACAAGCCTCACTATTCTTTTTACCTAAGAGAACACCTCTCTAGGAATCTCCAGGTCCTCCAGTGCAAATCTTTGGTCGACATCTGCCAGAGGTTGATAACAGACTCATGCTAGAGGACCTACACATGCCTAGGGAAGTCTTATCTCTTGGAGGTTCTATGTTCTCCAGCACAACTCCATGGTCAGCTTCTGGGGAAGGCAGTGGCAAACCTCCTCTGAACAAATCTTGCCAAGATGGACTGTTTCACACAGAAGAATGTATCACCTGCCTGAAAGAAGAAGAAGGGGGGGGGGAGGGAATCCACAAAATGCAAGAAATTATGTAGTAGCTTATCACACGCACAGATGAACACAGCATCCATCTGAAAGAGAAAGCTGTGCAAATGCGAATGAACTCATCACATGAGCATGTACCCATCGGCTTCTTGATTATGAATCAGAATGTTTGCAAATGCGCAGGGAGGACAGGATCCCATGGCCGACAGTAATCCTATGGCTGAACTGGAGATGCATTTCACGGAAATGCGAATTGACTGTGAATTCACAGTGGAAAAGGATTTATATATTCAATATTTTTCCAAATTCAGCTATTCCTGGGATGTCTCATGATTGAGTTTGGATTGCCTTCCATTTGTGTGTGCCGTCATTTGAAAATCTTTAGCGAAATTACATGAAATACCTTGGATGACCCCGGATTAACCTTTGGTTAATCTTCCAATTTTCCCTGTGTGATAAAGTCCATAATAGGTTCACATTAGGGTCGCCATAAGTCAGAAATGACTTGAAGGCACACAATAACAAGTATGTTGTGCTCTGGTTGTGGTGCAGGATGTGATGGACGTGGTCTAAACTGCTTGCACCGGAACCGGGCATTGTCCAAGCAGGATGGTTCCAGAACAGGAGAGAAAACAGGCCTTTTGGTGCATGCAGACAAGGTTTTAGTCATTCCTCATAAAGCGTGGTTTCCAGACGTTTCATCATCTCAGTCGTCATGTTAAGGACTGCAGCCCAAGACAAGATTTCTGACTCAACCTGTGGAAGAAGGCTGGCCCCTCATCCAGTCTCCTCCAAGACCTTGCTTGGCATCTTGTCAGGCAGGCTACCTTTGCGACTGTGACAAAAGATCCCCAAAGTGACAATTTTTTTTAGAAGGGAAGGCAGACAGATCTGGGGCTGTCAAGGCTGGGGTTAGAAACAAAACAAAGCATGTTGACGTTTCTCCCTCCCCCTGCTTGCAAAGGTTTAAAAGCATGTCATAAAGAAGAGAGTGAAATATCCTATTTTAAAAATATAAGTCCACCAAGGGGTGTACGAAGACAGATCTGGGCTAAGCCATGGAAGAATGTTCTACATAATAAGTCATACAAGCAGCGGGAGAGATTGACAATTCTTTTGTTCAGGGAATTCGGGGGAAAAGAGAGTGAATATAGGTAGAATCACAGAATCATAGAATCCTAGAGTTGAAAGAGGCCCCAAGGGGCCATCCAGTCCAACCCCCTGCCATGCAGGAACTCCCAATCAAAGCATCCCTGACAGATGGTCATCCAGCCTCTGCTTAAAGACCTCCAAGGAAGGAGACTCCACTACGCTCTGAGGGAGTGTGTTCCACTGTCGAACAGCCCTTACTGTCAGGAAGTTTTTCCTAATGTCTACGTGGAATCTCTTTTCCTGCAGTTTGCATCCATTGTTCTGCGTTCTAGTCTCTGGAGCAGCAGAAAACAAGCTTGCTCCCTTCTAAATATGACATCAAATATTTAATATCACCTCTTAACCTTCTCTTTTCCAGGCTAAACATATCTAGCTCCCTAAGGCGTTCCTCATAGGGCATGGTTTCCAGTCCCTTCACCATCTTAGTTGCCCTCCTTTGGACCCTCCAGTTTCTCCATATCCTTTTTGAATCGTAGGCCCAGAACTGGACACAGTATTCCAGGTGAGCCCTGACCAAAGCAGAATAGAGTGGCACTATTACTTCCCTCAGTCAAGACACTATACTTCTATTGATGCAGCCTAAAATTGCATTGGCCTTTTTAGCTGCTGCATCGCACTGTTGACTCATGTTCAACTTATGGTCTACTTGGACTCCTAGATCCCTTTCACACGTAGTTTGATTCAGCCAGATGTCCCGCATCCTATATCTGTGCATTTCATTTTTGCGTCCTAAGTGCAGTACTGTACTTTATATTTCTCCATATTGAATTTCATTTTGTTAGCTTTGGCCCAGCTGTAGGGGGGCAGTTTTAGCACAATCTTCCGTAGCTCAGTGTCTTCAACACCTATCATCCCCAGAGAGCCTGGGCATTGCCTGCATTGGGTGGGAATGATAGGAAATATTCCCTGGTTCACCTGGAGCAGTTTGGGTTAGGAGACGCTGTCTTAGCAAAAGCCTGTTGATATAATTGGTTTTTTAAAACACCTAAAAATCCTATATAATTTTTTTTCCTAAAAAAATAGATTTATATCGACCTTGACGAACATGACAAATGAGGACACTTAACAACCTTTAATTCAGAGCAAAGGAACTTTGGATGCTCCAAGCAATAATTACAGGGAGAAAATTGTTTAAAATCTAAATGGGATTTTTAATTAAAAAAAATCAATTAGAGTCAATATTTCTTTTTCCTTTTTTAACTTTTTTTAAAAATAATAATAACCTGATGTGAAAAATTAAATCTGAGCTTACACAAACAGATAGCTGTTTAAAGTCAGTAGCTATCGTAGGAGGTGAAAAATGAATCTGGGGATATAGAGATTACAGTTCTCTTTCCCATGGGAAGCAAGAACAAAGGAGAGGGGACACAACCTGCTTTTGGGGGGGGGGGGTTAAGTATGATAAATATGGTACAGGAGGTCACTGTTATTCATCATGAGCATGATCTTTGGGAGCTAGGATCTAGTAAATTATTACAGGCAATGGAATCCAGAGTTTAGCCCTAGGAGATGTATTGTATCTCTCCCTCAGTTCACCTGGAGAAGCTCGATACTCTCCAATATTGCAGAGATGAAAATGGGGACACAGGTGGCCAAGCAAAATCACAGCATAGTCAAGATGTCTTTTTTGTGGTCCACTGTATCTGTAGATTTCTTCTCCAGAAATCCTTCCTTCCTTCCTATCATTGCTGCTGTGTTGATTCTCACCAAGAGTCTTGTCCTCCAGATAGACTTTTAGACCCTTAGCGGACTCTTCCATGCAGAATGTACACAGAAGTAGACCTATGCTTCAGCTCTTATTGGCACCAGCATTACTGCAAATAATGGCCTCATTCCCACTTACAAAAAAAAGTGGATTGCGATCAAAATCAATAGATTGATTCGATAGCGGAGTGTGGTTCCCACTACATTTGCCCTGATCACATTTTCCCCCCTGTAAAATAACCCACTTCTGGTTCACATTCACGAATGAATCAGTTCAAAATGGACCTGCTCCATCCAACCAAAGGGCAAATTTAAATTGATTCCGATCTGCATCTGGTTCACACTTGTGCGGAATTGATTTATCCAAAAAGATGCGGAAAACATCAGCATCAACAAGACACGGGTTAATAATAAAAAAGAATACAGTTAAAAACTTGGACAAGTGGCCTTTAAAATAGAATTAAACTAGCATAGCATTAAAATGCATCACTCATTCCAAGTATAAAATGCAATTTAAAAGATAAAAGTAATTTTAAAAATACGTATTAAAAGAGCTGAAAAATCCTAAAATGTTAACACATTAAAACAATAAAAATAAAACTATATGCAGATGATATGCATATATATGTAGAGAAAAAGAGATAGATTATATATATATATATATATATATATATGGGATTTGTAGACCAGGCTGAATACCTCACCCAACTACAAATGCCAGGATTCTGTAGTATATGTCATGGGTAGTCAAAATTGTGTCAAACTGCTTTAATTCTACAGTATGGTTACACCCTGAGGTACATGGGCTACATCTACACAGCAGTATTAATGCAGTTTGATACTGACGTAACTTCCATAGCTCAATGCTCTGGAACTCTGGGACTGGAAGTTCAGTGTGACACAACAAATTACAACTCTGGGGCCACAAATTACAGATCCCAAAATTCCATAGGATGGAGCCATGACAGTTAAAGTGGTGTCACACAGCAGAATTAATGCAGTGTGACACCGCTTTAACTGTCATGGCTTCATCCTATGGAATTTTGGGATTTGTAGTTTTGGGATTTGTAGGCAGCAACCTCAGAGATTGAACAGCTAATCCAGATGTCAGTTTCTCTACATGGGAAAAGCACTTGGGATATTTTGGAAAGAGGAGGGAAAGGGTCATTGAAGTTGGTTGAAAAAGGGTTCTTTTCTCCCTTCTTGGTTCTAATTCATGGCAAGTTACGGCCATCGAGACCCACCTCCCTGGATCAGGATGGTTGTGTGGCCTTTAAAAGAGTGCATTTTTCTGTACCCCAGGGCTTTCTTTCCAGAGAAGAGACATAATAGTTTATGGGCCGTGGGACTTTGCCAACAATTGAATCACAGCTGAAACCTCCCGGAACGGCCGAGGCTGGGATTAGGTTACCCATCCTCCCTGTAAAAGCAGACTCTATAAACAGTCCATTAAGCCCAAGGAGTCTGCTTTTTTGGCACCAGGGTTCAACCCAAGCCTGGGGCTTGCTTTGACAGGCTTTGCGGAGGAGGTGGGAGGGCTGTGTTTGTGTGTGTGTGTATGGGAGCGTGTATGCATAGGGGCTCTCCGCAAAGACAGACTCCCGGAATATGAAATCAAAACTCATCCCTTGTGGGTGGTCACTTGTCACTAAATATATGCAGGGGGACACCAGGCCTTTCGTGAGCACCTGCCAATGTCTTTCCAAGAGTGCGCATGGGGGAAGGAGGGGGACTTCGGAGCCAAGGTTTGTTGGCAAACCCCCACACCACCCTGAGCACAACCATTGTGGTCTGAGTTTTGGGAGTTTATCCGTTACAGAAAAAAATAAGATGTCGGCGAGGTTACAATGAACAACCTCAGAACACTAAAGCACCTGAGCCCAACCTGCCCTTTTCAAACCCTGCTGGTTTGCCTGTGCTTTCCATTCCTATTTGAGATGGTGGGTGGGGGAAATGAAATGAAATCTTTTCTTCATCCACGGCATCTTAATTTCCTGTGCTGGGTACATTTGGGCAAGATCTGTGGGAAGAAACCCAAAGAATGCTCCGATTCAGAAGCAGGGATATCTTCTCCAAAGATCACCTGCCAAGCAGAGGAACACACTCGTTTTATAAAGTTGGAACTGTGCTCCATCTTGACACGAGGCCATTGCTTCCTGCATTCCTGTCTCTCCACAGAACAGCCTAAATCCAGGCGCCAGTGTAGACCCATTGAACCAAAGGGGTTTCCAAAAGTTGTGGCTGAGTCGCTCGGTGATAGATCCAGTAGGTCTACTCTAGGTGGGACTAGCACTTGGATGCAGGCCAGGACTTTATTAAAGTACTTAATAAACTCGAGATGATGTGGTCTGTCTCCTCGTTCTGCACATTTCTTTCTGTGCCTGGATGGAGGAGCCAAGATGACTCACACCCCTTAAGCTTTTCTGTGCTTAAATCCCCCTCCTTATGCAGTCCTCTTTTTCCAAAGCCCATGAACTAAGAACTTTGACATAAGGCAGGTCTCTCTCTTTTGCTGCCCAGAAGATCTCTTCTTCTGCCTGATGAAAGATATATTTTCTGTAATGTTGTTGTTGTTGTTGTACCTTCAAGTCAATTCCAACTTATGGCAAACCTAAGGCAAACTCATCATGGGTGTTTTCTTGGCAAGATTTGTTCAGAGGAGCTTTGCCATTGCCTTCCCCCGAAGCTGAGAGTATGTGAATTACCCAAGGTCACCAGAGCGGGGAATCGAACCCTGGTCTTTTAGAGTCATGTGCACCGTTTGTCGACAGATTCCATCCCAGAAAACTGGAAGAGCGATTGTGGGAGCTCTGTGGAGATGGTGGAAACAGATTATGTTTTTTACTCCTTGTCTTAACAATACTAGAACCAAGGAAGCTGAATGATGGGACATCCAAGGAAGCTATCCAAGGAAGCTGAATGATGGGACATTCAGGACAGAAAAAAGGAAGTGCTTCCTCACATGGTGCATAGATAAACTATGGGATTTGCTTCTGCAAGAGGTACTGATGGCTGCTACCTTGCATGGGCATTGGGCAGATCCATGGCAGGGAATTGGTCTGTCAGTCATTACTGGATATTAAAGGTGTAAATATTTGACTATTTCATCCTTGCAAGTGAGGCCAAATTATTTCTGCCATTTTCTCACTGCCGCAGAGAAAACAAATATTGCCCTTCGGTTCTTGCATATTATTTGCACATCCAAAAGTGTTTGGGGAAATCATTCTGCTCAAAAATACACATGGGTCTTCTGCACAAAAAACACCAGTTTTCATATAGCCATGTGATTTTTGTGTGTGCAAGATGGCTACTTTTGTGTAGGAAACGACAAAGATCCCTGAAAACAGTGCATGAGGGAAAGGAAGGGTGCAACACACACACACACACACACCCTACAAAAATTCAGGATTTTAACACAAAGAACCCACATGTATTTCTGTGTATCATAATTTCCTAAAACACTTTGACATGTCTGAATGCAGAGTGAAAACTGCAAAAAATTCTTGGCATTCTTCCTGAGTGATGCACGACTGCTACTATTACTACCATTACTACTATTGCTGCTTCTTTCTTTTTCTCTAATCCTTATATGAAATGCTTGGGACCAGAAGTGTTCCGTATTTTGTATTGTTTTGGATTTTGGAATATTGATATTTGCATGTACATAAGGAGGCTGGAGAGAAACTGAAGATCTGTGAAATGTTGGGAGGCACCAATTCCTGCCATTTCATAGATCCTTGTCTCTCCATCCAGCAGCACTGATCTCCAGTCTTGCAAATATATGGCAGGTATATACAAAACTACTTATGTTGTAGCTCATAAAGTTTTGGATTTTGGAGTACTTCAGATTTCCCAACTCCAGATAAGGGGTACTTGAATTGAGATTTTTAGGTACTGAAAACTGATACTCCAATTTCAGAAAGTTTCCAAGTTTCCACCTGCCACCATTCAGTGGTCAAAAGATCTTACTGCTTTAGCTGTGCATGAACGTGCATTTTATTGACTTCAAATTCAAGAATGTGCACTTTTGGAATATGCTCCGTTTGCCTAGCCCACAGTTATATTCCAAATAATAATAATAATAATAATAATAATAATAATTTATTCATTTATATCCTGCTCCTCTGGGTGAGCAATCATATAATTCCTTTCTCTCTTTGTAATTATATTTTAAAAATCCAATAATTTTTTAAAAGGGATGGGGATGTCATGGGATCTGTGGCCAGTAGTGCTTAGGTTAGCATGTAGGATGGGGAAACAAAAAAGATCATTGGCTTCAGAGTATTCACTGTAGTTACCCCTTCTGCACCTCTCAAGACTTGTTTGCATACCATGTCTCAGAAATACAAAGATCTGTCAGGCTTGTTGTGGCATGTTTCCGCTGGATTGGCTAAAAGTGCATACCGTTGAGAAAATAACTCACGAGCTTGCTTTAGCCAATGAGGAAAAATGTGGAAACATAATTCCCACTGAGTTTTTGAAGAGGGCTTCTTAAGCTATCTGGTGTGACCGACCAATAGGTTGACTTTCCAATATGTGGGGATTGGTACCATATTTGTGGCATATTATTAACATATCAGCAAATCCTAATAATACTAATGATTAGCTTTATTAATCTACAATTGTTGGCTAAAATTCAGTGTGGGACTGACATCTATGGCCTCATTCCCACTTACAAATAAATCGGTTTGCTATATGAATTGATGGATCGATTCGACAGTGGAGCATGGTTCACACTACATTTGCCCTGATCGCATTTTCTCCCTGTAAAATAACCCGTTTGTGGTTCACATTGACTAATGAATCGATTCCAAATGGACCCACTCCAGCCAGCCGAAGGGCAAATTTAAATGGATTCTGATTCACATCTGATTCACAATTGTGTGGAATTGATTTATCCAAAAAGATGCGGGAAAAAATCAGCATCAAAAAGACGTGGGTTAAATGGGTCTAGCATGTGGCTCCCCTCTCTGAATCACTTGGTCATTTAAATTGGTTCAAACCAATTTGTGATCCAGTTTAAAAGGTAGTGGGAATGAGGCCTATAGGTTCATCATGTTGTTTGTTGTTGTGTGCCTTCAAGTCGAACTGCATTGTTTCTACAATGCTGATGCATCCTAAGTCTGTGATAAGTAGACTTGAGAGAAGTTTTGCAACATGTTTGGCAAGGGCCTGCCATGACACTATTATGTCGAGAAACCAGCAAAGTGATCATGGCACATTGGAACTGATGCACATCAGGCACTTTCAATGCTTGACAGCCAGTTGACTGTCAGTGTCCAATGGTCGAGCCTGCTGGTGCTTGCTGGCACCGTGATACACATCTGCACAATTCACTAGGATGATTCTGTAGCAACTCTTAGTATGTGTAAAGTAACTCAGTGTAAGACCAATGTAGGTGAGGAGCCAGCAGGGTATAGTGGTTTGAGCATTAAACTCAGGGGACCAGGGTTCAAATCACTGCTCTGCCATGGGAACCCACTGGGTTACCTTGGACAAATCATACACTGTCAGCTTCAGAGAATGGTAATGACAAACCCTCTCTGCCAAGAAAATGCCAAGAAAACCCTATGATAGGTTTGCTATTTACTTGAAGCCATGCATCAACAACATTGGTATACAATCGCAGCCTTAGTTTCCTGGAAACTAATCATGGACCAGCAGGTAGTGACTCATGGGCCAACATTGGTCTATGGATGTTGAGTAGCATTGGCCAAAACTATGGAAAAATTGTATGGATTAATGCACACAGGTTTCCATGATGTTTGTTCATTCTACGTTAAGGATTTTGTAGGTTTTTGTGGTGTGTTTAAAGCACTTTTCCATGTTCTCAAGTGAGGATAGGTGGCAGCAAGGTCTAGTCTCACCAAAGACGAAGTTCTGGAGGAGACCAAAATTAAGCCACCAATGGAGGAGTTTCACTCTGTAGGAAGAATTTGGAACAAGACATGAACGTTTCCTTGAAAAGACTTCAACGTTTACTTAGTGGGGTCCAGTGAAGCAATTGGCCCTAAAAAGTGCAAATAAAGCTTATGCAAACTTTCCTTGATAACTACATGCCAATAGAGATGGTGGATGAGGAGGGGTTTAAAGTAATTCTGCTAGACAAACTTCCCCCAGAGAATGAAGTAGAAACTAGACCCTGCTTTTCTTTGTTATTTGAGATTTCCAGATTACTTATCCCAAGGTTGGGAGGAGGATGGCATTTTCCATTGTGACTCTTCAGAAGAATTTCAAAGGTGACCAAAGGGTGGAGGAGGAAAGTGGGGAGGACATTGAAGTATGTGAGCTTTCTATAAGATGGAAAAACAGAAGTCCTCCCACTCATGAGACTGGAGTCCTGATATCACCCAGTGAAACTGGTGGGCAAGAGGTTTTGGAGAGACAAAAGGCAATCTGTGTGATTCATTCATAGAATTTGCTGCCACAAGTGGCAGTGATCATCCATGGCTTAAATGGCTTTTCAAAGAGTGATTGGACTAATTCCAGGAGAACAAGAAGTCTAGCAGCGGTGTATGAATCACGACAAGTTTGTCAAGGTTCAGAGGGACATTGTTGCTGGATCTTATTTTGCTGGTTGGTGGTGAAACATTTTTTATACTTTACAGTTTTTAAAAACTACAAAGTAAACAACAACAATTATTTCTTGCCTTTACATGTGAAGGAAACTACAACACATTAGACACATAACACCAATTAAAAGCATATGAAACCAATACATATGAGCAATAATCAATGCATACTTTAAACTCAGTAATTTCAAAATCATCTGGGTAGGCCTGTTGGTCTTTAGTACTTTCTAAAACTCAAGATTGGGTTTTCAGCTGACAAATCTCCTCTTGCAGGGCCTTCCACCATTTTGAAGCAGAAAACAGTGAAACCCAATAGCTAAAAATTTGGTCAGATGAAACAACCCTGGTTTAAACCTAATGTTTCATCCCAATGAAAGGAGATCCACTGATTCAGGGTTCATCTACACAGTAGAAATAATGCAGTGTGAAGCCGAAGGCCTTCATGATGGGCATCCATAATTTTTTGTGGGTTTTTTTGGGCAATGTGGCCATATTCTAGAAGAGTATGTTCCTGGTGTTTCATCAGCATCAGCATTTGTGGCTGGCATCTTTAGAATGCATTCTCTGAAGATGCCGGATACAGATGCTGGTAAATCATCAGGAATAAACTCTTCTAGAATTTGACCACATAGTCCAAAAAACCCACCAAAAACTATAGAAATAAAGCAGTTTGACACCACTTTGAGTGCTGTAGCGCCATCCTGTGGAATCCTAGATTCTATAGTTTTACAAGATCTTTAGCCTTCTCTGTCAAAGAGTGCTGATGCCTCACAACACTACAAAAGTATGATTTTTAGGATGGAGCAATGGCAGTTGAAGTGGTTTCAAACAGCATTATTTCTACTAGGGGACTGTTCAGACTATCATATGAACTGGTTTGTAAACCAGTTTAAAATCGAGAAGTTCATACTGAAACCAGTTTTAACACTATCGAATCCGGATCTTGCACACCCGTAGCTGGGCAAATCCCCCTAAACCCAGTTTTTCCCAAAGTGGTGTATTTACCATTTCTTTTGGGAAAAACCGGTTGGAGAGAATGTGAACTTGGCTCCGATCATGATCGGGTCAAGTTCAGGGGAGGGGAAAAGGCCAGGGGGCAGAACATGCTTCCTCTCCCAGCAAAATCGGGCACTCCTGCATTTTTAAAATATTTTTATTTTATTTATTATTTATTATTTATTTTATTTTAATTTATTCTACTTAGTATATATTTTATTTTATTTCATTTTATTTATCATGTATTTTATTTTATTTACTATTGTTTTATTTTATTTTATATTATTATTATTTTATTATTTTTAGAATTTGACAGCTCATGCGCATTCTACACGAGGCCCTTTAAATCGGAGGATCCCTTTCCATTCCTTAAAGAGTCCCATTCATGGTGAGCTTATGAATGGGGATTTTCAAACAGGAGGAGAAACTATCCATATATTGATTGGGGGTTTCCCCTCCAGTTTACATAGCCCCATTGAGTGAATGGGCCTCCGAATGGAAAGGGGACCTCCGGTTTGAAGTGTAGAATGCGCATGAGCTGTCAAATTCTAAAAATAAAATAAAAATAATAATATATAAAATAAAATACAATACAATAAATAATACATAAAATACAATACAATAAAAATAATAATAAATAAAATAAAATAAATAATAACTAAAATAAAATAAAATAAAAATATAAATACTGAAAATATAATACATAATAATTAATAAATACTAAATAATAAATAAAAATAAAAAATAAAATAAAAAAATAAGAAAATGCAAGAGTGCCCGATGAAGCATCGCGTGCTGATAAAAATGGAGGAGGAGGAGGAGGAGGAGGAGGAGGGAAGGTGGGGAAAGGATCCCCACAAGCTGCACTGCTCCATGCGCATAATCTGTCAAATATAAAAAAGTATAAAAAACTCAAGCAGCTCGCGTGGCCAATGGCTGCATCAGATGTCACCATGACATCATTTGATTGACAACCAAGAGGCTCCATTTTGAATCGTTACTTTTTGTGTATGAACTTAAGTGGGGTAAAATGCACTGGGAAGCATCAATGGGGGCAAAAGGTAGTATGAACTTCTTTCCAGAGAGATTCAGTAATGGCATGCACAATCTCTTCCGGATCTAACCAGGGCAAATGGGCTAGTATGAATGGGGCCAAGGTAGATGTACCCTCCATTGCTGTGAATCCCCATTGATTCACTCTTCACATCGTGGCTAACCAGTTGCTCATGGGAAGCCCAGCAACAAGATATATGTCCAGAACGCATCAACAGTGACCATCTCCCTTCTTTTGTGGTCCCTGCAAATATTGCTGCCAAATCACATTGCAGGTATGAACTGCAGCACCGGTCAGTTTGCAGAGACCGCATGGGAAGGCAGTTGCCCATCATTTGCTGAAAACCCCCAGCAGGTTAGGGGTGAGGATTTGCTGGAATTCAGGGCCAGAATAATCCAGGGGTAGCTTGAAGTATCCTAGCAAATGTACATGAGTTAAGTACTTTGTGGCTGTGCATACCCATTTCTCGTAGCTTCCCTTTTCAACTGCGCAAGCAGAGAAGGAGCTTTCCTTCCCATCTAAACTGACTTTCCTGTGGCTCTGGTTGTGTCATCTTCCGAGCGTGAACATGGCTGTTCGTGTCTGGAATATTTGTTGTTGCAGCAGGAGGTGGTGGCAGCGGAAAAGGTTTCTGCTAGGATCATGCTTTTCTTTCTTGTTCACAGCATTTGGGCAGAGAGGAATCTGATGTTGGTTCTGCCAAGGAGCTTCAAGCGTCCTTCCGATGCATGTTGAGATTTGAAGGGGGGGGGGGGAGGAAGAAAATCTATTACTCGCACTTTCTCCAACATTCAGATATTTTTCCAGCCTTCAGATGAAGAAATCCGTGGATTTTAGGATTTGTTGTTGCTGCTGCTGTGTGCCTTCAAGTCGTTTCCGACTTATGAAGACCCTAAGGCGAACCTGTCATGGGGTTTTCTTGGCAAGATGTGTTCAGTGGGGGTTTGCTGTTGCCTTTCCTTGTGGCTGAGAGAGTGTGATTTGCCCAAAGTTATTCAGTGTGTTTCATGGCTGAGCTAGGAAGTGAACCCTGGTCTCCATAATTTTCGTTCAATACTCAGACCACTATGCCATGCTGGCTTTCATACTCAACAAATTCAACAGTGGCAGGATGACGTTGTATAGATGGCAGCTCCATATTCATCATAAACATGGCTGAAAAAACAGGGTTTCAAATTTTTTTTACAATGAGTAACACTCATAGCTCTGAGCCTCAGTTATGATTTTTCTCCCATTCGGTTTTTTTTTTAAAGAAAAATATGAGATTGCTGAAATATAAAGCATTTTTTTTTTGAAATGTTGTAAATTTGCTCCATAACAAGCTGAAACAAAATTCCCACTCATCCCTGTTTCATACCTTGCAATTTTTAACAGCTGAAAACGGGGACACATGTGGACAAATGATATCAGAGCATGGTCCAGTAGGTAAAAGTTATGCATGAGGAAGCGCCTGCAGGCTGCAGCAGTTTGCCTTTGCCTGAAGCTACTGGGAAGTGCAAAATTCCCCTTTCTTCTCTCCTACCTGCTGAGTTAACTGAGTGCAAAGTACTCTTGCACTTCCAACTCAGTTTGCAGGAATTGAAATAATATGCTGAGGAAAGTGAGAGGAGGCGAGAGAAACAGAGACTTTTTAAAAACAGCTGCAAAAGTGCGATGACAGAGAATTAATTAGGATTGTCACTACCAAATAGAGAAATTTGGAGGATGTGCAATTTTTTTGAGGGTGGGGTGGGCAGGTAAAGACCGTTTCTGCCTTGTTACATGCTTTTTAAATGTCCCCCCTGGATTTGCCTGCATCTACAATTTGCTCTTTTTCTGGCCAGTAACATGAGAAAAATAAAAATGGTATTTTTGCGTATGGGGACTCTTAAGCCTTTTTGATCAATGGCAGAACAGGGAAGATTACACAGGACTTTATTTCCATTTCTATATTGGGCTTTCCTGGTTGAAAATCACCCTGAGATATAATAATAATAATAATAATAATAATAATAATAATAATTTATATCCCGCCTCTTCCCGTAGGATCGAGGCAGCTTATAATCATAATAAAATACAATAATAAAATCCAATACACAAATAAATAGAATACAGCTCAAGTAATTCGTACCCTCCATACATATATAACTTAATTTCTAATATAGCAATAATCAACCAGTGACAACAATAACAATAACCAACTATTCTGTTGGTACACAAAGCACAGAGGAATGGAATTTCCAGCGAGCTTCATTTTTTCTTTTACAACGCTGGGCCAGTCTAGGCTCATCTAGAGGAGATTTAGGTCAGATCGCCAGCCTTAGCTGCTAGCACAGATGTCTCCCAAACTACGGCTGACTTTGAGGAATGAGAGCAAAGCAGGAAAAATCTGTGCCTCTTCTCAGGAGCCTGGAACAGTGAGCTTTGCCTGCAAGCACTTTGTGAAGTTGTTCTCCTCAAGCCTGACTTCGCTTGAAAAGGAGGCAGCCTGATCTTTTCCTGCTCCAGCTTTGACAATAGACAGAGATGCAAAAAATAGGACAGGGCAAAAGAGACTGGGGCTCACGGGTTAAGGAGGCAGGTTGGAGGTGGCCAGCTTTTCCAAGATTATGGGACATTGGGAGGTATGCGGATGGAGAACCTAAGATGGAATATTGCCACTGGAATAAAGTAGCTGAGCACTTTCCCCTCTTCTTTCCCCCACTTTAAATAAACTCAAGCAAAAACAGACGGTGGCTATAGGTCTCATTAAAAACCTTTATGTCATCCATTTTTGGGATATATATATATATATATAGAGAGAGAGAGAGAGAGAGAGAGAAAGAGAAAGAAATATGCTCGTTCCTCCACATTTGCGGCTTTGACTTTTGTGAATTTGATCATTTGCAGATTTGATTATCGTATATACTCGACTATAAGTCAACCTCATGTATAAGTTGAGGACAAGTTTTGGGGCCAAAATAATGGATTTTGATATGACCAGTGAATAAGTCAAGGGTAAAACTAAGGGGCACGTAACAAAGGATGTAAAGGATGATACAAAAGAATAATGCCAAAGAAATTCTGGCAGGCATAACTGTTTGTGTTCATCCTAAAGACTGGATGGATGAGAGAGTAGAAGGGATCCATACTTCTTTTTGATGCTCCTAGGATGGTCTAAGCTCTTGCCTTTTAGCACTCTATTCAGAGAAAGGAGATTTATATATATATATATATATATATATGAGTTAAAGTACACTATATACATTGACCTGTGGATAAGTTGACCCAGGTTTTTTGGGTCAATTTTTTGACAAAAATTTTTAGACTTATATATGAGTATATACTATACTATGCTCTCTCCCTAGAAATCTCTAGATCCTCCAGAAAAATTCTGCTGAAAGTTGACCATAGAGTGGCACTAGAAGACTTAAATATTCCTAGAGAAAACACTTCTCTAGGAACGTATAGATCCTGCAACATGATTTTGTGGTCAAATTCTGGCAGATGTTGACCACAGAGTTCTGCTGAACTAGAAATTCCTAGAGATATTCTCTCAGGTTTAAAGAGAACTGTTCATTTATTTGCATTTTTTTTCATTTCCATGATGGTCCTGTGCCCCTAACCACAGTGTGCTTCCCCCCTTCAAAACTAGACACGATCCTGAACTAAGTAGCTGTCCATTTCTCTCCTTATGACACAGTATCAGGGTTAAACTTCCCTCTCCTTCTTGACTCTGGTGATTCTGTGCCTTCAAGAAAAGGCTGGATAAGATCCTGAAATGTAAAGATATACAACTGAGCACTAAATTCAGAATCCTTCAAGCCATTGTATTCTCCATCACCATCTATGGATGTAAGAGCAAGGACAGTGTAGAAAGCAGATAAGGAGAAGATCAATTCATTTGAGATGTGGTGCTGGAGGAGAGTGCTGAGGATACTATGGGTGGCCAAGAAGACAAACAAATGTTTTAAACTTTCCCTGGAAGCTAAAATGATCAAACTGAGATTGTATTAGAAAAAAACAATAATGCTAGGAAAGGTGGAAAGAAGCAGATGAAGAGGAAGACTGCATGCTGCATGGATAAGATTTATTAGGGAGGCAATGGGTATGAAAGTATAGAACCTAAGGAGAGCAGTGGAAGATAGGAGTTCTTGGAGATGTCTTATCTATAGGATTGCCATGAGTCAGGATCGACTCAAGGGCATTTAACAACAAAGGCAGCCACAGAGATTCAAGGGTCACTAGGATGAATAGCTGAGCCCTGTGTGTGCTTCTCCATATGTTCCCAGGTGTTGCTCTTGGACAGAACAGTTGACACTAGCAGTATCATCCCAAAAATAGCTTTGTGATCACCTGGAAAGAAGCCAAGATACCAATAAGGAGACCACCGAGATAGGTGACGATGTGGTCCTCCCACCTTTCCTGTCCTTCCGCTTTCCCTTCTCCCTTCCTAAATCAGGGTTGCTCATAACACATTGAACAGTCACTTCAAAACTAGATCAATTAGCAGCTGCTGCTTGTGGAGCAGACTTTGTTGTAACCTTCCATCTGTTCTTGCTTGAATATTTGATAGGACTCTGACATGCCGGAGCCTAGAAAGAACTACCAGGGGAAGAAAGCTTGGCTCCAGGCGCCTAGAAGTAGGAAGAGAACAAGTGGGATATGAAATCAAAGCTGCATGCAGGGAATCATTGTCATTCAATAATAGCTGCACATCTCTACAGAGGCTGAGGCAAGGCACACTTCACCCCATTTGGCTTTTGCTTCCTTTTTGTATTGCAAATGATTTTTAGGCAGTTTATGAATTATTGCATGAAATCGCCCTCTTTCTTTCTCAGTAGCCCAGTTTGGTTTAAATTCTGTGAGCACTCAGCACACAAATTGTGGTAACCTGAGAATTTATCACACCTAGCTGCTAAAATGACACAATTGTGTTAGTGTAGAAAATGCAGACACAGCTCTTCCAAAGTGCCATGGTGCAGCTATAGTCCAGGGCTCTGTCTTTAGCATGACAATCTTTTTAACCCCGCCTT
Organism: Urosaurus nigricauda; assembly: GCA_034509955.1. Taxonomy (NCBI): domain Eukaryota; kingdom Metazoa; phylum Chordata; class Lepidosauria; order Squamata; family Phrynosomatidae; genus Urosaurus; species Urosaurus nigricauda. Next base: position 2,003,581 of record JAOEGL010000008.1, on the reverse strand, counting down.
TCTGTCCTATGCCCTTTCCAGCATGCCTTTCTGTCTGTATTTTTTTTTAATTATTTTCAATGGTGCAGTCACAGCAATTGATAAGTAAAACAAGAAAAGAAACTGGGGAAAACATCCTGCTTGGGAATAGCAAAGGACAAATGGGGTATAACACCACTTGCACCACAGTGCTGCCTGTATATCAGAACTATAGCAGGAGGCTCTTATCACACATGCATCAATAGTGGAAAAGAAACATGATAGGGAGGCATTGATGGGTTTTGCCCATCAATGAAAAGGAATTCTTTAGGAACAGATGCAATATGAAGCAACTACAAATCAGACACACCACTGTGGGTTAAGATATGGCCACAGGTATTGCTATTCCACTGTAGTTAAACTCTGGGCAGCCTCATATGATGAAGTCCCTGATGTCTCAGATGTTCTTGTTCTGTTATTGTAACACTCTATATTTTGCTCTTCTTCATTCCAGTTTAGAATAAAATAACTGTAGAGTTGGAAGAGACTACAAGGGCCATCCAGTCCAACCCTATTCTACCATGCAGGAAATCACAAGCAAATTATCCCCGACAGATGGCCATCCAGTCTCTGTTTAAAGATCTCCAAAGAAGGAGACTCCACCACTCTCCAAGGGAGCATCTTCCATTGGCAAACAAACCTTACTGTTAGGAAGTTCCTCCTAATGTTGAGATGGAATCTCCTTTCCTGGAGCTTGCATACATTGTTCCAGGTCCTGTTCTCTGGAGCAGCAGAAAACAAGCTTGCTCCCTCCTCAGTATGACATCTCTCCAAGTATTTAAACAGGGCTATCATATCACCTCTTAACCATCTCTTCTCCAGGCTAAACATCCCCAGCTCCCTAAGGCGTTCTTCGTAGGGCAAGGTTTCCAGACCCTTCACCATTTTAGTTGCCCTCCTTTGGACACGCTCCAGTTTCTCTGCATCCTTTTTGAATTGTGTTCCCCAGAACTGGACACAGTATTCCACGTGGGGCCTGGCCAAAGCAGAATAGAGTGGCACTATTACTTCCCCTGATCTAGACACTGTAGTTTCCAGGCCTCCTAGTAATACCCCATGGCTTTAAATTCAGGAACATAAAACTAACCCCACCGCCTCTGTGTGGCTTGGGGTCTCTTGACAGGGATATAATTCATCACCAGCGTTCTTCTTGAAGCAAGTAACAAGTAATTCCAGCAATTTTCTTCTCACTGCAGTTTTCAAGGCCTATTTGCACAAGGCTGACGTACTTTGGCCACATCATGAGAAGACATGACTCACTAGAAAAAACAATAATACTTGATAAGGTAGAAGGCAACAGGAAAAGAGGAAGACCACATTTCTGATGATGGACTCAGTCAAGGAAGCCATAACTTTGATTAGGCAAGACCTGAATAGGGCAGTTGATGATAGGCTGACTTGGAGGTCTCTCATTTATAGGGTTGCCGTAAGTTGAAGTTGACTTGATGGCACTTAACAACAACAACAACTCCTTCAAGCCTGTGACATGCATTGTAATATTTGAAAGAAATCTACTGGGGCTTTAAAAACACATGCACGTCCAACTTAAATCATACTGATAAATGTTAAGGGTGCAGTGATAAGTACCAGCTACAAATGTAATACATTTATATCTAGCTGCTTCTTCTGCCCCCACTGCTGAAACTCATATATTCTGACAACGCCGGTAATTGGGATGATGGCTTTTTTTTCCAGGGTTGGCTGTATTGATTTTATTGTCCAAAGGAGGAGAAATGAATGGAGGGCAGGAGGTCATTATAGTGGTTCATACATCTTCCCTTCTGCAATATTTGGTGTGCTGCCTTTGCTTCCGCTCTGTTCTCTTTCTTTTCCAAAAGTCTTTTCCCCTTTTGGTCTGCAACTCTTCAGCTATTTTGGGCTGATCTCATAATGCTACAACTATGTAGTGCAGATACACCCTGTGCCTACTTTGTCTTGCTACAGATGGCAGTTTTGTATTTGATCATGGTCCTCTACACACAAAGAGAGAGAGAGAGTAGATGGATGATTAAAACCATAAGAGCCCTGCTGACTCAGACAGAAGGTATTTCTTCTTCCATCATATGTACACACGCTGGCTGCCCCTTTGCTCACACTCCCGTCATGTGTCCAAATGCACACTGTCATCCGTGGTGGATACGAAAGTGTGTTACTTTTCCTGCCCGCTTCTCCCAATGTTTTGGGAAGCCACCCAAGTGGAGCTGGCAACCATAATCTGGTTTCTGCAGCCTGTCAGTAATAAAAGATGGGGGGTGGGAGGGGGAGAAGGGAACCCAACAACAACCTTGAAGCATTTAGCAGTTGGGGAAGTACAAAAAGCCAAGAGAAAATGTGATGGTAAGTGATAGGGAAAGACCTGCCTTGCCCAAGGGGTTAGCCAAAGGGGTTTGAACCTTAAACAGCTCCCTAACCAGAAGGTCTACCTGTCTCCTGCAAGGTACATTTGGCCAGAAGTGCATTCTGCATAATTCCCTGAAGGATGCAAGAGATCCCTGAATGGAGTTCCCATTTATGGTTGGGAAGACCTGCAAGCTCTTTGGCTAGGCTTTCCCCAGTATTACCATACATACTCAACTATAAGTTGACCTCATGTATAAGTCAAGGGCCGGTTTTGGGGCCAAAATTATAGATTTTGATATGATCAGCAGATAAGTCAATGGTAAAACTTAGGAACATGTAACAAAGGATGTAAAAGATGAAGCAAAGGAAAATGATGCCACAGAATTTACAAAATTCTGGCAGGTATAACCATTTTTGCTCACCCTAAAGGCTGGATGGATGAGAGAGTAGAGAGAATTGGTGCTTCTTTTAGGTGTTCCCAGGAAGGTTAAAGTATTTGCCTTTTGCCTCTCTATTCAGAGAAATATATATGAGTTAACGTACAGGACTTACATTGGCCCATGGATAAGTCGACCCATGGTTTTGGGGTCAATGTTTTATCCAAAATTTCTAGATTTATCCATGAGTATATACAGTAAGCAGGGTGATTCTTGGGAAAAACAGAGAATAGTGACAGAATGTTGGAGGATAGAAATATGAGTTATCATGTGGCCTACCTGGAATTTTATGTCCAGTTCTGGGCACCGCAAGTCAAGAGGGATATTGAGAAGCTGGAACATGTCCACTGGAGGACTACCAAAATGGTGAAAGGTCTGGAAACCACTAACCCCTATGCAGAGCAGCTAAGGGAGGTGAGTATGTGTAGGATAGAGAAGAGAAGGTTAGTAGGGTCATTAGCCATGTTTAATATGAAGGGATGTCATATTCAGGATGGAGCAAGCTTGTTCTCTGTTGCTCCAAAGCCTAGATCCTAGAGCAATGGATTCAGTACCGGAAAAGAGATTCCACCTAAACGTTAGAAAGAACATCATAATGGTAAGGGCTGACTCACAGCAGAATACATGCCTCAGAGAGTAGTGGAGTCTCATAGAATCATAGAATCATAGAGTTGGAAGAGACCACAAGGGCCATCCAGTCCAACCCCCTGCCATGCAGGAACTCCCAATCAAAGCATCCCCGACAGATGGCCATCCAGCCTCTGCTTAAAGACCTCCAAGGAAGGAGACCTTCTTTGGAGACCTTCTCTTTCTTTGGTGGTTATAAGACAAGAGGGTAGATGGCCCTTTGGCAGGAATTCTATGTGTATACTTGTGTGGCAGTGGGATTGAACTGGATGGCTCTTGATGCATCTTCCAACTATATGATTCAATTCTACCCTGGTCTGCCAGCCTGGTGCATTCAGGCATGCTCTGTAACTTTTGGATTACAACCTCCACGATCCCCAAGCAAGCAACATAAACCTTTCCAAGTTCTCTGGAAGACAGTGTCTCCTCTCTAGTATGGGAGGAAGATCCAGCTGTTTGGTCCATCTGACAGCCAAACATCTTGGGCTGCTGTCTTTTTCCAATGAGACCTCTGGAGGCTCTACCTCTTCCAAGTGTGAGAGAAGCATATCTCTCTCTCTGGCTGAAAACAAGAAGCCTTGGACTTTGGTCACCGGTCAGTCCCACATTGCATCTCAGAATGTCAATTTGCTCCGTTCTTTGCAACTTCAGCGGGAGAGATGCATCCAACCACTGCCTGCAGCCATTGTGCAAGGCTTCCTCCACCAGATGTCACAAACTCCAAGGAGGACAAGGCACTGCAAAATGTAGGGCATTCAAGGAAATAGGGCATGACAAAGTAAAAGCTCAAAGCACTAATATGAAGGTAAATTCATGCCTAGACAATGAGGAAATGGAAATAGTAAAAGAATTTTCATACCTGGGATCAAATATTGTTCAGAGTGGGGACAGCAGTCAAGAAATCATAAGAAGACTAAGAATGGGGAGGGCAGTTCTGAGAGAACTAGAAGATATCCTAAAATGGGCATGAAAGTTAGAATCATACAAGCCACTGTACTGTATTCCCTATTACCATGGATGGATTTGAGAGCTGGGCAGTTAAGAAAGTGGATAGGAAGAGAATTAATTCATTGGAGATGTGGTGCTGGTGAAGAGTGCTGAGTGGTCATGGACAGCCAAGAAGTCAAACAAATGGGTCCTGGAGCAGATCAAACCAGAAATCTCTCTGGAAGTCAATCTGAAAAAAACTGAGGCTATCATACTTTGGCCGCATCATGAGGAGGCACAACTTATTGGAAAAACCAATAATGCTCGGAAAGGTAGAGAGAAGCAGAAAGAGAGGAAGGACACATGCTAGATGGATAGACTCTATTAAGGAGGACATGGGTATGAATTTGCAGGACCTGAGCAGAGCAGTGGAGCATAGGGAGTCTTGGAGTTGCCATTGGTCAAGATCAACTGGAGAGTGGATAACAACAACAAATAAGTTTATTGCACAGGGCAAATGGAATGGTACAAAAGGGGCTGGGAAGGGAACAGAACGAGTGAGGAACAAGTGAGGGGCACATTTTGCTGCACACCAGAATGCTACTGCCGCCAGTGGAAGTCACCATTCCATTCCTAATTTGTCCCAGCGGAGGCGATTTTTGAGAACTGTTCAGAACAGTTCCCAAAAATCGCCTCCTCTGGAATGGATGAGGAACAGAACAGAATGGAATGAGGACTTCCAGCAGCATTCACCGGTGTTCTGGTGTCCAGTAAAACACATCCCTCACTCATTCCGTTCCTTCCCGGCCCTTTTCGTACCGTTCCATTTGTGTGCCAGGAGCCCTGTGCGATAAACTCAAACGTCATGCTCAAAAAGGAGGATTTTCTGGAATTCCTCCTCAGCAGAAGGTGGAAGTGTAGGGCCTGGAAAAGGGAAGATGCCTGGTCACCCTGCCTTCACCTTGTGTGGCCCTTGCCTTGCTCCTCACACCTTAGGCCTTGGTGTGAGGAGGTGTGGCGGGTCGTGTGCCGTGGAAGGCTTTGCCGTCGGAAGGACTGTCCTTTGCACTGGAGAGATTTGGAGACCTCCTCCCTCTGTGCCCTGACGAAAGAAAGAAAGAAAGGAGGCAAGAAATGAAAAGAAAGAAGCCTTTAATTATCTGGGCAATTAATTCCACTCAGTATAGCTAACTGGGAGGGGGCAGCCCCATGTCAATAGGGACGCTTATTTAATGAGGTAATGATGGCGGAGGGGGAGCAAGCTCCAGTGAATTCCCTTGACGGAGAGGAGGGAGGATGAACCCACCTCAATGAGGCCAAACAGAGAAGGCCTGGGAGGTAGGGAGGGATCCCCCCCCCTTTATAGAGGCACAAAAGCACTCCAAATTCCTCCTCCACCGCAGCTTCCTCCTCCAGCCCCATGTCTGGGAATGTTGCCCATAACAACTCAGTCTTGAGAGACTTTTTAATGGCTCTCCACCTGGGGGGTTTAGTTTGGCCAACTTTCCCCTTGCCTCTCAGGCCTGCCGCCCTGCTCTTCGAGACTTGGACTGGCCCTGGTCCCTCTAGGTCAGGATGGGACTCAGCGCTGGCATCTCCTCCATCCTGGAGAGATGCCAACTTTGGCACAGACATGGAAAAGAAAGGCCCAGTGGTGTGGGAAGGACAGTTTGGCTCCTGGGCCATGGGGAAGTGCCACAGCTCCTGCTGGGAAGACAGCCGGGCTTGCATCTGCCACATTCCCATCATCGGCAGAGTTATTGTGAATGCCAGGTGTAGCGTGTGGATCTACCGATAAATGCATGGGCCACGGGAGCACACAAAGAGTCGCCTCTCTGAGCGTCGGCTCACCAGCCTGCTAGGGAAGGGCAAGGCGGTCAAGTACCTTCTCCTGGCAGGGACACCCTCCTTGCTCTTCACTATTACTGGAGGAAGTTAGGGGTGCAAAGAAGGGACAGCTTTGGATGCCTCGGCAATGCCACACAGTAGTCCCTGACTAGTTATTCCAGATATGATGTGGGCGTTCCTTTGCAAATCAAGATGCAATCGATCAATTTGTGCATGCTAAGGGAGAAGCCTTTGTTGCCAGTCAGTGGGCTTGGTCTTCCAGCCAAATGCCTTTATTTTATTTATTTCTTGATTTTAAATAAAAAAATAAAAAATAAAGATGCTATCCATGCATCTGAAAAAGTCGACAAAGTCTACAAAAACTTATGCTACAACTTCTTTCACACAGTTAGTCTGAAAGGTGCTACAAGATCCCTTTGCATACTGAGATTCCAGATGAACATGGCTATAGTCTCTTCATTTGGAGTCCCCACATTTCCTCTCTCTTCCCTGGTGACATTTGCAGTAGGGATGGATGGATTAGTGTTATTAGATGTATTTCTGTGCATTTCTTCTGTGTGGTTTCTACACTGATGTGCAATTTTTAAGACATTTGGGGGAAAGTGGAAAAAAATGATATACTTTCAGCCAGAACTAGGAAGCATTACTATTTTTGCTTTCAGACCCGTAACTCCAAGCTGGCTAATGGACTCTAAATATCGCAGTCCAAAAAACAGATTGTTTCCAGGCTCTGCTTTTAAGTATTTGTTCTTGTTGTGTGCCTTTGAGTCATTTCCAACCTATGGCATCCCTAAGGTGAACCTATTATGGGTTTTCTTGGCAAAATTCGTTCAGAGAGGAGGATGCCTTTGCCGCCATCTGAAGCTGAGAGTGTGTGACTTGCTATGTGCTCTCTCAAAAACATGTTTCTAAAAAGATTTTTCTCTGAAAACACACTTGTTAACATTCACTTTGATATTTCTTTTCTTTTTTAATAAACTGAACTGAAAATGACATTGCAAAATTCGGGAAATGCAAAAACCAGTGGATGACTGACTTCTGAAAGGAATTTATTGCGTTTGCATTTCCATTCAAACTGATTGGATTTGTGTTTCCTCAACTAATATGCAAACTGGAGCACAGCTTTATCCTTTGGTTTATGCACTTCTACAATTTTTGCAACATGGTTCTTTTAATTTAAAAAAAATGCATGCATAAGAGAGGGGTGGATGCAAAGATACTAGGTGTTTAACAGATCTTTGTTTTCAGATATGCATATATAAGAAAATAATTGCATACAAATGTGAGCATGTTAGAAATAATGCATTTGCCTTTTTTGTGGGCCATATTCATCCAAACAGTTGCAGACAGAATCAAATATGGGGAAAAACAACATCATGCTTCAAAAAAGAGACAAGTCTTTAGTATTTTGATTTGAGCAATGGACTGATGTGTTTTCAAAAATTCTGCTCATTAATATGGGAGAAGGTGCATATCAAGTTCGTTTGTATTAGAAATCACAAAGATTTCTAATTCCTTATTTCACACTAGTTGCCATGCAGATGGAACCAGCTTTTCATGAATTATACATTTTGATCTTCACATCCTGTGGAAAGATATCAGTGTGTCTGGAGCATTTGTACCTGTCCTCATTCACACTTTTGTAGCATTTGAAACTATTTTTGACTGTCATATCTACGTCCTCTAAAATCCTGGGATTTGGAGTTTGGTGGCATGCTTAGCAAGAGAGCTCTAGTGCTATAAACTCAGGCAAGGGCACTACAGCTTTCCACCTGAGAACTCTGAGTAATTCATCAAAGTAGAAATTTCAGAATTCCATGGGATGGAGCCAGAATGGTTAAAGCACCATTAAACTTTTACAATTGAGTAGTATAGATGCATTCAGTACTGTTCTCTTCCTTTGGGAATATTATATTCTACCTTTTGAACTGTGAAATGGCTGTCTTAGAAAGTCTACATATCTCTTTGAGGAGATTGCTTGCCTTCAAAAGCAGCATGAGTCTGAGAAATCGTGGCTTTTAAAAGCCTCTTGGCTTTTAGTTTCAACAGACCTGGAATCCTACTGCAGTCATTTAGGTTGGTTGACACCCATTCCTTCTTTAGCAGCAGCCTGGTTTTGGAAGAGAAGATGCTTCCCTATGTGTATGTCTCTGCCTTCAAGTTGCCCATTGACTTAGGATGATCCCCATGAATTTCATAGGGTTTTCATAGGCAATACTCAGAAGTGGTTTTGCCGGTTCTTCCCTCTGAAATAAAGCCTGGCATTCATTGCCAGTCTCCTATCCAAGTTCTTACCAGGGCTGACCCTATTTTGCTTCCAAGATCAGCCCAGATCTTGTGCCTTTAGGGGTATTTAGGCCTTTACCCTCCAACATTTTACAGCTGAAAACCAGGAGATGTGTGTCCACAAACAACATCAGAGTGTAGTCAAGATGCCAAAAGTTATTAATAAGGAAGAACAGACAAGCTTGGAGAGGGTACAGTGCTTTAGTTTTGCCTGAGCCTCCTAGAAAAGGCAAGATTCTCCTATCCTATCCTCTTCTCTCTCCTAACTGAGTGCAAACTACTTTTGTACTTTGAACTCTGTTTGTGGCAGTTGAAGGAAAGAGGGTAAGGGGGAGAAGGAGAGAGAAACTGGGACATTTTTAAAGCAGCTGAGAAAATGAGACAGCAGAGGATTAATGGAGATTGTCTGCCAAATCGGTGGGCATACTGCTTGCTTAGTTCTCCTATCAAATGGTTAAAGTCAGAAGACAAAATGGCTTGGACCAAAGCCCAGAAGAGGTCTCTAACATCTGTTTCTTTCTTTTTTTCCATTCTCTTGCAGAAACGCTGATGGACTCCACCACTGCGACAGCAGAACTAGGTTGGACGGTGCATCCACCATCAGGGGTGAGTTTGCGCATGAAGAGGCAGAGGTGCCAGGGAGGCTTTAAAAACCGTTATAAAATGTACAGCACCAGCCAGTTATTTCTTTCACTGGTGGCCCAAAAGAAGGAGTAACATTAGGGGAGCTTCAAATAGTCTTAGGATGTACTGATGGCCATAGTCAGGACATGAGTTTCTGAACATTTTAGGCCAAAAAGATAACTTTCCCCAGCTGCCACACTGTAGAGTTAATGTAGTTTGACACCACTTTAACTGCTGTAGCTCTATCCTGTGGAATCCTGGGATTAGTAGTTTCTTGTGGCAGCAGAGCTCACTGACAGAGAAGGCAAAATATTAGAGTTTTTGTGGGGTTCTTGGGCTATGTGGCCATATTCTAGAAGAGTTTATTCCTGTTCACCAGCATCTGTGGCTGGCATCTTCAGAGAATGCTGGCATGGAAGAGAGTTGGGTATAGTATTATACTCTTACATGCCAGCATTCTCTGAAGATGCTGGCCACAGATGCTGGCGAAACATCAGGAATAAACTCTTCTAGAACATCGCCACATAGCCCCCCCAAACCCACAAAAAACTATGGATGCTGGCCATGAAAGCCTTCAACTTCAGAAGGCAAAATCTTTTTTAAAGAAATCTATACATCCTAGAATTCCATATTTATTTCCTGGTTTGCAGGAAATAAATAAAATAAAGCCATTTGACTACAAGACGAAGCCCACTAAGCTTTTGTAGACTCAGTCTGCTTCCCCAGACGCATGGAGACATCATTATTATTGGAAGCCACCTTGAATCCCATTTTGGGAGAAAGGCGGGATAGAAATCCAATAAATAAATAAAAATATAAAATATGCTACAACTTCTCTGGTACAGTTATTATTATTCTTAATTTTATTTATATAGCGCTGTAAATTTACACAGTGCTGTACATACAATCGTAAATTAGACGGATTCCTGCCCTCAGGCTTACAGTCTAAAAGAGACAACACAAAAGGAAAAGGGGAAGGTGGTGGGAAAGGGGATGAGGTCCAGTGGTTCTTCAATCCCTCTGAGGCCTGGACCAAGGCCTGAGGCCTGGAGAAGTCCCAGCAGACTGGAGGAGGGCAAACGTCCCCATCTTCAAAAAGGGGAAAAAAGAGGATCCCAACAATTATCATCCAGTTAGTTTGACATCAGTACCAGGAAAGATTCTGGAGCAGATCATTAAGCAGAGAGTCTGTGAACACTTAGAGGCCAATGCCATAATCAAAAAAAGTCAACATGGGTTTCAGAGAAACAAGTCATGCCAAACGAACCTGATCTCTTTTTTTGATAAAATTACCAGCTTGGTAGATGAAGGGAATGCTGTGGATATAGTATACCTCGATTTCAGTAAGGCCTTTGACAAGGTTCCCCATGATATTCTTGCAAACAAGCTTGCAAAATGTGGGATAGACAAGGTAACTGTTACATGGATTTGTAATTGGTTGAGTGGCCGAACTCAAAGGGTGCTCAACAATGGCTCCTTTTCATCCTGGAGAGAAGTGACCAGTGGGGTCCCACAGGGTTCTGTCCTGGGCCCAGTGCTATTCAATGTCTTTATTAATGATTTGGATGACAGAATTGGGGGCATACTTATCAAATTTGCAGATGACACTAAACTGGGAGGAGTAGCTAATACCCCAGAGGACAGGATCAAAATTCAAAATGACCTGAATAGACTAGGTAGCTGGGCCGATGCTAACAAGATGAAATTCAATGCAGAGAAATGTAAGGTTCTGCACTTAGGGCGGAAAAATGAAATGTACAGATATAGGATGGGGGACACCTGGCTGAATGAGACCACATGTGAAAGGGATCTAGGAGTCCAAGTAGACCATAAGTTGAACATGAGTCAACAGTGCGATGCGGCAGCTCAAAAAGCCAATGCAATTTTCGGCTGCATCAATAGAAGTATAGTTTCCAGATCAAGGGAAGTTATAGTGCCACTCTATTCTGCTTTGGTCAGGCCCCACCTGGAATACTGTGTCCAGTTCTGGGCACCACAATTCAAAAAAGATGTGGAGAAACTGGAGCATGTCCAAAGGAGGGCAACTAAGATGGTGAAGGGTCTGGAAACCATGCCCTATGAGGAACGCCTTAGGGAACTGGGGATGTTTAGCCTGGAGAAGAGAAGGTTAAGAGGTGATATGATAGCCCTGTTTAAATATTTGAAGGGATGTCATATTGAGGAGGGAGCAAGCTTGTTTTCTGCTGCTGCAGAGACTAGAACGCGGAACAATGGATGCAAACTACAGGAAAAGAGATTCCACCTCAACATTAGGAGGAACCTCCTGACAGTAAGGGCTATTCGACACTGGAACAAACTCCCTCGGAATGTGGTGGAGTCTCCTTCCTTAGGGGTCTTTAAGCAGAGGCTGGATGGCCATCTGTCAGGGATGCTTTGATTTGGAGTTCCTGCATGGCAGGGGGTTGGACTGGATGGCCCTTGTGGTCTCTTCCAATATGATTCTATGATTCTATGATTCTAAGGCAGATGGACTGGAGGGAGGGCACAGCTTCTTAATACTAATTAAAAGGAGGCATCCTGGGGCAGATGGCACAATCCTGGGAACACTTCCCTAAACAATATAGTCTTTAACTTACTTTTGAACCTGGATAGAGAAGAGATGAGGTGCACATGTGGGGGAAGAAGATTCCAGGAGTGAGGGGCAGCAAGTGAGAAGGGACGAATCCGGGACAGTGGAAATCCTCAGCTGGGACAGGAGACCTTGACTACCAGAACGGAGGGTACAAGAAGGAGTGTGAGGAGAAAGAAGTTCAGACAAGTAAGGAGGGGCCAATCTGTGGAGGGCTTTGAAAGTCAAGAACAAAAGCTTGTACTGGATGTGGAAGGGGAGGGGGAGCCAATGAAGGGAGGATAAAAGAGGAGAAACATGGTCAAAGCGGTGAGCGGATGTGATAATACGTGCAGCTGAGTTCTGGATAGAGATTAAAGGATGGAGGTGAGAGAGAGGAAGCCCTGTCAGAAGAAGGCTACCATAACCTAGTTGTGAGACCACTAGGGCATGGACCAGAGTCTTGACTGTGGAGGCTGAGAGGAATGGACAGATTTTAGCAATGTTGTAAAGAGAGAATCTACAGGTCTTGGCGGTGGCCTGAATCTGGGGAATAAATGACAGAGAGGAATCAAAGATGAAACCAAGACTGCGGGCTTGCTGAACTGGTTGAATAGAAGTGCCGTCAACAGAAACAGAAAAGGAGTATTGACGAGTGGCCTTAGGTGGGAAGATGAGAAGCTTTGTCTTAGACATGTTGAGCTTCAAGCGCCAATGCCACATCCACTGAGAGATGGCAGCCAGACAAGAGAAGACTTACTGTTCAAGCCCCGGTGAAAGGTCAGGGGTGGAAAGATACAGCTGAGTGTCATCGGCATAAAGATGATAGGAGAAACCAAAAGAGCTGATGAGTTTATCAAGGGACAATGTGTATAGAGAGAACAAAAGGGGACCCAGGACAGAGCCCTTAGGAACTCTAAGGGAACAGAGGAGGAAGTCTGATCACCCGTGACCACTGCAAAAGATTTGTCTGACAAGTAAGAATTAAACCAGTTGAGAACAGAGTCGGAGAACCCGAGGTAAGAAAGTAAGTCAAGCAAGAGACCACGATCCACGGTGTCGAAGGCCGCAGATAAATCTAGAAGAATGAGAATAGAGTAAAGGCCATTCGTCTTGACCTGCAAGAGATCATTTGAGATCTTGGTGAGGGCTTTCTCTGTAGAGTGCCGTGGGCAGAAACCAGACTGAAAAGGGTCCAGTATGGAGTTGGCTTCGAGAAACTCAAGACAGCGAGAATAAACTACCCATTCCAGAACCTTAGAGAGGAAAGGCAGAAGAGAGATCGGACGATAGCTAGACAAAGAAGAGGGGTCGAGAGAGAGTTTCTTCAGAATTGGGGAAGCGAGAACATGTTTGAAGTCAGAAGGGAAGGAACCTGAAGAGAGAGAGAGATTAAAGATAAGGAGGAGCAAGGGCAGAAAAGAAGGGGCCAAAGAGATTAGAAGATGGGAGGGGATAGGATCAAGAGAACAAGTTGTCGGTTTCGAAGAATTTAGCAGCGTAGAGAGTTCATCCAGAGAAACAGGTGGAAACACAGAGAGTTTATTAGTAGAAGGTACCAGGAGATTGGTGGTAGGAGGCAAATCAGGAAGAACAATTTTGGATTGAATAGTAGTGACTTTTGTGAGGAAGTAGTTGACAAAGTCAGTAGAGGAAAATGATGAGAAGACAAGGGGAGAGGAAGGTTTTAGCAGTGTATTGAAGCAGGCGAACAAACGCTGCGGGCGCCTCTCGTTGGCGCAGATCAATGATTTATAGTAATTCTGTTTTGCCATACATAGCGCACGTGAGAAGGATAAAAGAATAAATTTGTAATGAATAAAATTGGCCCACTCCCTGGACTTTTTCCAAAGGCGTTCGGCTGCTCGAGAGCAGGACCGAAGAAATCTAACTGTGGGAGAGAGCAAGGACTGAGGCCTAGACATAGAGGAGGACGTGCGTACAGATACAGGGGAAAAGCTGTCAAGGGTTGAAGAAAGAGTGAAATTAAATAAAGACATTGCTGAATCAGCAGAGTCCCCAAGATTTAGAGAAGAGAGAGAAGAATCCAAGGTCTGACTGAGATGATCAGAATTAGCAGACTGAAGATTACGAAAAGTGAGTTGAACAACATGACGAGGAGGTGGGATATAAGTAAGAGTAAAAGAAATTAGATGATGATCTGTCAATGGAAAGTCAGATGCCAAGTAGTCAGAAATGACACACTTGGTGGAGTTAGTCTCATTTGTGCTACATGCTTTGCATGCTTGTTAGTACTGGTCAGAAGAAGACATAATAAGCCCCCTTTGAATGTCTTTTACCATAAAAACATTGCAATGAGACAATCCACCAATTGCTCCCTGGTCTTTTTAATGAGAGATGGAGGAGACTGAACCTGGGATCTTTTGTAAACTGTATTTGTGGCATCCTTTGCAAGCAGTGGAGGAACAGATGGAGCTACTTTATCAATAAGGGAAGTTATCTGTCTCATTCAAAATTGTGTAATCTGCTTGGGAGACCCTCTCTAGCTTTTCAGAGAGAAGCCTTCTCTTGTATCTATACCTGGAGACATCAGGAACTGGACCTGAGATCTTCTGAATTCAAAGCAGGTGCTTTACCACTGAGCTATGGTCTCTTCTTTATTGACAAGGAGGAACAAAAGAGAGGGAGGTAGGGGATAGAGAGAAAACGACTGAGAACAAGGGAGAGGTAATCTGAATATATGAATATATTACAGAGCGACGTCTAATTCCACATGCTTTAACAAACAGCTTCCCAAAGCAATTTCAGAGCCCTCTGCCGAAAATGTATAGGGAGCGAGCAACAATGCTCACAGCTCATTTGCGAACTGTATTGAGAATGCCTCTCGGTAGCTTTTTTCCTATTGAAATGCCGTAAAGCCAGTATAATAATTCTGATAAGGCTGACAGCGCTAATGAATGCAATTAGTTGATTAATTAACTTCATGGCAGATTAAAAATATGGCATTTTGGGGAGGTGTGTGTGTGTGTATGTGTGTGTCAGTGTGAAGAGAGTGATGACCCATGCCATTGTCAAAAAGATCCTTCCTTCCTTCCTTCCTTCCTTCCTTCCTTCCACTCACCTGTCTATATATCTTTTCAGTCTCCTTCCTTCTTCCTTTCTTCTGTCCATCTGCCCTTCCTTCCTTCCTTCCTTCCTTCTTTCTTTTCTTTTAAAAGTACGGTAGAGTTGCGATTATCTGACATAAACTGGACTGGCTGATAGCTGGATAACCGAAAATGTTGGATAATCCGGAAGGTCCAAGAAAAGCCTTGAAATCACTATGAATTGCAAATGCATTGAAGTTTTATTGCAATAACAGTAAAAGTAAATGTAAAGAAATCACTGATCAGTATTGTGATGTACTGTATAAACAGTTCAGTCCTCTGAAAATTTAAAGAAATCACAGAAAATTTAAAGAAATCACGCAGCCGCGACATTGGATAATCTGGAATGTTGGATAACTGAAGCTTGGATAATCGACTCTATTGTATATTGGGATGTGTACTTTGAGGACATTTATTTTCCACACATAAACTCATTGATTTACAAACAGAAAACAAAAACTAACAATTTGGTTACTGTTTTCTGATGTAGTAAGCAGTTCTGTGAGTGGATACACAAGCACACACATAAACACAATGCCATCGCCCACACAAGCAAATGAATTGATTTTCTTCCTATCTTCTTTCTTAACAGTCCAGCTCTCGCATCCATACATTGTAATGGGGAAATACAATGGCTTGTGTGATTCTAACTTTTGTGCTGAGTTGTATATCTTTGCATATCTTTTCTAGTTCTTTCATAGCTGCCCACCCCATTCTTAATCTTCTTCTGATTTCTGGGCTACAGTCACCATTTCTATTAATGTTTGATCCCAGATATGAGAACTCTTTTACTATTTCTATTTCCTCATTGTCTAGTTTGAATTTATGTAAGTCCTTTGTGGTCATTATTTTTGTTTTCTTTAAGCCTGCCTTTGCACTTTCTTCTTTGATTTTTCTTAGTAGTTGTTCAAGGTCTGTGAGGTTTTCTGCTAGTATGATGGTATCATCAGCATATATCAGATTATTGATATTCTTTCCTCCTATTTTCACTCCTTCTTCTTCTGTGTCCAAACCTGCTTTCCTTACAATATGTTCTGCATATAAGTTGAACAAATAGGGCGAAAGGATACAGCCTTGTCTGATCCCTTTGCCAATTAGGAACCATTCTGTTCCTCTGTATTCTGTTCTGACAGTAGCCTCTTGTTACAAAACTACAAATCCAAAAATTCCACTGCACAGAGGCATTACATTTAAAGCAGTGTCAAAACTGTATTATTTCTGCAATGCAGATTTAGAGTAAGAATAGGCATCAAGGTTGTTGAAAATTGGTTCATTGGTTTGCATTACAGAACACACAAAAAAAGCAGCTATCCAAAAATGGGAGAAATTGACAATTAACAGATTGGGTCCTGAACCTTCATTATAATCCCATTAGGTCACACATTGGACTCTTTAACACGGGAGGAATTTCTCCCAAACTTCGAATGGAGCCAATGCGAATTCCTGTAAATTCGCTTGTTTAGTGAATTTACGGGAATCCCCATTGCATTCGGAATAATGCTCCATTTCCCAAAAATGACCCCTCCTTGCCCGAAATTGTGTGCGAAGCTTTAATTTGCAATAACGCCAAACCAATGATTGCATTCGAATTGACTTCCCCTTTGCCCGAAATTGTGTGTGGAGCTTTAATTTGCAATAACGTCAAACCCTATGATTGCGTTCGGATTGACCCTAGATTATACTTCCAATTCCCGACGTCTGAAAGAGTCCATTGAGTCTGAAGAGTCTGTGATCGAGAATGTGGATTTATATAGCAGAAAAACCAGCCACCCAGACACTTTAAATTAGTGGAGTGTATCTGCATTATAGTATAAGAATATTGATTGATTGCACATTTGGACCACCCTATTGCTGGTGTTCTCTTGGTGGTGTAAAATATAAAATTCAAAATAATAAACAACAATTAGACCAAAACCACAGAACATAATGAAGCCAGGAGTGAGAAATGAACACAGTGCAATGTTGAGCAAAATGAACCCAAAGTGAAAGGGTGGGAATCTGAAAGCATTCGAGAGTAGCTTTTCACTTGCCTGGGAGGACAAAAAAGCTTCACTGAAGCATTGTAGAGATAATGCAGTCTGACACTGCTTTAACTACCATGGCTCAAAGGTATAGAATCCTGGGAGTTGTAGTTTAGTGATATAAGGCAGAATTACTCAACACCTTCTTTGCTTCAGTCTTCTCAGGAAAGGCAAAGGGTGCCCAACCTAAGGATAATGGGGCAGAGGACAGAATAGGGGAATTTCAGCACAGAATAAGTAAAGAGACAGTACAGGAATACCTGGTTAATCTAAATGAATACAAGTCTCCAGGACCAGATGAACTACATCCAAGGGTATTAAAAGAACTGGCAAATGTAATATCGGAACCATTGGCAATCATCTTAGAGAACTCCTGGAGAACAGGAGAAGTCCCAGCAGACTGGAGGAGGGCAAATGTTGTCCCAATCTTCAAAAAGGGGAAAAAAGAGGATCCCAACAATTATCGTCCGGTTAGTCTGACATCAATTCCAGGAAAGATTCCAGAGCAGATAATTAAACAGAGAGTCTGTGAATATCTGGAAGATAATTCCATAACCACAAAAAGCCAACATGGGTTTCAGAGAAACAAGTCATGCCAGACAAATCTGATCTCTTTTTTTTGATAAAATTACCAGCTTGGTAGATGAAGGGAATGCTGTGGATATAGTATATCTTGACTTCAGTAAGGTATTTGTCAAGGTTCCCCATGACATTCTTGCAAACAAGCTTGTAAAATGTGGGATAGAAAAGTTAACCGTTACATGGATTTGTTACTGGTTGACTGACCGAACCCAAAGGGTGCTCAACAATGGCTCCTTTTCATACTGGAGGGAAGTGACAAGTGTGGTGCCATAGTATTCTGTCCTAGGCCCAGTGCTATTCAATATCTTTATTAATGACTCGGATGACAGTATTGAGAGCCTAGTTATCAAATTTGCAGATGACAATAAACTAGGAGGAGTAGCTAATACCCCAAAGGACAGGATCAAAATTCAAAATGACCTGAATAGACTAGAAAGCTGGGTCAGTGCTAACGAAATGAAATTCAACACAGAGAAATGTAAGTTTCTGCACTCTGGAGGAAAAATGAATGCACAGATTTAAAATGGGGGACACTTGGCTGAATAAAACTACGTGTGAAAGGGATCTAGGAGTCCAAGTAGACCACAAATTGAACATGAGTCAACAGTGTGATGCAGCAGCTAAAAAGGCCAATGCTATTTTAGGCTGTATCAATAGAAGTATAGTGTCTAGATCAAGGGAAGTAATAGTACCACTCTATTCTGCTTTGGTCAGGCCGCACCTGGAATACTGTGTCCAGTTCTGGGCACCACAATTCAAAAAGGATGTGAAGAAACTGGTGAAGGGTCTGGAAACCTTGCCCTATGAAGAACACCTTAGGGCACTGGGGATGTTTAGCCTGGGGAAGAGAAGGTTAAGAGGTGATATGATCGCCCTGTTTAAATACTTGAAGGGATGTCACATTGAGGAGGGAGCAAGCTTGTTTTCTGCTGCCCCAGAGAACAGGACTCAGAACAATGGATGCAAACTGCAGGAAAAAAGATTCCACTTCAACATTAGGAAGACCTTCCTGACAGTAAGGGCTGTTCGACAGTGGAACACACTCCCTCGGAAAGTGGTGGAGTCCCCTTCCTTGGAGGTTTTTAAGCAGAGGCTGGATGGCCATCTGTCGGAGATGCTTTGATTGGGAGTTCCTGCATGGCAGGGGGTTGGACTGGATGGCCCTTGTGGTCTCTTCCAACTCTAAATCTCTATGATTCTATGATTCTATGATTTAGAGTTCTTGTGCCACAACAAATTACAAATCCCAGATCGGTGGTATTGTTAGGATTAGTAATTATATCCTGAGAGCCAATGTGGTGCAGTTGCTTATGTGTTGGACTTAGATTCTGGGGAACCAGGGTTCGAATTCCTGCTGAGCCATGGAAACCCACTAGGTGACCTTGGGCAAGTCACACTGTCTCAGCCTCAGAGGAAAGCAAAGGCAGTTCCCCCTCTTTCTGAACAAATCTTGCCAAGAAAACTGTGTAATAGATTTTCCTTGGGGTCACTATGAGTTGGAAACAACTTGAAGGCATGCAACAACAACAACAAGTAGTGGGAATGAATTATTTCTTCAATAATAATAATAATAATAACAACTTTCTACCTTCTGTCCAGTATTTGTTCAGTGGGCAGTTATGCAAGTCCTGTCCAGGATGCAGTGTCCACCATTTCATAGAATCATAGAATCATAGAGTTGGAAGAGACCACAAGGGCCATCCAGTCCAACCCCCTGCCATGCAGGAACTCCAAGTCAAAGCATCCCTGACAGATGGCCATCCAGCCTCTGCTTAAAGACCCCTAAGGACGGAGACTCCACTACACTCCGAGGGAGTGTGTTCCACTGTCGAACAGCCCTTACTGTCAGGAAGTTCCTCCTAATGTTGAGGTGGAATCTCTTTTCCTGCAGTTTGCATCCATTGTTCCGCGTTCTAGTCTCTGCAGCAGCAGAAAACAAGCTTGCTCCCTCCTCAATATGACATCCCTTCAAATATTTAAACAGGGCTATCATATCACCTCTTAACCTTCTCTTCTCCAGGCTAAACATCCCCAGCTCCCTAAGGCGTTCTTCATAGGGCATGGTTTCCAGACCCTTCACCATCTTAGTTGCCCTCCTTTGGACATGCTCCAGTTTCTCCACATCTTTTTTGAAATGTTTTCAAAATGTAAAACTTCTCCTTTCCTCCAGAAATTGTGTTTTCATGTTGAGTTGCTATCTGTCCAGCGAACAGCATCTCATTCACCAAAGACTATAGTTTTCAAAATTCAGTACCGGCCAAGCAATGGAATTGCCAAAACTCTGGTCCTAAATAGCAAGACAGCATCGACTGGCAGACAAATATTAGCCATAGGTACAGATTTTGGAGCGCAGCAGAAATTGGAAACAGAACCTGTTGTTTGTCAGGCTGGAGGCGGACAGCTAGTCTCTAAGGGAGCTGGAAAAAACAGTCTGCCCATCATGTCTCTTTCTCCTTGAGCTTCCATTTCTCATCTAACAGACTTCACTGGCAGTTCAAGCCCTATAAATCTTCCCTCCACCTGCTAGTCATAGTAAAAGCAAAAAAAAGAAAGGTGTATGCAAGAGGATGACCAAGTTGATGTAAAATTATGTGAAGTCAATTGCTTTCATGGCTGGCATCTGAGGTGCATTGCATTATGAGATTACATATTCAGCTAAATATTAAATATTTCTCTTCTCCCCTCCCCTTAAAGAAACTATGATGTAAAATTAGTTTTATGAACAACAATATCAGTAACACCTCACATTATTTATCTATATAGTGAACTTAGATGGTTGCCTTTCTGCTGATTTTTGTTGTTGGTGGTCTTATCCAGATTTGCAGATTTTATAATAACTTTTGACTGTTTATGATATAACTGTTAGAGAAGCATTATAGGGAAAGGATCTCTTTCTGCAGCCATTGCACTGTTTTTGCTGAAGTTGTTGGGCTCAAGGAGGTTTGTTGTGAGATTACATATTCAACCAAATATTAAATATTTCTCTTTTTTTCCCCTTAAAAAAAGGAGTTGTTACAGCAACCTTAACAATGTGCCTCCTTCAGAAGCCAATGAAATATATGTTTCCATGGATTGTGTCTTCCTGCATGGCAGAATGGGTTTGGACTAGATGGCCTTTGGAGTGCCTCCCAACCTTATGATTTTATGTGTGTGTGTGTGTGTGTGTGTGTGCATGTGCATCTGAGAGAGAGAGAGAGAGAGAGATGCTGTGATCCTTACTGTGGAAATGGATGTTGTCATGATATGACCCTATTTTTATCCGTAAAACACTAGAGTTTATGGTGGAGTTGTGTTTCGCTCGGCCAAGCTTTTGGATGTCAGGTTTGCAGTACCGGCAGCCTCAGAGGCCCCATTCCACCACTTCTGGAGGCCATGGGGAAGCGGCAAACTGCCACTTCTCCATGGCCTCAAAGCGGTGCCGAGGGGAGACCGGCGGCCCCTTTCTCCCCGAGTCTTTGGTGTGGCTGTTTGAAAGCCATGCCAAAGACCCGGTGCAAAAATAGATTTCCCTAAAGGAGTTTTTTTGGCACTGCAGAAAGGGTGCACTTGGCACCCTCCCGCGGAGCCATTGTGTCATGGTGCATGCAATGTATCTAAATGCTGCGCGCACCATGATGCAATCATGGTGTGCCCGTATGGACGCCACCATTTTAAAATGGCAGCATCCATACGGTTTAGGGTTAGGGAGGGTGTGGACACTGCGCCCTCCCTAACCCTAAACATGCCCTTTCCAGCCCTAAAGGCACTGCATTTTGCCCGTGTATATTGGGCCACTAAGTCCTAATATAGTGGGCCCTTCCCATTCACAGGGATTTGGTTCCAGGCTGCATAATAGATGGGAGGAAAAAAGTGGGAGCTCAAGGCCATATTAGTGAAGAGGTGCTTACGTTCCCACCATATTGTATATACTTGACTATAAGTTGACCTCATGTATAAGTTGAGGGCAGGTTTGGGGGCCAAAATTATGAATTTTGATATGACCCATGGATAAGTTAAGGGCAAAACTTAGGGGCATGTAACAAAGGATATAAAGGATGCAAAAGAAAATGATCCCAAAGAACTTAGAAAATTCTGGCAGGCATAACTATAATCATCCTAATGGCTAGATGGATGAGAGTAGAGAGGATCCATGCTTCTTCTTGGTGCTCCCAGAATGGACTAAGCTCTTGCTTTTTATTCAGATAAAGGAGATGCCTCCTTTTAAATATATATAAGAGTTAATGTACAGTACTTACATGGACCTGTGGATAAGTCGACCCAGGTTTTTTGGGTCAATTTTTTTTACTAAAACTTCTAGGCATGAGTATATACAGTATATATTTCTAACAACAATACAAAAATTGTATACTAAATGCAGTTCCCCCCACCCACTCATCTCTAGAAATGGTGCCACCCAATTCCCTGGGCCGGTTCTGTTGCACACCATTGCCACCTTCGGCTCTCCCACCCTCCCTCCCTGGGAGTTGGTTGTCACAACTTGTTGGGGTGCGGCAGCATAGGCCTGGATCTGAGGTTAGGGGTTTCCAGGGCTCTCTTGCACTGGATTGGGAGTCCTTGTGCATGGAGCAAGCTGCTGTGGCCAGTGCAGGGGCCACAGTCATTTAATACCCAGTGACTAGAGTGCCTTGCAAATCGAATTGAAGCAACACAGTTGCAAGACTGTGCAATAGGGTGGGGCTTGGCACCTGCGTCATCCCGATGCTTGGCTCTCCAAGCAACCGTACATTAGGCAAATGGGGTTTGGCTGATGTCCAGATCCAGACCTTATGCTTTGGGCCAGCCCTATTGATCTGTTCTTGTTATGTTTTTCGCTAATAAAGTTGTGGCCATGTTTCCTCCAGCTAAGTGTCCTTGTCTTATTGGCGACTGACCTGCGTGGCAAATGCCCCTGATCAAGCCATTTGGATGGAGCAATGCAAGGTGGTGATGCTCTTGAAAATGCACAAGCCTGGAGTGGTTAAACCACCAGTTGGAAATATTGGTTTCACGGGGCTTACTGCTTTCACAGCTGGACATGGGAAGATGGACTGTGAATGTTGCAAGCCCCCCCCCCCCCCAATTTGTAATGGTTCCAAATTTTGGCTTAAAAGGGTGTGGCATCCGTTCGACTTAATTCTGGAGAGACAGATATAGGCACCACACTGCAGGCAGAAGTCACCCTTAGCAATAGCAGTTGCTCCTTTGGATGCCACTCTGATCACAGCTAGTTCTTTACCAGGCTCAGATTATCCCTTAGAAGATGATAAGAAGAGGATCTGCATTCAAGCACAGGCTGATCCCAGTGGGACCTTTCACTATACAGCATAATCAGTAGGGACCCCTTTTGCCTCACTCACCATTTCTTTTTTATCTGTGCAGATGCCCGTGGGCATCATTAGGCTCAAACCTCTTATCATGCCCAGTGGGGCGTTTTTGGTTCAGGTCTACTGCCGCTAGGCAACTCACCTGAGGACAAATGGCTCTAGGGAGCAAAGGAGGAAAGTATTTTCAAAATGGGAAAGGTAAACCCTGGTAAGGTAATATTGCCTCTGGTGCCACAAGGGGATATGGATAGGAATTAGCCTTTTAGAGAAGGAGACTTGGAAAAGGTATTCATAAGGGTTGAGAAATGGTTCTTTAACTAAACAAATCTATTATTAAATACACTTCACATTCCACCTTTGGGACTAAAATGACTCAGGAAGGCCCAATAACATGGGGAAAATGCCGCCATGTTCCCTAGAGGGCATTTGGGGGCAATTTTGGTTTTTTCAGAAGTGGGTAGGGTGGTGGGTCCAGCCCTTGAAAATATCCTAGGGGTTAGTTTGGTACCCTAGCCTTCCACAGTTGCCCACCCTGGTATAGCTTAAAGCAAAATACAGCTAAAACACAATCTGAAACACAACTGAAAGAACAATTACAGTACATAAGCACCAAGTTAAAACAGCATTAAAACATAGCAATATAATAGCATTTTGTTCCCATTAAAAGATCCTTCTGCAGCAATGAGGTATAGGTCGAGTCTCTCTTATCTGAAATGCCAAACTCCAAAATATTCCAAAATCCAACATTGCTGAGTCAGTTACACTTTTGCTTTCTGATGGTACACAAACTTGGTTTCCTGCACAAACTTATTAAAAATATTGTGTATAAAATTACCATCAGATAATTTCTGATAAAAATATTGTGTATAAAATTACCATCAGACAAAACATAAATGAATTTCACGTCTAGACTTGGGTCTCATCTCCAAGCTATCTCATGATGTATATACAAACGTTCCAAAATCTGAAAAACTATGAATTCCAAAACACTTCTATTCCCAAGCATATTGGATAAGGGAACCTCAATCTGCAATAACCAAAATCCCTTTTAAATTAAAAGGTCTTTGCCTGGCAGCAGAAAGAAAGCAGAGAGAAGGCCAACTTAGCCTTTCATGGCTACTACTGCTAAAGGAATGCTTGCAACTAGCAAACCTCAAGTGCAATGGTTTGAAATGTCCCCTTGTGAGACACCTCCTGGGCTATATATGCCAAGTTATGACTTTTACCCCTCTCCTTTCCACAGTGGGAAGAAGTGAGTGGCTATGATGAGAACATGAACACGATCCGGACTTACCAGGTATGCAATGTCTTTGAATCCAGCCAGAACAACTGGCTGAGGACCAAATATATTCGCCGGAGGGGGGCTCACCGCATCCATGTGGAGATGAAGTTTTCCGTAAGGGACTGCAGCAGCATCCCTAACGTTCCTGGATCTTGTAAGGAGACCTTCAACCTTTACTATTACGAGTCTGACTATGATGCTGCTACCAAGACATTTCCCACCTGGATGGAGAACCCTTGGATGAAAGTCGACACCATTGCGGCCGATGAGAGCTTCTCCCAGGTAGACCTTGGGGGACGAGTGATGAAAATCAACACTGAGGTGCGTAGCTTTGGACCTGTCTCCAAGAATGGGTTTTACCTGGCCTTCCAGGACTATGGAGGTTGCATGTCCTTGATCGCTGTCCGCGTTTTCTATCGCAAGTGCCCACGCATCATCCAGAATGGAGCCATTTTCCAGGAGACGCTCTCTGGAGCTGAGAGCACTTCGTTGGTTGCCGCCAGGGGCACTTGTATTCCCAATGCCGAAGAGGTGGATGTACCCATCAAATTGTACTGCAATGGAGATGGGGAATGGCTGGTGCCCATTGGGCGCTGCATGTGCAAGCCAGGTTACGAATCGGTGGAAAACGGGACAGTCTGCAGAGGTAAGTGACCTTCATGAGGATCTGTTTGGGTCCTGAAATGCTGATGCTTGGAGTGGGAGGAAGGGGAGCTCTGTCATTGCTTTATTGTGACCACTCAACCTGAATTGGAAGCACTGTATTCCAATGGTGCAGCTTTTAAAGCTGCCCAGAGTGGACACAGTTGTGGTTTTATTGATGTGCCGAAAACAACAGCGCCAACAAAAGTTCCTATATGCTGCAGGAACTTTCCAAGCACTGTTTTGATTTCCAATGGTTTTTCCTGGGTGGTTGGGAACACCAGTTTTGGACCACATTCAAGAAATGGTCCAATAACCATTCCATTTGTATTGCAAACTTGGGCGACACTGCCTCTCTTGCCTTGGCTCAGGTGTGCTGTCTTTCATTGTTGGTGTGTTTGGACAAAAAATTGTTGGAGAATTAGGTGGCCAGTGATGTTGTCAGGAAGGAAAGAAGAATGGTCCTTGTTTTACTTCTTACCAGAAGAGAAGAATCAATTGTAATAATTTGGATATAGTCCTGAAAATTGTTCCCTGTCCCACTTCTTTCTTTCTGTTTCATGTTATAACTGGATTGACCAGAGGTGGGTACTGGTGAGGCAGCTCTCTTTCAAAGGAAACTGGTACTTGGCTCATAGTTGCCGACCATGTCAAATTTGTCATTGTCTTTTCTGTATGGGCTGGTACTGGGCTCTGCTTTGAGTGAGGCACTGTGAGGTGTGAGCTATCCTTTTCCACATTAGTTAGTGACTTTGTGAATGGAAATTTGCCATTGCTCTGAGTTGCTCAGCTGGTAATTTTGTACTTCAGGAATAGGCAAGTGTTGAGGAGAGGGGCTACACCCCCCCCCCCCCCCAAAATGCCCCCAAATGTCTTCTAGAAATGTCAGGGCAATTTTACCATGTTTTGGCCCCTCTCGGTCATTTTGATCCCATGTTAAGCTGTTATACAGGAATGAGGTGTCTTAGTGGTTAAGACGCCAAGTCTGATGATCGGAAGATCAGAAGGTTGGCAGTTTGAGGCCGGAGTGCCACAGGATGGGGTGAGCTCCTGTCACTAGCCCCAGCTTCTGCCAAGCTAGTAGTTCGAAATCATGCAAATACAAGTAGATAACTAGGTACCACTTTGTTGGGAAGGTACCAGCATTCGGTGCAGTCATGCCACTTGACCACTGGATTCATCTTTGGACAACGTTGGCACTTCGGCTTAGAAATGGAGTTGAGCACCACTCCCTACATTTGGTTACGATTAGACAATCATGTGAGGGCTACCTTTACCTTTACCTTTACCTTTATAAAAGACAGGACTAGATCTCTCCTGGATCTCGAATGACACAGAAGGGCCAAAATATGGCACAATTGCCCCTTACAGCCCCTGGAGAACATTTCAAGGCACTAAGGGTCAATGTATTTTTCCCCCAAAATCATTTTTGGACTCTGAGGGGATTTGGGGGGCACGGATATGGTCATGGGGGCTCCCATGAGGTCCATGCACCCCATTTTGCCCACCCCTGATCTATATGTTTGTCGACATTTGTATCTGTATTTGCTTTTGGGGGCTATCCTTCACCCTACACCATATCCTTCGCCCTATCTCATCCTTCACCCTACTCCCTCAGTCAACTCAGTGGACAGAACACTCTGGTTTTTGTTTGGATGATGGAAATCTTTTGCCTTGTAACTCAGCTGACCACATTGTCTAGGGAAAGCAATGAACTGGATTTCCCGAATGGCCTTCAACCAGAGTCTACACATACTTCCAGCCACAGTGTCACACCCTTCCTTCCAGGGCCCATGATCTTATCCTGTGGCAAAGCAGAAGGCTGAAGGGAGCTTCCTGACTGCCATAAAATATTTACCTGCCTTAAAAAATTTTGGCAGCCAGGCCAGGCCAAGTGTGGCCAACAGAGACCTCGGCAAGATGTTACTGCTCAGCCTTTGGACATTTTTGAACAAATAGGATGCAGCTTGGTGGTAAAACACAGGCTTTGCATGCAAAAGATCAAATCCCTAGCATCCGCAGGAAAATGTAGCATAAAGACCCCTTTCAGAAATCCCAGACAGCAATGGATGCTACATGGAAAAGAGGGCAGACAATTACCCAAGGTATGGGAGTGATGCATGCCCTGTGCCAAATGCCACCCCAGTCTTTAAATGTTTTATATTAAAAATACTTCAAAATGTCCTTGCTCCATACTCCCCCCTTACTATTTTAAAAAAAGGTCAAGGCTTATATCATAACTGAGCATCCTCCTCTTTGATAGATATATATATATATATATATATATATATATAACAGGATTGTGCCTTCAAAGTGCAGAAGTAGTTTGCATTCAATCTATTGAACAGAGTAGAAGAAGAGATGCCGGGATGTAGTCTTGTTCTTCCCTATAAATTCAGGCAAAAGTAAACTGCTGCAGCCTCTCTTAGCTTGCGTGTTCTTCCTCATTAATAACTTTTGCCATCTTGACCATATTCTGATGTTACTTGTCCATACATGTCCCAGTTTTCATCTACGAAATGTTGGATGGTCTGAGGTTGTTAGTGTTGTTCCATTAGGAAATCTGTACGAATCTTTTGTTTTAATCTCTCTTAATACTCTTGTCCTTCCACATTTGCGGCTTTGACTTTTGCATATTTGATTATTTACAGATTTTATTAATATGTTCTTTCTAGAAATATCTAGGTCTTTCAGCACAACTCTATGGTCAACTTTAACTAAACGTTGCACTGAAAAACCTAGAGATTCCTAGAGATAATACCCCACTAGGCATTTGTAGCTCCTCCAGTTCAGTTCTATGGTCAGTGTCTGTCAAATGTTGACCACAGAGTTGGGCTGGAGGAACTAGAGATTCCTAGACAATGTTCTCATGGATAAAAACAGTGTTTTTGTTATTTGTGATTTTTCCATATATTCCTGTGCCCATAACCACATTAAATATGGAGGACGCGTGTATATGCATTTGTGACTTCACAATATTAGGGGGGAATATTCAAACATGCAGAAGACTCTTTGCGTATTTTCCCCTGATATTGTGCATTCTTTTTGTGCAACACTAATATTTCTTTGCATGTTTCCTTCATGCACAAAATGTGTTTGCCTTAATATGCACATTTTGGGTTCTGAGTGTAGCCTTACAAAATTCAGAGAAAGGCAAATACCGAAGGACAATGGTGTTCCAGTTTTCTCATTGATTCAGAAAGGTCTTGTTTGGTAAATTTGTTTTGAGGTGCGAACCGAATGCAATCCTCCTTCATCTCTAAAGTAGATGCGATGTATCAGAAGTAATGCAGATGTCACATTAACATCAGCCTATATGTGTCAGACCCGCCTTGATGCTATTAACTGTTTGGGAGGAATAAAATGGAGAAGAGACATCAAAGGAATTAATAGCTCTTATGCTAATGGCAGCTTATGGCAGAGCAGTGGGGGGGGGGAGTGCAGAGCAATGGAATTTTTGGTAGATGGGGTTTTTTGGAAAATGGCCATGCTGCCGTAGCTTTAGGCAGAGCTAAAACAGCAGGCCCATATATATGTAGATATAAAAAGAAGTGATTAACAGACAGAATCTGAAGACATAAAAAGAGCAAAATGTTTCATCTTTGCACCTTCTTCAGTTGCTAAAGAAATTGAGCTGCCTCCAAGGTTAAAAGCCAGACACAATACTCCAGGAGCAGCCCCGAGTACAGAATCATAGAATCATAGAATCATACAGTTGGAAGATACCACAAGGGCCATCCAGTCCAACCTCCTTCTGCCATGCAGGAACTCTCCATCAAAGCATCCCTGACAGATGGCCATCCAGACTCTGTTTAAAGACCTCCAAAGAAGGAGACTCCATCACTCTCCAAGGCAGCGTCTTCCACTGTTGAACAGCTCTTATTGTTAGGCGGTTTCTCCCTCTGAGCAAGCAATCGGGGCGGGTTACAACAGAGGGGATTATACACACAATAACAATATACATGAATTAAAAAACAAATGGCAATGTATTAAGCAATAACAATAAAATCAGATAGCAATTAACAATAACAATAACTAGCAAAATACATAACAATTATAGCAACAAAAATACATAGTAATTTAAGTAACAGTAAAATTAGCAAAGCAAAATACTTAACAATTAACAAAGCAAAATAACATAGCACTTATAGCAACAACAAAAAAATACATAGTAATTATAACAAAAAATAACAAAAAATATATAGGTGGAATCTCTTTTCCTGTAGCTTGCATCCATTGTTCTGTGTTTTAGACTTTGGAGCAGCAGAAAACAAGCCTGCTCCACCCTCAATGTGACACTCCTTCAAACAAATAACAGGATTATCATATCACCTCTTAACTATGGCTAAACATACCCAGCTCCCTAAGTCTTTCCTCATAAGGTATGGTTTCCAGACTCTTCACCATTTTGGTCACCCTCCCATTGTCATTTGGGGTCCTTCTTTGTGATGCCAAGTAGCTGTTTTCATAGTATGCTGGCCATTCCCACTGATGCCACAGTGAGTCGTGTGCTCTGAGATCAGAACAAGGCACCCAGCATCGATACCATGCCTAGGCACTTTATTCTGACCTTGGAGTAGACAACTCACACCAAACAGTCCAGATTCTGTTTCGCCCATTCAGCAGCAAAACCACTCTATGGCCTCATTCCCACTTACAATTAAATCGGTTTGCGATCTGAATTGCTGAATTGATTTGACAACGGAGCGTGGTTCACACTACATTTGTCCCGATCACATTTTTTCCCTGTAAAATAACCCACTTGTGGTTTGCATTAAAGAATGAATAGATTCAAAATGGATCCACTCCAGCCTGCTTAAGGGCAAATTTAAATCGATTCCGATCCATATCTGGTTCACACTTGAGCAGAATCAATTTATCCAAAAAGATGCTGAAAAAAATAAGCGTCAAAAAGATGTGGGTTATACAGTCTAGCACATGGCTTCCCTCTCCGAAACGCTTCAGCGATTCAGTTCAAGTGGGAACCAGGGTCATTTGAACTGGTTCAAACTGATCTGTGAGAGGGAGCTGGGGATGTTTATCCTGGAGAAGAGAAGGTTAAGAGGTGATATGATAGCCCTGTTTAAATATTTGAAGGGATGTCATATTGAGGAGGGAGCAAGCTTGTTTTCTGCTGCTCCAGAGAACAGGACCCGGAACAATGGATGCAAACTGCAGGAAAAGAGATTCCACCTCAACATTAGGAGGAACTTCCTGACAGTAAGGGCTATTCGACAGTGGAACACACTCCCTCGGAGGGTGGTGGAGTCTCCTTCCTTGGAGGTCTTTAAGCAGAGGCTGGATGGCCATCTGTCGGTGGTGCTTTAATTGGGAGTTCCTGCATGGCAGGGGGTTGGACTGGATGGCCTAACTCTATGATTCTTTGATTCTATGATTTATTGTCCTTTCCAAAGAGTCCCAACCTCAGGAATAATCCCAAGTAAATAGTCTGTATAGTTTTTTTGGGAGTTTTTCATGATCTGTGACCATGTTCTAGAGGAGTTTATTCCTGATGTTTTTCCTGAATCTGTGGCTGGTATCTTCAGAGAATGCCTCTGTTTAGTTATTTTGACTGCTTTTGCAAGGACATAGTGATATTGGGGACAAAATGAGAGCAATTCCTCCCCAAAAGAATTCTGCCTCCCCACTCAGTGATTTTTTTCGCCTTCTGTCCCCAATTTTTTATCACCAAAGTAACTTCAAACTTCAGTTAAGGATTTAGAAATACAGTTGAGGCATCCAAACAAAAGGGACAGATAAATTTCCAGGGGAGTGAGAACACAAAAAATGCAAGCGTTTTAGGGTGAGTGATTTTCAGTTTCTCAGTTTCTCCAATTTGGAGACTGAGGGGAAATTGAATCGAGGGTCAGAATTCTTTTGTGGAGGGGCAATGTCTTCATTCTGTTTCCACCTCATAGCTATACCATTGTGCTTATGAATGTTCATGTTTAATTTGCCTCCAAGTAATGGCATAAAACTAAAACCACATAATATGAGCTCACATTATACAGGGTCCAACTTTATTGTTTTAAATGGTTTAACTTGTTGTTGCCATGCTATGTGTAAGCCAGCCTGAGATCTTTTTGATTATAGAGTGAGTGAGGAAGATATATTTTAATATATTGTAGTTCATAAAATGATGAACGAAAACAGTATTTTTAGGGAGGAGGGAAAGAAGGAATGTGAAAAATCAGGAGCAGGCAAGGAGAAATTCTTTCTGTTGTAGCCAAAGTTCCTCCCAAATAACCAAAGGGGAAACCTTTGAAGCAGATGGCCACAAACCAAGAGCAGCCTGAACCTGGACTATTAGTGGCCACGAGTTTAGAGGCGTCCAGCTGGCATCTTTCCGGGCCTAGCTGGTGTCACCGCTGAGTTTTGTCAGTCTTTTCAGGCATGACGGCTGCCTGAAATGCTTTGAATGTTTCTGACACCCTCTTGAGTGGGGAAAGTTGGCCAAGCCAAGCTTGGAAGCCAGGATAATAGCTGCTCCCAAATGGCAGTTTAGATTCAGAAGGTTGTAGATCAGGCAAGCCCAAATAATGTCAATTAATTGGGATGAAAATGAAAAGTCAGCAAACAGCTGTCTCTGAGCTTGTTGAAGTCAGGGAGTGGCCACAGCTCAGTGGTGGAAGGCAAGCGTTGCATACCGAAGCTCCAAGGTTTTTGCCTGTCAGCTACTCAACCAGATGGAAGGAAAAGAAGAGAAAAGAAAAAGTTCACTTACCATCCTTAGTAGAGTTTTAAACTTCGGCAAACTTTGACGGCAAAGATAGAAGGAGGGAAAAGTTTTTTTCTAGAGCTGATGTAGACAGCAGCTTGAATCTGATGGTTAATAGAGTAGACCCATTGAATTAATGAGATTTACCTTATGAATTCAGCATTCAGTTTTTGATGAAATGGATCTGCTCTGGGGGGGCGGATACACAAAAGCAATTGGAAGATGTGTTTCGCAAATGTTGAGAAAATATGCGAAAAATAATAGAATCCTCATCGTGATGGCCCTTGGGGTTTCTTTCAACTCTATGGTTTTATTATTCTACTGTATGATTCTAGAGTTGGAAGAGAGCCCAGAGGAGGGTTGCCATTGTCTTCCCCTGCGGCTGAGAGGATGTGGCTTGTCCAAGATCACCCAGTGGGTTTCATGGCGGATCCAGGATTTGAACCCTGGTCTCCACAGTCCTAGCCAAATGATCAAACCACGAGACACTGTTTGATATTTACAAAATGCACAGTGCAATCTTCTGCATTATTTTTTTCAAAGCAGTATGAGTTTTTCCAAAATAGACACAAAACAACAATTAAAAATATGTCTCCGGCTAGGAGCGGAGATGAATATTACACTACCCCAACATACCCCAACAAAATGATTGTTTGTCAGCAAGGAGAAGGGATTGATTTGTCATCAATCCCTTCTCCCATATGAATGGAGAACACAGACAGAGGGTAAAAATTCTTTCCTGGGCAGAAAAAGCTGTTTTCAGTGCAAAAAAACTCCCACACATGAATTTTGTGCAAAACAAAACTCAGATTGCAAATAGTCTTGAAAATGATGTCCTTTTTCACAGGCTTTCTCACCGTAGGAAGGGAATTTTGTGCAAAAAAAAGTCTCAAATTGCAAATAGTCTTGAAAATGATGTGGGTTTTTTTTTTGTAGATTTTCTCACCGCAGGAAGAGAATTTTGTGCAAAAATCTCAAATTGCGAATAGTCTTGAAAATGATGTGCTTTTTCACAGACTTTCTCACAGCAGGACGGGAATGGCTAAAATGACTCGTTGCTTCGAAATGCTGTGAAAAATTACATCCCTGATTCAGATCCAGGAACAATGGCAAATCCCAATTCTGGTGGATTTTGTAACTGGTCCTGGTTGATGTATGGACAAAGAGCATCTCCCTAGTCTTTGTGGGACACCCATGGGCCTAGCTGTTTTCTTCCCAAATTTCCTCTGCTGCCCAAGTTCAGGCACAAAATTAGGGTCACTGTGCCTGAATAAGGAGAGGCAAAGGCCTCCAAAGGCTGGCTTAGCAAGCGTCTGACTTGCCTCCCTGAAAGGCAGGGTGGGCTGCCCTCTGGGAAGCCTTTCCTGCCCTGAAAGGAGGGCTTTTATTCACTCTTGCTCCCCCGAGAAGATAAGGGAAGGCCACCTCCACTCCTTGTCTCCCTGCAAACGCCCAACTGCGGCAGCGCCAAGAGTTGGGAGTTGCTTCGCAGCTTTTTGTCCCCCGCCTGGGAGAGCTCTGAGCTCCTTTAATTAAAGACAATTATTGCTTTCAGACCCTCTCCCGGCTCAGCAGCCTTGTTTGCAAACACACAGCTGCGGGTGCTTTTGTGTCCCTCGGCGTGCACAGCTCCCCCCACCGCCATCCTCCCCTCCCCTGGAGCTGTACAGAGCTGCCTCTATTATTGGCATCCTAGCAAAGAGCAGCCAATGAGGAGGTTGAGTAGAGAATGAAGCTTTGCAACGGTGCAAGGAGGTCTTCCATGGGAAAAAACTTGGGGGGCTGGTTGCAACCTCCCTGACCAGGCTGAAGGTGCAGAGGCTTTGGGACATGCATTAGAATCGTAGAAACACAGAATTGGAAGGGATCCAAAGGGCCATCCAGTACAATTCCCTGCCAATGCAAGAATTCTCCACTAAAAGACCCCTGACAGATGGCCCTCTAAGTTCTGTTTTTAAAAACTCAAGGCTAATCATAGGGACACACATTCCTTCAGTAGTCTATGGACCTTTTCACATGAGGGACTTCCCATGTTCAAATAGTGGCCCAAATGTTGCCCAAATGCTCCAGAAGCGCAGAGGTGGGATCATCCATCACACTTCTAAAATATAATTGAGGCATTCCACTGTTGTTCCATTCAAGAATTGTTTGCGGAGAAGCCATTTTTGTAATAACGGAATGTTCCGTTATTACAAAAAGGCTTCTCCGTGAATGATTCGTTGACGTAAGAACAACAAGAGCACTTCAATGACATTTCTTCTGTACTGTCAGGAGCTCCATGGATTGGCCCATTGTGCTGTTATTTTTGCTCAGGGTGGGCTCACCCATGCAACCAATGAGAAGACAGGATAGAGGAATCCCTAAACACATGCCCCCTCCATTCCTCCTTTGAATGACCTAATAACTAGAATCTGAATCTCAGCTTTGAATGATTAATTAATTATCCTTTATGATAATTAAGCGATGATATTGTTCCTTCAAACTCCTCTTCAACACTTAGGACATTTTCACATGACCAAAAGTGACCGGAGTATAACAGGATGCTCCTGTCACTTTCGTGCAATTGCGCAAAGATTATCAGACGATGTCGCACAATGTTGCCATAATTGCATCATCATGTCACAAATAAAGAGTGTTTCTAGCACCACTTTTCATACATGGGACTTCCCCATGAATGAGAAGTGGTGCTAGAATTACTCTTTATGATGAAATTATGGCAACAGCGCCTGATAATCTTCCCGCAAATTCACGATAGTGACAGGAGAGTCCTGCTATGCTCCCATCACTTTTGGCTGTGTGAAAATGTCCATACTTTTCTATGCAAACTTTGGGGAAGACTCCCATAATCCTCTTAACATTTCACAGATGAAAACCAGGGCATGTGGCCAATCGACATCAGAATGTGGTGAAGGCAGCAAAAGTTATTAATGAGGAAGGATACACAATATAGGAGAAACTGCAGCAGTTTGCTTTTGCCTGAGTCTACTGGGAAGAGCAGGATTCAGCCCTCTCTCCCTCTGCTGAATTCATTGAGTGCAAACTACTTTGGCACTTTGAACTAAGTTTGGAGCAACTGAAGTAAGCTGAGGACAATGGGAGAAAGGATGAGAAGGGGAGAGAAACTGGGACTTTTAATGGCAGCGGATAAAATGGAATGGCAAGGGAATTAATTGCGACTTTCCCTGTCCGATCCTAGTTTCTATGATCTGTTGTAACCCAACCTAAGTTTAGTTGTAGACTAAATACACAAACTGAAATGTATTCCCCACCCCCCCACCCCCATTTACCTTTGTTGAGACAAGGCTGAAGATCTGACTAAGAACATAATGGATAGAGTGAATGAGACATTTGTAAGAAAGAAGCAGCTGTTAGAAAGAGACATAAATTCCATGCTACAAAATTCATTAATAGGAACATATGTATGGATTACAACTCGACACAGAAACAAAGCGCAGGCACTAGGCAAACGAAGGGAAAGGAAACCTCAGATGCTTGAAATGTGGCACTGGAGAAGAATGTGTAAAGCGAGCTGGATCGAAAGAGAAATGAACAAAGGGATTTGGGACAGGATCAGAGAGGCAGAGAAAGATAGAGATAAGCTGTGAAGAAGGGGGGAAAGCAATGAAGCATGATAGGATACACATATTGAGAAATTGAGTCTTCAGTAAGGAGGACGTGCGGCCAGTCTTGCCATGTGCCTTTCTTAACTCCTAACAGGAGTGTTTCTGTCAAAAGTCCAGATAACTGGACAATTTTGGTGGACGTGGGGACCACTTTTGCTCTACCCCAGGTGTCTGGCATGGGCTGTATCACTGGTCAGTCTACCAAATATAATCAGAATATGTTGAACAAAATTTTTTGGCCAGGGGTGAGACCCATGTTGTCCACCTCTTTTGCAAAGCCAATACATTCTACTTCATCTCCCTTTTTCCTGTATGTTTTTTCTCCCACTTTATGTCTAGAAACCAGCAACACGCTGTTCTGTTTTTTCTGCAAAGGTACCTCCGCTGTTTAGTCATCTCCTTTGATTAGATTTCTTGCTATTAATCCCAGTATTAAAAAATTAGAAGACCTGTCTCCTGCCCCTCTGCTTTTGCATCTTGGCATCCTAGACCAGCCTTGGAAGACATTGGCCAAATAATGTTGGCAACACATACAAGAAGTGAACTGATAGCCATCATGGTGGCATCCGGTTGCATGCCCTTATTGCTGCAAAGAGATTTTCTACTCTCAGGTAGGAAAGAGTCCACCTCGAAGCAGCAAACGGAGAAAGAGGAAAAGAGAAAAAAGCAAGTAAGGGGGAAAAACCCCAAACTTCATTAACTGAACAATCAGGAGTTTGAAACAATGAATAGCTGATTGCAGCTGGCCTTCCCTATCTACAGATTCTTTATCTGTGGATTCACCCATCTACAGCTTGAAAAAAATTATATCTACATACCTATCTACATACACGCACACACACACACACACACATCCCTCCATATTTGCGGATTTGATATTTGCGGATTTGATTATTCGCTGATTTAATTAGTATGTTCTCTCTAGGAATATTCAGGTCCTCCAGTGCAACTCTGTGGTCACCTTTACCTAAAGGATGCACTGAAAGACCTAGAGATTCCTAGAGAGAATACTCTACTAGGCCTTTGTAGCTCCTCTGGCGCAGTTCTATGGTAAGTGTCTATTGGATGTTGACCATAGAGTTGCAGTGGAGGACCTAGAGATTCCTAGAGAGGTGTCCTCTCAGGTAAAAACATGGTGTTTTTGTTATTAGTAGTTTTCCATATTCACAGGCGTCTTGTACTCCTAACCCTAGCGAATATGGAGGGACAAAAAGCAAACCATAATTTTGCCGTTTTATATAACAGACACCGTTTCACTATGCCATTGTATTTAATGAGACCTGGGCATCCACGGATTTTGGGGGCCATGGGAAGTCCTGGAACCAAAACCCAGCAGGTACCAAGGACCCACTCTATTATTATTAATTGTTATTATTTTAAAGGAATCAAGCCCCTGACTCCTGGGACTCTGTGTTTATTACTTGTGAACCCCTCTTTCATTTGATTATTCCATTCTTTCAAGGCTGCAAATGCGGAGTTCCCCGTGGGCCTCATGGACAGGCTCTTAAACCTTTGCATTTGCTTTTGAGACAATAGGAGGCCTGGCTGCCTGTTAAAGTCATTCACACTTTATAGGGTGGGAGTATACATTTCAAACTAGCCAAGTGAGATAGGAAGGAAAAGGGGCTCTGAAGCCATGATCCAGAACTTTTTCCAGTTCCAAACCCATTTCCTCTTAAAAATCCTGCCCCAGAAATGGTGGTTGATAGTAAATGCAGTCTGGTGTGTTGGGTGCTGTCTAGAACAACACATGTCTCTGCTTCCCATCTCCCTATAATAGAAACAGACAAAATTCTGCATTTCACTTTCCAAAACGTTCGACCGTTATTGAGTACAAGTTCTGCTCTGTCTATTTTTTTTGTTTTGTTTTGCATAAATTTGCTATTTTTAAATATAATGCGTATGAACATTTGAATGCTTTTCCAGGCACATATATGTCTCTGTGTGCATTTCCCTCTAATGCAATGTGTCGCTTGCAAGCACTTTGCTAATATGTCTCGCTTTGTGCACTGTTTCTCCCAATGTGTGAATTTTTCACAGGCAACTCTCCTAAAGTTACCAGGAGTGTTTTTTTTGTTATTGTTTGTACAATTTTGATCAGAAAACAGCGTCACAAGATTAGGGAAAGTGCAAAAAGGGCAAAAGATAATTCCATTTGTGCTCACGTGTTAGCTTGGCAATTGCAAATTAAGTTGGTTCATATGAAAATGCAAATGGCACAACCGTCTAACTTGTGCTTTTTTGGATGGTCATTCCAGGACTGAGTTATATTTGGACTCTGTACCTGATACCTTCCCTAACCTTTCTAAGTAGCGAGTACAGAAAAAAAAGAAAGTCAGCCATTGTCTCTACAAGCCTGGCAAATAGCCCGAAGCCGATGCTTTCTCTTGGTTAGGTTATTTTTGTGTGTCTCTGTGTGTATTAAAAGTAATACAGCTCAAATATTCTGAGCAGCAAGCAGTAAGTCTCAGTGGAGGAGCCAAGAGTTGGAGTCTGCATGACAAAAATATGAGGATAAAGCTCTGAGGAATAAAACTAAAGGGGTTGGAGTTACGTTTTAGATTTCCTCCATCTTGAATCAGAATGGGAAATGGATTGTGGCCATAAGAGGTAGAAGCCTCAACTTTTCAGAGACTGGCATGTTTTTTCATTCCCTTTAACTTTGGCTGATCCCCGTTCCTGAAAACTTTCAGCCATCGCTTTTTTGTCCCTGAATGCATTGCTAGGCAATTCATCCGATCTGAACTAGCAACATTTACCACTGACTAGCCATGTATCCACATTGCAGAAATAAAGCAGCTTGACACCACTTTGGTGGCATTCCCACTTAAAAATAAATTGCTTTACGAACCAAATCAATGGATCAGTTTGGCAGTGGAGCGGGTTTCACACTACATTTGCTCCAATTGCATTTTCTTGCTGCAAAATAAAATAAAATAACCCACTTGTGGTTCACATTTACGAATGAATCAATTCAAAATGGACCCACTCCAGGTGGCCAAAGGGCAAATTTAAATTGATTCTGATCTACATTGGTTTCACATTTGCGCAGAATCAATTTATCCAAAAAGATGTGGGAAAAATCAGCATAAAAAAGACGCACATTAAATAGGTCTAGCGCATGGTCCCCCTCTCCGAATCACTTCAGTGATTCAGTTCAAGTGCGAACCAGAGTCATTTAAACCAATTCAAATCAATTTGCGACCCAGTTTTAAAAGTAGTGGGAATGAGGCCTTTAACTGCCATTTCTGTGTTGCACAGACTCCTGGGATTTGTAGTTTGGTGGAGCACCAGAGCTCGCTAACAGACCAGGCTGACTTACCTCACCAAACTACAAATCCCAAGATTCCACAGGATGGAGCCGTGACAGTGAAAGTGGTGTCAAACTGCTTTATTTCTTCAGTATGGAAGAGCTGTAAGTGATCTGGTCTGTTGTCTTTATTTGTAGGTTGAGTCAAATCAGGAAAGTTGGAGGATAGTGTGTCCTTTCTCCTTTTCCTCTCTGGAGAAAAAAATGCATACAAAAATGTATATGATATCAAACATCACATACCAAAAGGTATATGTTAGAGAAAGCATTGGCCTTTCTTTACCTTTTTCTTTTTTGTTAATCTAGGAAAAATTGTGTATGTAGATGTACACACATTTTCCTAGAAATTTCCTTCAAAAACAGTAAACCATTCCAAAATGGAAAGAGAGAGAGAGAGAAAGTGAACTGAATGCATTTCTACTCAATTATAGAACACAAAACCAAAAGATTTGCCTATTCCAAGCTTCTTCTTCTTTTATAAAAAGAAAAGCATGGTAGCAAACCAATTATCATAGCGATTTTATGCGGCTTTTTCTTAGAAAGTGCATACGGCACTCACAAGGTTTTCTTTTTCAAAATAATCCATAACCTTTTGCCAGAAACCCCAAAATGGTGAAGCAGGGTGAAACAATCTACATTTATTAAGAAAAATTTGAAACGACATTGTCTGGCTCAGAATCCACCAGGAAGTTAAAATGATATATTTTTATTTTTTGAAAAAGATGGAGCAGCAACAGCAGCAGCTGAAGCCAATTAAGCACTAGTGAAAACAAACAAACAAACAAACATTCTGTTTTCATTTTGTTTTCTCTGTATTTTAATTCATAGTTCAAACCCAGAATTGTTCATAGTAAACACAATACAGTGGAGCAAAACCGTCAGTTTTTGAAAAGTTAGTGCAACACGTATATGTTTTGGCATAAGATGATGTACATTCTTGTCTGATATTACTTTAACTTTCCTGGTTTCGTGCCATTCTGGTCTACACTGTTTGCAATTTGGAATTTTAAAATTCCAATGTTTAAAATGTTTAAAATTCTCAAGTAGAGAATAGCTTCGTATGTGGGGAGGGAGCTAGAGATCTCTAGAATGTAGCTCTAAATACATCTCCAAACTACAAATCCCAGATTTCTCTAGGATGGAGCCAGGAGAGTGAAAATGGTATCAAATTTCTATGAATGTGTATAGCCTAGTCTCAACCAAAGACCATCCATTGAATCATGGGCTCATGTCTGTGGAACAGAGCTGAAAGAATATTCTCGTATACGATAAATGTGCCAATGAAATACAATGCAGTTGTAGAGCTCTGCCACCAGAGATTAAATGAAAAGCCAGACAGGTTCAGAATGGATGATTCTGTCTATTTCCAGTCTGTCAAACAACACCAAGAGAGCAAGGCAAGTCCCCAAATCCCTGTGTTTATTAGACATGTCCAGCATGGTTCGGTAAAAAATATATATTATTCTCCCTTCAGAGGCAATCTAATACAAAGTATAAAAAATGCACGGATGCATGCGAACAGACAGCTTGGAAAGACCTATGACAAGCCCTCCAACATTTCACAATTGAAAACTAGGATACTTATGGATGAGCCATAACAGAGCATGGTCAGAAGAGTGTGGCTAGGCAACAAGAGGCAAAAGTTGTTCATGAAGAAGAACACACAAAACTTTTAAGCAGAGAAACCCTGAGATTCATGTCCTGAATGTAGGAAAGGCACAACTCTCTCTGCTTCTCTCCTCTCCCTCCTACAGAAGTGCAAACTTTGTTGTTGTTGTTTCACGTCATTTCCAACTTACAGCGGCCCTAAAGTGAAGCTATCGTGGGGCCTTCTTGGCATGATTTGTTCAGAGGAGGGTTGCCATTGTCTTCCCCTGAGGCTGAAAGCATGTGACCTACTTCTGTAGTTTGAAAGCCAGGGTTAAAGTAGGTTAAGGACGAAGGGGGAAAGTGAGAGGAGGAGGAGGAGAGAGAAACCAGAACATTTTAAAAGCAGCTGAGGATGTGGGAAGGCAAAGAATTAACTGGCGCTTTCTCTGGCAAACTGGGGACAGTTAGAAGGTATGATAGAACTCACAGCAAGTCCTACAAAATACATTCTGAAAATATGTGTTGGTTCCTTGCGGTGCATTGCACTCCCCACTTCTCTTGGCTGGGTAGTTGGGTTGTCAGGTTGGATACAGGATGATCTTTAGGGTTGTCGGGTTGAATACAGGATGGAAGACAGAAGGAGAAACCGAACAGAGTACCATCTAACTCTGTGAAGCTGGGTGAAGGTACCTGTCTTCCTTAACCTTTCAGCCTCACAGTCTTCCAGTCACACCAGTTGCCTCCCAACATAGTTCTCGCCTTCTTCATTGGGAGAGGTAAGCACCAAAACATCTGTTCTAGTGGCTGGTATCTCCACGCCACCTGTAAAAAGGCAAGATTTTCATGGCAATGTGAGGGTCCCTTCCCAAGTTTGCCCACTTATCTACAGTGGTACATCCATTGAAGTAGATTGGTAAATCTTAGTCCTCACTTTATTTCCTTAAAGTGCATTTTAAAAAATCACAGTTTGCTTCAGATTTTCCAGGAAAAAAAAAGGCCAGGGAAGGCCATTTTCATATTAAATCTGGGCCATCTTTCCCTCAAATCACATTTTTTAAAACTCCTTGTTTGCTTCCGGGAAAATCTGGAGCACTCCAGAGTGAAATTGGGCAGCTGTCTACACATGCATCCTTCTGTGCCGCTTAGCACTCTGTTTCTCCACTGTGGAAAAAGACCCCTTAACATTATTTAAATGAATATTTTAATATGCGTTTTAAATGTGCCTTCTCTCCATGTACATATTTAAGTGGACATTCCCTCCTAAAAGATGTGCTTCACTGTGCACATGGTTACGTTTCAGCCACCAAGAACTGGGTTGCAACCTGTTGGCTGGAAGTGTGGATTCATCTAAGAAATGGATGGAGATAAAAACAATTCTCCAACCTTACTAGGTCACGTTGGGCTCTTCTCGTCCTTGTCTTCCTCTCCTGTCTGGCATGCCAAGGCTTCTGTCCCACTGGCCTTCAGCTCTTTGTGGTGTTTGTGTGTCTGTGCGACTGCTTTTTCTAAGCCCCGCTGTGGGCGCTAAGCCCATTGCCATGGAAACTGCTTTCGGCAGCTGGAATCTGTGCCCTGCTGGCATGGCTGGCAAGATTTGCTGGATGCATCCTCTGCTGTCACTTCAGGATGTGGTGCTAGAATGGCAGTCCAGCCCCATGCATCAAAAATATAAAACTAGTAATCGGTCCTTGCCTTTTCCCCTGCATCTGAGGAAGTAGGCCAAGTCTACAAAGCTTATGGTACAACTTCTTTTGTGTAGTCAGGGGTTTGACAGACGGGTGGCTCAATGCCACCCATTTGAGTCCAGGAAGCAGGCTGCAGCAACCACACGCCATGACCTGCACACAGAGGAAAAAAAAAGTCCTGAAAAGGGCCTTCTTTTTGTGCCATATAAAGGGCACCATAAGCGCCATGGCATGATGTTATTACGCCCCTTCTGGCACAGCGCTGTTTGGCTGCTGGGCATGAGGGACATGCCCCAGCAGAGGAAGAAGGGCTTGTAGCATGTGAACCCTCAGCCCTACCTCAACCATAGTACACAGTCAGGCTGGCAAAAAGTGCTGGTCTGTACTATCTCTTAGACTCAAAGGTGCTACACAATCCCTTTGCATACCCTTTGCATAGGAGGGGTGACAAGTGGTGTGACAACCGTGGATGTGAAAAGAATCTAGGGGTCCATAAGCTAAATAATGCATCCACAATGCAATGTGGCAGCAAAAAAAAAAAAAAAATCCCAATACAGTTCCAAGCTGCATCAAGAGAGGTATAGTAACCAGATCAAGGGAAGTAATAGTGCTGCTCCATTCTGCTTTGGTCAGAGCTCACCTGGAATATAGTGGGCCCTTGGTATCTGCTGGGGTTTGGTTCCAGGACCCCCTGTGGATACCAAAATCCATGGATGCTCAAGTCCCATTAAATACAATGGCAGAGAAAAATGGTGTCTCTTATATAAAATGGCAAAATCAAGGTGTGCTATTTGGAGTTTATACTGTTTTAAAATATTTTGAAGCCATGGATGCTTGCATCCATGGATAAAAAATCTGTGGTAAGGCGGGCCAACTATACTGTGTACAGTTCTGGGCATCACAGTTCAAGAAATATATTGACAATATGGAATGTATCCAGAGATAGACAACCAGGTTTTTTCTTACTGTGCTTATATGCAAGGCCCACTTCTTTGTTAAGGTCTCATTAATATTAAAAGCTTCTCCTTCCTAAGCAAGATGACAAGTGGGGTGTGAAAGAAGGAGTTGGTGCTCTGTCTTTGGAGGGGAGGAGTGGAAGAACAATTAAATAGTTTTTGGTGGGTTTTTCAAGCTATGTGGCCATGTTCTAGAAGAGTTTAGTTCTGACATTTCGCTGGTGTCTGTGGCTGGCATCTTCAGAGAATGCAGGCATGAAAGAGAGTGGGGTATATATATCCTGTGTGACCCTGGGTAGGGAGGAGTGATTTCCACGTTAATCTGTGTATTGTTCTGTTGTTGATATCCTCTCACCCTGAGACCTTGCTATTCAACAACAGGACTATGCACAGATTAACATGGAAATTACTCCTCCCTACCCAGGGACACCATATATATATCCAACTCTCATCTGTGCCAGCATTCTTTAAAGATGCCAGCCACAGATGCTGGTGAAATTTTAGGAATAAACTCTTCTAGAACATGGCCACATAGCCTAAAAAACCAAAAAAAACCAAAACCCTATGGATGCCCCCCATGAAAGCCTTCCACTTCACAAACAATTAAATAGTTTTTTATCCAATTTTCCCCCTCTGCAATGATGGGAAACTGCACAGCATTTCTACAGAAACTGTTCATATCTCCCAGAATTGCACAGCCTTCCTTGAAAACTGAACAATTTTCAGCATGGAAAGGAACTTGTGCAACATTCAAACTGGGAAAGGCTGCAGCGGAGTTGGT
Organism: Urosaurus nigricauda; assembly: GCA_034509955.1. Lineage (NCBI taxonomy): Eukaryota > Metazoa > Chordata > Lepidosauria > Squamata > Phrynosomatidae > Urosaurus > Urosaurus nigricauda. The sequence goes on along the minus strand of JAOEGL010000008.1, from coordinate 1,960,305 downwards.
CTGAATTTCTTTTTTCTGCTGCATAACGTTTGGGTTGCTCAACATTCAAGTCAACAAAGGCACAGCCATGATATACAACCTTCCACCACATTGCTTGTATGGGGATATAGTGTATGATTTAGTTTTTTTCCCTTCATTTTGCAAGAGTTTTATGAAGTACCCAGTGGAAAACAACAGAAATGAGTAAGCTTTTTCTCAGAAAGCTGCTTCGTTTACTATGTATAGTGAAAGGACTATGAATGTTGGTTTTGTTTGTTTGTTTTTTGCTGCAAATCTGCATAGTTTCTCAAACTCTTGTGAAATTTTCAAATATTATGTAACAACAACAAAAAGTTCCTGCAAAGTTATGGGAACTTTGGACATGTTTCTTTTCATCCCATGGGAGCTTCTTTAGAGGGAAGAAATGCCAGATTCAACCCTAGAAATCAACTAATGCTGATTTCATCCTTAATTTCTATCCTCCATTAGTTTCACATCTTCTGTTCTGTTCAGTTTTTCCTTTCCTCTTGAAGAAAAGGATGAACAAAAAATTGCATTTGGTTTTGTACACATTTCACCCTCTTATACACATTTTTTCTATGCTATAGTTTACCCGAAGGCTTCACTGCAAAATTCAGCGGAATCTACTGTCCGCAGGTTGACTATACTTAGATTTGCTTTTTAATCTGGGAGGTGCGAAGTAGGTCAGTTCCCTTAAAATGCAAACCAAATGAAATTATAGTGGAGAGATAAGGGAGAGTTTCATTCCATTTGCATTTTAAATGAACTGACCTACTTCACATCTTCTGAACTGTCCTCAGTCACTGGCATTCAGGTTTGTTAGGTTCCTGTAAGCCAAAGCCTTTTTTCAATGTTTTTTTCTCCAAAGTTAAGTCCAGCTTCAGATTCTTGGAACAAAGTTTAGTTCAGGTGTACAGAGGATCTAGATCAAGGGTGGGCAAAGCATGGTCTGCGGCCTTCATGTGGCCAGCCTGGAACGAAAAGTGTGGCCTCCAAGTGTTTAGAACTCACATGTAAACACACACACAAAGTGTAGAGTCCCATTATGCTTTAAATGGCTGCACAGACAGGCCAAAAGGAGCGGCTCTGGATGCGCGTGGTGTGGGATGCAGCAGCTGGATGCCATGCCCCCAATCCACTAGAAAAAGGAGCTGCAAGAGGCTACAGGAGTGCCATGAGGGCCACGCCGATGCTCCTCATGCGCAGTGCTGCTTGTGCTGTACTGGCATGCACGATGATGGCGCCCAGGCAGCAGACTAGAACATGGCCACATAGAACATGTGCACACTCAGCCCTTGTGCAACATGTCCACGGTCACAAAGTGCATCCGCACACTCCCCAGCCCTAGCATGTATGGACAGTGCCATTTTTAAATCGCGCCATCCATATGTGTGTGTGTTGATGACGGATTGGCATGCGCTTGATGTCATCATGCTGCTTGAGTGGTGCAGAAAATGGAGCTGATTTCCAGTGAGCGTTTTGTTGCCACGGTAACCAGATTGCTGTGGGAACGACGGCTCCCCTGGTTGGGGTGTCATTTTGCCCCTTCTCCATCACCTGGAAAAGCAGTGGATTGGGGCCTCTGGGGCTGCCAGCGAGGCTGCCCTGGCCCCAATCCAAGCCTTAAAGGGGCATCCACAGACCACCCTTTTTGGGCGGTCTGTAAAGCCCCATGGAGTGGTAAAGTCACAAGGTACTCCATGTGTCCTCTATTTCAATTTGCAAGAGTTCACCAATCTCTGAAAAAGTCTGTTCCACTGTCAAAACAGTTCTTGCCACTAGAAAGTTCATCCCAACATTCATAGGATAACGAAGTGTATTTAGAATTAGCTTGGTATTTGCAAGCCCTCTTGGCAAATGTTTGGTGTAGGAGTGGAGGCTTGTCTGTTTTCCAAGAGCTTTCTCTTGGTGAACAGTGTTGGCATATGGATGCTGGCTGGGTCACACATGTAGAAGCATTATCACTCACCATTCAAGCACATGCTTTGCAGGCAGAAGGCTGCAGGCCCAGTCTTTAGTATCTCCATTTCCTTATGATCAGGAAGCAGATGTCAGGAAAGACCTCAGCCAGAAAAAAAATGGACTTTATCAAATGATGCTGCAGAATTGCAGCAGTATAATAGGTTCTGTGGTTGTACCTTATCACACAATGCCATGCCTGTCATGCAGCTGCTTCATCTTCCATCTATTCCTGAAACACTCCTTTTCATTGATGCGCACAACCCGTCAATGCCTCCCAATCACATTGCTTTTCCATTATTGATTTGTATGCGTTAAGTTCGTCCAGTTGCAGTTCTGATATACTGTCAGTAACATGGTGTGAGTGGATGTGATTCTGCATCTCTCCTCCTTCCCCTCACTATTCCCAGCAGTCTATCTTTTCTTTTCTTTTTTTAATGGATTTTATCACAAGGGGGAAAATGGGCGTTTAAATGGGCACGTTACAGTGACAGTCGCGTGATCTCAGCTAAGATTTTCACACACATCACGATAAGAAAGGACTTATCCCAGGAATAACCAGGAATGCTCCAGCAACAAATTGTTCATGGGCATAACTGTTCCTGGATATAAGTCCTCTCTAATCACAACGTCCTGTGAAAATCTTAGCCACACTCTCACGACGTAAACAGGCTGTAAAATGCCTGTTTAAACCCCCAATTTTCCCCCAATGTCTTCGTGAAGTAGAAGGCTTTCATGGCTGGTGGCCATAGTTTTTTGTGGGTTTTTGAACTATGTGGCCAAGTTCTAGAAGAGTTTGTTCCTGACGTTTTGCCAGCATCTGTGGCTGGCATCTCCAGAGAATGCTGGCCTGGAAGAGAGAGGGGCGCGCGCGCACACACACACACACATTGTGTGACCCTGGGTAGGGAGGAGTGTATATCCTCCCACCCTGAGGCCCTGCCATCAACAACCGACCAATACACAGATTAACATGGAAATCACTCCTCCCTACCCAGGGTCACACAGTATATACACACCCAACACTCTTCTCCCAAGTTCTCCAAAGGTGGCAGCCACAGGTGCTGGGGAAACATCAGGAATAAACTCTTCCAGAACATGGCCACATACTGTGTTTTCCCCCAAATAAGACAATGTCTTATATTAATTTTTGCTCCCAAAGATGCACTAGGTCTTATTTTCAGGGGATGTCTTATTTTTCCATGCAGAAGAATTCAAATTTATTGCTGACCAAAAAAAATGGGCATGTTTCCAAACAAAAACTTTGCTAGGTCTTACTTTTGGGGGAGGCCTTATATTTAGCAATTCAGCAAAACCTCTACTAGGTCTTATTTTCAGAGGATGTCTTATTTTAGGGGAAACAAGGTAGCCTGAAAAACTCACCAAAAACTATCCAATGTTTTCTCTTTTCTTAATTAACTCAGTGCTATGGGATTCTGGGTTTTGTAGTTTGTTGTGGCACCAGAGCTCCCTGACGCAGGGCCGGAACCGATGGGCAGGAAAAAATAGCTTAACAGAGCGGTGTTAAATTGCATTACTTCTTCAGTGCAGATGCAGCTGAAGCCATTTTGACGTGATCCACAGGAGCTTCAAGGGGAGGAAGGAGTTAACATGAAAGAAGCCTCCGCACATTTACCTACCATATAACGGAGTGGACTTTCTTGTTGCTGTTCCGCAGCAGCAATCGATGAGCGTTTCATTAAGTCCAAGGGGATAGCATTAGAGAATGTTTGCAAATCAGGATTGTCAAGTATCCTAGTCAGCAGGATCACTCTCTCTATGTGTGCAACTCTTGAAGCCAGTGATTGATTGAGACTATAAGGAAGGCATTGCCATTTTGGACCTCAAATTGTCGCACGATCTCTCCCAGTATCTCATTGGTGTGGTAAATTAACACATGCTTGCATACAACACACATTTGAGATGAGAATGCTTTGTCTGCTGTTGTTAGAGAGGAAGTGGGGAAGAGGAGGTTGGAGAGGATGGGTTGTTTTGCAATACTGATACTTAGCTAGCAATATCCATGCAAATGCATAATCAGTATCTTAAAAGGCGCTTTAATGAGAAGACTTCACAAAGGGACCAACAAATTATAAGGGAATGGCACAATTATGGTAAATGTTGGACCAGAGCCAGGACACTCTCAGTTTAGAAGAAACTAGTACCACAAATATATGAATTGAATCTGTTACTGAATTCTGCATCCTGAAGACTAATAGCATTTTCTTTAATAAGACAATTTTATTGAAAACCTGTCATTCTATGCGTCATATCTGTTTTCACCTTATCTTCCTTGGACATTTCTATTTTCTTTTTTAGATGAGAAACAAAGTTTAGCATGTCATAACATTACATTTATTTTTTCCCAGCCCTATTTCTTTCCAAGAATCATAGAATAAAATCATAGAATCATAGAGTTGGAAGAGACCACAAGGGCCATCCAGTCCAGGAAATTAATTTTGTTCACCCTTTAAGGTGAATCAACCTGATTCTCCCTTTGTGAACTAGTATGCAAAGCAGAACATAATTATCCCTCAGATGCATATTGGGAAAAAGAGACATGCATTGAAGAATGCGCTTGCAAAAATGTGGAGAATAGGAGATTTTCTTTTTACTTGTTTTGATATGTTAATTGTTATGTATTTTGCTTTGTTAATTTTATTTTTTTCATATAATTACTATGTATTTTTGTTGCTATAACTGCTTTGTATTTTTGCTTTGTTAATTGTTATTCTCTTTTGTACCCCGCCCCGATTGCTCATTCAGAGGGGCGGGCTAGAAATAAAATTTATTATGATTATTATTATTATTAGACACTGGATACAAAAATGCAAATGAATGTTTATGCAGAATTTTTAAAAGTTTCATACTGATGTGGAACAAACGTATACTTGCAGATAGTGGTGGTGAATATCTGTGTTTGCAGAAGCTTTTTTACCTACTGCTTCCACATTTCAGCTTTGCCTATTGTAGAGTCGATTATTTGCAGACTTGGTTAATATGTTTTCTCTAGGAATCTCTAGGACCATGATGGCGAACCTATCGCACATGTGCCCTCTCTGGCGCATGAAGCCATTTCTGAGGACACACGGAGAGATGGGAGGTCAGGGGAAGGGCAAGAACAGGAGCTCCCCTATTCCCCTGTCCCCTTTATTCAGGGAAATCCTGACAGAATTCCCATCCCCAGGAGGTGGAAGTCTCACCCATCGAAAGTTTCACTCCCCCAGAAGTCCCTCTCCCTGGCATCGGGTAACACCTGGTGTAGGAACGCCTTTGATTTTGGCTGCTCCATCTTGAAAAGGTTCACCATCATTGCTCTAGGATCTCCAGCACAACTCTGTGGTCAGCATCAGGTGGAAGTGGGCCATAGAGTCATGCTGGAAGACCTAAAGATTCCAAGAGAGAACACTTTCCTAAGCATTTGTGGGTCCTCCAGCACAACGTTTGCTTTCACAGGGGTCCTGCACCCTGAATCCAACCAACAGTGGAGAACCCACTGTATGTAGGAGAGGAAATTTCACTTGGATATAACTTATAACTCTTTCTTGTCTGAAGGAGGTGGCTGTGAAGCCTCTCCTGAAAAAACCTTCCTTTGATCCCCTGGACAGGAATAACTATAGACCAGTGTCCCTGCTGCCTTTTCTCAGCAAGGTGATCGAGAGAGCTGTCACCTCCTAACTCCAAGCCGTCTTGGATGAAACCGATTATCTCGATCCATTTCAAACCGGCTTCACGGCAAGATATGGAGTTGAGACTGCCATGGTTGCTCTGACTGATGACCTCTGCTTGAGCATTGACAGGGGTAGTGTGACCTTGATGGTGCTCTTGGATCTATCAGCGGCATTTGACACCATAGAGTTAGGGATTGGTGGCACCGTGCTTCAGTGGTTTCAGTCCTTTCTCTCTGACAGATCCCAAAGGGTGAGGCTCGGGGACAGTTGCTCTTCAAAAATCAAGCTTAATTTTGGCATCTCTCAGGGCGTCATCCTGTCCCCGATGCTATTCAATATCTATATGAAACCGCTAGGTGAGATCATTCGGTGGCATGGAGCTCAGTGTCATCAGTATGCTGATGACACTCAGATATACTTATCCGTGTCCAGATCATCTGCTCAGACCTCAGATGGTGGCTCTCCTCTCAATGACTGCCTTGCGGCGGTAATGGATTGGATGAGGGAAAACAAATTGAAACTTAATCCAGACAAAATGGAGGTACTCACAGTTACAGACCCGAAACTGGGTTTGGGAATACAATCTCCAGTCCTTGATGGAGTCACACTCTCCTCGAAGGACTCTGTTCGCAATCTGGGGGTGCTTCTTGACCTGTCACTTCACATGACTAGTCAGGTGAATGCGACGGTCAGGAGTACCTGTTATCAGCTTCGGCTAATATGTCAGCTGCGCCCTTTCCTGGATGTGAGGGATCTGGAAACTGTGGTACACGCTCTGGTAACCTCATGTCTGGACTACCCTTGTGCCTAACCCGGAAACTACAATTCATTCAGAACATGGCAGCCAGACTTGTCACAGGAACATCTAGGAGAGAACATATACCACCTGTACTCAAGTCTCTCCACTGGTTGCTGATTAGTTTCCGTGTGCAGTACAAGGTGTTGGTTTTAACCTTTAAAGCCCTACATGGCTCGTGTCCATCCTATCTCAGGGACCGCCTCTCCCCCCCCCCTGCACACTTTGGTCATCTGGGAGGAACCTGCTACAGCCCATAAAGACCAGGCTGTCGCAGACCTCTCAGAGGCCCTTCTTGGCTACTGCCCCCAGGCTGTGGAACGACCTGCTGGATGAGATGTGTCTTATTTCATCCAACGATGGCTTCATAGAATCATAGAATCATAGAGTTGGAAGAGACCACAAGGGCCATCCAGTCCAACCCCCTGCCATGCAGGAACTCCCAGTCAAAGCATCCCCGGCAGATGGCCATCCAGCCTCTGCTTAAAGACCTCCAAGGACGGAGACTCCACTACACTCTGAGGGAGTGTGTTCCACTGTCGAACAGCCCTTACTGTCAGGAAGTTCCTCCTAATGTTGAGGTGGAATCTCTATTCCTGGAGCTTGCATCCATTGTTCCGTGTTCTAGTCTCTGCAGCAGCAGAAAACAAGCTTGCTCCCTCCTCAATATGACATCCTTTCTAATATTTGAACAGGGCTATCATATCACCTCTTAACCTTCTCTTCTCCAGACTAAACATACCCAGCTCCCTAAGTCGTTCCTCATAGGGCATGGTTTCCAGTCCCTTCACCATCTTAGTTGCCCTCCTTTGGACATGCTCCAGTTTGGCCCAGTTTTCTAATCTATTCAGGTCATTTTGAATTTTGATCCTGTCTTCTGGAGTATTGGCTACTCCTCCTAATTTGGTGTCATCTGCAAATTTGATAAGTATGCCCCCAATTCTGTCATCCAAGTCATTAATAAAGATATTGAATAGCTTTATTAATGACTTGGATGACAGAATTGGGGACATACTTATCAAAAAAAGCCTTAAAGACGCATCTCTTCCGGCAGGCCTTCCCAGATAATGTTTAATCACCTTCCGGCTCCAAATCCAAGTCTTAGAGCTTTACCAGCCTCTCTCCCTTATGTCCTTAGCCTATTCCAGATAGCTCAAGAATTTTTAGGCCTGATATTGATATATGATATTGTTGTTATTTTATTATGTTTTAACTCACTGCCGATTTAATTCCATTTTAGGCATGGGAGGGCAGATGGAATTGGTTTATTTTAACTATTGTCTTTTAATTTTTTGCTGTAACCCGCCCCGATTGCTTGCTCAGAGGGGCGGGCTATAAATAAATATTATTATTATTATTATTATTATTATTATTAAGCTTCCATGGCTCTTGGATATAACTTGGATATAACTTAAGCTTCCCTGGCTCTATCCAATCAAATCTTGGAATCCACAGTTTGGTGTGGGACTTGGGACTTTCTTCTTGGGAGCTCCAGTGCTCTAGTTCAGGGGAATGGATGAGAGCTCACCAGTAGAGAATTTGTAAGTCATTCGCCCTGCTATGGATCCTAAGATCCCATAGGATGGAAATTGCTGAAATTGTGCAACAGGGATATATTGTCAGTGTAAAAGTTCATCTTATGGGTTGTCAGGCTAAAATGTTTTCTTCTGTGATGCTGTTAGAAGCACAGGAGCCTGGTCCACTTTTGCTTGTGACCACTCCTGCTGAGGTCTTGGACCCTGTGCAGACCTTGTCCTTGAAACAGCTGCTGCTTGGCATTGTGTGCATGTGTGTGAGTGTGTTAGGAGAAAACCACAGACCTTTTCCATCTGTTCCCTTGAACTCCCTTTGAGGCAAGGTGAAAGGCCAAGCCAAAATACCATAGCAACCAAGACTCACCCCACAGGGAAGAGCAAAAGCCACCTCCTCTCACTGGAGGGCTTCATACACACCGGCGCACACACAAACACAACAGGCACAATAACCTGCTCCCCAAGTTTGGGCAAAAGCACCTCACTTAGGACCTTCTATTGAGAAGATTAGCACCTTTCAATTGCTGGAAGGAAAAGTGAGCATGACAAAGGCATATGGATGGTGGTTGTGGATGTGTACCAGATGAGAATGGGAAGCATGGTACAAGGTAGGCACATCTCATGGCACACACTGTCCATGCTAGATCTCTGTTATTTCTTCACTATTTCATTTTACTCCCACTTTTCTCTGGGACCCAAAGTGACTCATAGCAGAATATATTTGTGAAAATCCAGAGGTGACTTGAAAGATAATGACCACAATCTAGAATCCTCTAGCATTACATAAGTATTCCTGCACAGAAATGTGCTACGCAAGCTGTGCACAAATGCCATGCAGAATCACAACAAATGTATGCCAGTGACCAGGTGCTATTGCTATTGCACAATACTGTGAAAGCTCAGCACACAATGCACAATGCTCTACTTGCAAAGACAAGTCATGGAAAAACATGCTGTCTGCACATCTCTGCTTCTGCCACTATCAGCAGAATATATTCATTGTGCAATGGTGACTTTTTTGCCCCGTATGCATAGTGTGACTTGTGTTTGCTCATGTCCCTAAAAGGACGCCACCCAATATGTGATAATGTTGCAGTTTTGTTAAACAGTTTATCTTATGAAAGAATATCTATCTATCTATCTCAGGGAAAGGCATTGGGGGGGAGAAATACAAGGAACCCCCTTGAGGGGTTTGGAGGAGCTTTGGGGATCTGGGAAAATGACATTTAATGCTGCAAAAAGGCTTATTGTTAGTTGTTTGGTTGCTTGTTATTAGCAGTATTTATCCGCTGCCAATAAGGGTGCTTTCTGGGTGGGCTTGACACAAACCATTAAAATGAAATAAGGATCACAGATTTAAAAAAGAGAAGAAATCCCAGCCTGAAAATTTGGCACAGAAATATCAACAGCTGAGACTAAAAGAGCACAGAGGGAAGAGAAGAAAACACACAACACAGCATCACTTAAAGGAAAGGAAGGATGCATGTGTTTACAATTTGGGGAAATAAACAAGGCAGAAGGCAAGGCTCTTTAGGAAATAAAAATGTTCTATAGCCGAGGGACCATTGGCAGGAAGACCTTGTTCTCAGAAGCTGCTTATGACCCTGCATTTGGTTGGGTTTACTATACCAAAGGCAATCTCACCGTCTGGATAGGTATTGTTGTTGTGTGTCTTCAAGTTATTTCTGACCTCTGGCGACCCTAATGCAAACCTATCATTGGGTTTTCTCAGCAAGATTTGTTCAGAAGAGGTTTGCCATTGCCTTCCTCTGAAGCTGAGAGAGTGTAACTTGCCCAGGGTCACACAGTGGGTTTCATAGCTGAGCTGGGAATTGAACCCTGGTCTCCAGAGTCATAGTCCAACACCCAAACCACTACACCACTTATATGTTGGAGGAAATAATCTTCTGGGTAAGTGTGTTGAGAGTCTTAAAAATCACAAGGGATTAAAAACTACACTCTGTTTTTTTTTTTCCCCCCTCTGCAAACCATTCAAGATAGAAATACACCTGGGTGGCTTCCAAATCTGAAAGGTGGTGACTCTACTCTGAGGTTTATTGTTCCACACTTTTGGAGGAGCTAAAGATGCTGAGCATTGGCGATAAAATAGATTCAGCACCTTGGACAGTTTCTTTAAACAGTGAACTAAAATCCTGACTTGTTCTTGCCTGATGAAGAAGCCCATGGAGCTTCGAAAGCTTGCAACAAGTATATTGTGCATTTAAGTTGGCCAATAAAGGCATCACTGGTGGATTTTTATGGGGTGAAGATAATCAGGATCTGAGCCAGATAGGGCTTTAAAGGTCATAAACCAGCACCAGAAACATTTCCTTGCAATATGCTTTGGAGAGGTGGAAAAATGTTACCTTGGTCAAGATTGCTGAGTCCAGGGAAATGTATATCCATCTCTTGTGTGTGTGTATATGGGGTCACAATAACAATGCTATGTTTTTTGAGGCTGATTTGAGATAGTCCTCAGATCAGACTCAAGCCTGAGCTACAGATGGTAAGCAAGAAATGCCACTTGGTGCAGCTCCTTAAGCTGCCACCCGCTTCCTTGCTGCTAACAGAGCTAGCCTCCTTCCCTGCATTATGGCTGATCCTTAGCCACAGTTAGAGAATGGGTTTATTAACATGACAGGATGAGAGCAGCTGAGGTACTTACAGTTGCCCCATGAGTGGCACTGCCAACTGTGCCATCTGATGCTCTCCGATGAGCTTTGAACTTGCAAATCTCATGATTCTTTGCTTGGCTGTTTCTAAGAGGTTGCTCCTATTTCAGTAGAGAAAAGCAAGGACTGAGGTTGAATCTATAGAGTTGTGTCCAGATGACCTTTTGGACTTCTCTACCCTGTTTGGACAGGAAAACTGGAGGAAGAAACATTTAATTAATTTTTTATTGGGATAAGGATGATGATGATGATAATAATAATAATAATAATAATAATAAAATTTATTTATCTGCCACCTTTCCAAAGGATCGAGATGGTTTACAAAATTACAAAAGCAAATACATAAAATACATAAACAATTTACATAAGCAAATATATGGAATATCTAACAATGCATAACATATACAAGCTAAAATTCCATCCCTCATCCTTTAACTAAAATATAATCATCAAATTACAATTTAGATTCAGTAAATATTTAAAATAAATAAACTTAAAATAAGTAAGTTAGAAAATTAACTTTTAAAATTTTAAAATAGGCAGGCATAGGTGGGATATTCAGGGCAAACAGCAGCAAATTAAATAGTAGTAGTAGTAGTAGTAGTAGTAATACTGGTTTGAACATAAGACTATGTCCCGAAACACACAGCAAAAACAATCCAGTTTGAGACTGCTTTAACTGCCCCAGTTCAATGCTGGGGAATAATGGGAAGTATAGTTTTGTGAGACTTGTAGCTTTTTCTCTCAGAGAGCTCTGATGCCACAATAAACTACAATTCCCAGGATTCCCTAGCATTGAGCCAGGGCTAAAGCAGTTAAAGCAGTCCCAAACTGGATTATTTCTGCAGTGTGTCTTGGACCTAAGCCTCTGGAGATCCGGGTTCAATTCCTCATTTGGCCATAGAAACTCACTGAGTGACCTTGGGTGAGACACACCTTCTCAGCCACAGAAAACTTCTTTTCTTTAAATATAGACATATATATGGAGCTGGATCTGCAAAGTGGTATTTCTGTCCAGTGACAGCAAGAAAGAAAAAAAATTCAAAATTTTCCCCCAGAAATGGTTTTCCAAGAAATTTTGGCTCAAGTCTTAAATTACAAATTGTGGGTTGGTCGAAGCTGTGCAGGGCTTTGTGTCACACCCAGACAACAAAGTTGTGTGGATTGGTGATCATGCCAGTAGCTCATGCAGAGCAGAGCTGTAATATTGGTGGTCCTTCCATTTCTAAGCATAATTCGAAAGATTCAGTTTCTTTCCCTTTGAAGCCTGACTATAGCTTCAGAACTGACGCCTCTTTTGATTTCTTTGCTATAGAACTCTTTGGAGGCTGCTGGAACTGTGTTTGCTTTCATTCTGTTCCTTATCAACCTTTCTGTGAATGTGGATTACATTCAGATATTGTATAGTGAGCAGGCCCCTTAAATAAGTATCCACTTTGCAATCCAGCACAGAATTACTCACACATTTTAATCAAAATCATAACACTCTGGAGTCCAGCTCCTTTCCAATGCACAAAACTCCATAACTAGCCAACTTCAGTTTGGAGATTTTTTTTTTAAAAAAACAGATCTTGAATTGCCATCTCTCGGGATGCTTTAGGTGTGGATTTCCCTTGGGATCTTTTCCAAATCTGTAATTGTCTGATTTTATGTGTGGTCGCATATAATTGTATTTCCTACATGACCTGTAAGGAGGGGGATAGGACATATTTGGCTGTTGTTTATATATTTGTACATCTCATTTTACAAATTCCTAAACATATTTATACAATTATTTATTATATATATTCAGACTTTTGGAGGGGCAGTTCACAAAACAGAGCTGAAAGGTGTAAAGTATAAGAATTCCACCAAAAATAGAGTTGAAAAAACAACAATTTTATATCAACGAAAGTTTGTGCTGCAAAAAAAAAAAAAAAAAAAAAAATTAAAACCATAAGTCAAAGTCCTCTTGACAGCAATTAACAACCACAAAACCCACAGATCTAAGGCACAGCTATGGGTGGGCATGTAAACCGTGTCCAGTTCTGGGCACCACAATTTGAATGGGATGTTGAGAAACTGGAGCATGTCCAAAGGAGAGCAATCAAAATGGTGAATGGTCTGGAAACTACAAAGACCTACGAGGAAAGACTTAGGGAGCTGGGTATGTTCAGCCTGGAGAAGAGAATGTTAAGAGATAATATGATAGCCCTGTTTAAATATTTGAAATGATGTCATATTGAGAATGGAGAAAGCTTGTTTTCTGCTGCTCCAGAGAATAGGTCCCAGAGCAATTGATGCAAGCTATAGGAAAAGAGATTCCACCTCAACATTAGGAAGAACTTCCTGATGTTCAGCAGTGGAACGCACTCCTTTGGAGAGTAGTGAAGTCTCCTTTGGAGGTTTTTAAACAGAGACTGGATGGTTACATGTCGGGGATGCTTTGTTTGTGAGTTCCTGCATGGCAGAAGGGGGTTGGACTGGATGGCCTTTAGGGTCTCTTCCAACTCTATGATGAGGATGAGGATGATTATTATTATTTCTTACCCGCCCCTCTGAGCAAGCAATCGGGGCAGGGTACAACCTGTTAAAAACATATATAGTTAAAATCCTCCAACATACCAACCTCCCTCCCCTTAAAACAGTATTAAACTAATCATGGTTAAAACAATCAAGATCTAAAATGATGCTATGACCTCATTCCCACTTACAAATAAATCAGTTTGCAATACGAATCGATGGATTGATTCAACAGAGGAGCGTGGTTCACACTACATTTGCCCCAGTCACATTTTTTCCCCTGCAAAATAACCCACTTGTGGTTCACATTGACAAATGAATCAATTACAAATAGACCTGCTCCAGCCATCCAAAGGGCAAATTTAAATTGATTCGGATCCACATTTGGTTCACACTTGTGCAGAATTGAGTTATCCAAAAAGAAAACATCAGCATCAAAAAGACGTGGGTTAAATGGGTCTAGCACACGCCCCCCCTCTCTGAATTGCTTCAGTGATTCGGTTCAAGTGGGAACCAGGGTCATTTGAACCAGTTCAAACTGATTTGCGATCCGGTTTAAAAGCCAGTGGTAATCAGACCCATGATTCTATAAACTCCCACCTATCATTGCACCAGTCCAGGGACTGATCCAGGTTGGATATAGGGGCAAGATACCATTGGCTTGGTTCATGGTATCTTGCCCATCTGAAATATATCATCTACAGGATCTGCTATTTGTTGGTGGTCTCCCACCCAGGACTGACTAGGGCAGATCCTGCTTAGTTTCCAAGATCAAACAGAATCTGGGGCTTTTAGGGTATTTAATCCCTCCAGCACTCTTTCAATAGGACACCCCTACTATACACGGAGAAACTGTTGGAATGTCACAACATGGCAACTGGTTGTCAGTTGCATGATCCAGTTCTCTTTTTTGCCCTTTCTCCAAGCAAAGAGGTTGAACCCAGCCTCACCTCCTTGTCCTGGTTGATTTTCCCATGGAAAGCGGCGAATATTTCCATAGAGCCCAGGGAGCTGACATTAACTAGCTGCTAATTAACACCACAGATCTTGACAATCCCAGTGTCAGAACCCCTAATTAGTCTCACGTTCTGCTTTAATCAACTGTCTCTGTCACGGATTTAATTTAATTTCTGGATTTGGACGGGAACGGATCGACCGAAGCTCTGGAATACTGATGCCGGAGAGGGAAGCAAATTGCGGGCCCTCTCGTGGTTTTATTAATTGCAAAATATATACCTTGCTTTTTAAAAATGCAGTCAGCCCTCCGGATCCATGGATTCTTTACCCATGGATAGAACAACGCATGGCTTGAAAATATTTTCTGACCATAGGAATTCCAAAAAAGCAACCCTGATTTTACCGTTTTGTATAAGGAGCACGATTTTACTGTGCCATTGTATAGAATGGGACTTGATCATTCTTGGATTTGGGTAGCCATGAGGGGTCCTGAAACCAAACCCCAATGGATACCAAGGGTGCCGCTTTATAAAATGAAATTGCTCTTTTATTACAAAATAGAGAGATTACCATAATGCCAATTGCTGAGATTTGTTTCTCCTAAGAAAAATCAAGTGGGATAAAACAGCCTTATGTCCAGTAGTAGGCAAGATCAGAAAGTCCTAAGGTGCTTTATCTATATCCAGGATCCTCTGGGAGACAACAGTGGTCCCTTTCCATGAAAGCCAAAGTGACCACTTAATCTGATACTGATCTGTTATCTGTTTGAGTATCGTATTTGTGGCTTTGACTTTTGCAGTTCTGATTATTCACCAATTTGATCAATACTTTCTAGGAATCTCTAGGTCCTCCAGAGCAACTCTGTGGTCAATGTTCATCAGATGTTGCTCTGGAGGACCTGGAGATTACTAGAGACAAGACCTCTCTAGGCATTTCTAGGACTTCCAGCATAATTCTGTGGTCAAATTCTGGAAGATGTTGACCATAGACTTGCACTGGAGGACCTAGAGATACCTGGAGAGGTGTTCCCACAAGTAAAAAACAGTATTTTTATGAATTTGTCATTTTCCCACTTTCACGGGGGTCATGGACCCCTAACCAGTGAATTTGGAGGGTTGAAATGTACATTTTTGGCACCCAATTCATATCAGTACTCTCTGGGACAGTTCCCATGTTGCATACAAATGTGTGTAAGGAAGTCATATGGTATTAACAAAAGAGTAGGAGGAGAGAAGTGAAGCTTTTGCAAGTTGTGGTTTTGAGTGAGGAACTGGGTTGCTAGCAGTGTGTAAGTGTGGGGGAGAATTAACACCTTGTCTGCCAGATTTTTATTCCCACTTTGTCCCAAGCTCTTTTCCTTCATTATCTGCATTATAAATCCTTTCACTGAAAACCACAACCCCTTCAAGGTTCTTTTCACTAAAAGTAAAATAAGATGGGGCTCGTTGGACATAAAGTGGAGTTCTGAGACCTCTGTTCCTTTCCTTCTCATCTTTTCCTTGAAGCATTTTTTCATTCTTGAAAACAAAGGTGGATCAAGGGTAGGAAATGTACAGGCAAACTGCATTTCCCAGCAGCCCCTGAGCAAAGTGTGCCAGATGCTGGAAGCAGCAGATCGACAACATCTGGAGGTCTCTTATGATCCCCTCCATTACTATAAGTGAAAATTGCTTCCAGAAAGTGTGCATAATATGTTTATATTAAGGGAAAGGGCTACAAAAGGGGGAAAATGCACATGAATTTCTGTGCGAGTCTCTCTCTCTCTTAAAAAAGTCAGAAACTAATATAGAAACAGGGTGAAAGTTGAACAGCATAAAATTGACGGATTCGCCCATCCTTACTGGATTGTGAAATGAAGCAAGGCGTGCTAATAAATTGACCATAACATGTCTTTAAGCAGACGCACACAGAGAGACCTTTAAAATGTTTCATCTGACAATGGATCTGGTTGTAATTATTATTATGGAATGGCTGAGGCTCAAATGCTTCAGGAGATGTTGGAAGGAAGCTTGCCTGTTTGCATTTAGCCTACCCAGAAGAAAGCACTCACTTTGCCACCACAACCAGGATCCGGTTACAAAACGTAGAAGCAAAGAATGTGCTCCGTTGGCTGAAAGGGTCCTGGGGTGGGGTGAGGGGTATTTATGTATATATAACAAGACATCATTCCAAAATATAGTTCAGCCTTCACAGCTTCAGATGAACCCTGTTACTTTGCAATATGTGAATTTGCATGCTGAGCATGGGATGCAGCTGTGGGCATGCCTACCACAGTCAGGTGTTCAAATAATATTATGTCGGAAAGACAGAAGAGATCTTTAACCAAGCCCACAGTGTTGGCAAGATCACATTCTTCCATCAGGTAGTCCTTGGCCATCAGATCTCATGACCAGAGGACATGTCAGCCTTCGTAATTCTGTCTTTCTCCAAGGAAATACTCATAGAATAATAAAAATCCTAGAATTGGAAAGGACTACAAGGGCCATCTATTCCAACTCTCTGCCATGCACAAATACACAAATAAAGCAATCCTGAAAGATCCTACTACTGTGAAGTCTAAGGCTTTCATGGTTGGCATCCCTAGTTTTTTGTGGGTTTTTCATGCTATGTGGCCATTTTCTATAAGAGTTTATTCCTGACGTTTCGCCAGCATCTGTGGTTCAGAGAATGCTGGCATGGAGTGGGGCATACCTGGAAATCACTCCTCCCTACCCAGGGTCACATAGTGTGTGTATATACAGTGGTCCCCTGGGATCCGAATCCCCCGGGGAACGAATTCCCCGGGTCCGAAAGTGGCTGGACCGCAAAAATTCCCCCGGGATCCGAAGGATCCCCTGGGGAACGAAGAGGAAAAACCGTGCGGCCCCTTTAAATCGGCCGCGCGGTCCGTCCGCTAAAGCGGTCCCCCGGGATGCGGGCATTCCGGGGTTACGAAAGGTAATCTGGAATGGATTACCTTCGTAACGCGGGGTACCACTGTATAACTGTCTTCCATGCCAGCATTCCACATAGCCCAAAAAAACTCACCAAAAACAATCCTACTACTGTTTAAAGAACTCCAAAGATGGGCCACCTTTTAGCCTATTCCACTGTCAAAACGTTCTTCCTAACATTTAGGTGGGATCTTTTTCCTTGTAATTTGGTGCGATACGATCACTCTTGGATGTCCCAGTGACCCATCTGGCCGTTGTGTTTTGAACTAATTGAAAATACAACCAGGTTAAAACATAAACCATAAAAAAGTGCAAAAATGACAAATAGAAAATTCAGCACAACATATGAGACCTGTCCCACCTTAAAGAATCAGTCCTGACAGACCTGTCGATAGTGCACAGTTGTCATGCCACAAAAACTCTCCTTTCGTTTCGGATCTGAGCTTCTCTCGAGCTCCAGCGATGGAATTTTTGTTAGCTTTTCAAGGCTTTCCAAAAGGGTTTTAGCAGCAGGTTTATGCATGTCTTAAGAAAAGGGGAAAGAATACTGAGATAAAATTATCTTTGCTTTAACAAAGCAAAAGGGTTTATGGTAGGGGCCAGGAAGGTTGGAGGGAAGGGAGAGATCCAACTTTCCATCATTCGTGCTTTGATGTCCCCTTTATTTCTCTGGTGTGTTTGTGTGTGTGTCTGTTTTAGCTGCTTCCTTATTAGTGTCCAAGCTCAGGAGGAAGAAAAATAAAAGGATTGCTTTAAAGGAGCCAGTTTACAAAAAGCCCAAGAAACTAATAAGATCTGGGAACACCTTTCAGAGCACAGAGAGCCAGGAGTTATCGACCCTGATGCCAGAAGCATCCCAGGCAGAGGGCAAGGGTTTGACTTGTAAAGCTTTTTAAGAGAAGGGAAGAAGCTGCTTGGATTTTCAAAATCATTCTGAAGTCCCAAACTAGTGCTCTCTGAAGTGGGGAATGCTCTTCTGACTTCAGATGGAAGAAATAAATAAGACAGGGGATAACAAGGGAGTTGAGGATGAGAAGGGACCTGTCTCCCTGCAAGGAACAAACTCTGGCTTTGTACATTCTTGGTAAAACCATTTCTATGAAACAAAAAGCTCTTGGATTCTTGGTGGTCAGAATCCGTCAGACTCCACTTGAAACATAACAAAAACTACAGATGGATTATGCCACTTGCATCCTCCTCAGCTGCAAGTAAAAAAGAAATTAAATAATTTTTGTGGGTTTTTCAGGCTCTGTGGCCATGTTCTAGAAGAGTTTATTCCTGATGTTTCGCCAGCATCTGTGGCTGGCATCTTCAGAGAATGCTGGCATAGAAGAGAGTTGGATATATGTATACTGTATGACCCTGGAAATCACTCCTCCCTACCCAGGGTTACACAGTATGTATGTATGTATGTATGTATGTGTGTGTGTGTGTGTATATATATATATATATATATATAAAAACACCAAATCTATGGATGCTGGCCATGAAAGCCTTTGACTTCACATTAAATTGCAATTGTTTTTCTTGTCGTCTGCAAGACAGCCAGAAACATTCTATTCCTTTCAGCAGTGGTTTTGGCATTTGCAAGAATGATTTTTTTTGTACCGCCTGCCTAAGTTGTGCAAATTACCTAACTAAAGTAAAGACAGAAAGCTTGATGCCCTTGTCACATGGACTTTAAAAAATTAGATGTACTGGATGAGTTGTTTGCATCTTTTTGATTTAAGAGTCATCGGCCTCCCTGCAGTCATCTGCCTTGGTCCAGGCCCCAGAGGGAGAGAAGAACCACTGGACCTCATCCCCTTTCCCACCACCTTTCCCTTCTCTTTTTTTGTTGTCTCTCTTAGATTGTAAGCCTGAGGGTAGGGATCCGTCTAATTATAAGATTGTATGTACAGCACTGTGTAAATTTACAGCGCTATACAAATAACGGTTAATAAATAATAATAATAATAATAATAATAATAACAACAACAACAACAGCAGCAGCCATTCCTTTGCGCTTGCTGTCTACCTGCGCTTTGCTTCACAAAGGGGGAAATGACACCCGTTTTGTTCAAGACATGTTGCAAGAAATTACAGTCACTCTGGAGGAATGGGAAAGAAAACATTGGGTCATTCTTGTGCTTGAAGAAATAATCTACATTTTTAAAAGAAAAGGAAAATACAGGGGGGTCTTGGTACCTTCTGGGATTTGGTTCCAGCACTGTTCAGGGTACTAAAATCCATGGACGCTCAAATCACATTAAATACAATGGCATAGTGAAATGGTGTCCCTTATATAAAATTGCAAAATCAAGCTGTGCTTTTTGGAATTTATATATTTTTAAAAAATATTTTTAAGTGGTGAATGCTTGCATCCATGGATACAGAGGCCCAACTGTACCTTCCTAACAAGCTGCCTCTATATGTCAAGATGTGCAGTCTTGTTAAAAATACTGTATATATGCATGTCAAAAAATTGCCCCCCCCCAAAAAAAAACAGAGTCAACTTATCCATGGGTCAATGTAAGTATTGTACTTTAATTCTTATATTTAAAAAGGAACCATCCTCTGTGAAAGGCAAGAATATAATTTGTCCTGGAAGCACTAACCCCCCTTTACTCTCTCATCCATCCCATGTTTAGTGTGAGCAAAAACAGTTATGCCTTTTTGTGTAAGTTTTTTGGCATCATTTTCATTTGCCTTTAAATTCTTTGTTTCATGCCCCTAAATTTTACCCTCAACTTATCCATGGGTTGTATTAAAATCATCAATTTTGGTCCCAAAATCTGCCCTCGACCTATACAATACATGAAGTTGACTTATATTTGATTATATACGGTAAGTCATGGGCAAATTCCTTAGAGTTGCATGGATGTAAAGGCATAGCTAGACATAGGTTACAACCCCTTTGGGCTGCCGACTTTTGTGCGGTAGTTGTGAAAATCTAGGTAAATGTCCAGGAAATGGAAGGTGGATCACGTAGTTAGTCATCTAGTGTCAGCATCTGAGAGTGGAAAATTGGTTTGGTGCCAGTGGCAATTTCCTATCAGGTGTTCTGAGTAATGAATAGCTGTGCCAAAGGGAAGCATCCGAGGCCAGTATCATCTCATGATCAATTTGGCTCTGTATTTGTTCAAAATGATGCCTTAATAGAGGAAAATAAAACAGCACCTCCCTGGCTGTGGTGGTGTAGCGCTTGGGTTTAAAGGGGGGAGTAACTTTTCCAAGCTCATTAGTGAGCCATGATTGAACAAGCATTCGTGATAATGAGAGAACGTATAGCAGAATCGGTGCTATCCCAAATAAGAATTTTCTTGGACTGTCTCCCAATTCAAGACACTCTGCATTTCCTCCTCTTCGGTGACTCCACCTTTGCATTATATATATGTATATATATACCAGTATGTTTTTTGGGGAGTGGAGTGGTAGGGTGTTTTTTGCTTAGAACTTATTCTAGAAGATCCAAATTCATTACGAATTTTACCCAAATAAATTCTGTAGGAACTAAATTCAGAAACTGGGCAGAGAGAATTTGGTATGTTATTACACACACACACACAGAGTCGCCTCTCCATTTTTGCAGACTTCGAATCTGCGTCCCATACCCATTTGTGGGCGGCAAACGGAGGGGGACAAAATGGGGTGCGTACTGCCATTCAGGCCAATGGGGCCTGGATACCAGCCTTTTTTGTTTTCTCAGGCACATCCGGAATGGATTCCCTGTGAAAACAGATGGGCTACTGTATATATATTTTACTAGCAACAAACCCTTGACTGAATCAAAGTGTAAACTGTTCCTTTCATTTGTCCATTGTACTGAAATTAGAGGGGGGGGGGGAGGGGATACTTTCAATATTTGTATTGTGTCCTCAAGCAGCCCATTGCCTAATATGTTTGCTGTCCTTTTTCCCTTTGAGAAACAAATGCACCCGAAAGTCTGGGTGCAAGTCTTGTCTGCTGTTGTTTTTTGTAGAGCTTTCAGGCTATGTGGCCATGTTCTGGAAGAGTTCCTTTCTGACGTTTTGCCAGCATCTGTGGCTGGCATCTTCAGAGAATGATAGCCTGGAAAAAGATTGGATATATATACCCTGTGTGACCATGGGAAGGAAGGAGTAATTTGCAAATGTATTGTTCTGTTGCTAATGGCAGTCCTCAGGGTGGGAGGATATGAAAACCAGGATTAATGTCTGTTACTGGGTGCACATTGTCTGCTGGGAATCCCCTGGCCTTAGGCTGTTTCTCATTTGCATTGAGTCTTGACCTTGCTGTCCTTCAGGACTGGCAGCCAAGCCTTGTTTACTCTCAGGGTTTCCTCTTTTGAAATTGTCCAGGTGTTTATGGATTTCAATGGCCTCCCTTTGCATTCTGACATGGTAGTTGTTGGCATGGTCCAGAATTTGAGTGCTTTCAAACAGTATTTTATGCCCAGGATAGTTTATTGCATGTTCTGCTACTGCTGATTTTTCCGGTTGACCCAGTCTGCAGTGTCTCTCGTGTTCCTTGATTCTTGTCTTGTCTGTTATTGCTCCTTTACCCATCCTATCCCCTTGTTTGCAGCGAGGACAGGCTGCCAAGTAGACAAATTTCTTGAAATGTAATGCTATTAAATGGGTTTCTCAGCTGTGCCCAAAATGGAGGATATTTTGGAATTCCTCCTGGACAGAATGTGGAAATGCAGCAAAGAGGAACATATAGCCACCCTGTTTTATGGACTTATTGTTTGGATGGCAGGATGCAGTCCTTTCAGAGTCCTCCCTAAAACAGAGCTGGACTAATATGGAGGTATCTTTGCAGTAACCAGGAGCATCTTGTCCTGGCATGTTTGTATTATTTCTTATGGGTTTAAATTATAAAGGCTGATAGGATGATGTGATCTCTCTGTCCTCTTTCCCACCCCTTTAATGCATTTACAAACAGCAAGAGATTTCCTTACGTTTGTCTTATTATCACAACTTTCCAACTGTTCCTATTTAGCAGTTCACAGCAGGGATGAGCAAATCTGTCAATTGTGCTTTCTTGCACTTCCTTGCTTTTCCAACCTTAAATCCCTTCCATCCTATTTCCATATCACCTGGGTGACTTCTTTTTAAAAGTTCTCATTTTTCTGCCCATTTCCCTAATATGTACTTCTTTCTCTTTGTATCGGACAAAATTGATTCTAAATCCCTGGAAGCAAGAAGAGCCCTCCCTTCAACCACCATCTTGAGGGGAGAGAGATGCAGGCCACCTCCTGCTGGAAGCAAGAAGAGCCCTCCCTTCAACCACCATCTTGAAGGGACTTAATTGTCTAATTAACAAATTGTAAGCCGCTCTGATAGCTTTGGCTGAAGAGCGGGGTATAAATAAAATGTATTATTATTATTATTATTATTGGTAAAATATATACATTAGTCTTAAAGGTGCCGACACTATTGTTGTTGTTGTTGTTGTTGTTGTTACTGTTATTCTGGAACCAACATGAAACATTATTTCATATAGAAATAATGCAGTTTAACCCCACTTTAACTGAATAATTTCTCTGGCCCCTAGAAGAAATCTAATTGTTGAACTCCGACCTCACTTTAGTCATGGTCTATTGTTTGTTGTATAATTTTTTTAAAGTATGTTTTAATTCTTACATTGTTTAATAGTATTGTAAGAGGGGGATTGAGGGTTTTAGAATGTATGTTTTTTAATCTTTGTAAGACACCCCAATTGTATCTTGTAGAGGGGCAGGATATAAATATTTTTTTAATTATTATTAATATTGTTATTAACTGTCGTGGCTCCATCGTACAGAAACTTGGGATTTGTAGTCTTATGAACCACCAGCAAGCACTCTTTGGCAGAAGGCCATGTCAAACAACAGATCCCAGGATTCCATAGAATGGAGCTACAGTGCTTAAAGTGGGATCAGACTGCATTAATTCCATAGTATAGATGCACCCTCAGACCAAGCAGGATGGTACTTGGCTCTCCACAAGCCAGACCAACCGTACATTGCAACTCATGTGTGCTTGTGTATGTGTACACACCATACCCATGTGTACGTGCACACACCATACCCCACCCCACCTCAGTTCTCCATCTCAACAACCGCAAGATTTGTGCTGAAAACTAACAAGGAACATTAAAATTCTTTCCATCTGTTTTCTGTTTGATGTTGGTTTATACTGTTCCAAAATGTGGCTTTTGGAAATATTTTCTCTCCTCCATAATTTGAAATGTTCTGGCAAGGAAATGGAGGAATGAACCCAGAAGATGTCATCTAGGGATGGAAAGGCCAATGGAAATGGGAGGAGAAGAAGTTAGGAGCGAAGCCTAGATCCCCTGGATTCTAAAATGCCACATGGACAACATTTAGCAAACTTGGTTCCAATCATATATCAGGTTGAGAAAATGTGCATCTGTATTGTTGTAGTTGTGTGCCTTCAAGTCATTTTTGGACCCTAAGGTGACGCTATCCCGGGGTTTTCTTGGCAAGATTTGTTGAGAGGAGGTTTGCTATTGCAACCCTTTGAGGCTGAGAACATGTGACTTGACCCAGTGGGTCTCTTGGCTGAGATGAGAATCGAACCCTGATCTCCAGAGATGTAGTCCAATATTCAAACCACTATGCCATGGCTGGCACATCTCCCTACTCAATGGAAAAGTGGGCAACCTTGTCATTTGTCAAACATGGTTGTGGTAGCCTTTCCTGGAGGCATCGTGTCACCATCTCATGTGCCTACCTCCCTGGTTTGTAAATCCTTGTTGTTGCTGTGTGCCTTCAAGTTGTTTCTGACTTATGGCGACCCTAAGGTGAACCTATCGTAGGGTTTTCTTGGCAAGATTGTTCAGAGGAGGTTTACCATTGCTGTGCCCTGAGGCTGAAAGCATGTGTCTTGCCAAAGGTCATCCAGTGGCCAAGTGAGGAATCAAACCCTGGTCTCTAGAGATGTAGTCTATCACCCAAACCACTAATCAGTGGGGTTGGACTGGATGGCCCTTGTGGTCTCTTCCAACTCAGTGATTCTATGATTCTCCATGCTGACTCTCTTGCAAATCCTTGATGAACTATTTATCTTTCTCTTTCTCTGTTCCCTTCCAGGTTGCCCATCTGGGACATTCAAATCCAGTCAAGGGGATGAGGGTTGCATCCACTGCCCCATCAACAGCCGGACCACGTCGGAAGGAGCCACCAACTGCGTCTGTCGCAACAGCTACTACCGTGCAGACTCTGATCCCCTGGACATGCCTTGCACCAGTATGTTGCCTTTCATTGGAAGCCTCCCTTCCTTACAACCCCATTTTTGAAACAGCTCAATTTTGTGTTTAAACGTTGGTTTGTGTGTGT
This sequence comes from Urosaurus nigricauda, assembly GCA_034509955.1. Taxonomy (NCBI): domain Eukaryota; kingdom Metazoa; phylum Chordata; class Lepidosauria; order Squamata; family Phrynosomatidae; genus Urosaurus; species Urosaurus nigricauda. The sequence goes on along the minus strand of JAOEGL010000008.1, from coordinate 1,935,980 downwards.
TTGTTGTGTGTCTTCAAGTTGTTCCCAACTTATGGTGACACTAAGGAGAACCTACCATGGGGCTTTGTTGGCAAGATTTGTTCAGAAGGAGTTTGCCATGGTCTTCCTCGGAGGCTGAGAATATGACTTGTTGAAGGTCACCCAATGGGTTTCATGGCTGAGCTGGGAATCGAACCCTGGTCTCTAGAGTAGTCCAACACTCAAACCACTACACCACACTGGCTCTCAAATGCTGGTTTAAGCCCCCAAAACAGGTGCATGTGGGGAGTTTACCAAGAAGTAGCCATATTAATCTCTTGCAGCAATAAAAGGAGGATGGGGGGGGGGATGTAGCAGCACTCTTAAGACTGGCTGGTTTTGATTTTCACATTAGCTTTCATGGATATGAACCCACTTCTTTTGATGCAATACAAGGTGGTATTAAGACCTTAGGCATGACACGTATTTTTTATATTTGTGGGAATGGGATAGAATTTATCCCCAAATTATGGAAGGCAGGAAGGTAATGCAGGATAAATGGGCAATTTGTCATGGAATTTACTGCAACAAGTAGAGGAATGGAATTTATTACTGGAAGGTATCATGGTGACCCTGAAATTAAATAACTTGAGAATAATGATGGAAAGAATATTAGAAAATATTCAGGAAATGATTGAGATCCCATGTTTTCAAGTACTGAGAAACCATGATTTGTAGTTTCCTTTGAGAAGGATTAAATCCCAATTAGTTACAGGCATTTGTGGAAGAGATATCTGTGAATGACTGCTCAAGCTGCATTTACATTGCTGGAACAGTGTAGTTTGACATTGATTTAACCATTTGTTTGTTTGTTTGTTAGATGCTTTATATCTTTATTGATTGATTGTCTATTGTTGTATTAATGTTTTCTTTTATCGATTTAATAAAATAAAGAAGATTAAAAAAACAACTTCTCTGTCAGAGAACTCAGGTGTCACAACAAAGTATAAATTGTCCCATTAAGTACAATGGCATAGTGAATTTGCTTTTTGGAATATATGCACACGTATATTCAAGCCTTGGATGGATGAATCCGTAGATAAAAAATTCTTGGATAGGGAGGGATGATTGTACAAAATTGTATGGCAGGGTTTAACTCAATGGATAGCCACTTCTCTTCCCATGTTTCAGTTTTCATTTTCTGCAATCCACAGCCATTCCATCAGCCCCACAGACTGTCATCTCCAGCGTGAATGAGACTTCTCTGATGCTGGAGTGGAGCCCACCGAGGGACTCTGGTGGCCGCGAGGACCTTGTCTACAACATCATCTGCAAGAGTTGTGGCTCAGGCCGTGGGGCTTGCACTCGTTGCGGGGACAACGTGCAATTCGCCCCACGCCAACTGGGTTTGACTGAGCCCCGGGTCTACATCAGTGATCTCCTGGCCCACACCCAGTACACCTTTGAGATCCAGGCTGTGAATGGCGTCACCGACCAGAGCCCTTTCTCACCCCAGTTTGCCTCTGTCAACATCACCACCAACCAGGCTGGTAAGGTTGTGTGCCACCTTAGCTTTTGAGATCCCTTCTATCCAAGGCAGGGGTGAGCATCTATGGGAGGCGAGCGGGCTGCATTAGTACACCAGGAACCCTTGGAGGGCTGAACCCACAAAAAAAGCAAGAGAGGCCTCATTCACACTTACAGATAAATTGGTGTGCAATCCGAATTTATGGATCAATCCGACATCGGATTGTGGTTTGCACTACACTTTCCCTGATTGCATTTTCTGTCATTTCCTGGCATCAAAATAACCCACTTGTGGTTCCCATTAATGAATGAATTGATTCAAAATGATTTGGTCCCAGCCGACCGAAGGGGAAATTTGAATCGATTCCTATCCGCTTGTAGTTCACACTTGCGCAGAATCAATTTATTGATACAGAAGTAGAAAGAAATCACCGTCAAAAAGACCCCTGTTAAATGGGTTTGGGGCATGGGCTCCCTCTTGGAATCACTTCAGCAATTCGGATTAAGTGGGAACCAGCCATTTACATCGGTTCAAACTGATTTGTGATCTGGTTTAAATGGTAGTGGGAATGAGGCCAGAAAACATTTGCCTTTGGAAGCAAAGGGGCATTTTCACCATACATTTAGGGTCCCCTGCACTATTCCACTGTTTACTTTCTGTTTTAGAGTGTATTTACATTGTAAGAATAATGCAGTTTGACACCACTTTGATTGCCATATCTCCATCCTATATACTCCTGAGGTTTGTAGTTTTGTGTGGAACCAGCACTCTTTGGCAGAAAAGGTGAAAGAGCTTATAAAAACTGCAAATCCTAGCATTCCATAGGATGAAATGGCAATGCTTAAAGTGGTGTCCAACTGCATTCTTTCTATGGCCTTTAGAGAAGAAGGTCTTTCCTGGCCCTGAAAAGAACCAGGGGAAAATAAACATATGGTGAAAATGTGCTCTAAAGAATGAATTTTTAAAAATGAATTTTAAAAAAAGATTTACCCCTGGGGAGTCGTGTGAATTGTTTGCAGCGCTACCCAAAGTAAGTGGAAATATTGGGAGTATTACACGGAGAGATGGGAAATTAACAAATAAAAGCAATGCAATTTCTTGAAACAGGTATCAAAGCAATGCAGTTACTTGCAGCAAGTTTATTTTTCTCTACGTTTACTTCATCTTAAAGCCCATTTTCTCCTATGCATTCCAGATACATTGAACTACAAATCCTACCATTCCAAGCCAATGTATCCATTGGGTTGAGAATTGGAATTTATACTCCCCCCAAAAAATACTTCTGAAGGAAGGGAAAAAATCCTGGTACTTAAAGAACTCTGGTGCCAACTCAAACATCCTATGTCATTTTGTTCATCAGTCCTGTGGTTTCTAATGTATATGGTAATATTTGCGAGCATGCCAGGGCAATTCAGCATGTTAATGGCAAACCAGCACCCATTACTAACATAAACAGATTAGAGTTTTGAGCTCACTAATAGCAAAAACCTGTTAAGTCTTCTCTAATCTTCGACTCCAAGTCTGGGGAAAGGGAGTTTTCAACCCCCTTCCCTCACTTTTCTTCTTTCTAAGGAAATAAAGGTAACCACTCCTCCAGGCTGACTTGTCCTTGTGTTATCATGGCAGGAATGAATATGTTTTGGAAATCAGCCTTGTGCCATTCAAATCCATTGTGCATTGAAATGTCTTTCTATGATGTTGCTTGCACTTCAGAAAAGAGATTATTACAGCTTCAAAAGACAACTTAGGCAGGATGACTAGATATCCTCCTTTCCCCCTACAGGAAGAATTCCAAAATGCCCTCCATTTTGATCTTGATTGAGATGCATGAATTTATGAAGTCGAAGGATTTCATGGCTGGCATCCATAGTTTTTTGTGGGTTTTTCGGGCTATGTGGCCATGTTCTAGAAGAATTTATTCTTCACATTTTGCCAGCATCTGTGGCTGGCATTCTCTGAAGATGCCAAGCACAGATGTTGGCAAAGCATCAGGAATAAACTCGTGTGGAACATGGCCATATAGCCTGAAAAACCCACAAAAATCTCTGCAAGAATTTATATTTACATGAGTGTTTTTAGCTTTTATTTGGTCATGACCTACATTTTTCAGCAGTGTCCCACATTTTACAATGCCTTGTCCTCCTTTGTGTTTTGGACATCTGGTCACCCTGGACTTGGGTGGTTTCCACAAGGAGTAAAAGAAACATACTTACTCTTTTCCTGAACTGATCTGTTGAGATGATGCATGGGCCAAAACAGGTGAAACAAAGTTCCAATCCAGACTCCAGGACAATTCTGCAGAGTCAAAAGAGTCCCCTTTTGCTCCGGATCAGGGCAGAAACACTCCTGGGCATGCAAACTTGTGGCAGTGTGGGGAAAAGGAGAGAACCAATGGTGAGTGGAATAAAGAGATCAAGAGTAGTTCCCCTGGGATGGGTGAGCTACTGACTTCTTTCCATCTGGAAATGTCAGCTCTCACCACAGTACTTTCACTTCCACATTTGTGCGGTTCCTTCAGCACCATTCTTTTTGCAGATGTGCAAATAGATCACACAAGCACACCTTAGTCCAACAATACCATAAATACAGTGCACCAATGCTCAATAGATGATCCATGGGAAGAGAGGGTCTCCTGGGGTGTTCGCAGACATTGCTGCCACTATCATCCCCTTGTGGGAGCCGGTTGGACAGACAGCTCATTCTCTCTGCACATCCAGAAGCTGTGATGGTAAACTGTTTTTTTTTCCCCAGTAGTGTGGACATGGTCTTGGTCTGTTTTTGAGCATCAGAGAAGGTGTTGACTAGCAGAGGATTTTTTTTTCCAGAATGAAAAAGAGAAATGCCTGGAGAAGGGACTCTTAGCAAAGTAAACATTAGGACATTAAACTTTGGGGGAAAATGACCAGATGATGCTTTATGGATATTTTATGGAGGCTTACAAACTCTTCCCATATGAGTTTCCATCATGGTGTTTTGACTGCAAATGTTGTGGCTTTGGTTGCATTGTGTGGCACTGAGGCATCTCTCAGTCTTTTAGCTGTTGTTTTTTAAAAGCATTCCAGGACTCATTCAGGATGCTCTACATTGCTGTGGTTTTCAGCACACACACTCCCACCACCGATATGCATGCTATACATTATATACATGCATTGATCAAAAGATGGTGCAAAATGGGGATCTGATGTAACCATGTCAGACATGATGGTTTGCAGAACTCACTTCCAACTTGGAAGGCCAAGAAGACCAACAAATTGGGTCCTAGAACAGATCAGGTCTGAAATCTCCTTGGAAGCCACGATGACCACATTGAGGCTGTCATACTTTGGCCACATTCTGGGAAGGGAAGATTCATTGGAAAAAAATAATGCTAGGAAAGGTAGAGGGTGGTAGAATGAGAAGAAGACCATATCCCCGATGGATGGACTCTATCCTGCAGGACCTCAGCAGAGAAATTGAAGATGGCGGTTTGGAGAGGTCTCATTCGCAGCGTAACCATGGGTCAAAGTTGACTCAAAGGCAGTTAACAACAAACAGCAACAATTACAGTCAACCCTCTGTATCCATGGATTTGATATCCACATATTCAACCATCTACTGCTTGAAAAGATTGTTTTCTTTTGAAGAAAGAAATCCAAAAAGCAAACCTTAATTTTGCCATTGTGTGTAAGGGACACCATTTTACTACCCAATTGTATTGAGCATCCACAGATTTTTGGTATCCGCATGGGTTCCTGGAACCAAACCATATCAGACCCCAAGGGCACATGGTATAAGAATGTAGCCCCGATTCGCTACATTCCTACCACCTCTATCTTGTGGGAGAAGCAGGATACAAATAAAATATTATTCTTATTCTTGTTACCCTCCTGAATAGTTGGGAAGTGCAGATCAGATCAGTTTCTGTTGGAAATCAGGCAGATCAAAGTCCTCCAGCTTTTCTAAACTCACCCACCTTCACTTTTGAGATTGCATTTGTGCATCCCCTGAAGCTGGAGTCCAAGCAGCCTACTTTTCAGTTCTTCCATCTCGCCTCTTGTAATTAAGCAAGGAGGTTGTGACTTTTATTGCAACAGCTGGGAACATTATCACCTTTGCAAGGAGAGAGGTGGGGTGGAGGAATGACGGAAAGGCACCCTAGTGCATAGATACACACACATGTACACACACAATGCTCTGTCTTCCCCCTCTCTGACGTGCTTCTGCCTGGCCCACCCTTATTATGTGCCGGACCCAGCTCTCCGCCTTGTGTGATGCCTTCCTTAATGTATCTATTCATTAGCAGGAAAACAGTAACTGTCTGCTCGCTAATTCTCCCATAATTAGAGGCAGAATTCCGTTTTTTCAGGCTCTGCAGCACCACCTGGCAGTCTTGATGCTCCCTCATTAGCAGCTGGAGACCGAAGCCACGGAAGCTAAAAAGAGAGAGAAGGGGGTGGGTAGGTAGATATGTAGCACAGATTCATGGGTCGGGGGCACAAGAAAAGCTGGCAGAGAATGTGAGGAAGGTTGAGGCTGGAGGGGGAGGGGAATTGTCTTTGTGGAGATCTGCTGCATATGGATCCATAGCATCGCAGAGCTGGAAGGGACCAAAAAGGCCATGTAGTGCAACCCCAGCACCACATCTCCAGTTCCTTCCTCCAGTTTTCACTCCTCTTTCTTCTGAGTCTAAACCCGATCTTCATATGATGTTTTGAGCATTAATCAGTTAAATAGATAGGTTGACAGAAGAATACAGCTTTGCTTGATGCCTTTGCCAATTGGGAACCATTCCCTTTTTCCATATTCTGTCATATCAGTAGCATCTTGTCCTGAGTACAGGTTATGCACACTCAAATCTAGTTTCTTCATATACATGTATTTTTGCATCTTCCTAGGGATGTACATTTTCATACATTTCATTTTTTGCAGGGAAGAATTAATAATTCTATAATTTTTATGCATGCTGTGAGAAAGTCATCAAAAACTGCAGGGGTTTGGATTTCCATTTGCAATTCAGGACTCAATCCATTAAAAAAATGCATGTGGGTTTTATGCACATAAAGCAACATTTTCTGCACAAAAATGCACACAAAAAGGTTGTTTATGTACAGAAATTGAAATTCTGGTGCACTATTTCCCCCCTGCATATTTGCCACAAAGAAAACCCACATGCATTTAGTGATGCCCCAAACTCAGACATTGTCTAGGATATTAGAGTTTTCCAACACTTGAGAAAACGTTTTCTTCTCTGCAATCTTTTCATGATCTTTTCTCCTCTTCTTTCCATCCCTGTTCATGATCACAGACATCATTTCTATTCTCAAATCCTAACAATGGACTCTAGCCTGGTACCAGCAAGGCATTCGTTTCCCAAAAGAAGCCTTGTGTATACAGAGGTCTAAACCACCTCTTGCTTTTTGGAATCTCTCCAAATGCTCCATTTCCAAGCCTAGGGAAAGTTTATACACATCCATCTCCTTCTTTCAGCCTGCTGAGTCCTCTCTTCTTCCACCAGTCCCCCCCCCCCCATCCCAACCCCAGACATTTCTGACCCTGACCTCAGAGCACAGCCATGTCTGCTGGACAGTAATTGAAAATACCAGAATTCCCTGTTGTCTCAATGGTGGCCAAGGGTAACCTGATGCTCAGGGAAAGGCCTTTGGAGTAATGAGAGTCCAGAAAACCGCCCAGCTGTTCCCTCTTTCCTCCTTTGCTCCCTATCAATTCCTAGGTTCTCCCCGGGGAAAGAAAGCTTTGGTGGGCCTCCACTCCTGCTCCCCAGACCCGACAGGAGTTACAGGGATTAATGTGATCAGAGATGGGTTCTGCTGCCTGTAGTAACCCAAGCCTGGCAGATGAACCCAGGCAACCAAGGAGCCTCCTTGGATTGCTCTAAGATGGAGAGACAGGGAGGCCTCCTTAGCAAGGATGAGATTTGCTCTCCAGACCTGGCAGCTGACAGAAAAAAGGGGGAGAAGAAAGGGGAGGGGGGGTACAAAGAATAAAATGAATTGATGTTGGCAGGGTATCAGGCTTGAAAGGGAAACTGGAGAAGGGTCTAGGTTTCATGGGTAGCATGTGGTCCGGGGTTGCCATAGACAGCATGTCAGTTGACCCCCCTCTTTTCCATCCCAAATCCATCTCCCTCCCCTTCCCAAACCCACCCACAATGAGACAAGAAGCCTGAGGGGAGGGTTTGTTAGTTTTGTGGATCAAATGTACAGCTGCGAGCCACGTGGGGAGAAGACAAGTCTCCTAGCCCACCCTAGTCCTGCTCCCCAGTCCACATTTTCCCAGGCATATTCTCATATCAGGAGATCTGTGCAATTTGGAGCTGAATTTTCCCTGGTGTTTGAGGATCAAACAGCTTTGCCCTATGAACAGTGGCAAAAGGAAGGGGAGCAAGTAGACTGTTTGAGAAGAGTCCCATGTGGTGTGATCTCTTGGCTGGAATCAAAGCAATGACATTTTCAATCCTAAAGAACTTCTGTTGTTGCTGTTGTTGTTGTTGACTTGTTTTTTGTAAGTGTCAGGAGAAGCACAAAAAGGCTTGAGAAGTTTCAGAAAGCAACTAGGTTCAAATCCATGGTTGTTGTTGTTGTTGTTGTTGTGTGTCTTCAAGTCCTTCTGGACTTACGGCAACCTTAAGGTGAACCTCTCATGGGGTTTTCTTGGCAAGATTTGTTCAGAAGGATGCTACCCTTGGCTTTCTCTGATGCAGTTTGAGGTATAATAGCAGAAGTATCCTGAAGACCCCTAATTTGGGCTGATCTTGGAAGCTGAGCAGGGTCAGGACTGATTAATACTTGGAAGAGGCAATGCCAAGGAGAGCTTATCACACAGGCTCTGGAATGGGCCTGTCGCATTACAAAAGGGGGTATGATGGGAACAGGAGATGGCATAGAACACAGTTTACCGCATGGGAGAAAGCTGCCACCGCCAGTGCCAGAAGTTCCCGTTGCATTCTGGATGTGTTCTCCAGGAGGCGATTTTCAGGAAGCGTTTGTGAAAATCACCCCCTCTGGGACTCCTCCAGAACACGATGGGAACTTCTGGCAATGGCGGCAGCGTTCTCCTGTGTGGTGAACTGCATTCTATGCTGCCTCCCATTCTCATCATGCCCCCTTTAATAATTCAACAGGCATGTATGATAAGCTTAATAGAATCTTAAGAGATGGAAGGGACCTCAAGGGCCAACCCCTGGAATATACAACTAAAGCACTCCTGCAAGACCCCTATCCAACCCTGCTGGCAGTAGACCTGCCCTTTCTGGAGGTTGAGCCTGCAAGAAGGTAGTACAGTATTCTCCAAAAGTCCCACAGGTGCTGCAACAACTGCAATAGGGCAGCCTGTCAATGGTGGCAGCAGTGATGGTGACACCAGCAGTTGAATGGTGTTACTTGCCTCTCCTTTGTTGGTGTTTTGGGGGCTTCCTCTCCCAGTATCGTGTGCTATAGGCCATATTTCAGAAAAGAGCAATAGGAAACCACCTCTGAGCATCCCTTCTTAGGAAAGCTCTATGAAACCCATGGCCCATCTCCATAAAGTGACAAGCGACTTGAAAGTGCATACAAAATGGTAAACAAGGCACGGCACCATCAGATTGCTTTGACTGATAGTAAGGTATATTTATTTGATTGAAATTCCTGAACAAGAAAACTGGCCTAAATCCCCATGAAAGTAGCTATACAACAAACAATAGCATTTCATAGTGTGTTTTTATGTCAAAGCCACAGTCAAGAGTTGGTACGCTTCTACCGACTCGAATGCTACTCACAAATATCAGATACACAGCCTTTGAAAGAGCAAAAGCACAGGAGCCTCCACCCTCCTTCATCCTGGCATATCACTCTGGACATGGGACACTCACAGCCCCTGCAGATTTCCTTGGCTGAGCTTTCTACTGCCTGGGCAGTTTCTCATAAAGCTGTGTCAGTTTTATCCTCATGAATTGTTCTGTGCATTGCACAGCTGTTTCCACAATTAGCCCTCATTTCCAAGACACCGTAAAACTTCCCTGACCTGGATCACACCGGGGCGGGCAGTAGGCGGACTGGCGAGGGTGCAAGGGAGAAAGATGTGGGGAGGAGAGCAGGGAAGTAAGAGCAGGAGTCAACCTTGTCAGTGTAATGGATGTGTCTTGTTCTGGTGTGAATCCAATCTGGATTCCCTCCACAGCAATGATGCAATGACACTCTCAGTGAGATTCACTGTTTTTTAATTTTATGAGCCACCCTGAATCCCAGGTTTGGGGAAAGGGTGGGATATAAATAAATAAATAAAACAGAATCCTGGGATTTGTAGTTTGATGAGACACCAAAGCTCACTTGACAGACCAGGCTGAATATCTCACCAAACTAAAACTCCCTGGATTGTGTCGGATAGAGTCATGGCAGTTAAATATTCATGGCATCAAACAACTTTAAGCCTTCAGTGCGGATACACCCCAAACATTCCTCTTCTTTTCTTGCAAAATGTGTGAAGACAAAAGTAATCAGGGTTAGTTGGTATCCCTTTTGCTTCTCTTCTTGGCTGCTGGTTCACTGCCTTTTCTGAATGAGCAAAAAAGGCCTGGAAAGAGAAACACTGATTTCGTAAATCTCATCTTCACCCTCTGGGAGGCAATGCATGTTTCTTGGCTCCAGAGGGATCAGCAAGCAAATGGGCAACAGCAGCTGTAGGAAATAGGAAGATGAGGTGGGCACTTTCATTGTCTGTGGTGGGAATGTTTGCTTTTAGGCTGCTTTTTCATGAAATCACAGCATTATAAGTGATCTCACGGGTCATGTAATCCAACCCGCTGCCAACGTAAGAAATCCGCAGCTAAAACATTTTATTCATCTGCTATCTCTGGCTCTCATGATACAGGGATGGGTGGAGATCTTTTAATGAATACATATAATAAGACATCCCTGCTAATTTGTCATCTGGTTTCTTTTGTTTGTTGTATTTCTCTGCCCCCCCCCATTCAGAATTTTTTGTTTTTGATGGCTTTTAAATGTAACCATACTGGGCATGTTGGAGGATCTAAATTGGTGTAGATAATGGTGGCCCTCCAGATATTGTTTGACTCCAGCTCCTAGCATTCTTCCCTAATGGCTGGGTTGGATAGAGTTGATGGGAGCTACAATGTAAAAATATTTGTGTGCTACAGTTGCCGAGTCTTGACATAAACGATCGTAAATAAATTTTATCCAAGATCCTAGAACTGCCACTGGCATAGTGTAAGGGATCTGGGAAACCCAGTGAAAATTCCCATTCAGCAATGGAACAAGCAACCTCTTAGTTTGTCAAATGTTTCATTTGGGGCTTCCAGGGAACAAAAGAGTAGACAATCAGGGACTGTTTTTCCAGATACTAGCTTTGAAATGCACTTCTTAGCATTTAGCTAAATCTGAATCATCAGATTACTAGAATGGTACATGGAAGTATTGATTTATCCATTTCTAAGTCACTGATACTGAGATGATACCAGAGATGTTTGCATCAGCTTCAGTGCCTGAATTCTTCCAACGTTGCCAGTGGCATGGCTTGTGTGCAGGGCGACCAGATGTCATAACCACAAAGGAAGACGAGGCACCACAAAATGTAGGACCTTCAAGAAAAATGTAGGCAATTACCAAACAAAAGCCAAAAACCCTCATGTAAATTCATGCTTCTTAGTCATGTTCAAAAGGGAGGACATTTTGAAATTCCTCCTGGTCAGAAGGTTGAAACATAGGACATGCCCTGGAAAAGGAGGGGGCCTGGTCACCCTGCTTGTGTGTGTTTGTGTGTGATTTCAGAAAAAAATGTGATGACATGGCAGCAACCTCCAGTTCTTGGACTAATGGATGACACAGGCTGATGGTAGCCCCTAGAAACATCTCAAGAACTTCCTTCAGACTCTCTCTCTCCCCCTCTCTTCCAATGTGATGTGCTTTCATTGAGAATCATTGACTTAGGCATTGGCCTCTTTCTCTTTACAGCTCCTTCGGCTGTGTCCATCATGCACCAAGTGAGCCGAACGGTGGACAGCATCACCCTTTCGTGGTCCCAGCCCGATCAACCCAATGGAGTTATCCTGGACTATGAGCTTCAGTATTATGAGAAGGTACCAAGAGAGTGTTTGGATGGTGGGGAATGAAGCATTATTCACTTCCCACTAAGATAGAGTGATAAAGTAGAAGGAACTGGAGAGTAACATTGGACTTCTGCAGAACTAGGGAACATCCCCCACTATGACTGCACCACTTCTGTACCCCGCCAATGTCGGAGTTTTTTTGGAAACAATATCTAAAAGAATAACTCAAAATATGTTTCATTACATCCCCTCCCCTCCCAAGAGAGAGCTTTATTTGCCTGGGAAGTGATCTGGAATTCAACTTCTGGTTTACTTTCTTATGAATTTGGGTATCTCCTGGTCCTAAAATGTAAGGAAAATTGTTTTGAATGAGAAAGAATTGGTTTTAAAAAAATAGAATCCTAGAGTGTTATAGAAATATTTATAGATTCTACATACACTAGCATTGGAGTACAACTCTGGAGACCACAGTTCGAATCCCAGCTCAGCCATAGAAACCCCCTGGGTGACCTAGGGCAAGACACACTCTCTCAGCCTCAGGGTATGCCAATGGCAAACTCCCTCTGAAGAAACATTCAAGAACCCCTCATGGTCAGGTCGCCATAAGTCAGAAATGACTTGAAGGCACAAGAGTTGGACGAGATCCCAAGGGTTATCCAGTCCAACCCTTTGCCATGCAGAAATATACAATCAAAGCACTCCCGACAGATGGCCATCCAGCCTCTGTTTGAAAACCTCCAAAGAAGGAGACTCTACCACACTCCAAGGCAGCGTTTTCCACTGTTCAACAGCTCTTACCCTCAGGAGGTTCCTCCTGATGTTTAGGTGGAATCTCTTTCCACTTGATGGATAAATAAAGAAATAAACTACATATGTGTCCAAGGATGAAGTGTAACTCTGTTCCTAGTAATTTTAACCCGGAGAGCGAAGCTGGAGCAAATTTATTCAGATGCAGAAATCTTGGATGGACAGAATGGATGATGATGGGAGGAAGGAATGGTGGGTCGCTCTCACTCTTTCTCACTTGCTTTCTCCAGATGGGAGAAACAGAAATGGAGAAAGTGCAGTGTGCCGAGGGGGAAGCTAATGAAGTTTCTGCAGCAAAATCAAGCTGTGGGTTTTCTCTCAACCGCCCTCCATGGATGGTGTAAAGGGCTAATCCTTTGCTCCCTCCAGTTGACCTATTTTTAATTCCCTACAGGCCAGCGGAAGCTGGGTGGAAGGGAACCCACCATTTGTGCTGATAAATAGGTCCTGACCTATATTGCATGAACCGGAGCCCTGGCTCTGCCCTCTTTTGCCTCCTTTCCAGAGTAAATCAAGAGCTAGTAGAAAGCATGGCTGGGGAAAATTAATCTGCCTGGTCTCCTGGACACTTTCTCATTCAACAAAATATGAAGATCAATGCAATACTAATACTAATAATAATATGCTTGAGAGGACATTTCTTTAAAGCTGAAAGTCCCACATATTCCAACATTTCAGAGATAAAAACAGGGATGCATGTACGTCCGAGCAACATGGGAGTGTGACCAAGATGGCAAACAGTTATTAATGAGGAAGACAATGCAAACTAGGAAAAGTTGGAACAGTTTGCTTTTGCCGGAGCCTCCTGGAAAGGGCAAGAATCTGCCTTCTCCTCTTTTCTCCCACCTGCTGAGTTAACTGGATGAAAACTATTTTTTGCATTGAGAAATCACTAAAGTAAGCTGGAATGGGAGAAGAACAAAAATATTGTATAAGTCACTAAACAAGGTGGAATGACAGAGGATTAAGCAGGTGTCAAAGCATGACAGTTGGAGTATGTGAAATCCCAGAATCCCCCAGCCAATATTCATCGTTGTTTTAGTCTCCTAAAAGATGTTGGTTCCCCATGATGCTTCTGACTAGGAGAAAATGCATCTTTACTGACTACCAGGAGGGTGCAGGGCTCATGGGTAATAATAATAATAATAATATAATTTATTTTTATCCTGCCTCTCCAATACGATTGAGGCAGCTATATTGGCATGTGCATGAAGCAGAGTTGGCTGTGCCTGACCTAGTAGATGTCTTCAGAGAGTTTCCAGTGCCTGGACACTTTCCATCTCTTTTCCTGACAGGATCTGACTGAATTCAATGCCACTGCTGTGAAGAGTCTCACCAACACTGTGACAGTGCAGGGCCTCACAGCGGGCACTATTTACGTCTTCCAAGTGCGAGCACGCACGGTGGCAGGCTATGGACGCTTCAGTGGCAAAATGTACTTCCAGACCATGACTGAAGGTGAGAAGAACATGGACCACTTGGATTTGGTCTAAATACGAATGGAGGATCTGAAGACAACAGTGCATATGTTGGTAACCTCAAGGCTGGACTTCTGCAATGTGTTGTGGAGTGAGCTACAGTACTTCTGTTCCAAGTTTGGAAACTTCAGTTAGTTCAGCACATGGCAGCCAGATTGGTTCATGGTACATCTAGGAGTGGTCATATCACACCAATATTAAAATAACTCCACTGGCTGGCAATTAGTTTCTGGGCAATTGCAATAACTCTTTACATTTCTATACCACTTATCAGTGGGTCACACAGTGTGTGTGTGTATATATATATATATATATATATACACACACATACATACACACACAACTCTCTTCCATGCCAGCATTCTCTGAAGCTGCTAGCCACAGATGCTGGCGAAACTTTAGGAATAAACTCTTCTAGAACATGGCCACATAGTCCGAAAAACCCACAAAAAAACCTATGAACTCAGCACTCTTTAAGCAATTTACAATCTGTAAGCCAATTGCCTCCAATAAACTGGGTCCTTATTTCACCAACCTATGAAAGGATGCAAGGCTGAGTCAACCTTGGAGCCCCTGGGATCAAACTCCCAACCTTGTGGCTGAAGTACTGACATTTAACCACTGTGCCACCAGGGCTCCTTTACAAATTACAAAGTATTGGTTATTACCTTGAAATCATTACATGATTTGGGGTCCAGGTTATCTGCAGGATCACTTTCTCCCATATAATCCACCCCATCTACTCAGGTCCTCTGAGAGAGATCTACTTCAGTCTGCCCAAACTAAACTGTTACTCAGAGGAGATATTCATCAGCCACCCTCAGATTGTGGAATGACCTGCCGGAAGAGATTTGTCAGCTGGAGACACTGTCTGCCTTTAAAACATTAGTAAAGACTACTCTCTTCCTGCCCTACAGGTCGATCCAGATTATTTTTAAATTAGGAATTTTAAATAATGTATTGATTAATTGTGATACCTATTGATTTTATTTGCTTTTTCAACTGATGCACGTTGCAGAAGTCGAGCCTTGAGGTTACCAGGATGGGCACTAATGTTATTTGCTGTCCCCTGCCTTGATCCATAAATAGAGGAGAGTAAGAAATTGTTACTTTGGGGGATTGAATGACCGTTTCACAGGTGTTGCCTAAGACCATCAGAAAACACATATTTCCGATGGTCTTAGGAACCAAGACACCACAATTTTATGGTTGGGGTCTCCACAACATGGGGGATTGTATTAAAAGATCATGACATTAGGAAGGATGAGAACCACTGCTCTAGGAAGTTCACCACAACTCTGTGGTCAACATCTGCCAGAAGCTGATTGTATCATTGCACTGGAAGACTGAGACAATTATTTTCTCTAAGAATTTCTAGGTTCTCCAGTGCAAATCTGGTGAATGTTTACCACTGAGTCATGCTGGAGGACCTAGAGATTCCTAGAGAAACATATTAATCAAATCTGTGAATATTCAAGTTTTCAAAAGTCAATGCCGCAAATATGGAGGGATGACTGTATTTTGCTCCTGCCTATCAGCCGTCCCTTGGCCTGGCCAAGGTGTTAAACAATCTTACTCTTTTGCATGCCCTTCCAGCCGAGTATCAGACCAGCATCCAGGAGAAGCTTCCCCTCATCATTGGCTCCTCGGCGGCAGGGCTAGTCTTCCTCATTGCCTTGGTGGTCATTGTCCTTGTATGCAACAGGTAAGAAGGCTACCTTGCTGCCCCTGGGTGAAGGGGCCTGAGGATTAGGAGTTGGGGAGATGGAAAGTAGTGGTTCAAGATAAGACAACACAGGAGAAGAGGGTCCCACAGGCCACAAGAAGAAGGAAAAGGACCAACCTGTAATTGAAAAGCATATGAGAAGTCACAAATAGAATCAAACCAATACTGAACTCACAATTAATATTTGAATCAAAGAGATATAATAAAAAAAATATAGAGATAATTGGCAAGTAGTCAAGAAGTATGTAAGAGGTAAGAAGGCTACCTTGCTGCCCCTGGGTTGCAAAAGTAATGCAAATGCAAGCAAAGAAATACTTAAATGTGGTATCTTCACATCCAGAAAACATATCCATGTTTTGCCTGATGAAGAAGCCAGTGGAGCTTCAAAAAGCTTGCAACATACATTTTATGCATTTTGGTTGGCTCAATAAAGCTATCCCTTTTGGGGGTTATTTTGGATGTTATTATACTTTACGTTATAGCCAACATGGCTATCCCTGGATATGTTACCTTGCCAAGCTGTTCACTTCTCATCTTCCTGTGGGTCTAAAGTGGGAGTAAAAAAATTCAGGAGTTGGGTACCCCTCCCCTCCCCCCCCCCCATTCAGTAACATAACGTCCAACGTTTCATCAATGAAAGCTGGGACACATATGGCCAAGCAGCATCAGCACATGGTCAAGATAACCAAAGTCATTAACGAGGAACAATATACAAGCCAAGAGACGCTGAAGCAGTTTACTTTTACCTGAGCCTACTGGGAAGAAAAAGATTCATCCCTCCTCTACTCTTTTCTCTGCTGAGTTAACTGAATGCAAACTACTTGTGCACATTGAACTCAGTTTGCAGGAACTGAATTAAGCAGTGGATGAATGGGGAAAGTGAGAGAAGGAGAAAGGAACTGAGATATTTTTAAAGCAGCAGAGAAAGTAGGGCAACAGAGGATTAATTGGGAGAGCCGCTGCTGAATTGGGAAGTTTGGAAGGTATGCAGGGATACCTGGAAAAGTGTGGTGCTGATAAACACACCATGTGGACAGGCAGCTTATCGCACGGGACAACAGGAATGCAAGTGGGATGGGACGGGACGAAACGGGGCATGATGAGAACGGAACGGGGAAAGGACACATTTTACCACTGGAAGTCCCTGTTCCGTTCCCCATCAGTGCCAGTGAGGCCGATTTTCAGGAACTTTTTCTGAACAGTTCCTGAAAATCAGCCTCTGGGGGACCTATTTAGAATGAAATGGGGACTTCCGGTGGCATCGGCACCTTTTCTTTGTTCTGTTCTCATCACTCTCCCTTTCGTCCCATGCCATTTGTGTTCCTGTTGCCCTGTTTGATAAGCTCCTAAGTCATGTCCAACTTATGGTGACCCTAAGGAGAACTGTTCATGGTGCATACTGCATATGCTCAAGATACAGGCTTTGACACATGACATGACATTCCATACTATGATGCATGAAATGGATGGCACATAAAGCCAATATGGAACCTGCATTGTATTCTGAGAAATGTGAATGTGCACATGCACACACCCTTATGATGAACAGGGAGAAGGACCTGATGGGGCAAATGGGAGATGGTCTCTGAAAGATAGGAGGGGATGGGAAAGTATGCTGGTGTTTCTGGCTGCTTGCTGAAGCCCAGCCTTGCACCCCTGCTTTGCTAGTCCATCTGCCTCCCGCTCAGCACGATGCTCTCCTTCCAGAAGACGAGGATTTGAGCGCACAGACTCCGAGTACACCGACAAGCTCCAGCATTACACCAGCGGACACAGTATGTACTATTCCAGCGGGTATGGAGACCTCATGGGGGAGAGGGATGGGCAAGCATTGTTGTTCCTGATCTCTTGCTCCTTTGATGTTGAACCATTTGAGATTATCACACTTCAAGAACCATCCCCCAATTATCCCATTGCCATTCTACATTTATCCCATTGCCAATAATGGGATATTCATTGCCAATAATGGGATAATTGTGGGATGGTTCTGGAATTGACCCTAGTGTGATAATCCCATTTGCTTCCCACATTCCCTTAGAACCTGAAGTCATCTGGACAAACAAATAGAAAAGGAAGTAGATTTCAGCTGCAGCTGTACTGCAAAATTAATGCATTTTGACACTGCTTTAACCGCCATGGTTCCATGCTATGGAATCCTATAGCTTTGTGAGATATTCCACCTTCTCTCTCTTTTTCTTTTCTTTTTTTTTTTTACGTCCATAGGCTTTACAAAGGAGAGAAAACAACAATCCAAAATAGAAATAAAAGTCTGCCTATGGCGCACCATCTAAAACCACACACAAGATTATAAAATTAATAAAATGTTACTATAACAAAGTTAAAACAATATTATAAAAGTGTAAATTAATACAAATAATATGGTCATAAAATCAGCTCTCACAGAGAGCTATGGTGCCACAACTACAGATCCCAGGATTCTATAGAAAGGAGCCATGGCAGTTAAAGCATGGTCAAACTGCATTACTTCTGCAGTGTGGAAGCATGGAAAAGTTCATTCTTTAGGACCACAACTACCATATTCCTTTGACTAGGGATTCTGGGAATTGGAATCTAAAAAGTAATTTTTCCATTCTAAAGATCTCAATGGTAACACCCAGTTGTCTAACCAGAAAGTGTCTTCTCACAAAACTCTCCCAGAATTGTACTCCTGGAATCAAGAAAGTGTAAGGTAACCAGGGGCCCATTCACACTACAGCTGTGTTATTCCACTTTAATAATAATGTTTTATTTATACCCCGCTCTTCAGCCAAGACTATCAGAGCGGCTTACAAATTGTTAACAAACAGCTTCATTTACAATTGTAAGCTATTTGCCCCCAACAATCTGGATACTCATTTTAGCGACCTCGGAAGGATGCAAGCTTCAGCCCTTTGCTGGTCTTGAACTCGCCACCTTCTGGTTTTGAGTGAGTGGCTGCAGTACAGGCATTTGACCACTGCGCCACCAGGGCTGATAATTGCCATGGTTCAATCCTATGGAATCATGGGAACAGTCTCCCCGAACTTCACATCCCAGAAGTCCATAGGATGAAATCATGGCATCAAAAAGGGAATAACAGAGCTATACTCCTGTAGTGTGAATGGGTTCCAGTAGTGTTTTGTATGTGCATATAAAAAGCCCCAAAGCTACATTAAGTCTCAGGGTTCGGAACCAGTTTTTTCCCCAGCTCACATTTCTTTAATTCTAATTTTATGTGTTCTGCACTAGGCTCTAGTTGGTGGATTTAGGGCTTGCAGTAGAATACAGAGTAGATCCTGTAAACCAGTCTTTACTACAGCTCTCCACATCAATTTGTCTCATTGGCTGTTTGCATAAAATTATCTCCCTTCCCCTAGTTTGAGTCAAATAAACACCAAGTAGTGTCTCCCATATCAGTGGGATGATAAATCCGCTCTTGGTTTTATTCCAAATTTCAAGGGGGATGCCTAGATTGGATGCATAGTCCATCACTTTGGATAGCTTCATTATAGTGCAAACAAGAACCCAAAGTGGATTGACCTCCTCACTGACATGGGTGCCTCCAGCTACCATTAAGTGAAAGGTCGAGTGAATCCCATTTTGGGAGAAAGGCAGGAGATAAATCACAGAATCATAGAAACCTAGAATCATAGAGTTGGAAGAGACCACAAGGGCCATCCAGTCCAACCCACCTGCCATGCAGGAACTCTTGATCAAAGCATACCTCTGCTTAAAGACCTCCAAGGAAGGATACTCCACCACCCTCAGAAATCCAATAAAATAAAATAAAAGTTCCAGAAAAGTAAGCTTGGATCAGAAGGAGCCATAGATGGATGCTTAGTGAATCTAGGCAAAGAGTCAAGATCCCAAGAAACAGGTCCTTCATCCAAGACCATCTTCTGAACTTGAGGACCAAGCTCTGAGGCCATGCCTTTTATATGATCTACTGGGCTGGGATTGGTCCATAGAGGTCAGCTGAAGGAATGATTGAAGACCAAGCTCTGAGGCCATGCCTTTTATATAGGGGCTTTTTAGACCGCCCAAAAGGGGCGGTCCATACTCGCCCCTTCTGGCGGCGAGATGAGGCCTAGGCTGCCGCATGGGCAGCCCCGAGGCCTCATCTCGCCGCTTTTGGAGGCCACGGGGAACCGGCAAACTGCTGGTTCCCCGTGGCCCCCAAGCGGGGTGCAGCAGGAGCTCTGGGCGCCTGCTGCACCCCGCTTCCCTCGGCAGGGCTGAAGGGGGGAAGGGGCCGCCGGCGCGGCCCCTTTCTCCCTGGGTCTTTGCCGCGGCCATTTAAAGGCCGCGGAAAAGACCCGCTGCAAAAAAAGAGCTCCGTGATGGAGCTCTTTTTTTGCGGCGTGGGAAGGGCATGATTGGCACCCTCCCGCACCGCAAAAGCGTCATAACGTGCGCAGCGTGTCAAAATGCTGCACACGTGACGACGCCTTTGCGGCGCCTCCGTATGGACGCCGCCATCTTTAAATGGCAGCGTCCACACGCTTTAGGGTTAGGGAGGGTGTAAACGCTACGCCCTCCCTAACCCTAAAGACGCCCTTTACAGCCCTATTCACGCCTCTTTATGCCCATCTAAAATGGGCCATAGTCTACTTAGCTGGGATTGTCTCATAGTTCATTGACAGTATGTTCAGGTAGGCTGATTCTGGAGCTTAAAAACCATCCTCGAAGCTTAGAGATAAGAATGAACCAAACTTGTTGTTGAATCTGAGTGTTGATGGTGCCAGAGAGAAATCATGGCTTGCTTGGACCTTCCAGGACCTGTGAGAATGCACCCACTTCTAATAGAGCCTATCCCTTGTCTTTGGAGAATGTTTAATTAGAAAAGAAGATTGTTACACCCCAAAGAGGTAGAAGCCCTTTCTCGAATGACTCCTTGCTGTTTTGTGCCTTCGAGCCATTTCTGACTTATGCTGACCATAAGGCATATCAGGGGGTTTACTTGGCAAGAGTTGACCAGAGGAGGTTTCTCATTGCCATCCTCTGAGTCTGAGAGAGTGTGACTTTCCCAAGGTCACCCATTGGCCTTCATGGATGAGTGGAGAATTAAACCCTGGTCTCCAGAGTTGTAGTCCAACAACTCAAACCACTGTGCCACACTGTCCCCCCCCCCCCACGTGCCCAAGGTGATTTCCATGGGTGATCAGGGATTTGTGGGGGGAAAAAATCATGAAGGTAGTTGTGAGACCAAAAATCTATTTTGTGCAAAAAACCACAATTTTCCCCAGTTCGATTGTGTTTAAAAAACCCATTGCCCCATTGCAAAATTTTCACAAAAAGTATTGAAATGTGAAAAAAATAATCTCGGCATTTGACAATCTTTTTGTTGAGGGCAATAAAAGCTTGTGTGCATAATTTCCCTCTCTGTTCACGGTTTTTTTTTGTTAAGGGGGGAATTTATAGGCCAAAAACTAATCTATTAATGTATTTATTTATGAGTGAAGATGCTGCCTAAGACAGTGTTGGAGTCTCCTTCTTTGGAGGTGTTCAAACAGAGGCTAGAGGTCCATCTGTCGAGAAGTGCTTTGATTGTGTCCTGGGATCCCATCTATGATTCTGTTATTCTATTTGGAGAAATGTGGAGGTGCCAATGTGGTGAGTAAGTGTAATGAATAATGCCAATCTACCTTTTCCCGTCTCTGAGCAGTGACACCTGGCATGAAGATTTACATTGACCCTTTCACCTACGAGGACCCCAATGAAGCCGTCAGGGAATTTGCAAAGGAGATTGACATCTCGTGTGTCAAAATTGAGCAGGTGATTGGTGCAGGTAAGTCTTGCTATCTCACTGCTGTGGTCCACCCTGCCACCAAGATAAAGTGGAGTCTACTAGTCTGTCGATGCAAATGTATGGATGAGACAAACCAGGCAGGTCAAATCGAGGTGCCCATGGTCAGTCACATGGCTGGGCACCTCATTTTGACCTCAGAGCAAGTGACTCTCAGTAGTGGCACCTGTGCATTTTAAACAACTGGAAGATCTGGAGCAAACAGAATATTGTGAAGTTGAAGGCTTTCACAGCTGGCATCCATAGGCTTTTTGGGGGGTGGGGGGTGGAGGGGGGAGGTCAGGCTATGTGGCCTTGTTCTAGAAGAGTTTATTCCTGACATTTCTCTGGCATCTGTGGCTGGCATCTTCAGAGAAAACAGAATATTTTTAATCTGCAAAGTGGGTATAGCTGGTTTCATGAAGCAGAGGCTGATGTTGTCCAGTCCGTTTAGATCAAAGTGAGAGTTTGGGATATGCAACGTCCAAACTTCTCACCAAGAGGATGGGTGGTGGTGGTTTATTTTTCTCTTACAAACGGAGCCCAAATCATTCTGTCTCTCTCTCGTTTTTTGTTTTGTTTTGTTTTTTGTTTGTTTGGTTTTTTGTTTTTTTTTTTGCTGCCCCCCGTAATATGATTCCTTAGCTCCTGAGCAGCTCCCACTTTTTTTTTTGTTCTAGAATCATGGCATTTTGCTGGAAAGTGGCAGTCATCACATGAATTAGCAGCCACCCTTGTGAACCTCTGTCCTACCTGCCCCAGAATGTCCTGAAAGAAAGTTAAATCTAAGGCATCTTCAGGACCGAAAGGATTGCAAGTGACAGCAAAGAGAACTGTCCATGAATTGCACACTCACCCATGAAAATCATGCTTCCCTGCAGATGATTTTTTTGGACTGTGATAATTTTTGATGGCTTGTGAATGGCTTGTGAGTTTGGCCTGATCTTTGTTTTCCACATTGTCTTCTCCACTGCAGGGGAGTTTGGCGAGGTATGTAGCGGCCACCTGAAGCTTCCAGGCAAGAGAGAGAGCTTTGTGGCCATCAAGACACTGAAGTCAGGCTATACGGAGAAGCAGCGGCGGGACTTCCTGAGCGAAGCCAGCATCATGGGCCAGTTTGACCACCCCAACGTCATCCACCTGGAAGGAGTTGTCACCAAGAGCACACCGGTCATGATTGTGACTGAATTCATGGAGAATGGTTCCCTGGACTCGTTCCTGCGGGTAGGCCACCAAAAAGCGGGCAGGGAAGGGGGTTAATATGAGTGATAAATGGTTCACACTTGCAGCTTCCTTTGCTCTGAGTAGCTCTCTCTGAGATGTGCAAAGCAGCTCACACATTTTTTTATATATTGTACAAATTTCATGCATTGGTGACTTCCATCAGATTTAACTTTGGGTTCAGTATGTGGAGCTGCCGAAGGATGATGAGCTATCAGAACTCTCCTTGGAAGTAAAATGTCCTCTGACCCCATGCACCAGTCACAAGGTCCTCCTGGACAGAAAGGGATATAAAAAGCTTCCTGGTTGGAGTGAGACCCAGATTTGTTTCAGATTTACTCCTGTGTCCCTCATCTCTGATTCTTCCACCATGGCCCTTTAGTTGGCCCCTTAGCTTTGGGTCCTTCAAATCACAGATCCCATCTGAGCTCAGAATAATAATAAAATAATAATAATAATAATAATAATAATAATAATAGATTTATTTCTAGCCCGCCCAATCACGAGGAATCCAGGTGGGTTACAACAATAACATACACTGAAGTTACAGTAAAATCAAACCCTAAACCTCCCCTGCCCCCATTCCCAATACTAAAATAGAATTAAACTCTAATAGTATAAAAACATTAAAAACATTACATAGAGACAGAGGACTCTTTCATACAAGGCTAAATTGGTCAATTCGAATGCAATCATGGGTTTTACGTTATTGCGAATTAACTCTTCGCATGCAAATTCGGGCAAGAGGGAAGCCAATTCGAATGCAATCATGGGTTTTACGTTATTGCGAATTAAAGCTTCGCATGCAAATTCGGGCAGGAGGGGGTTATTTTCGGGTAATGGGAAGTAATTCCGAACGGAGCAGGGGTTCATGTAAATTCGCTAAACAAGCGAATTTACATAAATCCGCATTGGCTCCATTCGAAGTTGGGAGAAATTCCTCCCCGTTTGAAAGAGTCCAGAGAAGCAAGCGGGGAAGGATAGGCGGATACGGGGGCAGACATCTCAATATCTGGGGAGGGAAGCTAGGTTGGAAAGGCTTGCCGGAAGAGATCTGTCTTGAGTGCTTTCTTAAAAGCTGTCAGAGTGGAAATATGACGGATCTCCTCCAGCAGGTCGTTCCATAATTTTGGAGCAGTAGTAGAATTAGCATGTGTTTGTACATACAGTAAAAGAAAACAGATTATCGCCTTGTCTGCATGCACCAGGATACTCAAAGGGCAGCCTGGAGTATTCCAGTCCCACAGCTGCACTGATCTCCACCTGTTACCTGGCTCTCTGTTCCTGTGCCATCGTGGCTGTCTACACTGGCATCCCACTGAGTTATCTGCTGCCACCTTGGTTCACTTGCTTCTAGGGTCAGAACAAGGAACCCATGGCGGTGGAATATGTTCCAGGTGGATCAGTGGGGTGGTTGTGTAGACAGCCACTGCAGCATAGGAATGGAGGGCTCTGGATCTTCCTGGAAGATCCAGCGTGACATGTAAGTTTTTAAAATGTGGTTTAAGGCTGTTATACCCTGGTTCCCACGTGGTATGCACTGGACATTGTCCACACTGCTTTCACCAGAACGAGGGTTTGATACATTTTTCATTCAAATAGGATGATGCCAAAACAGGGAGTGGGGGCGGGGTTGGCTTTTTGACCCATTCAGATAAGATCTACGGTTAACTTAAGAACTTAAAAACAAAGTAAGACTCCACACTTGTTTGGTCCTGTTGTCAAAAGGAGCTTCTTTTGTTGGAGTAGAAAACCTTGGGTTCAAGATGTGGCCTTGCTTTGTGGCTGTTAGGCCAATCTCTGATCTCCATAGAGGTCAGTCTTTGTCTTTGAGTTCTTGTGGCAGTATCATGTCTTCCAGCCTCAGTAGTGGCTGGAAGGGGGTTCCAGCCACTACTTCTTGTCTTCCAGCCTCAGTAGTGGCTGGAAGTGCATGGCAGGGGGTTGGACTGGATGGTCCTTGTGGTCTCTTCCAACTCTATGATTCTATGATTCTATGTAGTTTCCTTTCCTTTCCATGAAAATGATATTTTGTAACTATGTACAGACACTGCAGTAGGCATTCTGTTATCAGGCAGCCTTCACGTCAGCCATTTTATGAAAAATTCCAAAGGTGCCAGCAGGTCCCCAAAATTTAGAGATCCCTGGCCTAGGGAATTGAATGTATGGTGTGTATGTCCTTCCTTGAAAGCACTGTGTGACTCTTTTTTTCACGAATCCTAGCCATTCACAGTGATCTTTCATTTCTCTCCTTAGCAAAATGATGGGCAGTTTACCGTGATCCAGCTAGTGGGCATGCTGCGAGGCATTGCCGCTGGCATGAAGTACCTTGCTGATATGAACTATGTTCACCGCGATCTGGCTGCACGTAACATCCTTGTCAACAGCAATTTGGTGTGTAAGGTCTCCGACTTTGGTCTCTCCCGCTTTCTGGAGGATGACACCTCTGACCCAACTTACACCAGTGCCCTGGTAAGAGGCTGCCAGGAAGGCATGGGGAATAAATACTGGCAGTCCAATAGTTTTAGGGTCTCCAAGGGGTTGCTGGCCATGTCAAGAGCAGCAGAAGCAACACAGGGACTCATCTGGAATATTGTGTCCAGTTCTTGTCACCACAATTTGAAAAGCTGGAGCATGTTTGTAACTTTTGTTTTTAAATGTTGTACATTTTTCTTGAATTTTCTGACATTTTGTGGTGCCTTGTCCTTCTTTGTGGTTGTGACATCTAGTCATCTTACTTGAAGATGTTTTCTTCAAGAGAGCTAGATCACAGGGATCGAGGAGCACTTTATCTAGGTCACCCTTCTCCAAGTATCTGTCTTCCTTTTTCCTTCTTTCCTTCTTTCCTTCTTTCCTTCCTTCCTTCCTTCCTTCCTTTCTTGGCAGATAACTGACATCCTCCTAAGATGCAAGTGATGCATCCAAATGCACTTGGTTTCTTAATACAGACTCTTCACAACAACATTAACTATTTATAATACTTTCTCCATGATAAGCAATGAATGCACTGATGCATGGTTGATGCTGCCAGTAAAGCCCCCAATGTCAGCATGGGGTTGTTTTCCCCCTCTGGTTACTCTTATGTTTTGTGGCAAATATGAGGAGGATAAGAGGTGGGTCAGTGCAGTGTCACCCAGCAACCTAGCTGGGCCTGGTCTCTTATGAACATAAGACTATTAAAAATGTCCTGCCCAATGGCACCACCACCACCATGGGTCGCATTGCTTTTAGGTCAGAATAAAGAGTCCAGCTTTGATCTCTGACTTCAGAGAGAGTGACACATGGCAGCAGCATCTGCTTTGGGTGGCACACTGAAGTACATTTAAAACAGATACCCAGAGTTGGAGTGGTGGACTCTGGATGTTCTAGGAAGATCCGGACCAAAAGGTGAAGGTTTTTATTCCAATTTAAGAGGGGTATAACCCAGATTTGGTGCCCAACAGGCTGGTCTACACCTGTATTGTTCATGCCAGGATTGGGGATTGTGCCCTGTGCCATCCTGCTTCTGTGCTGAGACAATGAGGGGAAGCCATTTTATGTGGCCACGTTGACAGCCCATGAAAGGTCCAGGAGCCAGCTCCAGTTTTCAATCTGGAAAAGCTAATTGTAAATCTGGATTTACAGACTGTAAATGTGCTGATCTAACTGAAGTTTCCAAACTTGGGGCAGAAGTAGCCCAGTGCTGCACATTGCAGAAGTCCAGCCTTGAGGTTACCAGCATATGTGCTGCCATCTTCAGATCCTATATGTAGACTGTAAATCCAGGACCTTCCTGTGGCCATTCAAAATGGCTGAACACCTCCCTGTCAATGTAGGAGGTAGGGGGGTTGTGGCCACCCACCACACACCCCAGCACACGTCAAGATTTGTGGCCAGCATACAGGGGGCATGGCTGGCAAGCATGACCATGGGAAATGGTAGAATCAGTCTACACAGCTCCGTGAGCTCTTCATGTTTTCTCTTTCTATCGGTGTATTTATCTCCTACCTTTCCCCCCAAACTTGGTCTCAAGGCAAGATACACAAGAAGAGATTCCATGAAAGGCGCACAACAAAAACAGATGCAATTTAAAAATAAATCTGAATGCCTTCAAATATGGAAGTTTGCTAGGATAGTAACTCATGTTAACCTTGGGTTCTTTGGATGGCAGTGGAGGCATTGTCCTACCTTTCACTACAGACAAGGCTAGAAACAGCTCATTTGGCTGCTGACCGTCCTTCCTGCCTGTTTCTGTCTCCTGTTTTCTACAGGGTGGAAAGATCCCGATCCGTTGGACAGCCCCTGAAGCCATCCAGTATCGGAAGTTCACTTCTGCCAGTGATGTGTGGAGCTATGGTATAGTCATGTGGGAGGTCATGTCCTATGGGGAGCGACCATACTGGGACATGACCAATCAAGATGTAAGTCATGGCCAGGCTTGTGGCTTTAGGGCAAGTATTTCTGAGCATGTCTCTAACCAGATTCAAAATTAAGCTAAAGACTATATTGTTTAGGGAAGCGTTCCTAGGATTATGCCATCTTCCCCAGGATGCCTCCTTTTAACTATGTATTAAGAAGCCGTGCCCTCCCTCCAGTCCATCTGCCTTGGTCCTGGCCCCAGAGGGAGAGAAGAACCACCGGACCTCATCCCTTTCCCACCACCTTTCCCTTCTCTTTTTGCGTTGTCTCTTTTAGATTGTAAGCCTGAGGGCAGGGAACCATCTAAATATAAGATTTACAGCGCTATATATATAGTAGTAGTAGTAGTAGTAGTAGTAATAATAATAATAATAATAATGTCACTACACTGTCTTCAGTTAGTGTATTTCAGCATAAAAAGACATAAAGTTATACAGGGACAGCTTTGGGACTGCATCGGATGAAGTGGACTGTGTCCATGAAAGCTCATGCTCAAAACATAGAAGCATAGGGTTCCCATAAAAGTAGAAAAGGACACAATTTAACTTTTTTTAACCTGAGAGAACACCTCTCTAGGAATCTCTAGGTCCTCCATAAGAACTTTGTGGTCAAAATCTGAATGAAGTTGATGATAGAATTGTGCTGGAGGATCTACAAATGCCTGGAGAAATGTTCTCTCTAGGACTCTCAAGGTCCTCCAGCACGACTCCTGGCAGACATTGACCAACATAACACAAAACACAACCAGTGTGGAATGTTAGTGATGGCTTCTAAATTCATTAAATAAAGAAAGAAAGGTATAAAATGGAGCAGAGATAGTGATCAGAAGAAAGATGACCAGCCACAGAAGGAGAGGACACTAGACAGGAGATAACTGTTACACTTGTCCCTCCATATTTGCTAGGGTTAGGGGCACAAGACCCCTGTGAATATGGAAAAACCTTAAATAACAAAAACACCATGTTTTTACCTGAGAGGACA
The DNA here is from genome assembly GCA_034509955.1 of Urosaurus nigricauda. Taxonomy (NCBI): domain Eukaryota; kingdom Metazoa; phylum Chordata; class Lepidosauria; order Squamata; family Phrynosomatidae; genus Urosaurus; species Urosaurus nigricauda. The sequence continues at coordinate 1,908,077 of JAOEGL010000008.1, read as the reverse complement.
CCTCTGTAGAAATCTCTTAAGTTCTCAAGTGCAACTCTGTGGTCAACATCTGCCAGATATTGACCAAAGAATTGTGCTGGAGGAGCTAGAAATGCCTAGTAGAGTATTCTCTCTAGGAATCTCTAGGTCCTTCAGTGCAGTTTTTAGTTAAAGTTGACCATAGAGTTGCACTGGAGAACCTAGATATTTCTAGAGAGAACATATTAATCAAATCTGTGAATAATCAAATCCGCAAATATCAAACCGCAAATATGGAGGGATGAGGGTATTATTATTATTATTATTATTATTATTATTATTGCTACTACTATCACTACTACTACTACTATATTTATTTACCATATATACTCGACTATAAATTGACCTCGTGTATAAATCGAGGGCAAGTTTTGGGGCCAGAATTATGGATTTTGCTATGACCTGTGGATAAGTCGAGGGTAAAATTTAGGGGCATATAGCAAAGGATTTAAAGGATGAAGTAAAGCAAAACAATGTCAAAGAACTTACAAAAATCCAGCAGACATAACCCTTTGTGTTCACTTTTAAGGCTGGATATAGGAGAGACAAGAGGGGTTCAGTGCTTCCAGGACAGATTAAACTCTTGCTTTTCACCAGGAGGTGGTTCATTCTTTTAAACAAGAGGTAAAGTACAGTACTTACATTGACCCGTGGATAAGTTGACTCAGGTTTTTTGGGTTAATTTTTTTACCTAAATTTCTAGACTTATACATGAGTATATACAGTATATCCTGCTTTTGCCCCCAAATTGGGACACAAAGCAGCTTACAAATTAAAAACAAACAAACAATACAATTAAACACATGCAAAAGTGGGCATTAAAATAGAATTAAAGCTGATCACAAAGCAGGAAAAACAAGCAGATTGGACATCTTTACACCTGCCGTCTCCCATCCCAATATCCAGTGCGGCTTAGGCTGGACTCACCCGCAGCCCTAATTTCTTCCTTTGTGTGAAGCTGTTAATGAACTGTGTTAACCGGCTGAATCCTCCAATATAACCAAACACTACTTGCACACCCAGGAGCTTACCAACTAACAACTGGCCTGCCTGCTTCTCCTTAGCTGGAATTGCCGATTATGCACCTACAAGAACACATACAGCTAATCTCTGCCCTCTCTGCTGCAATGGCCTGGGGAAGTCCTTCCCTTTGCTGCCAGCACAAATGTTCGGTCAAGGATGTGAATGGCTCTCTCCTCTACTGATGTTCACAGCTGGGGCCACAAAAGCTAATCGGCAATGAACATGTCCCACTTGCCAGAAAGAGCATGGCCAATGAGGCAGAAACAGCTTTCGATGTGGAATGCTCTAGGGCAGGAGGAGGATGGGAAGCAGGAGGAGGGCAAAGGCTTGAAACTGTTGCTGGTTGCAGCAACAGTTGATCTCCAGATAGGGACTGAGCTTAGGAATGGCACAGGTAATGGTAACAGTCCATGGTCTGAGCCTCAGTCTCTCCTTCCACTTTACTGCTGTACTGTATATACTCGACGGTATACAGTAGACTATAAGTCTGGGTAGATTTATAGAAGGGTCAATGCACCAGTAGTGCTTACAAATGTCCTAAAGCAAGCAAGCCTGATGCACCAATCTCCATTTAACACCAGTTCCTTCCCCCTCCAGTCCATTTTGCAAGCCTTTGCTTCCTATGGAAAAAATGCCCCATTTAAATCCAATTGCTTCTCTCTTTGCTCCGTTTTGCAAGCCCTGGCTTCCTATGGGGAAAATTCCCCATTTAAATCCACTTGCTTCCTTTCTCAATCCAATGTTAAAACCTGTCTTCCAGCACCTTTTGGAGACGTCCAGAGAAGGAGAAGGAGGAAGTGGTATTTCCCTCTTTCCATCCTTCCATATAGCCCCCTAAGTTTTTCCCTCAACTTATCATGTGTCATAGCAAAATCCAGGATTTTGACCCCTGAAACCTTCCCTTGACTTATACATGAGGTCAACTTGTACATGAGTATATACAGTATTTTTTTGCAGAGATCGGGATGGTGCTTTGATGAATTTGGGAAGCTGGAGCAGAATATGCAGTGAGCTCACTACATGTGCTACTTGTCGCTTTTGAGGATTTGATTATTCACAGATTTGATTATGGAATTTGATCATGGAATTTGATTATGGAAATTACGGTGCTATTAATGCAGGCTAAAATATTATTTGCCTGCTTTGCTGAAGCATCACACTGTTGGATCATGTTCAACTTATGAGCAACATTAATCCCAAGGTCCTTTTCACATGCACTGCTGCAAAGCAGCAGTACAACAGTTTTGTGTAGCCTAAATGTAGCATTTTGAATTTGCCTCTGTTGAATTTCTTTATGTTAGTTTCTGTCCCATTTCCTAGTTTCAGAAGGTTGCTTTGGATTATTTTCCTATCTTCCAATGTGTTAACCACCCTTCCCAGTTCTGTATCATCTGCAAATGTAGTAAGGGGTCCCTATACCCCACCATCTAAGAGTACATCTCTACTGAAGAAATAATGCAGTTTGGCACCACTTTAGGAACTGTAGTTCCATCTTGTTGAATCCTGAGACTTGAAGTTTCACAAGGTTTTTAGCCTTTTCTCCCAAGTTTTACAAGTGTTTACAGGGTCTCCAAGTTTTACAAGATCTTTAGCCTTCTCTGTAAGGGCTGGTGCCTCACAAAACAACAAATTGTGGTGTAAGATTATGGCGATCCTTTTTGTACAGTTTTTCCTCTCTGTACACACGTTTTGTGTGCACTTCCTCCTGATTCTACTTTTAGACTGCAGGGTAGTTGTTGTTGTTTTAAACTCAAACAAATTCATCAAACAAATATGTGAAAGTATAAAAATCAGGGGACAATTTAGGAAGGAAGGAGAGAAGGAGGGAAAAGAAAGATAAGTAAAGGAAAGACAGTAAAGTGGTGGGGTTTTGGGACATTGCATTTTATTGTGTTTTGATGTTTTAATGTTGTTAGCCACCTCAATCTAAATGGATAGGCAGCTTATAAATATAATAATAATAATAATAATAATAATAATAATAATAATAATGGTAGGAAGGCAGAATAGAGAAAGGGGTAAGTGGATAAGAAAAGGAATAAGACTGTAGGTTTAACAATGGTGTAGTTAAATTCAAGAATGGTGGGTATGCAAAGATGGCAGATGAATAAGGATTGCAAAACTAGCAACAACTAAGTTAATTAGATAACTAATTAATTTGTACGTATGCATGTATGCATGCATGTTGTTTATATTTTTCTGTCTGTTTTAGAACTTAAACATTTAATTAAAAAATCAGTGGACAGTTTTGTTTCATTTCATGTATTAGTTTGGGAAGTACATGTTAGGTCACTTCATGATCACTCAAACTAGCTTTCTCTCATTTACTTCCTTGTCTATTGCATGTACAGGTCATCAATGCCATTGAGCAAGATTACCGGTTACCGCCGCCCATGGACTGCCCCAGCGCCTTACACCAGCTCATGTTGGACTGTTGGCAAAAGGACCGCAACCACAGACCCAAATTTGGGCAGATCGTCAACACTTTAGACAAGATGATCCGAAACCCAAACAGTCTGAAAGCCATGGCCCCCCTTTCCTCTGGGTAAGAAAGAAACAGGGTCCTACAGAGAGGTGGGAGAGAGTGGAAATCACCTACCTGACTCTAAATTTTTCCCTACAAGCCAGTCTTGTAGGACATAGCAGTATGTGTTTTTGCTTCTGCATCTCTCAGCTTAACTTTTAGGGGGTTTTCCTGCAACATAGCAAGTCATGATCTTGGCATGCCTCCTAGCCAGTCCTAAAATAGTCCCCCTTGACCTCATTCTTAGTTACAAATAAATCACTTTGCGAACAAAATCAATGGACCGGTTCGGCAGCGGAGCATAGTTCACACTACATTTGCCCCGATTGCATTTTCTTGCTGTAAACTAAACTAAAATAACCCACTTTTGGTTCTCATTGACTAATAAGTCAATTATATTTAAACTGTTTCCTGCGGGGGTCTCTCAAAATAACCCATGTATAGTTCACATTGGCAAATGAATCAGTTCAGTATGAAGCGTTTTCAGTAGGATTTTTTCCCTCTGTCCATCAATACAATCACATTTACATACTTCCATATGAGGTGGGAAAACACTGTTAATTTCCGCTTCCCCACCCAGCGATCCCTTATCAAGTCACAGTAAATTGATTCCGATCCCCATCTTGTTCACACTGACAGCGAATCAATTCAATTCTTCAATTCTTCAAATCGTTTCTTGAAATCGATTCCAACTCGGATCTGGTTCACACTTGCACGGAAGCAATTTATCCAAAAAGAAGTGGAAAAAATCAGTATAAAAAAGACACAGGTTAAATGGATCTAGCTCATGGCCTCTGTCTCCGAATCACTTCACTAGGATGGCATATCTGCTTTGAGCCTAAGTCCAAACTTTAAAGGAGCTATCCAAATGCTGAACATAGCTCATTTAGCTTGAAGCTCAACATGTCTAAAACAGAACTTCTCGTCTTCCCACCTAAGCCCACCCTTCAATACTCCTTTTCTGTTTCTGTTGTTGGCATTTCTATTCAACCAGTTCAGCAAGCCCGCAGTCTTGGTTTCATCTTTGATTCCTCTCTGTCGTTTATTCCCCAGATTCAGGCCACTGCCAAGACCTGTAGATTTTCTCTTTACAACATTGCTAAAATCCATCCATTCCTCTCAGCCTCCACTGCCAAGACTCTGGTCCATGCCCTAGTGGTCTCACAACTAGGTTATGGTAGCCTTCTTCTGACAGGGCTTCCTCTCTCTCACCTCCATCCTTTAATCTCTATCCAGAACTCAGCTGCACGTATTATCACATCCGTTCACCGCTTTGACCATGTTTCTCCTCTTTTATCCTCCCTTCATTGGCTCCCCTTCCCCTTCCGCATCCAGTACAAGCTTTTGTTCTTGACTTTCAAAGCCCTCCACAGATTGGCCCCTCCTTACTTGTCTGAACTTCTTTCTCCTCACACTCCTTCTTGTACCCTCCGTTCTGGTAGTCAAGGTCTCCTGTCCCAGCTGAGGATTTCCACTGTCCCGGATTCGTCCCTTCTCACTTGCTGCCCCTCACTCCTGGAATCTTCTTCCCCCACATGTGCACCTCATCTCTTCTCTATCCAGGTTCAAAAGTAAGTTAAAGACTATATTGTTTAGGGAAGCATTCCCAGGATTGTGCCATCTGCCCCAGGATGCCTCCTTTTAATTAGTATTAAGAAGCCGTGCCCTCCCTCCAGTCCATCTGCCTTGGTCCTGGCCCCAGAGGGAGAGAAGAACCACTGGACCTCATCCCCTTTCCTATCACCTTCCCCTTTTCCTTTTGTGTTGTCTCTTTTAGACTGTAAGCCTGAGGGTAGAGATCCGTCTAATTATAAGATTGTATGTACAGCACTGTGTAAATTTACAGCGCTATATAAATAAAGGATAATAATAATAATAATAATAATAATAATAACAACAACAACAACAACTTAGAATTTGATCTGAAATTACATAGAAATCACCCATTGCAAATATTGCATGTGGAATAATCTTGCCTGGCATCACATGAACAACTAAAATAAATACTTCATCCAGGTTTTTTGTCTGTGGGGGTATAAACAGTGTAGCCAAGACCCACCACCAGAGATGGAAAAGACTAACCAGTTCCTAGATGGAAATTCCAGTAAATAAATATGAAATCAGCATTTTCCTTCCATAAACAGATAGATGATTTTCCTTTATTGTTTCTGATATCACCAGCATCAGCTCTACTCTTTCAGCTGGGACAATTTCTGAAGGAAAATTCCAGGTTTGAAGCAACTGCAGGTTGTTGCTGTTTTCAGATTCCTCCAGTTCATGTGCCTCTTTTATTCCTCCCTTCTTATCTTGTTATTTTTATTATTATTGCATTAAGATTTTCTCTATGCAGTGTATTAGCAGTGCCTGCGTCGCACACTGGTAAAACCTTGCATAAAATAATTGTCTTTCTAAAATGTATAGTAAAATGGAGTTAGCTTTTTCATGAGAAGAGTGAGTACATTTTTGTCAAATGCACCATAAAAAAAATACCTTGATGGAATTATATAATGTACAAGCATATCAAGATCGTGGATTGGGGTGAAAGCAGTGTTTTTCTCTACTAACATACAAACTGTAAATGTAGAAAAAAGAAAACTCACATGAAAGAAGTGATTTTTTAAAAATTTATTTTTATCATAGAATCATAAAATCATAGAAATTTAGAGTTGGAAGAGACCACAAGGGCCATCCAGTCCAACCCCCTGCCATGCAGGAACTCCCAATCAAAGCATTTCCGACAGATGGCCATCCAGCCTCTGCTTAAAAACCTCCAAGGATGGAGACTCCACCACACTCCGAGGGAGTGTGTTCCACTGTCGAACAGCCCTTACTCTCAGGAAGTTCTTCCTAATGTTGAGGTGGAATCTTTTTTCCTGCAGTTTGCATCCATTGTTCCGAGTCCTATTCTCTGGGGCAGCAGAAAACAAGCTTGTTCCCTCCTCAATATGACATCCTTTCAAGTATTTAAACAGGGCTGTCATATCACCTCCTAACCTTCTCTTCTTGAGGCTAAACATCCCCATCTCCCTAAGGCGTTCTTCATAGGGCAAGGTTTGCAGACCCTTCACCATTTTAGTCGCCCTCCTTTGGACACGCTCCAGTTTCTCCACATCCTTTTTGAATTGTGGTGCCCAGAACTTGACACAGTATTCCAGGTGGGGCCTGTTGACTCATGTTCAACTTGTGGTCTACTTGGACTCCTAGATCCCTTTCACATGTTGTCTTATTCAGCCAGGTGTCCCCCATCCTATATCTGTGCATTTCATTTTTCCTCCCTACGTGTAGAACCTTACATTTCTCTGTGTTAAATTTCATTTTGTTAGCTTTGGCCCAGCTTTCTAGTCTATTCAGGTCATTTTGAACTTTGATCCTGTCCTCTGGGGTATTAGCTACTCCTCCTAATTTGGTGTCATCTGCAAATTTGATAACTAGGCTCTCAATACTGTCATCCAAGTCATTAATAAAGATATTGAATAGCACTGGGCCCAGGACAGAACCCTGTGGCACCCCACTTGTCACTTCTTTCCAGGATGAAAAGGAACCATTGTTGAGCACACTTTGGGTTCGGTCAGTCAACCAGTTACAAATCCATGTAACGGTTACCTTGTCTAGTCCACATTTTGCAAGCTTGTTTGCTAGAATGTCATGGGGAACCTTGTCAAACGCCTTACTGAAGTCAAGATATACTATATCCACAGCATTCCCTTCATCTACCAAGCTGGTAATTTTATCAAAAAAAGATCAGATTTGTCTGGCATGACTTGTTTCTCTGAAACCCATGTTGGCTTTTTGTGATTATGGAATTATCTTCCAGATATTCACAGACTCTCTGTTTAATGTTCTGCTCCAGAATCTTTCCTGGTATTGATGTCAGACTAACCGGATGATATTTGTTGGGATCCCCTTTTTTCCCCTTTTTGAAAAAAATTATCGTCCGGTTAGTCTGGCAAATGGCATATGCTCTGGACAAAAATACTTAAACAATAGAGACTACCTATGTACTGAATATACGGTTGGCCCTTTCTATCCGCATGGGTTCTGTTCCAGATCTCCTCCCATCAATGGCAGATTCCAAAAGACATCGAGTCCTGTTCTCCTCAATGGCGGCGCATGCAACCACATTGGTGAAGCTGTGCGCACACATTGCCATTAAGGAAAACAGGACAGCAAGCCTGCAGATAGGAAGAGCCAACTGTATTTGGGAAATAATGTCATATAGTTTGGAACACTGGAATTGGAGGATAAACAGAATTGGAGGATTTCAGATGCGTCTAAGGACTTGTCTGGACTGGCCAGGATATCCTGAGAGCAGCTCAGAATATTCTAGCCTCAGAACTGAACTTTTTGTTGTTGTTGCTTATTGGGAGTTACAAAATGATCCCCATCCCACTAAACTGGCACCCACCATTATTTGTAACCCCAGCAGGGCCCAAATCAGACAATCCTTCTCGACTGGTGGCAACAATCACCATTCAGAGGGGTTTGAACTTATTTTTCTTGAGGCCAGAGCAGGTGATTTATCTGTGCCATCTGTTTTGGATACAGCTAGAGGAACCACTGTAGGTTCCTGGCATGAAATTGTGTACATGCCAAACTTTTAACTGAAGCAGATCAGGCACTGTAGCTACACCAGTAATGCTAGGAAGCTTACCACACAGGTTCCAGGGACACTCCCAGCGCAGAAGAAAAGGAGCAAGATGGGAACAGAATGGGGGCTATCATGCATGTCATTGCACACTGGAATGCTGCTGACGCCACCAGAAGTTCCCATTCCATTCCTGCTCCTTCCCAGAGGAGGCAATTTTCAGGAACGCTTTCAGTTCCTGAAAATCGTCTCCTCTGGGACAGATCAGGAATGGAATGGGAACTGGCGTCTGCGGCGTTCCGGCGTGCAAAAAAATGTGTGATAGCCCCCATTTTGTTCCCATCCCACTCCCTTTTGTTCCACACTGGAAGTGTCCCTGGGGGCTGTGTGGTAGATTTATAGGTCCGATAACTGGGAACAACCTACCTGATTGGGGGCCTTCTGCATGGATCTTACCTTTGTTTGGCCAGGTAAACTCTCCTCAGCAATGTGTCTGTCTACAACCACTCCAATGTGTTATAGGTTCTGAAATGGAACTAGGTTGTTCTTTCCATGAGTTACCAGAAAAACCATGTCTGGATAGGAATGAAAGCACAACTTGACATCTATTATACCCTATGAAAGAGAATCAGATCTGATTAGGACATTGTGAATTTATGGGTATACGTGAAGACCCCACTATTTCCAATGTGTCCCTATCACTGTAATGAGTGCCATTGAGGAAAACAACAGACTGAATAGTTCCCAGACAGGGGCACATGCATCCTGCTGAGCTGCCTGGCATATCTGCCATCACCACCGGTCGCTTTGACCTGAGGTTAGAACAAAACAGCCAATGCTGCTCATATAGCTGGGTGTCTTGTTCTGATCGCAGAGCAACTGACTGGTGGCAGCAACAGTCATGCTGGGCAGCTCAGCGGGACATCTTTCAAACAGCCACCCAGCATCAGAAAGAAGGGCTGTGGATATTCTAGGAAGGTCTGGAACAGACAGAGAAGTGTTTTAATATGCATTAAGAGGAGTATGCCCCATTTAGTGCTGAATGGGCCAAATGTCATCCAGTCTACTTGCAACCAAATCTGGAGTTTGTGCTATGCATCATCAGGTCTCCCTGCCGAGAGGACAGAAGGGAGACCATTTTATTTGGCTCATACATAATTTATTTTTATTGATTTTATTTTTATTGATTTTTATTAATTTTTTTATTGTAACATATAACAAAACATTCTTCAGAAATTTACATTTTAAATTTCGACTTAAAACAGATATTACTTTAGGTAAACCAACGTTCATTTTCAAGGTGGTACTTCCATTTTTTAAAAAAACCATTATGTTCCTTCATTTCTTCCAAATCTAACTATGCATGGTGTAATAATATACTTTTCTTCTAATAGTTCAAGACCAGCAAAAGGGCTCAAGCTCGACTTAGGCTTGCATCCTTCCGAGGTCGCTAAAATGAGTCCCCAGATTGTTGGGGGCAAATTAGCTTACATTTGTAAACCTCTTAGACACTACTTAGGTGGTATGAAGCAGAATATAAATGAAGCTGTTTGTTTTATTTGTTTTAATATTTAGCCTTTTTGATTCTGTTGTTAACTATTCGATTAAACCTGTTTTTTCCCCAAAAATATCAATAATGTATTCAATCACATTAATCTCTAAAACCAATAATTGATATCATTCCCACTTGTTGCTTAAATATTTCATTACCAGATCCCAAATTTCTACAAAATTTTCCTAGTACTTCCATATTTTATCAAATATGTCAGTTTGTCTAATTCAGCCATTTCCAACATTTTTATTAGCCATTCTTGTATAGAAGTGATTGCACTCTCTTTTTATTGATTTTATTTCTATGCCACCTTTCTCCCAAAAGGGACCCAAGGCGGCTCACAATATAAAAACACATTAAAACAAATTTTTGTAAAGACAATTAAAATAACCTAATTGAAACACTACAGAGTTAAAATTGAAACATACAAAAGTTTAAAAAATATAATCTAACACACACACCAAATAAAACCAGACTTGCATGATTTAAAAAAAGCCTTCCTGCATAGAAGGGCCTGAGTTTGATTTGGTTTGGTTTGAACAAACATATCATTTTGGGCAAAAGTTAATGACACAAGTAATCGTGGATATTTAACTCTACAACTGCCCATTAAATCTCTGCTTCCCATTTTTGGGTGATTTCTTCCAGGATTAACCTCCCTTTACTAGACCGCACGATCCCAGACTATTCCAGTTTCAACACGGTAGACGAATGGCTCGAGGCCATCAAGATGGGACAGTACAAGGAAAGCTTTGCCAACAGTGGCTTCACCAACTTCGACACAGTATCCCAGATGACTATGGAGTAAGTTATCAAGAAAATGCCAAACTTCAGGAATCCTCTCCTTCATCTCTTTTCTCCAAACAGACAGAACAGATGAGATATGTGGGTGATGAGTGAAAACAGCTTGAAAATTTTTGTTTTTTCCCCGCAGCAGGGAGGAAACTGAAAAAAATATTATTATTGCATACAAAAATGAAATAGCAACAATGTGAAGTCAAAGTCTTTCATGGCTGGTATCTATAGTTTTTTGTGGGTTTTCAGTCTATTTATCTTCAGATAAATGAAGATGCGAGCCACAGATGCTGGTGAAATGTCAGGAATAAAATCTTCTAGAACATGGCCACATAGACCGAAAAACCCACAAAGAACTATGAAATAGTGGCAGTTTTACAGCCCTAGTTCGTTCATTTTTTTTCAATTCAGTGCACTATATCATATCATATTATATTAATTATATTATATTTTAAAATTGCATGCATTGTTTTGTGTGCACTTCATTTTTTGGGAAATGCATTGTAAATGTTGCCCACGTGTCCTTGTTCACAACATGGCAATTTTTAGGTGCAAAAATGTACTTTTGCAAAGTCCAATAAAGCAAAAATCTTAACCCTGTATAAATCAAGCCCCCTTGCTATAGCTGTGGGGCATTTCCTTGCTAACAGGGCTGAAAATAATATTTTAAAAAATTCAAAAGTGATAGAAACCTCAACAAGAAGAATCTCAGATTAATTTAAACCTTCACAGTTCAGGATTTATCCTGTGCAATATTTTCTGTACAGACAATTTCTATTTTCTGCACACATTTCTGCCCACAGAAAATGTTGCTTCTGCACAGAAAGTACTGCAATTGGGGATATTCCATGCAAAATTCGCATGTGATTGATTTCAACTGAAAACAGCATTTTCTGTGCAAGAGACAGATTTTTCTGCAGAGAAATAAATATTTCTGCCTATGCAGAAAAGGCTGTTTCCTGTGAAGCTTGTGTGAATAAATCCCAAAATGTGGATAGGTTTTGAAAAATGTGTGGTTTTTGAAATCTTCCAGTGGAGGGAAAACTGCAAAAAGTATTGGTTGCTTCCTCTGAGAAAACAATTATGAGTGAGACGTCGAAGGCTTTCATGGCCAGCATCCATAGATTTTTGTGGGTTTTGCAGGCTGTGTGGCCATGTTCTAGAAGAGTTTATTCCTGACATTTTGCCAACATCTGTGGCTGGCATCTTCAGAGAATGCTGGCATGGAAGTGAGAGGGAGATACACACACACACACACACACACACACATATATATATATATATACTGTGTGACCCTGCCCCATACACTTCCATGCCAGCATTCTCTGAAGATTCCAGCCACAGATGCTGGCGAAATGTCAGGAATAAACTCTTCTAGAACATGGCCACACAGCCCGAAAAACCCACAAAAATCTAATTATGGATGAATTGCTAACTTTCTTCATCTCTTTTTCTGCTCCCAGGGACATTCTGCGAGTGGGGGTCACGCTAGCAGGGCACCAGAAGAAAATCCTCAACAGTATCCAGGTGATGCGGGCCCAAATGAATCAGATCCAGTCGGTGGAGGTTTGAGAAAGTGACCCTGGGCACATGCTTCTTCCTCGCGGCCTGTTCCCATTTTGTCCCTGTGTGTCTGAGCACTTGGTGGGCCTTACATTCCCCCCGCAGAGACGGCAGCCATGGGGAAGGGATAGCCCTCAGGCAAAGTTGCTGCAGACTTCGAGAATCCAGACAGGGGGGTAAAAGGGAATGGTGAAGACTCTTTTTAGAAGGATTTATTTTAAAAGAAGGAGGAGGGGGGGAGGAGGAGGAGGAGGAAAAAGAAATGGAACAGCAATGGCCTTCAGTCCAAGGGCTCTGAGATGAACAAGCAGGTTGGGGAAGGATCTGGAGCAATCCCCCTCTTCCTTTTGCAATGGTCCACCTGCCTTCTGGAGCACCAAGTGGGCCAGAAGGTTTGGGTGGCTTGAGGGTCAGGTTGGCATGTCCTTCTGAGCCTCGCAGGGCATGCCCCCTCTCCACAAATGCCAGCATCTCTACAGCTTGAAATGAAGAAGGGGACGAGAGTCAGGAAACGTACCCCGTGGAATGGGTCAGCTGTGTTTTGATAGCAAGGGACTTCAGAGTTCATCATGGGTTTTAGATTTGTTTTCCTTTCAAAGACTCCAACCAGAAGAAGAAGCTTCCCCTGCTCCACCCACCGCTGCTTCTTCTTGGGGATGAACAAGAATTTTTGTCTCACTGCAGAAGGGAAAGCCGAGGAGCTTGGGGCAGTTTTGGTCTCTTTTGCACTGGGACCGTTTTTGGAATGGCACTTCCCAGAGGTTCTGCCCCCTGCACCTCTGAGCAGCGGTTCCTACATATCATTATGCACAAGACGTTCACAAGGCCTCATGGATTGCCAAGGGCCTGACCCCAGCAGACATCTTGCCCCCTCCCCTTGTGCCATGCAGTATGTTGTAGATTTGATGTGCATTTCCATTGGGTTGTTGTTGTTTCATCTTTTTCTACTTTGTTTACAACAGGGCGTGGGGATGGGGAGGGCAGATTATTTTTGTTTGTTTGTTTGTTTTGGTGGGCGGGGGTAATTTTATTTTTTATTTTTTACAAAAGCAGGATGACATTTCCACAACAGTGGTCTCCCCATATACACTCCAGTTTCCTCACAGGCAGCTGACTTGGTGGAGCACTTCCAGAGGGCTCTTGGAGTATTTTGGCCACATCTTGAACTTTCAGCCAGGCTGCTCCTGAGTCCTTCTCCTCTCTTCCAAGGTCTTAACCGCTGTTGCAAAGCGGTGGGTTTGTTGGGTCCCTTTGTACTGAGGAAACAGCTCCTTGCCTCTCAGAGAGAATCTCATGTGTAGGAATTGACCATGAAAGCTCTCAGAAAATGGAGGTTAGCTGGAAATGAGTGAAGGAATAGAGAAGAAAGACTAAGAGTGTTGGGCCATGGAGCTGTCTTACACAAGATCATCTGAGATGTTTCCTGTGATTTTCCCTCAGGTTTCCTTCAGCATCCTAGAAAAACCAAAAGCACCAATAGTATTGTTTCAACAAGGGGAGGGCTCTGCAAACATGTCAGGATCAGGCCTCAACAAGGACCTGAAATCCAGAAGTCCCTCTAGATCTCATTCATCCACCACAAGACAGTGCTCAGCTGTTCCTCAGCATGGGTCTCAGACTTATTCGCCAAATTTGAGTGTTTGATAGAGGAACATATGCATGTCTAAGACTTCAACAAGATTCTGGGCCATGGGTCCCTGCAGGGGGACATAATTGGGAACTGCGGTTTGCTTTAAAGCAGAAACAAAAAATATCCATCTCCTCTCTGTGGCTTGTTCACCTAGCAGAAAACCAAGAGTTCCTTTCATTTCTGAACCAGGCCCCTTTAGACAGGTAACAAACCTTTGGTGGACCACCTCAAGCTGTTAGGGGAAGTTAGATGAAATACATGTTGTCTTGCAGTCTGTCTGTCCCACTCTTTCACCAGAGGTCTTTGGGTTCTGCTGCCTGCCCTCTCCTTGAAGGAGAATTTGGATGCCTGGTTCTTTGCACAGGGGAGCGAGTTATCTTTGCACTAAAGCTGCCCTCACCTATCTTCCCAACATAAGCCTGATCCATTCTACTGGGTGCTGCTGGCTTTTGGGAGGAGAGAAGCCAGGGAGCTGTCTTCACCAGCAGAAAGACAACACACAAACACACACCCATACAAACACATCTACCTGATCCATTCCACTGTGACATAGGAGGGCCATTTCCTAATTTTCTCCATTGGCCAAATTTATACAGGCACCATACTGTGACCTTGCTGGGTTAGTGAAGACCTGTTCTCTTTCTTGATGGGTGGTCTTTCCTTTCCACCTTTAAACCAGCAAAGACATTCCAATAGCAAGTCTTAAACCACGCTCTTGGTGTGCACTCGGAGCCACACATCTCTCAATGTACTTGTGCACCACAGCTCCTTGGTCACACCTCCAAACACCTCTTCCCAGCTGAGCCTGCATCCTCGACTCTCTTCCTGCCACTGACCTTGTGCTCACCATTTTCTTTGTTAGAAATCTTGGGGCTGAGACTGGATTGCCAAAATTCCACTGAACATAGCAATAATAAAATGCCAGGCTCGATGCCCTGGCACTGTTCAACACTGTGATAGAGCTGTGTGTGGGCACCATGTGGGAAGGGAGAGCTTCTGTGAGAGGTCCTAGAATTTAACTAGCATAACACCCCCGAAACATACACCCTTTCTGATTTTGGTTGCTAAATAGTGTTGGAATGGGGCCTTTCACAACACACCAGAAAATCCTAAATGTTGATCCTACATGTGTATGGGATTTCAACTCCCAGGATTACTGACTTTTGGCCTAGCTGGTTGGGGCTTCTGGGAGTTGAAGTCCAAAGTATTGGTGGATCAATGTTTGAGAACCACTGCACTATGCAGTTATAGTGCTGTAATTCTACATTTAATATCATGACAACATCCTATGGAATCCTGTGATTGACAGGTTAAGGAAGGACATTTAGAATTCTCAGCCAGAGAGGTGTGTAGCCTTGTTGTTATTGTGTGTGCCTTCAGTCATTTCTGGCTTATGGTGACTCTAAGGCAAAGCTACCATGGGTTTTTCTTGGCTGATTTTGTTCAGAGGTGATTTGCCCTTGCCTTCCTTGGAGAGTGAGAGAGAGCCCAAGGTCACCCAGTGGGTTTTCATGATTGAAAGGGGATTTGAACCCTGGGCCTCATTCCCACTTACAGATAAATCGGTGTGTGATCCAAATCGATGGATCAATTTGACAGCGGAGCTTGGTTCCCATTACATTTGCTCTGATTGCATTTTCCCCTCTAAAATAATCCACTTGTGGTTCGCATTCATGCGTGAATCGAATCAAAATGGACCCACTCCAGCTGGCAAATTTAAATCAATTCCGATCTGCGTCTGGTTCACACATGCGCAGAATCAAATTATCTAAAAAGACGCAGAAAATATCAGCATCAAATAGACCTGGGTTAAATGGCTCTAGTTCATGGCCCCCTCTCTCAGAATCACTTCAGTGATTCAGTTTAAGTGGGAACTAGCATTGTTTGAAGCAGTTCAAACCGAATTGTGATCCGATTTTTGAAAGGTAGTGGGAATGAGGCCCTGGTCTCCCAATGTCCAACACTCAAACCGCACTGGCTCTCCAGATGACAAATCCTAGGATTCCATAGGAAGGAACCATAACAGATGAAATAAAATCATGGTGTTGCAAATTTACTGTATGAAGGAGCCTTGGGTTAATAGTTGGGTGGAAGACTGCCAGGGAATCCAGGGGCTTTCAGAGTAAGAACTCTTAAAACCATGTAAATCTGCTGCTGGTTAAAGCTGATGACAGTGTCCTATTTGAACCAGTGGTCAGGCTCCGAATAAGGCAGCAATCTCTATTGCTTAGAAGGAAACAGGTTTGAGGATGAAGGAGAGGCAATTCAGAAAGAGCTGCACTCAAATAGTTGAAAAGCTCAGCTATTTCACTGTGATTTATTTTTATTTATTTATTTTTTTGGGAAGCAGCAGCATAACTAGAATGTGCCTCTCAGTGTTTAAAGTCGCCACCAGTAAACACACTGAGCTGTATTTGCAGCTCACTTTTGCCTGTAAGGCATCGTGGGCAGATAAAGCTTTTTGCTCTTCAGCAATATTTAGGGTCACAAGAGAGGATATGATAGTTCATGCCCCTGGGGACTCTCTCTTTCAATTTCTGGTTGGACGGCCCCTACACAGAACCAGAGGACTGTCTAGCTGCCAGTTTGAGTCTGAGGCCAAGTTGATGTCTTGCTGGTTGAGAGATGCTGTCCGTTGAGAGTTAGCTGGAGTCTTATAAGGTGACCTTCAACTTCTGAGCCAAAACTGTCCTGGCAGCCATTCAGAAATCCATTGTAACTTGACTTGACATGCTGGATTTGCAGTGAGGACCTTCCCATAGCTACTCCAGGAGGCAAACTCACCCTTATTGGTGTTAGAAAAAATATTTCAGAAATGAGGGGACTAGTGAGAGAACACAAATTTCCAAGGCCCGAGCTGAGCCAAAAACATCTACAAACTTTGGGGTAAGCTTGTAGTAGGGAGCTAGTCCCTCATACCCTATTCTTTCCCTGTCTCAAGCTAATTTAAATAGTTTTTTGTGGGTTTTTCGGGCTCTGTGGCCATGTTCTAGAAGAGTTTAGTCCTGATGTTTCACCTGCATCTGTGGGTGGCAGAGAAGATGCCAGCCAGAAATGCTGGTGAAATGTCAGGAACATGGCCACATAGCCCAAGCATGGCCACATAGCTGGAAAACCAACAAAAAAGATGGATGCTGGCCATGAAAGCCTTCGACTCCAACTTAAATCCTTGCAAGGGAACGATGAGTTGGACATGGCTGACCATGGTAAGCCAAGATTCTTTTGTTCGTGCTCAAGACCATCCTCTGTGACCCAGACAGAGAGGATTATATTTTTGAAGACATCGAATTAGGTAGTATCTCCATTTGACGTTGTTGTGTGCCTCCATTTCCAATGTATGGCAACTCTGATGGAGACCTATCATGGGGCTTTCTTGAGCTGAGTGTGTGATTTGCGCAAGGTCACCTAAGTGAGTTTACAGGGCCGAGTGGGGAATCAAATCCTAATCTCCAGAATTGTAGTCCAACACTCAAACCACTACACTACATGTTCTCTCAGTATTTCCATTGAGGATTTAAAAGATGAGGTAGACTGCTGCCAGTACCCAGCCCTCTTTGATAGTTTCCTTTACTTCATGCAACTGGACTACAGGGCAGGCACACTTGCCTTTATCTTGCCCAGCTTTCTTGGAGAACCTTTTAAGGACACCTCAAAGAACCTTGTCTAAGAATGTTTGGTGAAAAGAAAATTATATAGTTGGGCAAAAGAGGCCAGCTGCCACTCTTTCGGACCCTAATTTCACGCATAAAAAGGGTCAGCCACTCAAGTCTTGTCTGCCATAGAGTATTGCTGGAGAGACATTAGATCTCAGTGTTTGGTTACTGGTGTGCCTTTGTGTTCTTCCACTAGTCTAGTTGTTTTTGCCCCATGGTGTCATCTCATAGATCTGTGGAGACCAGTGGCAGCAGAAAGATTCTCTGAAATTATGTAGTTGGTTATTCAAGTGGGTGAAGAAAGACTGACATGTTAAAAGGGATTATGCTGAGCTTCCCTTATGCTTTGGTCTGAAGCAAGATGGGGGGTGTTCATAGATCTGGAAGATGGTGCTGGACCTCAGCTGCACCCAAGCCAGCATGGCCAGTGGTCAAGGACAGTAGATGTTAGTTCTCAGGAGAGCCATGGATAAATATTGCAGTTCTGTCAGTGACTCCATGTTGTCTAGAACAATGGTTCTCAACCTTTGGTCCTCCAGATAGTTTTGACTTCACCTCTCAGATTCCCTCATCATTGGCCATGCTGGCAAAGGCTTCTGGGTGCTGAAGTCCAAAACAGTTGGAAGATCAAAGGTTGAGAACCTCTGCTCTAGAACATCTTTCATCAGAAGATGGGAAGCATCAATCTCACTGTAAAGCAGGCATGGGAAAAACATGCGGTCCTCTAGATGTTGCTCGTCTCCAGGTCGCATGAACCCAACCAGCAGAGTCAAGTGCAAGGGATACTATGAGCTGTAGTCGAAGGACATCTGGAGGTTTACGCTTTCTACTATATATGCTCTCAAAGGTTGTGCAGTCAACCCTCTGTATCCACAGATATTTTTTATCCACAGATTGAAGCATCCATGGTTTAAAATATTTTAAAAAGTATAAATTCCAAAAAGCAAACCTTTATCTTGCCATTTTATATAAGGGACACCATTTTACTATGCCGTTGTATTTCATGGGACTTGAGTATCCACAGATTTTGTTACCGACAGGGGCTCCTGGAACCAAACCCCAGCAGATATCAAGGGCCCACTGTATTTGCTCTTGGTGCAGTACATACCTACCTCTGGGTGCCCATATAGTATAGGCTATCATCACATCCTGTGCGTGGTCCCTGATTTCAGCCAGGATCAGCCAAGAAAGAAAAGGACCAGGTAAGAAAATGGCCACACTCAATGGGTGGAAGTAGAAGCAAACAGTAGTAGAAAGTAAGGTCAGGGCATTGCCTGGGAGTAGTTCTTCCTCTCCCACATCTAGTTTCAAGGTGAAAATCAAGCCTGGACAACATTCTGCTCAGTATTCATGGCCAGTTTTGTTCTGTATGCAGAGAAAGAGATACACATTAACATTTCAGGCATGGCTCCGAACAATGACCTGCACCTCCTTCAGTCTTCAAGCTGCCTCTTTGCAAAAATGATGACCCATTTCTTTGGCAGTCTCCCTCAGGGCAGGCTGTTTTCTCTCTGGCTGCCCATGGGTTGTGGCCTTGTGTGTGACACTTGCTCTTTTCCCTGACAGTATTTGTATTTTTAGAAAAATGTGAATAGGTAGGTGGTGTCCCAGCCCTTGTCCCATGGGGGTGTGTCTTCCATTCCAACCAGGACCTTCTCCTGGCTCCATCAGGCATCTTTGGATGTTACTGGGGAGGGGGGAAAATAATAAACCAGATGTATTTATAAAGGAAAACAGAACCTGCTGCTCCAATGCCTTTGTAGGAGTATTTTTAAGAAGACATTTTTTTCAAAATAAATGTGAAGTGTAAAAGTTTGGTGCATTTTCTTCCTGGCTCTTATTCCTTGGCCATTTGCTGCCTTTGCAGGCCCTGCTTATGGAGACCTCATTGGACCACCATGACAAGGAAAAAGTATCTGCTGTAATTCTCTATTGTGGTCTACATTGCATAACTTTATGCATACTTAGCCCCATAGCAGAGCCCTGTTAGTGAATTACAAAAATATGTAACAGGACACTAGCAAGAGTGTGCCAGTGTGCATTGACACTCCACCAATGTGCATCAGGTCCCACTGTGGAACAGTTACTCCTACATGTTAACACAAGAGTAGCCCCTTGCAGAATATAGATGTTGTGAAACTTCTCAGTTATATTTCCAGAAGATATAAGTCTACTTACAAAGACACAAATCCCCAAGTGAATTCCAGCCATAGTACTTCATGAGTTGTGGCACCATAGTGTTCCTTCAGAGAAAGCGAAATATTTCAGAAAACTACAAATCCCATAGCATTTACACATGGCAATTAAAGTGGTGCCAAAAAGCAATATTTTTGTAGTGCAGAGCAGGCTTAAGATTCTATTATTCTATGGTGAACAAAGATGTAGGCCTCATTTCCCACTTACAGATAAATCAGCATGGGATCCGAATCAATGGATCAATTTGACAGTGGAGCATGGTTCCCACTGTGTTTGCCCCACTCACACGTTTTCCCTCTAAAATAAACCACTTGTGGTTCATATTCATACATGAATCATTTCAAAATGGATCTGCTCCAGGCAGTCGAATCTAAATCGATTCCATTCCGTATGTGGTTCACACTTGCATGGAATCAATTTATCGAAAAAGACGTGGAAAAAAATCAGTGCCAAAAAGATGTGGGTTAAATGGATCTGGTGCATGGCCCACCTCACCGAATCGCTTCAGCAATTCGATTTAAGTAGGAACCAGGGTCATTCGAACCGGTTCAAACCGAATGGCAATCCAGTGGGAATGAGGCCGTATTCTTGTTCATCTGATTAGCCCTAATTCAGTGTCCAGAGCTTGGAAAAATTCCTTTTCTGACTACAGATTTCACAGTTTTGTAGCTCACCTGGCTCTGCTCCAGCCAGCTCTTTGCAAGCTCTTCTTGCCCCTTGCAGCTAAAGCAACAGACCAGAAACAACAAAACTCGAGCCAACAAGGGCTCGGCTCTGGATTTCTCTAAGGAAGACAGGCCTCCACCTCTCCCCTCCTTCGCAACAGCAACTGCACCCTTTGTGTGGAAATTCACAGTCCCATATCCTCGGGATCACGAAGCAGTGACCCAGAGCATGTCACCCTCAATCCCCGTCTTCTGAACTGGAGGAATGTGACGGATGAAAATTCTATAGAAACAATAACCTGATGAGAACGAAGTGCCCCAAAGAACGGATTCCCACTGGGGAGAAATAGTGAGTTGGGGGTTGCCCCACTTACATACACTGAATAAGCGGAGGAGGAAATTGACTCAAGTAATCATTCCGAAATGATGCGCACACCAGCCCAGCGCACGATCGTGTGTGTGCTTCCAAGGAACTGCCAGAGCATGGCGAGACAGCCGCTAATTAAATAATTAAAGGCCCAAAGTGTCTCCCGACCGAGGAATCTGTCTCTTGCTTCATGTCTGCAATTAAAGATGAGCTGCCATCTCTCAGAAGACCCTTTTCTAAGCGAATTTCTGAAAGGTTTCCTTCGCCTCGTCCTTCTTTGCTCCCAGATTCTTCAAACGCTCTATAGATTTCTCATTTCTCATTTTGATGTCCATCACTGCTGCCATTTTCTAGGGGCGGGGAAGAATTGCCTTCCCCAAGGCTTGTTAGGAGGCAAAATTCAACTTGAGGAAGGCATAAGATGGACTCCTTATAGGGCATAAGGAGCCCTGGTGGTGCAGTGATTAAATGCCTATTCTGCAGCCACTCACTCAAAACCATAAGGTTGCGAATTCAAGACCAGCAAAAGGGCTCAAGCTCTACTAAGGTTTGCATCCTTCCGAGGTCACTAAAGTAAGTACCCAGATTGTTGGGGGCAAATTAGCTTACAGTTGTAAACCACTTAGACACTCCTTAGGCAGTATGAAGCGGTATATAAATGAAGCTGTTTGTTTGTTTTGACTTAGAATCATAGAGTTGGAAGAGACTTCAAGTGCCATCCAGTCTAACCCCATGAAATGCAATCCAAGCACTCTTGACCAATTGCCATCCAGCCTCTGTTGAGAAATGTGCCCTCTCTCCATGGCAAGACCATCTCACCTAGGGCTAGGAGAGAGTGAAGGAGAGGCCTAGCTACACCATCAGACATGGCCTCAAGTTGAAGTGCCCTCTCTCCATGGCAACACCATCTGGCCAAGGAGGGAGTGAAAGGACCGGCCAAACTCCATTGGGCCTGTCCTAGATAATGAAGCAGAGCCCTCCCTCCAGTCCATTTGCCTTGGTCCAGACCTCAGAGGGAGAGAAGAACATTTGGACCTGATCCCCTTCCCCACCACCATTCCTTTCTCCTTTTCTATCGTGTCTTCTTAGAATGTAAGCACGAGGGCAGGGAACCGTCTCATTAAAATAATAATTGTAAGCCGCTCTGATAGCCTTTAGGGCTGAAGGGTGGTGAATAAATAAATAAATGAATGAATAAATAAATGAATAAATAAATAAATAAATAATAAAAACATCCCAAAGAAGGAAACTCCACCTTCTTGAGCCTGCATACATCAATAATATGATTCTGGCCAAAATGATTATACTGTACAAAGATCTGGAGATTTAGGAAGAGACAAAGAAGAGGAAAGGAACAAGACCTTTCCCTTGCCATAAGTGGGAGTGGAGCAATTGCAACAACTGAACCATTGATAATCTAGACCTGTCATAACAGAGGAATAACAAGGTGAGAGGTGGGGATGCCCTTGTTATCTGAAGTGGTTGCTTCTGCTTAATGCATTGGCAGAGAAATGCAAATGAGAAGCTTCACCTTCTCTGCATCTTACATGTAAAATGCAGTGACATGGTTCACATCTTAGCCTCTCTTCTGAAAGAGCTGGCATGCATAGTCTGAAGCCATTCTTCCCCCTGCAACACATGGCATCTTATCTGCACCATTGTCAGAGATGGAGCTGGGACACGGATGTTGGGCAAAGGAGAAAAACTCTCAGTCTATGCCACTAGGAAGGGCTAGCATCAGAGGTTGGCATCTCTGTGCTATTACAGGTTCCTTTTTGTGTATCCTCCCACCCTGAGGCCTTGCCATTCAACAACAAAACAATACACAGATTAACATGGAAATCACTCCTCCCAACCCAGGATCACACAGCATATATATATATATATATATATATATGCTGTGTGCAGAAGGCAACTTCTTATCCTCTGAGAGATTTTTAAAAAATATCCTTAATAGCATATATATCCCCCACTCACTTCCTTGCCAGCATTCTCTGAAGCTGCCAGCCACAGACAAATTCTTCTATGGACACATAGCCTGGAAAATCCACAAAAATTTATGGATGCTGCCCATGAAAGACTTCAACTTCACATATTCCAGGACACCTGCTCCTCATTGTTCTTGCCCTCTTGGGTCATCCTTTGACACGCTGGCCCAAATCCTATTGATGTCTTATGAATGTACAAGTTCCCTTACAGATGAAGTTGGATATTTTTGGCTCCCACAGAATGCCAGCATCCAGTGCACATGTCTGGAAGTGGCATTGTGCATGTTCTGCCATTGTGCACGTCAATGCACACAGATGCACCTGCACAGTCAGGTGTGCATTTAGTGATGGATTCATTCACACAGCATTGCCATCCAACACAAAGGTGGTGCAGCAAAATCCATATGCACTTCCACATGACTTTCAGTGCAGACTCTCAGATGATAGTAGCAGCAAGAGGTATCAGTTCTCACCTTGTTTGTGCTTGTATGGTGCATTATTAATTCCCCCCCCCCCTTTTCCCCTAGATGGTGAGATGCAGTGTTTCTTGCAGACAATTTGCACATTTTCAAAAGCAGTTTCTTTTGCACATTTCAGTAAGAGTGCAAACATTTTAAAACTGTGATAAACATTGCCTTCGCAAAGAGAGAAAAATGCTAGTAGTGCATAGATGCATTTGACCAAACAGGTAAATTGGGGGGTTCAGTGTTGTGATGGAGGTGAGACTTGGAGAATCACAGATTAAGATGACTTGTCTGAACCAACTTCTTATCCTCTGAGAGATTTTTTAAAAATGTCCTTAATAGCAGCTTTTCCTTCCTCTTGCCACCATCTTCTCTCTTGTCCCTCTGTTGTATAAGTGGGTGGTGGTATCCATAAGGGATTGTCATGGAGGGCATTTATGGGGAGAACCGATCAAAATTTGATGTTGACATGACATCCTGCACCTGAATCAAAATCTGTATCCAACTGGGAAAACATCATGCTGAGCATAGCCGAGTGAAAGGTTTCTGTGGCGGCCATTTTAGTACCCCCGAGAAGCCAGCAGTCACCAAAATGGCCGTTCAGATCGGCAGTGTGCAATGCTTCTTGGCAACTGGGAGAAAGGGAACTCTTTTCAGCTAGCCAAGTTGGCAACTGTCTTCATCCCATTGGGAAAAAATTCATTTGCCTGCAGCTCCTCTGAAGCTGAGATTGTTCAATCTTCTCCAATTAACTTTGCCTTCTCTGAGAAGGGATTTCACACCCCTTGTGTACTTGGTAAATGGACGTTTGGATCCTTATGAGCTTTGGCAGGAAGAAAAGAGCAGTGAACCAGGGAAAATTGGGCAGGTTGGGGTGTCAATTGAAGGCACCCCTCTGACTCACACCGAACCAACTTTCTAATTGGTGCAAAGGAAGGCAGGAACAAGTGTCATACACAAAGAGATATTGTCGCCCATATCTGTCCGTTGTGATGTGCCTCCCACCACGGCTGGTGTGTTGTTGGGTTTATTTATGTAATGATGGTTCTTGAAAGCATCCTCGAGTTGATGGATATTACTCTTGATGTGCTCCCGTATGGTCCCTTTGGTGGTGCAAATGTGCGAAAGGGCAATGAACTTTCGGTGACTCTCCCGAATAACTAGAAATGAGGTCTCCTCGGGTTCAAAAGTTCAGCGCGCATCAGGAGAGATCAGCTTTTCCATCCATAAAGATGGAGGGGGGATGGCGAAGGAAGGAGGGGAGGAGTCTCATCCCAAATGAGGGTAATTGTGACATTTTCGCCTTTCTTGGTGTCGCGAGTCATTAAAAAGATTTTATGGAGGAACCCAACGCCATTGGGCCATTGTGGTCCAGCACGTTCCCAACGCACCGAGATCGCCCATGTATTTCATTGGACGAGGTCCGCAGACCTCCAAGTGGCCATTTTTGTTGCTAGAAAAAAGGTGTCAGGTGGGCGGAGTAGCAGGGGACTGAGCCAAAATTCAGGTCAGAAGTGCTCTTCCAAATTTGCATTATTGTTAATCGGTGCTCCTGCCAGACACTGTCAGTTCCATTTAACAGAAAAGGCAGTGTGTTGGTTGGCAAAAGCATAAAAAAATTCAGAAAGTTCTCAGACATAGAAGCATCTCCCTCCCCCTTAAGTCATGAGAATTTGGCTTTCAATACTTGGATGCCTTCAAGCTAGAGTCTTTGTTGGGTGTGTGGAACATAATCTCACCACCATTGTTGGACCAGCGTTGTTCTTCTGTGATGTTATCTGGCTTTGGGGAAGAAACCAATATTTTCCATTAAAAAATATAAAATGAGAAACTAGAGCATGTCCAAAGGAAGGCGACTAAAATGGTGAAGGGTCTGGAAACCATGCCTCATGAGGAACGGCTTAGGGATATAGGTATGTTTAGCCTGGAAGGGGTGAAATGAGAGCCCTGTTTAAATATTTGAAGGAATGTCATATTGAGGAGGGAACAAGCTTGTTTTCTGCTGCTCCAGATAATAGAACACAGAATAATAGATGCAAACTGCAGGAGAAGAGATTCCAGTTCAACATTTGGAGGAACTCCCTGACAGTAAAGGCTGTTGGAGAGTGGAACACACTCCTTCCTCGGAGATTCTGGTGGAGTTTCCCTCCTTGTAGGTCTTTAAACAGAGGCTGGATGGCCATCTGTTGGGGATGCTTTGATCGAGAGATCCTGCATGGCAAGAGGTTGGACTGGATGGCCCTTGGGGTCTCTTCCAACTCTATGATTCTATGATTCCATGATTCTATGAAAAACCCAAAGCCAGCAACAATGACAAACTAGGTCATATAATGATATTCTTTCATTCATTCATTCATTCATTCATTTTTCTCTGTTGCTCAGTACATCTTGCTAGCAGTTCCTTGCTTTCTTCCTTCTGAAGAGCATTGTGATCTTTTTCATCTCATTTCCCCAAAGTCCCAACTTTTGTAACCTCAGCCGAAAGATACTTGGCATTCTCCTCGGATAGATTTCTCCCTAATTTCCTCTTTCCAAAGTATCTGCTCTTGTTTCCGAAGCTGAAATAATGTACTGGAAATTCTTTGGGGTTCAGAAGTTTTAACACTATTCTTTCTCAATAAACACATACTTGGTTATGACTCTGCTTATTCCATATCTGCAGCATCTCCCCTCCACCTTTCCGTATGGATATTGCAAAAAAATTTTTTTTCTGTTTTATACTATCCAGGGACCATTTAGGGAGTTTTGTGCAAGATTGCTGGATTTTGCACACACACACACATACACACACAGTAGTAATTTTGCACACACGAAATCCCCCATGTGGCTATCATAAAGCAAAAAAGTTAGTCCTAGCTAGTGTAGAAGCCATTCAATCAGCTGCTGAATGATGCATGAACATTTAGGTAAATCTATATGATGTCTCTATTCTAGCCAGGGCAAGTGATAGGATTTATACCAGGAGAATGGACAAAAATGTTTTGTTTTAATAGGGGAGGGGAAAAGAACCTTGATTTAAGAGGAAAAGAAGCCTTTTTGCAATGAGACCCAAGAAAAACAGGTCCCTGGATGACACCAAATGAACACTCTCAGCTGAAGCTCTCTCCAGAGTAGTCTTTCCTCCCAGCACACCACCATCTACTTTTTATAACAACACGCCTACTGAAGAGATTGGCAGATCTTGAGAGTGTGGTCAAATTTTTGTTCTCATTTGGCCCATGCTTAAGGGATTTCCCTCCCTCCCTGCCTGCCTGCCTGCCTGCCTGCCTGCCTGCCTGCCTTCCTTCCTTTGTGAACTAGCATGGAATTCTTTCCTTCCACCATGCAGAGGTTCACTTACTGAGCCCTGTCTAACTGGCCATTCTGGGCTACTTTCAACCATAATTGCCACCTCCCACTGAGGTGTCACTGTGCAAGGAGTAGAGAGGTACTCACATTCAGAAACACACACACACACACACTTTTCACCGCTTGCTAGGATGGGCTTCCTTGACAGAAAAGGAAGGACTCCCATTTCTCAGGGTCACCTCCAGCTCCAGCATGTGTGATGACTGCATGCACCCTTCTTCTTCTGCAGAGGTGAGGCCCAAGGTAAACAAAGGAGACACAGAGCTATCCACACATGCTTTGGGGACTGCCTCCCTGAAACCTGTGCAAAATAAAAAACACCATAGTGGGGAAGAACCAGGATAATCATCCGCCTGGTATTGATA
Organism: Urosaurus nigricauda; assembly: GCA_034509955.1. Taxonomy (NCBI): domain Eukaryota; kingdom Metazoa; phylum Chordata; class Lepidosauria; order Squamata; family Phrynosomatidae; genus Urosaurus; species Urosaurus nigricauda. The sequence goes on along the minus strand of JAOEGL010000008.1, from coordinate 1,881,341 downwards.
AAAGCAGCGGGAGAAACACTGGTTCTTCAAGGTCAGCCAGGCAGAGGTGGAATAACAATTGGGATAATAGCTCCGAGAAATATAGCAATGGGAGGGAGGGCAGTGAGGGGCTCCTGTCAGTGCATCAATGTCCAAAGCAAAGGAACTGGCTGAATTAATGGCCCATGTATTTGTTTATTTTTTTATTTTTATCTCCAGGATTTTAGTCTTTTTTCCCACAGTAAGATTCAAGGTGCACATTGCATTTGCCAAGATGCCTTGAACAGTCAATAATGGTTTTTTTTGGGGGGGGGGGGGGTTGGGCTATGTGCCCATGTTCTAGAAGAGTTTATTCTTTTTGCATTTTCTGAAGATGCCAGCCACAGATGCTGGTGAAATGTCAGAAATAAACTCTTCTAGAACATGGCCACATAGCCAGCCATGAAAGTCAAGAATGGGTTGCAGAGAACTGGGCCAGTTGTCTTCCTTTGGAGAAGAAGTAGCACACGAACAGCCAGAACCAGATTGTCAATGGTTCCATTCCATTATCAATAGAGCAATTCAAATGGTGTAATTGCTCCAGGCATATCACTATCTAAGGGCCCAGTGGTGGTGGAATAAGATTTATAACAGGGCTTTCTCTGTAGAAGCACCTCGACTTATAGAACTCCCTATCCAAGGAAGTTAAGGTGGCCCTGTATCTTTTAAACTTCTGGTGACCAGCCAAAAACAGTGATTTTTGGTGGGCTTTGGGGGGCTATGTGGCCATGTTCTGGAAGAATTTATTCCTGACGTTTCACCTGCGTTTCACCTGTGGCTGGCATCTTCATACCTCTGAAGATGCCAGACATGGATGCAGGTGAATTGTCAGGAATAAATTCTTCTATAATATGACCACAGAGCCCGAAAAACTCACAAAAAGCTATGGATGCTGGCCATAAAAGCCTTGGACTCGACAAAACAATGGTGTTCTGCAGGGCATTCAGTGTTTGAAATTGCTCTGTTTTAACTGCTTCAAAACCAGATTCTTGGATTGTTTTCAGACTGCTTTTAGGAGTTTTGAAAGAGCATTGTAATGTGTTTTTAAATCATAGAATCATAGACTTGGGCAGCATCCCAAGAGCCATCCAGTTCAGCCCCCTGCAGTGCATGAAGACACAATCAAAGCACTCCAACAGTTGACCAGTCAGACTCTGTTTAAAAACTTCTAAAGAAGAAGAATCCACTACACTCCAAGGCAGCCTCTTCCACTGCCAAACAGCTCTTACTGTCAGGAAGTTCTTCCTAATGTTGAAGTAGGATCTCTTTTCTGTAGTTTGAATACATTGCTCCATGTCCTGGTTTCTGGAGCAGCAGAAAACAAGCTTGCTCCATCCTCAATATAAGATTTATCCATGTTTTGGGTACTCAGAAATGGGCTGTTTTTGCACTTAGAATACATTTCCTCTGCACAAAGAAAAGAAAAGAAAAGAAAAGAAAAGAAGTTTCCTGTGCAAGAAACAGAGATCTGGATTTTATCATAAATCAATTGAACCACTGGGATTTATGTGAAGTCAAAGGCTTTCATGGCCGGCATCTATAATTTTTTGTGGGTTTTTTGGGCTATGTACCACATAGCCCGAAAAACCCATAAAGAACACTAGAATTTAGTTTATGTGTTGACATGTCATTCAACAATTCCATGGGCCTCCTCCAATTTGGACTGACCTCTTGGGATCCAGGCCAGTGCTTTCTGTACAAAACACACCAAGCTTTTCTGCACAGGAAGGATATTTTGTATGCAAAAAATGGTGCATTTTGCACAGATGGAGGCTTTGTAAGAGATAGGGGATGCTATTCTACATGATAAGGTTTCCTGTGGTCTAAATACCATAAGGCACCAGACCCCCTCTGATCCTGGAAGCTAAGCAGGGTCAGCCCTCTTTAGTACTTGGATGAGAGACTGCCAATGGATACCAGGCACTGTAGGCTATATTACATGGGAAGGAACTGGCAAAACCATCTCTGAGTTTTTGCAAAAGAAAAACCTTATGAAATTACTGGGGTCTCTAAAAATCAACAGGCAACCTGAAGGGAGGCATGCAGTATCAAGAAATCCTGTCTGGAGAAGAAACAAATTAAAAAAACAAGTATTCTTTTCATCCCAAGCTGAAGCAGACAGAGTCCTTGATACTTCTTGACTTCCTAGAGGAGAAGGAAGAGGGACAGAAGGGGTTAATCCTTACTGCCAGTTTCAGTTCTCAGTCAAATCTGCTTTGCCTGCAGCTCCTCAGAATAAAATAAGGGGTAATTTCCTCTTGTTACCTGTAGTGATGGTGACCCATTTACTGCAAACATAAAAGGGGCTAAACTCAGACCAGAGAGTAGGCAGGGGGGAAGACCAGTGCAAGGTGTTTTGCAGAGAGTCTTCAGTGAGGGTAGCTCTTCCAAATCCGTCCATTTCAATTTTCTTTGATGACTGGATGTTTCCCCTTTTCTTTTCCTGGAGCACTCAGTTCCCCTTCTATCCTTCTTCTATTCCAATCCTCTATCATATCTGGGTTAGAATGTCCCATGGAGGATTAACACACAGCTGGGAAATGCTTTGTAAAGAGAATCAGCAATTCTTGGGCATCATCACTATGCAAAATTAATGGAAAAACTGAATGGCCAAATCAGAAGATACCCTGAGGATCATTTAGTCCCATCCTGAGGTCTTTACATGACGCTTTCACCAGTTTGGGAAAAGTAAAACATCCAGATTTATAGTTCTTTGTGGGTTTTTGGGCTATGTAGCCATGTTCTAGAATAGTTTATTCCTGATGTTTTGCCAGCATCTGTGGCTGGCATCTTCAGAGAATGCTGGTGTGGAAGTGAGTGGGTGTGTGTGTGTATTGTGTGACTCAAGGTTGGGAGGAGTGATTTTCATGTTAATCTGTGTATTGTTCTGTTGTTGAATGTTGAGTGATTTACATGTTAATCTGTTTATTGTTCTCTTGTTAACATATACATCACTCCTCCCAACTTAGAGTCACATAAATACTCCACTCACTTCTATGCCTGCATTTTCTGAAGATGCCAGCCACAGATGCTGGTGAAATGTCAGGAATAAACTCTCCTAGGATATGGCCACATAGCCAAACAAAACAAAACAAAACAAAAACCCCACAAAAAACTATGGATGCGAGCCATGGAAGCCTTCAACTTCACATTAAACCTCCAGATATTTTTAGATCACTCATCATCCCCTATTCATTGGCCCTTCTGCATCGCAAGAATGGATATTGTAGGCCAGGACCTTACGGAGCGCCACAGTACCCCATGACTTGGTTACCCTATAAGGGGAATGCAGGATGACACTGCTTTCTATCTGCTTTGGGTTTTGACCTGCTTCCATTTCATAGCCGGTGACCATAGCCAAACTTGGACAGACTTCTCCAGTAACACAAATCCTGCATACATACTGGCTGGAATCCTGTTGGTGACGTATACAGGCAAAAATGCAAATTCCATCTGCCCAATCATTTTTCCACCTGCAGATTGATTGTGTATTCCTGCATGGCAGAGGGCTTGACTGGATGGCCCTTGGTGTCTCTGCCAGCTGTATGATTCTATGATTTTTTTTATTCAGAATCTCCATCTACAATGGATTAGTAACAGTTCTACAACCTAGACCCATTACCATTTCATGTGCAAAGGAGGGTGATCAGAAAAATGAAAAGTCTGGACAACATGCCCTATGAGTAGTGGTCTAGGGAGCAGGATATATTTAGCCTGGGGAAGAGAAGGTTAATGGGTGACATGATAGCCATGTTCAAATATTTGAAGGGGTGACTTATTGTGAATGGAGCAAGTTCATTTTCTGCTGCCTCAGAGACTAGGACCCGGAGCGATGGATTCAAGCTACAGGAAAAGAGATTCCACCTCAGCATTAGGAAGAACTTCCTGATGGTAGGATCTGTCCAACAGTGGAAGATACTGGCTCAGAGTGTGGTGAAATCTCCTTATTTGGAGGTTTTTGAACAGAAACAGCATGGCCATCTTTCAGGTGTGCTTTGATGATGTTTTCTTGCATGGCAGAATGGAGTTGGACTCAATGTCCCTTGGGTTCTCTCCCAGCTCTATGTTTGTTTGGATACAGGAGACCATCTTAGACTGTATCAGATCATTGGACCTACTGGCTCAATATTGTCTTCACTGGGAAGTGATGATTTTGGTAATAATAATAATAATAATTATTATTATTATTATTATTATTATTAATTTATTTATTTATATTCCGCCCCTCTGGGTGAGCAATCGGGGTGGAGAACAGCATTTAAAAATACATACAGTTAAAATAACACTTTGGTCTCCCCTCCCACCCCTTAAAAATAGATTAAACTAAGAATAAGATTTAAAACAGTAAAAAATTAAAAGAAAACATTAAACAATAATATCACTAAAATTGGATAGGTGGGCGGCCTAAAGAGTATCAATGTCTTGATAAATGGGACTAATGAAATGCACAGATATAAAATGGGGGACACCTGGCTGAATGAGACCACATGTGAAAGGGATCTAGGAGTCCAAGTAGACCATAAGCTGAACATGAGTCAACAGTGCGATGCAGCAGCTAAAAAGGCCAATGCAATTTTAGGCTGCATCAATAGAAGTATAGTGTCTAGGTCAAGGGAAGTAATGGTGCCACTCTATTCTGCTTTGGTCAGGCCCCACCTGGAATACTGTGTCCAGTTCTGGGCACCACAATTCAAAAAGGATGTGGAGAAACTGGAGCGGGTCCAAAGGAGGGCAACTAAGATGGTGAAGGGTCTGGAAACCATGCCCTATGAAGAACGCCTTAGGGAACTGGGGATGTTTAGCCTGGAGAAGAGAAGGTTAAGAGGTGATATGATAGCCTTGTTTAAATATTTGAAGGGATGTCATATTGAGGAGGGAGCAAGCTTGTTTTCTGCTGCTGCAGAGATTAGAACGCGGAACAATGGATATAAATTGCAGGAAAAGAGATTCCACCTCAACATTAGGAAGAACTTCCTGACAGTAAGGGCTGTTCGACAGTGGAACACACTCCCTCGGAGCGTAGTGGAGTCTCCTTCCTTGGAGGTCTTTAAGCAGAGGCTGGATGGCCATCTGTCGGGGATGCTTTGATTTGGAGGTCCTGCATGGCAGGGGGTTGGACTGGATGGCCCTTGTGGTCTCTTCCAACTCGATGATTCTATGATTCTATGATTCTAGGGACAGTAGATGACAGTAGATGACAGAAAATTAATCGTTTTCTGGGAAGGCCTGCCGGAAGAGATGCGTCTTGGTGGCTCTATTAAAGCAATCCAAAGTTGTAATAAGGTGCATCTCATCCGGCAGGACATTCCATAGCCTGGGAGCAACAGCAGAGAAGGCCCTCCGGGAGGTCTGTGCCAACCTAGTTTTCACAGGCTGTAGCAAATTCCTCCCAGAGGACAGAAGAGTACGAGGTGGCTCATATGGGGAGAGGTGGTCCCTAAGATAAGATGGACCTGAGCCATTAAGGGCTTTAAAGGTCAAAACCAACACCTTGTACTGTGCCCGGAAACTAGTGGAGAGATTTCAGCACAGGTGTTATGTGCTCTCTCCTAGATGCGCCGGTAACTAATCTGGCTGTCATATTTTGGACCAGTTGAAGTTTCCGGGTTAGGCACAAAGGCAGCCCCATGTAGATCGCATTGCAGTAATCTAAACGTGAGGTGACCAAAGCATGTACCACAGTTTCCAGGTCCCTCATCTCCAGGAAATGGCGCAGCTGGCGTATCAGCCGAAGCTGATAACAGGCACTCCTGACTGTTGCATTCACCTGACTAGTCATGTGAAGCGACGAGTCTAGAAGTACTCCCAGACTGTGAAGAGGGTCCTTCAAGGAGAGTGTGACTCCATCTAGGACCTGGAGCTGTATTCCCAGACCTGGTTTCAGTGACCGTCAGTACCTCCATTTTGTCTGGATTACGCCTCAATCTGTTTTCCTTCATCCAATCCATTACCCCTGGCAGGCAGTCATTGAGAGAGGAGGTTTGAGCAGATGATCTTGTCATGGAGAAGTATATCTGAGTGTCATCAGCGTAATGATGACACTGAGCTCCATGCCTCCGAATGATCTCTCCCAGTGGCTTCATATAAATGTTAAATAGCATAGGGGAAAGAATTCTGGTTCTTTGACTATAGTCCCATAATTTCTCACAGTCAGCCAACTTGTCTAGGACAGATGGAAGATGCAGCCCAACAACATCTGGGGTCCTCCCTTGCCTACATGTAGTCTGTTAGCTGATCTTTGAATCTAAGCAGGGTCTGCTCTGGTTGGTATTCTGGTTGACACAGTTAGTGCCCACTTTTCCTGCTCCCACCAGATCAAAAATTGTAAGATAAAAAATAAAATATATGCAACAGAGTTGAACTCTGGGCCCCCTTTCAGACCACCACCACCACCCTGTAATTTGTATCAGATTTCCCTCAGTCCTGGTCCCAGGTATAATCTCCAGTTTAAAGCAGGTGGACTGGATGGCCCTTGTGGTCTCTTCCAACTCTATGATTCTATGATGGGAATGATGTTTTCCTGCTACAAAGCTGCTGATGATCACAGTAAACAATCCTGAGCTAGGTAAAGCAGCAGGAGAAGGAGATGTATGAGTTTCACAGTTTGAAAAGGCCACACACATGAATCTTTCAAAATATGCTTCTGCTTCCCCGTTGTGCCCACACATGAAAACTGGATTAGTAAATCTGTCAGATCTCCCTGTAGCCCAGAGGTAAGCAAGAACCTGCAGGTGGCAGCAGAATCTCATAAGTCGGCATCCAGGGGCTCCCAAAGAGCTGCTTGGCATACAAAAGCAAAAATCAGAGAATCTAAGATCTGGTCTGCACTGCAGAAATAACACAGTTTGGCACCCCTCTAACTGCTGTGGCCCAGTGCTATGGAATTCTGGTGTTTGTAGTTTTGTGAGATATTTTGCCTTCTTGGTTGGAGAGTTTTGGTGCCACGACTGACTTTGTTGTTGTTGCGTTCCTTCAAGTCATTCCTGACTTGTGGTGACTCTAAAGCAATCTTATCGCAGGGTTTTCTTGGCAAGATTTTTCAGAGGTGGTTTGCCATTGCCATCCTCTGGGGTTGAAAGAATATGATCTGCCCACAACAAATCCCAGAATTCTGTAGCATTGAGCCATGGCAGTTAAAGCAGTTAAAAAGCAAAACAAACAAACAAAACAACAACATTAACCATCACGCCACCTCTCAGTTTTCTCTTCTCCAAGCTAAACATCCCCAACTCCTTGTCATTTCTCATAAGAATCAGAGGGATGGGAGGGGGGTTGTTATATTCATTTTCAAAGCCTACAAGAAAAAGCAGAAGTAGCTAAGGATATGCAATTTATAAATATACAGCATACTTCTTTTCCCATGTATAAGTCCAGTCCCTGCCCAGTTCTGCCATGGTGTTTCTTTCCCAGGATGGGTAGTTTTTTTTTTTTCCTTCTTCTCTGTTTTGCTATGTGCATATTTTTGTATTTTATCTATTTACCAGACTCCACAACTTCAATTGAGGTTAGGCAGAGTTTTGTGAATATTTCAAATGTGCACATCTTTATCTGCACATTTTTCACACCAGACACCAAAATGTGCATATTTTTGCATGTATTTTAAATATATGCCCAACTCCTCAATATCTACCTTTACCCTCAACTTATATTGTCGTTAAGCAGTGTTTTGTTAATATTTCAGTAGTCTGTAAGCCATTCTGGGAAACCTTTTGGAGGGTGAACAGTAATTTTAAAAAATATTGCAAATAACCATGAAATATTCATGCCATTTATTTTGACAGGCTTCCATTCTAGATACCTATTATCTTCCAGCACTATAGACATCCATTATTATTATTATTATCATTATTTATACCTTTTAGTTCTGCACAATTCTATTGCAGATGTCCAACATTTAGCACCGAAAATTCTTGCTCTTCAAAGAATGGATCCCGAAGACGGTTCTTTCTAGTTTTACCTTGAATCAATACCAACATGAAAGATCCACATCCTTCCTTTGACTTGTAGTGGCATCTACAAATGCAAAAGGCATTATGCCACATACAATTAACATCAATTAACTCCCTAGATGTCAAATGGAAGCATGAGCAAATGGACTCCTATGGGAATGGAGCAGATATGGCCGCTGGGGTTTTTCACCAAGCCAGTACAGAGTCAGACTTTGATCCAAGCCAATACTGAGCCATGCCTGGCAGCTCCTCCTGCCATGGCGGTTGTGAAACTATAGCTTGGAACGACTCCCACTCAGATCAAAACTCATCTCTCTTTCGATGTGACAAGACCAGTTGACCTTTGCAGAAGTTATGGCTGCAATGCATGCTCCAGATCTCAGGAGGCTTCCTGGCAGGGCATGAAGGCTCCCTACTGGTTCTCCACAGTGGCCCTGTCACATCCACTCAAGTCTTTCTGACGGCCTGCTGGATTGGAATGAAACCAAATGTAGAATAGCCTTTCTATAGACTACTGGCCATTGCATCCCAGTGGGAGATGAAGAATTTATTACTACGTACAAAACTGTCAGGGAGCCAGCATGGTGTAGTGGTTTGGGCATTAGACTATGACTCTGGAGACCAGGATTTGATTTCCAGCTTGGCCATGAAACCCACTCGGTCACCTTGGGCAAGTCACACTCTCTCAGCCTCAGAGGAAGGCAATGGGAAACTTCCTCTGAACAACTCTTGCTGAAAAATCCCCAGGATAGGTTTGTCTTAGGATCACCGTAAGTCAGAAATTACTCAAAGGCACACAACTGCAATAGCACAACCGTTGCTTGCCTTGGATGTTTGGAAGGATGGGAAAGCTGCCAACCTTTAGATGTCACTGCACTAAAAATCCCATCATCCCTGGCCACCTGCTAAACTTGCTGGGGCTGCTAGAAACATCTGGATGGCCACAGTTTTGCCCATGGATTGAGACGAGGGGGGGGGGACGGGGACAATTGTTTAGAGTATTCAGCCAACATGGAGCACAAAGAAAGGTATTCTGCTTTTAAATGTTATTTTATTTATTTATTTCATTTATATGCTGCCTTTCTCTCTTTACAGCTAAAGCTTTTTGGAAGCTTTTTGATGCAAGGCTTTATTAATTTTTAAAAATTATTTTTCTTAGGTTTGACACTATCCCTTATTTTTTAAATGCAGTTTTCCAAGCTGTAGCCATAAATGGTACAGACTTGTTGGGAGGATTACTGTGATGATATAACATGTCGTAGAACCAAAGAGGGATGCTCAACATTATTCTTATTCACCTGTGTTTTGTCATGTGTGTGTTTTAAGAGGAGAGAATTAAGTACACACATAAGGGGGCGTATCCCATAATCCACCCCATGGCAAAGAGGCGGGTGGCGGAGTGTCCTTGAGACTGCCCCATCCTCATTCTCCATTGATGGCTAATAGCCATTAAAGATCTTGTTGCCATGGGGCTGAAGGATCCAGAGGTGAGAGCCATTATCTGGAAATGGGTTGCCAGCAGGGAGTTAACGAAGGAGCTTGCCAAAGGCTGGGCCCCTGCAGATGTTCAGAGGCAAGGATGAAATAGATGCAGGGACTCCCCGGGCTTGGAGAGAGATGCTGGGGGAACCATGCATGCATGCAAACAACACTTAATCTCACTCGCTGTGTTCATGTGCAAGAAAGAGGGAGAAGCACGGTCACACAGGAGTTTATCACATAAAGGAGATTGGGAGTTTATCCCATGAAGATCCCAGGAAAATCACATAATTACACGAAATGATTTCACATGACGTTCCCCAAAAACCCACCATTAAAGTGGTCACAAAGAAGCATTAACGTGCCTCTTTTTATTTTCAGGGTTTCAGTAACAATGCATTTCTGATATCACTTTATTTGTGCAATTGCATGTGATCATCATTCACGCAATTACTTGCCATTTTCGCTTTATTTGCAGGAGGCTTTAAATGTGCTTTAATTTCTCTCTTTAATGCCAAAATTAGCCCCAGTGTGATAAACTCCATAGAACCCATGGGAGCAATTCAGATTACAGTGAGCCCTCCACATTTGCGGATTTGACTTTTGCAGATTCGATTATTTGTAGTTTTGAGTCATACGCTCTCTCTAGGAATCACTAGACCCTTCTGTGCAACTGAAGAGGGTTGGACTGAATGGCCTTGTGGTCACTTCCAACTCTATGATTCTATGATTCTAGCTCTGCCAGAAGTTGACCATAGGGTTCTGCTGGAGAACCTAGAAGTTCCTAGAGAAAACACTTCTCTAGGCATTTGTAAGTCCTCCAGCATGATTCTATGATCAATCTCTAGCAGATGTTGATCACAGAGTTGCATTGGAGGACCTGGAGATGCCTAGAGATGTGTTCCTTTTGGTAAAAATAATACTCTTTTTTTAATTTGCGTTTTTTCCACATTCATGGGAGTCTTTCACCCCTAACCCCAGCAAATGTGGGGGGACCACTGTATTAAGAAAATCCTAGAATCCTAGATTTGGAAGGGGTCTCATGTGTCACTGAATACAAATTCTGCTCAATGCAGGATCTCCAGTTGTCTAGGCTCTTTTTGAAGAAAATAACAACAACAACAACAACAATTTATTTATATGCTGCCAAATCACAGGGAATCTGGGCTGCTTACAACAGAGGGAATTATACAAGCAATAACAATAAACATGAATTAAAAAAACAAATGGCAATGCATTAAACAATAAGAATAAAATCAGATAGCAGTTAACAATAACAATAACTAACAAAAATACATAATAATTATAGCAACAAAAATACATAGTAATTATAACAACAGTAAAATTAGCAAAGCAAAATACATAACAATTAACAAAGCAAAAATACATAGCAGTTATAGCAACAAATAAAATACATAGTAATTATAACAAAAAATAAAATTAACAAACCAAAACAAGCAAAAAGAAAATAATCCCCATTCTCAACCCCCATCCCAATCCTAAAAACAATGTGGACTATACACACCCTTAAAAAAAAGAAAAAGGAAAAAAAGGAGGGGGAACACAAGACTCCTCCTTAAGTCCAGGAGCCCAGGCATGGATGTAGCCCAGGTGGGAAGGAGGGCAACAAACACTCTCGCAACCGGGTCTTCACTGGCAGATATTGGAGAGGAGGAATGGAGGGCCACTCCTCCTCCTTAAGTCCAAGAGCTAAGGCATGAGTGTAGCCCAGGTGGGAAGGAGGGCAACAAACACTCTCGCAACCGGGTCTTCACTGGCAGATATTGGAGAGGAGGAATGGAGGGCCACTCCTCCTCCTTAAGTCCAAGAGCTAAGGCATGAGTGTAGCCCAGGTGGGAAGGAGGGCAACAAACACTCTCGCAACCGGGTCTTCACTGGCAGATATTAGAGAGGAGGAATGGAGGGCCACTCCTCCTCCTTAAGTCCAAGAGCTAAGGCATGAGTGTAGCCCAGGTGGGAAGGAGGGCAACAAACACTCTCGCAACCGGGTCTTCACTGGCAGATATTGGAGAGGAGGAATGGAGGGCCACTCCTCCTCCTTAAGTCCAAGAGCTAAGGCATGAGTGTAGCCCAGGTGGGAAGGAGGGCAACAAACACTCTCGCAACCGGGTCTTCACTGGCAGATATTGGAGAGGAGGAATGAAGGGTCACTCCTCCTCCTTAAGTCCAAGAGCTAAGGCATGAGTGTAGCCCAGGTGAGAAGGAGGGCAAACAAACACTCTCTCAGCCGGGTCTTCACTGGCAGATGTTGGAGAGGAGAGGCAGATGTTGGAAAGGCACCCTGCTACCTCTCCAGGCAATTGGTTCCATGGAGCAAATGTTCTTACTGTCAAGAAGTTGTCTAACTGAAATCATTGTTGTTGTTGTTGTTGTTGTTGTTGTTGTTGTTGTTGTGTGCCTACATATCATTTCCAATGTATGGCTACCCTAAAGTGAACCAATCACAGGATTTTCTTGGGAAGTTTCTTCTGCAAGGATTTGCCCTTGTCATCCTCCAAAGCTGAGAGAGTATGAGTTGCCCAAGGTCAGTCAGTGGGTTTACATGACCAAGCCAGGATTCTAGAGTCATACAGTCCAATGCTCAAATCACTTCCCCATCTGTCTGGTTTTGATCCGCCATAACTAACATCAGAGTTTGCTGTTTGCTTCTCCTAGCTCAGATTCATCACAGAGCCAGGGCAGGGCATTTTAATGTGTTTCCATGCATTTACATATGTAAATGGGCAATGGTGTGGGACGGCAAGGGGGAGAGCTTATTCCATGACACTCTCTCCACCCTGTTGCTAAGCCCAGCAATAACAGATGGGGAAGCTTCTCTGCTCAACGGCTCCCATGTTGAGTTCTGAACCTCTTAAGCTCCTTATACAATTGAATATATCAGGGACCCAAACTGAGTCTGGTCTCTCTGCAAAAGATTAGGGGCTGGCTGAAGTCCCTGTTCCCCACAGCAGCTGTGAGATGAGAGAAACTCCATTCTGAAATGGTGTGTGTGTCCTGAAGCAGGAGTAGGGATGTGGAAAGAAAGTCCCACCCTGTTTATATGGTGATCTCAGGTAGCATTAAAAACCACAACCTATTCTGTTGTAACCTGTCTGGAGCTTACAAATCACTAACCTGGTCAAAGACGTTAATTTCACTCCCACTAAGGGTACATCCACGTGGCAAAATTACGTATAAATCATTACTTACAAAGCATTAACCTGGTCAAACCTAGACATAAATTCCTCTCCCACTAACTAACGGTACATCCACACTACAAAATTAAAGCAGTTTGAGATCACTATATAGGACAGTTAACATGGATAGAGGTGGAGCTGTTGCAGTGACTTGCTACATCTGTGCCACATTTTTTTCCATATTCACCAGAGTCATTCACACCCAATGTTTGTTTTCTTGCATTACAGGGTACTAGATCTGCAGCTCAAAACTTTTACCATGACGACTTTGACCATATACGTTATGTTCCTGCTGCAAGCAGAAATCAAAGAGGCATTTGAGATCACGTTGCAAACTTATGGTGGATAATGGTGCAAACCAAAGAATTGCAGAAGATAATCAGTCAATTCTAGGTTGCATCAATAGGACCATAGTGTCCAGATCAAGGGAAGTAGTAGTATTATTCTATTCTGCAATGATCAGTAGTACTATTCTATTCTGCAATGATCATCAGGAATATTCTGTCCAGTTCTGAGCATCACAGTTCAAGAAGGATACTAACAAGTTGGAATGTGTCCAGAGGAGGTTGACCAAAATGGTGATAGGTCTGGTGACCAAACCCATTGAGCAATGATTTAGAGAGTTGGATTTGTTTAGTATAGAGAAGAAAAGAATGAGAAATGACATGATAGCTGCCTTTAAATTTCTGAAGGGATGTAAGAAAATGGAGAAATCCTGTTGTTTTGTTGTTTCAGCCATGCAAACAAAAAACACAGCCACCCGTATCAGGTAATTTACACAGGCGATTGACATGAACAGGATTCCTTCTTTTTAAAATGCTTGCTTGTCTTCTCACCTCCTCAGCGTTAATGCCTTTGAGATGTATAATTTTAATATCTTTGATATATGTTTTCAAGCCTTTCACATATGGCTGGAAACCTGACTAGTCCCTAGTTATGTTTTTGCTATTACTTGCTCAGGTCAGTTTTGATTTAAGAATGAGAGCCTCCAAGATCCCTTGTCATCAAATGCATTAGGTTTGCAGTATGGCAACAGCCTGAGTAATTTCTCCGTAACACTTGCAATTTCTCTCATGAGCTGTTGTGCTTTTCTGGGGGAAAGAATTCATTCTGTAATGAATGGTATGATTTTTATTAAAAAAAAATTCAACAGTATTGAGACATTTTTTAAATTAGAGTGCCCCATAGCAGAACATGGGCCACATTCCCACTTACAAATAAATCGCTTTGCGATCTGGTTTACACTACATTTGCCCCAATTGCATTTTCTTGCTAAAAAATAAAATAAAATAACCCACTTGTGGTTCACATTGACAAATAAATTGATTCAAAATGGACCCGCTCCAGCCGGCCGAAGGGCAAATTTAAATTGATTCGATCCACATCTGATTCACACTTGCACGGAATTGATTTATCCAAAAAGACACTGGAAAAATCAGCGTCAAAAAAATGCCAGTTAAATGGGTCTAGCGCATGCCCCCCTCTCTGAATTGTTTCAGAGATTCGGTTCAAGTACAAACCAGGGTAATTTAAAATGGTTCAAACCGATTTGCAATCTGGTTTAAAAGTTAGTAGGTATCAGGCTGTGGTGTCTTCAAATCAGAGATTAGGAAAGTGACTTTTTGGGTTTTAACACTTATTACCCCCCCCCCACCTCACCAGCCTTAATCCCTCTGCCAGGGATGCTGGGAGTTGTATTCCAATAAAAGAGTCCTTTTTTTCAAGGTAAATGGGTCAGACACCTCCACCACTCAACCAGGGACTGCTATGAGAGGGCTTTAGCATGGCTAAACTTCGCCATCATTCCCCTCCCGCCCCTGAAAGCTGCTGGGTTATTTGGGCTAACTCCATCCCTGACCAGATGTTTTACATCCTGCACATCGCTTGGTCAAAGACAGTAATCTGCAGCAGGCAGGATTAGTGCTCTGTCCAGTCTTTAAACGTCTGCAGCAGGAAGAAAGTCCCCAAACTCCCATACATCACAGTGTGGACAGACAAGGAGAAAGCAGGAAACCTGGTAAGAGAATTCGATGGCTGTTCATGGTGGGAAAGGGACACAATGGTGGGATATGAATTTGGGTGTCTGTCTGTGACCCCTTCCTCCAGAATGGTGGTTTGGGTGCAGGGAGGTCCTAGTTGTGAGCTATTTCCATGTCTATTGATAATGAGAAGCTCCAGCAGAATATAGCTGTTGAGGTTGACCTGTCCACAGTTGCACAATGGGTCTGACTTCTATGGTTGACCACTGTTGAGTGGCTTGAAGTAGTCTTTTGTGGCTCTGATATTTGCGGATTTGATTATTCATGGATTTGATGAATACGATCTCTCTAGGAATATCTAGGTCCTCCAGTGCAACTTGATGGTCCACTTTATCTAAAAGTTGCACTGAAAGACCAAGAGATTCCTTGACAGGATACTCTACTAGGTCTTTGTAGTTCCTCCAGTGCAGTTCTATGGTCAGTGTCTGTCAGACGTTGAACACAGAGTTGCACTGGAGGACCAAGAGATTCCTAGAGAGGTGTCCGCTCAGGTAGAAACATGGTGTTTTTGTTATTTGCAGTTTTTCCATATCCATGGCTGTCTTGTGCCTCTAACCCTAGCAAATATGGAGGGACAAGTGCACTTGCTGCAGCCACATACTGGAAATGGAGCAACTTTTTAAATGTTTTGGGATCTCTTTGTGTGCCCCACCTGCTTCTGATCTTCTCCCCAAAGGATCACCAAAGGCCCCTCTCTCCTCTTCTTCCAACCAGCCCTCCTCTTCTTGCAGGGCCCACTCCCTGGATGTTTTAGAGATGTCAGTCAATGCCATGAGGGAAGAAAAGTAGCAAGCCATGGATGGGCTCCAGCTTCGGGTAAGGCTAAACAAGATGGCGGGGAAGGGGCCGGCAGTCTCTCAAGTTTGTCGCCATTGGCAGACCTTTGGAGGATTGAGTCTGCCACCTTTCAAGGCAGACACTGCCTGGGTTTGATGCCAACCAAGGAAGAGAGGGGGAAAACCAGTGACAATAGTACAGCTGGTGGCTTCCTTACTATTGAACTCAAGAAAGAGTTCTCCAAGTTTCTGAATCTCTTCAAGGGATAGAGTTTAGCACCTTGGACACCTCCAATGCATAATAGACACATTCAGTTCAAAGTCTGTGGAAGTTGGAATTGCACATGTGGGACTGCTGTGCATTTGGCAGTACTTTAAGTGCCTTAGCTAAATGCTATGGGATTCTGACAGAGAAGACTAAAACGTTCCCAGAATTAGGTAGCATTGAGCCATGGTAGTTAAAGTGGTATCAAACTGAATTATTTCTGCAGAATAGATGCAACCTATGAATGTTTACACTACTGCTTCTTTTCACACTGAGTCTCAAAGGTGCTCCAAGATCCCTTTGGATACTGATTTTTCAGATGAACACTGAATTCCATTTTGTTGGCTGATTTTAAAATGTCCCAGTTTCTCTCCTACTCCTCTCACTTTCCCCCTTTGTCCTCAGCTTACGTTGCTTATGCAAAATTAATCCAAAATCCAACAGTAGTTTGCACTCAGTTAATTCAACAAAATCTTCCCCTTCCCAGTCGGCTC
The DNA here is from genome assembly GCA_034509955.1 of Urosaurus nigricauda. Taxonomy (NCBI): domain Eukaryota; kingdom Metazoa; phylum Chordata; class Lepidosauria; order Squamata; family Phrynosomatidae; genus Urosaurus; species Urosaurus nigricauda. The sequence goes on along the minus strand of JAOEGL010000008.1, from coordinate 1,865,124 downwards.
AGGTAAAAGCAAGCTGCTGCAGCCTCTCCTCACGTGTCCTGATGACTTTTACTACCTTGGCCACACTCTGATGTTGCTTGGCCTCATGCGTCCCAGATTTCATCTGTGAAATATTGGAAGGAACGCTTTTGAGTGCTGTTATATGTTAATGCAGACCAGGTCAGCTGTAAGAGATTCTAACAGCACCTCTTGCTTTGTAAATTTAAAACAGGCCAGTGGGCGATAGGGATTCAGATCATGAAAAAACAGCAATGGTGATAATAGACCACACAAGTGCCAAGTCAGAGCGCTGGGGAGAGGGGGTCTTCTAGCTTTTACTGCTTGGAGTAGTAGAAAGAAAGCAGGCGATAATCCCCTCCCCAGCAGATGCTGAGAGGAGATTGCAGGGTTTTATAAATAGCTCGAGGTCAGCCCCACTTTGCCTCCACGGCTGAGCAGCATTAGAGAGAATTAATATTCAATCTCTCAGTGAGAAAGAAGAACAAATCCATTTCCCCTCCCCTTGTTAGACCAGTCCTCATAGATTTAATCCCTATGCCTCGGTGAGAATAGGAAGCATTTCTGAGGAGCTGGACTGGCTCAAATGGAGGCAGAGCAGGTTAAGGATGTCATTTTAAAACTGGGTTTCTTTTTCAAAGAAGTCGAGGGTAATTTTAACAATTTTCACCTGGTTGTGATCAAGTCTTGAAAAACCACAGTATTCAAAGGCTGTTCACAATTCAGGACTTGGTCTATGCAAAGTTGGTACGGGGTTGTTTTGTGCAGAAAACATCTGTATTTCTAGGAAAGAAGTGTTGTTTCCAGCACAGAAAATGTTGTTCTGCAGATAAATCAACCGTGTGAATTTTGTGCAAAATAAGTCCTGGACTGTGAATACAGACACTTCTCCATACCTACGGATTCTGTATTCACAAAATCAACCATCCGTAGCTTGGAAATGTTATATATAATTTTATATATAATATTTTTCTAAAAAGCAAACCTTGATTTTGCCATCTTTCATAAGGGAGAACAATTCACTATGCCATTGTATTTAATGGGACTTGAGCATTCATGAATTTTGGTATCCATACGGGTCCTGGAACCAAACCTCAGGGGATACCATTGCCAACTGTATCTTTATCTCCACGATTCTTCTCAGCAGGGTTTCTTTACACTTTGAAAACATCTTTTCCACCCATTTTGGGGGAATATTTTTAGATATTCCTTCCACCCCAAAGGATTTATTCAGGAAGCTATGGGACTGAGAGCTGACTCTTCTAGGAGACCAGTGGAGGGGATGCTCTTACGTAGAAGATTTCCTGGAGAAGGGCAATGGCAGAAAAATGCTGGGGACAGAGGTACATGTGATGTACGGTTGACTCTTCAAGCCCTAAACTAAGACCCTACCTGCACAGGTCAAATAAAATATCCTCTCCTTGGTTCCCACTGAATAGTCCTGATGGCGCAGTACCTAATCCTTGCTTCTGATGTGAACCGTCCTGACACTGTCCAGCCAGTTCAGCACCAAACCCACCAGATACCCCACTTAAAATGGTGTAAAAATCCTTCATCCTTTACTTTGGGTATTCCCAGAAGATCTGGAGCCCTTCATTGCAACTTTCTCTGGCCAAACGTTCCAAATCCTTCAGCTAAACATCCCAAAATTCTATAGAATTGAGCCATGGCCATTAAAGAAGTATCAAACTGCTGTAAGTGTTTGATGTGGACACATCCTTATTTGCACGGAAAAGGATATGTTCTGCAGCGGCACACTGTGGATTCGGAGCAGCATACTATTCAACCCGGATAGTAACTGACATGGGTCGAGGCATCCCTCCCTTGCCAAAATGTGCCAGCATTGAGGAGATGTACTCAGAGTTCCCCATGCTGGCCATGTTGGGAGAGGGGAAAAAAAAGTGATTTTCAGTGGTGATTTGATGGACAGGAAGGGATAGACTGGAAGGAGCTCAGTATGTGAACAGCATTGTCTGATTATGAAATTAATTTTAGACGTACTGCTGCTTCTATGGTCTGTTCAGCGCCTCCCTCTATGCACAGAGGGGGAATGAGACTGCACCCCACAGCCTTGATCTTGCCATCTGTGCATTGCATGGGATGTCTGTAAAAGAGAGCTTCAGGGCATTCAGTTGCATGTAACAACAATTTCCCATGATTTTAATAAAGGTACAGAATTATGGAATTATAATTACAGAATTGTAGAATTCCATGCAGGAATACCAAGTGAAAGCATTCCTGAAAGATGTCCATCAACTTCTATTCAAAGACCTTGAAGGATGGGGAGTCCACAAAACTTCAATCTATCCCACTATCAAACAGCTCTTACAGTAGAGAAGTTGTTAATATTTAGGAAGAATCTCCCTGTTTTATTTTATTTTATTTTTTTAATTTGAACCCTTTGGTTCATGTTCAAGGGTTTTAGGGTTTTCCCTGCTAGGCACCAGCTATCCCATTCCTAACTTTCCCAATTTGGCAGGGATAGTTCCAAATAATCCTCTGCCATCCCATTTTTCAGCTCTTTCAAAATGTCCCAGTTTCTCTCGCCTCCTCCCAATTTCTCCCTTGGTTCTCAGCTCACTTCAATTGCTTCGAAGTTCGTGTTCAATGCTACAGAGTTCAAAGTACAGTACTCTGAACTCAAATAACAAACATGAGGGAAAGGAAAGAAATTCTTGCTCTTCCCAGTGGACTCAGGACAAAAGTAAATTGTCACAGTCTCTCCTAGCTCATGTATTTTTCCTCATTAATAATGTTTGTCTCCTTGACCGTACTCTAATGTTTCTTGGTTACATTGGCCCATATTTTCACCTGTGAAATATTGGAAGCCATGCTGTCTTTCACGCCTAGGAATCCTATCTTAAAACCAAAGGCTAGTTTCTTTAAGCATCCCTGATAGAGTTTTTTGTGGAGTTTCCAGGCTATGTGGTCATGTTCTAGAAGAGTTTATTACTGACATTTTGCCAGCATCTTTGGCTGGCATTCACAGGTGCTGGCAAAACCTCAGCAATCTTCTAGAACATGGTCACATAGCCCGAAAACCCCACAAAAACCTACAAATACTGGCCATTAAAGCTGTTGACTTCACATTCCTGCTATGGTGTTTCAGTTGATGCAGATGAGAGGTGGGCACTTGAAACTGGAGTGGGAGCGAATTATCTGGTCCTGTTGGAGCATTAGTAGGGGGCTGCGGGATGTGTGGACAGCACTGGGTGACACCTTACAGGGGGAATGAACACCCAGTTGGGTGGTTACTTCAAAGACCCAGCCAGGGTGCTTCTGCCATTCATTGCCTCTTGCCTCTGGTATGGGCTGCCTTTGGATTCTGGTGGGTCTACTGGCTGGGTTGGAAAGTGAGTCACCTCCCTCTCCTACTTGCCCAGCAGATCCATCAGACAATGAAATTGTGATGGGCAAAGCAGCAACCCACTCCACCATGGCAGAGGCACTCTCACTGATGCAGGGTGGTGGTGGAGGGGTAACAGTATGAGTTACCCCACTTGGGTGACACTAGTGATGCTACCGTGCGTCTTGAGGACTTCCAGGGGCTCTAAGATCACCGAAATCCCTAAACAACCACTACAACAAGGGAGCAGAAGTCTACTTCTGGGGTTAACAAATGTGTACTTCCATAGTTATATATTGTCAAGGAGGTTGCCTGAACCTTATATAAAAATCCAATTGTATAAAAATCCAATTGTTGCTTCTTGAGGCTTCTAGGAGAAGCTATTCATGCATAATTTTGGGTCTGAAAATGCTCATTCTGGAGAATCAGGAGACTGCAGCAAGGGTCATAAAAAAACAGCCTTGAGGGTCACATGTAGTCCAAGGGCTTCACTTTGCCAAATCCTGATGTGGCTGAATTTGGGACTTGCTCCAGTAGTCTTTTCTAAAACTTTGGGGTGGTAGAACAAGGCAGTGAGAAAAATAAGCAAGTGTTGACACACCAGCTTGGTCTTGCCTTCACCTCCTCTTGACATTTGGAAGAACTCTCTGCTGCTGTCATCCTCTATGGCAATAGTAGGTCCTGGGTGCACAGTGCATCCCTTTGATATGTGTGGAGGCTGAGCAGCCGGGTTGGGAAGGACTGAGGCAGATGGCAATAGAGGCGCAGCTCCCACCAAGTCTTTTGGCTTAACATCTGACAGGCTGGGAGAGCGTAAAGCACTCTGGCAACAGGCAGATTTATGCCCCATCCTCCACTGCAAGGCTTTAAGCCAAGACAATCTGGATTTCACCTTGCTGGCTGGGCTACCCAAGTCCCTGAGAAGCGGCCATGACAGCAGGAAGCTGGGAACTAGGAGAGGGAGTTGAGAGAGAACCAAAAGGACCAGTGGAAATGTGCAAAAGTTGGCAGCAGCAGAAGTCACTGCAGATATTGTAGTAACAGCAGCAGCAGCAGCAGCCCCAGCACATGGCGGAGGGGGTATATCCCGTATGTGTTGCAGTTCCACCACAGGCAGCACCAGCTCACCCATTATGGCCTCTCTTGCCAAACCTCAAAACCACCGAAGGAGGAGACTTTTTGTGGCCTTATGCTAGCACCAGTTCCCACTGGTAAGTTTGGACAATGGAGACTGGGGAGATGGAAAAGAGGTGAATTATAGAAACATAGAGTTGGAAGGAGGAGGGAGAAGTTGCAGATTTGGCAGGAACAGCTTGTCTATTGCCTGTTTTATATCATCATCATCATCATCATCATCATCATCATCATCGTTGTGGTTGTTGTTGTTGTAGTTAACTGTCCTAGAGTTGATTTTGACTCATGGAGATCCCATATTGAGACACCTCCAACACCCCCTGTTCTCCACCGCTCTTCTCAAGTTCTACAGAGACTTGGCTTTTTAGATTTAGTATATCCATCTAGTATGTGGTTCTTCTCTCTTTCTGCTTTGTTCCACCTTTCCTAGCATTTTTGACTTTTCTAATGAGTCATGTTCTCTTATGATGTATTCAAAGTATGACAGTCTTAATTTGGTCATCTTGGCTTCTAGGGGGAGTTCAGACTTGATCTGTTCTAGGACACGTTTGTTTGTCTTTTTGGCCATCCACAGTATTCTCTGCACTATTCTCCAGCATGACATCTCAGATGAGTTGATTCTCTTTTTCATAGAATCATAGAATCATAGAGTTGGAAGAGACCACAAGGGCCATCTAGTCCAACCCCCTGCCATGCAGGAACTCCAAATCAAAGCATCCCTGACAGATGGCCATCCAGCCTCTGCTTAAAGACCCCTAAGGAAGGAGACTCCACCACCCTCTGAGGGAGTGTGTTCCATTGTCGAACAGCCCTTACTGTCAGGAAGTTCCTCCTAATGTTGAGGTGGAATCTCTTTTCCTGCAATTTATATCCATTGTTCCGCGTCCTAGTCTCTGCAGCAGCAGAAAACAATCTTGCTCCCTCCTCAATATGACATCCTTTCAAATACTTAAACAGGGCTATCATATCACCTCTTAACCTTCTCTTCTCCAGGCTAAACATCCGCAGTTCCCTAAGGCGTTCCTCATAGGGCATGGATTCCAGTCCTTTCACCATCTTTTTGTCAGCCATCTTCACTGCCTTGCCCCTTTCATTGCCTCAAAATCATAGAGCTGGAAGGAATCTCAGTTCCTTTCTAGCCCAGACCTCTATCAACATAGGAATCCCCAGCTAAACCAACCCCGACAGGTGACCTCTTCATTAATTTCCCTCCACCTTTCAACCACCATCAAGTGTTATCCAAGTGTGTTGTGTAATAGGAACGATTGTGTATGAGAGAGCTTATTTGGAGGTTTTAAAGCAGAGACTGGATGGCCATCTGTTGGGGATGCTTTGATTGTGGAGTCCTGCATGGCAGAATAGGGTTGGACTGGATGATCCTTGTGGTCCCTTCCAAAACAACAACAACAACAGCAACAACTGTATTTGTATCCCACCTACTCCAGTTAGGATCAGGGCGGCTTACAGTAGAAATTATCTAATACATAATAAAATAACAATACTCAGTAACCCCAAATTCTACCCTTCCTCCTTACAATAACAAACCACGTATACATTAAAAGGAATACATTAAAATCAACAAAAGAAAGAATGGGGTGCAGACTAGTCAATGAGAAAGGCAGGGACGATAGTCGATGGTTGATTCAGTTCAATGGGTGGCTGGTATGCTATTCCAGAGAGGCCTGCCAGAAGAGATCCATCTTGACAGCTTTTTTGAAGCTGTCCAAGCTGGTAATATGATGGATCTCATCTGACAGACATTTCCACAATCTGGGATGATTGCAGAAAACCGCTATTATTTTATTCCTATTATTTTATCTCTTATTGTATCTAATATTATATCTATTATTTTATTCCTATAGCAAAGGGAGTTGAGAAGCTCTTCTAAGATCAAGCTGGCTAGAGACTGAGCTCTGCTATCCAGCCACACATTATTGGGAAGCAGAACCCCCTGAACAATAACAACAAAGAGTAGGGTTGTCAGAATGGGATCTGGAAAGGGATCTTGTAGCTTTAACGATTGTATAGAAAAGGGAATTTCAACAATTTTTAGCTTCAACAAGCAACACTTCTACAATTCCCTCTTCTACACAAGAAAAAGGATGGCAATCATAGAATCATAGAATCATAGAATCATAGAGTTGGAAGAGACCACAAGGGCCATCCAGTCCAACCCCCTGCCATGCAGGAACTCCAAATCAAAGCATCCCTGACAGATGGCCATCCAGCCTCTGCTTAAAGACCTCCAAGGACAGAGACTCCACTACACTCCGAGGGAGTGTGTTCCACTGTCGAACAGGCAAGCTGGAGTTCACAAAAGCTTCTGCTGAGCCAAACTTGTGAAGGCTTTAAGGTGCCACAAGGCTATTGTTTATTGTTTTGTTTGTGTTTGCTGCCACTGACACATAAGGCAAACCCTCTCTGGATATGTCTGTAGAAGAACTGTGACCTTTCTGTGTAGAAAAGGGACAGATCTGGGCCTGTGGCCATGTCTGGACTTTGTTTGCCATTCAGTGCCAATGGCTTCAAACCCTCCTCCACAAATTCTTTATTCACAATGATATGCCTGTAAATAATAATAATAATAATAATAATAATAATAATTTATTTATATCCCGCCTCTCCCTACAGATCAAGACAGGTTACAATACACTTCAATAAAATACAGAAATATACAAAACATACAATATACAAATTATAAAAATAAAATCAAACCTACACAATCCCCTAAAACTCCTCACCCTGCCCCTTCTTTGGGCAGTATTTCCTAGAGCAGAGCTGAAATTTCTTAAATGTTTTACAGAGGAAAATTGGAATGGTTTTTATAAAATCTTTTTCCCCTAGCTCCCCAGCATCAGTGATGTATTTATTTAAAAAGGAGGATCCAAGGGGATGCAAACAAGAATATACAGAAGAGTTCTAGATGTGGATGATTACCAATATCTCACTCTCTGCCCTGCTAAAAATTTGACTGACGGAACATTTCATTAAGTGACAGAATTTTAGTGAAGCAAGACCTTCATTTTTTTTTCTTTCTCCAGGTACATCCTCATATAGAAAAAAAATGATTTTGCAATATTCTTTCTCTACATATTCTTCTCTTTTTCTCTCGTGGCTGCAATTTCTCCCTTCTTCCCCTATGTTCTTGAAGTAATTCTACAATAGGAATATAGTGGAGGATGCAAAATGGAGACCAGGTTGTCTGGCTATTGCCGCAAAAAGGAAGGAAGATGAGGCCTTACAGAAAAGGGGAAAAAGTATCACTACCCCTGTGTGAAGTTGAAGGCTTTCATGGCTGGCATCCATAATTTTTTGTGGGTTTTTCAGGCTGTATGGCCATGTTCTAGAAGAGTTTATTCCTGATGTTTCACCAGCATCTGTGGCTGGCATCTTCAGAGAATGCAGAGAATTCACTACTCCTGCTGCTGAACTGCTGAAGAGCAATTCTTGCCTTCTGATATCACATGCAAAATTAAAACCTAGCAGAGAAACATATGCCATAGAATCACTTGTCAAAAAGACCCAATATGGTATATTGGTCTGAGTGATGGACTAGAACTACTGGACTCTGGAAGACCAAGATTTCAGTTCCTGGCAAACCCCCTCTGTACAGATCTTGCCAGGAAAATCCTGTGATTGATTCATAAGTTGGAAAGAACCTGAAGCTTTTTTAAATTTGCAAACATGGAGTTTGGGGGATTGTTTAGGATTCTGCTCAGTAACTCTTGCAGCAGTTTTAAATTTTAAGTTATTTAAAGGTATTTTAATATTAATTTAAGTGCAGTTTTTCTTAAGTTAAAAACCCTCCTCCAGAGATCAATGCAGAAATGTGATAGGCTTATGAATGAACACATATCACCAATATATCCGTTGTGGCTGATAGCTTTGGCATAAGTGGGCAGAGAATCTGCTCTGCATATGCTACAATATGGGTATAAAGATGCACATGAAATATAAATGAATTTCATGGAATTTCATCTCCAAGGCCTCATTCCCACTACCTTTTAAACCAGATCACAATTCTGTTTGAACCGGTTCAAACAACCCTGGTTCCCACTTAAATCGAATCACTGAAGCGATTTGGTGACAGGGTGTATGCACCAGACCCATTTAACCCATTTCTTTTTGGCACTGATTTTTCCTGTATCTTTTATGATAAATCAATTCTGCCGAGTGTGAACCACAAGGAGATAAGAATTGATTCAAATTTGCCCTTCAGCCGGCTGGAATCAAATACATTTGAACCGATTCATCGTGAATGGAAACCACAATTTGATGACAGAAAATGACAGAACATGCAAATGTAGTGTGAACCATGCTCTGATGCTGAATTGATCCATCAATTCGGATCACACACCGATTTATCTGTAATTGGGAATGGGGCCCAATATCTCTCATTATGTATATGCGTATATTCCAAAATTAAATAAATAAATAAATCTGAAATCCCAAACACTTCTGGACCTAAGCATTTCAGATAAGAGAGACAGCCTCAGCCATGATTTGCAGACCTCTCACTATCTTAGCCACTCTTTTCTGGGAATGTTACAGTTCTTAAGTACAGTATCTAATGTGTGGCATCCAGAATTCCTTTCAAAAAGCCTTGTAGACTATTTTCTTTGTTCCCCTTAGGCTTCTGGTGGGCACAGCTTCTTCCGGCTCTCCGCCATGGAAGTGAAACTGATCCATGTAGCCCTGGTTGTCTTTTTCTTGCTCTCTGTTGCCATGACCAGCTGCTTCCTGTGGCAGTACAGCCTTCCCAAAATGGAGCCCAGTAAGTACCAAACCAAGGACCCACCTGATCGAGCCAATTGTGGCCAAAGGATGGCCCCTTGTCCTTGCCACAAAGTCAATAGTCCTGGCCACCGCTCCAGAGTAGTTGAGTGGACACTGACATATTGTCAAAGACATTTGTCAACTGAAAAGACGATGAGAGAATTCTGAATCCAAGAGTTGTAGCAGAGGAAAGTCGTGTTGTATTACAAACAGACATATTTCAGCATTTAAAAAAAAATTTTTTTAATAAATTCTAAAACAGAACAACAGACAACAAACGATACACCAAAACAACAATATATATAAGACATTACCCCAGATAATGTCCTGAAAATTATAAACAAGGGGTGTATTCAGGGATCCTGAAAGACATCTTTCCATAAAAATTTAGCTAAAATTGGGGGATGTCTAGAGAATTTCAGCATTTTGTGATATTTTGTATATGCAAATATAGGCCTGAATCCTACAATTAGCCCTAGCAAGAGCAATCATTCTGCTTTATCACACCAGCAGGCAAACGGGATTTAAACTAAAGTTAAACTAGAGAAAACCAGGAAATGCCTGAAGCTTATCACATGATGTTTCCTGGTTTTCTCTAGTTTAACTCTTGTTTAAATCCCATTTGCCCGCTAGTGTGATAAAGCACATAGAGAATCGTTGGAGTTTATCACACTAGCGAGTTTTTATGGGCAAATAGGAGTTAAACAGGAGTTAAACTACATTTGAATTTAAAGAAGACTTGTAAATTCGGTTAGTTTTTCACAGTGAAATAATGCAAAGAGCAAGAACATGGAGTTAATCCACAGTTAAAGTGGAGGAAACTGGCAGCTTTTTAAATTCGGTTTGTTCTGAATTTAAAAAGCTGCCGGTTTCCTCTGCTTTAACTGCAGATTAACTTTGCATTATGTCATGTTAACGGTGACGTCGTATGAAAAACTTTGGGCATTTCTGGGTTTCCTTTGCATTATATCGTGTTTAAATCCCGTTTGCCCACGGGATCTCGCTAGTGTGATAAATTTCATTGTGGTTTAGCTGAATATTGATTCTACTCTACTTCAGACCAACCCATATGATTCTGGCCATCAATTTAGAAAAATATCTGAACTAGAAATGAAATAAGAGCTTACCAGAGGGAAGGCGAATGTGACCAGCTGACTTCTATATTTGACCCCTAAGTTTGGAAAAAGTGCTTCTTTGGATAACAACCTCCAGAATCCCTCAGCCAGCCGGATTGCATCCTGGTTAGGAGATTCTGAGAGAATCCAGGAAAAACCAAAAAGCACCTTCCAAGGTCTGGGCTTTATTACCTACAAGGATGCAAGAGACCTACAGGCCAATATCATACAGTGGAATTACTTAGTATAACTCTCTCCATGCATAGTTAAGTATTACTGATGCTGTGCATCCTGGATATGCATACACACCCATGTGAAATGAACATCAATATGCAATGTGGATTCACATGCATTGGCCCCAAGGCCAATTCCACTTTTACAAGATTGATGTTTTCCTTGTTAAGCAAAAATATCTAATGAGGGACATGATGGAACTCACAAATGTATACGACTCCAGCAGGATACCAGCTACGCTGTTTCTATAGCATTTGGTGTGTTACAGATATACAGCCAGAACATAAGTGGAAGCAAGCCATAGGTGGAAGCAAGCCAGATGCTAGTCTACTTCAGATTTGAGATGGGAAACGCTAATCTGAATCCATGCCTATAGGATAGGCATCCATGCCTACCCCCAGAAGTGAAGCCTTGTAATCTATTTTTCCATATTTTCCTTGAAGTTTACAGTAGCACCCTCTTGGAAGTCCTTGCTCATGTTTCTTCCATCCATTTCCAATAGAAAAAAGAACATAGATTGGAATTCCATTGCTGATGTACATTGGCATAACCTCACATTTTATACTTGAATCTTAATCAGCCCTGTTAAAATTTCTTTAAAATTTCTACTTAAGATCTTCTCCTTCATCTTTGTATCTGGTTTGTTCTTAGGCCCAACAGTGATGGAGATCAAGCCAGAGGCAATACAGATGTGTCCCCGGTACCCAGATCCTGTGCCTCTGGACCATCCAATTCCAGTCCTGAAGGATGCTTTGGAAAAGGTATGTTGTGGTGAGACTTTTGGAGTATACCATTTAGAGGAGAAAAATAGTCTTCAGTTGCTTGGGGTCATGTGAATCGTCTAGTGATATCCGACAAATATGAGCAGAAGGAAGAAGCAGATGAATTGGTAGACTGGGATGGATAAATCTGTCATATTAAGTTCCACATAGGATTAACTTCTTTCCACATTGGTTTGCAATGCTTTCCCTAAAAGTCAAAGGAACATCCTACATATTTTTATGTACATTATTTAAAATGTAAGCTTTTTCGTACCAACTTCGTCCCTAAACCTTTTTTTAAATGAAAGCAATAGATCCCAATACAGACTAGAACAGAGTATATATTGTTGAATGGTGAGTCATTTGATTCGACTCTTTTCAGGACTAACAATAGGATTTAGGCTTGAATCTGTTTTTCTGCACCTGTTAGCCAATAACAATCCTGCTCTCTCTTTGCACAAATTTGGAAAACAGTAACTATTACTCCATTTTTTGTTGCTGTGTGCTTTCAAGTCATTGTCAACTTATGATGACCTTAAGGCAACCCTATGATAGGGTTTTCTGGGGTTGAGAGTATGTGACTCACCCAAGGTCATCCAGTCAGTTTCCATGGCTAAGTGATGATTTGAACCTTGGTCTCCAGAGTCCTAGTCCAATGATCAAAACTGTTTTTTTAACAGTAGTAGACATCCATGTACTTGCTATTGCTCCATCCTACATTAACACACGCCCTAAAGCAGACTGGTGAAATGAAGAAATCTTGGGTAATGAGGAGTGGATTTCATGTGAAGGACTATGAGTGTTCTTCAGCTCTGTTACTCAAAAAATCCCTGGAGTCAGAATTTTAAAATTCTAAGCAAATGTCCTTTTCACCTTGAAGACCTTAAGATTCTAGTAAACGACAATGACCATCTCATAGGCCCAAAGTCTGTTCATCCTCAACCCCAAAGTGGGAAAAAAAGGAAGCCTATATTAGTTTTTGTGGGGTTTTTGGACTATGTGGCCATGTTCTAGAAGAGTTTATTCCTGATGTTTCACCAACATCTGTGGCTGGCATCTTCAGAGAATGCTGGCATGGAAGAGAGTTCGGTATACATAGCCCAAAAAATCCACAAAAAAACTATGAATGCTGGCCATGAAAGACTTTGACTTCACAAAGCCTATATTGCTTTGCCTGAACAAAATCTTGGATGCCTCTCCTTCCTAACTCCCACTGTCCTGCAGGTGGATATGCTTCTTCGTCACAAAATCCACAGCCCTGGCCTGCCAGCTTTATCAGCCATTGTTATCTACAATGACACAGTACTGTGGACGGGCAACTTTGGGAAACGTAATGGCTCCGACCCCTTCTCTGGCATTCCTAATGAATATACCATTTACAGGTGAGCTTATGGCTAGACAGATCAGGCAGGTGAGGTAGGGAACAGACAGTTTTGCCTGCTTCCATGTCTATAAAGTTTGCACATTTTTTTTCAAGCTCATGTTGTTCCATAATTTCCATGGCTAAGCAGAGATTGAAACCCTAGTCTCCAAAGTCATAGTCCAATACACAAACCACTACACCATGCTGCCTCTTATTTTCATAGAATTTTATCAGTTTTTCCCAAGACCCCAAAAATCACAGCTCTCTTTTCATTTTCTTTCACCAAAGAGATACTTTTTTGTATACAATTTTCTCCACATTGCTCCACAATTCTCTCCACAAATATGATACTCATTGCTCTGCATCAAGGCAGAGAAGCAAGATAAAAATGGATGTTCTGGTGCAAACAGTAGTACTGTAGAAGCATATTTTTTTGCACTTAAAAAATGTTGACAGAGGGGGTATCCAAAAGTTTTAATTATCACCATGAAATAAAAAACATACAATAGTCACTCGCAGTGGTCAAAGTTAGTTCTTCTCCACGTAGTCTCCCTGCAGAGTCACATATTTTTTCACCTGTTTCAAGCCCTCTTTGTAGAAGTCATCCGCTTTGCTTGAAAACCACTGCTCCACTTCGAAAATTACATCCTCTCTGTCATCAAATCACTGACCACGAAGTGGTTTCTTCATCTCGGGAAAGAGGAAGAAGTCGCTTGGTGCAAGATCAGGCGAATTAGGTGGATACTGCAAAATTTCATAGCCTAACCAGTGGGCGGCGACAACGGATGCTTGGGCCATATGGACGGGTGCATTGTCAGCCAGGAGACGAACACCTATGCTGATCATGCCACAATGTTTTTGTTTCAATGCACCATGCAGTTTCTCCATAAGGTTGCAGTTGTAACCGATGTTGAGGATCTTGCCCTTCAGAAGGTAATCGGTTAAGATTGCCCCGCGACTATCTCAAAAAATGGACATCACCTTCCCGGCAGATTTCTGTATCTTTGCCTTCTTGGGAGGGGGGGGGGGAGGATGGATGTTTCCACTCCTTGCTCATTTCTTTGGTCTCTGGATTGTAGAGGTATACCCAGCACTCATCCATAGTGACGAGAAGAGCAAACAAATCATCTTCATTCTGCTCCAACAAAGTCAAATTCTTCTGGGAAAAGTCATGGCAAGTTTGCTTTTGAAGAGATGTCAACAAGTGAGGTACCCAGCATGCAGACACCTTATTCTTGTGCAGTTCCTCATGAATAATCCTCCACGCAGTTCCGTAACTTAGTCCAGTCTCCGTCATCACTCTTCCCATGGTCAATCCTCTGTTGTCAAGGATAATAGCCTCCATTTTCTTCACCATGGCAAGATCACCCTTGATTGAGGGTCTACCCGCTCATAGCTCATCTGTCAGGGACATTTGACCACTTTGAAAGCTCCTCTTCCACCTCACAACCATGTCATATGATGGGCTTTCCTCCTCATAGACAGCTTTCATTTCATTGTGGATTTGGCGTGCATTGTTGCCCTTCAAATGGAGGAACTTTATGACATTTCAGGCTTCAGTTTTGTTCATCATGCAGGTTGATGTCTTCTACAGCCTGTGGAAAGAGAACTACTTTAGACAAAGATTTGATATTTGCACAAGTATGCATGGCAATAACACTGATTATGCACAAAAAGTTTCATGTAAATATCTCTATGACTATTTTAGTATAATTAAAACTTTGGGATACCCCCTCCTATCTCTGCCAGCCCAGCCACAATAAAAGAGACTCAAATGCTTCTTTACAGAAAATAAAAAAGCTAAGACTGTGACCAGTTAGAGTGGAGCACACTGTAGGATAGATGAAGGAGAGCTTCGCCATCCATTTCCTCGCACCTCAATGGAGATTTACGAAGCCAATGACAGCTTTCAGTTCCCAATAGCAGCACTGCAGCTGAATTTTTCTGATACAAAATTCAGGGAAAGGCTGTTTCCAAGGTGCCTTTGGGCAAAGGACAGGGGGAGAGGTTGTGGAAGGAAGTGTTACTCCCTGCGGAAGCACTTGGACATGAATGATCGATAAGAAACATCTTCATTTAGTTCAAGGTTGCAGAAGCAGAGCTGTGTACACAATGCATTCAGATAAACATATGTTCAGATGCACTTGCTTCTGGATATGCATGTTCAAGTGTGTCTTTATCATGTAGAGGATCACAAATCCAAGCTTCCATAGTAAAAGGAGGAAAATTATTCAGAAACCAAAGATGTTCACAGCAGACTTAGGCTTTAGCAGCATAATTAAAGCACCTAGAAATTCAAACATTGAGCATTTGCATGCCATTCATCCTTAGAACTAAACACCCTCACAGTTCCTTTTTCCCAGGCTCTCTCCTCCTTTCAAACCTATACCAGCCATTCTTATGGGACCCCAACCCAATCCCTACTCCCCACAAAACTGTTCATTAACCACCCAAGGAACAACATTATTGTTCACCCACCATCCAGTCTCAAAATGCTGTAAGCACACAAAGCATATTTCTATAAGGCAGGGAATCTGAGGGCCTCAGATCCTGACAATATTCAGCTGTGCAAGGTTGCCATTCAATACAAGGGTTAGCTCCACTTGTGGAGATTTGCACTACACAAGCCCAACGTAGGGTCTTAGCCATGATCCACCAAAACTTTCCAACATTTTCAAGTTCTCTCACTGTTTATTGTGTGTGTTTGCTTGATGTGCATTAGGATTGCCAGCGTCTCCAAGATCTTCCCCACCATCATGCTCTACAAATTGTGGGAGGAAGGGAAGGTGATGTCCCTTGATGACCCTTTGGAACGCTATGCCCAGAGCTTCACCATTAAAAACCCCTTGGGACGGCTCAGGGAGTCTGAGCAGAGGTACTCGGCAGATGGACTGATCTTCCTGGAGAAAGGATCACTGCCCCTCAAGCCATCACCAGTGACGCTGCGTAGAATGGCCAGCCAGCTCTCAGGTGAGAAGTTGTAATTGGGTGGGGATGGACCAAGACCTGTCCAAGGTTGCAGAAGTCAGATTTTATGCCAGGCTTATCAGGATTGACAAACCTGGGTGGGCTGGTGGTAGCTATGAATCTGCACTGGCTTTTTGTCTAGGCTTCAAAAGAGATAAGGTGCTGAACTCATTTGGTGGGATACAGTTCATCAGAGCCAGTATGGTTTAGTGGTTTGAGCATCAGACTATGACCCAAGAGAGTTTGACCTCCCATTTAGCCATGGAAGCCCGATGGGTGACCTTGAGCAAGTCTCACACTCTCAGCCCAAGAAAAAATCCATGATCGGTTCACCTTACGGTCGCCATAAGTCAGAAACGTTTTGAAGGTACACAGCAATAACAACAGGGTTCAGCAACTTTGAGTAGCTCCATTGCAGTTCAAACTAAGTACTAAAGTAGATTCAGTGTTCCACTGTTATGGACCCCTAAATAGCTCCCAAAACTACAGTTCCTTGAATTTCATAACATTGAGCCATAACAGTTAAAGGGATGTCAAACTAGATTAATTCTGCAGCCAATGTCATCTGTGGTGAAGCCCTTGCTGAGCATCCCAGAAGGTTCATGGTTTCCTCAAAGGAAAGCCAATATTTATTTATTTATTTATTTATTTATACACCACCCTTCAGCCCTAAAGGCTATCAGAGCGGCTTACAATTATTATTTTAATTAGACGGTTCCCTGCCCTCAATCTTACAGTCTAAGAAGACACAACACAAAAGGAGAAGGGAATGGTGTTGGGGAAGGGGATCAAGTCCAAAAGTTCTTCCATCCCTCTGAGGCCTGGACCAAGGCAGATGGACTGGAGGGAAGGCTCATCTTCTTAATCTAGGACAGGCCCGATGGAATTTGGCCTGTCCTTTCACTCCCTCCTAGGTGACCAGATGGTGTAGTCATGAAGGGAGGGCTCTTCTAATTGACTAATATGGGAGAACACATCTTAGTGTGATGTTGAAACGTATTTGGCACATTGGGTTCATGATCTGGGATTCCTGTGCTATTAATACTCTTACTCTGTTACAAGTGAGTCATGCTAATGACTCAGACCCAAGTAGTAAATCCTCTCACTATGTGGATATGAGTGTGTACATTGTTGACTGAAACCTGGCACAAAGAACTTCTCCAGGAATCCCCAGACAGTCCCGTCACTAATTTGTCAGATCAGTTTGGGCATCCAGCTCCACAAAGCTACCATAAATACTCCAGAGTCAACATTTCTTTTGCTTCTTGTGTGTTTAGTAGACAGTCCAAGCACTTTTGTACCACTTAAAGAGTCCTGGGATGTATGGAACTTGAGCTCTCTAGCTAAACATGCTCAACCTTTCTCAAAATGACAAAAGCCAAAATTCCATAGGGTAGAGCCATGGCTGTTAAAATGGTATCAGACAGCTATAACTCTGAAGTGTAAATGGGTACTCTATCTTCCTTTACAAGGAGAGAATAGGGATGGGAAGTTTGACATCCCTTTGGTGTCTTTGGTGCCCTAGGTTTGCCCCGGCGGCTGCGCTCCACAAGTCTGTTGTGGAAAGGGACCACTCAAGAAGCCTTGGCCCTACTGAAAGATGACGTCCTGGTGGCTGACCCAGGAACCAGGTGAGACCTCATGATGCAACCTGACAACTTCATTGCCATGTTTGGATGTGCCCAAGCAATTCCACAAGTGCTTCCTCCTTCCAAAATTGATTTAACCTAAGCCACTCTTCCCATTCACTCGTTTCCAGACACCATTCTTTCTAATGATCCTCCCTAATTAATGGTTTTCCTTAACATGATGGAGACATTTGATAATTTCTGATACTTCGAAAATGTCATGTCTGAGCTAGGCAGAGGGAGTCCTCTTTTGAATCTTATCTGGTCCATCCCTTCGGAGCTCGCAGTCAATGTCCTAGGTGGGCATCACTGAGCAGACCCATAGGTCAACTATAGAAAGACAAGAAGAGTAGATGGGATGGAAGCACCAGAGCATTTCAAGTCTATAGTTTTTTTTGGGGGGGGGGGGTGGTGGTGGTATATGTGAACATGTTCTAGAAGAGTTTATTCCTGACGTCTTCAAATGCCAGCCACAGATGTTGGTGAAACATCAGGAATAAACTCTTCTAGAACATGGCCACGTATCCCCCCAAACCCACAAAAACTATGGATGCTGGCCATGAAAGCCTTTGACTTCACATTTCAAGTCTAATTTGTTTGCTAAGAAGGAAGTAATGAAAGAGAGAATGCAAGAGTGAGACTAGGCTAGGGCACCTCAAAGCTGACTTTCTTTACTTCTACAGTACTATAAATGTTGATTCCACATGTTTAACATGCTGGAGGTATCAGAGATGCCACTCAGTCTTCTGGTGAAGGTGCATGTATTGACATGAGAAGGACTGGATAAAGAAACAAAGCTCCCAGGTTTCCTAGGCTGTTTTTTTGTCCATGGTCCTCCCTTCTGACCTAGATGCATACAACCTTGAATTCAAAGGTTATCTGAGTTAGCCTGGGTCTGTATGCAAAGGGATCTTGGAGCACCTCTGAAAACTGAAAAAAAAGAGAAAAAAAGAAAAAAAAAGAAAAAAGTTGGAAGTATGAGCTTGTGTTGATGTAAGTCTCTTTCATTGGATGCATGGAGTGAAGTGCTTTGGAACAGATATTATATAGCTATGATTTAGCAAGTTATCTTGTGACTAGCAATGGCAGTGCAAAACTCACCTTGGCTTTAGGCAACACCTTTCCTCCACAAACATGGATTCTTTGTGCTTTTTCTTCTCTAGGTGCCATTACAGCAACTTGGCTTTCTCCCTAATGGCACACGTACTAGCAGAGCATGCTGCTGAGGGTGAATACCAGCGATGGGTGTCTGAGAATATCCTTGACCGTTTGGGGATGGAGGACACAGGCTTCGATATCACGCCTCCCATCCGCTCTCAAATGGCTGTTGGCTTCTACGGTAGTGGGCAACCTGCCCCTCTCTATGACTTGGGCTGGTACAGGCCTTCAGGCCAGATGTATTCCACAGCCGCTGATCTTGCCAAGCTAGCGATGGTCTTTTTGGGGACTTATCACCGGCGCCTTCTGGAGCCGGACACCGTGAAGACCATGCTGACACCTCTCTTCAAGTGCTCCAGTGAGTACTTTGCCAACAAGACTGGCACACCTTGGGAAATCAATGAGCAACTTGGCTATGATATAATCAGGAAGGATGGTGACCTAGATGGCTACTCGGCCACTTTCTCTCTTCTCCCAAAGCTCCGCTTGAGCTTCATTGTCTTGATGGCTGGCCCTCGCCCCCAAGGAGGAGATCTTGTGGCACAGACCTATGAGTACCTGATCCCTGCCATGGAATCTGCTTTTCGGGAAGCAGAAAAAAGTCTCAACCCACCACCAAGTCCCACCCCTTACGTAGGCTACTACACCTACTCCAACCTGACTTTCTATGAGATCAAGGTAGGGGCTGGAGGGGTGCTGGTGATGCAGCAGTTTGGGCCACATATTGAGCAGCTGATCCCTGAGAATTATCGGACCATCAAGCTGCACCACCTCGAGGACCGAGTTTTCCAAGTGGTGTTTGATAAGGAGTTCCCATGCACCCTGCACCTCGGCTCAGCCTCGGTTTCCCTGGAGACTCAAGATGGGCAGCTCTTCAATTTCTACCCTTTTGACCGCAAAGGATTATCTCCTGGCTTTGATGCTCCTGGTCTGAACACATATAACGTCTTACGGATCCATCGCAAGCCAGTGTTCTACAGCTAACTGCTAACAGCAAAGTGGCCATTTTTACTATTTCAGCAAACACTGAGGAACCTGTGACTTCATCCTACAAATGGTTGAACTTTCCTCTGTCCTCCAAAGGGACTTGCTGGCTTCTGGTGGATAGACTTTCTAAACGCCACAGCTGTATACCTGAACACTATCATGAGGTGTTCCACCCCAAAGCCTCAGATGAGCTCCAGAATCCTAAAATCTTGGGGGTAACTGTATGCCATAGGAACAGAGAATGTGGGGCCATATTGCAGCATATTCTCCAACATTGAACAGATGAAAACTGGGACTTGTGTGGCCAAGCAACATCAGAGTGTGGTCAAGATGGCAAAAGTTGATAAGGAGGAAGGACACACAAGCTAGGAGAGGCTGCAGCAGTTTGCTTTTGTCTGAGCCAGCTGGGAAACACAAATTTCCACCTGCTGCTGAATTAACTGGGTGCAAAATATGTTTGCACTTTGAACTCAGTTTGTAGTGACTGAAGTAAGCTGAGAACAAAGGAGGAAAGTGGGAAGAGGAGGAGAGAGAAACTGGGGCCTCCTAAAAGCAGCCCACAAAGTGGGATGGCAGAGATCAACTGGGACTGTCCCTGAAAAATTGGGATAGTTGGATGGTACCTTACTGGGACATGACCTAGATCAGATTCTGAGCATGAGAAGGTTCTGATATGGAACCAGTAGTAAAAGGTGGAGAGAAAGAAGGAGAATAAGAAGGAAGGATTGTGAAAGAGAGAAAGGGAGAATATAGTCTGGGTCCCCTTTCAAAGACCACTTGAACGCTAGATATCTAGCAGTGTGCCAAGGAAGATGCACTGTTGAGAAGGCTGCACTTATCTCCATGTCCAGAAGAGATTCTTCAAGTCGAGACAGCTGAAGTCAGAGGAATGATCCTGTTTCTTAGCTAAACAAATGTAGATTAGGGATCTAACAAAGTAGATTAGGGATGTCAGTCTGTGATGATTTCACCCTCACATGGAGGGACAAAACATTTCTGTAGTTTTCACCCTGTTGTGACGGAATATGAATATTCCCATTCAGTTTTTTACCTGGTAGCCATGCACCCTGATGTGCTTCTGGAAATTTTTCCATGTGGAAATAGAGGCAGGGCATCTTGTGCAAAGAGGCTGGGGTTTGTGCAAAAACCACCCTTTGTGCTTGTGCAAAAAAACTCTGTTTCAATAGTTCTTTGTGCAAAAAAATTTTTTTTGCACAAAAATACATTTTGCATAAATCCCCCACATATGTTTTTTTAAATTTGAATTTTATTGAAATTTAAAATCATGTATACAACACAGAGATATCACACCCAACATAAACAAACACATACATAAACATACAAATAAAGAGACAAACAAAAAAAATCTGCTCACCTAAGCATATGCTTCCATAAAGAATTCAGTAATCTGCTATGTCACTACCAATTTACGTCATTAATACATTAGTTACATTGTTAAATTTTCTATTTGCCGTTTAAATTCTTGTCATATAATACCCTATCTTGTTTTATTTTCCATATGTTTTGAGAGTACATTTCATGTTTTGTTTTTTGTTTTTTTGTTTTTTGTTTTTTTGTAGAATATTTTCACAAAATACATTGAGATGTGTGCATACAGGTGAAAACTGCAAAATTCTGACCCCTACAGGATTTTTTTTCCAACCAGGTTTCCCAGGTATCAGAGAATCCATTTTCCAGCTGGTAAATGATTAACAGCAAATATTCTTTGCATCCTTAATGTGGACACACACACACACACACACACACCAGTTTGGGATTTGACCTGAAGATCTGGTTTTGGCCTGAATGCTTTTGGCAGTCCCAACTAGAGTACAACCAATGAACCAATGGAATTTACTTATAAACACAACATTCAGCATTCAAAAGGTCTCAAACAGCATCCAAACCTTAGTGTGTGTTTTTTTAATAGACGAAGGGCTGTGTGCCTTG
Source organism: Urosaurus nigricauda (assembly GCA_034509955.1). Lineage (NCBI taxonomy): Eukaryota > Metazoa > Chordata > Lepidosauria > Squamata > Phrynosomatidae > Urosaurus > Urosaurus nigricauda. The sequence continues at coordinate 1,843,708 of JAOEGL010000008.1, read as the reverse complement.
TAAAGCATGTCAGTTTTTGCAAATGAATCTTTCTTTAGAATATGATGAATGGATGGAGATTTATGACAATCAGCTCTCTCCATATGTTGTCTGCCTGTTTCTGTTGTAGAATAGTATTTGTAAGCGTGTGTGCATTTGGAGTGGGGGAGCAGGATTGTGCATGTAGGTACACACATTGCTCTGTGTGAAACCACTTGTAAAATGTATCCTGCCAATAAAGAGTTTTGATCAGAATGGATTGATCAGTAGTTATATATTTATTATTGAATGTATAGGCTGCCTTTCTGCCAGAGAGCTCCGGTTCCACAGCAAAGTACACTTTCCAGAATTCAGTTTTTGGCTTCATTCCCACTACCTTTTAAACCGGATTGCAATTTGGTTTAAAAACCCTGGTTCCCACTTTTGATGCTGATGTTTTCCGCATCTTTTGGGATAAATCGATTCTGCGCAAGTGTGAAACAGATGTGGATGCAGCCATAGCCGCAGTGGGGTCAAACTGGATTATTTCTGCAGTGCAGATGCAGCCATAGACAAAGGGGCAACTCCTTGGCTAACAGGCAAGCTGCATGAATGGTGCAAGCAACATGCCATGTTTGCCTGACTACCTCCTTTGTGCTTCAAGGGTGGGAAATGGTACTTTGCCTCAGTTGACCCTGCAGACTCTCATCTTGATCCCATTTGTAGCACCTCCAAGCACAAGCGATGCTACATATCCTTGGACTTGAGCTGCTGCAGTGTCCTGAATCTCAGTGTTTCATTTTTTTTGGACGAACAAATGAAAATTGTAGTCAGAGGCCAAACCCGCAGTCCAGGCATGTCACCCTCAGGGCTTTAGAGAAGATTAAGGACTGAGAGATAATACGATGGGAGTGCAATTTCAAATCACGGGATTAGAAAAAGGTTGGATAGGAGAAGAGGGGCTCTGATTATGAATCTGCATCCAGCAAGGATTACCCATTGATGCATCCAGTAACACCTAGGAACAGTCCTAGGACTCAAGCCATGTAAGGCTCTAAAAGTCATAACCAACACTTTGTACTTTAACTGGATGCTAACTGGCAGCCAGTTATGATGGCAAGACTTGATGAAATTCATTCAGGGTTTCACAAGCTATTCATGGTTTCTGCACTCCGAATAAAATATTTTTTTCCCCATCCAAAGTATGGCCTCATTCCCACTACCTTTTAAACTGCATTTGGTTCGAATGAGCATGGTTCCCACTTAATCCAAATTCCTGAAGCAATTCTGAAAGGAGAGCCAAGATCTAGACCGTGTCTTTTTGATGCCAGTTTTCTGAGCTTTTTTCAAATCAAATCTGCGCAAATGACAATCATATTGAAGTGGAAATGGATGTCCTGTGCTATTTTAAAAAATGAAACAAAAAGAAAGGAATAACCAATTTTATTTAAATCAATTCATTTCCCGACGCGAACCACAAGTGATTTATCTGCTTCAGGAACCAGTTTAAATAGAACTGATTCATTTGTGAATGGGAACCAAAAGTGGCTTATTTTGATTCAATGCCATGCCAGAAAATGCGATCAGGGCAAATGTAGTGGGAACCATGATCCAATGTCAAATTGATCAATTGATTTGGATTGGAAAGTGATTTTTCTGTAAGTGGGAATGGGGCCTATGAGTATTTTTTTTTAATCCAAAACAAGGTAGGTGTTGGCCTCTTCCTATTGCTCCACTAGGAATGCCTTATGTTAATACTCTACTCAGTAAGTCCTCCCTGTGACTTTATTCAAGAAAGAACACCAATAATTTCTAAAATTCCCAGCACATGATTTAGACAACACATGTGCTGGTCAAGGTATAGATAGAGAGCTTGGAGTGCTGATATAAAGCCATCAGGTTTTTCTGGGAGTATGCCAGGATCATGGGTGGGTTGCATGCAAGGAAAACCTTCTCCACCTCCTGCTGCTCACCAGGAATTAAATTGCCTCTGTTCATGCAATGAGACAGGCAGTGACAGCTGTTCTTAAACTGCATCTAAAATGTGAAATCTCTTAATGCACCTGATAAAATTCTGTTGGCTTCGTTTCAGTTCCTCAAAGTGGGAATAAATGTTGACATCCCTTTTTTATTATTGTTATTTTGAAGAACCCATGAGCCATCTGAAAGCTGATCTATGCACCTTTTTCGTCTTGCTGGGTATCTGGGTGAAGAATCTAGGAAACTGGGAGGCTATATAATTGATTAGTTCTTATATCTTCATTTGAACCATTTTCACTACTTGGTAGTTCTGCCAAGTTTTTTTAAAGGACTTTTCATGGCAATGGATGGTTGAACCCTTGGATTGATAAAAATCTGTGGCTATGGAGAATTTACTTCATATTATTTATTTATTTATTATTTAATTTTTATCTCACTTTTCTCCCAAGTTGGGACCCAAGGCAGCTTACTACATTGTGAGACACTGCAAGGACATTGACAAGAAGATCAATGGTGAGAGGGAATTCCATTGGCACTGGCATTGTTTTGCTTCTGGGTGCTGAGCTTCATGGGATGTACATAAATAAAATGGCCTAAGACACTTTCACTAATCTGTTGGTGGATTACCTCTAAGCAGGCTTACTCTGATCAGCCAAAGGCTCAGTCTAAATGAAAATGCAGAGCTAGTGAGATTCACTTTGGCAAGAGACAAATGCAAAGGAGGATGCTGCCTTTGACCCTCGATATGGGGGGGGGGGGTTGGTTTAGATTATATTTAACATTGTATATTTTAAATTTTGTATGTTTTAAAATGTTTTACTGTACCTGGCTTCCACTCCACCATAAGCATCTGAAGAAGTAAAATAAGCATTCAGTCACATATATGTCAATCACATATACCCACTTCAATCACATATCCACACATCATTCACCTTTCCACATACATTCACACATATTCACATATCCATATGTCATTCACATTTCCACATATATTCACATTTATTCACATATCCACATGTTGTTCACATATCCACATATCATTCACATCATTCACATATCCACACTTCAATCACATATGCATACGTCATTAAAATATCCACACGTCATTCACACATCCCCATGTCAATCACATATCTACACATCATTCACATATCCACACGTTATTCACATATTCACAAGACATTCACATATGCACACGACATTTGCATATCCACACAACATTCACATATCCACACATCATTCACATATCCACATGTCATTCGCATATCCACAGGACATTCACATATCCACACATTATTCACATATCCACACATTATACATGTATCCACACGTCATTCACATATTCACACATCATTCACATATCATAACAGAGCCCTGGTGGTGCAGTGGTTAAATGCCTGTACTGCAGCCCCTCACTCAAAACCATAAGGTTGCGAGTTCAAGACCAGCAAAAGGGCTCAAGCTCGACTCAGGCTTCCGAGGTTGCTAAAATGAGTACCCAGATTGTTGGGGGCAAGTAGCTTACAGTTGTAAACCACTTAGACACTCCTTAGGCGGTATGAAGCAGTATATAAATGAAGCTGTTTTTTGTTTTTGTTTATATCCAGATGTCATTCACATATCCACATGTGATTTACATATCCACACATCATTCACATATCCACATGACATTCACATATCCATGTTTTCTTGCAGTGTCTTATGATGGCAATGCTGGTACATCTAGCAAGAGCAAGAGCAAGTACATTTCTATACTACTTATCAGTGAACTAGCACTCCTTACTGTTTTACAATTTGTAAGCCAATTGCCTCCAACAAGCTGGGTGCTCATTCTACCAACCTACAAAAGGATGGAAAACTGAGTCAACCTGGAGCCTTGAGGGGCTTGAACTCACAACACTGTGGCTGCAAGTTAGCTTCCAGTATCTTAAATTACAATAAAATTATTAACAACAACAAAAATCACTGGGTCAACAGTGTGTTGTCTGAGTAATAAAATATTACAACACCTAGAATAGAGGGATAAGAATATATATATATATATATATATATATGGAGAGAGAGAGAGAGAGAAGACTATTAAAGTGGACTAAGATGAGCAAAAAGCACTTATGCATGGTTGAAAGGAAGGAACACTTTTATGTTGCATGTTATATATTTTTCTCTTTTATGATATATGAGAATGAAAATGTTTGATTGTTAAATGTATCGGTTTGTAAGTTTATGCAGGTAATGTCATAGAAATTTATTGTCTTGTATGTGTGATTGTAGGATGTGTGATCACTTGTGGAATAGAGAGATTTTTTTTTAAAAAAACACAACAGCATTGTGTCTGCAGAACTGCCACTTAACCACTGCATCACCAGGGCCCGTTCACACCAGAAATAATGCACTTTGACTTCCCTGGCTCCATTCTACCGATTCCTGGGATTTGTGTTTTGGTGGAGTACCCACACTCTTTGGTGGAGAATGCAAAAAGACCTTGCAAAACTACCAATCCCAGGATTCTGTAGGAAGGAGCTAACAGCACGTAAAGTAGTGTAAAACGGCACTGTTTGTACAGTGCAGATGCACCCTTGAACATGAACCAATGGATTCAAATGATGAAGAAAACATATGGGGGGGGGGGGACTTCTTTAGTATAAGAACTATCTGACAGTGGAATAGACTGCCTTGGAGTTCAAAAGAGTTGATTCTTCTCCCATCAGCTTTCTCTTCTGTCTTGTGCCTTTTTGTAGTAGAATCAGCTCCTCTCTCCATCCATGGAAGCCATGGAAGCCCGCTGTGTGATCTTGGGCAGGTAACACCCTCTCAGCCCCAGAAAACCTCATGATAGGGTCACCATAAGTCAGACTTGAATAACAACTTCAACAACAATTTGGAATAGGCCTAACATTCTTCTGCTGTGATCACTCCAAGTAAAGGCATCAAAACAAAAGACAATCACGAAATAAAGCAGATTTATTAACCTTTAACATTTTTATACCAACCTTTATTAGGCATACAACATACATACAATATCAATAACAACATCACCCATTAAATAAACAGTTAAAACAGTTAAAATTAGTCTAATTTAGACCACATTTTTGTTACCTGCATCAAAAAATTAGCCATAAATTTAGTAGTATGTGGATTCCGATCCTCCAGTAGGTAGATTTATTAATATTCAGTATGTTTTAAAGATTTAGATTTATGCTTCTTTTCGTTGAACACACGCAAACACGCACACCACTCTCTATATCCTGCAGCCACCTTGCACATCTGTTGCAGCATAGCTGAGTGTGTGTCTGTTGGGGGGATTTTGCTTGTTTTGGGCTGTTTATACACAAATTCTATGACAAAATTAAAATTGATTTTGCTTCAAGGTTGGGAATTGCTGCTGGCAGGAAAAGGAGCTATGCTTTTTCTTTTGCATTATTCTGCCATCTGGTGGTCAGAGAATTTTTAATAAAATATAATGCTGGAGGATGTAGAGATTCCTAGAGAGAACATATTAATCAAATCTGTCAAAGCTGCAAATGTGGAGGGCTGACTGGATACCTTTTGATTTTAGGACGGAGGTTAGCGCCAATAACAGAACTCACTTTGGTTTCATTCCCACTTACAAAAAAAGCAGTTTGTGATCCAAATCAATGGATTGATTCGATAGGAGAGCGTGGTTCCCACTACATTTGCCCTGATTGCATTTTTTCCCTGTAAAATAACTTACCTGGGGTTCACATTCACAAATGATTCAAAATGGACCCACTCCAGTTGGCCAAAGGGCAAATTTAAATTGATTCAGATCTGCATCTGGTTCACACTTGCACAGAATTGATTTATCCAAAGAGATGCGGGTTGAATGGGCCCCCTTCCCTGAATCGCTTCGGCGATTTGGTTCAAGTGCAAACCATGGTCATTTATAACTGGTTCAAACTGATTTGTGATCCAGTTTAAAAGATAGCGGGAATAAGGCCTCTGTCACAATGCTGGGCAAAGCTTGGCTTTCAGATCTCCAAGTACAAATTGCCTCTGTAGGAAATAAAGCACAATGCTTCTCTCTGCAGGGCAGTCAGAAGCATTTTTTTTGACTGCGGTGGAGCCTGATCCCGTTATCATCTCAAAGGAGCTGACCTGTGCTGCTGCCTACAAAGCAAGCTCAAGAGCTGCCGGATTAATTTTTCATGCCTCCATGTGGCTCTGCATTTAACCTGCTGACCATGTTGAACAAGGCGTGATGCAAAATTCACAAGGTGGCCTATTCAGCTGAAACCCCTTGGTTTCTGTTTTAACACAGAAGGTTTCGTCAGGGATGCTTAACAAATTTCATCTGTATAAAATTTGGTACAAACTGTCCCAGTTCACAGTACCCAGAATAAGGCACAGTTTGGAATGTGGTTACCCGCTAACCTCATTTCCTAAATTGCAAGAATCCCACGAATCCAAGGATTCCATAGAATGGAGCCATGACAGTTAATGTGCTGTCAAAAACTACTGGAGCAGTAGCTGAAGTCTCTGAAATGTTAACTCATAATCAGATATGATAATAATAATGAAATGCCAGTTTATTTGATGAGAGATTCCTTCATTCAGCCTGTACTCCCTAGTTTTAATATGTATTTAAATATGAAGTTTGTTAACATGAATAGCTGCTTTAAAGTTCAGGTGAAAACCCAGAGGACACTGCATTGACACGGGAGCCCCCAGCTATGACTGGTATGTGGGAACTCCAAGGAGGAAAAATCAGGCTTTGCTGGAACAATCCTTGGCCTCATTCACAATACCTTTTAAACCAGATTGCAATTTGGTTTGAACTGGTTCAAATGACCCTGGTTCCCACTTAAATCGAGTTGCTGAAGCAATTTGGTGAGGTGGGGGGGGGCACGCCTTAGACCCATTTAACTCGCGTCTTTTTGACATTGATGTTTCCCCCCATCTTTTTGGATAAATCAATTCTGCACAAGCGTGAACCAGATGTGGATCAGAATCAATTTAAGTTTGTCCTTCGGCCAGCTGGAGGGAGTCCTTTTGAACCGATTCATTCATGAATGTGAACAACAAGTGGGTTATTTTAAAGGGGGAAAATGTGATTGGGGCAAATGTAGTGGGAACCATGCTCCACTGTAGAATTGATCCATCGATTTGGATTGCAAACCACTTTTTTTGTAAGTGGGAATGAGGCCCTTCTCATGCATGTGCTCTTTTCCCTTCCAAGTCAAGTAGGCTTCACTGCTGTTGCATGCACAAGAATCTCCCCAAATCCTGGAATATCTGAATGTTTTATTACCATGATAGCGGTCATAGGCTACATCCCTTGAAGCCATTCATCTGGACTAATTTGGTTTCCCCTCTGCGTCACCAGGGGGGCCATAATGCAATTTATCACTGATGGTTCTCCATGTGCCGTATGTTTAAGAATGGACTTTGGCATTGTGATTCAGTGAGTTTTGGGTGTGAAGGCTAGGCTGGGCTGGGATTCCATTTCTCTACATCCAGTGCATTGTTTGCCAGTACATTATTTATTCCTTGGATGCTAACAGCTGCTTGTTTGCCTGCAGGACTCTAGCTGTGAGAGAGACGTTGCTAAGTAGAACTCATAGGCAAAACAAGAATGTTGGGGAGGTAAAAATAAGGGTCAAATACAGGGGTACCGGAGCTAGAGTTTGCCATTGCTATCAACTTTAATAGGCACTATTCTAGTTGGACTATGACTCTGGAGACTTGGGTTTATACTCAGCTCATCCATGTAAATCCACTGGATGACCCAGGGCAAGTTGCACTATCTCATACTCAAAAAGGGTAATGACAAACCCCTTCTGAAGGAACCTGGCAAGAAAACCCTGTGATAGTTTGCCTTGGATCACTGAAAGTCAGGAACAATTTGAAGGCACACAACAACAATGCAATAAAATACTTTGTAACTAGCTTGTAGTACTAGTTAAACACAGTTAAAGCCTCTGATGAAAAGGCTCCCTTTTTGTCTGCCCAGCCTTCTCTTCTTCCTCATCTGCTGTCTAGCTAGCCATTTTTAGCAGCATCAGCATTGGGAGGAGGCTGGGGAATTACATGCTTTCAGTGACACGTTGCAGCAGTGTATCTCCAACCCCCCCCCCCAAAAAAAAACACCCACAATATAATAAAGCATGGGTTGGAAACACATGGGATTCTTGCCAATCCTAAAGGAGCCAAGTGTGCCTTGCTGAATTCAAAGTGCAAGCGTAGTTCACATGCAATTAGCTCAGTTGATGATTCAAGAGTGGAAATTCACCATGTTCTTCAGGCAAAAGCAAACTGCTGCAGCCTCTCGTAGCTCAGCTGCTATTCCTCACATATACCTTTTGCCATCTTGATCCAATTCAGATGTTGCTCGGTCACACATGTCCTGCTTTTCATTTATAAAATGTCAGAGGGTATGCCATCCTCATGGCTGCTGAGCTTGACTGGAAGCTTTCCAAGGCAATGACCTCAATTTGTTTTGTTTTGGGTAAGTTGTTCCAGTTTGCCTATAGCAGTGCATAAATAATCCATGCATTTTTAGGGGAACAACAAACAATGCAGCTTGCCTGCCCATCCACCTTGAGAGTATCAAAAGGTGAAACCAGAAAGCCTATCTGGGCAACTGCCAGACCCCTTCAACATAATAAGTTCACCTTGTTGTTCCTGTTGTTGTGTGCCTTCAAGTAGTTTCTGACTTATGTTGATTCTAAGGTGAACCTATCATGGGGTTTTCTTGGCAAAATTCATTCACAGGTTTGCCATTGCCTTCCCCTGAGGCGGAGAGCATGTGACTTACTCAAGGTCACCCAGTGGGTTTCATGGCCAAGCTGAGAATTGAACTCTGGACTCCAGAGTTGTAGTCCAATACTCATCACTCTTCCTAATTTGGTTTCATCTTCAAATTTGATAAGTGTGACGTCTGTTCCATCCTCGAAGCCATTGATAAAGATGTTGAATAGCACTGCGCCTAAGATAGACCCCTATGGCATCCCACTACTCACCTCTCTCCAGGATGAAGAAAGGATTAAACTTTTTCAATCCGATTAGTTAAGATTTCTCTGAATTATTGCTGAATTAGGGTTAGTTTTGTGGAGGGACAAAATTGATGATGATGATGATGATGATGATGATGATGATGATGATTTATAACCCACCCCTCTGAATGAACAATTGGGGCAGGCTACAACATTTTAAAAACAGGTACAGTTAAAGTATTACAACCCAGTCCTGACTCCCACCCCTTAAAATAAGGTTAAACTAACACCAAATTAATAACAGTATCAATAAAACCTTAAAACAATACAATATCTCCAATGAGAATTTATGGGTAGTCTCGAGGAAATAACAGATGAATAGCTGGGAGAGGCTGGATAACCATTTAAGAATCGGGAAAAGTTTAACCACTATCCAGAAAGGCCTGCCAGAAGAGATGTGTCTCGGCAGCTTTCTTGAAACCATCCAAGGTCGTAATAAGACGCATCTCATCTGGCAGGCCATTCCACAGCCTGGGAGCAATGGCAGAAAAGGCCCTCTGGGAGGTCTGCGACAGCCTGGTCTTCATGGGCTGAAGCAGGTTCCTCCCAGAGGACCTGCTGTGCGAGGGGGCTCATATGAGGAGAGGCGGTCCCTGAGATAGGATGGACCCGAGCCATGTAGTGCTTTATAGATCAAACCAACACCTTGTACTGTGCCTAGAAACTGATCGGCAGCCAGTGGAGAGATTTGAGCACGGGTGTAATGTGCTCTCTCCTCGATGCACCAGTAACTATCCTGGCTGCCATGTTTTGGACCAATTGAAGTTTCCGGGTTAAGCACAAGGGTAGCCCCATGTAGAGCGCATTGCAGTAGTCCAAACGTGAGGTAACCAAAGCATGTACCACAGTCTCCAGGTCCCTCATCTCCACGAAAGGGCACAGCTGGAGTATCAGCCGAAGCTGATAACAAGCACTTCTGACCGTCGCATTCACCTGACACGTCATGTGAAGCAACAAGTCTAGAAGTACTACTCCCAGACTGCGAACAGAGTTCTTTGAGGAGAGTGTGACTCCATCTAGGATTGGATTTGTATTCCCAGACCTGGTTTCGGGCCGGTGACTGTCAGTACCTCCGTTTTGTCTGGATTTAGCCTCAATCTGTTTTCCCTCATCCAATCCATTACTGCCGCAAGACAGTCATTGAGAGGAGAGATGCCATCTGAAGTCTGAGCAGATGATCTGGTCATGGAGAAGTAGATGTGAGTGTCATCAGCATACTGATGACACTGTGCTCCATGCCACCAAATGTTCTGACTCAGCGGCTTCATATAAATATTGAATAGCATTGGGGAGGCTGTCCCCGAGCCTCACCCTTTGGGATCTGCCAGAGAGGAAGGAGTGAAACCACCAGAGCGCAGTGCCCCCTCCCCCATCTCTCTCAGCCAATCCAAAAGGATGGAATGGTCTATTGTGTCAAAAGCCGCTGATAGAACCAAGAGCACCAGCAGGGTCACACTACCCCTGTCGATGTTCAAGCAGAGCTCATCTTTCAGAGCGACCATGGTGGTCTCAACTCCATTTCCTGCCCGGAGGCCGGTTTGAAATGGATCGAGCTAAGACGGCTTGGAGTTGGGAGGCAACAGCTCTCTCGATCACCTTGCTTAAAAATGGCAGCAAGGAAACTGGTCTATACAGTGGTCCCCCAGGTTGCGAAAGTAATCCGTTCCGCGATTACTTTCGTAACCCGGAAGTTTTAGCAACCCGGGGGACCGCTTTTTTTGGTGCACAGTGCGCCGGAGCGCGCTGTTTTAAAGGGCCCGGGTTGCTTTTTTTTTTTTTTTTTTTTGCAACCCGGGGATTTTTTCAGCCCTGGCTGTTTCGGATCCCAGGGATTTCGTTCCCCGGGGGATTCGGATCCCGAGGGACCACTGTAGTTGTTTCTGTCCAGGGGATCAAGGGAAGGTTTCATCAGGAGAGGCTTTACAGCCACCTCCTTCAGACAGGATGGAATAATAACAGAAGCATTGACTACATCCCGAAGGAATGTCTTCAATGTGTCCCCTCCCTGGACAACCAGCCAAGATGGACATGGATCGAGAGAGCAAGTCGTCTTCCTCACACTTCAAAGGAGCTTGTCCACGTCATCAGTACTCACAGATTGATACTCATCCAGTAAAGTGACAACAGCGGAGTTGCTGGGTACCTCATTTACGGATACTGCTGAAACATTGGCGTCCAAGTCGGCCCTTATCTGAGAGATTTTATCTGCAAATTAGGTGTTAAATGTCTCACAACAGGCTGTCGTAGGGTTTAGTAGGGGATTCAGTGCAGGGGGAACCTGCGTGAGCTCCCCGACCACCTTAAACAGCTCTGCTGAACGGGACTCTGCAGACGCAATGTGTGCAGAGCAAAAAGATCTTCACACTGCACACAAAGGCTCCCAATAGGTGCGAAGATGTTGCCTATGGCAAGTGCTGTCGGATAAGGTTCAGGTCTTCCACCATTTGTGCTCTAGTCATCCAACCAGCTTCATCTCCCTGAGTTCATCTGTGAACCAGGGCTTGCGGTTAGGAGCTGGTTGGAGAGGACGCTCAGGGGCGGTTGAGTCGAGAGCCTTTGGAAGGTCGGTGTTCCAGGTATTCACCAAGGCTTTGACGGAATCTTCTGCGTTACTAACCATTAAACCCTCTAGGGCTTTCTGGAAACCAATTGGTTCCATTAGCCTTCGAGGGCGGACCATTCTAATGGGTCCACCACCCCTGGAGGGACGTGACGAGGCTTTGAGTTCCATCTTGATCAGAAAATGATCCGTCCATGACAACGCAAAGGTTTTGGTTACCTCCGTCCACGGATACTCCTGTTCCATACTAAAAATCCCATCAAGTGTGTGACCCACGTAATGGGTAGGCTTGTTGACCAATTGGGATAGGTTCATGCTTGTCATGGATTCCATGAACTCCCAAGCCGCTCCAGAGAAATCAGAAGGGCTGGTCTCCAGAGGGATGTTGAAGTCTCCCAAAACCAAAAGTCTGTGGGACTCCAACAGCAGCTCAGAGACCAGGTGAGTCAGCTTGGTCAGGGAGTCTGTTAAGCAACAGGGTGGCCAGTATACCAACAGAATCCCCAAGCTGTCCCTGGTCTTCAAGGCTAAGGTAGACACACTCGATGTGGATTGTTTTCTGGACAGATTTCCTAATCAAAGTTAGGTTGGTATTATGGACTGTAGCCATACCACCATCACCACCACCCACTTTCCCTTATCTGCTCACTGACCGTACAACCTGCTGGGAGGGCCTGTGCCCATGTTGCACCACTGGCATCTCCCAGCTCGGTCTCGGTAAAGCATACCAGGTCGGCCTGTTCATCCATGAGGAGATCGTGGATGATATGGGTCTTATCTTTGGCCGACCTGACATTGCAAAGGAGCAGAATAAGGGATTGTGGAACAGTTGGTATGCTCTCCAATTTATCCTGAGAAACAGAGTGAACTGAAGAAGGGATAGATACTAAACATTGATCCCTACTTCCTTTGTAACCCAGCCCCCTTATAACATTGATATTCACTCCCATGCTATTCCCAGCTCCATCTGCTATTTTGGATACCAATACTAGCAATACACTCTGAAAATGTCTGCCCTCTGGCCAGATATTTTATAATTATGATTATTATTTCGCTTGCCCAACTTCATAATGTTTATAGTCTCTTATCAACTGTGCTTAATAGTTTATAGTGGCCTATAAACCAAGGTTCCCACTACTATAGATTTGGCACCCTTTGCAGAAGTATAAATGTTACTTTGATGGCGGCTCTTGAAATGGCTTTGAAGTTATCTGTCATGGGATAATTGTTACGTTTCTGTCAGTGTTTCTGTTTCGAACATAGTTATCGAAGATGCCTTATTGTCAAGATCTATTTCTCTTCCTAATGTCAGGGACGTAGGGATATAATATAAGTCAGTGTATTCCTGGAGGAGGCAATTGAGTAATTTTAACAGTTTTCTTCCTGCTTTGAAAAAGCCTTGGAAAATCATCATTTTCAAAAGTTGTTTGCAGTTCAGGACTTATTCTGTACAAAACTCACAAATGGTTTTTTGTAGACAGAAAACATTTTCTTTAAGGGAAAAAGATGTTTAGCGTACAGAAAAAGTTGTTTTCTGTGCAAATCAAGAAACAGCATATTCTGTGCCCAATATTTGTTATATGCCTTCAAGTTCTTTCCAACTTATGGCAACCCTAAGACAAACCTATCATAGGGCTTTCTTGGCAAACTTTGTTTAGAGGATGTTTACCATTGGCTTTCCCTGAGCTGAAAGATTGTAACTTACCCAAGTCACCCAGTGTGTTTTATGGCAAACCTGGGAATCGAACCCTGGTCTCCAGACTCATAGTCCAACAGTCAGTCTACTAATCCATGCTTGTATCCAATAAGGCTGGATATAACTTTCCTTATTTACCACCGTTACAGCAGCTTTCCAGGGGGTTTGGTGACAAGTCCCATCATCCTACACAGCATCACCAATGGTCAGGGATAATGGGTGTCACAGGCTATAGATTTGAAAATGCTGACCGTATGCTGTAATATTTTCTTGTAGACCCATATGTCTAATAGTCTCAACCAAGAAGATTGAGCACAAATTTGCACTTGGTTGTTCACTGTGTCTCATTGGGAAATGCAATATTGTGCAACTGAATGTGCAGCCCAATGTGCATGTACATCTGAATGTGTTATCCCTATCAATGTACCACAGTGCACAGTGTGCATAGCTCATCATGCATAAATGCACATGTGCAAATGTGTGATATGGATCATACACAGTATCTTAAATCTCTGACTGCTTCCACAACCTTGAAATCAATACAGCCATTCAATATCAGAGAAAAACTTCCAGCTCTTCCATAGGGGAACTTATGCATGTGTAAGACACCATTGGGATTCTGGCCAATATCTGGCTTTCTGTTTGCACTAAAAATTATATTATGTTTCCAAGAACTTCATGTGTCACCAGGCATCATTTCAGGAATGGGGATGGAAGATGGTTCCTCTTTCTCACCAATATCTGAAAGGCAGCTGCTCCAATCCAGTTTTGATCAGCATATAAAACCAGCATTGTAAATTATATATTTTATATTTTATTATGAGTCAATGTGGAAATCAGACTTTTAAACAGAACCAAAAATAAGGAGTTCATGACCTCACTGAAAAGAGAACAGTTATCAGCTTCTTGGCAACTTTAATACAAAGATCTCCATGTAATTAATCAGACTAGAGACTGTAGTCGAGAAATCAGAATAAGGCAAGGATTTGGAAGGGCAGCTGTGAAGGAACTAGACAAGATCCTCAAGTGTCAAAACATATCATTGAATACCAAGATCAAGTTTATCCATGTCATAATATTTCCAGTTTCTATGTGCAGTTGGAAAGCTGTACAAGGATGGAAGATGATAGAAAGAGTCAACTCATTTGAAATGTGTCCTAGAGAAGTTCTGCAGATACCATACAGAAGATGATAGGACTTCCAAAAGGACAAATGAATGGGTCCAAAAGTACATCAAGCCGGAACTCTCACTAGACATCAGGATGATTAAACTGAAGTAGTTGCATTTTGGACATATCATGAGATGACATGACTCATTAGAAAAGACAACCATGTTGGATAAGATGGAAAGTAGTTAGAAAAGAGGAAGACCACTTTACAAGGGGATAAACTCAATCAAGGATAGGAGGTCTCTCATTCATAGGGTCGCCATAAGTCAAAGTTGACTTGACAGCAATTGATAACAACATCAACTGGTTTATGCTTCTGTTTTTAGCTTCCTATCTTTGTTACTAGTATAAATTTAATAAATATTTTAATATTAGTTGTTAATGTTAATATTTACAGCATTTACATTTACATTACCATATATACTCGACTAAAAGTCGACCTCGTGTATAAGTTGAGGGTAGGTTTTGGGGCCTAAATTATGAATTTTGATATGACCCATGGATAGGTCGAGGGTAAAACTTAAGGGCATGTAACAGGGGATCTAAAGGGTAAAGCAAAGGAAAACAGTGCCAAAGAACAACTTCTTCTTCTTCTTCTTCTTATTATTATTATTATTATTATTATTATTATTATCTTTATTTATAAAGTGCTGTAAGTGTACACAGCACTGTACAAAAATCAAATAAAATCAAGAACATGTAAAAAGCCTGCCTATGGCTTATAATTTAGCGATTAAAACAACAAGTTAAAAACATCATAAGAAACAAGTTAAAACAGCAGATATCAAATATTAAATTAAGCGTCAAAACAACCAGGTCACAGTCACAAACTTCCTGGGAACTCTTCCCTGAACAATATGGTCTTTAACTCGGTTTTAAAAGTGGTTAGAGATGTGTTGAACTTAGAAAATTCTAGCAGACATTATTGTTTGTGTTCACACTAAAGGCTTCATGAGAGAATAGAGAGTAGAGGTGGATCGGTGCTTCCAGGACAGATTACACTCTTGCCTTTAACCTTTTTTAAAATAAGAGTTAAAGTACAGCATTTATATTGACCCGTGGAAAAGTCGACTCTGTTTTCTGGGATCAATTTTTAGACTAAAATTTCTAGACTTATACATGAGTATATACAGTACTTTGTTGGCTATCACAGAAGCTTCAGTAGAAATCTGGTTGAGAAATGTTTTCAGTCAAAACAGTAGTCAGTTACTATAGTTTCCCCTTGAGCCAAATTTAACCTAAGCTTTTGTAAAACAGTATAGTCTGGGCTGTATATACATCTTTAGTATACCTAAGCAGAAATGTTTATTGCAGGTCAAGGGTTTTCACAACTTCCAGTGACCTAAAATGGTAAAAACATTCAGATTTTATTCCCCCCAATAAGCAAGGAACATCTTGTTACATCTAAAGTGCAGCCTGGTCAAGTCAAAGGCAAAAAGTGTTGCAATAATGTGCATTTCTCAGTGAGAGGCACTTGGGGTCTCATTCTGTTCCACTGGATAAACATACCCTCCAACAGTCCTGATTTGGCAGGGAAAGGAACACACACACAGTTGATAAAGAAATATTAAAGTACCCCTTTTGCTTTTGGCTCCATCTACCCATTGTCTAAATGTTATTAAGTATTTAGTCTTGTCTTGTCTTGAAAGCTAAGCATGGTGATGCCTGATTAGTACTTGAATGGAAGTCCACCAATGAATAACAGGTGCTGTGGTCCATATTCCACAGGAAGGCAATGGCAAACCTTCTTTGGATACTCTTTTCTCAACAGCCCAATAAAATTCACAAGGTCACCATAAGGCCTGATTTCTCCTACCTTTTCAACCAGATTGCAAATCATTTTGAACCAGTTCAAATGATTCTGGTTCCCACTTGAGCTGAATCGCTGAAGAGGTTCGGAAAGGAGGGGCATGTGCTAGACCCATTTTACCAGTGACTTTTTGACACTGATTTCCCCCCCCCCCCCATCTTTTTGGATAAATTGATTCCACACAAGTGTGAACTAGATGCGGATCGGAATCAATTTAAATTTACCCTTTGACCAGCTGGAGTGTGTCCATTTTGAATTGATTCATTCGTGAATAGGAACCACAAATGGGTTATTTGGTCCAGGCCTCAGAGGAAGAGAACCGCTGGACCTCATCCCCTTCCCCAACACCATTCCCTTCTTTTGTGTCATGTCTTTTTAGATTGTAAGCCTGAGGGCAGGGAACCATCTAATTAAAAATAATAATTGTAAGCCGCTCTGATAGCCTTTAGGGCTGAAGGGTGGGGTAATAATAATAATAATAATAATAATAATAATAATAATAATTTTACAGGGAAAAAATGCAATCGGGACAAATGTAGTGTGCAACACTCTCTGCTGTCAAATTGATCCATTGATTTGGTTCGCAAACCGATTTATTTGTAAGTGGGAATGAGGTGTAAGTTGACAGGTGATTTGAAGGCACACACTCACAAACACTTAAACAAGGGAGCAGGGTTAGGCCCCTTGTGATTTTCTTGTCCTTGGGTTGTTCAAGTCATCCATCAAACACCTGTCATTGGTGCCATCCCAGCCTGGATAGATGATCCTCATAAACTTGGAGCACTCTTCTGACAAGCCCTGAAAAATTGCAAGGGCATTGTTTATCTTCTTGGTGGAGTTATTTCCCCTTGTCATTTGCATGGCAATCTCCCCTGCAACTTTACAATCTTCAGAGAAAGAGAGCATAAACCGTCCTAGTCGGTGCCATGATAACATAGTTATTCAATAACTAGGTAGCAAATCCTTTAAAAATCCAGCCTGGTGGTTGTCTAGCCAAAGATCCCATCTGCTGCGACATTCCAAGGGAGACCTCTGGCCTTAGCTCATCATGAACGCCTACCTGACAGTGGCGCTTGGTTTATTTGCATTGGTGGCCTCCTCCGATGGGGTCACAGTCAAGGTAAGAGCTTTCCCAAAAGAGCTAAGTTGCTTGGTGCTATCACCCTTAAGGAGAAAGCTATATCTCAGAGCACATGCTTTGCAAGCAAAAGATCCCTGGTTTTATCACTGGCTTCTCCATATAGGAGGCCATGTTCTAGAGGGGTTTATTCTTGACATTTTGTCACCATCTGTGGCTGGCATCTTCAGGAATAAACTCTTCCAGAACATGGGCACATGGCCCAAAAACCTACAAAAAACTATGGAGGCTGGCCATGAAAGCCTTCAACTTCACATTGTTGGAACATCTGGAGATCTGCTTGCAGAAAGCTTGGATGATACCAGTGGTATGGTAACCCATGGTGTCACCCCAACTCCGCTCCCATCCCATCCCATACAAAATCTTTCTGGAGACTCAATAACTTGGGGAGGTGGGCAGAAGTGAACCCAGAAATCCTTTGTTTGTTGTTATATATGTGAGTCCTTGGACATGGAGGTACAGGATACCTCCTTTGCATAACATCAGAAAAAGTACTTATTCTGATTACACTAACCTGAGTCACCAAAAGGATTCCAGCCTAAGAGATTTATTGTAGCCCAAAGGCTCATGAGCTCTGGACCACATCCTCAGATTCTAAGTGAAAAGGGTAATGCTACTACAGTTGGTCCTCATTTTCACAGGGGATCCATTCCGGACCCCCCCTGCAAAAATGGAGACTTGCCAATAATCAAGCTCCATAGGCTTGAATGGAGCATGTGCCCATGAACACATGTGGGGTATGTGCTGCAGGGATGCGGCCCATTGGAAATAATGAGGTTGCCCCTCCATGAATATTGGAGACCGCAGACCTCTAGTCTGCAAGACAGGAAGGGAGACTGTATATGTGTGTCCCCATCCCCAGGCTATTTTGAGGGACATCAAGACTCCCTGGACTATCCTTTTGTTTTTGGCTTCCAGGGGATGAATTTTCTCTTGTGAAACCCTGTATCTCATATATAGTTCACAGCCTCCCTACATTCCTCCCAAAATAGTCTTTGAAATCTGGCCATTTCTGGTATTCCTTACCCCCCTGTTTTGGGTGTCTGAGGGGTCCCATTGCAGTCACTTATCTTAGAGATTCAGGTGTTTATTCAAGCCACATGAGAATAGGAGAAGAGTATGAGATGGGCCCACCCTGAATATTTTTTTATCTTTTCTCTTCTTTTTCTTCTACAGGTGGGGGACTTTTCATTCCCTCTCGAGTCAGTGAAGCAGCTGAAGTACCTCCAGGATGCAGCACCCAAGAGTCCTCGCTTGCGCTTCAACAAAGCACTCTATGTGTGTGCTAACCCACAGCTGCCTGCGGAGTTTAAGCCTCTTTGTGCCAGTCCCAAAGCCAACATTCTGGTCCAAGAACTAGGTATGTGCCAGTCGCAGTTGCATGACTGAGTTTTGAGTCAAGAGAAGACAGCAAGTTTTCATAGTTGGGCAGAAGAGGCAAATGCTGGATGGGCAGCTGTACTAGTCTATGGGAGGGAAATCAGCTGAGCCTTGGCAGTGTCTGATGCTGGCACAAGTTCTCATTTGGTCTACAACTCTCATAATCCCCATGATCCATGCTGCCAGGGGTTAGGGTTAGTCTTAGGGTTAGCCTTAGGGGAATTCTGCAACTATAATCCCAAGAGAGACTGGCCTGATGCTTATTGTTACTCCTGACCAGGCATTCAGCTACATTGTAAAAATAATACAGTTTGACACCAGCTTAAGTGCTGCAGTTCCATCCAATGGAATCCTGTGTTCTGTAGTTTTACAAGGTGTTCCACCTTCTCTGTTCACAACTATCAGTACCTCACCAAACTACAAATCCCAGGATGCTGTAGGATGTAGCCATGGCAGTTAAAGGGGTGTCAAACTGCATTATTTCTGCAGTGAGGATGCACCCCTGGTCATGAACTCAAGGCTGACTTTCAAAGACCCTTGGATCAATTCGCAGAGGTTAGGATCACCCGCTGGTACTAGTCAGGATGGCTATATACTACCTCCAGTATCAGAGGTGAAATGCCACTGTTTATCAATTGCTGGGAAGCCTGAGTTCATTCTTGTCCATCTAGCATAAACCAGTGGCTTTCACATTTTGGTCCTCCAGATTGTTTGGACTTCAGCACCCTAAATATCTAACCTAAGTCAGCTAAGCTGACTTCTGGGACCTGCCATAAGTAATGGGTTGACCATTGTGATTACAGACTTGATAGACTTTTGGTCTGATCCAACATGGGTTTTCTTGAATGCTCTTGAATGACAAAAAGAGTCCCTCTCTAAGGATCATTTGTCTTTCTTTTCTTTTGGTTGCAGAAGGTATTGCCAGAGAGGCACAGATCTGCGAGATCTGCGCTAATGTTGCCTGCTCTGGATGCTAAGGAAAGAGCCTCCTGGCCATTTCTGCTGGCCTCAGTGAGGATCCCAATGGCTGACCTTTCCAGATCCTGCTGCCTTTGCTTCATCCTTCCCAATGGATGATGTCTCTGCTCACTTGCACAGATGGAAGGCTGTAGCATCTCAGCCCCTTGCTGCTCAGCTTTGGCCTTCGGAAGTGCAATCTCTTAAGGAGAGAAAGATGGACTAGCTACACAGTACCTTGTGACTGTTGGTTTGAGAAATGCTTCATCGGAAATGATGGTAGCCTGGTCCAGAAGAAAGATGTGTGAATATGAACTTTTGGGTAAATGGAATCAGGATGGAATGGTGGCATAGAGAAGCTATATACACTTTCCCCCCTTCTCTTATCTTCTGCTCCCAGCTGCAGCGGTCCATTTGTGGGAATGGCAAATTTGCATCATGCTTCTGATTTGCAGCATCAACATTAATGTCCACAAATATGTTATTGTTTTAAAATGAAATTCCATTAAAATATGGGCCACTCTGCCCTAAATCCTATTGTTTGTTTGATGTTTGTTTGTTGTTAATTGATGCAAAATTGACTTCAAGTTATGGTGACCCTGTCAATGAGAGACCTCAAAGTTACTCTGTTATCAAATATCCTTCTCAGGTCTTTCAAGCCTGAGACTGTGGCTTTCTCAATTGAGTCTATCCACCTAGAATGTAGTCTTTCTCTTTTTCCACTACCTTCTACCTTATCAAGAATTATTGTCTTTTCTAGTGAGTCATGCCTTCTCATTATATGCCCAAAGTATCAAGGTCTCAGTTTAGTCATCTTGGCTTCTAGGAAGAGTTCCAGTTTTGTTTGCTCTTGGACTCATGGATTTGTTTTTTGGTAGTCTGTGGTACCTGTTGAACTCTCCTTTATTTCAAATGAGTGGCTTTTCTTTTCTTCCTATCAACTTTGGTCCATCTTTTGCAATTGAATCCACTGGTTCATAAAAATCAGAGGCTAAAGCATGAACGAATGGATTCAAATGAAAAGAGTGGAGATTCCAGTTAAACATCAAGGAGAACCTTTTCCACTAAGACCTGTTTGACAGTAGAGTGGATTGCCTTGGAAGGTGGTGGACTCTCTTTTGGAAGTCTTTAAACAGCTGTTACTGACAATGCATTTTTCTTAAATTTTGCTATAAATGATCATCCACAAGGCCCCAGATGGACTCTGGTCTCCATTATCCTTGAAGCGAGGGAACATGTACACGCCATACTCAGGTTAGGTCAGCCACCCTCAAATATCCTTCAGACAGTTTAGGAGTCGCTAATAAGGCTAATTCTATCCAAATAATCAGGAGGATGTGCAATGTTTGCCCAAGTTGATCAACTTAGCACCTCTCCTCGACTGTTATCAGACTGGATTATCACACCCAAACAATCAGACACCTTTGTTTAGGGGTTGCCCAAGCAATCACACACCCTGTGCCAGGGGCCAGGTTTTCGTCCTCAAAAACTCCTAGATTTCTCCCTTTAGTGGGCTAGATTGCAGAGGGAATCTATGGCCCTTTAGGGCACCTCTGTCATGTGTTAGAGTTGCTCTAGAGCTGAGCCAGTTGACGCTCCGCAACCCTAGCATGTGATGAGGGCATCCTCGCTCCACAGCACCATACACACAGAGCACAGAGTGATGACATCGCAGCTGAGCAGCAGCCAAATAGAGTTGCACAGCTGCGATATCATGGGGGCGCCCTGTGGTGCTTTTTGCTTTTTTGCGTTGCAAAAAGGAGCCCTTTTTTGGACTCCTTTTTCCGCCGCACTTTTGCAGCTTCATCTGGTTGCTGTGGCGAAGGTGCACCAGAAAAGGAGGTGACTTCAGACAGCCCTTTTTGGGTGGTCTGTAAAGCCCCTATGTCTTTCTGATCTCTGGTCTAACTCCAGCCCATTCATTCACTCCATGACTGAGTCTCATCTCCATCTCATACCAATTGGACTCCGGAAGAAGTCTCAACTTGTGTAAGTATTTCCTTAGTGCTGCCTATACTTCTATCCCATGCTTACTCCTGATTTCCTGAGCCTTGCATGAATGTGTGTGTGCTTGTGTTGCTGTGTGATTTTTCCCCTTTTAATAAAAATTAGACTTTAATTGAAGAAGCCTCTCTCTGCTTCTTTTCTTAGAAATTCCCTAGTCTTCTTTGTATACAAATTGGGAAATGATTTCGCTGGGGTCTTTGTTGCCAACCCACTTGCAATATTGAGCTAATTAACAATTGCCCTAATTAGAACCTTGGCTACACAGTGTTTGGATGGACATCCTTCAGAAGTGCTGTGGTTGTGTATCCCTGCACAGCAGGGGGTTGGACTAGATGACACTAGTGGTCCCTTCCAGCTCTATGATTCTATCATTCTAAATTGGAAATTTGATGGTATGGATAAATCCTGACTTTCTTATTCAATGATATCTCTTTACAATTTCAGATCTTGTTTAGTTCCTTCATAGCTGCTCTTCCCACCCCTAGTCTTCTGATTTTAAAATCCAATCCCAACCAAATCACTGGGGTTGATATAAGTGTTGACTTATTCAGCATTGGATTATGTAGTTCTACTCTAGGGTGGGACTACCAATAAGAGTCACATGATGGTTGTGGATCCAAATGTATTCACAGAGTTGACCTATAAACCAAAAAAACAAAAACAAAAACCCCTATTAAACACCTATGTGAAGATGACTTCATTCATTGGTTGAAATATCCCCAGTTGTGTATGCTGTCGAGGGCATAGTAAGAGCTATCAGTTCATGAAAGAAATGTTGTGTGTGTTCATTTTCAAATCACCTGTACATTTATGGTGACCCCATGTATTTCCATATGGTTTTCTTAGGCAAGGAATATAAGCAGTTTGGGTCAGTTCTTTCCTCTGAAAATACAACCTACAAGAAAACTTAATTATGAATTAATGTTTCTTATTTAGATAAATTTGCTTGTAATTACACAATTGCTCTAAAGGTGGGACCACACTTTGCTTCACAATAAATCCATTGCACAATAGTCTCAGTTTAAGCCTGCTTCTTGGAGCGTTCAGGCTTCTAGGGTGAGTTCAACCCACTTGTCTGTCTTTTTGTCAGTCAATGGTACCTGAAGAGCATCATATTCCAAATAAGTTGGTTCTCTTCCTATTAGCTTTCTTCACTGTTCAGTTTTCACAACAATGAACACCTCTCATACATAGCTCTGTACTAGCCCCTTTCCTAAGCTAAGAAGTCTCAAATTAACCTTTGCCCATCAGGGATTTGCTCCAGATGAACTAAATAAAGCACATATGTTGTTTGCAGAGAAAATGTCTTTACTCAGTTTAGATTGGGATTCACAAACAGTGGTCCAGAGGTCAAAGAAGGGCTAAGGGAGATGGTTCAAAACATCCAGAGAGACACTAATTGGAAATTTAAAAAGGAGTATGTATGAAACACAGGTGAAGGCAACAGACAATCCCAGAAATGTAAGAATTCAGAACAAAATTCCAAATGCAACCTCTAGAAGTGATTTTGAACTCAGGAATTCTTAGAAGTGAGGTTGAAATCATAGTTTTTTGTGAGTTTTTCAGGCTACATGGCCATGTTCTAGAAGAGTTTATTCCTGACGTTTTGCTGGCATCTGTGGCGGGCATCTTCAGAGAATGAGTGAATTTCTTTCCAAGAAGAAAGAAAATCCCCAAACCAAAACATGATGGAGAACTGGGGAACTTGTAATCCTCTAAGTATTATTGGAGCAGAGCTTCCACCAGCACTAGCCAGCATGGCCCATGGTCAGGAATGATGAAAGCTGTTGTACAACCTCATCTGAAGGATCATAGAATCATAGAGTTAGAAGAGACCACAAGGGCCATCCAGTCCAACCCCCTGCCATGCAGGAACTCCCAATCAAAGCATCCCTGACAAATGGCCATCCAGCCTCTGTTTAAATACCTCCAAGGAAGGAGACTCCACCACTTTCCGAGGGAGTGTGTTCCACTGTCGAACAGCCCTTACTGTCAGGAAGTTCCTCCTAATGTTGAGGTGGAATCTCTTTTCCTGGAGTTTGCATCCATTGTTCTCTGGAGCAGCAGAAAACAAGCTTGCTCCCTCCTCCATATAACATCCCTTCAAATATTTAAACAAGGCTATCATATCATCTCTTAACCTTCTCTTTTCCAGGCTAAACATTCCCAGCTCCCTAAGTCGTTCCTCATAGGGCATGGTTTCCAGACCCTTCACCATTTTATTCGCCCTCCTTTGGACACGCTCCAGTTTCTCCGCATCCTTTTTAAATTGTGGTGCCCAGAACTGGATACAGTATTCCAGGTGGGACCTGACCAAAGTAGTATAGAGTGGCACCATTACTTCCCTTGATCTAGACACTATACTTCTATTGATGCAGCCTAAAATTGCAGTGGCCTTTTTAGCTGCTGCATCGCACTGTTGACTCATGTTCAACTTGTGGTCTACTTGGACTTGGACTCCTGAATTCTGCTTTAATATAATCATTCCACATCAAAACTGAGAATTTGAAGAGCAGTGACTACTCCTCCATGTAATTCCATTCTTCTAGTTGCCTCCTGGAACAGTGCAAGACAGAACTCAGAAGGAAACATCATTATTGCTCATGATATACGTACGTAGCACATAGAGTTACTTCTTAAGTTGCTTATTTGATTTTTTAAAAATTAGTTGATTGGCTGGCTAAGAGGGTTGATCTGAGAGATTCCACCTAAACATTAGGAAGAGCTTTTTTTTTTTTTTTTTTTTACTGTAATAGCTGTTTGACAGTGGAATAGACTGCATCAGAGGGTGGTGGACTCTCCTCCTTTGGAGGTATTGAAACAGATGTTAGGTGACCACTCTTCAGGAGTGCTTTCGTTGTGTATTCCTGCATGGCAGGGAGTTGAGCCCTTGTGGTCCCTTCCAGTTCTAAGATTTTGTGATTCTATGAAACAAATACACTTTATGTGGCAAGAAGTAACAACATTAGTCATCATCATGTTACTTTCAAAAGGTATGCCACACTTCCTTCTCTGGATCTAGAATAACCGAATGTTCATATCCAAAATGAAACTAGTAAGCAACTTTCAAGGTTTGTTCGTTCACTCACGAATCCTGAAATTTTAAGAAAAAGACAAGAAAAGGCTTTTAGTATCTCACTGTTTTTCTGAGCATGGATACTGTAGGATCCTGCTGCCCTCTACCGGATATCCATAGAAATGTGGACCTGAGAGCTTGCCAAGGTATCTCAGTTTCCTAATGCATACATCTGTTTTAATAATCTTCTTACTGTTATTGAGAAGAAGTGTTGGGTAATGGTTAGAGTAACAGATTAAAATTAGAGAAATACAAGTTCAGCTCCCCACTGCGTCATGAAGGTCTTGGGAGACGTGATGACAGTCACTTTCAATTTAAGCTTGACCTACCTCATAGGGTTGTGGTGAGGATCATAGAATCACAGAATCATAGACTTGGAAGAGACCACAGAGGCCATCTAATCCTACCCCCTGCCATGCAGGAACTCCCAATCAAGGCCTGGTGGAGAAGAGTCAAGTTATACCACCTTGAGCTCACTAACAAGTTATAAATGCAACTACTAATAGAATAAGCAAATTACTGACATTTTTTTAAAGTGCATATACATACAAACAGAGAATACTGGGTCAACTCTTGTCCCGCTAAGCCTTCCTATTAGTTGCATTGACAGAATAGAGCCAGATTTTGTATTCTTTCAAGCAACTAATATGGAGTCTTAGTGGGACAATAGTTGACCCAGTGTTCTCTGTTTGTATTTATATTCACTTTTTTGAAAAAAGTCAGTAAGTTGACCTGTCCCTGGTGCTGAACACTATGTCCTAAATACATTCAGCTCCATGGAAAGTTGATTTAATCCAGACTCAGTCACACAACAGTTTCACTGCCCCATTGACATTGGAGCCCCTTACTACCTGCCACAATTCCACCATCATTCCAGGCAGTATGTGAAAGGAAACCAAAGCAGCAAAAATATTTTCCATGGTCTTGCTAATGATTCATTGCAAATACCCCAATCTTTTTCTCCTCTTCAGTTGCTAACAGTGTCTCTCTAGCCATAGGGGGGAAAAAACTTTCCAAGAAAGGGTTAATACAATAATATGTTTATTGATGCATGTACACAAACAACATATTTGCATTCTTAAAGTGCTCATCGTGAAGAGCTGCTACATGTGGCTGCAAAAACAGCCAAATGGAAGCACTGCTTGTCAAAGAGTCGAAGAAGTAGAGCCAAAAGAAGCTTCTTCCCTGCTTAGCAATAAGTCTGGATGTTCTTCAAATGGGCATATAACCCAAGAAGAATTGCGATAATCTACTTGTACTTGGTGGAAAAAACTTACAGTTGGCCATTGTCCCCCCAGGACTGCTCAGTTTTGCTCAGGGTGCATTTAAACCATAAAAATGATGTAGTCTGACACCACTTTAAGTACTTAGCTCCATCATAAGGAAACTTGGGATATACAGTTTTACAAGGTCTGCAGCCCTCTCTTCCAAAGAATGTGAGTGCCTCATAAAACTACAAATTATGTAGGATGGAGCCTTGGGAGTTAAAGTGGTGTCAACCTGTATTATTTCTACAATGTAGATGCACCCTCCTCTACTGCATCAGATGCAATCTGATGATGTGACCTCCTCCTTCACCAGATTCAAGTAGACTTAGTCGACAAAACTTTTTGTTACAAATTTATTTCTCTTCTTTAGCCTCCAAGGTGCTACACGTTCCCTTTATATCCTGATACAGTCATGACTTTGAATTTTGTTATAAATATTCTTTCTTGTAATAACCAAGGCATAACAAAGTTACACTGTGTCTATGATACAGAAAGGGATAATGTCACTCCTTGTGTGTTGCAACTGTAACAGTTATTGGGTTCTTTTCTAGAGAAAAGTTTTTAGGTTCTTTTCTAGTGTTTGGTTCTATATTTCAACAGCTTTGCAGCATTCAGACAGATGTCTGCTTTTAATCATTAATAAAATCTAATGTCCACGTTATTTTTGAATAATGACAACTTAAGTGTTACATTGTTCTTGGTCTTTCATATTGCCAAATAAATGTGTTTAACACCAGGGCAAGAGGATCAAGCTGCATTCCTCATTCCCTAGCCGCATGCTATGATTTAAGTATAAAAGGCAAAAATACCAAATATTCACAGTATTTCTTTTCCTTTCTTTTCTTAAAGAGGGTTGATAAATGTCTTTTGCGTGTGGTAGTATTCAGAGATGAATACTGCTTCTTGCATCTGACAAAGTGGAGTGGAGTCCACAAAAGCATGTCTGTCCTCCCTCCCTCCCTCCCTCTCTTTTTCAATCAGTGTCAAAGGTGTTGCCTCATTCCTTTAGGTCTTTCTGTGTCTTTTGTTGGTTTTCTAATAGGAAATCAATAGGAAAGCAGTTATAATTGTGAAAGCATGCGATGGCAGTGAGGATGGAGAAAAGAGGAATCTGAGTTGGGTGCTTCATAACCAAAGTCAGGCACCTGACTATTGAAAGCTGCTACTACCCCAAGACCTTTAAGTCCAGAGTCCAAAAAATTATCTCTGAATGCAACTTCTAGCACTTTCTGCTTCAGAGTAGCTAAGGATTTGGAACTGCTAGATCTCAGGGATTGACCTGAAATTTCACAATGGCACAAATACTCCTTCTCACACTAGGAAGAAGAAAAGAACAAGCTGGAGACCCGAGGCCATCTTTTGTCTTGTGTCAAAGGCTCTTTCAGTCAAGATCATCTTCCATCCTCAGTAACAGCCAGTGCAGGCAGCATTGGCACAGATTTCGCACTGATCCATGTTCTGCACTGCGAGGCCTGTTCAAGAAACAGAAGACAATAGTTTGGCTCTGATTTACAAGTGAGATTTCAACAGGTTCTTGCATTCCCTGCGCTTGTAAACTGAATGATAACATACCCTCAACATTTCACAGATGAAAACTGGGACATATGTGGCCAAGCAGCATCAGAGTGTGGTCAATGGCAAAAGTTATTAATGAGAAAGGAGAGAACAACTAAGAAAAATCACAGTAGTTTGATTTTGCCTGAGTCTTCAGAGAAGGACCAGATTCCATTCCCCCTCTCCTTTTCTTCCACTTCAGCTGAATTAAGTGCAAGCTACTTTTGCAGTTTATATTCAGTTTGCAACCATCAAAGTAAGTGGAGAACAAAGGGGGAAGCATAAGAAGGAGAGGAAAACTGGGAAAGTTTTAAAAGCAACTTAACTGTGGGACCAGAGATGATTAATTGGGACTGTCACTGGAGACCAGGGTTTGATTCCCTGCTCAGCCATGGAAAACCACTGGGTGACTTTGGGTGAATCACACACTCTCAGGCCCAGAAAGCTTCTTGGATTTGGCTTAAGTTGGAAATGATTTGAAGGCACAGGAAAACAACTATAGCAGAAGTGAGCAACTGCCCAAGAGGTGAAGTTCAGTTTTTGGTCATCTCCCATCCTATGCACCATTCCCCTTTGTTCCAGGACTACACACATGGTAGTTTTTTGTGGGTGTTTCAGACAATGTGGCCATGTTCTAGAAGAGTTTATTCCTGACATTTCAGCAGCATCTGTGGCTGGCATCTTCTTAAAATACTGGCATGGAAGAGAGTCACACAGTGTGTGTACACACACACACACACACACATATACATACACATGCACCCAACTCTCTTCCATGCCAGCATTATCTGATGATGTCAGACTCAGATGCTGGTGAAACATCAGGAATAAACTCTTCTAGAACATGGCCACATAGCCCAAAACACCCACAAAAAACTATGGATGCTGAGCATGAAAACCTTCGGCTTCAACACACATGATGCAACATCACTTCCAAATACTTTGTGTCTGCATTTTCCAAAGGGTTTTGCCTCTTTTTACAGGGATCTAATGGATATGGAGTGCTTTTGTGGTGGGTGAGTGAAACCACTGCGTTTATGGATGGTTTCAGACATTTGGTGGCCAAACACCAGCCAAAATCAGGCTAGGAAAACTTTAGTTTGGGAAGATTTTAAAGGAACAAAAAAGGGGCTTGGGGCTGCATAGGCAGAACTTTCCTCATTCCTGGGTTTCCACAATTCATTTGTATCCATGGATGAGTCGTATATGTCTTCTTTGAGCAGTTTTCTGAGTTGATGTTTCCTAGGGCATACTTATTTATAGCTTAAGTTTTAAACACACACACACACAGATACACATTCAGTATTATCCTACAAGTGGGGAAAAACAAGCAAGTGCCCAGGATTAAAAGAGATAAGATATAGGGGTTTAAGTCAATAAAGCAAATAATTGCAGCACAGAAGCCTCTCAGCCACAAAATGCCTTGGCTCAGCGTAGATTAAGCAAAAGCTAAATTTTGCATTCCTTGTGGGTTCAGGGAGACAATGTGGGTACAATTGAGCAATGGTTTCTAGAGAGGTTGCAAGCACCGAAGGGCAAGTGCTCAGGTTTGGGACATGTCTGGGACAAGTGCTTTGGGACATGTAACAGAATTGCCCAACATGCAATGGAAGTAAAACAGAAATGCAACAGAAGAGAAACAGAAATGCAACAGAGTTGAAATGAAGCAACAAAAGAGCTGGAGATGTGGTTTGGAAATGCAAAATAATGCAATACAAACACTACAAGGGGGACTTTGCTTAGCAGAACTAATTTTGCTATCTGAGGCAGCAGGAATAGTAGGGACAAGGATATGGAGAACAACTGATGGTAAACGGCTTATTTAGTGTGTGTGTGTGAATCTGTGGGGTCATATATTGCACAGTTCCCTTCAATGCCCTGCAGCCACCTTTGAGTATCTGCTGCCAGAGAGATAAACGCCTCACTCTGCCTAATGGAAGAACCAGCCCTGTTGCTGAACTATTTTTCTTCCCTACCTGTAACTACAGAGATTCCTTGAGCTTCTAATAGGTGCTTCCATACAATTTCCAGGGCTTCCTTCCCACCCCATGTTATAGAATCATAGAGTTGAAAGGGACCCCAAGGGCCATCCAGTCCAACCCCATTCTGCCATGCAGGAACTCTGAAATCAAAGCATCCCTGATAGATGGCCATCCAGCCTCTGTTTAAGTGCCTCCAAACAGGGAGATTCCACCACTCTCTGAGGGAGTTTATTCCACTGTTGATCAGCTCTTACTGTTAGGAAGGTCCTCCTAATGTTGAGCTGGAATCTCTTTTCCTGGAGCTTGCATCCATTGCCCCACATTCTAGTCTCTGGAGCAGTGGAAAAAAAGCTTGCTCCCTCCTCAATATGATATCCCTTCAAGTATTTAAACAGGGCTATCATATCACCTCTTAACCTTCTCTTCTCCAGACTAAACATACCCAGCTCCCAAGTCTTTCCTCATAAGGCATGGTTTCAAAACCCTTCACCATTTTGGACATGCTCCAGTTTCTCAACATCTTTTTTGGACTGTGAACTGGACACAGTATTATTCCAGGTGGGACCTGACTAATGCAGAATAGAGTGGCACTATTACTTCCCTTGATCTGGACACTATACTTTTATTGATGCAGCCTAAAATAGCTTTGGCCTTTTTAGCTGCCACATCGCACTCATGTTCAACTTGTGTTCTACTTGTACTCCTAGATCCCTTTCACGCGTATAAATATCCTTAAGCCAGATGTCCCCATTTGCAATGAAAAGCTCTCACGCAGCAAAGGGATGGGGATGATCTCAGCTCAGAGTCTGGAAACATATTACTTTCTTGGACAATGTGTTCAAAAAGGAACTTTTCCAAATTCTCCCTCTTGTTTCATCTTTAGGAAGCCTCAGGGAATTGTTGGGGTAGGTGGATCAGTGGTGCAAGTTCCACAACTAGTATGGGTTCATCAGGTTGGCTGGTGCTGGTGGCAACCAAGTTTGAGCCTGAAAGCTTCCATGCTCCTGTTTATCCCTCCTTGCTGAAAGAAACAAGGTCCTTCCCAGCAACAGGAATACGGCACCAGAAAAATCCTACTTACTAAGCCTCTTGAAAACCAGGGGGGCCTCTTTCCTTTGACAGACACTGTAGAATTCTTTGGGGAGCTCTGGGTGCATGCAGACGGTGACATAGGCGAGCTGACTCTTCAGTCGGGAAGAAACAGATCCTGCTTGTGTTCCCAAGATCTCCTTCAGCTTCTTTACAGATTCGAGTGAGAAGGCACTTTCTCCATCCTGCCCCAAGTCAACCAAAGCATGAGGTAAGCAGAAGACCAGGCCAGGACAAAACCAGGAGTGACCATACTAAAATCATTTCACTAACTGCCTATTGGTTTCCGGGCACAGTACAAGGTGTTGGTTATCACCTTTAAAGCCTTGGGTCCAACCTATTTATTGGATCATCTTCTTCTGTATAATCCACCCCATGCTCTCAGGTCTTCTGGGAGGAACCTATTGCAGCCTATAAAGACCAGGTAAACTGCAACTACCTAGAGGACCTTCTCTTCCACTGCTCCCAGAGTATGGAACGCCCTGAGTTTTAAGCTTGGGTGCCTTAAAAAGGGCTGTCAAGATGGATCGCTCCCAGCAGGCCTTTCTTGAATAGTGAACCCAGCCACCAATTGAGTCCAGCCCCATTGTATATTCTGTATCCCCATCACCAATCTCTGTTAATTTTAATTAATTATTTTAATTAGTAATGTGTTTAATTATTGTTTTTTTGGGGGGGGGAGAGATTGGGAAACTATGTATTGTATTGTAAGGAATTTTAAATTGTAAGCTGTTTCGGTTGTCCTTGTGACAGAGAAGCAAGGTATAAATAAAGTTTTTATTATTTTATTTTATTAAGCAGATCCCTAGCCTGATCTCTCCATCCCACCAAGACTGCCTTAGGAGATGGTGGGATCTCAGTAATTTGAGGTGTCCAAGAAGAACTTGGGGAAGACTGAGAGGTGATGTGATAGCTATCTTTAATATCTGGAGAGATGCAGTCTAGAAGATGGAGCTAGCATGTTTTGCACTGCATCTACACTGTAGAAATGATGCACTGTAGAAATGTAGCCCCATTCCATGGTATCCCGAGACTGTATCGTATTGAGCCATGGCAGTTAAAGTGATGTTAAAGGGTATAATTTCTGCAGTGCAGATTAGACCTTGGAAGTAGACCACATCTATGAAATCTTATGCTACAACCTCTTTTGCACAGTTAATCTCAAAGGTGCTACAAGATCCCCTTGCAGATTGATATTCCTATATTGGCTATATTGGCTATATTCCTATATTGGCTATATTGACTATGACTCTGAATTTTACCTCCATGGAAAACATCTAGCAACTGTACCATTAACCCTTTCAGAAGGCTCCCTGGAGTGCTGTTAGGCTGGTGAAGAAGCGACGCAGGCTTCCATTTCACCTTTTTTAAAAATTGAAAAGAAGTTAGGTGGGTACTGTGGATGTTTGCAAACAGAGACCTACACCTTGAAAAACAGGGGGAAATCTTGTGCTCAGTCTGGAGGAAAGAAAATCCATGGGAGATAGACTTCAAAAAGTAAAGGCATTTGGGCCTCTTTACTACAAAAGAAATGACTTAAAGGTAGCATATTACTTTCTTATTGTGTTACTATCAATTTTTAGAAGCATTCCTTTCAAAAGGGGGTATTTTTTAGGAGGTAGAAATCTCACCTGGACTTGGACGGAAGCTTGGGAGATGTGGGCAACCATCAGAACTGTGAAGATGATAGGGACCATGATGGTTTTCATGATTTCTCTGCCTGAGGTCTTGGTCCTTCTGGAATAGTTGTGCACTCAGTTGCTGCTAGTATTTGTCCTTTTCCCTCTTAAAGGGGAAAAATGCTTGTCGCTCTTGTTGTTCAGCTCCAACTTCCTCTGGTTGTATCTTCCTCCCAAACAGAGACTGCTTTATAAAGCCTCCAGGGTTGGTCATTTATTAATCTGGCCATATTTGCTGGAGAAAATTTATTGCCATCCCATAAAAGCAAGGGGTGTGTGCGTTGGGGGAGTGACAAACATGGTGAGGGCCCTGCCCTATTTCTCTTCATGAGCTTGGGAAAATACATTTCAGTCCATTGGACTTAAACAATGCCTTCATCATCTGAGGTTGGTTATCATTTCATCACTCTTCGTCTCAGCTTGTAGGTTGAAGAAATCTTTGTTTATTTATTTATTTATTTATTTATTAGAGTATTTATACCCCGCGCTTCAGCCTTAAAGGCTATCAGAGTGGCTTACAATTATTATTTTTAATTAGACAGTTCCCTGCCCTCAGGCTTACAATCTAAAAAGACACAACACAAAAGGAGAAGGGGATGGTGGTGGGGAAGGGGATCAGGTGCAGCAGATTTTCACACACTCTGAGGCCTGGACCAAGGCAGATGGACTGGAGGGAGGGCTCATCCACTTACCCTAGGCCAGGCCTGATGGAGCTGGCAGGCCTCTCTCTCCCTCTGACGATGCAGATGGCAAAGGGAGGGCTTATCCGCTTACTTATCCGCTTAGATTATCACTTAAGGCATAGCCAAAGGTTCTGCACTGCAGAAATAATGCAGTCTGATACCACTTTAACTGCCTTGGCTCAATGCTATGAGATTCTGGGATTTGTAATTTGATGAGAGATTTAGCCTTCACTGTCAGAGAGCTCTGGCGCCACAACAAATTACAAATCCCAGGATTCCACAGGATTTAAAGTGGTGTCAAGCTGCATTGTTGCTGCAGTGCAAATGCGATTGTCCCCAAAAACAGTAAACATCCGAGTGGGTGCTTCTTCTAGAACTGGGGTAGGAACTGTTATTGTTAGCTGCATTTGAGTCAACCCTGACTCATGGTGACACTGTGAAAGAGGCCTCTCAAATTCATCCCAAATGCATTGATTTTCTTCTGATTCACATTGTTCACTGTCCAGCTCTCTCTTCCATATATGGTGATGGCGAATACGATGGACTGGACAATTCTTACTTTGGTTGTATATTTAGGGCTTCATTCCCACTTACAAATAAATCACTTTGCGGTCTGAATCGA
This sequence comes from Urosaurus nigricauda, assembly GCA_034509955.1. NCBI lineage: Eukaryota > Metazoa > Chordata > Lepidosauria > Squamata > Phrynosomatidae > Urosaurus > Urosaurus nigricauda. The sequence continues at coordinate 1,810,087 of JAOEGL010000008.1, read as the reverse complement.
TGGATTGGTTCAGCAGCGGAGCCCTGATCGCATTTTCTTGCTGCAAAATAAAATAAAATAACCCACTTGTGGTTCACATTGATGAATGAATCGATTCAAAATGAACCCGCTCCAGCTGGCAGAAGGGCAAATTTAAATCAATTCCGATCCACATCTGGTTCACACTTGCGCAGAATTGATTTATCCAAAAAGATGCAGAAAAAAATCAGGGTCAAAAAGACGTGGGTTAAATTGATCTAGTGCATGGAACCCCCTCTTCAAACCGCTTCAGTGATGCGGTTCAAGTGTGAAACAGGGTTATTTAAACTGGTTCAAACCAATTTGTGATCTGGTTTAAAAAGAGGCCTAGGATTTTGTTCAGTTCTTTCAATGGCTGCCCTTCCCATTCCTGGTCTTCTTCTGATTTCTTAACTGCAGTCTCCACTCTGATCAATATTTGTATGGGAACTCTTTTACTATTTCGATTTCCTCATAGTCTAGGTTGAATTTACGTAGCTCCTCCATGGACATTATTTTTTCTTTTCTTTATGTCCAGCAGTAAGCCTGCCTTTGCACTTTCTTCTTTGACCTTCCTATGTAATCTTTCCAAGTCCGTTATGTTTTCTGATATTAATATGGTGTCATCTACATAGCTTATATTTTCGATATTCCTTATTCCTATCTTCATTGCTCTTTCTTCTGAGTTTACACTTTCTTCTTTGACCTTCCTAAGTAATTTTTCCAAGTCAGTGATGTTTTCTGATAGTAAAATGGTGTCATCTGCATAGCTTATGTAATAATAATAATAATAATAATAATAATTATTATTATTTCTAGCCCGCCCCTCTGAATGGGCAATCAGGGCAGGGTACAAGAGAAGTTAAAAACATCACAATTAAAATATCCAATCCCATTCCCAACTCCCCCCCCCCTTAAAAAAGGATTAAACCAGAAACAAGTTAAAATAATTACAAATAAACAGAATCAACAATGTCAAGCTAAAAAACTCCCTGAGCTGTTTAACAGGATGGAGACTAGGAACTAGCAAGAGGTTTAGAGCCAGGAAATGTTAGACATTTTCCGGGAAGGCCTGCTGAAAGAGATGCGTCTTCAAGGCTTTCTTGAAGCTGTCAATAGATGGAATAAGACGCATCTCGTCCGGCAGTCCATTCCAAAGCTTGGGGGCAACTGCCGAAAAGGCCCTCTGGGAGGTCTGCACCAACCTGGTCTTCCTGGGCTGTAACAGATTCCTCCCAGAGGATTGTGGTGTGTGTGTGGGGGGGGGGGGGTCATATGGGGAGAGGCAGTCCCTGAGATAAGATGGACCCAAGCCATGTAGGGCTTTATAGGTTAAAACCAACACCTTGCACTGTGCCTGGAAACTGATCGGCAGCCAGTGGAGAGATTTTAGCTCAGGTGTCATGTGCTGTCTCCTAGATGTACCAGTAATAAGTCTGGCTGCCATATTCTGAACCAATTGTAGTTTTCGAGTTAAGCATAAGGGTAGCCCCATGTAGAGTGCGTTGCAGAAGTCCAGTCATGAGGTTACCAGTGCGTGTATCACAGTTTCCAGGTCCAGGAAAGGGCGCAGTTGGCGGATCAGCCGAAGCTGGTAGCAGGTACTCCTGACCGTCGCATTCACCTGACTAGTCATGTGAAGCGATGAGTCAAGGAGGACCTCCAAACTGTGAACACAGTCCTTAGAGGAGAGTGCGACTCCATCAAGAACTGGAGATTGTATTCCCAAACCTGGTTTCGGGCCTGTGACTGTGAGTACCTCCGTTTTGCTTGGATTGAGTTTCAATTTGTTTTCCCTCATCCAATCCATTACCGTTGTTGATATTCCTTCCTCCTATCTTCATTGCTCTTTCTTCTGAGTCCAAACCTTCTCTTCATGGGACAATTTCTGCATAAACGTTGAACAGGATGCAGCCTTGCCTGTGCCAATGGGGAACCATGCTGTTTCTACATATTCTGTTCTAACAGTAACTTCTTTTTCTAAGTACAGATTCCTCAGCAGGACTAGCAGATGTCTTTTGTGACCTATGCAGTCAAATGCTTATAGCGATCCTCTCCCTGCTTCCCCCCCCCCCCCCAAAGCCTCATTCCTTTATTGAAGTGAGTTGGCAGATGGGTTTTGCCATCCTTGTTAGCAGCATCATGACCAAACATTAACAGCTGCCCAGTGGCCATGAGAGTTAATTTGTATTAGTAATCTTGTTAGAAACTTTAAGTGAAGGATATTTTCTTACATCAACCATTAATGAGGATATGAGTCATTATTTATTTTACAGCTCTATCAGAAAGGAAGTCTGTACTATCAATATTTGATCTTACTCCCCTGTCATATTTTAAAGAGAAATCGAACTGGTCAATTCTTTGGTAACTTTCTCCCGTATTAAATTCTCATTGGTGTTGACTCAGGTAGTGCCAGCTTTTCTGCACATTTTACTTGGCTTTCACATTTTAAAAATTAATTTTTATTAATTTCAGACATTTAAAAAGAAATGCTAACAATAAACTATAACATTTATAAACTAAATTCAAAACATCAACTTCTGTACTTCTTCTTATCCTAAATAAATTTTATAAGCAATCATCCGTTTCTTATCTAGTGACACCATGTTAGTTTAAATTTTTACACAATTATCTTAAATTTCTCCTGTTACTGTCAAAATATTATTCATCACAAATTAGTGGTTCATTTTCAATTTTTCTTTCTCATTCTCATTCGCAGAGGAGTCAAAGCAGATTACAACAAATATAGTTTCATAAACCAACCATTTAATCTTGGCAATTGAGTACTTTCCCCTAAAGATGCATATATTAGTCTTGCAAAAGTAATTTTCCATACTTTCTCTCCAGATTTTCATCCTCTAGCATTTTTGAAATTGCACATCCAATTGACTTTCACATTTTGAAAAGGTCACTTTGTTAATTTATAATTTAAAAAGTGCTGTTGGTATTTTTTTATCAGTTATAATTAGAGGGAATGGATGCAGTTTTGTTCTTCAAATGATTTGAATGACTGGGTTTCAAGGCAGAGCAAGGAATCGAACCCTCTTCTCCAGAGTCAACGTCCAACACTCAAACCACTTCACCAATAACCATACAAATAACAATTTCTGGAGTGAGAGTGAAGATGCCAATGCTTTAATGGAAGAGAAAGCTACATGTTTCTACCCATTGATCCAGAAAGAATGAATGTAAACTAGAAAGCAATGTGACTAATAAAGTGAGGAGGAAATGGAAGGAAAAAGTGATTTCATTCCCTCTTTTGAAATTCCTTCCTCTACAAACCCATACTCTCAATCTGAGGTCGAAACAGTTATCAGATTCATTGTATTTACTCCCCAGAAATCTCCATCCAAGTGGTTAAACACTGCCATGTTTACTCAAAATGCTTGCACAGTTATTCCAAAAGACGTCACACATCGATAATAAACCCCTGTGCAGTCTCTCATCCAGCTGTGAATCATCTCCTCACAAAATAAACTGGCTGAAAGAGAGAAGCTGGAGATGGAAGGCCTCTTCATGGCTGTATAGGGATGCAACATGTTCACCAAGGAGCTGCTGTGATGTTATTGCATATCGACACCCATGGAGTGACTTATGCTCCATGGCCCCATGCCATCAGCTATTCTATTTCTCTCATCAGCTAGGATGTTTAGGTGTTTTGGGTGGCACAGACTTAAAGTTTTCATTTCAAACATCTTTAGTTCCAGTGTGCAAAGCAGGGGTAGAAAGAATATTCAGAAATATTCTAGAAATGGTGGGGAAACTTGCCAGGAAATCTTAGGACTTGTGAGTATTTTCATCGTTTGGGACTTAATCTTCACAATTTTGGTATTTTGGGGTCCACAAAATAGCCTCTTTGCCTTCCAGGGATTGACAGATGTAGGGAGGCAGTTGAGATGGGGTGAAAAGGGCTGCAGAACTTGATATATATATATATATATATATATATATATGCAATAACATCCAAAATCAACAAAATCTATCTAATTATAAGATTGTATGTACAGCACTGTATACATTTACAGTGCTATATAAATATATATATATATATATATAACAAAACAGTGGGCAAAACAAACCGCCCCGAAAGGGTGAGCTGGAGGTGTCCCCTTTTCCTCCAGAGGGATGCCGCAGCAGCCAAACTGTGTGGCCGACGTCCCTTCACCTTCACCCTTCACCTTCACTGGGTCAAAAAGGACCCAGAAAAACCAGGTTCTTCTTGGGGCGCTACGTGGATGTCACGAGTTCGCCATTGGCGCACTGTGGCACACCAGTGACATAAGTGGCATGCAGCAACGTCTGCACGCTGTGAGTTGCTTACATCATGATGGTGGTCTCTGTGACATGCTAGGTTTAGGGAGCGTTTGGTTGGTGTGTGCTCCTTAACCCTAGAATTGCCACTAGGACGCCGCTTCCGGGTGGTATGTACCGGGCCAGTGATACCTATTTTGGGCCAACCAAAACCAGCATCTTTTTGAAATGTATTTATGTATTATTTATGTATTTTGGTTGGCATAGTGGTGTGAGCATTGGACGATGACTCTGGAGACCAGGATTTGAATCCCCACTAAGCCATGAAAATCCACTGGATGACCTCAGGCAAATCACATTCTCTCAGCTTCAGAGGATAGCCATAAAACTTGCCAAGAAAACCCCATGATAGGTTAGCCTTGGGGTCGCCATAAGTCAGAAATTACTTGAAGGCACACAACAACTACTACAAAAGTATCACTGTTCTGTGGATTTTGGATGTTACTGTACTTTGATATATGGCCAATATGGTTATCCCTGGATATGTGGGGTGGGTCAGACACAGAACTGGTAAAATACACAGTAAGGCAGTGGGAAAAGAGGGTGGTTACATTGTAGGAGGATAGACTCAGTAAAGGAAGTATTGGAAGTTTCTCATTCATAGGATTGCTATAAGTTGAAGCCAAATTGCTATCAAATAGCAATAGAATTTTAACCTGGGCCCTCTCATGGTTGAATCTGGATTTTCAGTTTATTTCATCACTTGTGTATTCCTAGCGCAGATATATCTCCAGCAGGATCTCGCATGCTTCAAGTTCATGCATCATACTCTCTCTCCCTTCCAAAATCAGGTGCTCCATGAACCCTCCTTCACTGGGACTAAAGATGTTTGAAATGAAAACTTTACATCTATGCCACCCCAAAACCCTAAATTAGAACCACAGAAAGAAATGAAAGCTGGAACTCAGTATGGGACTGACATCTAATAAAGTGGACCCATACTGAGTTCCAGCTTTCATTTCTTTCTGTGGTTCTAATTTCAAGGGATTCAGGACATTTGGGGTGGGGAAAAATAGAGCTAATGTGCCAGCTACTTATGTCTGCTGAGAGTGATACTGCACAGTTTTGGGAAAGGGATTAAGCATTAATTGCTTCAATTCCAGATTTCACTTGGAATACTGTGTCCAATTCTAAGCACCACAATTCAAGAGGGATATCGACAAGCAGAACTGTGTCCTGAGGAGGGAGACAAAAATGGCGAAAGGTCTGGAAACAACCAAGTCCTATGAGGAACAACTTAGGGAACTGGGTATGTTTAGCTTGGTTAAGGGGTGACATGATAGCTACATTTAAATATTTCAAGGGATGTCACATTGAGGATGGAACAAACTTGTTTTCTGCTGCTTCAGAGACTAGGGTACGGAGAAATCCTTGAAAACTACAGAAAGAAATGCCACTCAACTTTAGGAAGAACTTCATGGTAGTAAGAGCTGTTTGACAGTGAAAGATGCTGCCTCAGTTACCAGTAAATCGCTGCTGAACCAATTCCTGGGTTTGGTTCAGAAACCAGTTCAGCAGTGCGCGTAGTTCCCATTTGGATGGAGGAGGCAGGCCGGACAGAGGGGAGGCAGGCCAGGGAAGATGGAAGAAAGGGAGTCCGATGGCAGAGAAAGCTAAGGAGGATGGAAGGAAGGTAGGTTGGCCAGGGGCAGAGAGGCAGAGGCAAGGAGGCCAGGGGTGGAGAAAGCTAGGGAGGATTCAAATCTGCCTGGTTCCCACTTGGGCTGAACCGATTTATTTCAAAATAAATCGATTCAGCCCAAAAGTCTTGGGGAAAACTAGAATCTTTTTGACATGGGTTAAACGGGTCAAAAGCATGATCCCCCTTTCTGAATCGCTTCAGCATGGAACCATGCTCGTTTATACTGGATCGTATCAAATCACAATCCAGGTTAAACTGTAGTGGGAATGAGGCCAAAGTGTGGTGAAATCTCCATCTTTGGAGGTTGGTAAACAGAGGCTGGGTGGTCACCTATTGGGAGAGTTTTGATGTTGTATTCCTCCATGGCAGAATGGAGTTGGATCGGAAAACCCTTGAGGTCTCTTCCAATGCTAGGATTCTGTAGGAGTGTATCAACCATTTGGAAAGGCAGATACTGTGTCACTGGACCCCCTGCCCACGAACAGAGTCTCAGAGTAGCCTCAGGACAGAGAAAGCTATGGAGGAATGCAGGTGTCCTGTGCATTAACCATGCCAGAGTTTGCTGAAACTTTTCTTCTGGGCATGTGGGGCAATCGCCACCATAGCCACAGGAGAGGTGAAAGTCTCAAAGCCTGTTGTGCTCAGCAGCTACTGCCAAACCAGTTCAACTTGCAGAGCCATATAAGAGCATTTCTTCTCTGCCCTCGATGTTTCAAATGTGATGACTGTAGCTTAGCAAACTAGGATGATGAATAAAGTTGCTAGGGAGAAAGCTAAAGACGTCTCCTGTTGGTTGCATAGAAGATAGAATTTCAACAGGGGTCCCTTCCCTTTACACAATCAATATTGGCTAAAATACCCTCTTCTACACAATTTTTAAAAATAGAGGAGCCCTCCCCAGGTTTCATGCTGGCAACCTTAACGGTGAATGTATGGCCCTCCAGATGTTGCTGGACTGGAATTCCCATTAATCCTAGCCAACCAATAATGAGGAGTAGTGGGAGTTAAGAAGATAAGAAGAGGCATGCATGGTCAGGTGAAAGGCCTGTATAGTACAACTTTCTTGTTTCTTCAGTGCACAATAAATAAATAAATAAATTTATTTCTGGATGCAATAAACTCCAGCAACAAATAGATTTTATTTAGATGCATGCACTGCTAAAACACCAGAACAAGAGTCTTAATGCAACTGTGGGTACACAATCACTTCCAAAATTGTGAAGTCAAAGGCTTTCATGGCCGGCATCAATAGTTTTTGGTGGGGTTTTCGGGCTATGTGGCCATGTTCTAGAAGAGTTTATTCCACGTTTTGCCTGCATCTCTGGCCATCTTCAGAGAATGCTGGCATGGAAGATACCCAATTCTCTTCCATGCCAGCATTCTCTGAAGATGCCAGCCACAGATGCAGGTGAAATGTCAGGAACAAACTCTTCTAGAACATGGCCACAGAGCCTGAAAAACCCACAAAAAACTACTACAATTCCTTTGTTGCCCTATTTTACCAATCCTTCATTAGTCTAAAAGGGGAATGAATGGGCTTGAACCAGCTAAGTGGTGCCCAATAGACTTTGTATTTTCTTTTCTCTCCAGAAATAAATCAACCAAATTAAGGCAAACCAACTTGTATCGCAGCCATCTCAAGTTCAGTCTCTTTCTTTCCTTTTCTTTTTGTCCTTTCACAAGGAAGGAAGGAAGGAAGGAAGGAAGGAAGGAAGGAAGGCTAACCTTATAGATTTTCATTGCTTTCTTGACTATCTCTATCAGGAGAACTGTGAAACACCTTCGTTTGACCTCAGGTCTTTTGACCTTCACACAGAGACTAGAGATAAGACATGACAATGACCTGACCAGGAAGGAAGGTTTCAGGATGGGAGTGACTCAGAAAAGAGAACTGAAGCCCAGGGAACCAAAGAAGCCTTCAGGGCTACAGAGGTGAATGGAACCCTAACCAATTTGACCAGCCAAATCGCATCCGGCCAAGTATGTTTTGATGGATTTCTCCAAAATCCAGAACTGTTTGACAGATGAAAGCCCAATTGCAAAACAAGCAATAACCCTATCAAAGAGGAGCATTATGCAGTGATCAAGCACTCTGCTTTAGAACCATATCTTATTGGAAAATCCCAATTAAAGCAATCCTACAGAATCTATTATTGAGTGATAAGTCAACATATAGGTCTACTGTAGTTGGGACTAACAATAGCAGGGATAGGGATTGGGATTGGGTGGCCCTTCAAGAAACTATTGGTTTGCGATTGGTCATGTCATGAAATGTTCCTTATCATTGCATCCTTACTGACTGTCTTAATTTGGCTGGGAATGAATCCTTTGCCTCCCCACTTTCTTGGTTGCTTTTAAAATAATTCTGGAGAGACAGAAAATCATGCCCTATGAGAAGCAAGTTAGGGAGCTGAGCATGTTTAACCTGGGGAAGAGTTAAGGGGTGACATTATAGCTATGTTTAAATCTTTGAAGGGATGTCATATTGAGGATGGAGCAAGCTTGTTTTCTTTAGTTCTAGAGACTAGGACATGGAGCAATTGATGCAAACTACAGAAAAAGAGATTCCACCTAAACATTAAGAAGAACTTCCTGACAGTAAGAGCTGTTTGACAGTGGGAGACTCCCTTGGAGAGTGATGGAGTCTCCTTCTTTGGAGGTTTTTAAACAGAGCCTGGATGGCCATCTGTTGGGGATGCTTTGTTTGAGAGTTCCTGCATGGCAGAATGGGGTTGGACTGGATGGCCCTTGTGGTCTCTTCCAACTCTAGGATTCTAGGAAAGGAATGCGGAAGAAGAGGTATAATCTGTGGCAACCATGTCTTAGTGGATAGAGAAGGAGACCGTGTGACTGCTAGCAAGGCACCCATCTCCTTCTCGGCCCACTGAGCTTCACTAACTCTCCCATGCCTTTAACATTCAATGGGCAGACGATATGAGCAACTCACTAATTGATGAACAAGTATCTCCTTTCTCCATCTACTGAATCACACTTCACCCCACATCTTCAACGTTTAAGGAGTAGTGGTGTCACTCCACTTAGGTGTCACCCAGTGTGGTCCTCACACCCCTAGTAACACCCTTGGATCTGGCACTCCTCAACAATTGCCCCGAGCAAAAATAGTATGAAGACCTCTTCATAGGTGACACGGTAACCATGTTTAAATATTTGAAGGGAAGCCATATTGAGGATGGAGCAAGCTTGTTTTCTGCAGTTCCAAAGACTAGGACATGGAGCAAATTGGATTTCAGCAACGGTCTTCTCATTGTTGACCCTTGCCCTTTGCAAATGAAGTCCAGAAAGATGTCTTCTGCTCTATACTGCTAGAGGTTATTATGGAGAAACATATGCACAAGATGGATCGGATAAGAAGGAAAGGTGTCCCTCTCACCAAATGTCAACCGGGTAGAAATGCAGCTGGACAGGAAATGCAGTAGCTCAGTTTACGCATGGTGGCAAGATCCAGCAACCCATAAAACCCCCGGACCCCTGGTCCTTCCACATTATACTTTCCACAAGGATGACAGGCATGAAAGGACTCCAAAGTGTGGTGAGAATTTTTTTTCTTTCACTTTTCTAAGCAAAACAGAAAAAAAATGACTTTTTTAAAAAAATCAGTGCTTTATAAATATATATTTCAAGAGCTATCATTCATAGAAGAGAAAAACAACAACCAATAATAGAAGTGAAATAGAAGAATCCAAATGAAAGATTGAAACAGATATCATAGACAGAGCCATTATAGCTGGATGACTCTTCAACCCACTGATGCATCAAAATGTATCAGAGAAGAATTGATTTCAGAAGCTAAGCAGAATCTGCCCTGGTCAGTCCTTGGAAGAGAAACCTATGTCAGCCAACTGTCCAGATTTTGCAAAAACCATCACAATTAATCTTCTAGCATCCCACTTTTCCAGGATATTTCTTTTGTGTCATGTTTTACACATTTGTGATTTCACTTTTGTGAATTTGATTATTCATGCATTTGATTAATATATTCTTTCTAGAAATCTCAAGGTCTGCCTGAAGCTGATCATAGAGACACGCTAGATGTACATATTAGCAAAATGGCTCAAATAATCATAATAATCGTAATAAAGTTGAATATGGCATTACATTGTAATTTCTCCCTGTCCCTGACTTTTTTGTTTTGCTTTAACCATTTTATGCTTTCTCCCTTCAGCTCATTGGAGTATTGCTGGCTGTCTCCCTCAGTAGTAAGTATGCATCATCTTTACTTATTCTGTCTTTATCCAACAACTGGGAAAAGAGCAGATATACATTGACTGTATGCTTCTGAATTTAAGGTGCTACTGAAGCTGATAAGACCAGGCTACATAAATCTCATTCTTATAGTCAAGAACAAATATTTTGTACCTTTTTCCTCCTTTCTGCAAAAAAGTAATTGAAAAAATGCAATTTTTTAAGGCTATAAGTTCAGGACTTGATCTGAGCAAAATAAAATGCTTGTGAGGGTTTTGTGTGCGTGTGTGCATGTGTGCAGAAAACAGTAGATCAGTGTAGGAAACATTTCTGCATAGAAAACAAATTTCCTGCATCTTCTGCACAGAATTTTTATCTTCATCAATTAAAAAAAATGCTGTTTTCTGGGCAGGAATCTTATTTTCTGTACAGAAGTTATTTCCTGCACGTTAAACTCACTTTCTGCACGTACAATGCCATGTTCTGTACAACATCCCCCCTCTATGTATTATTCTGCACATTATGTAGTGCATTATTCTAAAGTCATACATTCCAAGTCCTAAAATGTGATGTTTCTTGCCCATGTAGCATTTTCTTTGTCAGGGTTTCTCAAAAACTGAGACATTCTTATTTTTCTCCCTAATCAATTTTGAAATAGTTTTGAATAGTCTTTCCGTCTCTTTAGTGAAGTAGACCCTATAAATGTAGGGCCCATAGATTTGAAAGGCTACCTCCATGATTAATAATAATAGTAGTAGTAGTAGTAATAATAGTAGTAATAATAATAATAATAATAATACTAATAATAATAATAAATTTATATTCTGCTTTTTCTTCATGGAATCAAAGCCGATTACAAAAGAAAGCTATAAATTAAAAAAAAACCCTCCCCACCAATTGTAGCACAACAAACATAACAATAAAATAATTGTACAAAAAGCAGAAATAAATAATAAGGAATACAACAAACATAATCCAAAGTACGTGACATAACATCTATATGGCAATTCCCAACACTCCCCTGGCAGAAAAATGACAGAAAGGCAATACGATAATACAATACAACAATAATATAGTAACAACAAGAGAACATGGTCCCTTTTACTCCCACAAGCATTATATAATAATAGCAAATGCAACTCTAATGGAATACAATACAGCTCTAATACAATACACTACACATAATTCCCCTCCCCCCTTTTTACATATATAAAATAATAATAATAATAATAATAATAATAATAATAATAATAATAATAATGTAGGGCCCGTAGATTGAAAAGGCTACCTCCTTGCTTATTCTCCTGCCTGACACCTTCAACAGATGGCACCAACTGTCTTCCACGTTAATAGGGTGGTAAATCTGCCCAGGGATTAAGCATGAACTTTGAAGAAATTGTCCAAGATGCTGAACTGTATGCACAAAATGCCTTGGATGGCTCATTTAAAGTTCATGCTAAAACACAGAGCAGATTCACTATGCCTTTCATTTGGAAGCCACCAGCTGCCATTCTTCTTGACCATTGGGGCATCAATGGTGGCATCTGCTCCTTTGATGAACTTGGTGTCCACTCAGAGAAAAGCATTCAATAAAATTACCCATTCCCCTTGGAATTCAAATGTTTTGATTGTCATGTGCCTTCAACATAGCAATGATGTCTTTCAAACGGGAGGAATTTCTCCCAACTTCGAATGGAGCCAATGTGGATTCATGTAAATTCGCTAGTTTAGCGAATTTACATGAACCCCTGCTCTGTTCGGAAGAACCCCTGCTCCGTTCGGAATTACTTCCCATTACCCGAAAATAACCCCCTCCTGCCCGAATTTGCATGCGAAGCTTTAATTCGCAATAACGTAAAACCCATGATTGCATTCGAATTGGCTTCCCTCTTGCCCGAATTTGCATGCGAAGAGTTAATTTGCAATAACGTAAAACCCATTATTGCATTCGAATTGACCTTAAATTATACTTCCAATTTAGCCTCGTATGAAAGAGTCCAATGACAAATCACCTCTGAAGAAACTTGCCAAGAAAACCCCATAATAGTTCACCTTAGGGTCACCATAAGTCAGAAATCATCATCATCATCATCATCATCATCATCATCATCATCATCCCACCTCCACCTGCAGATCGAGGTGGGTTAGAGTAAAAGATGATAAAATACACAATACAATAAATCATAAAAAGAAACTATCACAATCTCCTAACCCACATCAATAACAACAGGATTTATTTCTATTCCGCCTTTTCCAGACAGGGAATCAAAGCGTATTACAGAGCAATCCACTTTATAACACAAATCACTTGAAGGCAAACAACAACAACAACAACAACAACAGTTCTGAGTTCTCATTTTATGGAAAAAGTAGGATGTAAGTGAAGAAACAACAACAACAACAACAATATAGAAAACACACACATGGTGATTCACTTAAAGAAAGCCAGATATTACTGCCAGCGTCTGGATCATTCTAACCTAAACTGCCCACAACTGCTTCTCTTTCTGCAGGTGCTGATGAAACTAAAGCTTCTCCTAGCAAAGGTCAGTATTTTTCCTTCTCTTCTCACCCTCAGGGAGTTCAGCCACTCCTCTCGCAATGCACAAATGCCTGCAGGTGTGCAAACCTCAAGGACCCAGGACCCAGGGTTTTGTAACTCTTTAGAAATAGGAGCTTTAGAGACAGAGAAGAGGACTGCATCTCTCTCAGCTGAAAGAAGAGTGACTCACCTCTGTGTTTATTTATCAGTCGCATTTATTTATTGTTGTTGTCCTGTGCCTTCAAATCTTTTCCAACTTACGGCAATTCTAAGGCGCAACCATCACGGAGTTTTCTTGCCTTGGCAAGATTTATGCAGTGGTGGAGTTTTCTCTGAAGCTGAGAAAGTTTGGCTCACCCAAGGTATGGCACAGTGGTTGGGGTGTTGGACCACGACACTGGAAACCAGGGTTTGAACTCCCACTTTGCCATGGAAAATCCCTGGGTGACCTTCTGCAAGTCACACTCTCTCAGCCTCCGAGGAAGGCAAGGGCAAACCCCCCCCCCCGAACAAATCTTGCCAAGAAAACCCCACAATAGGGTTTCCATTAGTGAAAATGACTTGAAAATTCACAACAGCAACATTACTTTTGAAGGCGAAGGCCAGCATCCATAGTTTTTTGTGGGTTTTTCAGGCTCTGTGGTCATGTTCTGGAAGAGTTTATTCCTGATGTTTCATCAGCATCTGTGGCTGGCATCTTCAGAGAATGCTGAATTCAGAGTACACACACACACACACACACACCACTCTCTTCCATGCCAGCATTCTCTGAAGATGCCAGCCACAAATGCTGGCAAAACGTCAGGAATAAACTCTTCTAGAACAAGTGCTTTGTCTTGAAAACTACATTCTATGAATATAAGAAGAGGGGGGATAGGCTGCAATGCAATACTTCTTTGCTCAGGAGTAAATCTCATGGAACACAATTACCTGTTTCTAATTGCTAGTCCTGACAAGTTGCAATTGAATGCTGAAAGTTTAGCCAATACCTATGTGAATCCCATTGAGGACAATTGTAGTTAAAACTAGATTTACCATCTGCCCATCTCTTTCTAGAACTCCATTTTAAATCTGAGAATCTGATTTTTCTCTTCAGCTCCTCGCCCACAGGGTCCAGTCAAACAGAAAACGACTCTCCCTCCGGTCCAGACACCTCAGCCTGAATTAGAGAAAACCACCTCTGAAAGTCAGCAAGGAGGTAAGGATGGAAGGAAAATGCAAGGATCAATTGGGCATGCATCAGGTTTGTACCATCTGGAGTAAAAGGTCTTTTCGAAGAGAAGAAGGAGCAGATCTGTAAGAGCATAAAATGCACTGATCAAGCATATGTGCTCCAAGATTCCAAAGGCTCAGGGATGATCTTTATTCATAGGTCTTGGTTTTGAAGGAAAAATCCGGCCATATTTTGTTACTGGTTCATTTAAAACAAGATAGAGCAATTTCAGAGAATCGTAGAATCATAGAGTTGGAAGAGACCACAAGGGCCATCCAGTCCAACCCCATTCTGTCATGCAGGAAATCTCAGATCAAAGCATCCCTGACAGATGGCCTTCTAGCCTCTGTTTAAATACCTCCAAAGAGGGAGACTCCACCACAATCCAAGGGAGTTTATTCCATTGTCAAACAGCCCTTGCTGTTAGGAAGTTCCTCCTAATGTTGAGCTGGAATCTCTTCTCCTGCAGTTTTCATCCATTGTTCCTTTCAGGAAGCAGTAGGATTTCATGGACAAGTTTATGAAGACTCTTACTACATCAGACCAAGTGTACATCTGCCCCAGCATCCAACTTCCAATGGTGAAAGAGATACATCTAAGAATCTCAAATGCTCTCTGTTAAAGTTCCATGTTCCATCTATCCTTTTGGATCTTTGTAATATGGTGTATATATATATATATATATATAGAGAGAGAGAGAGAGAGAGAGAGAGAGAGAGAGAGAGCAATGGAAGCGTAGGCACTTCTTTAGCAGCAAGTAGATACCTAGAGAGAATGCATTATAGCCTTCTATTCACCACCTTCCAAGCTTGCATCCTAAGCTTTATTTCTGATATTTCCCTCCAGTGAAGACACCTCAAGCTCCAGTAAGACCAGAAACAATTATTCCTCCAGCCCAGACACCTCAAGCTCCAGTGAGACCAGAAACAACTTTCTCTCCATTGAAGACACCTCAAGTTCCGTTGAGACCTGAAACAACGTTCCCTCCAGTGAAGACACCTCAAACTCCAGTAAGACCAGAAACAATTGTTCCTCCAGTCCAGACACCTCAAGTTCCAGTGAGACCTGAAACAACATTCCCTCCGGTGCAGACACCTCAAGCTCCATTGAGACCAAAAACAACATTCCCTCCGGTGCAGACACCTCAAGCTCCATTGAGACCTGAAACAACATTCCCTCCAGTGAAGACACCTCAAGCTCCAGTGAGACCAAAAACAACATTCCCTCCAGTGAAGACACCTCAAGCTCCATTGAGACCTGAAACAACATTCCCTCCAGTGAAGACACCTCAAGCTCCATTGAGACCTGAAACAACATTCCCTCCGGTGAAGACACCTCAAGCTCCATTGAGACCAAAAACAACATTCCCTCCAGTGAAGACACCTCAAGCTCCATTGAGACCTGAAACAACATTCCCTCCAGTGAAGACACCTCAAGCTCCATTGAGACCTGAAACAACATTCCCTCCAGTGAAGACACCTCAAGCTCCATTGAGACCTGAAACAACATTCCCTCCGGTGAAGACACCTCAAGCTCCATTGAGACCAAAAACAACATTCCCTCCGGTGCAGACACCTCAAGCTCCATTGAGACCTGAAACAACATTCCCTCCAGTGAAGACACCTCAAGCTCCATTGAGACCTGAAACAACATTCCCTCCAGTGAAGATTCCTCTGGCTCCAGTGAAGACAAGGACAACTATCCCTCCAGTTGAAACACTTCCGCCTGTGACACAGCAAACCACTACTATTGAGTGTCAGAATGAAGGTAAAAATGATAACACAGTCTCCAAATCACAGACACCCCTGATTTAAAAACAAACAATCTTTACAAATATGATAGTTCCACAAACTGATTGTCAGCAGTTTTGTGGGGATAATCATCACTTGTGTATCTGCTAAGCCTGCTGGCCCATTTTAATTTTAATTTTTAAAAACATTTTTCCTTGGTTGAACAAAGAAGACATGGATCTTCTCATACTTGAACTTGGTTTGGGGGTGTGAGTCAAAATGTAACTTGCTCTGAATCAGTCCAAGTAGAAATGGGCTGTTTTCAAATAACCCAAATTTGGATCTGAACCAGATCTGAGGGTCTGTGTATGTTCCAAGTTTATATTCAGTAAAAGTTGTATATATACGAGTATTTTAAAGAAAAGTAAATATATTGTGTTGGACAATGGTTGGCCATCCTGGTAGCCTGGCTGGCCCTCATTCTCATCTCCATTATCCTATTGTTTCACTGGAGATAGAAACATAAGGGGTCTCCCAACTCTATAATTCTGTATTCTGCTTGGGCCAAAGTTAGACTCACAATTTACTCCTCTCATCTCTGTAGAAGACAGTGAACAAACTGGATGTGGACAAGTGGCTGTAACATCTCCAGCACCAACCACTGACTCTGATCAGATACTTACCCAACGTCCTCAGAAAGGTAAGAATGAATCTTGGATGATGAGAACTGAAGAGCTTTCAGCTAAAGCACAACCTGCGGTGTTGTATTACTTTGGAGTGCACAGCCTCATATGCTACTCAAATCTCAGAAACTCTTTGCACCATACATATCTATAGCCCTGTGGTTCCACTTTAACTGCCATACAACATCCCATGGGAATCCTGGGATTTGCAATTTAGAGAGAGGCATTTATAATTCTCAGTCAAAGAGCTGTCATGCCTCACCATACTGCAAAGCCCAGGATGCCATAGGATGCTATGTTAAAATGAAATCATAGTAGTAGTATTATACAGGATATTATCATATGTCATATTTAAATCACAATTAAAGTTGGAAAATAGCACCTTTGGGAACACAACATCACCTCTTCTGTAGCTTCTGTGTCTCTGAAGCATGGTTAGCATGTCCCTTTTCATGGATTGGGGAAACCCATTGATGAGCTCGCAACTGCACTGCTATGGCAATAGTTCTCTGGTGCGATGGGTTCATCCTGCTGCAGTTCCAGCATTTGGCAGTCATGTGGTGTCACTATTTCCTTCTCTTCCACAGTCCCTCTTCCATATTACAATAATAAATAATAAATAATAGCTTTATTTTTACCCTGCCCCTCTGTCAAGGAGACAATTGACGCAGCTTACAATTAAAACAAAGACATACAGTACCCAATACTCCCAATTATTTCCCCCCTCCCCTAAAACATTATTACCCACTATCCCTCCCTTTTATTTTCCACTTCCCTTCATTTTCTTCTATCTTAATTTTACTAAAACGCATTACCAAAATTGGTAAATTGAATCACAACTAAAAATTTAAGTTTTAAATTTTTAAAAAAGAAAGGCAATCTAGTTATGGCATAGGGCAGGGGATGGGGTTAAGCAGATGTGTGGAAGAGAATCAAAGAGACTGTCAGTACCAGAAACAGCTTCAATAATGCCTTTGGAAGGACATGCGATAGGAAAAGCACATCCATTTACTTTTACTAATGCCACTAAGGTAAGAATGGGGCTTCTGTGATAATATCCATAGTGCTAAAAAACAAGGATATCTTTCTGGTGTGGTAGAATCCATGTCACTTTCTGTCAACATTCATTTCTGAAGCATTTTGTATATTTTGTTTGGTGACTGGTCCCTTGAAGGTAAACATAGGCTTACCGTATGAGTCTGGTTGCTATGAGGTGTAGTGTTGTTGTTGTGTGCCTTCAAGTCATTTCTGTCTTATGGAGACCTAGTGCAAATATATCATGGGGCTTTCTTGGCAAGTTTCATCGGGGGGGGGGGCGGGGGGGGGGGTTGCCACTGCCATCCTCTGAGGCTGAGAGAATGTGACTTGCCCAAGGTCAACCAGTGGGTTTACATGGCCAAGCTTGGATTCTCCCCTTGTTCTCCAAGTTCAATGCTCAGACCACTACACCACACTGGCCAATGAGGCATATACCTCTAAGCAAATCCCTTTTTAGAGGAAGAAATAAGTTGAACATAGGAAGGCACATTCCCTTAACAAACCAGGTATTTACTTTCTCATCATCTCTTTCCCACTCCATCCTTCAGCTTGTATGACACACTGGTTTAATCAAGATGATCCCTCTGGGATCGGAGACAATGAAATCCTCCTCCATATCATGGATAAGAATCCTGATGCCGTTTGCTTCAAACCAATAGCGATAGAGGTCCAGACTCTGGATGGGATCCCAGCCTCCGAAACTGGACAGCAGTTTTTTGTGTGAGTTTTCAAAATTTTGTGAAATGTTGAGGAGGGAGGGGGAGTTTGACTGTGGTCTGGGTTCAAACGTCCAGATTTTACATACATGAGTAGATGGAATGAGGTCTAGGGTGACTGAGGTGCAGTAGTTTCATGGGAATTGCAAACCTTTTGGTTCATCCATTGAAGATGGATTTCTGATTATTATTATTATTATTATTATTATTATTATTATTATTTGCATGATGCCCTAAATTGAAGGTTGCCAGATCTCAAGGCTTGGCTTTTACCTTCTTCTCCCTGTCTCAGAAGAAGGGAGAGGGATTTCAGGACAAGAGCACAGCCTTGAAAACTGTGCATACATATATTTAGAAGATTCCCTTTTCAAAATAACTCAGTCCACTGAAACACATGTAAAAAGGCTCTGTATTTGGCATTGGAATATATTCTGCTTAAAGATCTTGTCCTCATTCCACATTCCAACAGCCACATTGCACCTTCATGGGGAAACTCCATTGCTGAGTCCCTCCTAACGGTATTGCATCTATTCCCTGAACAGGAAGGATGTCATCCTTGGCTTTTCCTGCATCAACAGCATGCAAGGGAAAGGAAAGAAATGCCTTGACTATAGGGTCCGGTTCATCTGTCCACAGTCCTTCTGCTCCGGTAAGAGTTCATACCTGCGTTCCTTGGTTCTTGGTCACTAAGCCTTTCCTGAATCTGACCTTTGGCATCTGCTTCTCCTTTGCTTCCTTCCTCTCCAACCCACCTCTGTTCCTCAGTCTCTGAACAATGAAAATTGGTATGGAAACAAATTACAACAACAACAACAAAACCTCTTCTATTCCTTCTTTGACCTCTGGGACTAAGATCCACACTGCTGAATCAATGAAGTTTGATACACTTTAACTGCCATGGATAAAGATCTTGGCAAACTGCAAACCTCAGAATCCCAAAGCTCAGGAAGCTTCTATAAGAAACACTTTTGAAATATTTTCAATGCTATTCAATTAGTGCAATTCCTAAATGTGCTTTCACTGCATCTCTGGGCATCTTTGCTCTTGTTGTTGGTTGTGGTGTTAAAGGTTGATGTATCTTATTTCCTCCTTCCAATTTTTCCCTTGTTTCTAGATATAATTTTTCCTAGCTTTTAGGTCTCATAGGACCTCATCACACTAGAGAAATCCCAAACAGAAACTAGATTTAAATTAGAATTAAATTAGAAAAAAAAACACGCAAACACAGCGTTACTGACAGAGTGAAATAATGCGAAAATAAAGGTAAAACAGAAAACGGAAAAAAATGGCAGCTTGTTACTTTTGGAACGTCCCAAAAGTAAAAAGTTGACGTTTTTCTCCATTTTAACTTCGGTTTATTTTTGTGTTATTTCAATTTGTTAGCAATGAAAAACTTTCCACATTTGTGGGTTTTTAAAATTTTAAATCCAGTTTAAATTCTGTTTCTGAACAGGATTTCTCTAGTGTGATAACGTCCTATAGTCTCCTTCTGTTTCTCTCCTGGTACCTCCTCTAATTTTTCCCTATTATTTTTTTCAATCTTACACTAACCCAGAGGACTAAAATGGTGATAGCATGCACATTTCCTCGGAGGGAGATAATTTCTCCCCCCACACACTAATACAAACACACAACTTTTTCCAACACCTCATTCATTACTCACTTCATTGGGGGACTATCAAGGGGGTATACACTGCGGAGAATGGGGAGAGGGAACAAGATCACCATCCCCACAACAAGATCACCATCACCAGTCACCCATGGGACCTACACACCAAATGGCATCCCCTGGCTACTATGCTATGCTGGCTCTCTATCCATCAGCCTAATAATGTAAAAAAAAAAAAAAAGCCCTGTTCGATGACATCAAAAGGATAATCTAGTCCAGCTTTGTTTTGCTGAGGTGGTCACCCAGATGCCCATGGGAGACTCACAAGAAAGACATGGCTACAATTGCACTCTCTTGATAATAAAATCATTTCCCTGCTCAGGTGGTGAAGGCCAGACTCAATCTGGACCAGAATGTCTTATTCCTCCTGCCCCTGTTCCCACCTTGGAACAACCTCAAAGCAGCCCAACTGTCCCAGTGAAAGGTATGTAAGCAACAGGAAAAGTGTTGTGAGAGGGAGGCATGCACAACTCGTCCGATTACCTGTCAATGCCTCAGAGGCAGCTGCCTATTTGCACATGTGAATGGTCCATTGAACCAAATCTCATCCTTTCCCACCAAACATTCTCCACAGGTGGCCAAAACCAGAGCACGCCAGGACCAGGAGTACCTTCTGCTCCAAGCCCAACTTTGGAACAAGTCCAGACCAGTCCACAAACTACAGTGCAAGGTTTGCAACCATACCCAGAATCACAAGGCAAGATGACCCCCCTTGGGGCCACCACAATACTGAATTTTAACATAATAGGAACTGCGACAATCATAATGCAAGAATTCAAATATACAACTGTGTTAGTCTGTAGAATCAGTATGTAAAGAGATCTTGTAGCACCTTTGAGACTCACTGAAAGAAAGAAGTTGGCAGCATGAGCTTTTGTAGCATTTGAAGAAGTAGACTGAAGTCTACGAAAACTCATGCTGCCAACTTCTTTCTTTCAGTCTCAAAGGTGCTACAAGATCTCTCTACATATACATAAGTGAAAGGAAGAAGTTGGCATCATGAGCTTTTGTAGACTTCCTCAGATGAGACATAGTGCTAACACAGCAGGTATCCCTTACTCAGTGGTGAGCTGGTGGTAGTAGGAGGTCTATGTTTCACCACTGGTATCTCTCCATCAGTGATGATGGAGTCCTTCCTGAGAAACACACAATCCACTCTGCAGAGACCACAACTTTGTATGCATGAAACTAGTACAATGGTGATGATTAAGAGGAGTGGGAAAGGGAAATCCCTCTGAGCCAAGGAGCACAAACATTTCTCCTGGTACAACTGACAACCCTCTCCCTCTTCTTTTGGCAGTTCCTATCATTTGCAAGACTCGTTGGTTGAACCAGGATGATCCTTCCGGTGATGGGGACCATGAACTGCTCGCTGACCTCCAGCAAGAAAACCCCCAAGAAATTTGCTCTGAACCAAGTGATATCGAGGTCCAGACAGTGGGTGGGATCCCAGCTTCAGAAACTGGTCAAAAGTTCATTGTGTAAGCATTTCACTTTTTCTTTTGCAAAATGGAGCAGTTGGAGGTCCTCGGTGGGATGCTTCTGCAAGCTTGTTTGGTCACGGGTGTTGTTTTCTCTGGATCCTTTAATACATTTAATTCATCCTCTGAACAGAAATGATGCTACCCTTGGCTTTTCCTGCATCAATGAGGAACAGGGAAAAGGACAACGCTGCTATGACTATCAGGTGCGGTTCACCTGCCCGCAGTCGTTCTGCTCTGGTAAGTTTACATTCCTATCCTGCCTTGCAGTGGTTTCCAGATTTTGGCCCTCCAAGTATTTTGAACTTCACCTCCCAAAGTATCCAAGTATTTTGGACTTCACCTCACTCGCATCCAACTTGGACAACATTCAGGAATTCTGGGATCTGAAGTCCAGAACATGTGGAGGACCAAAGTTGGGGAACCACTGTTTCTAATGCATGGACTGGTGCATCACTAGACATTAAAGCGTAGTTGCTCACTATGGCGATCCCTAAGCCACATCCACAGAGAAAGTCCAAAAATACAGGCAACTATATTGATCTAGATCAACAAACTATCTTATTTATTTATTTTATTTATTAGAGTATTTATACCCCGCCCTTCAGCCTTAAAGGCTATCAGAGCGGCTTACAATTATTATTTTTAATTAGACAGTTCCCTGCCCTCAGGCTTAAAATCTAAAAAGACACGAAAAAAGACACAAAAGGAGAAGGGGATGGTGGTGGGGAAGGGGATCTGGTCCGGCAGGTTTTCACACACTCTGAGGCCTGGACCAAGGCAGATGGACTGGAGGGAGGGCTCATCCGCTTACCTTAGGCCAGGCCCTATGGAGCTGGCAGCCCTCTCTCTCCCTTTGACAATGATGTCGATAGCAAAGGGAGGGCTCATCTGCTTACTCTAGGCCAGGCCTGATGGAGCTGGCAGACCTCTCTCTCCCTCTGATGGTGTAGATGGCAAAGGGAGGGCTTATCCGCTTACTTTAGGCCAGGCCTGATGGAGCTAGCAGCCCTCTCTTTATCTCTATCTGAAGTGGGTCTTATGGCTACTAGATGGCTTTCCATTGCCTATCCGGAATCAAGCCATTCCAAAAATAGCCTTATCCTATGTATGACATCCAACACATCATTTGGAAATCTAAGACTAACAAAACTGGAGCTTCCTCCTCATCTGTGGCACCAGGATTTTTGTCCATAGTGTTTCCCAGACTTCCAGAGAAATAAATTCAATACGGAAGCCTTCAGTATAGTTGATTCTTATCACACTATGCTCTGCATCTGGTTAAGAAGGCTCCCATATCACATAAATCTCTCCTTGCTGTCAAGGTTTTGTGGATTTTTATGCTGGCAAAGGATTGTACTAGATGACTTTTGGTGCCCCCTTTTCTTTAATAGTTTCATCACTTTTTAAATTTTGTAATTTTTTAACTGTTCTTTCAAAATCTGAACTTGGAAAAAAGTGGTAGTGAACAAGAATATCATCAACAACAAAGATTTTTGCTAAACAGGGGGAAAAGGAAGGGTGGAAGTTAACTGTAAGTCACAGTTTCACTAGTCCTCCTCCTTTAGCATCCAACTCAAAAAAAAAAATTTTTTTTAGCAGGTGGTGAAATTCAGAATCCATCTGGACCTGAGACTGTGACACCTTCTGCCCCAAACGTCACCTTGAAACAAGTCCAGAACAGTTCAGGTAGTCCAGTGAAAGGTATGTTTTTGGTTTGTTGGTTTGCTTAAATGACCTACATTTTGGTTTGTTGATTTGTTTAACAGAGCCTTGAATGTTGTGTGCCTTCAAGACATTTCTGATGTATGGCGATGCTAAGCCAAACCTATCATGGGGTTTTCTTGGCAAGATCTGTTCAGAGGAGGTTTGTCACTCTTTCAGTCTCAAGGGAAGGCAATGCCAAACCCCTCTGAACAAATCTTGGTGAAAGAAACCTATGATAGATTTGCCTTAACGTCACCATAAGTTGGAATTTACTTGAAGGCACACAACAACAAAGAGGGATTTCTTAGGACCTCTGCTACACTACCAAACATGAAAAACATTACATAATTTAACAGGTCTAGTAACTGTATTTAATTTGTAAGCAGCCTGGAATCCCAGGTTGGGAAAAGGAGGGTGGCATAAATAAAGATAGTGGGGTTAATGGTGGCGGTGGGTGATGGTGATGATATCACCACCAACAGTGCTCTGACTTGGCACAAAAGCAGCTCCCACCTTCCTCTTCACATCACATCTTCCCATTTTCAGATGTGCCTTTTGAAAATCGTTGCCATGACTATCTTGAGTGTTGTTCTGCCCTTTACTACATATTGGCAATGGGGTTGTTTTTGTGGCTGTGATTATATTTTTATGACCCACCATAAACTACCATGGGAGTGTTTAATTGAAGGACAGTTTATACGTGTTTCACATACGTAGGCACACAAAAGGTAAGCCAGTATAGAAGGCAACAGGGTTGCAAACTGAACATTGCAGCTTTGTCCAAAGCCATTGCCCAGGAGCAAACTTGTACTTTGCATGCTGGACTTCGCAGGCTGGGGAAAATTTTTATCCAAAACCTAAAGGGATTTTGCTGAATGACACAGGTCTAATCTGCAGTGCAGAAATAACACAGTTTTACACAGCTTTAACTGTTATGGCTTGATATTACAGAGTTCTGGGTGGCACCAGAGTCCTCTGACAGAGAAGGTTAAGTCTGACATAAAACTACAAAGCCCAGAATTCTATAGTATCAAGCCATAACAGTTAAAGCGGTGTCAAGCTACATTATTTTTACAGTACACATTAGACGGCCGACATTGTTCTATGCCTTCAAGTTGCTTCTGACTTATGATGACCCTAAGGCAAATACCCTAAACCCACCAGGGAATCTAACCTGGGAATGTAAAGCTGGATCAGCCCTGGTGAGTACTTGGATGAGAGACCTCCAAGAAATTTCCAAATGCTGTAAGCTATATTTCAGAGGAAGGAACTGGGAAAACAACCTCTGAGTATTCCTAAGAAACCCATCTGAAATCCATGGGGTTTGTCATAAATCAAGAGTGCTGGAGACATACACACACATATTATGGGGTTTCCTCTGAAAATGCATTATTTCTACAATAGAGATGCACCCCTAGAGATAAAGAAAGGAGTGTTTACAATATATGACAATAAATGTTTTTGCTGCCCTACTGCCTTCAGGTTTCTTAAATCTCAAGTTTGAAGGATCCAAAACTGATAAAATAGTACTTTGCTGGACCCAGGGATGGTATCTATTCTTCATTGCCCCTTTCTGATAAGTCTTCTAAGCAAAACAATGAGGACAATCATTTTTTTCCTTCGTAGGGCAGGATCAATCTGTTCCAGTAAATCCGGCAAGTACACGTATTGACATCGTGCCAATACCAACAACTCCTAAAGCTCCTGTACCAGGTAAAAAGTCAAATAAAAGTGACCATTCTGGTGATTTTTTTTTTTTAAAAAAATTGTTGGTGAACACAGAGAAAGTAGTGGGATCGGGTGACATTTGGATTTCAGTATTCTTCGTGCAACTATTTAATCTAGCAAGACCTCTGACGTTTCATCAGCCATACCGATTTTCAACTGCAAAAGAATGGCATCCGCCTTCCAAGAATTTCCTAGCTGTCTATCAGCCAATCTCCCTAATGAAAAGAAAGCACCAGGCAACTTTGCAACAGTTATTAAGGCAATCTCTAACTCCATTTAACCTTTTCAGTTCAACTGCTTTCCTTCCATCTTACAACACTGTGGGTTTTATCTAGACTAGGCCATACCCTGAGCCCCTATCCTGGTATGAAGGCAAGATATAAATAAATAAGATGATGATGATGATGATGATGATGATGATGATGAATTGATTGGAATCAATGGGGGTTTGCCTTCAATCTTTTTCGCGCTGCACAGTTATAGCAATTTGATTCCATTTTGTCATGTCTTCATTCTATGGACTCTTGGCATTTGTAGTTTGATGAGTCATTTAGAGTTCTGTCCCAGGGAGCACTAGTGTCTCACCAAACTACAGATCCCAGCATGCCATAGGATGTGACCATGGCTGTAAAATGGAATGACTATGTGAAAGAAAGCCTTACTGCATTACAAAAGTAAAGAGGCAATGACATATAAGTGGTTTTCTGCTTCCCTCAAAGCACTTCCATTCTCCTTTCAGAGGGAGATAGTCATAAGAGTATGCCTTTTGCTAAACAGATTTTCCCAGCATGACAAAAGGCATGCTTTTATGGCCCTTGGAAAGAGAATGTGCTTTGAGGGCATGCAAAGAGGTAAACTGTTTCACTGCCCCTTGACTAACTTTTGCAATGCAGTAAGACTCAGAGACCATAGTCATGGCTGAGACTGCTGTCACATTGCAGAAATAAAGCAGTTTGACACCATTTTAACTTCCATAGCTTAATGCTATAGAATTATGGGGTTTGTATTTTGGTGGGGCACCAGAGCTCTCTTAAAGGGAAGACAAAATATCCCACAAAACTACAAATCCCAGGACTCCATAACATTGAGTCGTGGCAGTTAAGGTCATGCCAAACTGCTCTATTTCTGCAGTGTGGATGAGACTTAAATTATGCCTCACAATTTCAGTGGGTCTATTGTAGGTGTAAGTAAGTGACCACAGATGCAAGGAAACCCACAGATGCAAGGAAAAATTATTCTTGACTTCTAAAATTGGGCAAGAAATTGCTTCAGACTGTAAAGTAAATTGACTGCAATTTTTAACAGTGTATAAGTGGGAATCAGGCTAGACCAGTGAGAAGTAGGGTGTTATAATAAGGATAACCCTGTTTTTCCCATTTATATGGTAGGAATATCTCAATTTAATTTCCTTTCCCAACCATATTTGTCCATATTTCTGAGACTGGGATGTCAATGAATTAAGCTTAGTTTTCCCAGAACTGTAAACAAAGGGAAAGTTGGGGGATAGGTTATTCTTCTGGAACTATTTCTAATACAGTGCCATGTTTTCTTGATCCCTAGTTTGCAAGACCAAATGGTTAAACCGGGACAACCCCAGCGCAACCGGAGACTACGAACTGGTTTATTATTTCAGAAAGGAGTATCCTAATGCAATTTGCCCTAAACCAATTGCACTAGAGGTTCAAACTATGGATGGTATCCCAGCTCAGCAGACTGGACAGAAATTTGCCCAGTGAGATTCTTCCGTTCTTTTTCTATCGGTTAGGTTTATGGATTCGGTAACTTAACACTGATAGGGTGGAGTTCTTCATTGCCTTGTTGCTCTTCAAATAGAAC
Organism: Urosaurus nigricauda; assembly: GCA_034509955.1. Taxonomy (NCBI): domain Eukaryota; kingdom Metazoa; phylum Chordata; class Lepidosauria; order Squamata; family Phrynosomatidae; genus Urosaurus; species Urosaurus nigricauda. Next base: position 1,783,591 of record JAOEGL010000008.1, on the reverse strand, counting down.
AATAGCAAGTGAAAATATTCATGTAGTGTTTCATGTTCTTGCTCAGTAATCCCCTTAGTGATTTGGTACACTGCTTTATTTTACATGCAAATTATATTTAAAAATAAGAGAGGCCACTGTAAACCAATGGCAGCAGCAAGAACAAAAATGTAATAGACCATTCATGTTCAAATGATCATTTACACTCTGGGAGACCAGGGTTCAAATCACCGATCAGCCATGGAAACCCACTGGATGATTTTGGTCTAGTCACACTCTCTCAACCGCAGAGGATGGCACTTGCCAAGAAAACCCTGTGATAGATTAACCTTAGGGTTGCCACAGGTTGACAATGACTTGAAGGAATGCAACAACAATAAAATTCAAAGCCCACAAATGAAGAAAGCTAGTAGACTTAAATTCACAATGAAAATGAAGTGGGAAAAAAGTCCCTCTTACCATCCTCGGCTTGCGATCTGAATTGATGGATTGATTCGACAGCGGCATGTGGTTCCCACTGCATTTGCCCGGATTGCATTTTTTCCCTGTAAAATAACCCACTTGTGGTTCACAAATGAATAGGTTCAAAATGGACATGCTCCAGCTGGCCAAAGGGCAAATTTAAATCAATTCTGATCCACATCTGGTTCACACTTGGACAGAATTGATTTATCAAAAAAAACTTCTGCATCAAAAAGATATGGGTTAAATGGGTTTAGTGCATGGCCCCCCTCTCCGAATTGCTTCAGTGAATCAATTCAAGTGGGAACCAGGATGATTTGAAATGGTCCAAACTGATTTGCGATCTGATTTAAAAGGTAGTGGGAATCAGACTTCTGTTACATTTACTTTCTTCCCTGGTTCTTCTCCCATGTATAGGAATGATGTGGTCAATGGATTTGCTTGCATCAATGCTGACCAGGGGAAAGGGGGCTTCTGCTTTGACTATAAAGTGCGATTCACTTGTCCACCTTCCTTCTGTTCAGGTGAGTGTTCAGGCCATAAAGCTGGGCTGTTTTATGTTGGCCTCACTGAAAATGATACTGTTTCCAGGTCATTATCAAGTATATCTATATTGCTTCTCTGTACTACTACTTCCATGGCTTGGCTGGCATTACTTCTAATATTTTCATTGTCCTCATTTCTCGCTATCCAAATTGAACACTCCAACTGCAATTATTTATTATTTCGTGGTAAGACAAAGTGTTTGGATCTGGTGGAGTTTGGATTGCAAGATTCAAGCAACTCTTTAACCAGGAAAGAACTCTTGTTTTGGGCAAGTCAAATTTTTGGCATTTCAAATTAACTGGTCTAGATTCTGCAGTGGAATGAATGAATTAGAAATTCTCCATTCTTCCAGCTTTTCCACAAACTAAACAAATCTAAACTGTATATAGAGCATCAAAAATGTTGGGGGGGGGGAATTGGTCACATTATCTTGTAGAATAACTTTTATGTGATTATTTAAGGGAGAGAAAAGGAAAATATAATGGTCAAATAAAGGAAACGATTTGGTGGAATAAATGGGGTTGCTGGACTGATAAAGTAAAAGTTGAAAAGGGGTATGATGAAGTTAGAGAAATTATTAATAAGATATTCCACATTATGGGTACTGGGTTTTAATTTACTTGTTCATAGCCATGGGGGGGGGGGGGGGGGAGAGGAAGCGATAACTATGTGACATAATAATGATAATATTTAGTTACGATTTATTATTTATGTTGTATTATGGACCATAAAACATAAATAAAGTTTAAAAATATATAGAGAGAGCATTGTTGGCCAGTTTGTAGTCCCAAATTGATCTGATGTATACTGACTGCAAAGTAAGTCCCATTGAGATCAACTACATAAATGGATATAGGGTTACTATATGTTCTGCCATTGACTTCAAAACAGCTGTTGTCAAACAGATGGGAAGAGAAGAGACAGCATTGAGTTACAAGTCATCAGCAAGTTTCTTTTACAAAAGGTCTGAAATGGCATTCATGGATACTTGGAACATTGCAGCCTGAATCCTGTTGCAACTAGATTAGTCCCAATAAATCAAGTATTAAATTATCAATCAATAGAATCATAGAGTTGGAAGAGACCACAAGGGCCATCCAGTCCATAGTTATTTAAATTCCACTGATTCATTGGGTGTACTTATGATAGGATAACCAATAGGCTTTAGGCCTCCATGTATCAATCGGTTTATCTTGTGCCGGGATATCTTTATTTCGAGCAACAGTTTTGAAAATTGACAGTATTAATAAGATCATTGCAAGTGTCATTACTTTCTGCATTCATTTTTTTCTCTGATCGTACCACCGACTATATTCATACCATGTTTATACCCCTCAACCTCTGCATTAGATGCTATCCAATAGAGACCAAGGCTGGATCTCATAGGAACCTGTGCTATGATACATTGTATTAGGACTAATAATAATTTGACAATTATTAAGAATATCATGCTGATTTTAAAATTGTTGGACAAATGCACAGCAGGCCTAAATCATTGTCTCGCTGGCCAGTATATTTGTCAGATAATGGCTAAGGCAGATGAAACTGGGCTTTATGCAGGTAAAGGAAAATGTGATGAGTCCTGATTTATTTGCACACTGAATTTCTGTTCTCTTTACTTAAGGAGGTGACCAAAAGAATCCAATTAGGAAGAAGGATTCACCATAAACATAGCAGTGAAGTCCAGACTTCAGCTAGCCAAGAACACAGGCTGATCCTCCTTGGAAAAGAATATGATCCTTTTTTTTTCCTTTGTGGCTGCTGCCTCGCTGTGGACAATATCTGAAAATGCAATAAAGTTTTCAATGCATGCCAAACTCTGCCTTGCTGTGTCTTTCCTCTCCAAATATATTGGACATCTAGTGTTAAAATCTGCAAAGGCAGCTTGGAAAAGAAAGAGATTATTAAGAACAAAACAGAAACCAGCAGCTCTTCAACACAAAAGAAATAAAGCAGTTTGGCATCCCTTTAACTGCCATGGCTTAATCCTGTGGAAGCTTGGGATTTGTAGTTTGGGGAAGTGCTCAGCCTGGTCTGTCAGAGCTCTTTGGAGATCCACCAAACTACAGCGCGCCTGTTCTTATAACAATTAGGATTGTCTATGGCATAATATTTCCCATTTCTATGTATGGTCACAAAAGCTGAACCACTGATACAAAGAAAACCAATTCACTGGAAATGCTGGAGGTAGTTGTGAGATTATGATGGATGGCTAAGAAGACAAATAAACGAGTCCTAGAGAAAATCAAGGTTGAACCCTCCCTAGAAGCACTCCAGGATTCTGTTGGCTTCTAGGGAGCTTTTATTTTTTGTAGAATCCATTTATTTGTCTTCTTAGCAGTCCATCATATTTTTGAAATTCACCTCCAATATTTCCAATGAGTTGATTTTCTTTTTATCCGTGGTCCAGCTTTTGCAGCCATACATAGAAATGGGAAATATTATGCCATGGACAATCTTAATTGTTACCCAAAGAAATGGTAGAGGAAATGGGGTGGCCCACACCAGTTGTCAGTGTTACTTTAAAAATTGTGGAAATTAGCTTTTGTAAGAGCCTTGGGTAACCTTCGGACCATTTACGCCTGTGTATAACTGTACTAACTGAGGATAATTCTAGGTTTGGGGGAATTAAGTAGGTTTTTATTTAGAATAATATCATTCACTCACTGTCTCTTACACACATGCAATAGCAATTCACACAGACACAGCTTTCAAAGCTAACCAGAATGGAAAAATGCAAAGGGATAGTTGAATTTTAGGGACTTACAGGGGACTTAGGCTTGTTTGATGAGCAGACCACAGAAAGCTGGAATGGAGTAGTTCAGACTGGGCGTTCTGGGTAACGTTGGGCACATCACATTCTCTCAGTCTCAGAAGTTGGCTGTGGCAAACCCTCTCTGAAGAAACCTGCCAAGAAAACCCCAAGATAGAGTCACTGTAGGTTCACCTTAACTTGGAATTGACTTGAAGGCATGCAACAATGACAACAAGAATAAAATGGAACATACCACTACAACTGGGTAGTGTGAAAGTGCTTAGGCTCTATTTCAAACTTTCAAGGACTTATCCAAGTTGGTTGGGGCAAAGGTTAAGTTCTTCAGATTTTGAGGACATAGGGTTCATTCCCACTTGCACTTTAAACCGATTCCCAATTCAGCCTTGCTCTGTGTTGGAAATCGATTCCAAAAGGTCCCTTATTCCCAGTATGAAAGTAGACAGAAGGAGGAAACCAAGGAATAGAGGGAGAAGGAGGAAGCTGGGGACAGAAAAAAGAAACTGGGGAACGGAGGGAGAAGGAGGAAGCTGGGGACAGAAGGAAGAAATCAGGGAACGGAGGGAGAAGGAGGAAGCTGGGGACAAAAGGAAGAAACCAGGAAACAGAGGGAGAAGGAGGAAGCTGGGGAGAGAAGGAAGAAACCAGGGAATGGAGGGAGAAGGAGGAAGCTGGGGACAAAAGGAAGAAACCGGGAAACAGAAGGAGAAGGAGGAAGCTGGGGAGAGAAGGAAGAAACCAGGGAACGGAGGGAGAAGGAGCCAGCCAGGGACAGAAGGAATGAGGCAGGAGGATGTTGATTTTGCAACTACTTGCCTTTGCAAGTAGTTGCAAAATCAATCAATCGAATATTCTATCAATTTTACTTTTTAAAAAATGCACCAGCACAATTACAAAGGCAGAGCTGAGAGGGGAAGAGGAATGGTAGATCTGCCAAAAACTGAGGGATTGTAAACACCCCTCTGCCATTCATCCCTCCTCTCCAGAATGAATCGATTCTGATCTGTCATTCCCACTTATTGAACTCACTTCAAAATTGATTCTTCTCAAAAGAACCTCTTTCAAAGTACTTTCTACAAAAATCACAAATTTTTTAAACCTTTGCTACGCTTTATCACGACAGGATTCAATCACATCGTGACAGGAACAGGTTTCAAATGGGAACGAGGGTCATTTAAACCGACTGGCAATTTGCTTTATTTCATAGTGAGAAGAAGCCCATAAGCTTCTCAGAATATATATTTTTTAAATGCCACACCATGGTTTTATTGAGTTTTTTGGTTTTACTAGTCAAGATCCTTCCTACTAGTCAATATCTGCCCCCAAACCACAGACCCAGCATAGCAGGATTGGTTCTCCTCCAGCCAATAGGATGTTTTGCCAAGAAACTCTGAACAAGACACCCAGCTGATGTCACAATGACAAAATTTCACAGTGTCCTGAAAGGGCTTACCTTGCACCAGGGGCTCACCTTGTGGAAAGCCCCAGAGATGGGGCTTGCTGGCCTGAGAAGAGAGTCAGAGAGAGGGAAATCAGCAAGGCAAGACTAGGGGTAATTAAAAAGGTACGTTACTTATCCCCATCTAATACTATGGAAACCTTTTAAAATTCAACCTGAAGCCAGAGTATGGCCAAATCACAGTCATCAAATCTGAAGGCAATTCAAGGTTTGCTTAGCGTGACTTGCCCAGGGTCGCCCATGGGTTTCATGGCCAAGCAAGGAATTGAACCCTGGTCTCCGGAGTTGAAGTCCAACATTGAAACCACTATTGCTACTACCATTACATTAATTGATATATGGGATTTATGATGCACAAGTAACATTAGTATAAAAACATTACTAAGGAGTGTGTATGGTGATGTATGGGAGACGATCAATGGGGGGTGACAGCATAAGTTGCTGCACCGGGTGACACTAACCTCAGTGATACCACTGGACTATAGTAAAGGATGGCAAAACTCCCCAAGATTTTGCATCCCATGGCTTCAAACAAAGTTCAGCACCTGGATAACATCTTCAAAGTCTTCCACGGATGTCACCAGGTACCACAGTTCTCTTTCTTTGCCTTCTCTCACCAGGGTTCACTTTTCATCTCATCCATTTCCTTCATCAGCCATCATGAGCTCCAGCTCCAGCCACAAAAAGGGGCAGCCTGAGATGGTCAAGCCCAGGCCACTTGGCCTGAGAAAAGGTAGGTTAAAAGCCTAGAAGAGTTCAGAGCTTAAACATCCCCAACTATATGAGGAGCATGATGTATATAATGTACCTCACCTGTATTTCATCAGGCCAGATGTTCATTTGCACTTTCTGGAATTTTTTTCCCCTATGAGCAAATTTTGTGTGGGGATTAACACACAAAACGATATGCATTTTTTCCTACAAAGCATGCCAATTCAAGACCACTAATGCACGTTTTCATATACAAAACATGCTTCTTCTTGACCCCTAGAATCATTGGAGCTTATCACACAAGGCTCCAGGAATGCAAATGGCACGGGACAAAAACAAGTGTGATGGGAAGGAAACAGGGTTATTATTCATTTTATCACACACTGGAATGCCGCTGAAGCTGCTGGAAGTCCCTGTTCTGTTCCAAATCTGTGCCAGGGAGGCCAATTTTCAGGAACTGTTCAGGAACTGGCATGGATTTGGAATGTAAAGGAGACTTCCAAGGGTGGCGGTGGTTTTCCAGTGTGTAATAAAATGGGTAATAACCCTGTTTGCTTCCCATCACGCCCCCTTTTGTCCCATGCCATTTGCTTTCCTGGAGCCCTGTGCAATAAGCTCCACAGATTCATAGATTCAGAATTAGGAATCGCTGGGAGGGGCCTCAAATTCAACCCCCTGCCATGCAGCAATACCCAACTAAAGCACTCCCAGAATATGGTTGTCCAGCCTCTGTTCAAAGACCTCCAAAGAAGGAGAACGCACCATTCTCTGAGGCAATCTGTTGCATTGTTGACCAGCTCTTCCCACCAGAAAGTTTGTCCTGATGGTTCGGTGGAATCTCTTTTGAATCCATGTCTTAAACTCTCCATCACAAAAACATTCTTGCATAGAATCATAGAATCATAGAGTTGGAAGAGGGTCATCCAGTCCAGTCCCCTGCCATGCAGGAACTCTCCATCAAAGCATTCCTGACAGATGACCATCCAGCCTCTGTTTAACGACCTGCAAAGAGGGAGACTCCACCATAATCTCCAAGGGAGTGTGTTCCAGTGTCAAACAGCCCTTCCTGTCAGGAAGTTCCTCCTAATGTTGAGGTGGAATCTTTTTTCCTGCAGTTTGCATCCATTGTTCTGGGTCTTGTTCTCTGGAGCAGCAGAAGACAAGCTTGCTCCAACTTCAACATGACACCCCTTGAAATACTTAAACAGGGCTCTTAACCTCTTAACCTTCTCTTCTCCAGGCTAAACATCCCCAACCCCCTAAGGCGTTCCTCATAGGGCACAGTTTCCAGATCCTTCACCATCTTAGTTGCCCTCCTTTGGACACGCTTCAGTTTATCCACATCCTTTTTGAATTGTGGTGCCCAGAACTGGACACAGTGTTCCAGGTGATGCCTGATCAAAGCAGAATAGAGTGGCACCATTACTTCTCTTGATCTAGACACTATACATTTATTGATGCAACCTAAAATTGCATTGGCCTTTTTAGCTGCCTCATCACACCATTGACTCATGTTCAACCTGTGGTCTACTTGGGCTCCTAGATCCCTTTCACACATAATTTCATTCAGCCAGTGGTCCCCCATCCTATATCTATGCATTTCATCTTTTCTCTCTTGCTTCATCTTTTCTCTTAATCTCTTTCACCATCGTACATCATTTTCAAAAGTATGGTCATATTTCCCACAAAAACCTATATATATATAACCAAAATATGACCTATATATGAGAATGAGAGGTTGTCCAAATCATGGTAAAGGTATATCATGCATGCAAGCAACCACTGGTTTCAAAACAATGGAGAAGAAGCAAATGTTATGGTCTTGTCCAAAGCAACAGGTTGTGATTCTTTTGATCTGGGCTATCCTCCCAACTTCTCTGCTTTTTTCATCTGCTGGCCTTCATCCTCTGTTTGGTTTCAGGTCTAGCAGAAATGTACCAGGAAGAGCTGCTCTGTGATACCATTCTTGTAGCTGATGGACAGAGGTTCCCTTGCCACAGGTAGGCCGTGGGTTTTGGTTGAGTGGCACAGAGACCTATTGGCTCGCTGGTTTACATTCCCAGTTTATTTATCTATTTTATGTTTTGTATTTTTGTAAAAATCAAGCAGTAGATAATAGGGACAGACTTTGGCCTGGAGAACTACAGCTTTACTGGGCTAGGTAGATAAAAACTTTGACCAGAAGTGCATCTTCACTGCACAGATATGACCGTTTCATGCCACTTTCACATGTTGCGACTCTACGTTAAGGATTCCTCAGGTATGTCAGTTGGTGAAGAACGTAAAAGGTGTCAAGGTACCCCAAGAAAAGAGGTCCTTAGGATTAAATCAATTTACATAGTACAGTTGGCCCTCCTTATCCACAGATTTTTTTTATCCATGGATTTGAGCATACACGGCTTCAAAAATATAAATTCCAAGTAAAAAAAATCTTGATTTTTCCATTTTATAGATGGGACACCATTTTGTTGTGCCATTATATTTAATGGAACTTGAGCATCCATGGATTTTTGTTATCCATGGAGGGTCCTGGAACCAAACTCCAGCGGATACCAAGGAACCACTGTACAAAAAACTTGGGAAATCTCCAGAATCGGGACATCTCTAGAATTGTAGTTTAGGGGGACTGGTTTAATAGAAAACTCTATTCCTAACATTGATTCTGGAACTGGTGCATGCATTGTTTCCTGGAACGTTCTGCTCTTATTTCATTAACATGCACATAAAAACATAATTATTCTCTATGTTACCAATGCCCATGCAAGTCTTGTAGAAGTGCACCCAGAGAGAAGGCATTCCTGATGAATCAAAGTTCTTTCTGAGGAACCTGGGAACTCAATTTAGGGTTGTTGTTTTTTCGGGAATAAGGGATGGAGGCCCCATGCTCTGCTGGTGCGCTTCCTCCACAGAAATCTCTTAAGAACATTAGAAGCTATTTTAAACTGATTCGTACCATTGGTTCATCTAGCTCAGTACTGTCAACACTAACAGGCAGCATTTCTCTGGCTTTGGAGGCTCTTTCCATTGTTTACTGGAGGATTAAACTTGGGGTGTCTTACCTGGGCCTCATTCCCACTGCCTTTTAAACCAGATCACAAATCCGTTTGAACCAGTTCAAATGACCCTGGTTCCCATTTAAACTAAATCACTGAAGTGATTCCAAGGGGAAGGGCATGAGCCAGACCCATTTAACCTGCATCTTTTGGGCGCTTATGTTTTCCCATGTCTTTTTTGATAAATTGATTCCGCACAAGTGTAAACCAGATCTGGATCGGAATCTATTTAAATTTGCCCTTCGGCTGGCAGGAGCAGGTCCGTTTTGAATCCATTCATGCATGAATGGGAACCACAATTGGATTATTTTAGAGGGAAAAAAATGCAAGCGGAGCAAATGTAGTGGGAGCCATGCTCCGCTGTTGAATTGATCCATCAATTCAGATCACACACCAATTTATCTGTAAGTGGGAATGAGGCCCTGTACAGCTTTCTAGTACTCCCTGGCTGGAGACACCAGAGATTAAGGAAGCATGAGACCTTTCTCTTGGGGGGCACCCTATGAGTGACCCTGTCTTTTCAATAGTCATAGGGATCCATCATCTCCATCCTCCATGCCTTTAGAAACCTCCTTTCCCCAGGGCTGGAAGGTCAGAGATCATAAGACCTGGCACCAATCTGCATTTGAACTTGGCATCCTGGAAAATGGCGTCTCTTTTCTCCTCTGTAGAACTCTGCTGGCAGCCGTCAGCCCCTACTTTCAGGACGTTTTCATCAATAGATGGAAAGAGTCTGATGGTAAAGAGATTCTGGTTCAGGACGTGACTCCATCGATCATCCAAAGCATTCTGAAATACATCTACACAGAGGACATAGAGCTCACTCCTGAGCTGGCCCCCTTCTTCTTCACAGCAGCCAGCAAGCTACAGATTGTCCCATTGCTAAACCTTTGCTGTAGGTAAGCCCCCATGCCATGCTTTGCCTGACTTCACTTTAGCTACATATGCACTAACATCATGTGCAAATGTAGATTGCATAATAAGCCCTCTGGCTCTAATACGGATGCCAGCAACCCATCCTTGTTTCCACAAGTGTAAGGCAACAAGTCCAAAGTGGACAGGTTCCTGGATGCAAATACACTGTAGAGATAATGCAGTTTGAGGCAGTAGCTCTATCTAATGGAATCCTGGGATTTGTAGTTGTACAAGGTTTTTAGTTGTCTCTGCCCATAATATACCTCTTAAGAGACAGGATGAAAATTCAAAATGACCTTAATAGTTTAGAAAGCTGGGCCAGAACTAACAAAATGAATTTCAACGAGGAGAAAGGTAAGGTACTACAGTCTGCTCACCCCAACTGTGGGCTTGCATAATATCCAAAGACACTGTCTCTGATGCCTCATAATATTCCAGGACACTGTAGGATGGAGCCATGACAGTTTAAGTGGTGTAAATCTGCATTATTTCTACAGTGTGGACACACCCCTCCTGTTTGAATGGAGTCTTTCCACAGGCACAGAAGCTGCAGTTTTGAAACTAGTTGTTGCTCTTTACATCCTTCTCAAATGAACTTAAAATGCTTGGGGGAGGGGGGGACTGCATCTGCACTGCAAAATTAATGCGCACTGTTTTAACATCCATGACTAAATGCTATGGAATACTGGGATTTATAGTTCATCATGGCCCCAGAGCTCTCTGACAGAGAGCGCTAAATATCTCACCAAACTACAAACCCTAGAATTCCATAGCATGGAACCATGGGAGTTAAAACAACATCAAATTACATTTTCTCAGCAATGCAGGTGCTGCTATAAGGAGATAAGATGCTCGTGATAGTCTCTGTATCCCTATTTTTCCTCCTTTCCTTTTAGGTTCCTTATTACAAGCCTCTCTTTGCAGAACTGCTTTGAGATGTATTCCTTGGCCCAAGCGCATAAGAGTCGGGCCCTCCTTCAGGAGGTTCTCCGGCTCCTCCTCAGGAATTTTGAGCAGGTTTTTGAGACGAGCGATTTCCTCCGCCTCGACTTCAACACGCTGGTGGCCCTGCTATCCTCCAGTGAGTTGGCTGTTGCTTCGGAGTACAGCGTCTACCGGGCCGTGCGGCGTTGGGTGCAGGGGCATCCCAGCTCACGCGGAGCCCTTCTTGGGCAACTCATGGAGTGTGTCCGTTTCCCCTTGTTGAGCCTGGAGGAGCAGGAGGAGCTTCAGAAGGACTTGGAGAGATACAAGGATCTTCACCTAAAATGGAAAATCCTGGATGGTGAGGAGAGGCTGCGCCAGAGCAAGGGGCTAAGGAGGGGGATGTACAAGCCCCACATCGCGTGCATTGACACCCAGTTGTGCGGGTATCAAGACGGACTGGGGACCGAAGAGGCGTACATGGGTTGCTATGAGCCTCTGGCCGAACTGTGGGAGAAACTTCCCGGCCTGCAGGCCGTGACCCATGCATCTTGTGTTTCTGCAGGGGACAAGATTTATGTCTCCGGAGGGGTCTCTCAGGGTGCCTATTCCGCCTTTGTCCATGAGTTCAGTGCCTTCAAAGGCCAATGGCTGCAGCTCCCTTCCATGGCCGTGGCCCGGGCAGCCCACGGCTTCCTCTTCCACAACCAGAAGCTCTACGTCGCGGGCGGCTGGCGCAAGTTCCAAAGCTTCCTCAACCTGGCTGAGAGTCTGGACCTGGTGACAGGGAAGTGGGCTGCCATCGCCAAGCTGCCCTTCGCCCTGAGCCACCCAGCCTCGAGTGTCTTCCGGGAGAAGCTGTACCTGCTGGGAGGGGTGACGGGCGTTTCCAATTCCTGGGTCTTTCACCGTGGGATCCTGGTCTATGACATTGGCGCCGACGCATGGACTCAGGTGCCCCTCTCTATTGGCTTCTTTGCTGCGGGAGCTGTTGCGGTCGACCACGGGATCTGCGTGATCGGCGGATACTCCGAGAAGAAAAACAACGTGGGAGGGCCGGACAACCGGCACTGCAGCCGGAGGTGCTTCTTTGTCAACGAAGCGGGCCGCGTGAGCCGCAGTTTTGCCATCCCCCGGTTGCCCCGCGGGATCGCGAACGCAGGGGTGGTCTACTGTGGCAAAAGGATCTATGTGCTGGGCGGGGAGGATTTAGGCCAGCGCTTCAAATTGGTTTACCACTGGGAACCCGGAGAGGCCCGCTGGCATCGAAGTGCAAAGGAAATCCCAGTGCCCCGGGAGGGGATCAGCCGGTTTGGATGCGGGCTTCTCTTGCGACCCAAATCCCGCATCCTGCAGCTTTTCCAAGTCACCGCTCTCGTCCCAGTTGCAGCTGTCTGCAAGTAGCTGGTGGCCGAGGACAGCTTTGCATTGTCTTTCAAGTATGTGAACATCAGCTGGGCACTTGTAAACAAATTATAATAAAATTACAGATGGCCATCAATACGATGCTATGTGCGACAACCCTAAAACAATGAGCAGAAAAGAGTCAAGAGGCAAGCTCCGTGTGCCCTGAGATGGTCAGCTCTTTGTTCATTTCGTAAAACAAAAAGTCCAACACATTTTAGCCTAAATGAGAAAAGCTGGGAAATGAGAGATATGTTGAGCTGTGCTGTTATTAAAATAATCTATATGTAATACAGAAAATGAATAAGCACAATAGAAAATGTACAATTGAAAGATGTCGAATAAAAATATCTAGGAAGAAAAAAAAAAGGGATTTTATCTGTCCTGCTGGCGTGTTTTGGGAAAAACCCTTTTTCAGAAGCTATAAAATTGCAAAATTACAGTACAAAGTTTATACATCTATGGACAAATAATAATGATAATAATGATAATGATAATGATTGTTATTATTATTACCCCGCCTCTCTAATAAGATCAAGGTGGCTTACAACAGTATTAAAAAGTATTAAAATACAATACCCGATAAGCTCACCCATCCACCATAACCAATAAATCAAAATAATAATAATAAAAAAACAATTAGAAAATACAGTTAAGACTATTAAAACAGACAAGACAAGGTGCGGGGACAAATGTTATACGTATCTATTAGAAATATTTTTCAGAAATCTTTTTCAGACCATCAACATACATTTTCTACTTGCTATTCTTTATTAACTCTTTTATTGTACTTTGTCTCATGAAATTTAATGCTTCCTATAAAAAGCAACATCTTGTTCTATGCATAGGATATGTTTCTCGAAAATTGTCAGCAGGACAAATAAATGCCTTTTTAAACAACAGCATGGGTTGACAACGTTTTGTTCCCCCAAAACACTAGAGCACATGTCTACTTTTCCAGCATTTTATGGTGTTTTCTCCCCTTCAAACCTCTCCTAAATGAGAAAAAGCTTTATTCATGGGTCTTCAGCAGAAATCACTGTTGTTGAGAACACTCTCCAAAACACAGGACCATTGAGCTTTGATTGTTTGTGGATTGGGTTAATATGTTCTTTCTAGGATGACTCTGTTGAACATTACCACAACTGAGGACCTAGAGATTCCTTGGGAAAACACTTCTCTAGGCATGTGTAAATTCTATGGTCAATGTCTGGTGGGCCTTCAAGTCACTTCTCATCTTGTTGCAGATAGGCTTGACCATCCCCCCTCAAGTAAGCTATAGTAAGCTATACAACCTCACAGGCTGCTTCTCCACTAAAGAGATCGTCCAGTTTGACACCACTTTAACTGCCATGGCTCAATGCTATGGAATCCCGGGCCTTGTAGTTTGTTGGGGTACCAGTCTAAATGTCTCCCAAAACTAAAGTTCTCAGACTTCCATAGTACTAAGCCATGGAAGTTGAAGTGGGTCAACTTGGAATATTTCTACAGTTTGGATGCAGCCATAATCATCTACTTTTCTATAGGTCCTAATCATAGGCAACTTACAGCTGATGTAATTAGGACCTTGGCTCTATCTACCTACAGAGTTGGGATACAAATAATTAATTAATTAATAATAATAATAATAATAATAATAATAGGCATACAGCCTTGAAGGCAGAGCTAAAGAGTGACCTTTCCTCCAGTCTGTCTTAAGTATGAAGGATTGAAGTTCTGGATGCCTAGAGGTCTTTTTGGTACCGTATATTCTTTAAAAAGGATATGAGCCAGAGGACTCTTTCAAACATGGGAAATTGGAAATGTAATCCAAGGGCAATCCAAACGCAATCCTGGGGTTTCACGTTATTGCGAATTAGAGCTTCTCATGCAATTTCAGGCAAAAGGGAAGTCACTCCGAATGCAATCATAGGTTTCACGTTATTGCGAATTAAAGCTTCTCACGCGATTTCGGGCAAGGGGGGGGTCATTTTCGGGTAATGGGAAATCATTCCCAACGCCTTCCGAATGCAATGGGGATTCACATAAATTCGCTAAACAAGCAAATTCACGTGAATTCGCATTGGCTGCATTTGAAGTTGGGAGAAATTCCTCCAGTGTGAAGGAGTCCAGTGTGGCATAGTGCTTGGACTCTGGAGAGCAAGGTTCGATTCCCAGCTCAGTCATGAAACCCACTGGGTGACCTTGGGCAAGGCACATACTTTCAGCCTCAGAGAAAGGCAATGGGAAAGCTTCTCTGAACGAATCCTGCCAAGGAAGCCTCATGAAAGTTTCGCCATAAATCAGCAATGACTTGAAGGCACACAAAAACAGCAACAGCAGCAGCAGTAACAACAACAAGCAGAAAATGGCATTGTTTGAATGATTTCTTGATGCAAGATAATGTCTTTGCTGTCCCTCTTCCAATGGCTCAGGGCCTCTCCTATTGTATCAGTTCATTTGTTTTAAGTATTGTCCATTGTTTGTATGGTTTTTAATGAATTTTTAAAAATCACAGTCAGCTTTGCATCTAATATTACCATATTCATAACTTAAAAGTTCGCAAAGAACTCTTGGTTTGAATTAGTTGAGTGAGCACTTTGATTATATTATACTCTCCTATGCAGACAAGCCAAAAATAAAAGCACTTAGGTTTACAGAATGGAAACAGGGAGTGAATTATTGAACCCTGCAGCCACAGGCCTCCCGCTTAATTCTCGTCCTAAGCCTTTTAAGCTCATGGTTCTCTGGGTCCAGCATCAGGCCGTACTCTGTAGTCTTCCAGGCATCCTCATAGTGGCTCATTGCAAAACAAGATTCTGCTGTTTCAAGGAATGCTTTGGACAGCCTTTCTCTATTGTGGCCAGTTGGTATATTAGCCAGAGTCAAGGACTCCTCCAGTTCAAAGGCTCGGATGTACTGCTGAACTGCCAGTTCCTCCTCTGAAATGGACAAGAGCATATGGCCCTGGAAGCAATAGTCTTTCACTTGAGTCCTGGGTGCATTCACCCCATGATTTTGGACAATGTTCATGTCCTCCAAGGCCGCCTTGTAGTCCTTTAGGTAGGCTAGGCAAGCAGCCCGTTGGCGGAGATATCGAGGGTTACTCTTACTTGCCAAGACAGCCAGTGAATAGTAGCCAACGGCCTTTGCATGGCATTGCTTCTTCACCAATGAGTTTCCTTCTTTGGATGCTACCTATGGATGGAAAAAAATGTTAGTTATCCTAATCCAATTTGGTTCTTTCCTTTGAAGTCAACCTGATTCCATTTGGGACCCATAAACCATGGAAGAATGCATTGGATCCTGTACAGATCCATAATAATTTCCTTTTTTTAAAAAAATGCATTATTTATTAATAATTTTCAAGACAAACACATAAATATGTAGAGAGATCTTGTAGCACCTTTGAGAGAAGCTAAAGAAAGGGGTAGGCAGCATGAGCTTTTAAAGATTAAAGTGTACTTCCCCAGATGCAAAATCTCTCTCTATAGAATCATAAAATCGTAGAGTTGGAAGAGACCACAAGGACCATCCAGTCCAATCCCCTGCCATGCAGGAACTCTCCATCAAAGCATTCCAAACAGATGGCCATCCAGCCTCTGTTTAAAGATCTCCAAGGAAGGAGACTCCACCACTCTCGGAGGGAGTGTGTTCCACTGTCGAACAGCCCTTACTGTCAGGAAGGTCCTCCTAATGTTGAGGTGGAATCTCTTTTCCTGTAACTTGCATCCATTGTTCTGGGTCTTGTTCTCCCTCCTCAATATGACATCACTTCAAATACTTAAACAGGGCTATCGTATCACCTCTCATCCTTCTCTTCTCCATGCTAAACATTCCCAGCTCCCTAAGTCGTTCCCCATAGGGCATGGTTTCCAGACCCTTCACCATTTTAATCGCCTTCCTTTAAACACTCTTCAGTTTCTCCACATCCTTTTTGAATTGTGGTGCCCAGAACTGGACACAGTATTCCAGGTGGGGCCTGAGCAAAGCAGAATAGAGTGGCACTATGACTTCCCTTGATCTAGAGACTGTACTTCTATTGATGAAGCTTAAAATTGCATTGGCCTTTTTACCTGCTGCATCGCACTCTTGACTCATATTCAACTTATGGTCTACATGGACTCCTAGATCTATTTCACACATAGTTTCATTCATCCAGGTGTCCTCCATCCTACATCTATGCATTTCATTTTTTCCACCCTAAGAGCAGTACCTTATAGAATCATAGAATCATAGAGTTGGAAGAGACCACGAGGACCATCCAGTCCAACCCCCTGCCATGCAGGAACTCCAAATTATATTTTTCTTAGTTGAATTTCATTTTGTTAACTTTGGCCCAGCTTTCCAATCTATTCAGGTCATTTTGAATTTTGATCCTGTCCTCCGGGGTATTTGCTGCTCCTCCTAATTTGGTGTTGTCTGCAAATTTGATAAGTATGCCCCTAATCTGTCATCCAAGTTATTGATAAAGATGTTGAATAGCACTGGGCCCAGGACAAAACCCTGATTCTACAAACTAATACGTTTATTGCACTAGTACCTGTATTGTTCCCAAAGAGTTCTTGTAATGTACCATGTAGAAACAATATTGGAGCAGGTGTTACTGCATTCAATATTTTGTAACGTTATAGTAACGTTATGAGAACCCATTTTATCGCACTGCATGTACTGTTTTATCAGTACTATAGCCGAGATCGTTCCTAAGCAGTCCTTATTTTGTGCAGGCATACTGTTGTTGCAAGGATTTTAGTACCATGGAAGTAAGCGACATCATTACTCTATGATCTTATCACTTCATGGGTTGGACACCCTCCCTGCCTGGCTCGCTGGAGCCGCCCATAAAGAGTGACAGGCAGGGAGAGGAAGGCAAGATAGAGCCAAAGGGAAGGAGGAGGAGGAAGAGAGCCAGCCAGAGGACACCTCTGTTTTTTGGAGAACTGGCTCTGGGGTTTTAGGGAGAGAAGAGCTGCAGTTTGGAAAGTGGGAGGCTGAAGGGAAACACATGCACGCAGAGGCATCCCTGCCTGCCTGCTACATACATACATACATACATACATACACATGCACACACAGAGGCACACAACTGGGTGACCTTGGGCAAGTCACACTCTCTCAGCCTCTAGGAAAGGCAATGGCAAACCCCCTCTGAACACATTTTGCCAAGAAAACCCCATGGTAACTTCACCTTAGGGTTGTCATAAGTTGGGGGTGACTAGAAGGCACATAACAACAACAACAGCAACAATGACATATGATACATAACTTATATCCATCCCTTCAAAAAAATAATGACTTCCATCTTTTCTCTATATATTAAACATATATTCTAATCTCTCTTCTCATTGCATATAAAAATATGAATATTTGTCTTATTTAACTTAATAAATTAATGGCACAAACCTACTGGGGAAATGGGATCAATGAATTTATGATGGGACTAACCAATAACTAAAAAACTGAAACTGTCATATTTGTTTGTCCTTACATTTGAAATGTAGAAAGATCTTGTCATACCTTTAAGACTAACCAAAGAAAGAAGTTGACAGCATGAGCTTCCATAGACTTAAGCCTATTTCTTCAAATGTATTTGGTGGAGTAGAAATCCAGGGACGAACTTATATATTCCCTTGGTGTGTGAGACTGTCAATTCAAATTCAAAATCCTTTACGCATGGAAATGAAGTGGCAAGCTTGCATTTTGAGGACAGTGTAAGTGCTACAGCATGGAATAAAGGTATTGCAAGCTTCTCTTATTTTATGTGAGCAAACACTTGGCAGTAAATGAAAATGAAGACTGACCTGAGCAAGGTTTTCTCTCTGCTTGAGGTCTAAGATGTTCAGAAGATATCCTAGTTCGTCATAGTTCTTTGTGGCTAAACTTGCCAAAATATGGGCTGCGCTGGTCATGTTTCTCTTCTTGGCTTGAAGCAAGCCAAAGCGCAAATTGATGGCGTCATCAGGCACATTCTCCCCAAATGTCTCCTCAAGATAAGTCAAGGCTTCTTTGTGTCTCCCTGCCAATAAAGATCAACAAAAACCAAAAGATCAATTCTCTCTCAGAAGTTATCCCTTCAACTTCTTCTTTGGAGGTTTTCAAAAAGAGGCTGGATGACCATCTGTCAGGAGTACTTTGACTGTGTCATCCTGCATGGCAGAAGGGAGTTTGGACTGGATGAGGTTTGGGGTCTCTTCTAACTCTATGATTATGCTATATATATACATATAGTGAATTTTCATATTACATATGGGTCAGATTTTCCAAATACCTGAATTGTCAGCGGCAACGTGACATATAAGTTGAGCAAAGTTGAACCCTTGGATTTTGTTGATCACATGGTTAAACTTATCTATGAAGCCCCTCCACTTTGTGTCTCAGAAAAGCTTTCTGGAGGGTGGCAGAACTACCTGAAAGAGCATTGCATATCTCATGGCATGATTCAGGCGAGCAGAAGTAGAACAGGGTGAACATTGGGACACGTTGGTTATGTGCCCTAGTCTCTAGAGCAGAAAAAACAAGCTTGCTCCATCCTCAATATGACATCTCTTCAAATATTTAAACAGTGCTACCATGTCACCTTCTCTTCTCCAAGTTAAACATACTCATCTCTCTAAACCACTCGTCATTGGTCTTAATGGTCTCCAGACCTTTCATCATCTTGGTCCCCCTTCTCTGAACATGCTCCATCTTGTCAACATCCTTCTTGAATTGTGGTGCCCAGAACTGGACACAATATTCCAGTTATAGCCTTGCCAAAGCAGAAGAGAGTGGCCCTATTACTTCCCTTGATCTGGACACTATACTGTTATTGATGCAGACTTGATATTGGCTTTTTTAGCTGTTGCATCATACTGTTGACTCATAAAACATTCAGGGGTAGCTGTGACTCATGTTCAACTTGTGGTCTACTAGGACTCCCAGCTTCCTTTCTGTTGTCAAGCCAGGTCTGTCCCATCCTATTTCTTGTTTTCTGTCAGCCCTTCATATCCATGATGGTTCAATTTTGTCCTCACCCCTTTGGATGCCAAAACCCATGGGACTTCAAGTCCCATCAGTTTTAATAGTGGCACACCAGGAACATGTCTGCAGCAGTGCAACCATGTGCATGCACCAGCATTGAGGGAAATAGGACAGGGCCATCTGGGGATATTCCAGTCTGTGGATGGCAAGACCACAGTTGGAGTGAGCAGACTATGGCCTCATTCCCACTTACAAAAAAATCAGTTTGCGATCCGAATTGATGGATTGATTTGACAGTGGAGCATGGTTCCCACTACATTTGCCCCGATTGCATTTTTCCTTGTAAAATAATCCACTTGTGGTTCACATTCATGAATGAATTGGTTCAAAATGGATCTGCTCCAGCCAGCTGAAGGGCAAATTTAAATCTATTCTGATCCCCATCTGGTTCACACTTGTGCAGAATCGATTTATCCAAAAAGACATAGAGAAAACATCAGCATCAAAAAGACATGGGTTAAATGGGTCTAGAGCTTGCTCCCCCTCTTCGAATCACTTCAGCGAATCGATTCAAGTGGGAACCCCGGTCATTTGAACTGGTTTCAAACCAATTTGCTATCCGGTTTAAAAGGTAGTGGGAATCAGGCCTGTAGTACCTTACATTTCTCCTTGTTGAAATTCATTTTGTTAGTTCTGGCCCAGCTTTCTAATCTATTAAGGTCATTCTGAATTTTGATCCTGTCCCTTGAGGTACTGGCTACGCCTCTATATTTGATGCAATCTGCAACTCTGATAAGCATTCCTTCTATTCCAAACTCCAACTCATGTTGACTATAAGCCATAATCAAAATGCAGTGTAAACAGAGAAATGAAGGACACTGA
Source organism: Urosaurus nigricauda (assembly GCA_034509955.1). NCBI lineage: Eukaryota > Metazoa > Chordata > Lepidosauria > Squamata > Phrynosomatidae > Urosaurus > Urosaurus nigricauda. The sequence continues at coordinate 1,763,544 of JAOEGL010000008.1, read as the reverse complement.
TAATACAATTAATAACATAAGGGAGAGAACTGTTACCTTCAGTAGCTAAAAGGTCCACATAGAGAGTGTAACTTTTTGTGTCCTTGCTGTTTATTTTCACAAGTGATTCTGCAACGATGGCACAATCCTTCAGAATCTCTCCATGGTGAGGCTCTTTGCAAGCATCATATTTAGACAGTGTGTCCTGGCAGTGAGAAAGCAAGCACCGGTGGATCAATGCTTGGGCTTCCAGCTTCAGTGAGAGGATTTCAGCAACTACCAAAACCGGGTCAGCTTTGATGGCCGCCGTCAGATTGTGCACAGCTTCCTACATGAATAAAACATGAGCCAATGATAAAATGCCAATAAAAGTGAACATAAAGCTTGTTAGCATCATCTGCTCTGCCAAGGAAGGGATCATTTTGCTCATGTGTTGCCTCCTACTCCATTTGGTGATAATGGGGTTTTGAAAAAGGAAACCTGGAAATGAGCAAATATTTGTGGCTTGTATCAATCCCAAGTAAAACTAAAACACAGAAAATTAGAATACTGAATAATTTAATAGCTCTGTGATTGTCATGCAGAAATAATGCAGTTTGATGCCACTTTAACTGCCATGGCTCATTACTCTGGCATCCTGGGAACAGTAGTTTGTTGTGGAACCAGAGCTCTGTGACAGAGAAGGCTAAATAGTTCACAAAACAGTTTGGTCTAGGAAAACATGAGAAAACAGTATCTGCCTTGACTTACCATTACAAACATGATTTAACACACAGCAATTCAAGGACAGACCTACATTCCCACTTACAGATTAATCGGTGTGCAATCTGAATTGATGGATCGATTTGACATCGGAGTGTGGTTCCCATTACATTTGCCCCGATCACATTTTCTGTCAGTTTTGGCAACAAAATAGCCCATTTGTGGTTCACTTTCACAATGAATCGATTCAAAATGATTCGGTTCCAGCCAGCTGAAGGGCAAACTTGAATTGATTTTGATCCACTTTTGGTTCACACTTGCGCAGAATCAATTTATCAAAAAAGATGTGGAAAAAATCAGTGTCAAAAACACATAGGTTAAATGGATCTGGTGCATGCGCCCCCCCCCCCCCCCCGAATAACTTCAGCAATTCAATTTAAGTGGGAACCAGGGTTGTTTGAACCGGTTTGAACCAAATCGTGATCCAGTTTAAAAGGTAGTGGGAATGAGGCCTTCTAAGAACTACATAGAGCCACTGGATGATGGTAATGATGAAGATAATGACAATTATAAAAGCTGAATCCTACCTTTTCCTGGTTCAGGGCTAAATGAATGAATCCTTTTCCACAAAGAGCCTGGGCATTTGTAGGATCTTCTTTCAAGACAACATTGAAATCAAAGATAGCTGTCTTCTTTTGGCCAAGTTGTCCATAACAACGGGCTCGAGCAAGAAGGGAATCCACAGCATAACCACCTTGATAAGAAAGGAAGGGAAAAAACTTTAAATTCAGAAAAGTACTCTCTTCCTTGAACCTATACTGGCCTTGAAAAGATGTTTGCTTTCGTGGCTCTTGCAGATGTGGAAGACCTGCTAAAACATCCTCCAGATGTTTTGGATTTCAGCTCCCAGAAGCATCAGTAATCTTGCTGAATGGTCTGGGATCCTGTGGAAGCTGAAGTTCAGGCCACAGTTTGGGAATCACTGTGTTAAAATTGTCAAGTCAAACAAAGACCCATGGAATTCTGTGGATTTTCCAATAGAGAAAACTAATGATTTTGATGAAACCCTTTCTGCAGTCTGGGATGGGGAGGTAAGATGGGCCAGTGACACAGTTGTTCCTCCAGTGTTGTGAAATTCTGGTATCTAGGATCTGTCCAAATCCAAAGTGCTTTACCTGTTGAGATTTACACAGGTATCTGAAAGAAGAAGAAGAAAGCTTTCCAGACATAAATATAAGAGGGGACGACTTTGACATATCAGCTACATATCAATCACTCTTCCCCCTTTTGCCAGAAAATCATAATTGTAGCATCTTACCAGCGGCAGAGATGGAGAAGGAAAGGTAGACGATGGCTTCTTTGATGTAGTCCGCACCTTGCTTATGTTTCAGGACCGTCACAGCCCTTGAGTGGCAGTGTTTTTGCATTAAGGTCCGGTCTTCATCTTTCAAAATTTTCACTAAAACAAAGAAGCTGGAGATCTCTCCACTTTGGGCCATTTTCTTCAAAAACTTTAAGGAGGCAAAGGAGGGGGGGAAATACAAGATGAATTAATGGCTGGATGGCCATCTGTCGGGTATGCTTTGATGGAGAGTTCCTGCAAGGCAGGGGGTTGGACTGGATGGCCCTTGTGGTCTCTTCCAACTCTAAATTTCTATGATTCTATGATTCTAATACATCACACCTCCACCAGATCTAGAATACAATTGATTTTAATTTGAGAGAGCAGTCACTGTGCCACTATCATTATCATTTGTTAAATGTGGTTATGTGAACTGAATCTTGAAGGTTGCTTTTGCCATGCCTTCTTCCAATGTTGCCTCTGATGCAACTGAACAATCCTACTGTGATTCTCAGTGTGGGCAATATTGCCTTCTTGGGATGCTGCAAAGACCCAGAGGGATGGTGAGGAAAAAGAGGGCAACAGGGAGCATTAGGAGGACATCAGAACTAAGTAAGCATTTTATTTAACTCTATATGATAACATTTAAGTTAGGAGGAGGGGCCCTGGAAGACATTGTGCTGGCTCCAACAAGGACTTCACAACTGGAAGAGAGGAAGGAAAGAGCACCATTTTAACCTTCTGCCTCAGGGAGCAAAATGTCTTGGCCGATGGCAGCTGGGTTGGTGGTTACCTCTGCTCAACACAGGGCCAGACTCAGACCTAAAGTGCACTGTCAAGGCCTCATTCCCACTACCTTTCAAACTGGATATGCGAATCAGTTTCAACTGATTCAAAAGACCCTGGTTCCCACTTAATCCAAATCACTGAAGTGATTCCAAGAAGGGGGGCATGTGCTAGACCCATTTAACCCGCATTTTTTCCGCTTCGTTTTCAGTAAATTGAATCTGTGCAAGTGTGAACCACATGTGGATCAGAATCGATTTAAATTTGCCCTTTGTCCGACTGGAGCAGGTCCATTTTGAACCGATTCATGCCTGAATGTGAACCACAAGTGGATTATTTTGGAGGGAAAAATGCGATTTGGGTAAATGTAGTCGGGAAAAATGTGATCGGAGCAAATATAGTGGGAACTATGCTCCGCTGTTGAATCGATCCATCGATTCAGATCACACACCAATTTATCTGTAAGTGGGAATGGGGCCCAAGTCTCTTCAGAACTTGAGGTGGCCAAAAATCATTCCTCTTGTGGCCTCTTCCTCTTCCCATCCAAATGGGAAGAGAAATTGTGCCAAGCATCCCTGTCCATTTTCCCATTGCTGGAGGAGATCCTTCCATCATCTTAACCATAGGAGAGCCCCCTTTGCTTAATGGTGCACTGGTCAACCCATCAGGCCACCATCAGCTCTCGTTCCAAAAACATATCAAGATTCTAGTGGATATCTAATGTTTTACGTATCTATTTGTACACAGCATACTACTTGACATACCTATTTTCCCCCCACTCACCTGGTTACAATCATATACAAAGCCTTTCTTCAACTGAAGCAGAGCCAGCCTAGCTAGGATAGCAGATTTCTGTGACGTTTTGGAGAGTGCCACTAGAAGGATCTTCTGCGCATCATTCACTTGATCCATCTGATACAGAGCATCTGCACATAAGATCCGAGATGCTTCATTGGAAGCATCTAGGTCCAACAGGAGAAAAGCCAACTGGTGAGCTGCAGATGCATTCCTGAACAAATCAAAAAGAAGGAAGACTCTGGTCAGAAGATAAAGAGATCTTGTAGTACCTTTGAGGCTAACTGTGTAAAAATAGTTGTAGCACATGCTTTTGTAGACTTGGTCTATTTCCTCAGATACATGGAGTGAAATGTTGCCCAGGAAGGAACTTTATAATCAGACTGTATGAACAGTCATAGAAATGCAAACCTTGTGGGTCTTATGATGAGGTGACAATGGTTGTTGAATGACAAAGGCAGAAGGAAAGATGTTGCCTAAAGCCAGGGTGGGTGAATAACCATATGAAGGGTGATTTTGAAATGTGGTGCATGCATGCTGGGAACCAGAAAGAAGATATGTTAAACTGGCAGAGAGTGGCCTCATGAGGCTGGGGTGCTAACTAATATTCCAATATTCAAAGATATAGCGAGAAAATCAGTATGCAAAGTGAAATCAACTAAAAGAAAGAAGCTGGTAGTATGAGCTTTTGTAGACTTGAGTCACCTTCCTCAGATATATGGGGTGGAATGGAGAGTCTAGTCTAGGGCCTCAATTCCATTTACAGATAAATCGGCCTCCGATCCAAATTGATGGATCGATTCGACATTGGATCGTGGTTCCCACTACATTTGTCCCAATCACATTTTCTGTCATCTAATCATATCAAAATAACCTACTTATGGTTCCCATTCACAAATGAATCAATTCAAAATGATTCGGTTCCAAGAAGCTGAAAGGAAAATTGGAATCGATTCCAATCCACTTGTGGTTCCCACTTGCATGGCATCGATTTATTGAAAAAGAAGTGGGGAGGAAATCAGCATAAAAAAAAACCCTGGGTTAAATGTGTTTAGAGCATGTCCCTCCTCTCAGAATTGCTTCAGCTATTTGGATTAATTTGGAAGCAGGGTTATTTAAACCAATTTGAAATGAATCATGATCCGGTTTAAAAGGTAGTGGGAATGAAGCCATGAGACAGACCTATCTAAGTTGGTTGTGTGTGAGAGACTGTCAATTGAAATGCAAAACCTTATGGGTATGAGCTAAGATGATAAGTTCAGTTTTAATTATGGTCACTGGAGGACAAATACAAAGGAAGGATGCTGCCCAAAGCCAAGATAACCATTGCCTCTTTCCAACCCAACTGGTGGCACAGTGGTTAAATGCCTGTCCTGCAGCCACTCACTCAAAACCATAAGGTTGCGAGTTCAAGACCAGCAAAAGGGCTCAAGCTCGACTCAGGCATGCATCCTTCCAAGGTCACTAAAATGAGTTCCCAGATTGTTGGGGGCAAGTAGCTTACAGTTGTAAATCTCTTAGACACTCCCTAGGTGGTATGAAGTGGTATATAAATGAAGCTGTTTGTTTGTTTTGTTTGTATGTTAGTCTGTCAGTCAAAGGGGGCAATGGCAAGTTCCCTCTGAAGAACCTGGCCAGGAAAACTCCAAGACAGGGTCTCCTTAGGCTCGTCATAAGTCAGAAACAATTTGAAGGCAAACAACAACTATAACAAAAGTTGAATCAAGACAACCATTTTTTAAAATAAAAAAATGATAATTTATCATGATCACAGTCCCATCCACTACACAATTGACTCATCTGTCTTTAATCATTGGCCCACCAAAGCCTTACCTACCCTTCTTTCATCTGGAATCCATTCAGCATACTTAATGCATTGCTTTGGAGAGCTGAGCTGCTGTTTGTGTTCTGTTTCCTTTCAAGTATCTTCTCTGCTTCCTCTTGGAGAATAACCAGAAGGAAACCTCTGTGGTTCCATGGTATGTAGGCCTTGATCACAAAGCTGGTTTCCTCAAATTTAAGCCTACAAGCAGTGATATAGTCTAGGGCTGTAAAGTAAGTACTTCCCTCCCAAGCCCGGATCAGGCCACGACCACAAAGTGCCTTGACGCAGCTGATGGGATGCGGAGAGTTGTGCTCTATGATCTTTTGGAAATCCTGGAGGGCCTCTCGACACCTTTTGGCATGAAGATGACAAAAACCTCGCAGAGCGAGAATGGTGTTGTTGTACGTCTCCTGCTCAGAATCCAGAAGGGCATTGCAAATGTCCAAGGCCATCTTGATATCTCCCTCCAAGATGTAACAGTCTGCCAGCCGCACATTTAGTTCACGCCTGGCCCCTGGAGAAATCTGAATGAGGAAATGCAAGGTGGAGATGACCGTGGAGAGCAGCCCCTTGTTGCCATCACTTCGGACTTCAAGCCTAGTGCGTACGGCTTCTCTGTAGGATGCAAACCCTTCCTCCAGGGCTGCTCTGGAGATTTTTTTTACATTCTCGATGTCTGCAGCAGAGAAAAGCTCCTCAAACTGCCTCTTTGCCAAGCTGGGACTAAGTTTAAAGGCTGCTGTCAAGTCCTGCATTAATTCTGTCACTTTCCCACCCAGAGAAAAGTACGCAGCTGCCCTGCCTATAAGAAGACCAGGTGCTCTGTCATCCTTGGTTGCACCATTGGCTGACAATACATCCAATGCCTTACTGTAAACAGACACACACTCCTTATATTGTTGTTTTTCAAACAGGTGAGCTGCTTGAGCCTGGCAGACATGGATGTCCTTTGGTACTAAGGCAGCCAGAAGGTCGTAGCAAGTGCTTTGCCAGTTTTGTAGGGTACAGTGACCATTCGCCCCAAGTGACATGAAGTCAAAGAAGGCATCGACGACCTGTTGTAAGTGCTCCTTTTGCCAACTGCTTATGAACTTTAGAGTCTTCTCATGGTGTTTTGTAAAAGTGTAGAGATAGTCCATGACACCATTTTGAGAGTGTGTCTTCAACAGTACCAAGGCCAAAGCCCTAGTGAGGACCAACTCCACGCAATGGTGGGTGCCAACCAAAGAGTTACACTGACTCACCACTTCCTCATAGCAGCCCAGTTTCAGTAAAGCTTCCATCTTGTACAGAGAGGCGACCAGGTTGTTGGGATTGAGTGTGGAGAGGAAAATGGCAGCAATCCCAGCATTGAGCATTGGAGTATTTGGGATGTCACACTGAACCTGGGGAATGGGGACTCCACCTTGGCACCATCTCTCCAAAGTGGCAATTACTCTTGCCCCAGATTCTTCTCCGAGGGATGCCACCTTTTCAGTGGCTATTGGACCATTGCAGCTGAATGCAGCTGTGTAGAAAGCGGTGGCCAGGGAGAGTTCATTGAGGATTAACTGTTGGTCCCCTTCTTTACAGAGATACATGGCCTGATCTGCAGATGTCAAGTTGAGTGCAGAAACCTTTTTATCATCAGCATTCATTTCTAGTTCATTTCCAAAGCTGTTTTTGTTTTTAAATTAAAAAAAATGAGAAGAAATTAATTAACGTTTGGATTTCTGTAATGAGGTCTACATGGGGCTACCCTTGTGCTGAACCCAGAAACTCCAATTAGTCCAAAATGTGGCAGCCAGGTTTATTAGTGGAACATCTAGGAGAGAGCACATTACACTTGTGCTTAAAGCTCTCCACTGGCTGCTGATTAGTTTCCGGACACAGTACAAGGTGTTGGTTTGAACCTTTAAAGTCCTACATGGCTTGGGTCCATCTTATCTTAGGGACTGCCTCTCCCCATATGAACCCCCCCCCCCCACACACACACACACTTCAGTCCTCTGGGAGGAACCTGCTGCAGCCCATGAAGACTAGGCTGGCGCAGACCTCCCAGAGGGCCTTTTCAGCTTCTGCTCCCAGGCTATGCAATGGCCTGCTGGATGAGATGCATCTTATTACAACGTTAGACTGTTTCAAAACAGCTTTAAAGACGTATCTCTTCTGGCCTTCCCAGAAACTGTATAATCTTCCCGGCTCCTAGAATTTCCAGTTAATTCCCTGGCCTTCTGTATTTTGATGCTACCCTATGTTGTTACTAGTACTGTGGGTTTTAATATGCTTAATATGCTGTTTTATTTCTATTTGATATTAATTCATTTTAATCTTGTCAGTTTAATTCTATTTTAAGGGGCGGGAGGTTGGGGATGGGATTGTTGAATCACTTTAACTGTAACTGCTTTTAAATCTTGTTGTACCCCACCCCAATTGTTTTGACAGAGGGATGGGTAAGAAATAATAATAATAATAATAATAATAATAAAAAATTAGTTTGAGGGAATCTTAAGGTTGACTGTCTTATCAAAAACCATTAAGATATTTTGGAATATAAATCCTGCATGGAGTGGTGGTTTAAGCATTGGACTATGAAATCTACTACTATTGGACTATGAAATTGGTAAACATATTGTTCCATTTTTTTTCACCTTGCTATAGAATTCTGTATTGGAACTCATTTTAATTTGAAAAAAAGGTCTCTTTAGGAATGAAGAAGGAAAAGAAGCTCTGATACTCCAACTTAAAGTGGAAAATGTGCATCATTGCACTGGCATATGAGCAGCCCAGTACCAGTGTGGGAATGTGGGACAGCAAGCCTGCATAGAGAAGTGATATGGAGCATGCACCCTAGGACCAACTTGGCATACGGGCTGTTTGTTTCAGCATGCATGCACAAGTGTGGCTTTTTGCACCATCCAGCTATCACACACCCCATGACGTAACAGTACTACAAACAGGAAAGGTTCCCGATAATGCAGTGGATGTACAGTCGCCCCTCCTAACTCATGGATCCAAGATCCACATCCTCGAATAACCGCGGAAGGGCAACCTCCATTATTTTCTATGCCACATGCACACAGTGGCATGCCCCAGTCAAGCCTATGAGGCTTGAATATGTGTGAGCCTCCGTTTTCACGGCGCGGGGGAGGGGGGAGGGTCTTGGAATGGATCCCGCATGAAAATAGAGGGCCAACTGTAATTGCAACATACACAAACCAGACAATTCAACAAGATGGGTATCAGGTGAAGTGAGGAGAAAGGGAACATGTAATTGGCAGTCAATGGTGGTGTGTTTGTGTGATGGTGCATGCATTGTGGGGAGGTAGGAAAAAATAATCCAATGGTGCATGCACACTCATCATCGACTTATTTATGGTCTTCAACCAAAGTACACTACACATGGATGTTTGAGCAACCTTCAGAGCTGGCTGTGCAGACAGCAGGGCTTTCACCTGACTTCAGAAAACCCAGGATTGAGTCATTTTTTCCTGCTCATATGTTCAGTCCCATTATCTTGACATATTTCCCAGATATAGGCTGGAGTGACAGGAGAAAGGGAGAGATTTGCATCAGGAATGGAAGACTATAGATTAATGCAGGATGAAAGACCCCTTCCTATTAACCCTGTCCTTCTTTTTTCTATTGACAACTGTTGAAAATAAGAACTTGGAAAACAAGAATCTGCAGACAGGGTAGTAACTCACCTGCTATAACCGTCTTGGGTGGGGACAAGGAAAGAATGCTGGTCTGATCCTGAATCCACTGGAGATAATGAATGTCAGCGAAGGCTACGTTTTCACTTTGGCACGCCATGCACTCTGCAGCTTCCATGAAAAGAAAGCCACAGAAAAGACAAAAGTGGCAGCAATTCAACCTGCTGCATGCCTGTTTCCCAGGAGACAGTAAACAGTAGTCTTGCCTGCTTAGTCTCAGCTGGGACAAATGATGCAAGTTCTTGGGCCTTTAACCAGAGGAGCTATATGAGTCCATGGCAGAGAGCAAGAGCATTACTAGGTGGGTGCAGAGGTTCTGAACCACACCAGGTGCCCATTCCCACTTATATATAAATCAGATTGCGATTCAACTTCACTCCATGTCGGTAAATCTATTCCAAAAGGTCCGTCATTCTCACTATGAAAACAGATCTTTTCATTATCCCCCTGTAATCGCTTCTTTTTTGGAACGATTGTTGTCCCCACTAGTTTGCACCGCTTCAAAATGCCTCTGTCAATCTTCTGTAAAGGGAAGCCTGGGCAACTCAGCTTGGGATATATTAAAAATAAATTGATAGAAGATGTGATTCAGTGGTTTTGCAACTACTTGCATTCAAAGTGAGGCAAGTAATTGTAAAACCAATGAATCAAATTTTCTATGAATTTATTTTAAAAAAAAAAAAAAGCCCCTTGCCATGCCTGGATCGGGTGATCAGAGATGGCAGGAGTCTGGATGGGACCCATGGGGGTCTTTCTCCCCACTGCCATGCCTGGATCAATTAGTTGATGAATCAAATTTTCTATGAATTTTATTTTTTAAAAAACATATGCACCCATAGTTTCACACCACAAGCACAAAGGCAGAACTGAGAGAGGCTGGGAATGGTGAATCTACTAAAAACTGAGGGATGGTAAACACCCCTCTGCCATTAGTCCTCCCTCCAGAATGATGCGACTCCGACTTGTCGTTCCCACTTGTTGAACACTCTTTGGAATCAATTCTTTTCAAGAGAACCTCTTTCAAACTAGTGGCTGGAAAAATGGGGGGGGAGGTGTGTTGCCTTTGCCTCGCTTTATCACAACAGGAATCGATCACATTGTGACAAGAACTTGTTTCAAATGGGAACGACGGCCATTTAAACCAATCGGCAATTTGTTCTATTTCATAGTGTGAACGCGTCCGAGGTGACATCCTAAGTGGAGGTAACACCACTGATCCCCAAACATCTACCTTTTGCAAGAAACGGGTTGTGGCATTCACCTGTGTTAAAATACTGAAGCAATGGCAGGCGTGGGGTAAGGCTCAGTGGGGTGAGAAAGGAGAGGCCTCAGATTAAAAATAAATTAAATTAAACTGGGTGAGTTTATGCAAGTCACACACTCTCAGCCTCAGAGGATGGCAAACACCTTCTGAAGAAACTTGCCAAGAAAACCACATGATAGGTTTTTCTTCAGGTCACCAGAAACAACTTGATGGTACCCAACAACAGCATATATGGCAGTAGGTCTGACCTTTCTATTCTACTTATAAGACAATATGAAGAGGAGATGGAAACTTGGATCAGAGAAAATGGGGATGGAAAGAACAAAATGGAGGGAGGGATGCTGAACGGTGCCAATGATCAAACATAATAACAACACAGGGGTTGAAAATGGCATATCAATACAGATATGAAGCAGGACACAAAACAACAGCCAAATACTACTGAAAACTTACCTTACCACCTTAGACGACAGAATTGTCATTTCTCCTCCACGACTTAAATGTATTGCATTTGGAGAGGGTTCAAAAGGAACACAAGAAAGAGAAACAGCAGAGAATTATAGGAGAAAGAGAAGCACAGACCTCCAAGGACCTTAATGAAATATTAAAGCCCATCCCAGGTCTTCCTTTGGATATGGTGCAGCCCATGAATTTTTTAAAAGGAGGAGGCACACAAGTGGAACAATACCTGTCACACCAACCTTTTCCTAACATGGAGGTGGATGCAGCTTTTCTTATCCATTCTTTCCAAGCCTGGATTATCGTTGTACATATACAGTCAGCCCTTCATAACCATGGATTTTTTTATCCAAGGATTCAAGCATCCAGTTTTAAAATATTATAAAAAAATATAGACATTCACATAATAAAACCTTGATTCTGCCATTTTATGCAAGGGACACCATCTTTCTGTGCCAAGGGGGCCACTGTATATATATTAAAAGCCAAAGGGCCAGTGCTGTCTTGGCCTGAACCTAAAGAAGTCTTCCCTAATTCAAGGGAAGCAATAGTGTCCCAATATTCTGCTTCGGTCAGGTCCCACCTGGAATACTGTGTCCAATTCTGGGCACCACAAAACTGGAGTGTGTCCAAAGGAGGGTGACCCAAATGGTGAAGGGTATGGAAAGCATGCCTTATGAGGAAAGACTTAGGGAGCTGGGGATGTTTAATCTGGAGAAGAGAAGGTTAAGAGGTGATATGGTAGCCCTGTTTAAATATTTGAAGGGATGTTATATTGAGGATGAGGTAAGCTTGTTTTCTGCTGCTCCAGAGACTAGAACATGGAACAATGGATGCAAACTGCAGGAAAAAAGATTCCACCTCAAAATAATAATAATAATAATAATAATAATAATAATAATAATTTATACCCCGCTCTTCAGCCCTAAAGGCTATCAGAGTGGCTTACAATTATTATTTTAATGAGACGGTTCCCTGCCCTCAGGCTTACAATCTAAGAAGACACGACACAAAAGGAGAAGGGAATGGTGGTGGGGAAGGGGATCCGGTCCAGCAGTTCTTCTCTCCCTCTGATCAAGGCAGATGGACTGGAGGGAGGGCTCTGCTTCATGAAATAATAATAATAATAATAATAATAATAATAATAATAATTTATTTATACTCCGCTCTTCAGCCAAGGCTATCAAAGCGGCTTACAATTTGTTAATTAAGACATTTCCCTGCCCTCAGGCTTACAATCTAAAATAGACACAAAACAAAAGGAAAAGGGAGAGGTGGTGGGGAAGGGCGAAAGTCCAGCAGATCTTCTCTCCCTCAGGGGCCTGGACCATGGCCGATGGATTGGAGGGAGGGCTCGTCTTCTTTTTAGGCAAGGCCTCTTGAAGCTGGCTTGCCTTTCTCTCCCTCAAGATGGTGGATAGAGGGAGGGCTCTTCTTGCTTTCAGGCAAGAAGATATAGGACAGGCCAGATGGAGTTTGGCCAGTCCTTTCACTCCCTCCTGGGTAAGATGGTGTAGTAGCATGGACAGATGACTCTTCTACTTGAGGTGAGGTCCGATGGTGTTGCTAGGCCTCTCCTTCACTCCCTCCTGGGTCAGATGGCGTAGCATGGAGAGAGGGCTCTTCTACTAGAGGCCAGGCCTGATGGTGTTGCTAGGCCTCTCCAGGAGGAACTTCCTGACAGTAAGGGCTGTTCGACAGTGGAACACACTCCCTTGGAGTGCAGTGGAGTCTCCTTCCTTGGAGGTCTTTAAGCAGAGGCTGGATGGCCATCTGTTGGGGATGCTTTGATGGAGAGTTCCTGCATGGCAGAATGAGGTTGGAATGGATGGCCCTTGGGGTCTCTTCCAGTTCTATGATTCTAAGTCAGTTTTGATGCAACCTGCTGCAGAAGACTGTGCATGAAGAGTCAGGACACTCTTCTTAGGGTTGAGTTGGAATCCTCAGGTTCTTCCTATGGTTTAGGTGGAAGACCTGTTCAACAGTGGAATAGGCTGCCTTGGACAGTGGTGGAGTTTCCTTCTTTGGGGTTTTTTTAAACAGAGGCTGGATGGCCATCTCTCAGGAGTATTTTCATTGTGTCTTCTTGCATGGAAAGGGGTTGGACTGGATGACCCTTGGGGTGTCTCTTCCAATGATTCCATGATACCATAATTTTACAGTACAGCACTGCTGATATGTCAGGTTTCTTAGGAAATATTGTCAGTTTTGTTCTTGAGAATTTTGTTTCAGGGGCATTTTTGGAGAGGTGAGGGTGAGGGAAAACAACTACGGAGCACTTGCCAAATGTCAGGATTATTCACACTGTGAAAATAATCCATTATTAATCTAGGTTGAATCTGCATTGTTCACACGCATCCCGAATGCACCTGATTGAGTTGGGGCGGGCTGCCAAAAAACCCACATCATCATCATCATCATCATTATTATTATTATTACGTTTATTTTTATAGCACCATAGGCTTTACATAGCGCTTTACAGAGGAGAGAAAACAACAAACCAAAATAGAAACAAAAGCCTGCCTGTGGCACACCATCTAAAACCAAAAACAAGATTATAAAATTAATAAAATATTACAGTCAGCCCTCTTTATCCACGGATTTTTTATACGTGAATTCAAGCATACCCAGCTTGAAAATATTTAGAAAAAGCATAAATTCCAAATAGCAAACCTTGATTTTCCATTTTATATAAGATACAGTGGTCCCCCGGTTTACGAAAGTAATCCGTTCCAGCACCACTTTCGTAAGCCGAAAAAAATCGCAAACCGGGGGACCACTGTAAGTATAGGAAAAAAACTTTTTACCTTTTGAATTTCGAGCCGCTTTTTTTTCGGAACCCGGGCTTTTTTCCTAACCTGGGGCTGTTTTTCCGGCCCCGGCTCTTTCGTACCCCGGGGTTTTTGTACCCCGGGGGATTCGTAACCCGAGGGACCACTGTACACCATTTTGATGTGCCATTGGATTGAATGGGACTTGAGCATCCATGGATTTTGTTATCCACAGGGGATCCTGGAACCAAACCCCAGTGTATAACAAGGGCCCACTGTACTATAACAAAGTTAAAACAATACAATAAAAGTGCAAATTAATACAAATAATATATCATGAAATATAAAATCATAAAATCACTTAATCTGGTATAATTATATCGGGCTTTCCCTCAAGTTTTAAAAAAAGATCCACATCATAGGTAGCATGAATAACTGATGCAAATAGACCCGGGATAAAACGCTGCATGTCTTGAATGTGTTCCAAAACGCATTTGCATCATTGACTCCATCTTTATTCGAATGCTTGCACCTGTGAGCAGCCAAACTTGCAGAGATGTGCAATTGTGCATCCATGTGATTCCATAGTGCGAATAACAAACCTGGAAGGTGTGAGTGAAAATATTTGCATCGTTGGGGTGTAAAAATTATGTCTTTAGTGAAATAATCAGAGAGTGAGGGAGGGGGGAACAGAGAAAGAGAAAGCACACAGAATACTGTTAAAAGCAAATTTTGCATATATATTTTTTCATGCTCAGGGGTCTTAGAAAAATATTCTCTCTCCGATCCCATTAATTGAACGCGTGCTCATATATCAAAGTGGAGAGCGTTTGCTTGTAAAAATGATTAAGCTGCTAATTAAGCTGTTTATAACTTGTTTCCCCCGATCGCTAATGATAATTAACATGCAAATGAGCAGAGGGAAGAGAAGCACAGGGGTCCTCAGTTCATTACGAAGTTAATTACTGTTTGCATACTTAAAACATTACAGTTATAAATGGTGGCATTTAATGTAATGGGCAAGCTGATAATTATGCCAGCGACATTTCGAAAATTCATTTTCGTGCGGTGTAATTTCCCCCCACCTGATTCCGGGCTGTTAATGTCTTTATGCTTGGTTGATAAACTTTGTTCAAAAACTAATACACACTGCGCATACCACTGTAACCAAATACATTATTATTTTAGAGTATTTTCCTTTTTGCAGCCCTGGTAGGGAGAAGGATATTAAAAAGAGAATTGTAACAAAAAAGCAAGACGAAATAATATATTGCAATATTGCAGCAGTGTAGCTATGGGGGCTAAAAATAAGAATTTTTTTCTGTCTAATAAAAATGCTGTCCCCATGAAATTATTCCTTCGGCCCCAAATGTCTAGATTTCCAGTAGCTTAAAAAATTGTTTAGCACTTAGATACAGTTTAGGACTCCAAAAGAAAAGGCCAAATGAACAAAGGAATGGAAATGCAGCAAATGTAAGAATTCTCAGTTTGAACAAATTTCATCGTCTCACTCTCTGCAATGCTTGAAATTTTGGGATTGAATTTTTTCTTTCATTGGGATGCAGAATTCTTATTTGAAGTGGCAATGTAATATTTTTATATTATTATAATTATATTATTATACAATAATAATAATAATAATAATAATTTATTATTACTATTTATTTAGCTTTGCAGATTACGGAGTTAAGGTCTCAAAAATTTTTTTCTTTCTTCTTTCTTTAATGTAATTTAAAATATAATCAGGAAAGCCTTCTGAAAATTATTGTTATAGAACAAAGTCAGAATATAGAAGCAAGATATTCGCACAGAGTAAGGACTTGGAAGTCATGTCTTTTAATGACTGTATATTTTGTTTTGTTGCTGTTTGGTGTTGTTTTGTATTTTTTTTCTTTTAGCTGTCTTGTATGCTTGAATGTTGGTATGTTTTTTATCAATTGCATTAATAAAGAGTAGTAGTAGAAGTAGTAGTAGTAGTAGTAGTAATTTATTTGTATCCAGTCTCTCCCATAATACAACATAATAATCATTATAAATGAAATACCATGAATTTAAACCCCCTCTATCCCCTTTAAAAAAAATCTGAAAACACACATACACACACATATTGCTGCCCCTATAGTTATTCCAGCCAACTGTATTGGTTTGAGCATTCATATTCTGGCTCATTTGTGGAAACCAACTTGGTGAGCTTGGACAAGTTACGCTCTCTCTGCCTCAGAGGAGGGCAGTGGCAAGCCCCCTCTGAACAAATCTTGGCAAGAAAACTCCATGATAGGTTTGCATTAGGGTTGTAATAAGCCAGAAAACAACTTGAAAGCACACAACAACAAGAACAGCTACATCTCCCAAGTATGTCACCTTTCCAAACAGGAACAGAAACGATTGGAGTCCCACCTTGCTCTCTTGAAGGGCACTCCACTACAACTCTATACCAGAATGTCTATATTAAATTTGAGATTGAATCTTCCATGACTATTAAGTCTTCTGAGTTCTCATTGAGTTCTTCCTGCCACTATCTGTATCATCATCATCATCCAGTTATATCCTGCCTTCCTCCCAGTACAAGGACTCAGGACTCTTTCAAAGAGTCCTCAGTGAAGCTATTTTTGAAATACTGTAGCCCACAGTTGTCAGTGTGGAAATAAAAGCAAAAACACAAAGTAATATGATCATGCACCGCAGGTACAAGATGATGATGATGATTTCTTACCTATCCCTCCCATGGATTGAGTGTGGGAACAACAAGAATTTACAGACAAACATCAGTTTAAAAGGCATCAGTTAAAACATGTGTCAATTTAAAAGGATGAATGAAATGCACAGTAATACTACTACTGCTGCTACTAATATACCACGGATCTCCAATGAGATCGAGGTGGTTTACAACAATATATTAAAACATTAATATTAATAAAACATTAAATATTAATAAAATAATTATTAATAAAACATTATATATTTAAAACCTTAAAAATACAATAAAATACCCGCCTCATAAATCCACCCACTTACCCACCATAACCAATAAACCACAGCAATAAACAATAACAATGAAACAATATAGTTAAGATTAAATATGTAGAGAGATCTTGTAGCACCTTTGAAAGTCACTGAAAGAAAGAAGTTGGCAGCATGAACTTTCGTAGTTTTAAGTCCAGATCCTGACCAAAAGCATCTGAGGAAGTAGACTTAAGTCTATGAAAACTCATGTTGCCAACTTCTTTCTTTTAGTGAGTCACAAAGGTGCAACAAGATCTCTCTCTGTTGTTGTTGTTGTTGCATCTAAATACATCTGAGGAAGTAGACTGAAGTCTTTCTTTCTTTCTTTCTTTCAGTGAGTCTCAAAGGTGCTACAAGATCTCTCTGTATATTGATCCTACAGACTAACACTGCTATATCTTTGAATATTAAAGCAAGTTTAGGCTCACTAAACTGTGATTAATGGATCTATTGTCATGTTGACATGTAGAGAATTGGTCTATTTCCATGTAATCTGTTTTGAACTTCAGCAATTGTACATCTGGGGAAATAGCTGACTTCAAGTTGGACAAGTTGGAACTAGAAAGTAATGGATTTTTCCTCCTTCTCTTGTGATATCCAATGCAGCCAAGAGAGGGCAACCTCATTCCATTTGTGGTTCTCAGAAGTTTCCAAAGAAGGAGAAAACGGACTTTGGAGAAAAGCCAGTTAGAATTGCAAAAAAGGAAAACTGGAAATAAATAAGTGTGATGGAGGGGTCTTGCCTCCAGGGGCCATTTGCATTGAAGAGGCTGCAGCAAGGGAAAGCCAAACATTTATTTATTTATTTACTCCATGTTTATTCCGTCTTTCTCTCAGAAAGGGACCCATGGCTGCTCACAAAATACAAAATTGTGCAAAATATCCCCAGCTCTTGAAAAAATTGTATAGAGTCAACTATCCCCAGCTGATGAACTTTCGTCTAAAGTTTCTCCTGCCAACTATGATAAAACTCACTGGGTGACCTTGGGCAAGTCACACTCTCTCAGCCTCAAGGGAAGGCAATGGCAATGGCAAACTCTCTTTGAACAAATCTTGCCAAGAAACCCCTGTAATAAATTCACCTTAGAGTCTCTTTACGTCAGAAGAAACTTGGAAGATACACAATAACAACAACAATATGTATCTACTTAGTTTATAATTTGAGGGCACCTGATTGTTTTTAGAGCATGAATTTAGAAAAATTGTTTTTTTAAAAAAATATATCAGTATGCGAAAAATTCAGAACTAAAGTTAAAATTGATGCAATTCAATTCACTCCTGTGGGTTTAACACATACACAGCTAACATACAAAGAGCCTTAATTCACTGGATCAATGCCCTGAGGCCAGCGTGACCAATGTCCTCCTTCCCCAGAACATGTCCTACATTCCAAACTTCTGTCCAGGAGGAATTCCAAAATGTCCTCCATTATAAGCATTGCTAAGAAGCCCATTGGGTAACCCTGCATTTGCTGTTTCCCTTTGAGAAACGTGTCTACTTGACAACCTGTCCTTATTGCAAATAGAAGGATAGGATGGATTCGTGTTCCCCCCCCCCCCCAGGAGTAGCAGCATTCAAGACTCAAACCTGAGCTCAGGGTGTCTTTGTTTCTCAGAGGGGAAAAGGACAGCAAAGGTGTTAGGCAATGGGATGCTAGAGGACACCATGCAAATGCTGAAAGGATTTTCCCCTTAATTTCAGCACAATGGAAAACCAAAAGGAATAATTTAAATGTGGAGTCATGTTAATCAAATCCGTGAATAATCAAATCCGCAAATATCAAAGGGATTAGGGTCTGTGGCTAGTAAAGTACAATTTTAAGCATCTAAGTTTTCTAAGTGTATTGCAAACCAACAAAGAAATAAAGATTTCATCAGAAAAATATAGTTGTATGCATAATACAGTACACTCATCCCTCCATATTTGCAGCTGTGATATTTCCAGATTTGATAATTAATGGATTTGATTTATATCTTCTCTCTAGGAATATCTAGGTCCTCCAGTGCAACTCTATGGTCAACTTTAACTCCTTTGCAGTTATGATATTTGGTCCCCCTGAGCACATGAGTGTAACAGTACCCTCCCATTCATGTTTCTTAATATTTTTATGGTTCATCTGATCCAGGACATGGCATATGGCCAGTGTGACCAGTTGCTTAATGGATCTGTCTGATCCCCCTTTAAAGCCATTTAGATTACCATCCCTCATGTGTTGCATGGTGCTGAAAGAAAGACAGGATAGAAATAAACTCATAAAACGCAGCACCGGTTCTTCTCATTCAAATACAAACTTTATGATGGACTCCTCAGAAGCACTGAAAGAATCTAACCCAATTGAAGGCTACATGAATACCTGTGTCAGTAATGCAGAAATAATCCAATCTGGCACCACTTTAACTGCCATGGCTCAATGCAGTGGTACAGTGGTTAAATGCCAGTATTATAGCCACAATGTTGTGAGTTCAATCTCTAAGGGCTCTAAGGTTGACTCAGCCTTCCATCTTTTTGTAGGTCGGCAAAAGGAGTACCCAGTTTGTTGGGGGCAATTGGCTTACAGATTGTAAACCAATTAGAAAGTATGCCAGCCACAGATGCTGGTGAAACGTCCGGAATAAACTCTTCTAGAACATGGCCACATAACCCGAAAACCCCACAAAAAACAACTTAGAGACTGCTGAGATGATAATAATAATAATAAATAATATTTATTTGTATCCTGTCTCTTCCTTTTGAGGATCAAGGCGGGTAACAGCAGAGTCCAATACAAATACAGAAAATAATAATAAGAAAACATAAAGTATTGTGAGCTGGGTTCCAATAATTGTAAATATTAACTTGCATCATTTCATACCTTCCAACATACAATCACTTGCCTATGAATATTTTGGACATCCTGGCACTAGAAAACAATCCTCCAAACCTGATAAATTCACTCATACGTGGTATAGAAATGTAAATGGTAACACTATTCCTATGGCTTTCCGGGAATTGTAGTTTGTTGGGGCACTGGCACTGGACGAAGAAGACTAAATGCTTTACAAAACTACAGTTCCCAGATTTACATAGCATTGAGGCATGGAAGTTAAAGTGGTGTCAAACTGGATTATTTCTGAAGGGTGGATGCAGCCTACCTTGCAGAATTAATGCGGCTTGACCCCTTTACGAGCCCAATTTGAAGAACAGACACATCTCTTTTGTGAACTAGTCCCAGGATGTCCAAAATAGTCATAGTCAAGTGATTGTATGTTGGAAGGTATGAAATGACGCCAGTTAATATTTACAATTATTGGAACCCAGGGCATGCTCTCAATACTTTATGCATGGCATTGGCCTAGTTCAAAGCATATGACTATGTTGCATTTTTTAAAAAAGAACAATCCAAGCCTTAACAATTTTCATTTCGATGGCTCCTAATGCTTTTTCTCCGCCCTTCGCAAGCTTCTCTGCTGCAGACCAGCATCCAGCATTCCTTTAAGGAGGGAGGTAGGGCTGGTGAGGGAAGAAGAGAAAGCAGACTTCCTTTGCTATAATTACTAGATCCCTTATCGGTCCAGTAATCTGAGAAGGCTTGCTGAACATCGACTCCGTTACAGTACCTGGAGCAAGTTGCTATATGCTAATTCAAAACTGCAGAAATTACAGTTCGGGATTTGAACATCCTAATTTAAACTTCCTCTACTTTGGGCTTAAAAGAAATCAGAAGCATTGCAGAGAGTGGAAGGAAAAGGAGGGGGAGTGGAGAGAAGAGAAAGATGCCATTCCAATAAGGCAAAGGTTAGCAAACTGCAGGCCATATTTTGCATGCAGATTTCACAAAGATGTTGTTGTTGTTGTTGATGATGATGATGATGATCATCATCATCATCATCATCATCATCATCATCATCATTTCTTTGCCACCTTGCTCTCCAAAAGGGACTCAAGGTGGCTCTTTCCTTCAGCAAAAGTCTCTAAAGACTCTGAAAAAAATCCATTCAAAGTAGTATTTTGTCACACTTGGAGCCCAGGTGAAGTGTTTGCAAGAAACCTATTTAACATCGGCACTGTTGTGTTCCTTCAACTTGTTTCTGACTTATGGTGACCATCTGCTTTGGGTCTCTGTTGTGTCTCCATTTTTTGCAAAATGCACAGTTGCAAAGAAGTATTGAGAAAAGGATGAGAACGTGCATTAAGATAAAACACTTAACATTGTTTGAACTACAGGCATTTTCTGACCCCAGTGGAAACTGAGAATTTGAAAGTGTAAATATGAGTCCTATAAAAATCAATGTATTTTGTGTGGACAATCCAGTGTGTCCCACTAAAGCATGTGTATTATTAAAATGTGCTTTGTGACATTTCCTTATTTAAAGAAGCTTGGATTTAACTATTTCAAAAGAGAATTAAAGAGGCTCTTTTGAGTTCATCCCACCATGACCTGACAGTGTAAGTTGTTTGTTTTTTTTAAAAAAGTATTACAATATTATTACAATATTATATTATTATTTATTCAGGCAGGCTTTTGATGCATAATTATGGGGTGGCTTGGGTGTTGGCTACATAGGATGGGTATCTTGGTTTTAGAGTGGTTTTAATATCTGTAATATTGTATTGTTGTTAGATGATATTTTAATTGTTTTTTTGTAATACATTTATTTATGAGTCACCTTGGGTCCCTTTTGGGGAGAAAGGAGGGATAGAAATCAAATAAATCAATATTATAATATACCTGCATTTTGATTTGCAGATTGGTTTGAGAAGCGTTAGCTGTGTGAATTCAAGTTGAAATATGATCTGGACTATTTCACCCACCCCCTTCCTTTCCTTACCTAGAAGCAAGTTTTGCCATGTTTACTACTAGAGATGTGCATTGGCTTCATCCAGTATTGAGTCCCCCATTTCTGGACAACAATGCAATTTCAAGGCAGATTGCCATAGAAGAGGAGAATTTTCGCAATATACCACTTCTCCCAAGGAAAGGGTGCCAAGATGGAAAAGGAATCGTGCCGGGAAGGGAATGTTATAGGCAAATGGCCAGGTGACAGAATCACAACACTGACATATATATAGTTCAAGGGGAAACCATACCATCAGAGTGATATATGTCGGCATTTGATAAATTATTCTTCCTTAGCTTCTTGGCTGTAAGAGAGGATGGATAGTGGAATAGGCTCCAAATGGTTCCATTGGGATGGAACTACAGCACTTGAAGTGGGGTCAAGCTGCATTATTTCTACAGTCTAGATGCACCCTCTGAGTCCTCCATGTGAAGATATCATTTAAGTGGGGAGAAATATAGATCATCTCCCACTTTGGCCCACTGCCTGCCTGTTGTTCTGTCAAGTATCTCCGGAGATGTGCCTTTTAAAAGAAAAAAATTAATCTTCCAGCCAACACACTCTTTGGTCATCCAAAACCATGAAGGTAAGTTAAGAAGAAATGGCATACTTTCAATTAGTCTCAGAGTGGCTTTGCCTCCCATGTGATAAACTCCTTAGAGCCTCCATCATGGATGATGGAGGAAAGTAAAGCCTTTCCTCCCCAGTCAGCAATGCCTCCAAATGCTCCCCCCGTATTAAGTTAATGTGTAAAAAGTTTGATGGGTGCCAGCAGGTGCTTTTAAAAAATAGTTTAAGTTGCAATGCAAGGAAAGTTGTGAGACAGGGTGTTAGTGAACTCAATGGACTATGGTCCAGCTTTGGAAAGAGAAACGTTTTCCACTTAAATTTTTCCTAACATGTTCCATTCTGAAAGGATGCACTCTCTGTGGTAAGTCTGCATGAATTTGCCTACAGAACCTGGAGGGATGTTTATGTTTTGCTTTTAAGCAGGAAAGACCTGCAGAAGAAGTAGGGGGAGAAGGGGGGGGGGATTCAGGAGACATGGCAAGTTAAGCAAGTTTCCAGTTCTTTCTCCAAGAATGCGCTTCAAAGGCACTTTCTGCCCTCAGCAAATGCTGGCTGTCAGAGCCGACCTCCTCGGTAAGCCAGAACAAAACCAGTGCTGTGTTCATACCCCAGTGGCCAAGGTGAATGCTGGGTCACTGACAAGCTGATGTAGTGTGTGCTCCTACAGAGAGGCGCACCATGCACATGGAAGGCCAAACTACTTGGAGCATTGTCTTGCACGGTTGCGAACTGCAGCCGTGGATCAAGGAAAACCCTGCTTCTAGCTAGATCCAACCTTTGTTTCTGTTCGGGGGACCCTTTGACATGTGTGTGCATGCACATGCCAGGAGATCCCAGTTAAATTGCAATGGTGTAACTATATCTCTGCTGCCAGTCATATGAAGGATAAGATTGAGAGAGAGATACCTCCTTAAATTAGACCCCAGTGAAAGGGTTTTCAGCACCCAGGAAGGCCAAATTATTTTTACCCTTAGCATAACCTCATTTATCCCCCATGCAACAGATAGCAGATATGCTCCAGCTGATCGGCACTACAACACACCTATTGTGTGGACAAGGCAGGCGTTTTAAAAAATGGACAATGAGAGACTTTGTGAACAGCTCGTCCCTGAGAGGCTTTAACAAGGGATGCTCAACTCAGTCCGAAGGGGAGGAAGGTTCGTAGTACCTGTTGCATCTTGTCTATGGGTTTTGAGGAGGAATGATGAGATGTAGGAATGATGAAGGGGGTTTTTTGGGGGGTGGGCACAGGATGCATTTAATTTAAACCCAATAAATTGCACATTTTCAAACCAGTACATGAATTGGAACATAGGGGCTGTACAGATTGGCTGGAAGGGGTGGCAAGACACTGTTCCTTTCCATCCCTGATCAGTGCCGCAGCACTGCGGCACCGATTTGGACCCTAGAGGGAGCAAAAAGAAGCTGTGAGAAGTTGCTTGTTTTTGCTCCCTGGAAGGGGTGTCATAGGTGCACCGATGCACCATGGTGCTGTACTGTTTGGGTGCTGTGCCAGAGCTGTGTCATCATGGCATGCACCATATGAAGGGGTATGGGCCAAAATTACAGAAAGGTAAGTACTAACACGTGGATATTAGAGGGACAGGAATGCAAAAATGTGTCATATTAAGAAAATTGCAGTTTGCTCTGACTTCAAGTGGTATGAGTGGATGTTCATGCAAGCAAGCCCCTCCACCTTCTGGCCATGAGGATGTGCCAGTGCTTTCTGCCTAACAAATTTTCTTATAGCTTCACAAAAGTTGGAGGCAACTTGGATCTCAAATGGAGCATCTCTTTTTGGCTTGGTCATGGATATTAAATTTATTTTCTGGGCTACCCACATGGCCAGAAGGAGGAGGGATCTGCCTACATGAATTTCCTTCTATTACCACCTGAGCTGAGAACAGCTACACCTTGACAAAATGTAGGCTTGGGACTAAGATCGTCATAATTTTTGCCCCTCCTGTATGATTTTTAACACCTTTGCCTGACAAAGAAGAGAGTGGAGTATAAAAAGTTTGCAACATACATTTTTTGCATTTCAGTTGGCACCTTAAAGGCATCACTGTTTTGGTGATTTGGGATACTACATATTTTGCTATATACAGAAGCTACCACTCTTTCGCAAACCTCCTGATGCTACCCAACTACATGACTCCCCAGCTACCCTTGGATAGGTTTTCAATGCTTTACCATTCCCTTTACTTTACCATTCACTTTATCGGCCCCTTGATACACATGGACAATTTAATTTGTATAATAATAATAATAATAATAATAATAATGTTTTATTTATACCTCGCTCTTCAGCCAAGACTATCAGAGCGGCTTACAATTTGTTAATTAGACATTTCCCTGCCCTCAGGCTTACAATCTAAAAAGACACGACACAAAAGGAAAAGGGAGAGGTGGTGGGGAAGGGGCAAAGTCCAGCAGATCTTCTCTCCCTCGGAGGCCTGGACCAAGGCAGATGGACCAGAGGGAGGGCTCTTCTTTCCTTCAGGCAAGAATACTTTTTGCAAGTTTCAGAACAATGCAGGGGAATACATTGATTCTTCCAAGGTGTATACACTTGATTTACTCCTGTTTGAAATGCCCGGAGAAGCACTTCTAATAGGCATTGCTATTGCTCACATTTTACACTGTCCCCACCAACAAAGCTCTTAAGAGCTGTGAAGGACAGATGCTTCTTTCAAGACAGTGGGGGTTATAGCACTGTGTTCACAAGCAAGCTGAGAAAGTTACAGCCATCTGGCATCTTTTATCTCCCTGCCTTTTTAACAGTCAATAGATGCAGAACATACTTTTTAGCTTAGCACTAGAAATGCATTTGCAAACATGGAGCAAAAGCTGTGAATATGGAGAAAGGAGGGAGCATCTTCTGTTATAATTTCATTACTGCAACCAATAATCTCCATCATTTTTCTGAATATTTTCTCTCTCCATCCCCAAGTATGAGAGGATGTGGGCTTTCAGATATTCTGGTTCCATGTAGGTCAAAAGCAGAGCCTTAGAGGTAGGTTGAAAATGTGGTCCACTGCCCACCAGTATATGGCCTGGTTCCCTCTACCTTTTAAACCAGATCACAAATCAGTTTGAACCAGTTCAAATGACCCTGGTTCCCACTTGAGCCGAATCGCTGAAGTGATTCCGAGGGGGGGGGGGGAGGGAACACACTAGACCCATTTAACCCGTGTCTTTTTGACATTGATTTTTTCCATGTCTATATAACCCTGGTCAGGGTGTGCCATTCTGTTCTCTGTCCAGGATGAGAATCCCTGAAACTGTCCTCCATATATCACTTTATCATTGATTTTCCTTTCTTGTGCAGTTGCTGGTTCCTTCTAAGGTCTGAGTCTACCCACCTTAACACTGCTACCATCACCCATGTCTGCAAAAGATGATTTCTACCAAGTTGGGAAAGTTCTCCTACAAATAAAATATGCTTGCTCCACTTTTTAGTTTTATTCCCAGGCTTCCTTAATACACACATCCCACTTTTCGTATGTTATTTTGGTGATAAGTTGTCATAATAACCAGAAGATAGGTCATCACTCACAACCCTGCAAAGTCAGGAAGATCATAAATCTGAAAGAAGGGCCATTTGTTTGTTTTGGAGGATCCAACCTCTCGCATGCTGGACAGATTCATTTCACCTATCCTGTCAGTTAATCATTCGCCAAGTTCATATAAATCAAATAAAGGCCAACATATAACTTGCATCGAGAAGGAGTGCAATGCAAGGAGACTGAGACTTCTTCTCTGTTATCTACAAAATCAAGGAAGGTGATAGACTCACTGGAGATATTTGCAAACAAGAGCAGAAAGGAGAAATGGGAGATAAAAGCAAGAGGTTAGCAAATGCCTTGCTGCCATTCATGATGTGACTCTTGAATGGGGGGAAAAAAACCTGTTAATGAATGGAAGAAAGAAAATGGAAATATGCTTTTAATTCTTCTTCCAAAATACAAGAATTTATTATCATCCATTGGAAGACATAACAAGATATTCAGGAGAGACAAAGAAAGTACTTTTTCATGCAATACAAAATGAATCTATGGATATGGTAATCATCGCTGGCAAAGATGGCTTTAAAACAAGTCTTGAAAAATTCATGGAAGATTTTTCAATGACCTATGAACCAAGATGGCCACTGGACCTGATATTATCCCCCTTTTATTAAGCACCAAATAATGAGAGTAAGGCCTTTGACAAGGTTCCCCATGACATTCTTGCAAATAAGCTTGCAAAATGTGGGATAGACAAGTTAACTGTTACATGGATTTGTAATTGGTTGACTGGCCGAACTCAAAGGGTGCTCAACAATGGCTCCTTTTCATCCTGGAGAGAAGTGACCAGTGGGGTCCCACAGGGTTCTGTCCTGGGCCCAATGCTGTTCAACATCTTTATTAATGATTTGGATGACAGAATTGGGAGCATACTTATCAAATTTGCAGATGACACTAAACTAGGAGGAGTAGCTAATGCCCAAGAGGACAGGATCAAAATTCAAAATGACCTGAATAGACTAGAAAGGTGGACCAATGCTAACAAGATGAAATTCAACACAGAGAAATGTAAGGTTCTGCACTTAGGGAGGAAAAATGAAATGCACAGATATAAAATGGGGGACACCTGGCTGAATGAGACCACATGTGAAAGGGATCTAGGAGTCCAAGTAGACCATAAGCTGAACATGAGTCAACAGTGCGATGCGGCAGCTAAAAAGGCCAATGCAATTTTAGGCTGCATCAATAGAAGTATAGTGTCTAGATCAAGGGAAGTAATAGTGCCACTCTATTCTGCTTTGGTCAGGCCCCACCTGGAATACTGTGTCCAGTTCTGGGCACCACAATTCAAAAAGGATGTTGAGAAACTGGAGCAGGTCCAAAGGAGGGCAACTAAGATGGTGAAGGGACTGGAAACCATGCCCTATGAGGAACGACTTAGAGAGCTGGGGATGTTCAGCCTGGAGAAGAGAAGGTTAAGAGGTGATATGATAGCCCTGTTTAAATATTTGAAGGGATGTCATATTGGGGAGGGAGCAAGCTTGTTTTCTGCTGCTGCAGAGACTAGGACGCGGAATAATGGATATAAATTGCAGGAAAAGAGATTCCACCTCAACATTAGGAGGAACTTCCTGACAGTAAGGGCTGTTCGACAGTGGAACACACTCCCTCGGAGCGTAGTGGAGTCTCCTTCCTTGGAGGCCTTTAAACAGAGGCTGGATGGTCATCTGTCAGGGATGCTTTGATTTGGACGTCCTGCATGGCAGGGGGTTGGACTAGATGGCCCTTGTGGTCTCTTCCAACTCTATGATTCTATGATTCTATGATTCTATGAGAGCATTTTCCACAAACACAGGAGAAGATTTAAAAACTGTGACAAGTTAGCCAGTTCAGGAAAGATAAGGAAACACCTTTGTTTCCTTATCTCAAAGGCTTGCCTTTGAGGAAACAGAGCTGTGATTATGACTTGCTTGGTTTTGGGGTTTCAGCTAGGATCCTCCTCTATGAAAAGTATGTATTTGCCTTTGCAACTATAGCTTCAGAAAATTTTTCTCTATTACATGTTTATTACAGCACTTGGCCAGCACAACTCTATTTTCTATTTGATGTTTTCCTTTTAACATTTTGTATTTTTACAGGTCTGAATTTGTTGATAGTTTGATTGTATTTTTAATGTCCGCATGTTGTGCATTGTTGGCTGTGTCTGTTTAAAATGTTTTAAGACACCTTGAGCACTGAACTGGGAAAACGGTAGTGGGATAGAACTTAACTTCAAGTACAACCCTGAAATATAACCAGATGTTTTTTCTTCCTGGCCTTGTTCTCCACCAGCCATGGATTGGCCATGGGAGACTCAACAGAAAATCTGGAGAGGTCTTTATATTTGTTTGCTGCAGAGGAAGAAGAGAAGGACAGTTTATTTCCATGATAGGTTCGCCTTAAAGATAAAGGTAGTCCTTGACATGGATGTCTATTTGTAACCGACTGTAGGGGGTGGTGCCCATCTCCATTTCTAAGCCAAAGATTCAGCGATGTCCAAGGACTGCGCTGGTGGTCATGTAGCCAGCATGACTGTACCCAATGCTGTTACCTTCCCACTGAGAAGTGGTACCTATTTATCTCCTTGCATTTGCATGCTTTCGAACTGCTAGGCTGGCAGAAGCTGGGACTAGTGATAGGAGCTCACCCCATCATGCAGCACTTGGGCCTCGAACTGCCAACTGTCCGACCTTCTGATCATCAGAACTGGCGTCTTAACCACTAAGCCACCACATCGCCTTAGGATCATCATGTCCGAAACAACTTGAAGGCAAACAGCAACAACAGTACCAAACTCTATAAAATAAGACATAACCAGGCGTAAGAGGGACTATGGTCTCTGTGTGGTGTCAGGATAACAACCATTTTCTATCTTTACTGATGGGATCTACTCAATTGCAGACAAGGGCCTCTCTCAGATTTATTTGAATATGCGAAATAGTGAAGCTGAGATGTTTTGGATATTCACATGTTTAGGAAGAACATCCTGATGGTGAGAGCTGTTCGACAATGGAAGAGGCTGCCATGGAGAGTGGTGGGATCTCATTCTTTGGAGGTTTTTAACCAGAGACTGTCAGGAGTGCTTTGACTGTGTCATTCTGCATGGAAGAATGGGGTTGGACTGCTGGACCTTGGAGTTTCTTATAGAATCATAGAAATTTAGAGTTGGAAGAGACCCCAAGGGCCATCCAGTCCAACCCCCTGCCGTGCAGGAACTCCCAATCAAAGCACCTCCGACAGATGGCCATTCAGCCTCTGCTTAAAAACCTCCAAGGAAGGAGACTCCACCACCCTCTGAGGGAGTGTGTTCCACTGTCGAACAGCCCTTACTGTCAGGAAGTTCTTCCTAATGTTGAGGTGGAATCTCTTTTCCTGCAATTTGTATCCATTGTTCCGAGTCCTGTTCTCTGGAGCAGCAGAAAACAAGCTTGCTCCCTCCTCAATCTGACATCCCTTCAAGTATTTAAACAGGGCTATCATATCACCTCTTAACCTTCTCTTCTCCAGGCTAAACATCCCCAGCTCCCTAAGGCGTTCTTCATAGGGCAAGGTTTCCAGACCCTTCATTTAGTTGCTCTCCTTTGGACACACTCCAGTTTCTCCACATCCTTTTTGAATTGTGGTGCCCAGAACTGGACACACTATTATTCCAGGTGGGGCCTGACCAAAGCAGAATAGAGTGGCACTATTACTTCCCTTGATCTAGACACTATACTTCTATTGATGCAACCTAAAATTGCATTGGCCTTTTTCGCTGCTGCATCACACTGTTGACTCATGTTCAACTTGTGATCTACTTGGACTCCTAGATCCCTTTCATTCAGCCAGGTGTCCCCCATCCTATATCTGTGCATTTCATTTTTCTGCCCTACGTGTAGGACCTTACATTTCTCTGTGTTAAATTTCATTTTGTTAGCTTTGGCCCAGCTTTCTAGTCTACTCAGGTCATTTTGAATTTTGATCCTGTCCTCTGGGGTATTAGCTACTCCTCCTAATTTGGTGTCGTCTGCAAATTTGATAACTAGGCTCTCAATACTGTCATCCAAGTCATTAATAAAGATGTTGAATAACACTGGGCCCAGGACAGAACCCTGTGGCACCCCACTTGTCACTTCTTTCCAGGATGAAAAGGAACCATTGTTGAGCACACTTTGGGTTCGGTCAGTCAACCAGTTACAAATCCATGTAATGGTTACCTTGTCTAGTCCACATTTTGCAAGCTTGTTTGCAAGAATGTCATGGGGAACCTTGTCAAATGCCTTACTGAAGTCAAGATATACTATATCCACAGCATTCCCTTCATCTACCAAGCTGGTAATTTTATCAAATTCTTCCATAGATAAACCTCCAAAGAGCACCAACAATGCAAGCCTCTGACTAACATTGCCATTTTATAATTTTATTTTCTCTTGTATGACTCTTAATACCTTTGCCTGATGAAGAAGCCAGTGCAGCTTTGAATGTTTGCATCCTGTATTTTGTGCATTTTGGTTGTCCCCATCAAAGTGCTGTTGTTTGGTGGATTTTGGATGTTTTGTAATAATAATAATAATAATAATAATAATAATAATAATAATGTTTATTTCTTACCAGCCCCTCTGTAAAACAATCAAGGTGGGGTACAACAAGGTTAAAAAAAAACAAACAGATTACAGATTAAAATAATTCAAGAATTCCATCCCACCCTCCCCCACCCTCCCCCATTTTGATATATGGCCCACATGGCTACCCTGAATGTTTCCCAGACATAAGTCATACGCCAAAGCTTTCTTTGAAATGCCAGATTGCTCAGCCCACTCTAAAAAGACAACTTCCATGTTGTAACTCCTTCACCAAGACTAACTAGAAAATTAGTAATCATATATTTCTTTTAAAAATATCCCGGAATAGCCATGCTGGTAGTACAGCAAAGTACAGTAACATCCCAAATCCTGTGTGGCATAAGGGCAATTTGACTGGGTGGCTCTTGGGGTCTCTTCCGACTCTTTGATTTGCTGATTCTCTGTATTCCTGCATGGCATAAGGGTAGTTGGACTGGGTGACCCTTGTGGTCTCTTCCAACTCTATGGTTCTATATAATCATAGATTCTATGAATCTGTATAAAGTATGTTTTGCATATAAGACCTTCCCTGTGAGGACTGGCAGGTGCTCTGGATTGGCAAGGCGTGGTATAAATCCGAAGGGCTTACTATTCTGCCCTTGCCTGGTTGAGATATCCATCCCTTCCATCTGCTGCATGGCAGCCCCCCCCCCCCCCTTCTGTCTCAAGCAACTCTCTTTAGGGACCCTGATTCAGAAAATACACACAACAAATCTGGATTCAGTTATGGCTGTTGACAGCCCCAGGATGGCCTTGACGCCTTGTCAAGGCTAGGCAAGCTGAGCTCTTTTTCTTTTTTCTTTTGCTGTATTCAAACTTATTTTAGTTAAGCTTCACACAGAATTTGAAAGCGAACCACAACAGGCCAGGGTTTTAGGCTACCACAACCGTCTTTTTTTCTTTTCTTCAGCCTTTCAGTAATTAGATTGTTATGGGAAAGTCCCCTTCAAGTCATAATACCTGACAGCTTTATCAGAGTCCTGCACTGAAGGTGAAGAGTTTGGGTTGCATCATTCTTGATTTCCCAATAGATTCGGCGCGAGTTTTCACAAAGCACCGGAGGGCTGGCGGACATCCGATGTATTGTCTCTCCTCCCTGGCAAAAAGTCCTTTACACTCAGCAGGATGGAAAGGACTGTAATTATTTGGGCTACATCTCAGTTATGACTCTGGTGTGAAAAATAAAACTATTTCAACTTCTGCACAAGGAACGCATGGGTAATTATATCTCCGTGATACCATCAAAGGCCAAGATTATTGTGGCTTCTGCAAAACATTGGCCCCCGCCGTCATTCTCCCAACTCTCTAAAGTGCATACCCTGCAACTGATTCCTCCAGAAAGCATTACTGTCACAGCTGAGAGCATTCTTCTAGAGGATTTCTTAAACCCATGACCTGGAGATGAAATTCCAGATACGGATTCTTCCAATAAGCTATAAATGTTGAGTTTAAGATCCCTAAGCAGAAGCTGTGGGTGGTTTGGGGGCACAGTGCCAAAAGGGTGAGACGGGAAGATGTTCTATGTTTAGGGGCATCAGACTTCCAAAATGCCATATACTGCAAGAGAAAAGTGAAGGATATGTGAAGTCAAAGGCATTCATGGCCAGCATCCATGTTTCACCAGTATCTGTGGCTGGCATCTTCAGAGAATGCTTGCATGGAAGAGAGTTATGTGTATGTATATGTGTGTGTGTGTGTATTGTGTGACCCTGTGTAGGGAGGAGTGATTTCCAGGGTCACACAGTGTGTGTGTGTGTGTGTGTGTGTATCCAACTCCCTTCCATGCCAACATTCTCTAAAGATGCCAGCCACAGATGGCAGTGAAACATCAGGAATCAACTCTTCTAGAACATGGTCATAAAGCCTAAAAAAAACCCACAAAAAAGTGAAGAATAGTCAACATGCCTAGTATTTGTGATCTAAATCTAAATCATCTAAATCTAAATCTAAATAATCTAAACTGATGATCAAGCAGAATTATAGGAGATGTTCACACTCCTTGTTTTTGTCGCATGGAGATGTGGATCGTAGCACTGATGCATATCATTTCCCCTGACATTTTGGATTTGGAAATCTCTTTGAGTCATTTTAACCCTTGTTTTATTCACACATGCCATCATTTTTGGGTTAAAATGAAGCCACCTCCCTTCCTTTAACACAATGGTTCTCAACCTTCCTAATGCTGCACCCTATTAATACAGGTCCTCATGTTGTGGTGATCCCCAAGCATAAAATTATTAATATAATAATACTATATAATATGTGTTTACTGATGGTCTTAGGTGACTCCTGTGAAAGGGTCCTTCGATCCCCCAAAGGGGCAGCTAACCACAGGTTGAGAGCCCGCTGCTTTAATGATACAGAGTGATCTGAATCGATTCAGAAGCATACTCACACTGTCACCAATATGGATTGATAGTAGTCATAGTGCCACTCTATTCTGCTTTGGTCAAGCCCCACCTGGAATATTGTGTCCAGTTCTGGGCACCACAATTCAAAAAGGATGTGGAGAAACTGGAGGTGTCCAAAGGAGAGGAACTAAGATGGTGAAGGGTCTGGAAACCATGCCCTATGAGGAATGACTTAGAGAACTGGGGATATTTAGCCTTGAGAAGAGAAGGTTAAGAGGTGATATGATAGCCCTGTTAAAATATGAGAAGGGATGTCATATTGAGGAGGGAGCAAGCTTGTTTTCTGCTGCTGCAGAGACTAGAACGCGGAACAATGGATGCAAGCTGCAGGAAAAGAGATTCCACCTCAACATTAGGAGGAACTTCCTGACAGTAAGGGCTGTTCGACAGTGGAACACACTCCCTCGGAGTGTAGTGGAGTCTCCTTCCTTAGGGGTCTTTAAGCAGAGGCTGGATGGCCATCTGTCAGGGATGCTTTGACTTGGAGTTCCTGCATGGCAGGGGGTTGGACTGGATGGCCCTTGTGGTCTCTTCCAACTCTATGATTCTATGATTCTATTATTCTCTCAGCTTCAGAGGATGGCAATGGCAAACCCCCTCTGAAGAAACTTGCAAAGAAAACTCCATAACAGAACTAATATTCAAGCAAAAGAAAGAAAGAAAGAAAGAAAGAAAGAAAGAAAGAAGCAAATGTTATATATGATTGCCACTGCAAAACTACTATTAGCTCAATCTTGCGGGGGGGGGGATGTTATACCAGCTATAGATGAGTAGCTAATAAAACTTCAGGACATGATTGAAATGGATAGATTAACAAACCTAATTAACGGAAGATCAGAAAACAACATTGAAAATGAATGGGAACCAATACAAAAAATACCGTGCAAAAAATGGAATGTTAGATGAACACATTATAAAGAGTCTGACAGGGATCTTAAAATTACTAACTTTTGTTTAACATGATAGAGACTAAAGTCATCTTAGGGACAAGAAAATATAGGAGGTAGAAATGGAAAACAAGGATCAACCATCTTGACTGAATATATCTCCAGGAAGTACAGATGAGTGGACCAAAATAGAAAATGCTGTTTAAGATATTGTCTAAAATAGACTAATAACTTTTTTAAAGGTAAGCTTACAAAATATTTGTATATGGTATGTCAAATAGTTTGTGATAAGTATGTGCTTGTACAAGTTGAGATAGCAGAACGTTGAATGTAGTAGGAAGAAGTGATACTGGTGGCAGGAAAGTGTGGTGTATTTATGTATGTACAACTTTATATGTATGGTGTTATATGTTTAATAAAAAATTATATAAAAATATTTGTATATGAAAAAGGACAAATGCACTATTATTTCTGCTTATTGTATATTGTTTATTGAAAAACAAACTGTATCATATTATGTGTTAAAATAAAGAAAACTTACAAGCAAAAATAAAAAAAAAACCCTAACAACTCCATGTTAGAGCCACCTTGGGGTCTCCATAAATTGGAAATGACTTGAAGGCACACAACAGCAACAATATGGATTCTTAGCTACAGATCTCTAGTCTTTCTCCATGCAACAGTCCCCAGAATGCCACAAAATATAGCCAAGGCACTTAAAGGGGAATCATAGCACTGTAACTGTGCGATGTGACTGGTCCCATTGTCGCTAGCTGTTTATAAGCTGGCAGCAATAGCTAAGCGAGTGAATGAGAATCTTTCCAGGAATGAGTGCTAGGTGCGGTCAGAATGTGTAGAATATAATAGATTTGGAACAGATGCAGCAAAGGGGGTAGCCAGCATCACCGCGGAATTAAAATACTTGAGGTTTTCGGTTTAGAAAAGAGAAAAGTTGAATGGCAGTGGGGACATGCTGACAGTTCATAAATTCCTGTATATTGCAGAGGAGGAGGTTTTTTGTTGCTTCTCATAATATTTATGTGTGTCTGTGGTGGCAATGATGGGGACCAGCCAAAGAAATCAATGGGAAGCAGCTCAAGAACAGACGAAAGAAAGCATTTTTGCACTTGGGTAGAAGGAATGGCAGAACTCATTATCATAGGATGTGGTTTGGATCTGAGGTGATCCACTGCAGTGAGCACACTTCTATTGACCAGATATATGGCAATCTAACCACAAAATCCTCCCAGTCTTCCCAAGGGCATGCTGCCACCAGGATCCTCTGCTGGATCTATTTCCTAAGGTCTAATCTGCCCTGCAAGGTTTGACACTGCTTTAACTGCCATTGTCCCATTCTATGGAATTCTGGGATTTGTAGTTTGTGGGATATTTAGCTTTTTCTCTCACAGAGCTCTAGTGGGCAAACAACAAACCACAGACTTCTGTATCATGGAACCATGGGAGTTAAAGCGGTGTCAAAATGCATTATTTCTGCAGTGTATTAATTATGGTGTAAATGGAATGTGCTTGGACTTTTTAATAAACCAACTAGTCTCAATACATTCCTTAATCCTCCCTTACCAGTCTTCGGCACTGGGACCATCTATCATTTCTACTTCTGTCACTTCTCTCACTCAATCTTCATAAACTTTCCTGAACTTACAATAATACAACAAAATGTAAAAATATTGTTCCGTATTCTATTCTCTGGAGCAGCAGAAAACAAGCTTGCTCCCTCCTCAATGTGACAACCCTACAAACACTCCAACATGGCTCTCATATCACCCTTTAACCTTCTCTTCTCCAGGCTAAACGTATCCAGCTCCCCAAGTCTCTCCTCATAAGGCATGGTTTCCAGACCCTTCAGCGTTTTAGTCTCCCTCAGGTCTGACCAAAACAGAATGAAGTGGCACTATTATTTACTGCAGCGATGTCCCTGGGCACATATTCCAATGACTCTGGAGTTTCCCACAAAACAGAGGCCTCATTCCCACTTACAGATAAATCGGTGTGTGATCCGAATAGATGAATTAATTTGACATCAGATTGAAGTTCCCACTACACTTGCCCTGATCGCATTTTCTGTCATTTTCTGGCACCAAAATAACCCTCTTGTGGTTCCCATTCACCAATGGATCTATTCAAAATGATTCGGTTCCAGCTGGCCGAAGGGGAAATTTGAATTGATTCCAATCCACATGTGATTCCCACTTGCGCAGAATCAATTTATCAAAAAAAAAAAAAAACAGCATAAAAAAGATGAGGGTTAAATGGATCTGGAGCATGGCTCCCCTCTCAGAATCACTTCAACGATCCAGATTAAATGGGAACCAAGGTGATTTGAACCGGTTCAAACCAATTCACAATCCGATTTAAAAAGTAATGGGAATGAGGTCAGAGACAGAGATGTGTGAGCTTTTTGAGGTGCACATCTATACTGATGGATGTGTATGAATAACTTTTTGGGGGGGTGGGGGGCAATGGCCCAGGTTAAGATGCACTTCGAGGGAGGTAGAAAACAACAGCTGTGCAAAATAACCACAACCTTATGACCAAAATAACCACAACCTTATGACCAAAGTCTTCTGCAGCTGCAATCTACTGTATATACTCATGTATAAGTCTAGAAATTTGAGTCAAAAAATTGAACCAAAAAATCTGGGTTGACTTATCTATGGGTCAATGTAAGTACTGTATTTTAACTCATATATATATATATATATATATAAAAGGAGCCATCCCCTTTTGCTAAATAAAAGTCAAAAGCTTAGTCCAACCTGAGAGCACCAAAAAGAAGCATAGATCCGCTCTACTCTCTCATCCATCCAGCCTTTAGGTTGAGCACAAACAGTGATGCCTGCCAGAATTTTCTAAGTTCTTTGGCATCATTTTCCTTTGCATCACCCTTTACATGCCCCCAAGTTTTACCCTCGACTTAACCACGGGTCATATCGAAATCCATAATTTTGGCCCCAAAACCTGCCCTTGACTTATGCATGAGGTCAACTTATAGTTGAGAATATATGGTATATCATCAGTCATATTGCAGCAGCTTAGGGTGACCCATAAAAATCAGGGTATGAGGATTTTCTAGCCGGACCAATCCCACCCTCCTGTTTTTCTCATCACGTCCATTTTAGTTTCATGTTGCAGGGGATTTGGAGAAGGTAGGCTAATATTTCTCACACTCATAGATAACTAATTAGAAAAGTCGGAAACATTGTTCGAAGTAGGTTTGCAGTTCCAGCTTGAGCACTGTGTTCAAAAAGAGAAATACTTTACGAATCTTTCAAGCATAGCCTTCTTCTTCAACCCACCCTCTTTCTCTGCTTGAGGAATATTTGCTGGAGGGGCAACCAGTGGCAGAGGAATTAAATTCATCACGAATTCATTTCAGCTGAGTTTTTGGTGGGGGGAAAGTGGCCGTGGGGACGGCAATGTTTTTGTGACAAAAGGCTTTTTTTCTCAGGGCCATGTGAGAGAGAGGTTCAAGAGTTGAATGTATTTGGAGCAACAGGCGTCTTGATTGATTTATGCACCCAGCTTTCCAGCAGAAACGATATAAGCAAGCAATAAATCATGGGCTTTGGAGAAAGTGAAACGATTGCCCAGGAGTTGTTTAAGCAAAGCAATCAAAGGATTTAATTTTTTTTTTAACAGAAACAGAAAATTGTCTATTTTGAATTAAGTAGAAATGGGCAACCCTAAGCACTTCCCTGCCTGTCTGATTTATAATTGATTGGGAGGAGAGGGCAAGGATTGATTAATTCAGGCCTTGTTTAGGCTACAGAACTGCAAACGGGGAACGGCTTCAATAAAAGTTCCTCCATGCCAAATAAGTACATTCATCCCTCCAAATTTGCGGCTTTGATATTTGTGGATTTGATTATTCATGGATTTGATTTATATGTTCTCTCTAGGAATATCTAGGTCCTCCAGGGCAACTCTATGGTCAAATTTAACTAAAAGTTGCACTAAAAGACCTAGAGATTCCTAAAGCGAATACTCTACTAGGCATTTGTAGTTCTATGGTCAGTGTCTGTTGGACTTTGACCATAGAGTTGCACTGGAGGACCTAGAGATTCCTAAAGAGGTATCCTCTCAAGTAAAAACATGGTGTTTTTGTTATTTGCGGTTTTTCCATATACACGGGGTCTCGTGTCCCTAACCCTAGTGAATATGGAGGGACAAGTGTAAATAAATATATCCTTTGTTTTGTCATTTTAGCAGTCTACTGTATCCGCACAGTTATTCTTCATCACTACATCACAAATGAGTTTCTTTTCTTTCTATCAGCTTTCCTCACTATCCAGTTCTCAGATTCATACATAGTTATGGGAAATATGAAGGCATAGACTAGTGGTTCTCAACCTGTGGGTCACAACCCCTTTGTGGGTTGAAAGACCCTTTCATAAGGGTTGTCTAAGACCATTGGAAAAAACATATTTTATATGTGTTGTATAAATAATTTTATAGTAGGGGGTCACCAAAACATGAGGAACTGTATTAATGAGTCACAACATTAGGAAGGTTGATAACCACTGGTATAGACCATGCTAACTTTAGTATTCAGTGAGATATTTTTATATTTCTGAATTTTGTCTACTTCTTTCATCGCTACCCCTCCCTTGTCCTAGTCTTCTGATTTCTTGTGATTTCTTAAAAACCTCCAAAGAAGGAGGCTCTACCACTTTCTGAAACAGTGTATTCCACTGTCAAACAGCTCTTACAGTCAAGAAGTTCAGATTTCTGCTGATTTCTTGACTGCCATCTTCTTTCTGGTCAATGATCCATCCAAGCTATAGGAAATCTTTATTTCCATTTCCTCTTCATCTGCATTGACTTTATACAAATCCTCTGTGGTCATTGTTTTTGTTTTCTTGATGTTCAGCAGCGGCTTCATACAAAAGGAACCCTAACAGGTGTGTTTTATGTGGGATTTTGATACTGATGGATGCGTTTGGAAGAATGGGATGGTAAAATCTTGCACTGATCTTGCTGCACCTTTGAGAAAGAAAGAAGTTGGTAGCACAAGCTTTCGTAGACTTGATCCTACTTCTTTGGGTGCATGTTTAGAGACATGACTATGTCTTTTTATTCTGATCCAGAAAGATCATATTCATGTTTTTAGATTCCCCAAATATTTTCTCCCATTGATACATCTTGAAAATCTTCCATATGGAGTCACCATAAGTTGACAGGCAACTTGAAGGTGTATATATATATAGACACACACACACATGGTAGCTGTGCCTTTTGAGCTTTGTATTGTCTCCTGCTTTCAGGTTTATGCCTAGGTCCAAGATAAACACATCCTCAGCCCCCTCATTTATAGCTGATCTAAACGCTCATAAACCTCACCACTATGCTGGCTATCGTGCCCTCTATCGCCTTTTTGCAAAATGTAATCCATAAAATGCTTTCATGGTAACCTAAGACATCAGCGAACAGCGATAAGATCTCCAGGCAGGCAGGAACTCGCAAGGATGGAGTTAATAATGCAAACTTTTTTTTCCAAAAATGAAACTGGCAGAAGGAGCCGGAGAAGGGAATAAAAAGGGCCGGTGTGGTTGTAATTGGGACCATGTGAGTCTCCTTAGAGAAGGATTAGGGGAAAGAGACAGGCCTCGCCCGGGAAGATTAGTTTCAATTAGATGGGCTGGAGGCGAAAGTCAGGACTTGGTGAAAGATTAAAACAAGGAGGGACAAAGTTTGCATAGCTTTTTCTTGGGGCCTACACAGGAGGGTTCATTGAGATTTAGATAATTGAAGGCAAAAGCTAGGAAGAAGTCACATTAATTGATTTGATATTGCACGTTTTTTAAAGAAAAAAACTTTTTGCCATTTTGCTCCTTAAATACCCCCCCCCCACACACACACACTGCAAACAACCCCCTGGTATTAAATGAAAATGTTATCTTTTAAAGTTTTCAATATGATGTATGGGTTATAGTACTTGGGAAACATGCAACCTGAAGAGATTGCCACACTATCATTGCTCCAAAATGTTGAGTTGGTGAACGAACCCACAATGCATATAGGGAAGGAAATCAATCGACAATTATAGTTATAGAGTTGTAGAGCTCATGTTACGGATATACAATGTCTCAGATTCAGTTCCCAGTATCCCCAGGTACATCCCCTTCGACACTTGTTGAAATATGGGAAGGGATGTAACATTGAGGATGGAGCAAGCTTGTTTTCTGCTGCTTCAGAGATTAAGACATTGAGTAATGGGTTCAAAGAGGAAAAGAGATTCCACCTAAACATTAGGAAGAACTTCCTGATGTTAGATAGTGGAAGACGCTGCCATGGAGAGTAGTGGAGTTTCTTTCTTTGGAGGTTTTTAAACAGAGGTTGGATGCTTTGGTTGTTAAGACGGTAGAATGGGATTGGTCTGGATGGCGTTTAGGATCTCTTCCAATGCTTCTATGATTTCTTATTCAGGAAAGGCTTGCCAGAAGAGATCTGTCTTGACAGCATTTTTGAAGCTATCTAAGCTGGTAATATGATGGATCTCCTCCAGCAGCCCATTCCACAATCTGGCAGCAGCAGACAAAAAGGTCTTCTTCTTTACAATAAGAGAGGTTCAAGAATGGAACCAATAGTCCAGAGCGGTGGTGGGGTCTCATTTTTTGGATGTCTCCAAAAAGAAGTTGGACACTTCCCTACTGGGGATGCTTTGGCTCAGTGATTCCCAAACTCTGGCCTTCCAGATGTTTTAGACTTTGTCTCCCAAAAAATACCAAACCATTCACCAAGATGGCCAGGGCTGAAGTCCAAAACACCTGGAGCACCAGAGTGTGGGGATCACTGCTTTAGCTGGAGATCCTGCTTTGAGCAGGACTCAATGGCCCATGAGGCCCCTTCCAACTCTATGATTCTATGATTCCTAGTCATCCTTCTTGCAGGTTATTTTGCTGCATGGCAGAGTCACGTGCTGCTATTTTTCTAATCCTAAACCTTCTTTGTTGGCCTTCCTGTCTTTCTGAATATGCCAGAGAAAAAGCCATCCACTCTAACGGCTTCTAACATCCTAACATTAATTAACCCACTAAAGCGTAAAAATGACTTTGTCATTAATAAGGAAATCCATGTTGCCGGGGGGGGGGGGGAGTTAATAATTTGACAAGTTAATTAACTAGTTATTTCGAAGCTCAATACCAAGTTACAGCTGTATATGATCCACACTCTTAGTTAAAAAGGATTCTTAGATCTGGGTACTATTCAGGATTGTAAAGAAGTGCAGAAATGTTGGGACATAATGCTGTGAACACTTGCATGGTGCAATATGTCAAATAATAATTATCTCAAATCAGTCTGAATTACTTCAGAGCGATCTGATCAAATTCAGAGTTATTCTAGATTGTCAATCTGAGCCAATAGAAGCCACTATGGACCCAATCTGGAATGGTCCAAATCAGGACAATTTAGCTCAAGATCTGTGACCAATGTGACATTAAGGACCCAGGTTCACTTGAAAGACATGATAAAGTACTAGCATTGTGGGCATGAACAAATCAGACCAACCCATTTGACATGAGGAGCTGGAGGAGAATATTGAGGGTACTGTGGATGGTCAAAAGGACAAACAAATGGGTTTTAGAACAGTCAAGCCTAAACTCTCACTGGACATCAAGATGACAAAGCTGAGACCATCATACTTTGGCCACATCATGAGAAGACATGATCTACTGGAAAAGACAATAATGCTAGGGATGGTAGAAGGCAATAGAAAGAGAGGAGGACCACATGCTAGATGGATGGACTCTATTAAGGAGGTCACAGGCCTGAACATTCGGGACCTGAGCAGAGAGTTCGAGAATAGTGGGTCTTGGAGATGTATACAATCACACCTGTTACCAGAAATGCTCTTTTTCTGAAGTTTTGGCATAAATGATATCCCACATGGCCCCAGATGGACGCTGGTTTTCTTCAGCCATGATCCCTGGAGCAAGAGACCACGAAGAAGGAAATGGTAGGGCCATTATGTGGTGAAGATGGCAAAATGCTGACAGGGGACAGAGATTACTCAACAACTTCTTTGTTTCAGTCTTCTCAGAAAAGGCAAAAGGTGCTCAACCTGAAGATAATGGAGAAGGGACAGAATACGAGGATTTCAGCATAGAATAAGTAAAGAGATAGTACCAGGAATACCTGGTTAATCTAAATGAATACATGTCTCCAGGACCAGATGAACTACATCCAAGGGTATTAAAAGAACTGGCAAATGTAATATCAGAGCCATTGGCATTAATCTTTGAGAACTCCTGGAGAACAGGAGAAGTCCCAGCAGACTGGAGGAGGGCAAACGTTGTCCCCATTTTCAAAAAGGGGGAAAAAAGAGGATCCCAACAATTATCATCCAGTTAGTCTGACATCAATTCCAGGAAAGATTCTGGAGCAGATCATTAAACAGAGAGTTTGTGAATATGTAGAAAATAATTCCATAAGTACAAAAAGCCAACATGGGTTTCAGAGAAACAAATCATGCCAGACAAATCTTCTCTCTCTCTCTCTCTCTCTCTCTCTCTCTCTCTCTCTCTCTCAATCTTCTTCTTCTTTTTTTTTTTAAATAAAATTACCAGCTTGGTAGATTAAGGGAATGTTGTGGATATAGTATATGTTCATATCAGGAAGGTCTTTGACAAGGTTCCCCATGACATTCTTGCAAACAAGCTTGTAAAATGCTTTCCAAGGTAACCGTTACATAGATTTGTAAGTGGTTGACTGACTGAACCCAAAGGGTGCTCAACAATGGCTCCTTTTCATCCTGGAGAGAAGTGACCAGTGGGATCCCACAGGGCTCTGTCCTGGGCCCAGTGCTTTTCAATATCTTTATTAATGACTTGGATGACAGAATTGGGGGTATACTTATCAAATTTTCGGATGACAACAAATAAGGAGTAGTAGACAATACTACAGAAGACAGCATCAAAATTCAAAATTATACGAATAGACTAGAAAGCTGGGCCAATGCTAACAAAATGAAATTCAACACAGAGAAGTGTAAGGTACTGCACTTAGGATGGAAAAATGAAATGCACAGATATAAGATGAGGGAAGTCCTGGCTGAATGAGATCACATATGAAAGGGATCTAGGAGTCCAAGTAGACCACAAGTTGAACATGAGTCAACAGTGTGATGCAGCAGCTAAAAAGGCCAATGCAATTTTAGGCTGCATCAATAGAAGTATAGTGTCTAGATCAAGGGAAATAATAGTGCCACTCTATTCTGCATTGGTCAGGCCCCACCTGGAATAATAGTGTGTCCAGTTCTGGGCACCACAATTTAAAAAGGATGTGGAGAAACTGGAACGTGTCAAAAGGAGAGCAATTAAGATCGTGAAGGGCCTGGAAACCATGCCCTACAAGGAACGACTTAGGGAGCTGCGAATGTTTAGCCTGGAGAAGAGAAGGTTAAGATGTGATATGATAGCCCTGTTTAAATACTTGAAGGGCTGTCACATTGAGGAGGGAGTAAGCTTGTTTTCTGCTGTTGCAGAGAACAGGGCCCAGAACAATGGATGCAAGCTCCAGGAAAAGAGATTCCACCTCAACATTAGGAGGTACTTCCTGACAGTAAGGGCTGTTTGACAGTGGAACACATTCCCTCAGAGTGTAGTGGAGTCTCCTTCCTTGGAGGTCTTTAAGCAGGGGCTGGATGGCCGTCTGTTGGGGATGCTTTGACTGGGAGTTCCTGCATGGCAGGGGGTTGGACTGGATGGCCCTTGTGGTCTCTTCCAACTCTGTGATTCTATGATTCTACACGACACAGCTTAGTGATGTCAATCTCACCAAACAATTTCTTCCAGATAGTTTGGGAGTT
This sequence comes from Urosaurus nigricauda, assembly GCA_034509955.1. NCBI lineage: Eukaryota > Metazoa > Chordata > Lepidosauria > Squamata > Phrynosomatidae > Urosaurus > Urosaurus nigricauda. The sequence goes on along the minus strand of JAOEGL010000008.1, from coordinate 1,720,260 downwards.
GCAGATGAGAGTAGTAGTAAATAGTAGTAGTAATAGTATTAAAATTATATTCTATCATTGACCAGTACAAAAGTAATCAATATAACATTTACATAGTTTAAAATATAAACTATACAAATGAAAATAAAACAGTGTTGCATCAGTGTCAATCTTCTACACAGCATTGCCGGTACCATTTGTCAGTTGAGGACTTAATTTACAAATGATGTAACAGAATTTGGCCACCTTATGGAACACATTAGGATCACAATTATCCAAAAGGAAACATAAGTAGAAGGAATCAGTATTCTTTGGGAATTTGTTTAGGAGAGGTGTTATCAATTGAAGATGAATATCCCTGTAGAATTTATGGTATAATAAAACATGTTCTATTGTTTCAATGGCACCAAGATCACATTGACACAATCGAAGTTCGTATGGCAGATGAGATTTTTATTTAATCCAAATAACCAGGAAAATGTGTAAAGTTTGCCCAAGTTGATCAACTTAACATTTCTCCTCAACTGTTGTCTAAACAGATTATCCCACCCAGGCAAACACCTCCATCCAGGTGTCATCAAGTAATTATATACCTTTTCCATGGGCTTAATTTTACCCTTTAAAAACCCCTAGATTTATCTTCTCGGTGTGCTGTTTTGGAAGTCAAACTTTGGAAGTTTCCACACCAGTCTGAACTCTGATTTAGCTCCAGCATTGTCATTCAAATCAACGCACTCCAAACAGTTGTGTTTCATTGACGTTTCAACCAATTAGACTTCCGGAGGTGAGCCTCATCTTTGGTACGTGTCACTCTTAGTGCTGCCTATACTCTATCCCACGCTAAAACCCTGATTTCCTGAGCCCTGTATGAATGTGTGTGTTTTAGAGGATTGCTATGTGATTTTTCCCTTTTGAATAAAAATTAGAGTTTAATTGGAGAAGCCTGTCTCTGCTTCATATCTTAGAAATTCCCCGGTCTTCTCGGTATACAAATCGGAAAGCGGTCTCGCAGGGCACTTGTTGTCCGCCCCCTCTCAATATTGAGCTAATTATAATTTCCCCTAATTAGAATCTTGGCTACATGTATGATACAAGGCTAAAAGAAATAGAGGTGATATTTACTGGACTAGAGGAGGAATCCACTCCTGGAATATCTGTAATAGTCCAAGCCATTGTAGTTCTCATCCCCATGTGAGAGCTGGCCAGTGAAAAAAAGCTGGCCAGTCTCCTCCAGCTCCGACTGGTGTCTGTTATCTTATCTTACTTTTTCCCTATCCTCACCTTCAAGGAGGTGTCCTTCAGGTAAGGCACAGCAGGCTTTTTTAATCCAAGATTTACTCATCTATAGCATTTCCATATTCATGATCACTATAGTATTGCCACAATCGTAACTCTCCCCACCAACATTTACTTTACTGTACAAAAGGCTTCATGGGAAGAAGTTCCATTCTGCTGGTGCTGAAATGTTATGTACTTCCCCCGCCCCCAAAAAGGAAAATGGAAAGAAACCCCACATTCATAGCACAGTTCCATATTCAGGACACATAAGTGATCCTCCTTTTCAGATTGCAAGGCACAGGTTGATTTAAATAGGTGAAGGCAATCTTTACAGTAAAGTGGTGCTAAGCTTTAGTGCTTTTCTAGCTTTCCAAGTTCTGGAGATTCTTACACTTTTGGCTCCTCTGTGCTCCTTGCTAAACCTATAGTCCAAAGATTCCAACAGGCAGCTATTTACGATGTATACTGAATTACACTTCCTTTAAGAACTTCCTTTAAACAACTTCCAGGCAAATTCAAGGAATGTCAACAAACAAATAGGCCTTATAGAATCCACATGGGGACTCTTTGCATCTACACGTCTCTCTCTCTCTTGCAGATTTAAATTAGAGGTGGCAACCGACACTTTGAGGACTTCCAAGTCACCTGCCTTGCCAACCAAAATATGGGGAAATGTGCTGACAGTTACCACTTTGCAAACTTCACGATGATGTATCATTAGGCTCATAAGTGAAAAGGAAAGCGAAGCTGAAATTTGCCTAATTTGTCCCAGGGGAACATTGATCAAGAGTTGTGGGTTGGCATTTGAGAACGTTCCCATTGGCGACCTGTAAAAATATTTCCTTAGCAAATACTTAAAATAACTTGGACTTTGAGACCTTCTTTTACAAAGGACTGGACAGTTCTTGCTCTGCAGTTTAGGTGCTCAATGCAAATTTATAATTTATCTACCTGTGCTTTCTAAAGAATGCAGGTTGACGGAGACAAAACACTAGGACACAGAAGCAGAAGTCAATTCTGGGAGGTGTAGTCCAAAAATACATTCCAAAATTTTTTTTCCTTATATGGGTCAGACCATTTGTCCAGCTAGCCCGGTATTTTCTTTGCAGACTTCAGTCACAGTATAAAGCTAGAGAATTGCAAGGGATCCCAAGGGTCATTAAAAGTCCACCAAAGAAATAGACTTCACAACCCTCCAAGCTTGCATCTACATTGCAGAATTAATGCCGTTTGGCACAGCTTTAACTGATATGGATCAATGCAATGGAATTCTGGGATTTGTAGTTTAGTGAGATTTTTAGCTTTCTCTGCTAGAGAGCTCTGGTGCCACAACAAACTATAAATCCCACAATTCCATAGGATGGAGCCACAGCAGTTAAAGTGGTGTCAAACAGTGTTAATTTTGCAGTGTGCCAGCAGCCCAAAGCATTTTATTCCTCTCTCAAACAGCTCTTGCAGTCAAAAGGCCCCCCTTGACCCACCCTAATGCTTGCTATGGGGGTCCCATCCCATCATTTGTGAACCACCGGTGTAAATATATGCCACTATAGTTATGCCAGATCTTACAGTTGTACCATTTACCCATTTGGTATCAGTCAAATAGTTTCCCCTTCATCAAATCAGAGGTGAGAGGGAGGGCTATGTAGGGTTGTGAAATGAAAGGTTGCACCTACACAACCTCTGAGAAAGCATAACAATCTGTGTAACTGTTCTAAGCTCATGTTGTGCCCTAATTTGTTTACCTATGTACATTGGGGTTCTCTGTAAGGATTGGCCACAGGTCTCCAGGAATTCAGACCTCAGGACCTCCAGAGATCCGTCTCATCACAAGGCACTTGGCAATGTAGGCTGGTGGCTTCCAAGGCTGAAAACACAAGGCAGAAATAATCCAGTTCAGGACTAGGGAATTCTTGGAATTGTAGTTTTTTGAGACATTTAGCCTTCTCTGTCAGAGAGCTCTGGTGACACATTAAACTACAGTTCCCAGGATTCCTTAGCACTGAGCCAGGGTAGTTAAAGCAGTATCAAACTGGATTATTTCTGCTATTTGTTTTGGACCACAGTCAGTGTGATGCTGAATTTATCTCACTCTAGATCAGTGGTTCTCATCCTTCCTAATGCCGTGACCTTTTAATACAGTTCCTCATGTTGTGGTGACCCCCCAGCCATGAAATTATTAATATAATAATATAAAATATGTGTTATATTAATGTGCCCCCTGTGAAAGGGTTGTTTGACCCCCAAAGAGGTCACAACCCACAGGTTGACAACCGCTGCTCTAGATTTTTGTGCAAGCCATGGTTCTAAACTCCATCATTAAAACAGGTTCAGCACCTTGGATAGCTCTTAAAATCTAGAGTGGATTTATTGCTCCACAAACATGGAAACCACTGTCTGCCACTACTTGTTGTTAAGCACATTCAGGTCAACCTCAACTCATGGCAACCTTGAGGTTGAGACATCTTCAAGACCCCCTACCCTCAACTGCTCTGTTCAAGCCCATGACCTCCTTGTTTATGTCCATCTATATGGGACGTGGACTCCTTCTCTTTTTGCTACCCTCTACTTTTCCTAACTTCATTCTCTTTTCTAATGAGTCACAATTTCTTTTGAAGTGTCTAAAATACGACAGCATCAGTTCCATCATCGTGGCTTCCAAGAAGAGTTTGGGCTTGATCTGTTCAAGAACCCATTGATTTGTCTTCAACACTCAACACTCTTTCTCCAGCACCACATCTCAAATGAGTTTTCTGTTGGCTTTCTTCACTGTCTAAGCTCTCACATCCATACAAGGCGTTGGAGAATATGATGGCTTCGGTGATCCTCACTTTGGTGTTCAGGGTTATATCTTTACATTTCAGGATCTTTTCCATTTCTTTCCTTGCTGCTCTTCCCAATCCTAGGCTTCATCTGGTTCCTTGACTGCAGTCTCAGATTCTGCTCTGATCAATGTTTGATCTAAGTTATGGAGACTCTTTCACTGTATGAACTCTTTCGCTGTATGAATGTTCTGATCAATTCAAAGGTTTTCATAGCTGGCATCCATAGTTTTTGTGGATTTTTCAAGCTATGTGGCCATGTTCTGGAAGAATTTATTCTTGCCATTTCTCCTGCATCTATAGCTGAAAATGCCAGCTACAGATGTGGGTGAAATGTCAGGAATAGCCTGAAAAACCCACAAAAAACTATTCCGATCAATCTTTGATCCAAGGTATGGGAGCTCCTTCACTGTTTCAATTTTCATATTATCTAGGATGAATTCTCCATGATCATTATTATTGTTTTCATACTATCCAACCTCAAGCCGACCTTGGCACTCTCCTCCTTGAATTTCTTGAACAAATGCTCCAGGTCTTTGTTTTTTTCTGCTGGTAGATGTTTAAGATTTCAATTCGGGGTCTAAGCCAGGCTAGGTATGTGAGGAACAGCTGGTTAGGATCTCTTAACAACAGCTAGGTAGCTGATAAACAAACTAAGTATGTTAAAAAGACGGTGGGCTGTGGATGGGAGAAAGAATTATTATTATTTTTACAAAATGTGTATTCATTTTTCCTAGCAATGTAAGATTACTGAAGAGCATGTGGAACTCTGAGAAAAACTGACAAATTAAATCATTTCTCATTTGACGCCCCCTTTAAGTATAACAGATACGTCCTTGTACTATCTGACAGCCATGATTGATATCATGGAGCCCTCATCAGAATTTAAACACACAACTGGAACAAAGAACCACTTCATCCCAGTCCTTGTAATTTACAGGCAGGGCTGGCCTACCCTTGGAAAGCACCCCCTTGTGTGTTGGGTATTTTCCTTGGCAACGTACCCCCTTTTTGGTGTTTGGACATCCACCTTTATTTTATTTAATTTTTATGTTCCTTGAAATGCTGCAGGTATGCCAGCCAACTCATCAGTCATTTAGGGGACATCGGGGTCCATTTTGCCGTTGCTGAACTCCTTCTCTCCCTTGTGATCATTTACAATGGCTCAGGATGTTTGCTTATGTTGCTATACATTTTTGCTATGATAATTCATCATACGCACACATGCGCTCACTTTTGTGTGTTCTGAGGAATCCTAGCATGCATACAACAGTGATTGGTTCTTCAAATAAATAGATGGATCTATACATTTGTGTTACCTTTTAAAGCATTCACTTTTTTTTTTTAACCCCAGACAGAATTTCATCCCATTCCATTACCAGATCAGTTTGCATTTTTCAAAAGAAGTTAGCAGAAACTTTTGTATATATTTTCATTTGGGGCTTCATGTGCATTAAAAATTCATACCTACATTTGTATGGTCTTTCTTAATACACTCCTCCTTCCACATTTGCAGCTTTGCCTTTTGCAGATGTGATTATTCACAGATTTTATTAATATGTTCTCTGCAGGAATATCTAGGCCCTCCAGCACAACTTTATGGTCAACTTTAACCAAAATCCAGAGTCGTAGCCTAACACGACTTGTAGTCTAACACTGTGCCAAACTAGGTCTCATATTTCCACTAACAGAATCCTAAAAAGTATCTCTGGTTGGTGTATAATTTCTGTTCTTTGCAAGTTTCACTCTCTCAGCCTCAGAGGAAGGCTCCTCTGAACCCTTCTCTGAAGAATCTTGCCAAGTAAACCTTATTGTAGGGTCACCTTAGTGTCACCAGAAGTCAAAAATGACTTGGAGGCACACAACAACAACAACAACAACAACAGGTTGACTTTATATTTAAAAAGAACCCCATGTTAAATTCAAATAGCCGTCATGTCAGCTTGTTAGATCAACCAGTTTGCTGAATGAACATCATTTCCATATACTCCATTTTAATTGTGGCTTAAGAGCTGCAAAGGGCCAAGGCTTTTGAAATTGTCTGGGGATCATTCTCTGAAGATGCCAGCCACAGATGCCAGTAAAACATCAGGAATAAACTCTTCTAGAACATGGTCACATAGCCCCCAGAACTATTGTCATTTTAGCATTTCTGTCCCATGTATGTCTACTCAGAAGTAACTCCTGCGTGAATCCAGTGAGTGCTTGTGGCCAGGTAAGTAGGTAAAGGATTGCTTCCTCCTTAAATATCTAAACTCTGTTGGGGCAGATACAGAATGTGTTTATTTAGACTATGAAGAAGGGGGAGAAAAACCTGACATTTTCAATCAGGCTAATTCACCTGAAAGAGACCAACCTTCTGATTTATTTATTTTAAAATATTTTATGGATGTAACTCGATCCAATCCATCTCCACATCTTGTTTACAAGGGCAGCCTTGGTGACAACATCTGTCCCATGTAATTCCACAAAGGCCTTTTTCTTTTTAGAGTATCACAGAGGGGAAAAGACGGTGTTCTGCTTTGCTTGTCTGCAAGAGAGAGGGAGGGGGAAGATGAATGAATGAATGTTCATTCGTTCATTCATTTTCTCTCTGTGTCTTTCTGTTTTTCATGTGCACACTTATGTGGAGTTGAAGGCTTTCATGGCCAACATCCATAGTTTTTTTGTGGGTTTTCAGGCTATGTGGCCATGTTCTAGAAGAGTTTATTCTCATCCCAGCCTATTGAATGACATGCCGGATGAGATGCGTCTTATTACATCCCTTGATTGCTTTAAAAAAGCCATAAAGACGCATCTCTTCCAGCAGGCCTTCCCAGAAACTCCTTAACTCTCAACTCTGTTGGTGGGTCATGTCCTTCCCCCCAGCTTCCAACATCTTGACCCCTGATGTCCATGCAATGATTGCTGTTTTATATTGTCATATTTTAATTGTGTTTGTTTTCAATTTTGATGCTAGTTTAATTTAATTTTAAGGGGTGGGTGGTTGGGCTTGGTTTATTGGAACTGTTTTACTTTGTGCTTTTTAATCATTGTAACCCACTCCGATTGGTCTACAGAGAAGCGGGCTATAAATAAATAAATTATTATTATTATTGTTATTGTTATTGTTATGATTATTATTATTCCTGATGTTCAGAGATACCTTTTTCTCTGAAGATGCCAGCCACAGATGCTGGCAAAACGTCAAGAATAAACTCTTCTAGAATATGGCCACATAGCCCCCAAAAAACCCACAAAAAGCTATAAACACGTTTATCTTTTTCTGTTCAAATATATTGTCTAGGGGTGCATCTGCACTGAAGAATTAAAACAGTCTGATAGACCAGCTCTATGACAGGCCAGGCTTAATACCAGGATCAGGTCATGGAAAGCAAACACAATTTCCCAGCATTGTACAGGAAAATAATTCCTGAGTGTTTTGATGCTATTAGACAAAAAAATGGTTTCATTCTTGACGTTCATCATGATCTGAAAAAATAAAAAAGATTTGCCATCCTTACTTTATATTTGAGAGCCAGCATGGTTTGGTGGTTTGAGGGTTGGACTATGACTCTCGAGACCAGAGTTCAATTGCCTGCTTGGCCATAAATGCCCACCTTGGGCAAGTCACACTCTCTCAGCTTCAGGAGACGGCACTGACAAACCTCCTCTGAACAAATCTTAGCAAGAAAACCCCATGATAGGTTGACCTTAGAGTCACCATAACTCAGAAGTGACTTAAAGGCATGCAATAACAACAACAAACTTCATATTGAACAATAGATGAATTTCAGTAATGTCTTAGATTGAGCAATTTTGCTAACCAGTCTTGCCTACACAATTAAAATAAGTAGACCTACACTTTGCTATTGAAGAAAATGGATGATCCTTATCAAGGCAAGATGTTCTGGGGACAGCACTGCCTAGATATTGTGTGATGCCAGCAGGGCAATTTTAATTTGTCCCAGGTGTGCTCACTTAAAATCCATTTTCCAAAAGTGCAGCTAGGAGCTCTCATCTTGCATGTCGAATGGCATCGGATATGCCAAAGCAGTTGCTCAGTGTCAGGAACACCTGCTTTGCTTGGTTGCAGGCTGAAGAGCCATGAAATATTGGAGCCACAATGAGTTTTTCCCCCTTTTCTCTTTCTCCTCACTTAAGTCATCTATATCTGTAGGCCTTGGCTACCTAGGAAAAAGGGGTCATAGAGGTCCAGTGAGATCCTGTGGTCTGAGTGTTGTACTATGATTCTGGAGACCAGAGTTGGGTTCCCAGCTTGGCCATAAGTCAGAAGTTACTTGAAGGCACACAACAACGCAACAAGTGTATAAAGAAATACAAAGATGAAAACGGCCACCTGATTTTGCCAAAATAATGACTCAGGTAGCCCATGTGAGATCTTTTGGGAAAGTTCAAGGGTTAGTCTACACACAATTATGGGAATTGCTATGGGTTTTTACACATTTGCATCCATATTTAATTGTCTTCACTTTCCTGTGCAAGTGTGCATCTATATGGAGAAGATGGACGGCCACACATTCCTCTAGCAAAATCTGCAAAGCCTTTTTCTGCAGAGTATGTGAAGTTCTCCCACTACAAAAATCTCAAAAACATGTGTGGCAGGATCATATTATATTTTAATAGAATTATATAGTATAACTTCCATATAAAATCATTACATGACTTATTAAAAAACAGTGCATTCCAGTTCACCATCCTGGGACATGAAGGTCCTGGGATGTGAAGAGCAGCTGATTCTGATCAAGAATCTCTCCTGGGGTCCATCTACATAGAAGAAATAATGCAGTTGGACACCACATGAACTGCTGTAGCTCCGTCTTATGGACTTTTAGGATTGGAAATGTTACAACGTCTTTTGCATTCTCTACCAAAGAGTGCCGGTGTCTCACAAAATGGCAACTCCTAGGGACTGTTGGATGGAGTCATTCCACTTAAAAGGTGCCAAAGTGCATCATTTCTACAGTGTAGTTCAGTGTTTCCCAAAATTTGGTCATCCAGGTATTTTGGACTTCAAGTCCCAGAAGTCCTGGCCAGTTTAGGCAATGATCAGGACTTCTGGGAGCTGAAGTCCAAAACGTTTGGTGGTCCAAACTTTGGGAAACGTTGGTGTAGATGTACACTTGGTCTTGCATTAGCAAGTAGCACAACCCCCAATTCTATGGGGAACAACACAATACATAAGAGTAGAGGTCAGATGCAAAAAAGCTCTCTTCTCTTCTTTTCCTGTCTTGGCTGCAGATATCCAGTACTGGAACGTTGCTTCCTTATACTTGTTCCTCTGTACCTTTAATCTGTTTCCATCTTTCTGTTGGCCATCCGCAGGAGCCAGGCTGGCATCGCCTGTCAAAGCATTTTTAGCATTTGTTTTGCATTTGTTGGCGGGGGAGGAAGAACCACCAAAAAAACCCTGCGGTATGAGGGTGCACTAATCTTTAAAAAGGTTAATTTATTCATAGAGATTTTGACAGAGATGTATGGGTAGGCTGCAGTCCTTGGCATCTCTTCCCGAGGGGAAGAGCTAACACCGACTGCATTCCTGAGATGCAAAAGAAGGAGACCATAGAAAGAGGCCAAAACTGAATTAACTTGAGGGAGTGGGTAGGGAATAATTGCTTGGCAAATGTTCAGCGTTGCTTTTCTTAGCTAAATTCGTCTTTACAATGGCATCAATGTCTTGCCATATGTTGGAGGAGGAAAGAGAAGATTGGTAGTTAAGTGTATGTACCCAATAGACTAGAATATATAGGGCCAGGAAAGTAAATGGTGGCAGTCCCAACTGTCTACTAGCTTGAAATTCTCCTGGCTGAAATTTAGTGGAAGATGCCTTATCTTGGCCTCATTCCCACTACCTTTTAAACCGGATCATGAATAGGTTTGAATAGGTTTAAATGAGCATGGTTTCCACTTAATCTGAATCACTGAAGTAATTCCGGAAGGGGGACCATGCTCTAGACCCATTTAACCCACTTCTTTTTGACACTGATTTTTTTCCCACTTCTTTTCAACCAAATAGAATCAGAACAAGTGGAAAATAACAACAACAACAACAACAACAACAATAATTTTATTTATAGCCCGCCTCTTTGACTAAGCAATCGAGTCAGGGTACAACAGAATTAAAAGACAGCACAGTAAAAAATTTCCATCCCAATCCCAACCTCCCACCCCTTAAAACAGAATTAAATTAGAGAAGATTAAAACAAGGCAAACAATATAGGCATGATAACATAACATAAAAAGCACTTTTTCTTTGGGCAACGTGGGATGTGACATCTAAATACATAAGCTGGAGGGATTCAGGTAAGGGCTTTTTGGAGAGGAAGAACTGGAACCGGATAAGATTCGATTTCACAATTTGGTCTTAAACGAATCGCTTCAGCGCAAATGTGAACCAGATGTGGTTCAGAATCATTTTGTTTTGACATAGAGTAAAGTGGAAATGGATGTCCTGTGCAGGAACTGATTCTATTTAAATCAATTCATTTTTCAATGTGAACCCCAAGTGGGTTATCTGCCCAGGAACCATTTTAAATAGAACCAATTCATTCATGAATGGAAACCGTAAGTGGGTTATTTTGATGCGATTCAATGACAGAAAATGCGATTGGGGCAAATGTGGTGGAAATTTTTGAATCAATCCATCGATTTAGATTGGAGACCGATTTATCTATAAGTGGGACTGAGGCCGTTGTGTGAAACCATTGCACATGGTGCTTAGTATGCTCTGTGCCAACCAGAAGCAACTCTCTATTGTTTTGGGGAGAAATCTATCTCGGCCGTATCAGGAGGTGCCAAAGCTTGGACATGTGAGACTTTGTCATGCAAACCATGCATTCTACCAATAAACTATGGATCTAATCATCAGGTAGGATCAGATGATCATAGAACCATAGAGTTGGAAGAAACTCCAAGGGCCATCCAGTTCAACACACTGCCAGGCAAGAAGACACAATCACAGCACTCCTTACATATGGCCATTCAGCCTCCGTTTAAAAACCTCCAAAGAAGACTCCACTACCCTCCTAGGAATCATATTCCATGTGCTATTCTCTGGAGCAGAAGAAAACAAGCTTGCTCCATACTCAATATGACACCCCTTCAAATATTTAAACAGGGCTATCATATCACCCATTAACCTTCTCTTTTCCAGGCTAAATATTCCCAGCTCCCTAAGTCACTCCTCATAAGGCATGGTTTCCAGACCCTTCACCATTTTGGTCCCTCTCCTCTGGACACTTTCCAACTTGTCCATATTCCTCTTGTATTGTGGTCCCCAGAAGTGGACCAAGTACTCCAGGTGAGGTCAGACCAGATAATTTAATTCCCTTTTAATGTCCATCCTTTGCATGAGTTAACTATATAGGATTTGTTTTAATCTGTAAACCACCTTGATTCCCTGTCTAGGGACAAGATAGAATATTGATGATGATGATGATGATGATGATGATGATGATGACGATGCAAGGTACATAAACTCATAAGTCATAAAATCATAGAATTGGATGACCCAAGGGCCAAGCAATCCAAACCCATTATACCATATAGGAAGACCAAATCAAAATACTCCTGACAAATAGTCACCCAGTCTTTGCTTAAAAACCTCCAAAGAAGGAGACTCCATCACAGCTATCATTTCAGGAGCAATGAGACTTCAGAGATCTGACTGTATCCTTTGCTTTCTGTTATCCTTTCTTCTACGGAGGTGACAGCGAGCTATGACAAGTATATTTTATTATTTTATTTATTGCAATCTCGCCTTTCCCCCTGATACAAGGACTCAAGGTGGCAAACCACATATTTAAAACAGGTTAAAAATGAAACAAAAGCTTTTAAAATATAGATTTATATTTTATTTATTTTTTAAAAGATTTAAACAATTTTTAAAAAGTTAAAAACACCCGAGGGGTTTGCATCTTTAACTTGCTGCACTGGGATGCACTGGATGTTGTATCATTTCAAAAATTTCAAAAACTTGGTAGAGTTTTACATATACATATATATAGTTTTATCATTTCATAATGTGTTTTATTCTTTTAATAACTATCTGTTTTAATACTGTAATAATTTCATTCCTCTTCAATGTACTTTTTTCTATGTTTTTAATTGTACTGGTTTTTTGTTTTTTTGGTTTTTTGGTTTTTAATGTTGTGAAGCTGCTCTGAGTCCCAGTTCTGGGAAAAGACTGGGATACAAATCAATAATAATAATAATAATAATAACAACAACAACAACAACCCTAGTGATGCTACTGCTTCCACAGCTTATGACAAGAAGGAAATCATACAATTAATACATCAAATATAATTGTACAGTTTTCTCAGATGTGGATTCTTCTCCACTTTTTTAGAGGACATCAAAATGACCGTCAATGGGAGTTTTCTTGTAATCCCACAACAGCTTTATGAGTTTGTGACTGTACCTGACTCACATTTTATGTAACCTCTCTGACACCTTCAGAACGATTTTTTTATTCTTATATCACAAATTCTTATCTAAAATTTATGATTATGTTGTGAACGTATATTTTTGATTATTATGTTTTATTTTTAATTAATAAATTTTTTAAAAAATATATAACTGCGTAACGTCTCAGCCAGCCTACAAAACCATAAAGCATTCGACGCTGGCTTCCGGGTTCAAACAACTTGTCCTTGGGCTTGACCTTCCTCTATGTGTGTGTTTGTGTATGTGTGTGTGTGCGTGCACTTAATCTTCGCAATGACCTGATCTTTCCAAAAACTTTTTATCACAGCCTTTAACCTAGCTTGGGGGAAAGATGAAAAACCCTTTTAAGTCAAAAAAAGACGTACCTCTGCGGAAAATGCAGGAAGCCTTCAAATCATTTCTTAATTGGCATTTCCATTGAATTACACCTCCCCAGTTTTGCTTCCTGTTCCCTTCATTTTCCGAGTTCCTGTTTCGCTCGAATAGATCAAGGAAAGGTCAGCTCTCCTTCAGCTTTCTTCGGCTTCTGCAAAAAGGTGCCGGGATGAAACTGATTTTTTTTTTCCCCAGGCAGTTGTAAGGAAGTGTTTTTTGTTTTGCTTTTCCTCATTCCTTTCTTGTAGGTGAGTTAGAGAAAGGAAGCGGACTGCTATTGGAGGAATTAATTGAATTCCTTGTCAGATGAGCAATCCCATTAAAAATGCATTATCTGTTTGCAAAGCTTAAAGGCTGGCCTCAACGGAGAGTTTTTCAAATATTATTGTAAACTTTCACAGAGGAAAAGTATCCCCCGTGTCTTTCATGGAGGTTAATCCAACTTCATCTACCTAAAGCGGTTTCACGTCTGGGGTGGCCTTTCCAAGAAATGTTGGGCAGAAGCCACAATCCAACTTGCTGCATGTAAGATTGCATATAAACTGTCTCTATATGTCACCCTGGATACTGGGCTATGCTTAACCATTGCTCTATTAAAAAAAATTCTGCCATTTTTTCAACCATTCTCATTAATTTTATGGAGGAGAAATTGCTTACAAAACATTAAAAGGAAGAAAATTGTTGGTAGACTTCTAAATTGTCTTTACTTATAAGGTTCATTGTACAATTGTTGACCGGTTTCATTGTACAATTATCCATTGTTTTCATTGTACAATTGTCCACCAGTTCCATTGTGAAATTGCCCACCAGTTTCACTGTATAATTTTGCACCTGTTTCATTTTGCAATTGCCCATGTGCAATTGTTAAGTGGTTTCATTGTACAGTTGCCCACTAGTTTCATTGTACATTTGTTCACAGGTTTCATTATATAATTGTCCACTGGTTTCGTTATACAATTGTCCACTGGTTTCATTGTGCAATTGTCCACCAGCGTCATTGTGGACAATTGTGTACAATTGCCCACCATTTTCATTGTACAATTGTCCACCGGTTTGAATTGTACAATTCTCCACTGGTTTCATTGTACAATTCTCCACTGGTTTCATTGTACAATTGTCCACTGGTTTCACTGTACAATTGTCCACCGGTTTCAATTGTACAATTGTCCACTTGTTTCACCGTACAATTCTCCACTGGTTTCATTGTACAATTGTCCACCGTTTTCATTGTGGAATTGTCCACCGGTTTTACTATACAATTGCCCACCGGTTTCATTGTACAATTGCCAATCATTTTCATTGTGCACATGTCCACCTGTTTCATTGTGAAATTGCCCACCAGTTTCATTGGCATGGGTGGTAAAGGTAGCATGGTACAAGCATATGACTGAAGATGGTTGTCTACCTGCCCTGAATACATACTGGCTGATGCTATCTGTTGTATGTGCATGTTCAGACCCATTATACATGTCCGAGAGAATAAAAAGAAGTAAAAGGGTAGTAATATTGGTCCAAATAGTGTTCTAAAGAATAAGGGTTTAACACCTCTAACACCATCAGCTTCTCCCATTATGTTTGGGGATAATGTTAAGTAAAGGAATTAGTGAGTGATTAATCACCTGCATTTAAGTCGCTAATTCATTACATTGAAACAGGCATATTGCCAAAATCTCATTATGAAACCCTTTTTGAGATGCTAAAGAAAGAGCAAGGAAACATCCAGCCTGCCTTACATCTTATAGTTAAAGAAAAACCACAGCCATGATACAGCTGAAGCTAAGGACGTCTTTTAAAAATGTTGATGTTGATGGGAGACTTAAGCCTATTGGTTCATCTTTAAAACTGCCTAATAGGTTATATTGGGCACAGTCTTTACCATCCACCATTTGGCTACTTGTCCTATTGCAGTAGCAGAATACAATCAAAATCCTTTCTCATGTAGGATAAGAGCAATGCTGTAGGATATTTATTCAGGTGATTGTTGTTGTTGCCGTATTGCACCTCTCTATTAAATAATGTGCCAAGTCAGCCAACAACAATGGCCTCATTTTCACTACCTTTTAAAATGGATCGTGAATCGGTTTGAACCGGCTCAAACGACCCTGGTTCCCACTTAATCCCAACTGGTGAAGCAATTCTGAGAGAGGGGCCATGCTCTAGACCCATTTAACCCGCATCTTGTTGATGCTGATTTTTTCCGCTTCTTTTTCGATAAATCGATTCCACGCAAGTGTGAACCACAAGCGGATTGGAATCGATTCACATTTCCCCTTTGGCCGGCTGGAACCTAATCATTTTGAATCAATTCATTCATGAACAGGAACCACAAGTGGGTTCTTTTGCAGGAAAAAAAATGCTGTTGGGGCAAATGTAGTGGAAATCATGCTCCGCTGTTAAACTGATCCATCAATTCGGATCACACACCGATTTAGCTGTAAAGTTGGAATAAGGGCCTTGTTGCTCATGTCATTTCCTAGTTAAGGCTAGGTTGCCAAAGTGGCAGAAGAGAGAGAGACATGGCAGAAAAAGAGAGAACTTAGTTGATAAGAGGACCATATACTATATGGATGCACTAACTCAACATAATGGCCCTGAGCCTGTAGGACTTGAACAGAACACTTGAGGACAACGGGTCTTGTAGACTTCTCATTCATGGGTTTGTCATGCATCAAAGTCAACTCAAAGGCAGCTACCAACAACAACAACAACAACAACAACAACAACAAAACAGAGGATGGTAGGGTGTGTGTTGTAGCTATGCCACTACCCAAACTGAATCTGCACTGCAGAAATAATCCAGGTTGACACCAGTTTAGCTGGTGGCATTTGCAGTTTTTTTTTTATTTTAATCAGAAAATTTTAACAATTGTTATTGTTAAAACATATAAAACATAAACCATAACAAATACATACAATTACAAACAAACCCATGCAGCCTAGTTCTCTATACCACCTACACATTACTACATAGTTGTGTACCAGTTATATGTTACATATGTTACATACACATTTTATATATCAGTTCTTACAACCTATATAGCGGTCTCTGTCACACCGATAAAAAAGTGTCATTTCATTATTCCCTTCCCTCCTCTGTCTGGTGCTGCAACAAACTAAAATTCCCAGAATTCCATAGCATGAAGCCATGGCCATTAAAGTGGTGTCAAATTAGATTTTTTCTGCAGTGCGGATGCGACCACAATTGTAGCTTTGACCCCTGACTGATTCCCCCTTCAACATAAACTGTACTGAATGTGTTTTTATTTGCGCAATTGCGTGTGATAATCATTTGCTGAATGTGTTTTGCTTTAATAAACCTATTAGTCTTCTAAGATACTAAAGGCCTCCCTTCTTACTGCAATGGACTAATACAATTATTCCTTATCCTCAGGGAAAATGATGTTTTGCAGCAAAAAGGTTCTTTATCCAAACATAGTACTTGGGACAACAAGTTGCAACTACACAGTTAAAAATGTGTATTTTAAGCTATTGATCCCAGGGGCGCAGATTGCTTCTGCCACCTTGAAACTGATCCGTACTGATGCATCAAACCAGTTCCAAACCTAAAGATGCCTATTCCTTGGTGTAAAACGGGTTCCTTTCTGTCAATTGGCAATGAAGTCAGCAAATGGAAAGTCAGGAATGCGGGGAGCAAAAGGCTTTGCGACTTTGACGGCCGGCTGGCTTTCTGAGCAAACTGGCAGCCAAACCAATAAGTTGCAAGAATTTGGCTCGCGATCCAGGCACCAGCCAATAACCGTATTTCCTAAGTGATTCTCTGGCAGCCTTGCTGGTTTCTATAACAACTCTGCATCACAGTAGGCAAATAAAACATAACACATGACTTTACACTATCTCTCGAAATTTCCATAAAGTTGCAGGTTCAGACCCCCAAAGGAAACTCTGAGCTATCCACCTGTTCAAAAATGATTTTTTTAAAAACAACAGAATATTAGCATTGCCTATTAAATGTCATAAATATTGAAGTAGGAGGTGCAATGTGTTCAGTTTCAAGCATACTTTAACACACTCCCGATTTCATATTTTAACTACAGCCTGCTTCCCGAGGGACCGCAATGCAGCTGAAAAGCTAACATTTAAAAATAAATTTTAATGAAAAAAAGAAAATAAACTCCAGCTTGGCTTTCTTCAGCTAAACAGTGTTTTCATCTGCCAGCAGTCAAGTATCTCCTCATAGCCTCGACATAAGTTGATGCTGGAGACCAGGGTTCGATTCCCATCTCAGCCATGAAACCCACTGGATCATCTTAGAATCATAGAGTCATAGAATCGCAGAGTTGGAAAAGACCCCAAGGGTCATCCAGTCCAACCCTCTGCCATGCAAGAACTCTCAAGTAAAGGATCCCTGACAGATGGCCATCCAGCCTCTGTTTAAAGACCTCCAAAGAAGGAGACTCCACAAAAAACTCCAAGGAAGGAGTGTGTTCCACTGTCAAACTCTTATTGCCAAGACGTTCTTCCTAATGTTGAGGTGGAATCTCTTTTCCTCTACTTTGCATCCATTACTTTGTGTCCTATTCCCTGGAACAGCTTGCGGAACAATGGATGCAAGCTGCAGGAAAAGAGATTCCACCTCAACATTAGGAGGAACTTCCTGACAGTAAGGGCTGTTCGGTGGTGGAACACACTCCCTCAGAGTGTAGTGGAGTCTCCTTCTTTAGAGGCCTTTAAGCAGAGGCTGGATGGCCATCTGTCGGGGATGCTTTGATTGAGAGTTCCTGCATGGCAGGGGGGTTGGACTGGATGGCCCTTGTGGTCTTTTCCAACTCTGTGATTCTATGATTCTCTGGAGCAGCAGAAAACAAGTTTTCTCCCTCCTCAATATGACATCCCTTCAAATATTTAAACAGGGCTATCATATCACCTCTTAACCTTCTCTTCTCCAGGCTAAACATCCCCAGCTCCCTTAGTCTTTCCTTATTAGGCACAGTTTCCAGACCCTTCACCATTTTAGTTGCCCTCCTTTGGACCCACTCCACCTTCTCCACATCCTTTTTGAATTGTGGTGCCCAGAACTGGACACAGTATTCCAGGTGGGCCCTGACCAAAGCAGAATAGAGTGGCACCATTACTTCTCTTGATCTAGACGTTGTACTTCTATTGATGCAGCCTAGAATCACATTGGCCTTTTTAGCTGCCGTATCGCACTGTTGACTCATGTTCAATTTGTGGTCTACTTGGATTCCTAGATCCCATTCCCATGTTTAGATTACCACATTGCAGGCCAGGAACATTCTGAGAACGTTCTCAGAATGGTACAAAATGGGAGAGGATGGGACCATATGTGGCCGCTCCCATTTTGTACCATTCTGAGAACGTTCTGAGAACATTCCTGGCCCACAATGCAGTAAACATGTAGGCTCATTCAGTCAGGTTCCCCCCATCCTATATCTGTGCATTTCATTTTACTTCCCTAATTGCAGTACCTTACATTTCTCCAAACTGAATTTCATTTTGTTCGCTTTGGCCCAGCTTTCTAGTCTATTCAGGTCATTTTGAATTTTGATCCTATTCTATCCTACTCCTCTTGGTGCCATCTGCAAATCTGATAAGTATGCCCCCCAATTCTGTCATCCAAGTCATTGATACAGATGTTGAATAGCACTGGGCCCAGGACAGAGCCCTGCCACTCTCTCATCTTTAGGGGAAGGCAATGGCAGACTTCCTCTGAATAATGGATGCAAGCTACAGGGAAAGCAATTCCACCTCAACATTAGGAAGATGATAAGAACCGTTCAACAGTGGAAGATACTCCCTTACCGGGTAGTGGAGTCTTTTTCTCTGGAGGTTTTTAGAGGCTGGATGGCCATGTTTCGGGGGTGCTTTGGTTGTGTCTTCCTGCATGGCAGAAATTGTTGGACTGGGGGCCCTTGAGGTCTCTTCCAACTCTATGATTCTATGGAGTTTATTACACTGGGGCTAATTTCAACATTGAAGAGAGATGAAAGCATCATCATCAACAACAGTTTATTCGGTCATTGGCCAGTATGGAATATAAATAAAATATAAATACTAAGATAATAGTATGATCAGTATAGTACAATTATTAGAACAATAGTCAGAAGGGCAAAATCAGATCAAACTTCACCAGAGATTAAAGCTCATTTAAAGCATCCTGTAAATAAAGTGAAAATGGCGAGTGCCGTGGGCCCTTGTCTGCTGGGGTTTGGTTCCAGGACCCTCCGTGGATAACAAAATCCGTGGATGCTCAAGTCCCATTAAATATAATGGCACAACAAAATGGTGTCCCATATGTAAAATGGAAAATCAAGATTTGCTATTTAGAATTTATACTTTCTTGAGAATATTTTCAAGCCGTGCATGCTCAAATCCGTGGATAAAAAAATCCATGGATAAGGAGGGCCAGCTGTAATTGCCAAACGATTATCACACGCAATTGCGCAAATAAAGCAATATTGGAAATGCATTGTTGCTGAAACCCTGAAAGTAAAAAGATGTGCTTTAACACTTCTTTGTGAACACTTTAATGATGGGCTTTGTGCGACATTGTGTGAAATCGTTGCACTTAATTATGCAATTTTTCCAGGATGTTCACGGGATAAACTCCAGATCTCCTTTGTGTGATAAACTCCTAGGGCTTGATTCTTTGAACTAGGAAGGCTTTTGGTCATTTCCCAGAAACATCTGATCATGCTTTGACTTTTTAACCATGGTTCCAACCCACCATTTGAAACCTGGATGATTGAGCTTCACTTTGTACGCTGATGACCCCATACAATTTACTACCGTTGGAGGGATGATGGTTCACATTTGAAACTGTTGTGGGGGAGCAGGGTGGGAATCCTGCGTATGATTTCAATCATAAGATGTTGAGTCAAGTAACAGGAGATTGTTAACCAGTTTCGACAACAAAGGGCACCTGGAAGTCATCAGCCTATTGTTTACAACTAATAGTCAATGAATGGCGGGATGGAAAGGGAGCTTTTGCATTTGGTCCCCAGTGAGGTGTTAATAGAGGGACAGGGAAATGATTCTCTGTGAACAACATGCATTTTTTCCTCCCCACTTTCCCCAATTTATTCACACGCAAGAGATATATAATGGTGCCTATCTGGTCTCGGAAGCTAAACAGGGTCAGCCTTGGGTTTCTACTCGGATGGGAGACCACCAATGTATCAGTCCTTGTTGTTGTAGGCTATAATTCAGAGGTGCTTCAACTTGAAGTCCTTTTGCAGGCAGCTACGTCATTTTTATTTTTATCTGTTTTGCAAATTTTAATGTTCTGATCAGATTTGAGATGACGATGATGATGATGATGATGATGACGACGACGACGACGACGATGATGGTGATTTTCTTATATCCCGCCTTTCTCCCAATATAGGGACTCAAGGCAGTGAACAAGTATAAAACAATACAATGAAAAAGAATGCAAAATATTAAAATACATAAATATAACATTTAAAGAACAATTAAACAATTTTAAGGATTAAAACAGTTATAAATTAAAATATAATATAATATAATATAATAATATTTATACCCCGCTCTTCAGCCCTAAAATACAAACCATTAAAATTTGCATAGCCCAGCATTAAAAGAAAGAAAAAAAGAAAGAAATACTCATTGCAGTGAGAACGTAGGAGCTGTTTCAGAGGAAGGACCCAGCAAAACCACCTCTGAGAACTCCTTGCCTAAGCAAACCCTAAGAAATTCTTAGGGTCACCATAAGTTGGCAAGCGACGCGAAGGCACATGCGGACACACATAAGCCAAAGCTATAGCAGGGAAGCATATGCTACACAGGCCCTCCTTCCTTCTATTATATACCATATATATATGACTATCCGAATAGTGGCATTCCAGATTCAAATCTATGTGTATGTGCATTTTTCTTCTTGCTGTTTAAATCTATGTGTCTGGTGTTTTTACAATTAATAAACATGATTTTTCAAAGAAAATGCATGCACATTTTAAGCAAGATCTCCCCCCCCCCCAAAAAAAATAAAAATAAAAAAGCAAATTAATGAAAGGGGGAAAAAAGCAAGGTTAAATTTGAACAGTTAGTTGTATACTGGGTAATCTAGAGCTTTATTTTAGTGTGAGATAATAATAATCATCATCATCATCAGCAGCAGCAGCAGCAGCAGCTAGTTCTGGAATAATAATAATAATAATAATAATAATAATAATAATAATATAGCAGCATCCAGTTGGCATGTTTTACCAAAACAGCACCTACATTTTTCCTTTTTAAATTTTTACAGAATGGCAAAAATACGAAGTCAGTAAATACATCGATTATAGACGTTAGCTTAGGAACTTGGAAGTTATGTTTTAGCAGTATATCTGTTGTGGATTTATCTTGATTATATTTTCTGTTACATATTTCTTTTTTTTCTTTTTTGTTTATGTGAATGCTGTGTTCCATCTTTTATACAAATAAAGTTTCTCTTAAAAAAATAAAAGGTATGGAGCAAACTAAAACATAGCAGAGAAAGCAAAACAGACCTATTTGCGTTTCCGCCACTCTTGCAAGATTTGGAGTGCAATGTCAGGGAAGCATATTGAACTGATGCATGACAATGCAGGGATTTTTGGTGCCCCGTTTAGTACCTATAAGGAAAAGGGACAATCTCTTACAGAAACCTGGCAACCCTATAGGAAAGAGAAGGGAGGTCGTGTCTTCTTATCTTGGTTTTCATTCCATAACAGTTTTGTCCAGTAGGTGGGGTTTGGAACCAACTTTACCGAAGCACCCGGGGAATCCTGTTTCTCCATTATATGTTGCTCACTCCTGATTTACCATCTCTCTCTAATATACCCAAGCTGGCCACATCTGGAAATGTTTGATTTGATATAGTGTCGTTTTACATTGCAGAAATGAGCGTAAGCGGTTTTTTAACCCACCAAGTGAGAAATGTGATCTGGGTTTTACTACCGACCCTTTAAATAAAAACCAGAGTGCTTTATTAAACCATTATCTATCGGGGATGTTTGGGGAGAGTTAAAGAGATCTCAGGACGACGATCGATATCAAAATTGACAGTTATCTGTCTATTGTCTAATAATGTGCTTTATTTGGGGACTGAGAAGCTAAGATGAATGAATAAATCTCACATACCTTTGACTCAACTTCTGACTTGTATATTTTTAGTGATCGACTTTCTGGAATCATTCTGAAGAGAAGCCGCCATGCTTTTGCATTAAAAAAAATGAAGGTGCTAGGCTAAATAATAAAGACTGGAATATTATTGAAAAAGAATAGAACCCCATTGTAGAATTTTGCAGAAAGAAATGGGAAATTTAATTAAATGAAGACATAAGAAAAGACTTATTATCGAGAGCTGTACTAAACACATTTAAAACTGCTGAGATGATAAAAAGTTAGAAGAATCAAGAGTCATGAATATAGAGCTAAACCAATGTCCTATGAAACCAGGTATAATAGAAACTTAGAAGCAGATTGAGTAGAAACGCAAGTGGAATCTTTTTTGCACTTTTGCACACACTGTTAATTTTCAGATGCATATATTGTGTTTTATATGTTGTGGAAAATGTAAACCTGTCAATCTGAATCTGAATCTGTCAATTTGAATCTATGTAGAATCTATGTAGAACCATTTTATTAATAATAAACAAAATTTAAAAAGGAAAAATGTAGGTGCTGTTTTGGTAAAACATGCCAAATAGATGCCATCATCATCATCATCATCATCATCATCATCATCATCATCAAATTTATTTCTAGCCCACCCAATCAAGAAGAATCCGGGTGGGTTGCAACAATAAAATACACCATCGGCGTCATCATCATCATCATCATCATCATCATTCCAGAACTAACATATTATTATTGTTGTTGTTGTTGTTGTTGCTGTTATTATTACAGAACTAGCATAGCTACACTCGCACAATGCATCAACAAGACTATGGTCATTATTGGATGCTAATAATAATAATAATAATAATAATAATGTCCTCCTTTTTTCCCAAATTAGCATAGCTACACTGGCATAATTCATCAACAAGACTGTGGTTATTATTTCCAAGTGACCTCTATTCTTCTTCTTCTTCTTCTTCTTCTTCTTCTTCTTCTTCTTCTTCTTCTTCTTCCTCCTCCTCCTCCTCCTCCTCCTCCTCCTCATTTTATAAAGAAAAGAAATCAATGCCATCAGCTACATAACCCAAGGCCTGGAAACATTTCCCTTTATAGCTGCCCCCTGGTTTGCAATGGCCAGTCTTGTCCTCGCACAAAAAGCATCCTGACCTTTCCCAATACTGATAAATGAAACAACATTTGGCCATCATGTAAAATTAGGGGCACTATAGAGGTCCTATGCCCAAAACCACCGTGAACTTCACTTTCACCAATTCAGATGGGGAATCACGGTTCTCGGTGGGATACAACCCTCGATTGGCTGTCAACTGTTCTTGACATGCCCTGTTGCCTGCAGTGGATTGGCCGGGGGGGAATTTTATCATCCTGTCAGAGCCAATAGAAACGCGGCGTTCCTTGAGTCGGGGTTTAGTTACAGTGACAGGATCCTGATAGGCTGAAGCGGCATGATTTATGGGACTCTGCTGGAGAGTAACTGAGTTTTATCAGAACATAATGATGTGGTACTAATGCTCATTGCCAGGCAACTTGGCTGACCAGTTTTCAAAAGGTTGGTATTTGACCTTGCTTGAATTTAAGATGGGCTCATTGCGAAGAGGGAGGCGGAGATCCAGAGCTTGTGTAGCCATCAAAAACAAAATCCCAATAATTCCAGCCTCGACAATAATCCCCTTTTACTTTTTATAAAAAGAGGGATGGATTCCTCTTGCCTAGAAATATAAATCTCTCAACCTGGGCAGAAGAATGTGGGAGAAAGGGTTGACTTTTCCATTTTTCCCAAAGCCTTTTGTTTGTTTGTTTATGAAAAATAGATCTGGCCTCATTCCTACTTACAAATAAATTGGTCTGCAATCCGAATCAATGGATCGATTTGACAGCAGAGCGTGGTTCACACTACATTTGCCCCAATCGTCTTTTTTCCCTGTAAAATAACCCACTTGTGGTTCATGAATGAATCAATTGAAAATGGACTTGCTCCAGCTGGCCGAAGGGCAAATTTAAACCAATTCTGATCCGCATCTGGTTAACACATGCAAAGAATCGATTTATCCAAAAAGATGCTGAAAACATCAGCATCAGAAAGACGGGGGTTAAATGGGTCTAGCTTGTGGCCCCTCTCTGTGAATCACTTCAGCGATTCGGTTCAAGTGTGAACCATGGTCATTTAAAAACTAATTCAAACCGATTTACGATCTGGTTTAAAAGGTAGTGGGAATGAGGCCATCATGTAATATTTTCTTTCTGCATTAAGAATAAAATGCATATTTTGGGTACCACTGTGTCAGGTTCTTCACCTTAAAGCTCCTTAGCTTGCCTTCAAGAATATGAAGACCTTGTCAAAAGCCTTATTGTGAAGTTGAAGGCTTTCATGGGGGGCATCCATAGTTATTTGTGGGTTTTTCGGGCTGTGTGGCATGTTCTAGAAGAGTTTATTCCTGATGTTTCACCAGCAACTGTGGCTGGCATCTTCAGAAAATGCTGGCATGGAAGAGAGTGGGGCATATGCATGTGTGTGTGTTTGTGTGTGTGTGTGTATTGTGTGACTCTAGGTTAGGAGGAGTGATTTACATGTTAATCTGTGTATAGTTCTGTTGTTAACATATAAATCACTCCTCCCAACCTAGAATCACACAATATTTATATTCCCCACTCACTTCCATGCCAGCATTCTCTGAAGATGCCAGCCACCAATGCTGGCGAAACCTCAGGAATAAACTCTTCTAGAACATGGTCATACAGCCCAAAAAACCCACAAAAAGCCTTATTGAAATCAAGATATACAATATCCCTGAGGCATAGACCACTACGTCCCCTCTGGCAATAGGTTTCTTATCCCTACCATTAAGAAATTTTCACTAGAAAACTAGACACCCCTGTTTTGAAGCCACTGGGTTCTCATACATCTGATCACCATTAGAAACAACAACATGAATGTTCAATAATAAATACTGAAGCTAAGTATAAATATTTGAGCCCAGCTTGCAGAAAAGTCCACAGCAACAGGAGAGAGGTCCTAAGCATCCATATGCCGCACAGATTGGTTGACAAGTGTGGTGTGGTTTAAATAAGCTGAACAGCCTCGGGGCTGTTAAATATTCTATCTTGATTCCATCCTTTCCTATTTTTGATGTCTCAACTTTTTCTGGTTAGCACAAATACAGGGAGGAGTAGCCAGCCAGCCTGGTGTGGATTACAAGCGAAAACGGCAGGATAAAGATTGTAAATGCAGCTCGTCCTTGTGATGCGATCGTATCAGGAGGCAAGTACATCTAAAAAGTTGTTTCCGACTTTCAGCCCCTTCATCTGGTTTTCATCCAGGCCCAGCTGCACAGAGGGAGCAGTCACAAAGGACTTTAATACATGCCAGTCCAACTCCAGAGAACCACTCTGTTACTATTATTGTTGAATTATTGTATTAAAGGAGTGGATAGAAGTTATTTGGACAAGGTGGCTATTTCGATGGGTGGAGTGGGGTGAAGGATCAGTTCCACCAATGAAATAACCATGCTGAGTAAAAACAGGATTGATCGTAAGAGAAGAGGGGTTGTTTGTTTCCACATGTGGTCCCAGATTCTGGTTACATTTGAATCCAATTCACCCCTGGTTTAACACCATCAAAGCTGAGGAAGTTATGCTACGGATAAAGACAACCTCCGATTAAAAGCTACTAATCTTTCTCTCTTTCTCCCTTCTCTTCCCATTCAAAGAAAAACACATATAGATCCAGTCCAGGCGTAATATCTCTTACTCGGCAAGCAATTGTTTCGGACCGGTGATGCTGTCAATTCTTTTTCTTTAAAAGAGTAATATTTGATATGAACATCCCCAGTTTTTAGAGTTTATTAAGCTTGTTTTGGGATTTGGATGCCACGGCTAATTCAACAACAACAACGACGACAACAAGCAAGCAAGATAGTTTATGAGCCTTTGTGCCTATTTTGCTCCTGCCTGGTCAGCATTCTTCCGACTAAGGTCTAATCTAAACTGTAGAAATAATGCAGCTTGACATCACTTTAACTGCCATGGCTTAGTGCTATGGAATCCCAGCAATTTGTAGTTTTATAAGGTGTTTTATATTTATATTTTATATTTATATTATATTTTATATTGTGTATATTTTATATGTGATTTTTATATGTGAATATGTGTGTGTGTGTGTGTGTGTGTGTGTGTGTGGATGTCTTAACTGTTTGAATTCTATTGCAATTCTAAAGGTTTTACCTGTGAGCCACCTTGGTTCCCTTTGGGGAGCAAGGCGGGATATAAATGAAATAAATAAAAAATAAATGAATTTAACCTTTTCTACGAAAGAGCACTGGTGCCTCACAAAACTACAAGTCCCAAGATTCTGTCGGATGGAGCAATGGCAGTTAAAGTAGAATCGTAGATTCATAGAATTGGAAGAGACCACAAGGGCCATCCAGACAGTCATGCCATGCAAGTAAGTGCCAAACCGCATTATTTCCATGGTGTGAATGCACCCTCTCTCTTCTCCCGGTTTATTATTAGAGGTTTTCTTAATTAAGAAATTCTAATTCTAATGTATTCTAATTTTTTCAGGTTAGTTCTAACTGTAAAGAAATGGTATGGAGGCTGAAACACGGGCTGCACCTGCGCTGCAGAAATAATGCAGCTTGGTACTGTAACAACCATCTCTCAATCTCGATATCTGAGGACTTTCTTCCATGACCAGCTCTCATAGGGATAGGGAATACAATGGCTTGGATGATTCTAAATTTAGTGCTCAGTTATATATTTTTACTCATTAGGATCTTTTCTAGTTCTTCCCTAGTAACTGGGAATGAGACCCATCTTTCATAGATGCCCTTCCCAGTCCTAGGCCTCATTCCTACTACCTTTTAAATCAGATCATGAATCCATTTGAACATGTCGGAATTGATTCAAATTTTCCCATTGGCTGGCTGGAACCAAATCATTTTGAATCGATTCATTGGTGAATGGGAAACACAAGTGGGTTATTTTGGAGGAAAAAAATACGATCGGGGCAAATGTAGTGGGAACCACGCTCTGGTGTCAAATCGATCCATTGATTTGTATTGCACACCAATTTATCAGTGAGTGGGAATGAGGTCCTAGTCTTCTTTTGATACAGAAACTCAGACCTTCCTTTGTGGCAGTGTTGTGCTGCAGCAGGGTTCAGTTTTCAAAACTTCCACTGTGATATTGACTTATGACAGGCTAACCTTTGAAATGGGGATCAGATTGCCAGGTGAAAGAAGTGCTAGGACTCCTGTACCTCTAAGAACTACGTGGAAGAGGGAATTTCAATACATGCTGCTTAATGGCACCTGCTGAAATTTCCATTAAAGATATAGGAGACCCTCCTTTTATCTTACCTGGCACTCCTGCTAGGGGAACATACATTGCACTGATGCACAGGCAGCAGATCCTAATTGAAAATAACATACATGTGAGTTTCCCAATCTCCTTAGAAGCACAGCCCAGGGAGTTGTAATAGCTGTCCCCGTGTTCTCTTTAAGCCCTTTCATTCCCTTTAAAAACCCTCAAGTCCCTTTTGAACTTCAACATGTATAAATCTTTTTCGGTGTGTGGTATCATAGGCTGCCATTGGGGCACCATCAATGTCCGGCTCTGTTCTGCAAAGAGCTCTGTGGGCATTGTGAAATTGGGTTGGCTGAAAGGCTTTGCCCAGTAATTGGGATCCCATATGTGGAAAAAGAAGTATGGCTTTGCTTAGCCTTTTTTTTAACATGAAAGAAAGTAAAAGAAAGTAAAAATGTTTTTACGAAGTGTCACAGTATTGCTGTGTTTGACTGTTTGGTAAGGATTGACGAGTAGCATCTTTCCCTTGTGTTGTTATAATGGTTTGAGTATTGGACTGTGACTCTGGACACCAATCATAGAATCATAGAAATTTAGAGTTGGAAGAGACCACAAGGGCCATCCAGTCCAACCCCCTGCCATGCAGGAACTCTCCATCAAAGCATCCCTGACAGATGATCATCCAGCCTCTGTTTAAAGACCTGCAAAGAGGGAAACTCCACCACTCTCCAAGGGAGTGTGTACCACTGTCAAACAGCCCTTCCTGTTAGGAAGTTTCTCCTAATGTTGAGGTGGAATCTCTTTTCCTGGAGCTTGCATCCATTGTTCTGGGTCCTGTTCTCTGGAGCAGCAGAAAACAAGCTTGCTCCAACTTCAACATGACACCCCTTCAAATACTTAAACAGGGCTCTTAACCTCTTAACCTTCTCTTCTCCAGGCTAAACATCCCCAGCTCCCTAAGGCACAATAAGGCACAATTTCCAGATCCTTCACCATCTTAGTTGCCCTCCTTTGGACACATGGCTCCAGTTTCTCCACATCCTTTTTGAATTGTGGTGCCCAGAACTGGACACAGTATTCCAGGTGGGGCCTGACCAAAGCAGAATAGAGTGGCACTATTACTTCCCTTGATCTAGACACTATACTTCTATTGATGCAGCCTAAAATTGCATTGGCCTTTTTAGCTGCCTCATCACACTGTTGACTCATGTTCAACTTGTGGTCTACTTGGACTCCTAGATCCCTTTCACACATAATTTCATTCAGCTAGGTGTCCCCCATCCTATATCTATGCATTTCATCTTTACTCTCTTGCTTCATCTTTTTTCTTAATCTCTTTCACCATTGTACATCATTTTCAAAAGTATGCTCATATTTCCCACAAAAACCCATACTTCCCTTGATCTAGACACTATACTTCTATTGACGCAACTTAAAATTGCATTGGCCTTTTTAGCTGCTGCATCACACTGTTGAGTCATGTTCAACTTGTGGTCTACTTGGACTCCTAGATCCCTTTCACATGTGGTCTCATTCAGCCAGGTGTCCCCCATCCTATATCTGTGAATTTCATTTTTCCGCCCTACGTGTAGGACCTTACATTTCTCTGTGTTAAATTTCATTTTGTTAGCTTTGGCCCAGCTTTCTAGTCTATTCAGGTCATTTTGAATTTTGATCCTCTACTTTGGGGTATTAGCTACTCCTCCTCATTTGGTGTCATCTGCAAATTTGATTACTAGGCTCTCAATACTGTCATCCAAGTCATTAATAAAGATGTTGAATAGGACTGGGCCCAGGACAGAATCCTGTGGGACCCCACTGGTTACTTCTCTCCAGGATGAAAAGGAACATACTTCAGTTCCCTACTTGCCCATGACACACACCAGATGACTTTGGGCAAGTCATGTGTTCTCAGGGGACTCAGGGGAAAGCAATGGTAAAAATGGCAACAACAACAACAACAACTTTCTCTTATGGTCATTACAGCTGAAATATTCATTTGATATATTGATATATGATGGTCTCATTCCCATTTACAGATGGATCGGTCTTTGATCCAAATTGATGGATCAACTCCCTTTTTAAGAGAAACAGGTCAAACAGGGAAAGAGGAGAAATAGCATTATATGTCAAGGATATTTGATATAAGTGACGAGATCCAGGACATCAATACTGGAAGCCAGGTGGAGAATGTCTGGATAAAAATTAAAGGAGAGGGAAGCAACAGGGATGTTACTGTGGGAGTCTACTACAGACCCCTGACTCAGGCAGAGGAATTGGATGATGCCTTTCTAGAACAGATGACCACACACTCAGAAAAGAGAGATGTAGTAGTGATGGGGGACTTCAACTATCCAGATATTTGCTGGAAGTCAAACTCAGCCAAATCCTCAAGGTCTAGCAAATTCTTCACTTGCCTGGAAGACAATTTCATTGTCCAAAAGGTGGAAGAGGCAACAAGGGAGTCAGCTATTTTAGATCTGATCCTAACCAACAGGGAAGACCTAGTTGATGGGGTGCAAGTGGTTGGATCCTTAGATGGGAGTGACCATGTTCTCCTGGAGTTTGTTATACAATGGAAAGGAGAAGCCAGGCATAGTCAGATACGCATTCTAGATTTTAGGAGAGCTGATTTCAATAAACTTAGAGACATACTGGGGGTGATCCCATGGTCAAGAATACTAAAAGAGAAGGGAGTTCAAGACAGATGGGAGTTTCTCAAAAAGGAGATATTGAAGGCACAATTTCAAACAGTTCCAATGAGGACGAAAAATGGAAGATGTCTCAAGAAGCCAGGATGGATGACTAAGGAACTTTCAACTGAGCTAAGTTTTGAATGGAACATGTATAAGAAATGGAAAAATGGGGGAATCACCAAAGAGAAATTCAAATGGATAGCAAGCACCTGTAGGGATAAAGTCAGAAAAGCTAAAGCACAGAATGAACTCAGGCTTCCTAGAGAGGTTAAGAACAATAAAAAGGGCTTTTTTGGATATGTCCGCAGCAAAAGGAAGAAGAAGGAAATGGTAGGACCACTGAGTGCAGAAGATGGCAAAATGCTAACAGGGAACAGAGAAAAGGCAGAATTACTGAACACCTTCTTTGTTTCAGTCTTCTCAGAAAAGGCAAAAGGTGCTCAACCTAAGGATAATGGAGTAGAATACAGAATAGGGGAATTTCAGCACAGAATAAGTAAAGAGATAGTACAGGAATACCTGGATAATCTAAACGAATATAAGTCTCCAGGACCAGATGAACTACATCCTAGGGTATTGAAAGAACTGGCAAATGTAATATCAGAACCAATGGCAATCATCTTTGAGAACTCCTGGAGAACAGGAGAAGTCCCAGCAGACTGGAGGAGGGCAAACGTTGTCCCAATCTTCAAAAAGGGGAAAAAAGAGGATCCCAACAATTATCGTCCAATTAGTCTGACATCAATTCCAGGAAAGATTCTGGAGCAGATCATTAAACAGAGAGTCTGTGAATATCTAGAAGATAATTCCATAATCACAAAAAGCCAACATGGGTTTCAGAGAAACAAGTGGAGTCTCCTTCTTTGGAGATCTTTAAACAGAGTCTGGGTGACCATCTGTCGGGGATGCTTTGATTGGGAGTTCCTGCATGGCAGAGGGTTGGACTGGATGGCCCTTGTGGTCTCTTCCAACTCTATAATTCTATTATTCAGATTTTGCTTCTGACTACATTTGCCCCGATCGCATTTTCTGTCATATAATCACATCAAAACAACCCACGTCTGGTTCCCATTCACCAATGAATCAATTCAAAATGATATGATTCCAGCCGGCTGAAGGGGAAATGTGAATCGATTCCAATCTGCTTGTGGTTCTCACTTGTGCTGATTCAATTTGGTTGAAAAAATGCAGAAAAAATCAGTGTCAAAAAGACACGGATTAAATGGGTCTAGAGCATGCCCCCCTCCTCTTTGGAATTGCTTCAGTGATTCAGATTAAGTGGGAACCATGGTTGTTTAAACTGGTTTGAACCAAATCATGATCCAGTTTGAAAGGTAGTGGGAATGAGCACGATATTCTGAAATATTCCCTTTTAGGGTAAAACCCTGGAACATGTTTTGACCTCCCAGCCACAGAGCTTCTTGGATGAAACAGATTATCTAGAACAATTTCAATCTGGATGCAAGTCTGGTTATGGAACAGAGGCAGCTGGGTTCAACTTGGTGGACAACCTACACAAGGAAGCAGATAGTAAGCTTTTGTCCCTGTTGGTTCTGCTAGACATCTCATAGAAACATAGAATCATAGCATTGGAAGAACCCTCAAGGGCCATCCAGCCCAAACCCATTCTGCCATGTCAAAGACACAATCCAAGCCCTCCTGGCAGAAGACCATCCAACCTCTGTTTAAAATCTCCAAAGAAGAAGACTCCACCACTCTCTGAGGGAGCATCTTCCACTGTCAAACAGCTCTTACCATCAAGATGTTCTTCCTAATGTTTAGGTGGAATCTCATGGACTTTTCAGTCCCATCAACCATGGTATCCTTCTGGGCCACCTTTCTAGGATGGAATCTGGAGACACTGTTTTATTGTATTTTCTGTCCATCTTGGAGGAGTGCATTTCAAAGGTGGTGCTGAAGCCCACATGGCACACATGAGGGGACAGTTATGCAACTGATTAGGATTCTTGGACTTACTTCCACCCTTTGGCATGCTTGCAATGTCCTTGCCTTCCTTTTGAACATCTGAAAGCTTGCACCATGCATTTGGTGCATTTCGGTTGGCCGACAAAGGTATTGCTGTTTTGTGGATTTTGGATGCAATTGAACTATGGATGTGTTTTATCCTTTTCCTTCTTCTCATGGACTAGCACGTTTGATTTCGCATTCACTTGTTATTATTTAGTGCTTTTATTGTTGAAATGTAGGAGGAGGCAAAATACATTGCTATATTTTACAGATCTGGGGAAGAAACATTGTCTTCCAATTCAATCATGCTTCCCATAGGCGTAATAACTATCTGGGGTATGAAAGGGAGGCAAGAGGCTATATCCCATTTAAAAAGCAATAGGTCACTTCTCCCAAAAAGATGCTCCCCAAACACCAATGACTTCCCACTGACTTCATGCTATCGTTTCCCATTTTTTAAATGCGCTCTGGTCAGTCGGAAAGTTGTGCTTTACCTCCATCTTCAGTGCCACTGGCTTACGGCTCTATTGCTGGGAGATTTTTATGCCTTCTGCATTACGGGAATCATGGCTGCGGCTTTCCGTCCCCACAACCCCTATGGAGCATGGTGATTTAATGTTACTGTTCCTTTAACAGCTGCATCACCGGAGTGGTTACGCTGTAGTTGTCTCCTGTGTGACTGTGCTTGGGAAAATCCATTACAGGACTGTCATTAATCTGAGGCCGCTGCCTCTGGCAGTTTCTGACTCTTCTATTTAATGGGCCTCTGCTTCCTGAGCTCTGGAGACACGCTGTTTCCCCCTCTTGATCAGCTTTGTTTAATTATCAAAATATTTGATGCAGAAAATTGACATTATTTGTGAAGAGTCAGACCCTCCTTGCTCATTCGCCCCCTTCCTTGGCTCTCTTTCTCTCCTCACCTTCTTCCTCACAACTTGCCGTGACATTGAGATCTTCCGCATGAACCCACCTTCTTTAAACAGCAAAATCGTGAAGACTGCCAAATGCACAAAGCTGTATTAGTGAGCCACAGGTAGGAAGCTCAATACTTTGAGTTCCATGTGAGAAACTAGATGGCAATGGAGATATGTATATTGTGGTGCACTCTCCTGGCCTGTAGACTTAGGCTGCTTCCACACTGCAAAAATAATTCACTCCGACACCACTTTAACTGCCATAGCTCGATGCTATGGAATCCTGTGATTTATAGCTTGCTATGACACCAGATTTAGGCTGTTGTTATTGCAGTATGAATGTAGTTTGATACCGCTTTAACGGCCATGGCTCAATGCTATGGAACCCTTGGATTTGAAGTTTGTTATGCCACCAGCCCCCTCTGACAGAGACAGATAAACATCACACAAAATTACAATTCCCAGAATATCCATGCCATTGAACCATGGCAGTTAAAGTAGTGTCAAACTGGATGGTTTCTGCAATGCAGATCCAGCCACAGCCAGGGACCTGGACATCTCTTTTCTAGCAGCCCTTCAAGTCTGATTTTAATGAGACACTGGTTCAGGATTCTTAGTTTTCTTCACTTTTTAGGATTGCTCCTCCCTGGGGAGATGATTATCATTCATATCTCACCATAGTTGTGTAGGCTTCCTTTCTGTTACACTGTAGGGAATTGTTGATGCATCATTTTGCAAACAAAGAGTTATGGCACTATATATATAATGCAAAATGTAGGGAGCATCCCAGGATTTAAGGGAGGGAAGCTGCAAGCTGATGAAATATTGCTGAAAGCAATCCACCAGGTGTTAATTCAGGAAAGCAAGCAAGCAAATATTTTGTTTGGCTCAACAAGCGCGAGGCGAAATGCACCCCTATGAGCATTCGGCTTTGCAAGCATAATCCTCCACCAGGAGTGTTTTATTTTATTTTATTTTTTATTTTACTTTTTTAAAAAAAAATCCTTCTTTGGATTCTCCGACTAGGGCCTGGGGCCATAGTTTTCATATATATTTCTCGGTGGTCAGAAGTCAGGTCAGCTCAGTGTTATCAAAAGACCTTGACTTTTTTCCTCTGACAGTTACAATTATTACAGCCCCGGGGACTCATTTTCCTCAGCCTGGCCACCCGCTGACCTGAGCCAGCAGCCAGAGTGTGCTTTCCAAACCACAAACATCAGCAAAGACTTCTCCCGACAGCTATGGCATATTTGCACACACACACTTACACACACATACCCTGCAAAAAAATAGGGGGAGAAAAAGAATGTTAGATATTATTGCAAGAAGGCAGACCTGCATTATCCGTGATCTTTTCCCCCAACTCTCCCCCTCCCCCTTCTCCATCGCCCCCCCCCTTCCATCTCGAGATAAATTTTTTATGTTGCTATTTTCTCGCCTCTTCTCTTCGGCGTGCCGTATTTGGGTGATAAACTGCAGAGTGACTCTTAAATGGAACCCTGGACAAACTTCATAAATATCTAACAGCATCCCTGCCTTACAACACTGTGTTTCCTCTGCATCCCAAAGTAATGGGCGCAGGCTTATTCTCGGTACATATTGCTCACGAAAATGAATCTCCTGACTGGAGCTGCTGCTTACGTTTTTTGCCTAAAATGACCCTCGGTGGAATATATATATATGTGTGTGTGCGTGTGTGTGTATTGCTACTCCATATTCGCTAGGGTTAGGGGCACAAGACCCCTGTGAATATGGAAAGACCACAAATAACAAAAACACCATGTTTTTATCTCTCTAGGAATCTCCAGGTCCTCCAGAGCAACTCTCTGGTCAATGTCCAACAGACACTGAACATAGAACTGTGCTGGAGGAGTTACAAATGCCTAGAAGAGTATTCTCTCTAGGACTCTCTAAGTCTTTCAGTCCAACTTTTATTTAAAGTTGGCTATAGAGTTGCACTGGAGGAACTAGATATTCCTAGAGAGAACATATTAATCAAATCTGTGAATAATCAAATCCGCAAATATCAAAGTTGCAAATATGGAGGGATGAGTGTGTGTGTGTGTGTGTGTGTGTGTGTGTATTACACACATAGTCAGCCCTCCTTATTCAAGGATTTTTTTATACATGGTTCAAGCATCCATGGCTTGAAAGTACTCCCAAAAAAGTATAAATTCCAAATAGCAAACCTTGATTTTGCCATTTTATATAAGAGACACTATTTTGCTATGCCATTGTATTTAATGGGACTTGAGCATCCATGAATTTTGTTATCTATGAAAGGTCCTGGAACCAAACCCCAGCAGATACCAAGGGCCAACTGTATGTATGTGTGTGTGCGTGTGTGTGTGTACACACAAACAAACACACACATGTATATCTGAGAATCTTTGTAAGTGGCTCAAGAATTATTGAGCAAGAGAGGGGGCTTGCCTTATCCCAGATGCTACTCCAGCACCTTCGCAAAAAGGATGATGATGATAATGACACTTGTATAGTCTGGAGAAGAGAAGATTCAGGAGAGACAAAACAGCCATCACATATTTAAAGGTCAGAAGGTAGCCACCTTTTTTTCCCCTGACAGGAGAAGAAATGGTGGGCCAAGGTCATATGATAAACTGCATGAGCAAGTAGAGATTTTCATTTGGGTTTCCCTATTGAAAGACTAGCACATTAAGAGAACTATAGAACCATAGAATCATAGAGATGGAAGAGACCCCAAGGGCCATCCAGTCCAACCCCATTCTACTATGCAGGAAATATTAATCAAAGCATCCCTAACAGATGGACATCCAGCTTCTGCTTAAAGACCTCCAAGGAAGGAAACTCCACCAAAATCTCTGAAAGTGTGTTCCACTGTTGAACAGTTTGACTGGATGGCCTTTGGTGTCTCTTCCAACTCTATGATTCTATCATTCTACCTGCACGGCTAACTCTCTCATTGTCCCAGCATTCTCCTTCTCCTCTCCTTGCCTCCTTGCAATGTATACAGATAAAACCCAGTCAAACCCGGGGTATGGCAACCCTAGTGGCCATATTGGAGAGCCATGCCAACCGCAAAAACCGCCAGCTCTGAGAGGACCCTCATTGTGGAGAGATGCAGCTATGGAGGCCATCTGTACTCCAAAGCCTTCCCAGCTTTTTCTACCTTGTTCCTCCCGCTGCTGCTCATGCTCCTCCTTCTCCTGTTACTGGTGCTCCAAATGTCCACATTTCCCAGCTGTGACTGGAGTTTGTCATCTGGAGCTTTAGCTGCGCCATCCGGCCCTGCAGACAGCTGCTGCCTCCTATTTCTCAAAGATGTGTGCCGTAATTCTGTTACGGTACAGTTTGACATACGACTCCGTGCTCCGTCTGAAAGGGGCACATTATCTCAATTAATGTTTCACAGCAAACGCAGCACTGATCGTATTCATGGGACTCTGGCCTATTACCATTTGCATGGCGACTAGCATAAGAATTATGACTATCTGGGCCCACTGCAGCAAAATTTGCCCTCTGGCACTCTTTTTACTTGTGACAACATTCCTTTCTCTCCCTCTTTCTCCCCCCTTCTCCTATTCCCTCGTTTTGATTTCTACTTAAAGTTTTATGGCTGTGTCCCCTCCAGGGGGCTATTATCTTGTATGCTAATCGAGCTATGCATATTCTATTAGCATTGTCAGTGAGAGATAAGAGGCACATTCTCCACAAAGCACTCCAGAGGTAATGACTGCAATGAGAGAGTGCCAGCACTCTGGCATTATCAGTCATCTCTGGATTTGAACAGCGGCCCTTTATAGACTCCTTCAGCCCATGCAGTTCTCCAAATGCTCCAGGTTGCAGAACGTTTCCAGCAAGGGCCACAACAGTGACCTAATGGCTTCATGACTGATTTAATAAAGGAAATGTCTCAATTCCTTGACATACAAGGGCTTTATGAGTCCATGTGTGCATGCGTGCGTGCACCCATGCATGTTTGCCATAGGGCAGGGGGACTTAAAACACGGCCATGAGGTTGGAAAGCAGCTAGCAGTGAAAGCCTGCTACATGAATAAGACATAAATCCAACTCAGACATGATTTAGGAGGAAACTGCAACTTGGACATTTCCTCTGAGTGTTCTCTTTCTCTCCTGCTATTCATGACACCCATGAAATAACTCACTCATTGAGTATTGTAGCTTGCCAGTTTTTGGTCTCAAATTTACAATCTCTTGCATGGATTCATAGGGAAGACCTGAAGCAAGACAAACCTAGCCAGAAGCTCAAAGGTTAAAGGTGAAGGCAGGATGAAATCTAGAGGCTTTGGAGAGCTTCCAGGGCTTGAATATCAGAACCTGGCTCCAACCTTGGTAAGGAAACAGGTACACACCAGATGTTTTGGATTGCAATGTATACCAAGCACCATGGTCAATAATAAAAGGTGGTCATCCAAAACAATTGTATGGCACCTGGTTATATAGGTACTGTGGTGAGTTGTGAGTTCAGTCCTGCAGGGCTCCAGGTTGACTCAGCCTTCCAACCTTTCGTAAATTGGTGAAATGAGTTCCTAGCTTGTGGGGGCATTTGACTTACAGATAGTAAATCACTTAGTGTCTTCCGCTGTTGAACAGCTCTTCCTGTCAGGAAGTTTTTCCTAATGTTGAAGTGGAATCTCTTTTCCTGTAGTTTGCATCCATTGCTCTGGGTCCTTTTCTGTGGAGCAGCAGAAAACAGAATCCCGTGTGGCTGGATCAGTTTATTCAACTGGAACAAGGAATGTTTTTATTGTGTAGACAAGATTTATATTCTTTTGTCCTTGTTTATTTATTTTTATCGACTTGTATCCCACCTTTCTCCTAAAATGGGATTCAGGGTTGTAAGAGAGTACATGAGAAAAGGAGTCTATTAATCCCTTTCCACAAGGGCATGCACAATCCTTATACTTAATTCTTTCGAAATGTCTTTCCCGAGAAACATCCATCTAATACAGCAGATGGACCTATGCTAAATCTAGCTTTTTTGAAAGCCACCTGATAGTTAGAAACTGTTACATTTTCTATATAATTTGTGCCCTCATTTGAGTTGAAGCACAAGATCAAACTAATGGGGGAGCAAGTGGTGCATACAGCAGAAACAGTGTTGGATGTATGGACTGCAGTAACCAGGGCCCCATTCACACTTACAGATAAATCAGTGTGTGATCTGAATCAATGGATGGATTCAACAGTGGAGTGTGGTTCCGACTACATTTGCCCTGATCACATTTTTTCCTGTTACATTTTCTCTGATATCATTTTTCCCTCCAAAATAATCCACTTCTGGTTTACATTCAGGCATGAATCGATTCAAAATGGACCCGCTCCAGCTGGGCAAATTTAAATTGATTCCAATCTGCTTGTGGTTTACACTTGCGAGGAAGCGATTTATCGAAAAAGAATCTGAAAAAAATTAGCGTCAAAAAGAGGCAGGTTAAATGAGTCTGGTGCATGACCCCCTTCTCCGAATCACTGAAGCGATTCAGATTAAGTTGGAACCAGGGTCATCTGAACCGGTTCAAACCAATTCACAATCTGGTTTAAAAGCTAGTGAGAATGAGACCCAATATATGTGCTGCTCATGCAGGTGCTGCAAGATTATTAGTGGGGTTTTTTTCCCTGCAATAGCAACTTCTCCAAAAGCAGTTAAAGATGCCGCAACCACAACACTGGCCTGGAGGAACTGTGCTTTCTCTGAGTTTTGAGGAGTCCTTCCTCTTTTTCAAAAATTTGTTTGGCATTGCTGAGATTTTTCTTTTCTTTTTTCACTCTGACATTTTCTAGCCTATCAAACCCCTGTCAAACCCCTTCCCCTCCATCTCCTGAGGGTCCTGAGATTAAAAGTTTCAAGCCCAGGCTTCCTCACCTAGTGATCTGGCATTAAAAGCTGATGGGGTTGGGAAGGAAGGAGAATTGTTGCTATGACTGACATCTTCCTAGGCGTATGAGATGGCAGAGTTAATGAAGGGCAAGGCTAGCATGCAAAGGGTCAGTTTGGAAACAGGATTTTCTTCTGTTCAGGGAGAAGACAGTTTTGAATCTGGAGGGTTAATTCCCCTACTTCTCACTGCATTCAGCTTGTAGGACAGGAATGGATTTCGAGGAATCAAGGCACTGAGAAATACTGCGCCACCATTAGGAAAACAGGTGGAGAATGAGAATCAATTTCAAGTTTCTAAAGGTGCTTTTTAAGATCAGTCCATCCCAGATCCATGTAATCCTCCGTATAAATAAATCATAAAGAATTATGTGCGGATATGTCTGAATTCCACAGATATTTTGCCAGACTTGCAAAAAAGCAGTATCTGAATGCAATTTGGTCTTGGCTCACTTAAAAGCTTGGGAGGTGCAAATTAAGTAAATCCATTTTTGAAAAGAAAAAAAAAAACCCTCAGCAGAATGAATTTTGTTACCAATGGAACCAACAGAAATTGGAACCAATGGAAACCAATAGATAATGGTTCCATTGCTGAATGGTTCTCACTGTCAAGAAGTTCCCTCTGTGGTCCAATTGAAATCTACTCTCCTGTAACTTAAAGAATCATAGAATCATAGAATCATAGAGTTGGAAGAGACCACAAGGGCCATCCAGTCCAACCCCCTGCCATGCAGGAACTCCAAGTCAAAGCATCCCTGACAGATGGCCATCCAGCCTCTGCTTAAAGACCTCCAAGGAAGGAAAGCTAGGATACCTATTAGTTCTACTATCTGGGGCAACAGAGGCCTCATTCTGACTTATTAATAAATCAGATTATGATCCAAAACAATGGATCGATTCAACAGCGGAGAGTGGTTCCCACTACATTTGCCCTGGTCACATTTTTTCCCTGTAAAATAACCCACTTGTGGTTCACATTCATGAAGGAATCGATTCAAAATGGACCCGCTCCAGCCAGCCGAAGGGCAAATTTAAGTAGATTCCAATCAGCATCTGGATCACACTTGTGCGGAATCGATTTATCCATAAAGATGAGGAAAAAAATCAGTGTCAAAAAGATGTGGGTTAAATGGGTCTAGCGCATGGTCTCCCTCACCGAATTGCTTCAGTGGCTAGGTTCAAGTGCAAACCATGGTCATTTAAACCGATTCAAACCAATTTGCAATCTGGTTTAAAAGGTAGCGGGAATGAGACCAAAGAACATGCTTGCCCTCTGCTCTCTCTGACAACCCTTGAAATATTTATACAATAATATACACAATATATTCTATATGTAATATTGTAAATGTATTTTTTTTCTATTTTGCTCGTATATTAAAAATAAAAATTAAAAAAGAAAAAGAAAAAAAGAAATATTTAAAGAGGGCAACACTGTCCTCCCTTGGTCTTCTCTTCGCCAAGCTGAATATGGCCAGCTCCTTCAACCTTTCCTCCTGTGTATTTTAATCCAGACCTTCGTATCTCTGAACAAGTGAATTTGTCTTTGACATATAATGTGCTTCCACGTACACCCCACAGACATTTTTCTGCCACATCTATTCTTTTTTAATAGTTTATATCCTCCAGGCATGGGCATCATCCTACCAGGTCTCTGTTATACCTATAAAGCCATATTTGCCTTTCTGCACTAGGACTTCAAGAGCCAATGTAGTGTAGAGGTTTAAGTTTTGGGCTACACTCTGGAGATCAAGGTTGGATTCCCATCCAACAAGGATCAAGATAAGATAAGATGGGGAAAATGTATAAACCTAGAAAGTGACTATATAGAGATAAGTTAACAACTACAAATCAAAACAAACTTTCTGTCAATTTTTTAAAAAGGTGATGATTAAAACTACCCCCATGTAATATATAAACATGCATATGTTTGGGGTTTGAAAAAAATATCCAAAATGATTGAAGATACC
This sequence comes from Urosaurus nigricauda, assembly GCA_034509955.1. Taxonomy (NCBI): domain Eukaryota; kingdom Metazoa; phylum Chordata; class Lepidosauria; order Squamata; family Phrynosomatidae; genus Urosaurus; species Urosaurus nigricauda. Next base: position 1,679,535 of record JAOEGL010000008.1, on the reverse strand, counting down.
CTGATACGGTGGGCTGGCGGTGTCTGTTTTAACTCTGGAGGGATGCTGCACCAGCCAAACCATGCAAAAAGCAGGTTCTTTTTCCGGCGCCCAGGTTATGGCATGAGTACACCATTGGCGCGATGTGCGGATGCTACACATCCGTCACATCAAGATGGCGGTGCCCGTGTAGACAGGACGCCACCAGAGATATTACGTATCGCTGCCTCCACGCCGCATTTGGGCCGTCTGTCTTGGACCGTTATTTCCCCATACTTACTGTATCCTGGATGCTCAAACAGATTGCAATGTCATTGTGGATGTTTCAAACAGAGGGCTTTATCTTTTACACATCTAGTTTTATACATCTAATTTTAATCTGCTAAGTGATTGGAGTTACAGAAATTAAACCTACTTCTTCTGTCATGAATATATACTAAATTGTAGCTGTAAAGAACTCTACTCAAGTTTGTGATCAGGAAATTCTTGCGTTCCTCGAGTCCCGTTGATGCAAGCCACCCTTCCTTCAGTGTCTTTGCAGGCTTTCTTCCCAATCCGCACTAGAAGTCTCCATAATTATCGGTAACCTTCTCTTCGAAGACGGTTGTCCCAGTCTGATAAAATCCAGTAACTTTGAAAGTCAAGTGGGTCTTAATTTTCCTTGACAGCTGTTCTGAAAACATGTGGGCCAAAGCCCGGCCTTAATGAAATGCACATTCGTATTCCAAACAAATTAAGTACAATTAAGGACGCTGAGTTATGGGTATCTATCACTCGGTGATGTTTTTGTAAAAATTACCACATTCAGATCAAAGGCAGAGGACCTTTGCTTAATTGTTTCATTAGGGCCCAATGCAATCGGTTTCGTAAATACGTGGCCGGCTGTCTCTATGGGAATTGCCCCAAAGACGGCTCTTAAAGTAATTGCTACCATATTTCTCTCCATGTCAGCTTCACAGGCTAAACCATCAAAATGAGTTTGCTTTCCCGGAAATACTGGCCCCTCTCGCACTTCCAAAACTATTGATTGTGGCATAACCTTCAAAGATGGGCCAAAACAGAATCAGTGATCCAGACTAGAAGTTCGGTTTTCTGTATCTCTACTCAGAGTTTGCAAGTAATTCAGTTAGATTTACTCCTAGTGCATGTAAGATGGCTGCCTAAATTTGTTGAATGTAGGCAACACAGGCCTAAAAGGCCTTTTGGAAAGAAAGCATACAGTTGCTGAAATAATTAAATACAATATAGTCCATATTAAATACTACCAGTTACAGATTCAGAGCTTATCTTAGTACATAGCCAAGAGTTTAATATGTATTATGTATGTATGTGTGTATATATATATATATATATATCAATAGCTATACTCATAGATATACTATTTAAATTGAAAATGAAATGGAAACATAAAAGTTCTTATATAAACAACATTTATTAATATAGATATATAGAGTATGGATATCTAGAACCTAGATAGTACATTATATATTAGAAATATATACGTAGAATAGATTGAGCATTATTGCAGATAGTTTTTACTGTTTGGGAAACCTATTTATTTAAAACATTAGTCTGGAAATATAATAATTGACAGTCTTGGTATAGTTGTGTTTATTAAAAAAAGCTTCAAAAGATAATAGCTTAAATGTAAAGAGATTAAGAGTGTGTGGAAAAAAATTAGTATAGTTAAGGAAAATTATTTGTACAGCTTAGGAAGTTAAGATGTTTTATGTTTAGATATGAAGATATTGTTTGGTCATTTTGTCTAATGTTTTTCATACATTAATATAGGTTTGTTTTATATTATGTTAATAAAATTATTTTTAAAAAGAATGTAGGCAACACAGAAATAACTTTACTTAAGGTATATATATATATATATATATATATAATCATTTAATAATTAATAAATTGGATAACAAAAATGCAGCTAATGCTTCTTGTAGATTAGAAATTATAATTTCATTTTAATGGAAGAATCTGGGTGTAATATGGCATGGAAGAGAGTGGGGTGTATATATATATATATATATATATATATATATATAAACTGTTGGTTGAGAAGAAGTGATTTCCATGTTAATCTGTGTATTGTTCTGTTGTTGAATGGCAATAGACACCCTGTAGACCTTGCTATTCAACAACAGAACAATCCACAGATTAACATGTAAATTGCTTCTTCTCAACCAACATTATATATATACCCCACTGTCTTCCATGCCAGCATTCTCTGAAGATGCCAGCCACAGATGCTGGCGAAATGTCAGGAATAAAACTCTTCCAGAATAGCCTGAAAAACCCACAAAAAACGATGGATGCCAGCCACAAAAGCCTTCAACTCCACATTGTCATGAGATTTTTCACATTTTGAGACTGAATAATAATAATAATAATAATAATAATAATCATCACAAAAAGCAATGCCTGTCCTCTAGTTAGTTATGAGTCTGTAAGCCAGAGTTAGGATCTTGTTATTTTTGAGATTCACGTTTACAGTCATGCTATATGCTAGAAAATGTTAAGAGTATGTCTTGTCTGCAAAACTCCAGAACAATTTCCATTTAATTATTGATGGCTAACTCACAGATAATCAGATCAGCAAAAGTTGAATCTGTGAACGTCAAGGTTTGGCTGTACTGCTCCTGCCCTGGAAAACAATCTTCACTACATACCCTGATGTCTAGGTCAAGGTCTTCTCATTCAACACAAGGATGAGATGGTGGTTTAAAAGCATGAAACAATTGATGTGTTCATATATCCGTAGTTCCTAAAAGTCCCCATTTTGTGCCAGGTTGTTTGCCTTTTTCTCCCTTCTTGTTTACTTGTCTTGTCTTAGGAACATTATCTTACGAACGTGTCCATTTTGTACTGATAAGCCATAGCATGAGATTATTTTGATATATAGAGAGAGTAAGTAAGGACATCAGTGATATCATGCTTTTTTAACCACCATCTCATTTTTATTTTTATTTTTTTGTCCTTAATAAAAGAGAGAAAGAAAGAAAGAAAGGGAGCGTGGGAGAGAGATGGTAACAAAAATTCCTGTGGACAATGAAAGTGGATTTATAGCTCCCTTGGGAAATCAACTGCTTCCTCTATTCCTACACCTTTTCCATCAAACCTTGCTCTTTTTTTCACAGTTGCAAAGCAATGTTCTATTAATCTTGCTAGACTGTAATGGCAATTTAGCGCACAACTGAGCTGAACCTCTGAGCACCAAGTAACCTCCTTGTCTCTTCAGTCACCATAAAGTCAAATGTAAATGCTGTCGTGTGAAGAAGACTCTTGGAGAACATACGAATGTAAAGGATTTGTTATTATCTGCCTTGGTCCCCTATATCAGGAAAAATAAATATGATGATGATCATGATGACGATGATGGTGATGATGGTGGTGATGATGATGAAGCTGAATCAGACCCAAAGCCTCTACTAGTCTCTTCATCAACCTAAAATAACCAACCAGCTAACTTTAAAAACCCCAACTAAGACATGAATGGAAGACCATCTTCTTGCTCACATTCCGCAGAAGCTGCCACACACCTCTGCAATTGGAGGAGACACATTGTGACTCACTGCCATTTATTCCCAATAAATCTGTCTGATTTCCTTTCATTGCTGCCTGAGTGATCTGCTCTGAAATTCACTTAGCTATGAAGACAGCTGTGAAGGAACTAGACAAGAGTGAAGACATACATCTGAGCACTAAAATCATAGAATCAGAGAATCATAGAGTTGGAAGAGACCACAAGGGCCATCCAGTCAAACCCCATTCTTCCATGCAGGAACTCACAGTCAAAGCATCCCAACAGATGGCCATCCAGCCTCTGTTTAAAGACCTCCAAGGAATGAGACTCCACCATAAGCTCTAGCTTCTCGCCCAGTTCCGCATCAATAGCCTAGTCTGGACTATTCTTCTATTGATGCAGAACTGTCCAAGCCATAATGGACAGCCAGCTCCCTCTCACCAAGCTCATAAAACCAGACGCCTTTGACCTATAAAGCCCTATACAATTTGAGTCCAGATTCTAACTATAACTCTAGATTCTATATTAACCTCAATGTTAGGTAGAACTTCCAGGTGGTAAAAGTTGGTGGGGTCTGGAGGTTTTCAAACAGAGACTGGATGGTCATGCTTTGATGGTGTCTTCCTGCATGGCCGAAAGGAGCTGGATTGGTTGACCCTTGGGGTTTCTTCCAACTCCATAATTCTATGAAGTTGGTTGCTAGCCACCTTGAGTCCCTATATCAAGAGAAATATGGGAGGAGGAGGAGGAGGAGGAGGAGGGGCTATTGGTTCCTGGGCAAGAAGCTAGAATAATGTCCCTGAGCATCTGTAGTAATGATACTTCATTATAGAATGGGAGGAGGCTCACTATTTTCCTGCTAATAAAATATTACATTAGCACAGGTGGTATTCACTTTGGCACTATTGCCAGAGCCCACCAGTACTTCCATCAGCTCATATTTCAGGCAATGGAGGAATCTGAAAGAGAGCTTTAGTGCTTCATCTCAGTTAACAGGCAAGTACCCTGGGAGCCCAGCAAGTTAAGACACAGGGATCAATCTTTCATTCCAGGCCACCGCTCAGTGATTGAGCAGTCCGGGTTTGAAATGGATGCTTGAAATATGCAACAAGAGTCCACAGAAAGATGCTCCATGAGTCCATCAGAGAGATGCGCCTACCCCGTGGGATCGCAGTGACCGATGCACTGTCTATTGCATGTGTCATCTTTAATGGACTGAAAACTCAAGAAGCCACAACAAGGAGACAGCTGTGAGCATCTGCATGTCTTCAAGAGCCATCGCTCTCACACTCAGATTGAAAGGGAAACCACCAGACCTGACAAATTCCATTTAGGGATGCATTTGCACAAGCTGTTGACCCTCCAAGAAGGAAAAAGTAGTTACAACCAAGTTAAAAAAAAAACTGCTTTAGATTATCAGCTGTTTTCAGAACTGGACATACTTTCAGGGGTAGCATAAAGGGCCCAAAATGTTCGACATCTGCTAAGGTAACCTTAGGATAGGAGGAAGGAATATCAACAACGTAAAATAAATGGGAAGCACCATACTATTAGCAGAAAACATCTTGGACTTGGAACAATTATTAAGGGAGGTCAAAGAAGAAAGTACAAAGGCAGGCTTACTGCTGAATATAAACTAAAAATAATGATCATGGAGGATCTATATAAATCCATCCTAGACAATGAGGAAATCAAAACACTAAAAGTGTTCCTATATCTTGGATTGAATATTGATCAGAATGGCAACTGCAGCCAAGAAATTAGAAGAATGGGGAAGACAGTGATGAAAGAACTAGACATGATCCTAAAATGCAAAAATATACAACTGGGCATTAAAGTTAGTCCAGGCCATTGCATTCCCCATCAACCATGTATGGATGCAAGAGTTGGGCACTGAAGAAAGCAGATAAGAAGGAAATCAATTCAAGACGTGGCATTAGAGAAGAGTGCTGAGGATCCCATGGGGAGCCAAAAAGATAAATAAATGAGTCCTTGAACAGATCCGGCCTGAGCTCTCCCTGGAAGTCAAAATGATCAAACTGAGTCTGTCGTACTTTGGACACATCATGAGAAGGCACAACTTATTAGAAAGAAAGAATAATGCTAGAAAAGGTAGAAAGCAGAAGAAAGGTAGAGGGAAGAAGAAAGAGAGGAACACTGTACACAATATGAATAGACTCAATTAGGTGGTTCTCAATATGGGTCCCATTCAAATCATTTTACGTCATAACTTAATCCTATTTATTTCTGTGTTTAATTCAGACTTGATTATCTGGAGAAAATCACTGAAATCTTGAGATTGACAGTAGGCATGATTAATGTACATCCTACATTAATCAGTTTTAAATATAGCTAGATTGTTACCTGCCTTGATCCAATATAGGGAGAGATGGGATACAAATTATTATTATTATTATTATTATTATTATTATTATTTCTCTGTTAACTGCATTATGGCACTGCTATGATGAGCTTTAGGCCTCATTCCCATTACCTTTTAAATCGGATCGTGAATCGATTTTAACCAGTTCAAATGACCCTGGTTTCCACTTAATCCGAATTGCTGAAGTGATGGCAAGATGGAGGCCATGCTCCAGACCCATTTTTGACACTGATTTTTCCCACTTCTTTTTCGATAAATCGATTCCGCGCAAGTGTGAACCACAAGCGGATCGAAATAAATTCAAATTTCCCCTTCGGTCAGCTGGAACCAAATAATTTTGAATTGATTCATTGGCGAATGGGAACCAGAAGTGGGTTATTTTGGAGGGAAAATGTGATGGGGGGAAATGTAGTGGGAACCACACTCCACTATCAAATTGATCCATCCATTCGGATCGCACAACGATTTATCTGTAAGTGGGAATGAGGCCTTAGTTCACTCTGTGTTGGATTTTGATCTCATAAACACAAATTAAGATTTGACATTCACCTTACTTCATTCCTAATGCTTGGAGGACCCTACTGAGAATCCAACAATCACATTCATTGATATAGTCTTTTTAACTGAATTGCAATCCATCCTTCCTAGCTTGGATTATATGCATTCCCTATTGTAATGTGTGATGCATCTTCACATATGAGTTCGAAGACAGTTGGGATCTCCAAGGAACTACAAAACAGTGCTGGAGAAAATGTGCCCTGGATGTAATCACGTCAATGATGCCTCTCAATACATTTTTGTTTTCGGAAGAGAAACTTTCTGTTGAGCTACTTGTAACACAATATTTATATATAACAGTTTATTAAAAGGCAAGCATTCTCCTGCGGTAATATCATATCAGGACCAGGCCTCCTAGTTTTCTTACTCCACAGCTCCCTCTGGTTCCTTCTATTATGCCAATTTTAATACAACTTGTTACAATTTAGCATCCAATATTCTGATAATTATCTTCCCAAGGCTAATCCTTCTGCAATGCGGGAACACTACATGGGAGTCTTCAAATAGTCATTATTTATAGCAGGTTCCTTCTTTCAACCCTAAGCAATTGTTATTTATAATTCATGGAGGGAAGAAGCCGGATCAGTGATTTCTCAAGTATAATCCATTAGACTCCTCTACGTTTCCATCTGATAGGATCCTGCTAATTATACTCTGTGGTTTTGATAGACATCTAAGAAGGGGCCTTTATACATTCGCACAGAAACAGTAGAGTTCCCACAAAGTGTCACCCACCGCAAAATCTTGAAGCTACTTTGGGATCTCCTAGGGTAGGATTTTTATGCAGTTACTGCCTTTTGATAAGGACTTACATTTTTTTAAAAAAGTGAATTTCCTCATAAAGGTGACAGACAGAATGATCCCCCCTCCCCCCAAAAGGGGGAAAATAGAATTGACAATATTATCCAACTCTACTGGTGAGAAGAATTTGAGGAATAGTAAGTAAAGCAAATAAGTCTGTGAGTCACATCTGTGACTATATAGCTCTATATAACTCCTCCCAGAGGCTTTCCTGGCCAGTCCCTGCTTGGAGAAGAAGGAAAGCAGTTTCTGGACAGCCATTTTGAGTGGGTGAGTGTTTGATTTTTTTAAAAAAAAGTTTTGGTGCCATTTGGTGGATAGTAGGAGTTCTGCTGAGAGCAAATGTCTTCTTGAAATTCTATTCCCTATTTCTTGGTTGAGAAAGTGGAAGCATAATTCTACCTGATTGGTCAAGGAGAAGAGTAATTTCGCAATAGTTTTTTTAAGGTAGTGTGGCCTACAATAATCTGTGGTTACAACACACCTGTCCTTCTTCATCCCCTTCTTCCATTCCCACTAAAACAAATAATAGTGTCTGTATGTAGAGAGATCTTTTAGCACCTTTCAGGTTAATTGAAAGAAGCTGGAACCATGAACTTTCGTAGACTTGGTATGTAGAGAGAGCTTGTAACACCTTTGAGACTCAGTGAAAGAAAGAAGTTGTCTGCCAATTTCTTTCCTTCAGTTAGTCTCAAAGGTGCTACAAGATCTCTCTACATACTGATTCTACAGACTAACACAGCTATATCTTTGAATGCTACCACTTTAGTAGACTTAAGTATACTTCCTCAGATGCACCTGAGGAAATAGACTTCAATCTACAAAAGCTCATGCTGCCAACTTCTTCCTTTCACTGATTCTCAAAGGTGCTATACGGTCTCTCTACGTATTTATTCTACAGACTAACACAGCTATTTCTTTGAATTCTACAACAGTGACTGTATTACCCATTGGCCCACCATTTTGTGTCCTACACACTACCCCAAACCCACTGTCATTCTAGGACAGGATGGAAAATGGTGCCCATCACCAGAAAGCGAAGGGAGAAATTCAGTGAAAATTCTGCAAAGAGGAATTGCTACTCAGAATTTTGGTGGCTCATGTTGTAACATTTGCATTTAGTCTTAGTGGTTGTTTTTCTAGAATTTCAGTGCAAATGTACTTATAATGCAACACCTGTGAAAAACAAAATAGATACCTGTCTTCAATAACAGAGTTATCTTCCAAGACAAGGTTACAGTATAGATAGATGAAGGCTATGGTTGCATCCAAACTGTGGAAATAATAAAGTTTGACACCACTTTAAGTGCTGTAGCCCCATTCTATGGAATCCTGGAATCGGCAGTTTTACAAGGTGTTTGACTTTCACCGCCAAAGAGTGCTGGGGTCTCACAAAACTACAAATTCCAAGATTCTGCAGGATAGAGCCATTGCAGTTAGTGTCAATTTATAATATTTCTACAATGCAGATGCACTTGACGTCTATGTTTATTGATTTAAAAGTTCTCTAAGGTAGCCTTACAAAGTCATTGAGTCCCACTCATTGGTTTTGTGTTCACAAAAAGATATTGCTGTATCAGCAGGTGACTCTCCCTTGGTCTCCTTCATTGCATCTTGCCAGTCACATACAATAATCACTCACAGTATATAAAAACCTTCCAAAGTTTCTCCAGAATGCGCAAATGCAAAAAATGCTAGCAAGGCAGTTTTGTAGAGGTTTGCGGGGTTGAGCGAGGCTGCACTGAGCAAAACCTAATCCGGGAAGGGATGCAAACATACGGAGCCACGGTCTTCCCTCTATGCAGTGGGCATGAATTTATTGAACCGTGCGCCTTGAATAATTGCCCTTCCTTCGCCACATAGAGGTGAAAAGTGTACATTAGACATTTGCACCTGACATCTCTTATAAGTGAAAGGCTGTTTGGAGTAGTTCTCTTATGGCTGAGCATAAATCTTTTAAATTATAAATCAATAAATAGTTAATTCCACAATAGAAATCTTCTAAATATTTTATGAGTCATATGCAGAGTGGCTATCGGGAGGCTGATGGCACTGTGTCAAAAGTACTGGGCACCAACTTTCACCCAAACTCCCAAATAATAATTTTTTTGTGGGGTTTTCGGGCTATGGGACCATGTTCTAGAATAGTTTATTCCTGACTTTTCACCAGCGACTGTGGCTGGCATCTTCAGAGTTATTTCGAAAACCCAAATAATTATTGTTTTGAACCCTGAACCCTAAGTGAGGGAGAGTGTAAAGGTAGCAGAGGATGGCATAATACGTCTTCGATTGGTAGTGCTGGGTTACTTCGGATCAAAGCCCATTTCTAGCCATTGGCTGTCCATAGGGCAGAGCCTACCTATATCCATACTCTATGGGCAACCTATTTTGTGATATGTGAAGTTGAAGGCTTTCACGGCCAGCATCCATAGATTTTTGTGGGGTTTTTGGGCAATGAGGCAGTGTCCTAGAAGAGTGTATTCCTGATGTTTCACCAGCAGCTGTGGTTTGAGCATTGGACTATGACTCTGGAGAGCAGGGTTCAAATCCTTACTTGTCCATGGAACTCCATCTTTTAGCAAGTCACACACTCTCAGCTGCAGAGGAAGGCCATGGCAAATCTTCTCTGAACAAATCCCCCTTAGGGTCGCCATAAGTCGGATAATGACTTGAAGGTGCACAACAGCCAACAACAACATATCCCATGTGTCCCATGGTGCCCAGGTGCATGTCCTGCTTGCAGCAAAAGCCCGTCTTGCTATCTCTAGCAGAGAACCGTTGCATTGATATGCAATGCTTGCCTCCTCCTTCACACTGTCTGTGTGCTTCTAGAGGAGGTCTCTCTCTGTATCCCCAGCTCAGCTCCAACCGATGACAGATACTGTAACAGTGACAGTAGATTAATATCTCTTTAATCAGCTCAAATGAACATGACACACGCGGGTGACAGTTCAATTTCCCGATAACAGATTGTGACTATCAAAACCCAGCCATTTCAGCCGTCCCTTTTTTTATTATTATTATTCTTGGCAGAGATAATAGGGCTCTGGGAGGACCCAGGGTCCCATCAGATACCCATTAAATAAATCTTGTAACACATAGGCGTTACTCACCCACCTGTCGAGGGGCTCACACTGCCTGGCAAATTAAATGAGGGCTGACATGCCGAATGTGGAGGCATTGTCACTTGGCTGGCGGCCTCCGCAAGAATGTATTCCAGGCTGCAGAAAATGCCTCTGGGCATTTTTTTTTCCTTGTTGATGTTTTGCTCAGTGGCAACTTGCTGAAATTAAGCCTGGGCATCGCATGTCTCTTTTCAGCAATTCTCAGGAGGGCAAATGTTTAAAGGACAGAATAGCTTAGCTCTTTCTTTGGAACCAGCAATATATATATATATATATATATATATATATATAGAGTCTCTGTGTGTGTTTGAGTGTGTGTATTAGGGGATACAAAAGGCCAAAAAGAAATCCCTAAACATATTTGGCTAATGCTGCATCCTAACGTAGATGGTAGATTTAGATAGCGATGCCATACTCCCTTGGAGAAATTCTGCTAGTCTTAGCCAAACTCCCCGGCCCACTAGACATCCTCCCTTATTGCAGGATGGCTGGAAGGATGATAATAAAAAGTGGAGTAAACACAACAAAATGTTGCAGCACGTCCACAGCAAGGGTTCCAACCTGTGAGCAAGTCAGCTATGTCCTACTTTAGAATCTCTGCATATTTGCCACTTTGATGATTTGATTATTCACGGATTTGATTAGTATGTTCTCTCTAGAAATATCTATGTCCTCCAGTGCAACTCTATGGTCAACTTTAACTAAAAGTTGCAATGAAAGACCTAGAGATTCCTAGAGAAGTATCATCTCAGGTAAAAACATGGTGTTTTTGTTATTTGTGTTTTTCCATATTCACAAGGGTCTCGTGTCCCTAGCCTAGCGAATATGGAGGGACAAGGGTACTTTGTTTCATCCTTCTTTTTATTTTCCTGATTCTATTTATTTTTGATTTATTTTTCTGATTTTATACTGCTGATTCTGTGATATCTGAGGATCTTTGGACCTCACTGGACTGGGTTGTTCATATGTTTGTTTGCTTCGGGAGGATAGGCTTATTTGTCTCTCAGGATAACTTATTTCTCTCCTGTGATCTTATGTAACAGATATGCATGCTGGGAAGCATGGCGAAGTAGTGTTAGTGGGAAAAGAGATACTTTCCACCTACTTTGTTTGGACTCTTATTATTGTTAACTGCCTTTGAATCAACCCCAACTCATGACATTCCTGTGGATGAGACAGCTCCAAGACTCCCTTTCCTCCACTGCTCTGCTCAGGTCCTGCAAATTCATACCCATGACATCCTTATTTAAGTGGATTAAGTGGGAACCATGGTTGCTTAAAGTGGTTTGAACCAAATCACAATGCAGTTTAAAAGGTAGTGGGAATGAGCCCCTTAAGGAATCAGAAGAAGACTAAGCTATGAAAGAACTAGAAAAGGTTCTGAAGAGTAAAGATATACAACTCAGCACTCAAGTTTGAATGGCCCAAGCCATTGTATTCCCCATCGCCATGTATGGATGTGAGAGTTGGACAGTGAAGAAAGCAGATAAGAAGAAAATCAATGCATTTGTGATGTGGTGCTGGAGAAGAGTGCAGAAAATACCATGGATGGTCGCATAGAAAAGAAATGGGTCCTTGAACAGATCTAGTCTGAAATCTCCTTGGAAGTGATGATGATCAAATTGCGGCTGTTGTACTTTGGCCACATCATGACAAAGCACAACTCGTTAGAAAAGACAATATTGCTAGGAAAGGTGGTGGATGAGTTGTATATCTTTACTATTCAGGACCTTTTCTAGTTCTTTCATAGCTGCCCTTCCCATTCGTAGTCTTCTTCTGATTCCTTAAGGGGCTCATTCCCACTACTTTTTAAACTGCATTGTGATTTGGTTTGAACCGGTTTAAGTAACCATGGTTCCCACTTAATCCAAATCACTGAAGCGATTCCGAAAGGGGGGCCATGCTCTAGACCCATTTAATCCACATCTTTTTGATGCTGAATTTTTCCGCTTTTTTCAACCAAATTAAATCAGCACAAGTGGGAACCACAAGCGGATCAGAATTGATACAAATTTCCCCTTTGGCCAGCTGGAACTGAATCATTTTGAATCGATTCATTGGTGAATGGGAACAAGAAGTGGGTTATTTTGATGTGATTACATGACAGAAAATGTGATCAGGGCAAATGTAGTGGAAACCACGATCCAATGTCAAATCAATCCATTGGATCGGAGACCAATTTATCTATAAGTGGGAATGAGGCCCTTTACTGCAGTCCCCGATCAGATCAGTGTTTGATCCAAGGTATTTTACTATTTTGATTACCTTCTTATCTAGGCTGAATTTGTGCAGATCCTCCATGGTCATTATTTTTGTTTTCTTCATGTTCGGCACTTTGCACTTTCTTCTTTGATCTTCTTTAGTAGCTCCTCCAGATTACATAATCTCATGCAGGAAGACTATGTTCTCCCTCCAGTTACATCCAATCCATAACTACTGTGCACTGATGTTTCTGGAACAGATGATGGCAAGAATTAGTGTCTAAATGATGTGGAAAGACTTTTAGAAGTGGTCCTAGCAGGTGGCAGGGACATTATTCGGGCATCAAAATGTCTTGGGCTGGCACAGTCCGACTGCTAAAACATTCAACAAAACCACTAAGAAGCTGATGCAATAGATGTTGGCAATCTGGCCAAGAGACGAGTGCATTTTTAAAAAGTTGGACGTTAGTATTAAAAATCACATTACGTTCTCCGGATCCCGGTTTTCTTTCCAGAGACTTTGCTCTGTTTTGGGCTCTTCCTTCAGCAGAAAGCATGTTTATTTTTAAAAGCCTTGCTGCAGGTCTTTTTTTCTTCATTTTTTAATGGAAAGGTTCCCAAGAGAAAATGAGCAATAAATGACCCCGATGAAGACATTAAAAGTTGTCCATATGATTGTAATTATGAAGTCAAATTTGTTCAGCGGAGCATTCTGTCATACCTGATTCTCGTTACAACTCCTGCCATATGAGCAGCCTCATTTTCCATTTTTCACTTCTTATTACAGCCTTTGTCATAAAAAATAAGTCATCACCAGTTTCGAGCGAGTAATAAATTCTCCAAATTGCAGCCTAAGAAATGTGTGGTGTTAATTGTGTATTTGTGTGTGCATATATCCCACTCTCTCTTAATGAGCTGGTTAATTTTTATTTTCTCCCCACATTTAAAAGTATCTGTTGCATTAAAGAAGGGCAAGGGATGCCAAATTTACTAGCTGTAAGTGAGCCGACTGAGAATTCATTTATCTGTAGGTTAATATTATCACACCTGTTTCTGAATGCTTCAGAAAGTATAAAAGGGGAAAGTACAGAAGAGCAACAGATCTCTGCTGTATCCTTGCCTAAAGACTATGAAGGGATGGAAGAGAATTTTGTTCAGTTTAATTTGATCAAGGATGTACTACGCTGCCCTTTTCCAAATCAATATTGGGATGTGATGTTCAATTTTTTCAGAACTTTATGATGCAGTTCCCCAAACAAAACAGTTTAGACAAGTAAAACTGTGGCCTCATTCCGACTTACAGATAAATCGGTGGGCGACACGAATTGATGGATCAATTCGACATCGGACCATGGTTTACACTACACTACACTACGGTTTAAATGGTAGTGGGAATAAGGCCTGTCATCCCAGTTTTCAACCACTTTCAAAATGTCCCAGTTTTCTTTCTCCTGCTCCCACTTTCTTCCTTGTTCCCCAGCTTAGGTCAGTTACTGCAAACTGAGTTTATTTAGGGATTTGTTTCATTTATATGCCACCATTTTCCTGGAGAGGAACCTAAGAAAAATCACAGGGGAAAATAGTCCCTTAAAACCTAACAATTCAATTTTTAAGAAGATTTAAATCATCACATTTAAAACAATATAAATTACTTTGCCATATTTTGCAATGTTGGTATATACTTCCAGCTAGACCTGAAAACAAGAAAGAAAAGGGATATGGGCAAGTATAAGGTCCCATTTCCACTTATATATGAATCAGTGTGAGATCCGAATCGATAGATTGATTCAACAGTGGAGCGTAGTTCCCACTACATTTTCTCCAATCATATTTTTCCCATTACATTTGCCCCGATCGCAATTTTCTCCTCCAAAATAATCCACTTGTGCTTCCCATTCACAAATGATTTGCTTCAAAATGATTCAGTTCCAGCCGGCCAAAGGGGAAATTTGTATCGATTCCAGTCTGCATGTGGTTCACACTTGCTCAGGTTTGATTTATAGAAAAAGAAGTGGAAAAAATCAGCACCAAAAAGAACCAGGTTAAATGGGTCTAGTGCATGGTCTTGGAATTGCTTCAGCGATTTGGATTAAATGGGAACCAGGGTCATTTGAACTGGTTCAAATTGGTTCACAATCCGGTTTAAAAGGTAGTGGGAATGAGGCCTAAAACTTTGCAATATGGAGGTTTTTTTATCAGTGGCTTTATTATTGTGGATATGCCTGTATTAAATCCTTTATTCTTATTGAAACCCGTTTTGATGGTTGCTCAGTGATAGAGCATGCACTATGCGCTGGTACCTCCAGGCACAATTCAGGAGGTCCTTGCCCAGAAATGTGAAAATCCCTTAGATCTAATTTTCGCTACATTTCTTTAACTCTGATCTATCTTTTTTCTTTCCAGCTGTGTGTTTGTCTCATGTTCAGAGATGTTATTATTATTATTATTTTACTTCTGCATTGAAATTTGTACTTTAAGATATGTCCTCTAATGTGTGCATTGATTTGTGTAGTTTACTTAA
This sequence comes from Urosaurus nigricauda, assembly GCA_034509955.1. Lineage (NCBI taxonomy): Eukaryota > Metazoa > Chordata > Lepidosauria > Squamata > Phrynosomatidae > Urosaurus > Urosaurus nigricauda. The sequence continues at coordinate 1,664,441 of JAOEGL010000008.1, read as the reverse complement.
TGTATGCATTTCCCATCACTGACTTAAGCAATGTGTGAGTTGTTTTTTTACTCCCCCAAAGGCCACTTGCATTTTTAAATGTATACATTTGTCTGAAATACCCTTGCATACGTGAGTCATGGAGCATTTCATAGGAGATGTAAAAGGGATATTTTCATTAAAACAGTCAAACCCAACAAAATTAGAAGTTGAAGGCTTTCATGGCCGGCATCCATGATCTGGTGAAAAGGAAGGCCATATAAACCCATCAGGTGACTATGGGCTCTCAGCCTCAGACGATGGCTATGGCCAACCCCCTCTTGTCAAGAAAACCCCATGATAGGTTCACTGTAGGGTGGCCATAAGTCAGAAACAACTTGAAGGCACACAACAACAAAACAGATGTAAATAGAAGGAGATGAAGAAAGAGCAAGAGGAGAAGGAGAAATCCCTGGTAGCTTTCTTCATTGTCCAGCTTTCACATCCATCCTGCAAAGACTGCAGACCCATCCAGGTCTAAACTCCAGCCTCATTTCCAGGTGAAACAGTTATAAAGAAGGCTGGTTCATCTTCACTGTGCCTTGTGATAGAAATTGCAATTTCCAGAGGACAACCTGATCATGTGCATGTGATAATAATATCAGCACACATGCATGCATTCATCAAAAGTCCAAGCTGAAAAACAAATGCTCACGGAAGAGGTTATTTCCACTGCTATTCCAAACATTACAGGTAAAAGCTTTGGAATTATCGAGCCATTTCCAGACTGAGCTGAGCTGAAATTGCCCATCACTGAATGCAATGTGTGAACAGGTTCCACGATATATTTTTTTAATCCAAAAAGAGGTGTCTGTAGGGGTCAGCGAGTCCCATATGGCTCGATGTGTGGGACTTGAGTATTATCAGTTGTTGCTGCTTGTTCCAACAGCTCCTGCATCTTTCCCAGTGGCCTTTTGAACTCCAATGGAAGCTCAAGGGGGTGTGAATATCATGAAAGATCCCATTCAATATATTTCCTAACCTGTCTGTGCCAAATCAAGTGGTACAGGAAAGTTCTGGGATGAATTAAGCAGCCAGATGTCAGATGTCTCAGCCAGTGAGCATTTTCATGCCAGCGGATTTCAGAGGCAGCCAAGGAGCTGGGATGACTAGTAGACCTCGAGAGGGAGCCAGAGAGCTTTCCTTTTGCCCATATGATGCCCATGTGAAACCAGTATTGCAGATTATTGGAAGGTGGAAATAAAATCTTAACAGACAGAGGTGGTCTGAAAAGTGTTGTGCTAGGGGCAGGTATGAAGCTGAGGCACGAGTTTCTAAAAAAAAATCTGAGTCAGAAAGGATCTTTGGAATGGAAAAATATGCCAGGGACAGTCAAAGTCAACACAAAGTAATAAACAGCAAAGAAATGTAAGGTATTGCACTTAGCTAGGAAAAAAATGAAATGCATAGCTATAAGACGGGGGACACTTGGCTTAACAAAACTATATATGGAAGGGATCTAGGAGTCCTAGTAGACCACAAGTTGAACATGAATCAACAGTGCAATGCAGCAGCTAAAAAAAGCCAATGTGATTCTAAACTGCATCAATGGAAACATAGTGGCTGATCAAGGGAAGTAATAGTGCCACTCTAATTTGCTTTGGTCAGGCCCCACCTGGAATAATCCTGTGTCAAGTTCTGGGCACCACAATTCAAAAAGGATGTGGAGAATCTGGAGCATATCCAGAGGAATGCAACCAAAATGGTGAAGGGTCTGGAAACCATGCCCTATGACGAATGACTGAGGAGGCTGGGGATGTTTAGCCTGGAGAAGATAAAGTTAAAGAGGTTATGTGATAACCCTGTTTAAATATTTGACGGGTTTCATATTCAGGATGGAGCAAGCTTGAGTTCTGCTGCTCTAGAGAATAGGACATGGAGCAATAGATGCAAACTACAGGAAAAGAAATTCCAGCTCAACATTAGGAGAAACCTCCTGAAAATAAGAGCTGTTCGACCATCAAACACACACCCTTGGAGGGTGGTGGAGTTTCCTTCTTTGGAGGTCTTTAAACAGAAGCTGGATGGCCATCTGTCAGGGGTACTTTGATTCTGTGCTCCTGCATGGCAGAAAGTGGTTGGACTGGATGGCCCTTGTAGTTGCTTCCAACTCTATTGAGTTTATCACACGCGGTGCTTCCGTCGGCCAAATCTCATCAAATAGGGCAGAAGCATTACCAGTGTGATCGTGCTGCAGGTGCTTCTAAAGGGGGATGGAAGCGCTATTGCCATGGAACCGCCATGGAATCAGCAGGGAAGCAGTCCTTTTCTTATTAACAGATTAATCCGTTAATAATAAGAAAAGGGCTTCTCTGCTGATTCCATGGCGATAACACTTCCGTTTCACTTTAGAAGTGCCAGGCGTAAACACACTGGTGACGCTTCTGCCCTATTTGATGATTTTTGGGCAGCGGAATGGCAACGTTTGGAGCTCCATATGATAAACCTCTATGATTCCATGATCTAAAGTATAAAGACAGATTTGTAATTAGATTTCCCAAAACAGTGATACCTCTATTGGGCCAACCAAATGCAATATACACACACACACACAAACACCCACACCCACATTGCAAGCTTTTGAACATTGTTGTAGCATAAGCTTTCATAGATTTGGTCTATTTTCTCAGATGTGTAGGGCAACATTTCTCTCCATGTATCAGAAGAAGGAGACCAAGTCTAGGATAGTTTCTGCTACGACTTCTTTTGCACAGTTAGTCTCAAATGAGCACTTTTTTGCACACTGATATTCTAGACTAACATGGTTATGACTCTGATTTCTTCTAGACTATTACTTCAGCCACTCTCCCTTTGTTTCTTGGGATGGCTTTGGTCCATCTATGATAGAACTCCATTTAACATTTACCCACTTTCTCAGTATGCCTCTATTGCCATCCGCCAAAATCCATTAAGAAAAGCAAGAAATGTCAGTCCCTCTTTTCAGTCAGATTTATTTTTTGGCTGCTTGGGAAATTGTTTTGGGCTGCTGTTGTTGTTGCTTAATCTCCTGCATTAATTCAATTATTCATTATTTGTTTCTTTTCCCAGGATGGAAAGGCCACAAAGGGCTTCTTTGTTGTTTAAGGCTTTTTGAGAAGGTATTAATTTTTTAAACCGGTTATTAAAATAGCATAAAAATATCTTTGATTAGCCCTGAGTGTAGTTTCAAGGCTTTATCAATCACATCTGGAGTTTCAAGGGACTAAGGCTAGATTTGCAAAATGCATACTTCATATGTGTACAAATGTTGCTGAAGGACGTGCCCAGGTGTCTTTCTCTCCCATTGAAAGAACACTACCCCATACCTTCTTACTTTCCCTATCTGACAATCCTACCTAATTCTGTGTCATCTTACTTTTTCACCTGCTTTTAAAATGTCCCAATTTCTTTCACTTTCTCCCACTTTCCCCCTTTGTCCTCAGCTTACACCAAGTGCTGCAATCTGAGTCCAAAGTGTAAAAGTACAGTTGACCCTCCACATTTGTGGCTTTGACTTTTGCAGATTTGATTATTTGTAGTTTAAATTCATAAGTTCTCTTTAGGAGTCTTTAAGTCCTCTGGCGCAATTTTGATGTTGACCATAGAGTTGTGCTGGAGAACCTACACGTTCCAAGACAAAACACATCTCTATGCATTTGTAGGTCCTCCAGCATGACTCTATGATCTACTTTGGGCAGATGTTGATGATAGAGTTGCACTGGAAGATGTGTAGTTTTCTATAAAAGCATTCTCTTAGGTAAAAAGAATAGTAGGATTTTTTATTTGTGTTTTTTCAACATCCACAAGAGTCCTTGACCACTGAATCCCAATGAATATGGAAGGACCAGTATAGTTTGCAATCAATTATTCAGCCATGTGACGAGGAGGAAGAATCGTGCCTTTCCTAGTAGGCTCAGGCAAAAGCAAACTTCTGCAGACTCTCCTAGCTTGTGTGTCCTTCCTTAATAAGAACGTTTTGCCATCTTAGCCAAACTCTGGATCTGTCTGGATGGGTCAAGATACTCTGGGGAGTATCTTGGCTTCAGAGTTGACCTAACTTGTCCTTGTAACCTGGGCCTCTCTTGATACACAGGTGTGGCAGGATGCACAAGTGTCCCATTGAGTTGCCCACGCATCTGCCACTGCCATGTGTTTTTTGCTTCACAGGTCAGAATGAAGTGCCCAGCGAAGATCATGTGGCTAGGCACCACTTCTGACCACAGAGCTAATGACTGGTGACTGCAGTAGACATGCTGGGCAACTCAATGGGCCATCCTTGCAAACAGCTGCCCAGGTACAGGAATACAGAGCTCTGGATCTTCCTGGAAGATCAGGAGTGAAAGCTATGTTACTTTAATTCATTTCAACAGTGTCATACACAGCTTCTGATGCTGAGCATGCCTAACATCATCTAGACTGTTCACACAAGCACCAGGGTTGGGTTGTGTGTCATCTAAGTATGACAGCACCAGGATGGTGGGGAAGCAGGCCTTTGACCTGTGCAGACAAGACTTCTGACATTACTTGGTCATGTGTTTTGGTTTTTCATCTGTGAAATGTTAGGTAGTATGCAAGCTACAGTGTCATTGCTGATATTCTTGATGGCTATGCTCCCCACCACCCACATATTTAAGACACATCATATACCCATCTGGATAAGTTCTATGCTCATGCATTGCTCAGTATTAATCACCCCTTCCAAGTCATTTAATATACTGATCATGTTAGCATATGGCCACTCTTTACATGTCTATGGGTGAGGAAGCATGCTTATGTTGACCCCTAAGGCCAACTTGGCTTTGGGTTTGCTTGGTAAGTTTCTTCAGAGGGAGTTTGCCATTGCCGTTGCCATTGACATGAGAGAGTTTGACTTGCACAAGGTCATCCAGTAGGTTTCTATGGCCAAGCAGGGATCCAAATACTACTCTCCAGAGTCCTAGTCCAACAGTCCAACCATTACACCATACTCAGCATTTATCCAATCAAAATGGCCCTGCATGTTTGGGATCTGGTTCAGTTTGGTGGAAGGAAACATACCCCAAAATCTTGAAGTCACTATTGTGTCAGGGGGAGAAAATCCCACCGTACGACTTGTGCCCTACACCATGGAGAGTTCCCCTCCTTCTCTTGCCAAAAAATTAATAATCTGGCAACGCCATGAGGTCATTCCCTGGAGAGAAATCCATAAAAACTTACTGGGGTTGAGAGTTCGAACAGCTGCAAGGCCTTTCTCGTTATGGAATAAGATATAAGACTGTGAAATGATTATAATCATAATCATAATAACATAGCTTATTTTAGCACCAAGTGTCTTTACGAGGGTGTTTTATATGCTGCATGTGTGCTATAAATATATCTGTAAAGATGTGTGGAGAAAAATGCAACGTCGAGTTGGCAGACACGAATCAAAGGGTTGTTTCTTAATCAGTGAAGGGTGTGGCCAGGAATTACAAAATAATAAGATGAAACACATTTAATTGGGTGTACAAGGGCCACAACTTTATTAACTGGAACATAGCAAAGATCTGTAACATCTTACTGCTGCCTGGTGGAAACTGGCTTGGACCACCTCCCTTAATTCAGATTTGGAAAAGTTCCTTTCCAAAATCAGGATGCCACTGACCATGCAGACTAGAGAATTTCTAGGAGCTATTGACCAACAAAGAGTAACTTTTGCAGAGTCTGCATTACAGTGGCCCTGGTTCAGCCTTAAATTGCTATGTTTTTTCCGCTCTCCAATCTGGCCATATCTTTACAAGCACAGAATAGGAATGGTAAGTAAAGGGGCCTTGTAGCCCCTTTGAAACAGTGCAAAAGAAGTTGTAGCAGAAGCTTCCGTAGACTTGGTCTCCTTCCTAAGATGCGTGGAGTGAATTCATTCACATGAAGGATTTTTATACTCTATATACTCATGTATAAGATTTAGGTCAAAAAATTGACCCCCCAAAACCTGAGTCAACTTATCCATGAGTCAATGTATCTGAACTTTTACTTAAAAGAAGGAACCTTCTGCTGGTGAAAAGCAATATAATATGTGAAGCACTGGTCCCCTCTACTCTCTCATCTATCCAGCCTTAAAAGTAAGCACAAAGAGTTGTGTCTGCTGTAATTTTGTAAGTTCTTTGACATTGTTTTGCTTTGCTTCATCTTTTAGATCCTTTGCTTTTTGCCCCTTAATTTTACCCTTGACTTATCCATGGGTCATAGCAAAAACCATAATGTTGCCCCCAAAACTTGCCCTTGACTTATACATGAGGTCAACTTGTAGTCAAGTATATATGGTATGTATTTCTATAGCTATTCATATAGTGTGATTATAAAGGAACCCAGAGAATCAGTACAGTTGGCCCTCCATAGCAATGGTTTTTGTATCCATAGATTCAGCAGTCATCCATGGATTGTATTCACAGATCGAATATATTGCAATCATCATCATCATCATCATCATCATCCAAAAATCAAACCTGGACGTTGCCATTTTATATAAGGGATACCATTTTACTATGCCATGGTAGATAATGGGACTGGAGCATCCACAGATTTTGATATCCATGGTGGATGCAGGAACCAAACTTCATCTGATACCTAAAGCCCATTGTAATGGTGAACCAGCTTCCTAAAAGATAGGAAAGTGATCACTGTCATTTTTTTTCCCTATAGTGCTTGACCACAGGTGACTGTTTTCTGTCTTCTGGCCCAATATCAGCCAGTTCACATGGGGTAAATGTAGATCAGGCCTATCTTGTACCCCATATAGGCCACCTCTGGGATGCACTGTGGTTCCTTGGCAGATTATCTGAGGTTGGAAGGATTCCTAGAACCTAGAAAGTTTGGAAACCACTGACCTTGCAAATGGACATAAAGTGGTTGCTGGGCTATGCCATTCTCTGCTCCGATTATACAAAAGTCTCCTCAAATCAGTCCCAAATAGGAGAGATGTTAACAAGTCCTACCGATGCCTACATTTACCGTGATGACTGAGTGCCACATTCCTCTCCTCTTTGAGCCTTTTCCATTTTTTAAGTGCCTCTTACTGACGCCATTGTGTCAGATCAGTTTGTCCACAAATATGTTTACACTTTCCACTCCCTTTCTATATAAAGATGACAAGCCATTAACTCAAATCCCTCTCTTTGTATATCTTTTCCCCAACTGTTTCTAGAATGAATGGTGCCTTCCCCCAACCATCCGACGGCCCATTTGGGTATGTTTTAAATATTCACGCATATTGAAAAGTGGCCATAAAACATGCACGTTTTGATTTATTATTTAAAGAACATGTCCCCCTCTAAGATGACAAAAACAACCCTGTACAATTTTATTCATTTTTCATCTTCCTCCCCCACTTCCATTAGACTTCTCGTTAAACTTTAAAAACTGCTTTGTTATTTGAGAGTCATGGCTTATACAGCTGCCTGTTATTTTGTGGGACGGAGGGGATGGAGATGACATTGGTGGTCAAAAATAAGATGGATTAGCATATTAGTATCCACACCTGGACAATGTTTCAAGTCCCCTATAATATTTTATCTGCATCATACCTGCTAGTAGCAATTAAACGCCTATTACCTGGCACTTCAGATGCAGAAGACCCTCATACCCATAGCCTGAAGGTAATTTTATACAATATTTTTAATCATTTGGTGCATAAAACAAAGTTTGTGTATACTGAACCATCAGAAAACAAAGGTGTCACTATTTCAGTCACCTGTGAAAAAAGTAATGATTTTTGGAGAAATTTTGGCTTTCGGGATTACGGAAATAAGGGGGAAAGTAGGAGGAGAAGAAATAAACAGGGACGTTTTTACAAAGGACAAGAATGTGGGACTAACAGAAGATTAACTAAGGCCTCATTCCCACTACATTTTAACCCAGTTTGCAAATCAGTTTGAAGTGGTTTAAATGACCCTGGTTCGCACTTCAGATCAGAATCAATTTCAAAAATCAATTTCAAGAATAGATTTCAAGAATCCAATTTATAAACAATTCAGTGTCAGTGTGAGTGAGATGTGGATTGGAATCGATTTACTATGATGTGATAAGGGGTCACCAGGTGGGAAAGCGGAAATTAAAAACCTAAGTTTGCCCTTTGACCCTCATACAGAAGTACATAAATATGGTTGCATTGATGGACAGAGAAAAAAAAATCCCATTGAAAACCCTCCAAATTGAACCCATTCATTTACCAGTGTGAACTACAAGTGGGTTATTTTGAGAGACTCCCACAGGAAACAGTTTAAATTGAATCAATTCATTTGTCAGTGGGGCTTTCTAGATTGGCAGGAAAGGGAGACATGAAGTTGCCTTTTCCTGAATGCTTAGCAGCTACACTGCAAACCCCAGGTGTGTAATAAAAACGCATAGGACAGCTACACTGAGGCGGTGTGGGGACAACTTACCTGAAGTCTTTTCTGTTGCACAGCAACTACATTGGAAGCTGTCAGGATGCTAGAAACACAGGCGGAGCAGCTGCACGGGTGGCAATGAACGGGGCTTTTGGCTGCACTGAACCTTTATTTATGTATTTTTTGTTGTTGTTGTTGCTGGCTGTGAACTGCTCAATTGTATTGCCACCTGCGAACTGTGCAGTTGTGCAGGTACATCACACATGAACTGTGCAGTTATGAAGATCTGTCAAATTACCATTGTGGTTTTGCTTCTCTTTTTTAAGTGTGCAGTTGCATTGGTGCACCATGAATGAACCCCTTATTATTATTATTATTATTATTATTATTATTAACCCCATCCCTTTGAGATCAATTGAGGTGGCTTACACATTAAAATATTATTACATCAATAAAACAAACTGCATCCCTCCCCCCTTAAAAAGGTATTAAATCCATTACAATTTAAGTTTATGAATAAACTTCTTTATTTTATGAATGAATTGACATTTTATGCGCAGTTGCATAACAGTTACAGCATCCCAGAGTCCCTACTGCGCATGTCTAGGGTTCGGATTAGGGCTGGAGCTAGGGTTTGGGAGCTTTAAAAAACTGCACAGTTGCACTGCAGAATTTAGACGCAGCTGCGCTGTTACACCCTTTTTAAAAAGAAGCTGGGAAAAGCAGCTCCTTTTTAAAGCTGCTTTTTCCCCACTAAAATGCAAAAGAAGTGCGTTCATGCCAAACTTTTAGTGTGGGTCATCTAAAGGCTACACTTTCATGCAGCCATGAACACACCCCTTTTTGCCAGTCTAGATCAGCCCAATGTGATGCATAAGTGGGTTGTTTTGTTTTGTTTTACAGCAAGAAAATGCGATGGGGCAAATGTAGTGTGAACCATGCTCCGTTGCCGAACCAGTCCATCAGTCCAGATTGCGAAGCAATTTACAGTAGAGTCTTGATTATCCAAAATAAACTGGAGTGGCTGATAACTGAAAATGTTGGATAATCTGGAAGGTCCAAGAAAAGCATTATTACAATAACAGTAAATGTAAAGAAATCACTGATCAACATTGTGAAGTACAGTATAAACAGTTCAGTCCTCTGAAAATGTAAAGAAATCACAGAAAATTTAAAGAAATCACAGCAGCCACGACGTTGAACAATCCGGAATGTTGGATAACTGAAGGTTGGATAATCGAGACTCTACTGTATTTGTAAGTGCAAATGAGGCCTAAAACTGTCTTTGCTAAATTAGGACAGTTGGAGAGTATGCAGTGGAGAATGTAAAAGCGGTTGCCAGAGGCCTTTACTCTTGTTTCAGTGTTAAAAGAAAAATATCAAAAGTACTGTAGGAAGGACAGAGGGTTGGGGGCTTGTTGCTTTCTAAACAGAGTTTTTGAATAGTTCTTACACCAGAAGCAAGCCAAGATCAAAATCCCAAGTTCTAAACTCAGGGCTAACATCAAACTGAAAGAGAGCACTGGTAGCAAAGCTATTGTGGAAAGACCAAGGTCAGATACCATGAAAGAAAGCCTAGGAGCAGATAAAGTCTTGGGGAATAAGGTAAAGATGCTCGCTAGGGGTCAGATGTATGGCAACTTCATCAAGTAGCTGGGTTTTGCTGTTGTGTGCCTTCAAAGTCACTATAGTGACCCTAAGATGAATCGTTCATAGGGCTTTCCTGAGCTGAAAGTGCGCAACTCACCCCAGCTCACCCAATGGGTTCCCATGGCAGAACAGGAATTAAACTCCGTTCTCCCAAGTCGTAGTTCAACATTCAAACCACTACACTGATTCTCCCATCTTTAAAGAGAACTTAGACAGATTCCCAAAAGATAAATCCATATGTCACAACTTGTCATCTTGATGACTATACAAAACCAGAGGAGGCATGCATCAGAATACTAGTGATGTAGACTTCAGTCAATTGACTTCAACTTGACTCAGATTCCAGTCAGTTCAGTAACTCAACTTGGGACCTTACCTTATTGCACAATTTTTTTCTGCTGTTGTGGGCACGAAAAAGGGATGCTCAGGGCCGTTAACAACCAAGAAAAAATGGATTTTACAGCACGCCAAAGTGTCCTCAAAATGGCCCCATTCGAGCGCTCAGTGACAGAGTGTTCCCATTCAGTGCTGAGGTGTGTCCAATGTGTCAATCGGAAGACTTCTGTTTAATCCAAGGAGCCTCAGCACTGAATGGGAACACCTTGGCACTGGGAGCTGGAATGGGGCCATTTTGAGGACACTTCGGCATGCCGTAAAATCAGTTTTTTCTCAGTCGCGCACGGCCCCGGGCGTCCCTTTTTTGTGCCCATAATGGTGCAATATGTTCCTTGGACTAGACACAGCAATAAATAATCCACTGACTTTACTCAACTTGAGACATATATTTTTAGCAACCAACTTGCTGGTCTAACGTCATCCAGAAACAGCAATGCATTAGGCAATGGTCTTGAGGCAGGGGTTGAGATCTACACAGCAGCTTGTCCCTGATGCACATTGGAGGAACCTTCTAAAGTTTTTGGAGAGCTTTAGAAGGATCCTTCCACCTCAAGCCCATTGCCTAACACATTTGCTGTTCCCCTCTGAGAATATTTCACCCCTAACTTTGTGCATGTCTTCTTTTCTAGTTATTGAAATACAAATATTGAAGTCAACTATTACATTTTTTTTCTGTTAAAGTTGACTTCCTGACTTGACACTCAACTTAAGACTCAATCTGAAAGTACCTTGCAAGGACCTGAGATTGGCTTGAGACTTGAAATACAGGCTTGAGACTTGGAGTAAAAGACTTGAATACATCACTGCTGAATGCCAGCCGCTGAGGAATGCCAATGGCATTCTCAGTTTCTCTGAGAAAGTATAAATAATTTCTCAGCGAAACTATAGCTCCCCCATCCCTTACTATTTGTAAGCTTCCTATGGAGATCCTGGACATACTACACTTTTCAGAGATCGAACTTCACATGTTCATCAGTTTTTGATGGTGATGGAAAGGCAGGGAGAGAATCAACCTGGGCAATCTTTCTTGTCCTTCACATGCAAGAGTTATACAAAAATGTGAAAGTTATGCCTACTCCATTAGGATAAGGGAAAATCTAATACCATTTTACAGCCATCTTTGTAGCCATATAGTTTATGTGTTGCATTTGACCCCCCTGGATCAAGGTTAAACCACAAGAATCCCAATAAGAGCTGCCCATTCATCTTTTATAGGTTAAGATTTTCAGGTATAAAAGGAGGGATAAACCTAATATGGTGTTTAATGGAGGAAAAAATTATGACACCAGCGTCACATCTGCGCCTGTAATTTCTTCACAGGGCTGGGATCCACACCCAGCCACCCCTCCTTGTGCTGTATTTCTCTATATAATACGTATATAATTTAATATCAGCCTCAAGGCTTGCGGTTTCAGATGTCATCAACTTCCAGGAAACCAGATCCTTGGCCTAAGTATCAGATGAGTTGCTAATGTTTGAAAAAAGGCATAAAAACATGTTTTGGGTCTCCTTTTTTATGGCTCTTCTTGAAGTACGAATTTGCGATTGGAACCTGACACTTGTTCCACTGACATGGTTTTGTTATTCTCGGGATAATTGAAAGTCCAGGCAAAATATGTATGTTGCAGAGTGGGGGCCCTCTTTAGTATTCAAAACAGCTTCAGTGTTTCGGAGATTTAAACTATAAGAGCACAGGCATCTTACTATTTTAGGAAGGCTGTTTTAATCTATAGCTTGACTAATGTGAGTGAACCAGGATGATGATGATGATGATGATGATGATGATGATGATGATGATGGTGATTATTTTGCATTAGGGTCTCAATGAGATGTCCAACTAAGACCGACTTTCTGATAAAGTGACAGACTGGCTCAATGAACCTATAGAATGAACCCATAAAGATCTGCACTGTTTGCAAGATATTGAATTGACAACAATATTTGTATTATAGATAGTATCCTCATGGTCAGGGAAGCGTTCCCAGACATTACATGATTGTTATCTAATGTTATTTTAATTTGTTGTCTGCTACATTATATTGTTTGAATATTAACATGTATTGATATGTATTATATTTAATTATTTTTGTAGAATGTACGCCATAGGTGGGCTTATTTTATCTGTTTTATCTATTTTAATTGATTGTGTGTACAGTTCTGTGTAAATTTACAGCACTATATAAATAAAACTTAATAATAATAATAATAATAATAATAATATGAATGACATCATAAGAGGGAATGAATTGTAACTGGTAGGGATAGTTGACTTCTACTGGTTGATCTTCCAAATTTGCTGGCTTATTTCACTTTTAACACCAAAACCTGCCCACTTAAGAATTCTTTGGCAAACCAGAAAGGCATATTAACCACAGCATTTAGTTTGGATCCTGATCTGGGGAAGCTGGAAAACAGCCCAGTTTGGCTTGGACTGTTGGATACAATTTTCTGTCCAGATTGGAAATTTGCAAAAATAGGTAGCTATTTGTCAGCAGTTTATAGCTCGTTATGCCCGTCACATTTCAGATGCAATATTTTTGTTTAATTTTTATGCCTTTAGGGTCTGTTTCTTTTGGAGGGCAAATGGAACTATTGGTAATGTTGGACTATCAACAGCAGAAGGTGCTGTAAAAAAAAAAGATGTGTCCAAGGGTTAATTGGTTCAGAGTTTTGCAGAAGTCAAGCCATGTGTGAGTAGAAGTCATCCAAGGGACAGAACTAATTAACAAAACCAAAGCAGAAAAGTGGGTTGACATTGCTTAGCAACTAAATAGCGCCTAGATGGGTCTCTTTGCCTTCTGCCTCCTATATTTAAAAAGGAGTTTAATTCTATACCTCACCTATGATTGTCTTGGCATGTCCGCATAACCAAGTAAAGTCCTGCTCTGCCAAGCTTCAGGTTTAAAAACTGATATTCAGAGATTCTCACTTACAATTGCTTTTCTTTATTTTGGAAGGCCATTGTGATAATTTGGAGGGATACCAGCCCCTCCAGAGAAGATCAGCCCTGTAAAGTTACAGAGGGATGAATGCATGGTTGGTTGTGCAAAAGCTGCCGTTGTGTTTCGGCTGCATCCACATTAAAGAAATAATCCAGGGCCTCATTCCCATTTACAAATAAATCTGTGTGTAATCCAAATCAATGGATCGATTTGACATTGGATCGTGGTTTACATTACACTTGCCCTGATTGCATTTTCTGGCATTTTCTGGCATCAAAATAACCCACTTTTGGCATGAATTGATTCTATTTAAACCAGTTCGTGAAGTAGATAACCCACTTCACTGAATAATGAATCAGATTAAATAGAATCGTTTCCTGTGTTTGTTAAAAAAATGTCCATCAAAGTAATCACATTTACGTACTTAATAAATAATAAATCGATTCCGATCCAGATCCAGTTCACATTTGCACAGAAGTGGTTCTTTTAAGATTGATTTGTGGAATCGAATCCGATCCACTTCTGGTTCACACTTGTGTTGAATCGAATTGGTCAAAAAGAGGAGGAAAAAATCAGCGTCAAAAAGATGTGGGTTAAATGGGTCTAGCGTCAGCAAATCGATTCAAGTGGGAACCAGAGGCATTTGAACTGGTTCAAACTGATTTGTGAACCATGTTAAAAGGTAGTGGGAATCAGGCCCAGATTGACACCACTTTGATTCCCACGGCTCACTGCTATAGGTTTCTGAATATTGTAGTGTGCTGAGACATTTAGCCTTCTCTATTGTGGTGCCACAACAAAAGACAATCTCTAGAATGCCATAGCATTGAACCATGGCAGTGAAAGTGGTGTCAAACTGCATTATTTCTGCACTTCAGATGCAGCCTGGGACCAATTTAGTTTGGCCTTGGATCAAGCCTAACATCATTGCCTTTAAAACATCTGTCTACATTATTCAATTATTTCTGCAAGCATAGATGCAGCCTAAGAGGATTTTTAAAAAATGCACATATCTCCCCAAGGTTCTATATGCTTGTTATAGGAGTGTCAAAATGAAGGTTACCCTAGTTCACAGAATCATAGAATTGGAAAGGACCACAAGGGCCACCTAGTCCAACCCCATGCCATGCGGGACACAACTAAAGCACTCCTGAGAGAAAGCTACCTGACCTCTGTTTATAGGGCTCCAAAAAAGCATACATCAACCACTGAGGTAGCCTATTTCACTAAGCAGAGCCTAAGTCTCCAAAAATTCTTGGGAAAATGTCTCCTCCAGTGAAGAATTTCAGTGACAAGTTATCTTCTCTGAAGATGCCAGCCACAGATGTTGGTGAAATGTCAGGAATAAACTCTTCTAGAACATTGCCACATCGCACCCCCCCCCCCCAAAAAAACCTATGGATGCTGGCCATGAAAGCCTTTGACTTCACATATCTTCAATGTGTCCATACAGAAATAACATGCAGAATTTGCCCATTGCTCTCATATCTACTTTTAGCCAAATGATCCAGCAGAAGTCATCTTGCATTCTCAATAATCGGTCAATTGCTGCCTGACAGTGGCCCCCAAAAATCTTCTACCTGAAACTATCATTTGGCACTTTTTCACTGGAGAGGTATGATTTTGTTCAGAGATCTGTATATACCGTGTTTCCCCGAAAATAAGTCAGTGTCTTATATTAATTTTTGCTCCCAAAGATGTGCTAGGTCTTATTTTCAGGGGCTTTCTTAGTTTTCCATGAAGAAGAATTCACATTTATTGTTGAGCAAAAAAAATGAACATTTATTATATACTGTACATATATTTATATACAAAAACTTTGCTAGGTCTTACTTTCGGGGGAGGCCTTATATTTAGCAATTCAGCAAAATCTCTACTAGGTCTTATTTTATGGGAATGTCTTATTTTCGGGGAAACATAGTACTTCTATGCTTGCCATACATTGGGAATCATAAGCATGCCATGCTGAAGATGGAGCAAGTTTGATTTCTGCAGCTCCAAAGAATAGAACCCGGAGCAATGCATTCAAACTACAGGAAAAGAGATTCCATCTAAACATTAGGAGGAATTTCCTGACAGTAAAGCCAATGTTGTGGAATATACTGCTTCAGATTGTGGTAGAGTCTCCTTCTTTGGAGGTTTTAGGATGGATGTCATCTGCCAAGGATGCTTTGATTGTGACTTCCTGAGCCTCATTCCTATTACCTTTTAAATTGGATCATGAATCTGTTTGAACTGATTCCAACAACCCTGGTTCCCACTTAATCCAAATCACTGAAGTGACTCTGGGGGCCATGCTCCAGACCCATTTAAAACCCGTGTCTTTTTGGTGCTGATTTTTTCTGCTTCTTTCTCGATAAATCGATTCCGTGCAAGTGTGAACCACAAGTGGATCAGAATCAATTCAAATTTCCCTTTCAGCCAGCTGGAACTGAATCATTTTGAATCGATTCATTCATGAATGTGAACCACAAGTGGGTTATTTTGATGCCAGGAAATGACAGAAAATGAGATCGGGGCAAGTGCAGTGTAAACCACGATCCAATGTCTCCATCAATTCAGATAGCACACTGATTTATCTGTAAGTGGGAACAAGGCCCAGGACCAGCTGGCCCTTGAGGTCTTTTCCAACTCTATGATTCTATGCTTCTCAGCTTCTAGCATGCACATCCAAATGTGCAAAAACCTAAACTTGTGCAGAAATACACTTTAGTCAAAAGGAGCATGATTCCAAAATGGAATAATAAGTGCACACCAAATGCAAACATTTAGAAAAACATGTACATCGGAGAAAAATAAGACCTCTATGGAACCAGGGCATAATGCACTTTGAGGTGCAGAATTGGGCACCCTGAAAATTATGGAATGACAAATCAGTCCATTTTTAAACTTGAACCCCTCTTTTCCAGGGTGACGCTGTGGGTGGGAAGAGCCCATTGACTCTACCACCCACCCTGAATGCAATGTGGGCAAGTGCATGATGACAAGAGGCTGACTTGACCCGTCGCTGCCCAGAATGTTGTGGTTCTGTGGATAAACAGATGATTTCATCCCAATCCAGCTGCGTCCTCACTCTATTTGTTAAATGCTCGACACACGCCGAGGTTTAAAGGTAAATGATATTTTCCAGCTAATCCTTATTAACTGGGCTTAGCTGGAAAAAAAAATTAAAGCAAACAGACCTTGAGTGTGTTGGATTTATTATTAAATAAATAATTACACAAGACGGGCACCTCTCTTGCCAGATTTCCAAATCTTGCTTCGAAGGACTCGGTGCCGGTGGGAAGAGGATGCAAAGGGGTGTATGTGTGGCATGGTCTTAATTTTTTTTCCCCCAGACTAAGCTAGTCATGAATTAATCTTTGTGCTTAAGGAATAGGTGCCCAGGTAGTCCTGGACTGAGCAAAGAGATAAAGCGAAATGCACAAAGAAACTGGAGATTTCTTGTTGCTAATTTAGTAGCAGCTTAATTATAAGTAAACGAACAAATACCTTTAAACAATTGGCATAAAGCTGAACAGTGCATTTGAGTTTTGCAAGGAACTAATTACCTGGTTGAACCCCTGCCCACATACCAGCCATTGCCCCCCATAAATCCACAGAGCAGCAGGCACCCACCAAAGACCTTGTCGGTGCTCTCCTGAATTGGAGCCTTTATGTTAATCTTGACCAGCTTGTGAAAGATTCATAGCCTGAGCCACTTTAAGTATTTTTTTCCTTATGAATAGGGGCCCTTCAGACATTTCCTTCTCATTTAATTTATCATTATTATTATTCTTTGCAGGCTTTCAGCACTGTGGACAAGCGAAGAAGAAGGGGAGGCACGCTTGGCCAGCGAGTGGAGGAAACCTGCAAGAGAATGACATCAGAACAGTTCACAGTGGGTCCTCCTGTTATTCGACATATACAAATGCACAAACACACACACACAGATAGCCTCCAGTCCTTTGAGACCAATAAGTTTATCACAGAGGGCAAATGGAAGGGTACAAAAGGGGCCAGGAAGGGAATGGAACGAATGAGGGAACGAGTGAGGAACGAAAGAGGGACAAATTTTACCACACACCAGAATGCCACCACCACCACCACTGGAATTCTCCATTCTGTTCCCAGTCCGTCCCAGAGGAGGTGATTTTTGAGAATTGTTCAGAACAGTTGTCAAAAATCGCCTCCTCTGGAATGGATGGGGAATGGAACAGTATGGAATGGGGACTTCCGGTGACAGTGGTGGTGGTGGTAGCGTTCTAGTGTGCGGTAAAATGCGTCCCTCACTCATTCCTCACTCATCCTTCACTTGTTCCGTTCCCTTCCTGGTCCCTTTTATACCGTTCCATTTGCATGCTAGGAGCCCTGTGCGATAAACATACAAGTGTTGTGGGGTGTAGACAAAGTGGTCAGAAAGTAGTTTGTGAGGGTTTTCTCCCTTAACACTAAAATTGGAGTGTTAGGTTGTCATAGCTTGAAGATGATGTAGAACATTAATTTCAAAGTTGTGCAGGTGCAGGATGCCATGACGGCCACAAATTTGGATAGCTTTGGCCAGAGTTAGGAATAATGTGGCCTTCTGGTTGCAGCTGGACTGCAGATCTCATCAGCCAAAGCCAGCATCACGAATGGAGAAGAAAGCTAGGCGTTGTGGTGGAACAACAGATGGAGGGCCAAATGATTCCCAACTCAATTTTCATGGAAGATAATGTTAGCAGAGGATACATAGAAGCAACAGATCCACAAGATGGATCACCTTCTGCACCAGTTGAAATTGGTGCAACACACTATGCAAACAGAGACACGTTGGTGGACACTCAGCCACCACTTTCTCCCTCCCCAGCTCACATTTGATTGTATTGTCTCCATTGGTACATCTACAGTGGTCCCCCGGGTTACGAAAGTAATCCGTTCCGGATTACTTTTCGTAACCCGGAAATTTTCGTAACCCAGGGGACCGCTTTGTTTGATGGACCGCGCAGCAAATTTAAAGGGGCCGAGCTTTTTTTTTTCCCGGATCCCAGGGTTTTATTCGTAAGCCGGGGCCGTTTTTACAGCCCCGGCTCTTTTGTACCCCGGGGTTTTCGTACCCCGGGGTATTCGTAACCCGGGGGACCACTGTACACTTCATATATAGTGTGGCATGACAACACTTTCAGTGCTGTAGCTTCTTCTTATGGAATTCTGGGATTCACAGTTTTACATTAATCTATGCCAAAGAATGTTGGTACCTCACAAAATTGAATATCCCAGGATTCTGTAGGATGGAGCCATGACACTTAGAGTGATGCATCATTCATTTAATTGTGGTGCCTCTCAGGGCGCCATCCTGTCCCCAATGCTATTCAACACTTATATGAAGCCGCTGGGCGAGATCATTTGGAGGCATGGAGCCCAGTGTCATCAGTATGCTGATGACACTCAGATATACTTCACCATGACCAGATTGTCAGCTCAAACTTCAGATAGCGTCTCTCCTCTCAATGACTACCTTGAAGCAGTAATGGATTGGATGAGGAAAAACCGATTGAAGCTAAATCCAGACAAAACGGAGGTACTGACAATTACAGGCCCAAAATCAGGTTTGGGAATACAACTTCCAGTCCTAGGTAGAGCCACACTCTCCTCCAAGGACCCTGTTGGCAGTCTAGGGGTGCTTCTAGATTCATCACTTCACATGACTAGTCAGGGAATGTGATGGTCAGGAGTGCCTGTTATCATCTTCGGCTGATACGCCAGCTGAGCCCTTTCCTGGATATGAGGGACCTGGAGACTGTGGTACATGCTTTGGTTACCTCATGTTTGGATTACTGTAATGCATTCTACATGGGGCTACCCTCGTGCCTAACCCAGAAACTTCAATTGGTTCAAAATATGGCAGCCAGGCTAGTTACTGGAACATCCAGGAGAGAGCACATAACACCAGTGCTCAAATCTCTCCACTGGCTGCCAATCAGTTTCCGGGCGCAGTACAAGGTGTTGGTTTTAACCTACATGGCTTGGGTCCATCCTATCTTAGGGACCGCCTCTTCCCATATGAACCCCCCTGCACACTCCGGTCCTCTGGGAGGAACCTGCTACAGCCCATGGAGGACCACAGCTTGGGGATACCTGGTTTAGATGCACCCTATATTACTAGCAACAGACTGTGATTCTATGTTGCATTAGATATTTGCCACATTGAACTTTCTGGCTGCACCTTTTAGTAACAACTGAAGCTTCCAAGCACTTTTCAAAGGCAGTTCCATGCAGAGCATGAAAGAGAATGTGACTCAGGCATGTACCAATGTGACCAGACATTTCAAGGAACAAGTGCCACAAAAGTAGTTTAAAACATCATAGTAAAATGTTGCCTTTATGACCTGCTTGTGGGCTTTCTGAAGGCATTTAGTTATCTGCCTTGGGAATGATACATTGAATTAGACAGGATTTTGGTATTTCAGCAGGGCATTTCTTCTGTTACAATAGAGGCAGAATGTGAGAAATGGGAGGCAGCAGAAAGTCTGTAAAGAGCTTTGCGGAGTCCTTGAGTGTGCATGGTGAAGCCACCATCTGCAAATATGAGCACCTCCCAAGGCACTATGATAGGTTCTCCTTAGGATTGAGATAAGTTAGAAATGACTTGAAGGCGCACAACAACAAACAAGAGGCCAGATACCGGACTCAAGGACTGAGACCTGCATTGTGCAGACTCTCCACCAAAAAGATAGGGAAGGCCATTTTATTTGCCCCATGCAGATAAGTTCCAAATAGGTATCATTGGAGATTATGGATTTGCAGATGGATCCTCACTCAACCAAGGTGAGACTCCCTCCTCCTTTCTAAGAGACTGTTTATGATTGCTATAATTCAAAGTCCCCTTTTTATTATTATTCCAGCAAAAGCTTTAGTGTTTAGTCTCTCTTGATCTCGATATGTTTCCCTAATACACTAGGAAGAATATGTGAAGCAAACTCAGCACTTGCAGAGGCTTATCAGGAGAGCAATCTCAAATGCATGGCCTCATAAGAACAGAAGGACGAAATCTGATAACGTGGCTTTCCTCAGAAAATTTAATACCATCATAAAAAGCCCTGTTTTTCTCTTTTAAGGTATGAAAATGGGGTGTCCTGTTACCCACAGCACACAAAAGGATTTGGGGAGCAAAGCCCTCTATAAAGTTTCACAGCTACTGTAAATGAGAGGCCGACGGTGTAGGTAGAGTGTAACTAAGTCACTACATGAAAAGCTCAGCTCAAGGGAGAGATCTGTTGGCCTTTGCTTTTAAAAATTCCTTCTACTTATTAATACCTCTAGTCATTATCTATCATGCAAAACAACAAAATATATGGTCATTTTCAAAAAATTCCCAAGAAAAGAGTGCAGATTTTTTAAACCTTGCACCCAATGTGACTTATCTGCAGGAATGTGTGAAACCTGTTTCTTGATTTTGACATTTCCATCCCATGGTCCTGACAGCCATGCAAATGCAGTCCCTGATATGCCCCAGATGTCTTTGCTCATGTGAGAATTGCAGCTGTAAATCAGATTTTGTTTTCCAATCTGGAAGTGCATCCAAATGCAGATGACATCAAACTACTTTTAAAGGGATGAGCATTTGAATGATTGCAGCTTTCCTCCAGCAGACATATTCCTTTTCTTTTCTTTTTTAAATAAATTGCTTTGTAGTGCATTGTGCATACTGGAAACAGTCGTAAAAAAAAATCATTGCCATCAAATTCTACATAATTGAAAATATACACTCAAACATACTTCAGTACCTCAGGGTATGTGTGTGCATGCATTAAATAAATGTGCACAACAGGGGCATGTGTTAAAAATAAGTATGGCTTTCCATGCAGAAAAAAGGGAAACAAAGGGCTCATTCCCACTTACGTTTAAACCAGTGTGCCATTTGCCTTTGCTCCATGTTGGGAAATCGATTCCAAAAGGCCCGTTGTGCCCACGATGAAAGCAGATCTTTTCACTATACCCTTCTTTTTTGGCACAATTGTTGTCCCCACTAGTTTGCACCAATTCAAAATGCATGTCAATCATCTGTGCGTCAATAGTGATGTAAGCGGCAACCCGGGCAGCCCAGCTTGGGAATAAATTGATAGAAGTTTCGATTGATTGATTTTGCAACTGCTTGCAATCAGTGAGGCAAATAATTGCAAAACCAATGAATCAAATTTTCTATCAATTTTTGTAACCACTTCTGATTCTCTGTCTCATTTTCTCTCTCGCACCCACTCACATGAAATATTTGATCCAAGGTTAGGAAAATCTTTAACTATTTCATTTTACTCATTGTCTAGGTTAAATTTATGTAGATCCTCCATGGTCATTATTTTTCTTTTCTTTATGGTCAGCAACAAGCCTGCCTTTGCATTTTCGTCCTTGACATTCTTCAATAATTGTTCCAAGTATGTGATGTTTTTCATTATTACTATAAATTTGATGTTCCTTCTTCCTATCTTTACTCATCTTTCTTCTATCCAGCTTGTCACTATATCCATCTCAATGGATAGAGTGGGCTTGATAGATAAGGGGAATGCTGTGGATGTAGCACACCTTGATTTCGGTAAGGCCTTTTTTTTTAAAAGAAGCTGTATCATTCACAGAATGTAAGTTGAATGGAAATCTAAAATTACAACCACTGGGGTCTACAGTTTGATTTGTATGGAAAACAAACTCTTCAGATAAAGATATACATTTCAACAATACAGATTACAGTTAAAGATTGGATTTGGATGTGAACCAAAAAATCAACACATTCTACATCAGAGGTCTAAGAGACGAATGAAAAGTCAAAGGGATTGGATGCAAATCCATCTCCACTTCTTTTCCAGGCAAATTAATCAACTAACATATCTCTTTTATTTGTTTGTTTGTTCTCAAAATTTACTTTTAATTATCATTCCCATTCATTCTTCCTTTTTGCTTCAATTAATCCATAATTTTGTCACATCAATCTATTTCTTTTTCATATTGTTGGATTGTTTTCCCATTCACATACATGGGTAACCTATCCAGAACAGCAAAATCATGTAACTTTAAGATCCATTCCAATATGGTTGGTATTATTTCTAATTTCCAAGATTTAGCATAAACCATACACACCACACTTATCATGTATAAATATTACACTTTTTTTCGTCCATACTTAATTTCCCATCAATAATGTCTGTTATACTTAATAAAAATAGTTCTGGATTTCAGTAAGGCCTTTGACAAGGTCCTTCATGATATCCTTGCACAAAATCTAGTAAAATGTGGGATGGACAATGTAATAGTTAGGTGGATCTGTAACTGGTGGACTAACTGAACCCAAAGGGTGCTCAACAATGGCTCCTTTTCATCCTGGAAAGAAGTGACCAGTGGGGTGCCACAGAGCTCTGTCCTGGGCCCAGTGCCATTCAACATCTTTATCAGTGATTTGGATGAAAGAATAGAGGGCATGCTTATCAAATTTGCAGATGACACCAAATTAGGAGGAGTAGCTAATATCCCAGAAGACAGGATCAAAATTTAAAATGACCTGAATAAACTAGAAAGCTAGGCCAAAGTTAACAAAATGAAATTCAAAATGGAGAAATATAAGGTACTGCACTTAGGGTGGAAAAATGAAATGTACAGATATAGGGTGAGGGACACTGGCTGAATGAGACTTATATATGTGAAAGGGACCTAGGAGCCCAAGTAGACCATAAGTTGAGCATGGGCCAACAGTGCGATGCAGCAGCTCAAAAGGCCAATGCAATTTTAGGCTGCATCAATAGAAGTATTGTGTCCAGATCCAGGGAAGTAATAGTGCCCCTCTACTCTGCTTTGGTCAGGCCCCACCTGGAATACTGTGTCCAGTTCTGGGCACCATAATTCAAAAAAGATGTGGAGAAACTGGAGTGTGTCCAAAGGAGGGCAACCAAAATGGTGAAAGGTCTGGAAACCACCAAGTCCTATAAGGAGCAGCTTAGGGTTCAGGTCCATTTAGCCTGGAGAAGAGAAGGTGCTATGATTCAATGATTTAATGCCTTCCAAGGAAAGCCCACCATCTTGTCTGCAGGCAGAGTGACGAGATCAGTTGCCTTTAGACCGATTCCATTTTATGACGTAGCTGTTCATTTACAACTTCTTCCATCAGATGTGAGAAAAATAAATAAATAAAGAGCAATAATTTTGAAGAAAGGAAGGCTGCCTGACTGGCTTAGAAACAGGCATTTAATAGGCTCCTCTGTTTGGCACACTTTTCTTTTAATAAAGTGTAATGTAGTGTGAAGGCAACATTTAATTAAAGCCTGTCAGAATTCACTTTCATATTTTTCCAGAGTTGGGAGCCTTCTTGCGGGGTTGGTGTTTCTCTCTCTCTCTCATTCTAACCTGTTTTTGCCTCACAGTCAAAACAGAAGTGCCATTTAATTCACCGTGTACACATTCATAATAGGTCGGCTTCATAGGAAGGGGAAAAAAAAACATACTAAACATATCTATTATAGAAAGCTAAGGCTAGCATTATTTTATTATTGTTAATAATAAGATATGGTACACCTTGGAGGCAAACATACCGGTGCAACATAGCAGCTAAAGAAGTATTGAGCCCCTTGGAATCTCATTTCTTCTGAGACATCACTAAGTGGCCTTGGACAAGTTAGTCTTGGCCTTACACATGTCCTGGATTGTTGTCTGGCAAACAAGATCAACACAGAATCATAGAGTTGGAAGAGGTCCCAAGAGACATATAGTCCAACCCACAGCCTTTCCAGAAATGGTCATCCAACATCTGTTTTAAAACCTCCAAAGAAGAAAACTCTACCACTCTCTAAGGCAGCGTCTTCAACTGTTGAACATCTCTTTCCATCAGGATGTTCTTCCTAATGCTTAGATTGTATCTCTTTTCCTGTAGCTTCAATCCATTCCTCTGTGTCCTAGTCTCTGGAACATCAGAAAACAAGCTTGCTCCATCCTCAATATGACCTCCTTTCAAATATTTAAACAGGGGCCTCATTCCCACTTACAGATAAATCAGTGTGGATCAATGGATCGATTTGTCCGTGGAGCATGGTTCCCACTACATTTGCCCCGATCACACTTTTTCCCTCTAAAATAACCCACTTGCGGTTCACATTCATGTGTGAATCAATTCAAAATGGAGCCGCTCCAACTGGTCAAAGGACAAATTTAAATCGATTCCGATCCGCATCTGGTTCACATTTGCATGAATTGGATTTATTGAAAAAGATGCGGGGAAAATCAGCATAAAAAAGATGCGGATTAAATTAGTTTGGTGCATACCCCCCCCCCTTGCCGAATCGCTTCATTGATTCAATTTAAGTGGGAACCAAGGTCATCTGAACCGGTTCAAACTGAATTGTGATCCAGTTTAAAAGGTAGTGTGAATGAGGCCACGATTACTATGTCCCCCCTTAACCTTCTCTTCTCCAGGCTAAACATAGCCAGAAACCACATTTCGTTTTGTGAAGGATACAAACAAACTGGAGTTGGTTCAGAGAAGGGCAACAAAGCTACTAAAAGATATGGAGGACAAAACATATGTTCTGATTGAACATTACAGTTGGCCCTCCTTGTTCTCTGATTTTTTTATCCATGGATTTGAGCATATACGGCCTGAAAATATTCCCAAAAAGTATAAATTCCCAAATAGCAAACTTTGATTTTCCATTTTATATAAAGGACCCCGTTTTGTTGTGCCATTATATTTAATGGGATTTGAGCATCCATGGATTTTGTTATCCATGGAAGGTCCTGGAACCAAACCACAGCAGATACCAAGGGCCCACTGTGGAAGGAACTTTTTGACAGTAAGAGAGGCTTGGAATCAATTACTTCTCTAGGGGTCTCTTTCACTTAACGTCTTTATAAAGAAGCTGGACAGCTCCCTGTTGGGGATGCTCTCAAGTAGAGTTCTTGCACTATCTGGTTCATGCAGCATCATATCTCCAAGGTAACATATCACCACATAACCAGCAAATATTGGCCAAAATGTAACAACATTGGTGACAAAACATGAATCCTATCCAACAGTCTTATGCTGCAATGCTTTTGCCTTCTTTTCCAGGTGCTACTCTTTGCCCTCATCTATTGACTGGCCAGGGAGGTGTGCCCGGGTGCTGTCTACTTGTCCTTGTGCATCCAGGGGAAAAGAAGCAGAGGTTCTTCTTCTCTACAGTGGACATGGCTTCATTGTTCTTGTGTGAACAATGGCAGTTCGACAGTGCCTGGATACCCCCTGAAGTCAGTTAATATCTAGGAACAGTTATATTCAGCAGACTCTTAACCCCCCCAGAACTAGCCCTCCATCATCCCCTAGTCAACTTTTGATATCAACTTAATATTAAAAGGAATGTTTGTGTCACGTAGGCCCTTATCATGTGAACCACTTACCATGCTGGAATCATGGCCCAAATGCTCCAGAAGTGCAGAAGTGGGATCGCCAGTTGCGCTTCTGAAACATCATTGAGGCATTTTGCTGTTCTTCTGTCAACAAATTCACAAAGAAGCCCTTTTTTGAATAACGGAAGTTCCTGTTATTACAGAAATGGCTTCTCTGTAAACTATTTGTCAATGGAAGAACAGTGGGATGCGCTTCAGTGCTGTTCCAGAAGCCCGACTGGTGATCCCACCCCTGCGCTTCTGGAGCATTTGGGCAACGATATCTACATGGTAAGTGCCTCCTGTGAAAAGGTCCATAGCCATCATGGACACCCAATGCAAGGAAATAGCCTGCCCAAATAAAGAGATCCAGTAGGCTCAGCTTTGAGGACACATAGCTAGGACACATAGTCAAGATTGAATCATAGAATCATATATGTCCATTGAGGCTGGTATCTGCATAATCCCTTCACATTGGTGTGTGATA
This sequence comes from Urosaurus nigricauda, assembly GCA_034509955.1. Classification (NCBI taxonomy): domain Eukaryota; kingdom Metazoa; phylum Chordata; class Lepidosauria; order Squamata; family Phrynosomatidae; genus Urosaurus; species Urosaurus nigricauda. Next base: position 1,638,270 of record JAOEGL010000008.1, on the reverse strand, counting down.
GTCAGTTATGCACCCAGTATTTGCCAGAAGGTTAGGAATCAAAGGGCACTTCCTTCTGGAAATGGCAGAATTGATTTCCATGCCATTTCCACACATCTCTGGCCATTCTTTCCCTGGAAAAAATCCACTCAAACTCTTGAGAAACTTCCCTAGGGCACATTTCATCTTATAAATATGCCTGTTTGTGCACCTTCAGTTCAGGCTTTCCCAGATTGGACCTTTGCTTTTGGAACTGGTATAATATTCCCCTCTGTAACCTATAAGTCACTATCTGCTAACACCTTTGGTATGTTAGTTTTTGTGCGCATGCGTTCATGAGTGTCTTGCATGAAGTTTGAATCCCTATTGAATAATAAATCAAACTGGGTTTGGAATCTGCTGTCTGGAGTCCATTGGTCTGGAACTGTTATACATAGGCTAGACCCTGGCTTTTAAACATTACCCAAAGACTTCTCACTGCTTCCTATTGAGCTCAGTTTATTCCCCAATTGAATACAATGGTGGGTGCCTTCTCAGGATCCTTGCATTTTGGGTAACAAACTGCTTGCCTTTCCATACCTTATGCAAGTGCATTGCATACAGTGGTGCAGCACACCTCTTTGCAAAACTCAAAGACCCAGAAGTTGGTAGTTGTCTGTAAAGTTAATTTTTAAAAAATTAACTCTCTGCTTTCGCATTTTTTTAGGAGTGGCTAAAAAACCCTTACCTTTTCATTGTTTGGTGAACAGGAGACCTATTTGCTACAAGCTACTTGTAATCATACTCTCCTCCTTTCCGTGTCATTGTTGTTACACAGTATTGCACAAGTGTGTTGTGAAAGTATGCCTCTACCCTTTAGTGAAGCTACTCTTTGTGAATCTTTTTTTAAAAAGTTTTTTCCCATATATTTTTATTGATTTTTTAAATAAAATAATAATAAAAAATAATTATACATCAGGTAGTTCAAAAGAAACCAGTCCGAATATTGTCACTCTTACAAATCAATTAATTTGCATGGCTTGCTACTAGGATACTGTATGTTTCAATGTGGGGGAAAAAAGTGAAATTCCTAAAGTGGAGTTGTGGCTTCTAAAGATGTATGACTATATGGAGATAAACATATTTAATTCAGGGGAAAGCAATGGAGCACTTTTACAAGACATCGGAACTTTTAATGATTTACCTAAAGAAAAGGAAACTATACTGGAATAGTAATCAATTGAAAGACTATTGAGATTATCACACTAGGGTCAATTCCAGAACCATCCCACAATTATCCCATTACCATCCCACAATTATCCCATTTCCAAGTGACCCTGGTGTGATAATCTCATATGATGTTATATGACAAAAGAAATCATATCGATAACCTTTGTCTACTTGTTTTATTAAATATTAGGAGAAAATTTATTGAGATTTTAGCACTTAGAGGGAAAAAAGAACCCACAACCTTTACTGGTACAGAAAGTAGACTTTATATGTTTATACTGAGTCGCGAGGAAAAGGCAACAAAGGAAGCATAAAAAAGATTTTAACAGTTTTTAAGTTGCACAAGAAAAGAAGTGAAGATAAATGATAATTATAAGAATTATACCCATGCGACTGGATGAAAGACGTAATTGCAAGCCAGTAGTTATTTGTAACTAGTTCCTCCCAAGCTCTGCATCCCCTTAATTGAGCTTTTTTCACTCCTTATAACTGCCCTAATAAGATCTGAGGCTGAGATATGGACCATTTGCTCCGGTTGCTGATAGATGCCCTTGCCGAGGGAGATTTAATGGATTAGCTAAAGCCATGCGGAAAAAACGAGATCTCTGATTTATGACGTGAAATCTTTCACTTACCGCAACACACCCACACACACACAAAGTCAATAGTGTTTTCCACGCCATTAAAGTCTGGTGCGAATAAAGCGTTGTGTTATGTTTCTGGGGTTTTGCCCTAAGGGCTCATCGGCGAACTCCTCCGCCTTTCGCCCTCGCCAGGCCTTTTAAACAGGAAGTTTAATTTCATAGTTTTGGGGTTTTTTTATTTTTATTTTTCAGAGGAATGAGAGAAAGAGAGAGAACGAGAGAGAGAACAAGAATGGTACTTAATTATCTGGCTGTGAAACAGCAGTCCTCTTTCTTAATTTTAGTAGCTAATAAAATGCTGATCCCACAGTTAACTACTTCTGGTCTAAATGGGCACCAATCTTGGGCATTTGAATAGGAATATTTTATGAACTGTTAGATACTACACTACAGGTTTTAAGCACTGCCATGACATTTTTCTCTCAAGATTTATTAACATGTTTTATTTAAAACAATATATTACAGAGAGGAGAAACCGTGAGTGTCGGGAAGATTTGGAAAAACCAAACGGTGACCGATTTGGAAAAACCAAACAGTGAACGAGCCTTTTTTCCTCCAGAATATCCTTTGTCCACCATTACTTTTCTTAATATTTAGGCAAATTGAAGGCACACTTTCTAGAAAAGAAGAAGAAAAGATAAAAACTTGTATATAATTTCAGTTGATAAACAAAATTAAGTATCTGGGAATAATTATCACCGAAAACAACACAAAATTATGCACAAACAATTATATAAGAGTGCAGAAAGATATAAAATTGGATTTGGAAGGTTGGAAAAAACAGTAGTTGTCTTTATTAGGAAAAATTGCCATGATACAATTGAATATCCTGCCTCGAATGCTGTTTCTGTTTCAAACTTTACCTATTATAAATAATAAGAGGACTTTCAAAACATGGAGAAAAGATCTTTCAAGTTTTTTTGTGGCAGGGAAAGAGACCTAGAATAAAATGCAAAGTAATGCAAGGCAGAAGAGAGAGAGGTGGCCTGGGTTTACCGAATGTAGAATTACACACGCACGTGTGTTTTGTTTAAAATTTTGCAAACATGCTCCCCTTCTGCACCGAGATGATTTATTTACCATGTCTTCCAGTTTGACTCCATCAGGACTATCAGTCTTTGTTGGCTCCTGCAATGATTTTGTGAGCACTCAAAATGTGCTTGAAATGGCTTTTTTGTAATTCTCCACCTTATTTCTGAGCAGAACAATTTGAATTAGGGAAGCGTATTATTTCAACAAATGTATCTGGTGGAAGAAGACCCAAAGCATTAGATGACAACTCTGGAGACCAGAGTTCAACTCCCGATTCAGCCATGGAATCGCACTGGGTAGCAGTCACACTCTCTCAGCCTCAGAGGAAGGCAAAGGCAAACCCCCTCTGCACAAATCTTGCCAAGAAAGTCCCATGATATGTTTGCCTTAGGGTTGCCATAAGTCGGAAATGACTTGAAGTCACACAGCAACAACAATCTGGTGGAAGAGAAAGTTTTCACTTAGTCAGATCTGAAGATCATCATAAACAGATAGTAGGACAGGTTCTACCTCTCTTCCTTGATATTTTGCTCGCTGGGCTTTTCCCTTTCTTCCCTAAACACATTTCCCTGGTTTAAATCATGTTAAACTTAATAGGACTTATGTCTGACTACATATAGGAGTATCCCACGGGCGGGATCCTGCGCAAAAACAGGATTTAAACTGGAAGAAACTCACAAAGAGGGATTGATTTTCAGAAAACTTCTGACATTAAACAGCACAGAAAAGGGGAGTGGGCAACCACAAAACTGGCTTATTTTTCAGACAGTGTCAGGGTTAATGAGCATTAACATGACATTAGCCTGGACATAAAGTCAACAAAATGCTCTGCTTTTTGCTTTTGAAAAATCCTGAAAGTAAAAAGTGGCATATTTTGTCGACTTTCTGTCCAGGTTAATGTCGCATTAATGCTCATTAACTTTGATGTGTCTGAAAAACAACCTGCTTTTACGGGTCCCCCCCCCCCCCCGAGTTTTGAATCCCATTTCTGCATGGGATTTGGGCACTTTGCCTCCATGTATAAACTCCATAGAGTGTGTCAACACTGGTAGGAAAACCCAGTTTAGCACTGGAGATACTGGATCCACAGGGAAGATTAGTTGTCTGCACAACCAGCATCCAGACATAGTAACAACATTGTCTGCATAGTCTCCAGGCAATGGCCATCCTATTGAGCATTGGCATGATGTACTGATGGCATCTGCTCTTAGGACGATTCTTTTATTTCTTGCTTTTTCTTCTAGACCTTCCTCCAACAGGATTCTTTTGAGGAGAGATGGTGTCCGCTTTTGGAATACATTAACAATCACTCAAGTCAGCTAAAGCTGCCAAACCAGCATCTGAATTTCTGGAAGGGGAACTTTATGGAAGCCTAATGACAAGGATGGTTTACACTTCTAGGGTTGTTTGTTGTAGACCCACATGTATCCTTCTTTAGGAGTATTTGGCCTTTATCTCAACTTTGTCTGTTTTATTATGATTTCAAATTAAAAAAATATTCCTGCTTGGCCATTGGATGACTCTGGGCAAGTCACATACTCTCAGCCTCAGGGAGAGGCAATGACAAACCTCCTCTGAACAAATCTCACCAAGAAAACCCCATTATAGAGTCTCATTAGGGTCCTCACTATAAGTAAAAAAATGCCTTGAAGGTACAACAGCATCAGACAGCAAGAAACAGGAGAGAGGAGAAGTTGACCCAAGTATGGAGGACAACAGAACAGTCAATGGAAGTACCATGCATGGCAACTGACATTATTCAGAAGCAAATCTAGAAGATTGCTGGACAAAGAAAATCAAAGGCTAGAAGACAAGAAGAAACATCCAGGCAAGTTCTACAGGTTCCACCACCAACTCCAAAGCCAAGCTCTTCCATGCTACATAACTGTAATACTCTGATCCGACTTTAACTGCCATAGTTCCATCTTATGGGATCCTAGGATTTGCATTTTCAGAAGGAGTACAGTGGGCCCTTGTTATCTGCTGGGTTTTGGTCCCAGGACCCTCCGTGGATGTCAAAATCCTTGGAGGCTCAGGTCCCATTAAATATAAAGACACAACGAAATGGTGCCCCACATATAAAAGGGAAAATCGAGGTTTGCTATTTGGAATTTATACTTTTTGAGAATATTTTCAAGCCGTGTATGCTCAAATCCGTGGATAAAAAAAATCTGTGGATAAGGAGAGACAACTGTATTTAGCATCGTCACCTAGAGACTGATGGTGCCCCACCAAATTACAAAATGTAAGAATCCATAGGACGTTGTCATGACAGATAAAGTGGAATATAACACTATAATTGTGTAGTGTGAAAGGACTCGAGAACTCAGATTCACAAGATAGGAACATGGAAGCTGATATAGACCACCAAAAACCAAAAACCCCACAGATCATCATATAACCATTAAAAAAGTTTCTCCCCACCCTCAAAACCCTTTGCATTCCATAATAACAACTCATGTCATGTCAGCTTTCTTGAGCACTTTCTAAATGATGCAGCCCTGTTTCATTCCCCCCCACCCCCCTCCGTTACAAAATGTCAGGCAGGTCACTTGAAGCAAAGATGACTTGTAGGGAGGGAAATGTCATGGCAGGATTGATTGCTGTTTGTTTCTCACTGTTTTAGCTAAGGTGAAATGGATACCCAGCAAGATAAACATCTTATGTTTCCGAGTTCAGTTTTGTTTTTGCTGGACTGATTGAAGCCACGAGGGGATCGGCTTTGTTGATGGCCATCCAGGACCAAGCATCTGAAAATCACTCATCATTCTAGGTACTCAAAGGACATCTAAATATGAAGACAGCACATAAAGCCAAACAAATGGATGGAGGTGGGGGTGGGACACAAAACACATTGCAGAAATGTGCTGTATCTACAATTCAGGCTGGATTTCTTGGGCAGGACAAAGGCAACACCCTTGCCTTTGTTAAATTATAATTTAAATTATAATTCCATGTTAAATTATAGAATCATAAAGTTGGAAGTGACCCAAGGACCATCCAGTTCAACCCTATTCTGCCATGCACAATGAAAGCACTCCCAACAAAATGGCCACCTAGCATCTGTTTGAAAACCGCCACCACTCCCTGAGATAGCATCTTCCACTGTCGAACAGCTCTTATCATCAAGAGGTTCTTCCTAAAGTTTAGGTGGAATCTCTTTTCCTGTAGCATGGATCCATTGCTCCACGTCTTCTAACTTTTTCACATTGAGGAATGTATCACTGTCCTGAAAGAAAAAGAAAGGGAAAGCAATCCGAAAATACACGAAATTAGTTGCTTATCACACACAGAGATGAGCATAACATCCATCTAAAAGAGAAAGAAGTGTGAATGCAAATGAACTCATTACATCAATACGAACCCATCGGCTTCTTGATTTCGAATTAGCTTGTTTGCACATGCACAAGGAGGACAGGATCCCATGGCCAACAGTAATTCCATGGCGGAACTGGAGAGGCATTTCATACTAACACAAATGCAAATTGACTGTGAATTCTCAGTGGAAAAGATTTAAATTTGATATTTTTCCGAATTCAGCTATTTCTGGGAAAATAATAATAATAATAATAATAATAATAATAATAATAATAATTTTATTTATAACTCGCCTCTCCGGCTATGCAATCGAGGCGGGGTACAGCAGGTTAAAACAAAGACATATTTAAAATCATTACAATTCAAGCCCACCTCCCACCTCTTAAAAAAGGATTAAATTAGAAAAGATTAAAATAAGACAAACAATACCATTAAAAAACATAGTATAAAAGCAAGACAATGTTCTTCGTCAGTATGGCCGAATAGTGACTGGAAATATGAGCTGGGGATAAATAGTTTCGGGGCTGGGATTAGTCAGCCTCGTGTGTGTCTTGAGCAGAAGCAACAGCTGCACCTTCTGCTCCTTTTTTGGCCAAGGTCTCCTCTCTATGCTGCTTTTTCAACAGCTTCCGCTCCTTCTGTCTAGCCTTCTCCATGTCTTGAACCATCTCTTGGAACTGGGGGCTGCGGTCCAAACGCAATCTCATGATCGCGTTTGGATTGCATTCCATTTGCATGCAACATTGTTTGAAAATCTTTTGCAAAATTACCCAAAGTACCTTGGATAACCCCAGATAAAACTTTGGTTAATCTTCTAATTTCCCCAGTGTGATAAAGTCCTATGGAGTAGTCTCTGAAGCAGCAGGTAGAATAGAATAGACAGAGAAATATAAGATTCTGCACTTAGGGAGGAAAAATGAAATGCACAGATATATGATGGGGGACACCTGGCTGAATGAGACCACATGTGAAAGGGATCTAGGAGTCCAAGTAGACCATAAGCTGAACATGAGTCAACAGTGTTATGCAGCAGCTAAAAAGGCCAATGCAATTTTAGGATGCATCAATAGAAGTATAGTGTCTAGATCAAGGGAAGTAATAGTGCCACTTTATTCTGCTTTGGTCATGCCCCACCTGGAATACTGTGTCCAGTTCTGGGCACCACAATTCAAAAAGGATGTGGAGAAACTGGAGCGGGTCCAAAGGAGGGCAACTAAGATGGTGAAGGGTCTGGAAACCATGCCCTATGAGGAACGCCTTAGGGAGGTGGGGATGTTTAGCCTGGAGAAGAGAAGGCTAAGAGGTGATATGATAGCCATGTTTAAAAATGTGAAGGGATGTCATATTGAGGAGGGAGCAAACTTGTTTTCTGCTGCCCCAGAGACTACGACCCAGAACAATGGATGGAAGCTCCAGGAACAGAGATTCCACCTCAACATTAGGAGAAACCTCCTGAGAGTAAGGGCTGTTCGATGGTGGAACACACTCCCTCGGAGAGTAACAGAGTCTCCGTCCTTGGAGGTCTTTAAGCAGAGGCTGGATGGCCATCTGTCAGGGATGCTTTGATTTGGAGTTCCTGCATGGCAGGGGGTTGGACTGGATGGCCCTTGTGGTCTCTTCCAACTCTATGATTCTATGATACTAGGTTCTGACAAAGGATCCTCCCCCCCCCCCCAATGCTCCTGTCTTCTGGGAGGTATCTACTGCAGCCCATGAAGACTAGGCTGTCACAGACGTCCCAGAGGGCCTTCTCTGCGACTGCTCCCAGACTATGAAACGGCCTGCCGGACAAGATCTGTCTTACCACCACATTTGACAGCTTCAAAAAAAAGCTGTAAAGATGCATCTCTCCTGGCAGGCCTTCCTGGAATAACTTCCCGGCGCTAAACTCTCCGGCTTATAGACTCTTGCTGCCACTGCCTATGCTGTCCTAAGGAAGCTGATTTTACTGTTTTCATTGTTTAAATTGTTATTTTAATTTTGTATTAGTTTAATTTAATTTTAAGGGGTGGGAGGGTTAGGGATTGGGCTGACGGAATGTTTTTAACTGTTGATAGTTTTAACCCTGTTGTTTATATACTGCCCCAGTTGCTTTGCAGAGAGGTGGTCTAGAAATAAAATTTATTATTATTATTTATTATTAGAATTGGTAAGTAGAGCAAGGTGTTCTTTATCAAAGTGGCCCTAGAGCACAGTACGTTATTTGTGAAAAATAGGCTGTTGCATGTAAAGACCAACCAAGGCAAAGTCGTCATGAGATATTTGTGGTGGGAACCTCATAGGTAAAAGATAGAAACAGAGGAAATCTTTGGTTAGAGGGTAATGATACGAATGGTTAGTAGTCATGGTGGCTAATTGTCACCTTCATGGTGGGACAAAGCAAGCCTCTGAACACCAGAAACAACATTGAGGAGGGCATTGCCTACAGGTTCCTCTTCCAGGGTTCATCTGACTGGTCATTGTAGGATGTTAGAGTACATAGATGGTCTGATCCAACAAATCTGTGTAGAATCCATACATTCCCATGTCCTTAACCCAAGGGCAATAATTCACTTCCCTTCATTCCATCAATTTTCTCAATGCAATCTTGTAGTGGAAAAGACATCTAGGGGTAACCGTATTGGCCAAGCTTCCAACATATAATCACGCATTTGTTTGGTCCAATAAAGGTATCATTGCTTTTAGTGGAAATACACCAGAAAGTCTTTGTACAAGGAGGATTAGGATGACATGTGCCAATTGTTCCATTGTGCTGACTACCAGAAGCCTATGCAGCATTGACTTTAGCTAACAGCAAGTTTAGTTATTCCTCTCTCTCTCTCTCTCTCTCTCTCTCTATATATATATATATATATATATATGGTGTAAGGCTGGTATGGCCCTTGAAGGAAAGGAAGGTGTTAGTACCAATGATTTGCTGCAATTCATCTTTATCCAGTTAAATGTCCAGCCTTAGTAATTAGGACAGCTAGTGTTAAAGGGTTAATTAGATTTTATCATGTAAATGCAGCTGTAGGTTAACTGGAAGTATACATCCAATGAAGTCTAGGTGTGATATATAAAACCTTATGCACTTGCCTTGGTGGATTTAGTGCAGATGAAAGGGGCTGGAAAAGTGTTTCATGTTGGTTAAAATGGGAGTGTCTCCAGTGTTGCTTCTCCAGGGCTCCCTACAGTTAAATGGAAATGTAAGTTTGCTTTGTGGGTTTTATTCACTTCATGCATGGGAATGGTCTTTGTAACATCTAGACTACAGAACTGCTTTGTAACATCTAGAACCTTTCACAACTGGTGTGTTCAGTGTCTCCATATCCAAAAGAATCAACTAACAATCAAACAAACCTTTATACAACTTCATTTCCAAACCACTCAAGGAACATCTTTGATGTCCTCCTCCATTCATTCAGTTCTTCAGTTGGTTGCTAGTTGCTGACAAGTAACCTGCAACTTATGCCAATCCTATGAATGAGAGATCGCCAAGAGCTGAAAGTTTGTTTTCTGCTATCTTAAGCTGATAAATAGGTATCTTTTAGGACATTTAAATATCTTATCAGTGCACCTGCATAATGCAAGGCTTATAGGCTGCATAGAAGATTTCCTCAAATGTGATGGAAAGAATTTTAGCGTAATTGAATTATCTCTGGAGTTTCTTCAGCTTTACCTTTGTACGAATGCTCAAGTACAATAAACTTCTTTTTCTGAATGCTTAATATCATCACCAAGCCTGCCTGTAAGTCCCAGATTTTTGCTTGGAAATCCTAGGATTTGGGACAGTCCTGAAATGGATACAAAATGGGGTTTATTGGAGGGAGAGGCAACGACAGGACCATACTGAAAGATCAGTGGGGAGAAAGAAGTTAAAAACTGTATTTTTTAAATACATACACATCAATCACTTTGAGGACCTGATGGTTGAAAATGAGTGTGTGCTTAATGCTATAATAAATAAATAAACATTTGAAATAACACATTAAATTATCCACTGCATGTGTCTATGTTCCATATAATTTCTCATTAGGAACCGGGCTCCTTGTTCTTATCCGTTGTTTGCCGAAGGGGTAATACACCAGCAAACATCTGCTGGATATCAGCTGTCACTTAGCGATGGGAGACATACTATTTCATGCGCCTTCTTGATGTAGCGAATTAAATAGGAAGCCGGTTGTCAGTGATTTCATGAATCAATGCTTCCCTGAACTCATCCTTCATCATCGGACGATGCTCAAGCCATTTAACTTTGTGTGTTTACTTAATTTGTGAGCACTAAGCGGTTCATTCAAACATCAATATCATTATCCTCAACTGTCTTATGTTTATGATGCTAAATTGGTTTATCATTATGGTATGCTATAACGGATTGGGCAATGTACTGTGCAGGGTATTTTTTGTATATGCATGTATTTGTATGTATGCAGACAACAAAGTGTATGCTTTTTCTGTCCTTTACAAAAAAATACAGCTCCCTTTTGATTTTATATTATTATTATTATTATTATTATTATTATTATCCCTCCTCTCCCTATGGATAGAGGCAAGTTACAAGGAAAGAAAACATACATAATATAACATAATCAAAATTACACAACCCCAACCCTCCACCAACAATTAAAATTCAAGATTAAAATTGATTGTAAAACATTTAAAAATAAGTAAATGGAGAACAGCTAGGGGCGGACGGGGTAACCTTTTAATGGGAGGTCAGTCTGGGAAGGCCTGCCAGAAGAGATCCGTCTTGGCAGTCCTTTTAAAGGCATCAAGATAATGATATGACGGGTATATCTGAATTGATTCATTCCATTCTGTGCACCAAACCCATTCCATACAATCTAATCTTTAAACACATTTCCAGAGGAAAATTCTGATTTTGTTTCTTTGATGACTAGTCTTTGAACATGGTTTTCCAACCAAGTATGGCTCCATCTTCAAAATGTTCAGTGGGCCCTTGAATATCCACTAGGATTTGGTTTTTGGAACCCCTGTGGATACCAAAATCCGTGGATGCTCAGGTCTAATTAAATACATTACTAACTCTTAAGGATAATAATATATTAAATACAATGCCATAGTAAAATGGTGTTCTTTGCATAATATGGCAAAATCAAATGTCGCTTTTTGGAATTTATATATATAAATTATATATTTCTATAAGTATATATTTCTATATCCGTAGATTTAGCCATCTGCGGTTTGAAAATATTCAATATGTGTGTGTGCGTGCGTAGGCGTGCATGTGTGTACATATACACTCATCCCTCCATCTTTGTGGATTTGATATCTGTGGATTTGATTATTCACTGATTTGATTAATATGTTCTCTCTAGGAATCTCTTAGAGGCAAATCTATGGCCAACTTTAACTAAAAGTTGAACTGAAAAACCAAGAGATTCCCAGAAGAGTTGCAATGGAGGACCTAGAGGTTACTAGAGTGAATACTTCACCAAGCATTTGTAGCTCCTCCGGCACAATTTCTAGAGTCAGTGTCTGTCGGACATTGATCACAGAGTTGCGTTGGAGGACCAAGAGATTCCTAGATAGGTGTCCTCTCTGGTAAAAATACCATGTTTTTATTTGTGATTTTCCCATATTCATGGGGGTATTGTGCCCCTAGCCCTAGCGAATATGGAAGGACAAGTGTATATATATATGGAAGGACAAGTGTGTGTGTGTGTATATATATATATATATATATTGAATATTGTGAATGGTTAAATCACTGGATAAGAATTCGTGAAAACAGAGGGCTAACTGCAATTTATTTTTTCAAGCAGCAACGGCAAAAAGTTGGGTTTCGCTTCAATTGCAATGACAGGTTTTGAAGTAAGACACCGGCTGAGCATGGAAAGACCACTGAGCACAGTGCCAAGCTGCCTGTCCTGATGGCTTGAGGCATGTCGAAGGCACAGCTTTCCTTCCGCCTCTTAGCCTTACCGATGTGTTTGCCCTCCTGAGCCTTATCGCGCGATGCACTTAGTAACCGGGCTTTGTTGGCCATTATGTGGATGCACCTCCATTGGTTTTTTTGCACATTCTTTAAACATCAGCTGTCGAACGAAGCCCTAATAGCCCCGGGCTTGTCAATGACCTCCGCTAAGCAGGTTGTTTGAACTTCAAATTTGCTCAATTGTTCCTTTTCCATTATTCAAGCTGGGCAATGCCAGCTTGGTCCAGTGCATTAAATGTCTATTACCACTGTTTACTAGAGTCGTGTCAAACGACAGCTTATGATTTTCAATTTGCTTTCCAATTAGCCATGCTTTATTGACTCCCCCTCAACCATTCAAATTGCAGCTTCTCTCTCTCAAGGACCTGTCACTGAGAAGCCTGGGTTGGCTTGTGTGGATTTGGTTTTCTTTCTCCTTTTTAAAAAATAACTAGGAAACTGGCTCTGCATTACATTCGCACATTCAAAGATCCCTCATAGTACCTGGTGTATTTGAAACCGGTGAGGATTATTTTTTAACACTCTTCCTCCTATCTTCAACAGTTTTTTTCTGGGCCAGTTGTATTAGTAAGAACAACAGCAACAACAACAATAATAATATTTATTTGTATCCCACTTCTCCAAGAGGATCGAAGCGGCTAACAATAAAACATCCATAAAATCCAAAATGTGGAACTGCTAACCAGGCAGCAAAGGGAATGAATATATTTATTTCTGTTCCAGACCTGAGCATGCATAATCAATAGGATCAATAATGTATTTAGAACATACATAAAATTTTCTAGGTGAAAACATATAAAGCAATATTTAAAATATCCAGCAGGAACATTATTCATTTAGATTATTTACTTCTTGCTTCCTTAATTTTATAGCAGCTGGGCAGAAAACCTAGCTACTTTTAAAGTGATCTGTGGATCCCTGTCCTCAATTAAGTATATTAGTATTTCACTACTACCTGAAATTTGTTGCATAAATGGAATAATAAGTGGAGTGTCTGTTCCTGTAGAAATGGCAATATGGCTCTCAGTTTCCACCTCATTGAAACCACACAGACATACCCACTACTACTCTGCAACAATACTGTAGTAATACATTACTGTAGTGACCTTGGGCAAGTCACACACTCTCAGCCTCAGGGGAAGGCAATGGCAAACCTCCTCTGAACACACCTTGCCAAGAAAACTTAATGATGTGGTTGTCTTAGGGTTGCTGTAAGTCAGAAATGACTCGAAGGCACGCAGCAAAAACAATACTTTAATACTCTACAGTAATAATATCTACTCTGCAGTAACTCTGATGGCAGAACATTAAATTTAGCTAGGAGGAAGGACTTCCTGAATTTATCCCAAATGGACACATATCTCACTGGTGTAAATATCCTCCCATTATCTTTAATTTCAAGATATCAGGTCTTTGCCTTTTAGCCCATGTAGATAAGACATTAGATTCCATTTGTTGGTATAACTTACTGGCATGAGAGCCCTATGGACTATTCAGTGTACCATTATATTATTTATTATATTAACATTTATTTATAGAGCGCTGTAAGATTTGCACAGTAGAAGAAATCAAAATGAAATAAAATAAAAACCTGCCAAGTGGTGTACAGTCTGAGTCATCAATATTGCAAAATTATCTCTAAAATAATACATGTGTTTGGAAAGGGAATCTTCATGCAGTTATACTTTTTGGGGATAAAAATGTTAAGAAACTATTTGTCTCTTTCAAACACTGGAAGGTAGTGCTGTGCTTTCATTGTACCAACGCAGCTGCTATGTACAATGTGAGGTGAGGAAGAAAACCCATATGATTTCAAGGACTGCTGGAAATGAAGGTTTGGGAAGCAATGGAGCAGTACCCAACAAAATTTTCTTGGGCGAGGAAGCAAACAGGATGGTTCTCTGTGATCCACAGATTGCAATATCAACATTTCACATTGTGTATAAAATACAATTGAACACGGACCATAAACACACATGTATCTTATTAAAAGATTACAAGGGTGATCTTTTGCAATGCTACTAAAATAACAGGTGTGATGCGGTGGGGACTGGGGGTCCCGATCAGCCATCAGAAATGCTTCAATTTCTGGGGGATATTAGCTTTGCAAGAGGTTTTGGGTAACCTTTGATCATGTGCACCAATATATACCAGGACTAACTGGGAGAACTCCACGTTCTGCATGAATTATGATGGTTTTTATTTAGAAACTATGCAGATTGTGGAAAGCTGGAGTGGCTGAGACTTGGGGGCTGAAGGTGATATAGAACATACACAGAGTGTGGGCATGTATGCAGACTGGGCTGTGTGCACAGAGGCTAGGTTTTTTTATATATTATACATATTATACATATAATACATATTTATATAATAAAACTATTCCTAGAATCATAGAATCCTAAAGTTAGAGGAGACCACAAAGGGCACCCAGGCCAATCCCATTCTGCCATGCAGGGATTCTCTATCAAAGCACCCCCTACAGATGACCATCCAACCTCTGTTTAAAGACCTCCAAAGAAGGAGACTCTACCACAATCTCCAATAAAGGGGTTTGTTCCACTTTCGAAAAGCCCTACTGTCAGGAAGTTCCTCCTAATGTTGAGGTGGACTCTCTCTTCCTGGAGCTTGCATCCAGTGTTCCAGGCCCTGTTCTCTGCAGCAGCAGAAAACAAGCTTGCTCCCTCCTCAATCTGACATCCCTTCAGATATTTAAACAGGGCTATCATATCACCTCTTAACTTTCTCTTCTCCAGGCTAAACATTCCCAGTTCCCTAAGTTGTTCCTCATAGGGCATGGTTTCCAGACCCTTCACCATCTTAGTTGCCCTCCTTTGGACACTCTCCAGTTTCTCCACATCCTTTTTGAATTGTGGGGCCCAGAACTGGACACAAAGTAGAATAGAGAGGCACTATTACTTCCCTTGATCTAGACATTATACTTTTATTGATGAAGCCTAGAATCTCATTGGCCTTTTTAGCTGCCGCATCACACTGTTGACTCAAGTTCAACTTGTGATCTACTTGGACTCCCCTTTAACACTTATAAGCCTCCTTAAGCCAAGTTTCCCCCATCCTATATCTATGCATTTCATTTTTCTGCCCTAAGTGCAGTACTTTACGTTTCTCCATATTGAATTTCATTTTGTTAACTTTGGCCTAGAGGATGAGCTATCAAGACAGGTAATAAAGGCTCGGGGAAACAATCTTTTTTCTTTCTGGGAACGAAACATAGGACCATATCAGATGCAGGGGGAATGCCATCCAAACGCCATTGCAGAAATGTTGCTGAAGCACCTGGGATTTGATCATTTGTAGCACTTCTAAAGTGTAATTGAGGCTTGCTGCTATGTTTCTGTCATGGAATTGTTCACAGGGAAGCCAGAAGAAGCCATTTTCTGAATAACAGGATATCTCATTATTCAGAAAATGGCTTCCCTTTGAACAATTCCAGGATGGGAACATAGCAGGAATCCTCAATTACTATTTAGAAGCTCCACCAATGATCACATTCCTGACACTTCTCCCATGTTTGGATGATGTTTCGCCCATGTCTGATAAAGTCCCTAGTGTTCCTGAAACACCATCAGTCTCTCAAAAACATTATCCCCCCCTCCCCCCAATATGAGATCTCAAAATACAGCATGGAGTATGCAGAGGTGCTTAACATCAACAGGTATGAGAACAGCTCCAGTCTTCCTCTTTGGGCACTACATGGAATCCCAAATATGATCACCCAAATATTACCCAAACAAGAATGCTGGAGGTTGGTCTTTGAATGCCCTGCATGAGATTAATTATACCCTGGTAACCATGTTGTGCTGTAAAAGAAAGATTCACAACATCTAACACTTTAAATGTCAAGACTTTTGTGTTGTCCACCCAGGTGTATAGATAAAGTAATGCTGGAGTGCTTAATAACTCTCTCTCTCTCTCCCTCTCTCTCTACGTATATATATGATGTATAGTTTTTTTTTCTTATTCTACCCCCCATCCTTTATTACCCCCTGTATGTTGCACAAAGAACATTATCCTTTAACGATATGAAAGACACCATTTAAATCCTGGGGTGTTTGACCAAAATAATGCTCATTAAAAGGTCACGCCAAACCATAGAAGTGCCATTCTTCTTAATTAATAATCTCGGCTCCTGGACCAAGATCAGTATCAAGACCAGGAGGAAGCAACATCCGACCGAGCGAGGAACAAATGGGAGCGGTACAATGGGCCCAGTAAGTACTTTGTGGATACATTTGGTTTCCAGGTAACAAATTGAAATCTCAAAAGGAGTTTTGCAGATGGAAAAGAGAGAGAGAGAGAGGAGGGAGGGATGTCCATTTCTTTTAACCTTTGAGTTATTATCAAAATGGACTCATGCGCTTAAATGGGTTTCCAAATTTACAGGTGGCCTTACCTCTTCTCTGCAATCAAGCCTCATTAACACGGGAGCTGATAATTACAAATTACTGTAATTTGGGAAGGAGTCAACATTTGCCAAAGGTGCTATTTCAACTGTCAGGGGGCTAATGAACAGGATTTGAAAGCAACTGTAAAAACTTTCGGGCTTGTGTTTTTCTTCCTTCTCCCTTCCCACAAAACAAATACAGAAGCCGTGATGCTTCGGAACAATGCTCTCCGGAGGTTCGGCAATTAACAAGTTATTGTTTAGGTGGGAACAATGCAAATTTTGAGACGCCCCCTTCCAGTACTTGAATGTATATGTATTTATGGTATTAAAAATATTTTAAAGTGTTATTGTAAGCACAGGTTTTGTTGGGAAAGGTTATGTTGAGTAGGAGATAGCGGGAGAGGAGGTAACTTTAGTAAACAGCCGTAGGGTGGAAAGGTACCCTGCAGAGTTGTGTAGAAGTGGAGGTTTTCACTTCAAGATGGGGAACGAAACATTGTGTCTTAAGCATGTTCTTGGATATAATCCCAAGTCGAAGGCTTTCATGGCCAGCATCCATAGTTTTTTGTGGGTTTTTCAGGCTAAGTGGCCATGTTTATTCTGACGTTTTGCCAGCATCTGTGGCTGGCATCTTCACGGAATACTGGCATGGAAGATATATACCCAACTCTCTTCCATGTCAGCATTCTCTGAAGATGCCATTCACAGATGCAAAAAAAAAAAAAAAAAAAAAAAACCCACAAAAAACCCATAATCCCAATGAATTATGATTTTGATTCTCTAACCTTCCATTTGTCCCAGTTTGACTGGGACAATCCCAATTATTCTTCTATTGCCCAATGGATGCAAGCTGCAGGAAAAGAACAATGGATGCAAGCTGCAGGAAAAGAGATTCCACCTCAACATTAGGAGGAACTTCCTGACAGTAAGGGCTGTTCAACGGTGGAACACGCTCCCTTGGAGTTTAGTGGAGTCTCCGTCCTTGGAGGTCTTTAAGCAGAGGCTGGATGGCCATCTGTCGGGGATGATTTGACTGGGAGTTCCTGCATGGCAGGGAGTTGGACTGGATGGCCCTTGTGGTCTCTTCCAACTCTATGATTCTATGATTCTATGCCCCTCTTTTCAGCTGATTTTAAAATGTCCCAGTTTTCCTCCATCTTTCCACCTTCTCCTTCAGTTTGCTTCAGTTGCTAGAAGCTGAGATCAAATGGCAAAATAGGCAGAAGAGGAGAGAAAGAGGTGACATCTTGCACTTCCCAGATGGCTTGGGCAAAAGCAAACTGCTGCAGCCTCTCCTAGCTTATGTGTTCTTCCTCATTAATAACTTTTACCATCTTGACCAAACTTTGATGCTGCCATCTTGTCACCACCGTGCCACTCTCACATGTGGGGTCAGATTCACCACTCTTTTGTGATGTGCATGCCTCCTGAAGCAATGTTTTAGTATTTGCAATGTGTTCACCTGCACATTTCTGTGTTGAAGGTTTTGTCACAAGGGAGATATTGGAAAAAGGGAGGAAACAAGGTGGGGAAAAACCCTTGGAGAAGTCACCCTGATATCTTCAGATTTAGCCATTTATTGCCATTGCTGTGTGCCTTCAAGTTGTTTCTGACTTACCGCAACTCTAAGATGAACCTATCATGGGGTTTTCTCGGCAGTTTCTTCAGAGAGGAGTTTATAAAAATATTTAAACATATATAAATATAAGGCTGTAGAATGGTGTAGTCATTTGAGTGTTGGGCTACGATTCTAGAGACCAGCGTTCAAATCCCATGGCCCTACCATGAAAACCCACTGGGTGACCTTGGGCAAGTCACACTCTCTCAGCCACAAGGAAAAGCAATGGCAAACCTCGTCTAAACAAATCATGCCATGATAGGTGTGCCATAGGGGAGACCATAAGTCTCAGAAATGACTTGAAGGCACACAGCATCATAAAAAGAGAGTATCTGCATTCCCTATTATAATGGACCATTTGCATTTGCAAGTTTCAGAAAAAAAACTTCTAAAACCCCAAGTTTCCCCCACCATCTGCAATGGCTAAGCACTTTTCAAAATCTAAAGCAGCTACACTAATATTTTTCCCCTTCTCAAATTAGGTGTGTTGGCAATTAACAGATACAAGCAAAAAGGCTAAGGGCATCCTCCGCTATCCTTATCTTTGCATGCCACATACTTACCCTTATTAAAATCAATAGATTCCCATTAGGCCCCATCGGTTCCATTTTTAATAATCTATTGATATATGGCATGGACTTTTACAGGACTAAACAAATTTCCTCTTTTTGTGCCCCATAATAGCCCAAGGTCAGACTGTTTGAGAGCAGTTGCCGTATATAAATGTTTATTTAGTGCCTGACTACTGATTGAGAACATATCTGGTCTGCAGGCATCAGATGGCTTTTAAACTAGAGATTTATGACTAACTTCCTGTTTTCCAGACACAGTGCACCGTTTTCTGGAAAAAAAAGTAATGAATGTAAGGCATTGTGGAAAAATAGCTGGGGTGTTTCACCGAGTCAGAACTTTTGGGGGTGTGCGTTCGCGGAATATCGGGATCGTTGCAAGATGAAAATGGATTCTAGAGTTCCTGGGTTTCTGTTTTGCTTTTAGTTTGCTTTTTTGAAAAAGGAGTTGGAGAGTGTTGCTGGACTCTCTTGTTTCCAATGGTGGGCAGTCAGCAACAGATGATGCTGTTCTGGGTTATGTATAGCCAGCCAGGTCTCGTAGGTGCTCCCTAACTTCAGCATGTTTCCTGTAAAAACACTGTGAGCATGTGTCTTTCTCTGTCCTGACATCAATCTGCAAGGGTAGGTATTGGTAAGTCTGGCTCTTCTGCCGAAGGTGGTGGCTGCTGGAAATCCTGCTCCTGTGGCTGCTGGGAACTCTGCTTCCATGGTTGCAGAAGGCTCTCTACCCTTTTGGCTATTACCGTATACGCTTGACTATGGAGTTTATTGCACAGCCCCTGGGGATGTGATGAGGCTGTGATGAAAGGAAGCGGGATGGGAACTGGATGGGGCAAAGAATGCATTTTACCGAACAAGAGAATGCCACCGCTGCCACTGGACGTTCCCATTCCATTCTCGATCTGTCCCAGAGGGGGCAATTTTTGGTTTTGAACAGTTCCCAAATATCATCCCCTCTGGGATGGCTCGGGAATGGAATGGGAACGTCTGGCAGTGGCAGTGGCAGCGGCAGCGGCAGCGGCATTCTCCTGTGCGGTAAAAAGTGTTCTTTGCCCCATCCGATTCCCATCCCACTCCCTTCCATCACGCCCTCATCACGTCCCCAGGGGCTGCGCAATAAATTCCTATAAATCAACCTCATGTATAAGTCAAGGGTAATTTTGGGGGCCAAAATTGTGGATTTTGATATGACCCGTGGATAAGTCAAGGGTAAAATGTAGGGGCATATAGCAAAGGATCTAAAGCAGTAGTTCCCAGCCTTTGGTCTTCCAGATGTTTTGGACTTCAGATCTCAGAAGCTCCAGACACCTTGGCCAACAGTCTGGAATTATGGGAGCTGAAATACAAAACAGCTGGAATACCAAAGATTGGGAACCACTGATCTGAAGGATAACAAAAAACAAACCAATGTCAAAAAACTTTAAAAATTCCACAGACATAACTCTTTGTGCTTACCGGACAGATGAGAGAGTAGAGGTGTTTCCAGGACAGATTATACTCTTGCTTTTCACCAGGGGGTGGTTCCTTCTTTTAAATAAGAATTAAGATACACAATGGTACATTAAACCATGGATAAGTTGACTCAGGTTTTTGGGGTCACTTTTTTGGACCTAAATTTCTACACTTATGCATGAGTATATACAGTAGGTCCTCTTGTAATTGAAGTCCTCTGGCTCTTGGGCTCTATACCAGAGTTTTCATTCTTGGACTCCATCTCAGGGACACCATCCCATTCTCAGAGTCCATCCAAGGGTCACGGAGGCAAAGCATGATAGAAATTGTTGTTGGTCATGAGAATAAGTGCTACGACTAAATCCCTGTCATGGACTGTCCTGGGCCTGACTTAGAGGCACAGTCAGAAGACTCAGACCCTGAAGACATGGAGTAGGCTGAGACAGGAGCAGATCTGGGGTTGCCTGGATCTGCAGTCCCAGAGGAAGCTGCAGAGGGAGAAACAAACTCTATGAACTGTAGGCTGCAGGTACTAGGACCTATGGAGCAAAGGCAGGTTAAGTCTTTGAGGGATTCCTCCAGGCTAGAAGCCAAGAGTAGAGCTAATAGGTTTCAGCTGAGAGGAGTAAAGGCCTTTTAGGAGACCTGCAGTTGCAGAAGTTCTTTGCAGCTGCAGCCTTGTTGTTCCTGAGTTCCTTGTTCTTTGATTCATGACTCTGGTTATCTGACCTCTGGACTTGTGACTACACTTTTGCTTCTGCCCTTTGATGTGGCTGACTGACTGACTGGTGTTGTGTAACCTTTGTATACTCCCCTGCTGTGCTGCCCTCAGTAGAGGTAAGCAGGACAATCCCTTTGAAAAAAAGAATCTTTACAGGGTCACAGAAATGATCTTTCTAAGCCGAATTTTAATTCATGGGTATCATGGGAGCCCTGGTGGTGCACTGGTTAAATTCTGATATTACAGCCACAAAGTTGTGAGTTCAGTACCAGAGGGCTCCAGGTTGACTTAGCCTTCCATACTTTTGTAGGTTAGTAGAATCATAGAATCCACAAGGATCATCCAGTCCAACCCCCTGCCATGCAAGAACTCCCAGTCAAAGCATCCCCGACAGATGGCCATCCAGCCTCTGCTTAAAGACCTCTAAGGAAGGAGACTCCACCACCCTCCGAGGGAGTGTGTTCCACTGTCGAACAGCCCTTACTGTCAGGAAGTTCCTCCTAATGTTGAGGTGGAATCTCTTTTCCTGCAGGTTGCATCCATTGTTCCGTGTTCTAGTCTCTGGAGCAGCAGAAAACAAGCTTGCTCCCTCCTCAATATGACATCCCTTCAAATACTTAAAGAGGGCTATCATATCACCTCTTAACCTTCTCTTCTCCAGGATAAACATCCCCAGCTCCCTAAGTGCAGAACCTTACATTTCTCCGTGTTGAATTTCATTTTGTTAGCTTTGGCCCAGTTTATAGTCTATTCAGGTCATTTTAAATTTTGATCCTGTCCTTTGGGGTATTAGCTACTCCTCCTAATTTGTTGTCATCTGCAAATTTGATAACTAGGCTCTCAATACTGTCATCCAAGTCATCAATAAAGTTATTGAATAGCACTTGGCCAAGGACAGAACCCTGTGGGACCCCCTATCCACCTTGTTGGGGGCAATTGACTTACAGGTTGTAAATTGCTTTGAGAGTGATTAGTTCATTACAAAGCGGTATAAAAATGTAAAGTGCTATTGGTATCAAGTGGTATGTGTGCAAGTGTGATGACAATACAAATGGCTGGCTTAGATATCAAGCTTTCGTTGTATGCCTTCAAGAGGTTTCTGACTTTCCCTTTTCTTTTTGACTAGTTTACTGTGCTATCCAAATCTAAACACACCAAGACTTGACATTAACCCGAGTTCTTCCAACATCAAGAGAAACTGCAGAAAATTATAATCTCTTAATCTCCTTCTAATTTCCTCTTGGGAGTTTCCTGGAGACGCGGATGGGGTAATGTACAAACCTAGGATTAAAGAGGGTAATCTACTGTTTAACCATAGTATAGCATAGTGATATCCAAACTCTGGCCTTCCAGATGTTTTGGACTCCAGCTCCCAAAATCCTAGACCATTGGCCAAGACGGCTGAGGCTTCTGGGAACTGAAGTCCAAAACACCTGGAGAACCAGAGTTTGGGTAACATTGGTATAACATTATGTCTGAAATAAATGCATCAGGTTCGGCTTCTTTAAAATCTTCAAATGAACTTGTAAGGAATTGAATGTGAGACAGAGCCAGCCCAACAATGAATCACAAACTGGATCAGCTCGTCCTGAAAGTCCCCATCTTTTGTTTGCTTTATTTTTGTTTAAAGACAGCATTTGCAAGGAAAATTGCACTGACTTGCATATAGATTTTGTCCCTAACCTCAATTAGTTCCATCGATTTCAGCGGCTCTGCCTTAAGTATGGCTAAATCTGGGTTCCCTCCACAATCCACAAACAGATGGCAGGGGAGCTAATATACCTTGATGTTACAGATTTTCTCTGGGATTTTTTTTTTTAAATAAAAAAGTGTGCTTTTAATCTGTAACCCCATTAAAACGCCACATGGCACAATGCCAAGCGCATGCTGCCTCTAAGACACAGAGGTTCCTTTTTTTGGGGGGGGGGAGGGAAATGCTTGTTAAAAGGTGTCATGAAATTCATAGCGATCCCCCTCCCATCTCCCCAATATTCTGAAAGGCCTTCATTAGCTCTTTAATTATATCAGCTGTTTCTATAATATAAAAATGCATGGGCCTTTTTTTCATTTTTAATGAACAGAATTGACATTGGCAAGAAGCCCCTTGGGAGACGCTATTTTTCATTGCGGTAGGGAGGAGGAGGCCTTCATGCAAGACTGATCTGGACAGCATCAAAATGTATCCCAAACAAGGGATTTCTATTCTTCCCTTTTGCTAGGGTAGTGTGCAAGTTTGCCATATTGGGAGAAAAGGTGGGATAAAAGACCTTATCACACGTGGGGACTTGTGTGGGTGAAAAGTCTGCCAAATGTTGCGGAAGCACCAGAGATGTGACCATCCATTGTGTTTCTAAAATGTAATTGTGACTTCCTTCTATGTTTTGGTCATGGTATCGTTCACAGAGAGCCATTTTTTGAATAATGGGATATTACGTGATTGAGAAAATGGCTTCTCCTGGCTTCTCCATGAACAATTCCATGACAGAGACATCTGCAAAGTTTTTTGGGGTTTTTTAATATATATAATTTATTAACGCATTCTAAAACAGAACAACAGACAACAAGCGGTATATCAAAACAACAATAAATAAAAGACATTAACCCAGCTAATGTCTTGAAGATTATAAACAAGAGGTGTATTCAGGGATCTTGAAAGACATCTTTCCATTAAAAATTTAGCTAATATTGGAGGGTGCCAAATCTTATGAAAATTCAATCCAGAGTGTAAACCTCTTGCTCCATTGTTATTATCTGCAATTTTCTCCATTGACCACAAGTCCCAGAGTCTAGTCCACCATCCTACAACGTCTGCAACATTTTGATGATGTTTCGCCCACGTAAGTCCCTGCATGTGATAAGGTCCACACAGTTGGCTTTCCAGATCTGTGTCATCAACTTTTGCGGATTTCATTATTCACAAATTTGGTGGATATGTTCTCTCTAGGAATCTCTAGGTCCCCCAGCATGACTCTGCAGTCAACTCCCACCAAATGTCACTCTGAAAGACCAAGAGATTCCTAACTAAAACACTTTTCTAGGCATTTGTAGGTCCTCCAACACAATTCTATGGTGAGTGTCTGGCAGATGTTGACCACAGAGTTGTGCTGGGATTCTTAGTGAGAACATTTAGGCATCTGTAGGCCTTCCAGGGCAATTGTGGTCAACCTATGGCAGATGTTGGCCATACAGTTGTGCTGGAGGACCTAGACGTTCCTAAACAGAGAGAACATTTCTTTAGGCATTTGTAGGTCTTCCAGTGCAATTCTGTGGTCAACCTCTGGCAACCATTGACCACAAGAGTTGTGATTGAGGACCTAGAGATTCCTAGAGAGGTGTTATCTCTGGTTTAAAAAATAGTGTTTTTATCTGCAGTTTTTCCACTTTCACAGGGGTCTTGTGCCCATAAGCCTATCAAATGTGGAGGGTTCGCTGTAAATAAAGATGATGACAATGATGAGGATGATAGCAGCTTGAGGGTTGGACTATGACTCTGGGAGTCCAGGATCCGAATCCCCATTCAGTCATGGAAACCCATGGGGTGACCTTGGACAAGATGCATTCTCTCAGCCTGAGAAAAAGGCAGAGGCAACCCTTCTCTGAATAAATCTTGACAAGGAAATCATATGGTCACCAAAAATCAAAAGGAATAGAAAGGCACATAATGACAATCTCAGAGGACGCCAATGTCAACCTCCACAACAAACAAGCAAACAAACAAATCTTTCCATGAAATGTCCATTATAGGGTTGTCATAAGACGGAAGCAACTTGAAAGGACACAACAACCATCTAACCCTAACTAAAGCAGCAGCAGCAATGGACCAACCACTGTATTTCCACTCCATGTCATTTACTTATTTTGCTAAATTTTTGTTTGTAAAAAATGAACTGAACCATTCTCAGTGAAAAAGGAAGATGCCAAAATAAACTAAATCCTCACCCATCCGTACAATGGCATGTTAAACACAGTTGTCCCAGAAAATGTGGAGTTGCTGTGAACTCAAGGAGTTCATCTAAATAATGAAACATACCGAGTAGAAATAATGCTACTGACTGCCTAGGAAGAAAGCCAAAGATATCATACAGTCCCTTTACTCCCTTCAATGTTGAATCAATGCTGGTTGTTGTTTTTATATACTGTTAAGATCCACCCAGAGGAGATTGGTTTAGTCTTTTTTCTTGCTCAGAGAACTCTGGTGCCACAAGATCCCAAGATTCCATTGGATGGCACTTAAAGTGGTGTCAAACTGCATTAATTTTGCAATGTAGATGCAGCCTTAGAGCAAATCAGGCCCAAACTCTCTCTAGAAGCCAAGATGGCTAAACCGAGGATGTTGTACTTTGGATGTATCTTGAGATGTTGATGGAAAAGATGATGAATTCCTGGTAAAGTGGTAGGCAGTAGGAGAAGAGGAATGCCTTATTGCAGATGGATTGAGAAATTCAAGAAAGCCACAGCCATGAATGGTGCAAAAGGGCAGTAGAAAACTGGGGTTCTTGGAGGTTTTGCATTCATAGGGTCATCATAAGTCAACATTGCAGTGACAACAGTGTTTACATTTGATTCCACCAAAAGCAATTGGCAACTTGTTGAGCTGCCTCTCATCAGATTTAATGCTGACTTTATTTTGTCCTTATGTCAATAATTAACTTTTAGTAATTTAAACAAAAGTTGGATGGGCATCTTTCAGGAATGCTTTAGTTGCATTGCAGGGAGTTGGCTTAGGTGGCTGTTGTAATAATCTATGTTGTTGTTGTTGTTCTTGTTGTTGTTGTATGCCTTCAATTTGCTTCCAACTTTAAGACGACCCTAAGGTGGCCACATGATTCCATAGTGTCTGGGAATGATACCATGAAATAATGTAGTCTAGGGTTGCTGAAAGAAATCAAGGAAGGTGTCTCTCCCTTTAATTGTTGTGTACAAGAAGAAAAAGTGTCAGAAAGTGTTGGTTGAATGATGAAATCCCTATTCTTGTTGTACTTGTGTGCCTTCAAGTTGTTTCTGACTTATGGTGACTCTAAGGTGAACCTTTCCTGGGGCTTTCTTGGCAAGATTTGTTCAGAAGAGTTTTGACTTTGCCTTCTCTGAGGCTGAGAATGTGTGACTTGCCCAAAGTCACCCAGTGGGTTTCATGGCCAAGCAGATCTCTGGAGTCGTAAGCCCCATTCCCATGTACAGATAAATTGGTGTGCAATCCAAATGGATGGATCCATTTGCCATCGGAGCGTGGTTCCCACTACGTTTGCCCAATCGCATTTTCTGTCATTGAAATAACCCACTTGTGGTTCGCATTTACAAATGAATCGATCCAAAATGATTCGGTTCCAGCCATCCAAAGGGCAAACTTGAATCGATTCTGATCCATTTGTGGAATTGATTTATCAAAAAAGAAGAGAGAAAAAATCAGTGTCAAAAAGACATGGAATCTCTTCAGAGATTCGGACTAAGTGGGAACCAGGTTAGTTTGAACTGGTTCAAACCGATTTGCAATCTGATTTTAAAAACTAGTGGGAATGAAACCAATGTCCAACCCTCAAGCCACTATGCCAAGCAATTTTAAAACCACAGTGAAAATTATTTGTGCACTCAACTATCTTTGGATCTCAACTGCCTCTCTACGAGCAAACTGTGAGTTTGCATGTCTTTCTTCCTTCCCTGCCATCGAGCTGCTTTGCCAATTTGGAAAAAAAGAAAACTTTGCAGCTGAGGGAGCCACACAAGTACAATGTGTAAATTTTGGAAACGCTACACATGTGGTTTGTATTTTAAAGGCCAGGAGAAATTATCAGTCCTATAAACTATCCTCACTTTGGGGCGGCTAAGAGGGCGATAGCTTTGGGAGCACATGCGTTCAGATTTACCTATGTGCCATTTTGCTAAGTAGCCCCGTTTCAAGAAGCTGCATTTGCAGTGCAGAAACATTTGTGAATTTATGTTCTATGGCACTGGGCACCTTTCACTTTGGGGTTAGGACTGACACTGGGGAGCAGGGAAGCACAAAACCATTCATTTTCCCCTCCCGGTAAGGATATGCAACACCTTTTGCAAATTTTCTCTTCAAAATATTTTCCAGAAGTGAGCCGAAAATTCTCAAATGACATGTCTTTTTGAGGGGTGTGTGTGTGAAATCTGCAATGTTTCTTTTTCTCACCTTTTCTAGAAAAAAAAAGCATGCTTGGTTTTAGTAGGACTCTTTTATATTTCTATTATGACTGTTCCTTCTTCCATTATCCTCCCCATTCCCTTTTTTCCTTTTGGGTCACATCTATTTGATTGTGAACCTCTAGATGAGAGTGTGCATTTTTAATTGCCTAACACGACACAAAGAATTTAAGAGGCTTTGTAAATAATAGTAATAAATCATGATCATCATCATCTCTGACTTTCTTCTCCCATAACTGGAAGGCAGCAGAATGAGTGCAGCCTTTTGCACTATCTTGTACAAGGTGCCATAAAACCCAGTCAAGCAGATCATACTTTTGCAAAGTATGGCTTCTCTATGAAAAAAAAATACTGTATATACTCAACTACAAGTCGACCTCATATATAAGTCAAGGGCAAGTTTGGGGGACAAAAGATTTTGATATGACCCATGGATAAGTCAAAGTTAAAACTTAGGGGCATGTAATGAAAGATATAAAGGACAAAGCAAAGGAAAATAGTGCCAACGAACTTAGAAAATTCCAGAGGCGTAACTGTTTGTGCTCATACTAAAGGATGGATGGATGAGAGAGTAGAAGGGGGTCAGTACTTCCAGGGCAGATTAAACTCTTGCCGTTCACCATATTATATATGTGTGTATATATAGAGAATCATAGAATAGAATCATAGAATCACAGAGTAGGAAGAGACCACAAGGGCCATCCAGTCCAACCCCCTGCCATGCAGGAACTCTCCATCAAAGCATCTCTGACAGATGGCCATCCAACCTCTGCTTAAAGACCTCTAAGGAAGGAGACTCCACTACAGTCCGAGGGAGTGTCTTGCTACCATACTCTGGTGCCACTTAGCCACATGTGTTCCCGTTTGTGAGATGCTGGCGAGCATTGTTCAAAACCCAGAACTCTGTAGCAATGGGCCATAGAAGCAAAAGTGGTGTAAAACAACATTATTTCTGCAGTCCAGATGCAGCCTTGGACTGCTTGGTTTTCTAAAGCTCAAGGAAAGGTAAAAGAGAATCACACTGCCTCCATATATTATTGTCTTTATTTATATCCTCCACTTTTTTTCCTGGTTGGGACCCAAATTAAAATGATAGCAATTCAATTAAGAAAGTACATGACGTCAATATGAAAATAGGACTAAACTGTTCACAATAATCCGCAGGGAGAGGAGGGTATAAATAAAATTTATTATTATTTTATTATGAATAAGAAAACAATAGGGCCTTACACATTCTGCACCAATGAATGTACTTAATCTAATTATACAAATTTCTGAACACATTGTCTCCTCTTCACATTCCCTCTGCATTTTAAAACAGTACATGCTGGGGGTCAAGGAGCACACTGGAAATTTTTAGAGGAGTGCCAAACTAGAAGAATAAGTGCATTAGTCTAAGAACCATAGATCATATCAGACCATATCGCACTGGATCTTAGTCAACCATCCACTATTCCAGATCCATCATTCCCAATGTGTACGACAGCAGTAGGGACAGATGACAATTTTCAGATACTTCCAAGCCAATGGTTCTCTAATTTTTCAGAAGAACCATTCTATTTTGGGAAGTTATGGATTCTCATGCCCTATTAATAGAAGGCATCTGGAGGCCCAGATTTCAAATTCCCTGTGCTTTTTGGCCATGAAGAACAAATGTAAGCATCACTCTGTGAATACCTAATAACCTTCCGTCATGAAATATAATCATGTGTTTTACACCTCTGACCATCCAAGATGGTGTTTGGATTGGCAGAGAGTGTTAAGTATTCCCCCCACCATTCAACTCCAGGGCTTTTAAAGACATTACAAATGGACCCACTAGTTAATGAAAACAGTGCATAAAGGGAAAGTTAATTCACTGAGCAGCCCTCAGAAGAAAGCTGATGCTTCTGAGGCTGCATCCGCACTGCAGAAATAATGCAGCTGGGCACTACTTTAACTGCCATGGCTCAATGCTCTGGAATTCTGGGAGCTGTAGTTGAGAGACATTTAGCCTCCTAAAGTTAGAATCGTACAAGCCATTGTATTCCCCATTACTACGTATGGATGCCAGAGCTGGAGATTGAAGAAAATAGATAAGAAGAAAATCAATTCATTTGAGATGTGGAGCTGCAGAAAAGTGCTGAGAAGTAGATGGCCCCAAAGACAAAGAAATGGGTCCTTAAACAGATCAAACTGGAAATCTCCTTGGAAGCCAAGATGATCATGTTGAGGCTGTTGTACTTTGGTCCCGTCACGAGAAGTCAGAAGTCACTGGAAAAAAATAAAAACACTAAGAAAGGTAGAGGGATGTAGAAAGAGGGGAATAATAATAATAATAACAACAATAATAATATATTTACAACCTGCCCCTCTGAATGAACAATCGGGGCGGGGTACAACATTTTAAAAACAGGTACAGTTAAAATATTACAACCCAGTCCCGCCTCCCACCCCTTAAAATAAGATTAAACTAACACAGAATTAATAACAGTATCAATAAAACCTTAAAACAATACAATGGCCTGATCTAGATTGGCAAAAAGAAGTGTGTTCATGGCTGCATGAAAGTCTAGCCTTTAGATGATAAAAAGGGAAAGTGCCATGAAAAGGCTTATTTTGCGTTTTAGGGGAGAAGAAGCGCCTTTAAAAAGGTGCTGGTTTTCCCAGCTTCTTTTTTAAAAACTGAGGAACAGCGCAGCTCCATCTAAAGGCTGCGATGCAGCTGCTAAGCACTAAGGAAAAGGCAACTTCATGTCACACTTTCCTGCCAATCTAGAAAGCCCCAATATCTCCAATGAGAGTTTTTGGGCAGCCTTGGGGGAGTATTGGATGTATAGCAGGGAGAGGCTGGGTAAACATTTAGGAATCGGGAAAAGTTAACTACTATCTGGGAAGACCGCACATCAGATGAATAGACTCTGTTAAGGAGGTCGCAGGCATATTCATGGATCATTGTCCAGTACCGTGTGCCCATATCATATGTGGGTGCGCCTTACATGGCTTCCAGCATACATGGAAGCCACACCGGAAAAAGCCTCTCGCATCTTGAAGGGAGTAATGGGGCACATGCCTGTGGCATGCGTCCCACAGTGTGCTGCAGGCACAAGCCCATTACTTCCTTTGGGGCTTGTGCATATGCGTATTTCATACGCAAAGGCTCCCCGCATAAGAGAAGGGTCCACTGTATGTGTCAGTTTTGCCCTGGTATGAATTTATGGATCATTGTACAGTATGTGTCAGTTTTGTACATTTGTTTTTTGAAGGGAAAAAAATAACTCTCCCAAGCTGAAAGGAAAATGCTGAAACAGAGGGTGTCATCTAAAGAATAACAATTAAAAGGTGAAAATTAGGATGGAAAGAGCTTATGTTTAAATACTGTGGGCCCTTGGTAACCGCTGGGGTTTGGTTTCAGGATACCAAAATCCATGGTTGCTCATGAACCATTACTATACAATGGCATGATATAATGATGTCCTTTATATAAAATAGCAAAATCAAGGTTGGTAACTGCAGTCTATATCCAAAGATCCTTTATTCATGGATTCAAGCATCCACAGCTTGAAAATATTCAAAGAAATATATATAAATTTCAAACAGCAAACCATGATTTTGCTATTTTATATAAAGGACATCAATATATCATGCCATTCTATATAATGGTTCTTGAGCAACCATGGATTTTGATATCCTGAAACCAAACCCCAGCGGTTACCAAGGACCCACCGTATTTAAACATAAGCTATTTCCATCTTAATTTTTGCCTTTTAATTTCATCCTTTAGATGCCACCCTCTGTATTAGCATTACAATTTGAGAAAGTTTTTGTTTGATTTTTTTTTCAACTACAAATCTCATAATTCTCTTGCGGACAAGCCGACGAAGAGATTCCAGCAGTTTTTGTCAAAAAACCACTTTCCCAAGCTCTAGTTCCCGGTTAAGCCAGGGGAGGTTGTTATTCATTCCCCCGTAAAATGCATATTATTATTTTTTTTTACAGGTGGCCTGTAGACAAAGCAAGGAGTGGTGCCCCCGACCCTGCCTGGCCCATAAACCGACACTCCATTTTTGTACACATGTTTTGGGCTGAGAACTGCATTGTAAACTTTGGAAAAGTGTGCCAGTCTGAAAGATTAACCATTTCCAAGCCACATCTTAGTCGAGGACAGGCTAATGATGTCAGTTTGTCTCAAAACTATGGGTCGGTTGGACTAATCCCGCATCCCTAATCCCTTCCTTATAACTGACATCCAACAGCTGGCATTCAGAGGTGTCTCCATCAAGGCTCTGTTTTGCAATCTTGGGTAATAGCTGTCAATAAACCTTCGTCCTGAGGTTGTCTAATCCTTTGGTGCAAGCGGTGCAAAACATAGAGGCGAAAAGGTTCCATTTTCACAAACTCCTTCTACGAACTTAATCAGCCGTTTGGATATTGAATCCATATACTATATATATTGTCAGCATATAAAATGAATTCATTTACAGCACGTCGTGCGAAACCTTTGCATGTACGATTGCCCACCATGTACTGTGCCTTTAAGTCTCTATAAAGGGCCCACTAAAAGCAACGGGGGAAGGAGGGAGGCATATCAGAGACACCAATCCACTTGCAACTAGCAAGCTAACAGGTTCTCATATGACACCAGTAGGGAACCCAAGATATTTTATTATTTGGAAACTCCATATAAGGGGGGGGGGGAGCTCGCTTTGAATCTGTCATTACTCTGTGAACCATGCCTCCCCTGGGAGTTAATTATTTTCTTAAAATGCAACTTGTTCTGTTAGTTTAAAACATTCCAACCGTGTTCTCACTCTTTAAATCTTCTGCAAAGCTCGGGGTTTAAATCACTTGCAGATAAGAGTAATTCTATTAGAAATTTGGAGGAAAAAAATACACACATAACAAAAGGGTGGTGGACAGAAGCAGATCGAGGGAGGGAGGGCAGAGAAGGTAAAAGTGGCATTGACATCAGGGTGCCCCACAACCTCTAAGGAGGGCCCTGTCTAAGGGCAAATATAAAGGACGTGAACATGACATCTCCACTCAACTTCCCCTACACCATTGTATAAGTAAGGTCTCCTTGTGGTCTCTTCCAACTCTATAATTCTATGAAAAAAGACAACATACCCTCCAACTGTGTTGATATGGCAGGGAAGGCCCTGGACCTCATTCCCACTACCTTTTAAACCAGATCACAAATTGGTTTGAACAACTCTGGTTCCCACTTAAACTGAATAGTTGAAGTGATTCCGAAAGGGGCGCCATGCGCTAGACCCAATTTAATCTGCATCTTTTTGATGCTGATGTTTTCTGCGTCTTTTTTTTTTTTTTTTTTTTTTTTTTGATAAATCAATCACATGCAAGTGTGAATCAGATGGGGATAAGAATCAATTTATATTTGCCCTTCGGCCAGCTGGAGTGGGTCCATTTGGAATTGATTCATGCAAGAATGTGAACCACAAGTGGATTATTTTAGAGGGGGGAAATGTGATCGGAGCAAATGTAGTCAGAACCATGCTCTGCTGTCGAATCGATCCATCGATTCAGATCACACACCGATTTATCTGTAAGTGGGAATGAGGCCCTGGTTACTGCTTTGCCATCCCATTTTCCAGCTGCTTTTAAAATGTCCCAGATTCTCTCTCCTTCTCCCGTCTTTTGCCTTTGTCCTCTGCTTACCAGTGTGGGAACGCCTTTCAGTTTGGGCACTCAGCCTCTAAAAGGTTCACCATCATTGACTTAGGGCACACAATGAAGGCTATAAATGACAAAGTAAAGCAAAACAATGCCAAAGAACATACAGGTTTCCATCAAGCATAACTTTTTATGCGCAGAGTAAAGGCTGGATGGATGTGCATAGTAAAAACTGGAGAGAGTAGAAG
Source organism: Urosaurus nigricauda (assembly GCA_034509955.1). Classification (NCBI taxonomy): domain Eukaryota; kingdom Metazoa; phylum Chordata; class Lepidosauria; order Squamata; family Phrynosomatidae; genus Urosaurus; species Urosaurus nigricauda. Next base: position 1,605,356 of record JAOEGL010000008.1, on the reverse strand, counting down.
GGGGTCAGTGTTTCCAGGGCAGAGTTAATGTGCCTTTGCCTAGCTATGCTTCCCTAAGAACTGAGACTGACTTCAAAAACCAACAAATACACATAGTTTGTAGTTTAAAAACAAGTGTTTAGGAATGCCTTTAATCTATGTTTACATAAAAGCTATATCCTAATCTAGCTAGTAAATAGTTTAGGTTGAGAAGAAATATTTGTCTCACCATCTTTCCAAAGAAAGTTGAGAGAGGAGGAAGTTGAAAATCTTTGAGTGAATGTCTGTTAGTCCCAAAGAAGGAATGATCTAAATCACATGGTTAGTTTGAATGAGAGAGAGAAAGAGAGAGGAGAGTTTGCATGCAGGAATTCCCTATCTATCTAAGGAGGGGGAAAGAGAATATAAATTTTCCAACAGGTCCAGATCTCCACAGTGATGCAATACAGGATTGATTTTCCCATTGTGTTTAACACTACCAAATCTCTCCAAGGCATTTAAATCCTTTCTGACATTCACACATGCATTGCTTTGCTTCAACATGGAGATGCCTCTATGTTGGGGAATGATCCCCATGATCCAGATCAATTTGGTAACTTAGGGCCGGTACAGACAGGCAAGAAGTGGCATGGCCACCACAATTCTTGGTTCTGGAGTGCGTAGCAGCTACATGCTCCAGAACCCTAGCACGGTACCCAGCATCATGGTAGCCTCCTGTACACATGGAGGATGCCATGATACTGGCGCCGCCACTGAGCACCCAAACGGGGCACCCAGGAAGTGGTGTCACAAGGGTGCCACAAAAGGCATCGCTCCCATGGGACTAGCAGCAACCAGATTGGGGGCCCTTTCTCCCATGGCTGCACCTGGCGGGGTGTCCTTGGGGCATGAAGCCCCAAGGACACCCCTTTCCAGGCCACGGAAAAGCGGCATTTTGCTGGTTCTCCATGGCCTGAAAAAGCAGCAGATTGGGGCCTCTGGGCTGCCACTGCAGTTGCCCTGGCCCCAATCCTCCGAGAAAGGGGCGGGTGCAGGCCGCCCCTGAAGGTGCTGTCTGTTCTGGCCATAATCACACTACCAAAGATCTGGATCACTCTGGACCTTTAAAAAAGATGCACTTAAGGACCTGTGTCAAATACACTGGGTTACGTGGGTTTTTCCATGGCGCCCCTGTGTTCCCACATTTCAGTAGGAACACTGCAGAAATTACGCGGTTTCACACTGTATTATTTCTGTAGTATAACATCGCTTGCAAATGGAACATTCTTCAGTGCTCTTCATACGTTGTGCCAAGAGGAGGCACTGCTTCTACAGCTTCAGTTTGGCACAGGAGACTTCTATATTCAAAACCAGCTTAGAAATATATTGATTTGCAATTAATCATTCAGATTGTTTGGCAAGGACCTTGGGGAAAAATCCTTTCACATCCGCTTGACAGGACTTTGGAATACCATCGTTACATCTGTAAAATTCTTAAGAAAGAAAGAAAGAAAATTGTCACAGTTTATCACACCTTTTTTTCTTCCAGGTGTGGAAACAAAACCGGTTTATTGAAAACATAAGGCAGCAAATCCACTTTATTGATGTATTTAAAAATACATCAACAAATGGAGTTATTTACACAAGGATGTAAAAATGTCTCAGTCATAGCACTGAGCCATGGCAGTTCAAGTGGTGTCAAACCAGATTATTTCTGCAGTGTGGATGCAGCCAGTGTCTACAAAAGCTTCTGCTACAATGTCTTTCAATCATTTAGTTTCACAGGTGCTACAAGAGCCCTTTGCATCCGGATATTCCAAACTAAACACAGTTATGTCTCTGGATATATCAGTGTTTTGTTATATCAATTTTGTTGTGGTGGTTTGACATCAAAGTCTTTATTTTATCCCCAAAAATGCATTTAAAAAAAAAAAAAAAAAAAGCCAGCCTTTTAGCCACAGCCATAAACCTCCAAAACATGAGGGATTAGAAGTAGCAAAAGAGATTAAAACCCACTGGTTCAGATGGCAGACTTCTAAGCCACTATGCTACTGCTGTATGAAAAAACCTTTTAAGGCATTATATTTCACAGGTGAATATGGATATGGACATTATGAGGCAAACAGCTTCGACCGGTGTGTTGTCGCAACTACCAAAAATGTGACAAGGCTTTTTTTTCGGTGGGGACATATCTATATGTCTCTGTCCAGATGTGTCATGGCCTAGTTTCCAGTAATGATTCTACTTGCTGTCCAAAACTCATTTTGCCATTGATTACCTTTCCAATCTGTTTTCAAACTGTCAGTTTTGCATAGGCAAGATCATAAACTTATTCTATCCAATGTCTGTGGGAGCCAGCGTGGTGTGGTGGTTTAAACATTGGACTATGACTCTGGAGATCAGTGTTCAATTCCCTGTTTGGCCATGGAAACCTACTGTTAGGCAAAGTGTATTTTACTGAATTTTGATGTGTGTGTGGTATTCCTCATAGAATCATAGAATCATTGAGTTGGAAGAGACCACAAGGACCATCCTGTCGAACACTGTTCTGTGATGAAGGAAATCCTAATCAAAGCATTCCTGACAGATGGCCATCCAGCCTCTGTTTAAAGACCTCTAAGGAAGGAGACTCCACTACACTCCAAGGAAGAATTGTGTTCCACTGTCGAACAGCCCTTACTGTCAGGAAGTTCTGCCTAATGTTGAGGTGGAATCTCTTTTCCTGGAGCTTGCATCCATTGTTCTGGATCCTGTTCTCTGGAGCACCAGAAAACAAGCTTGCTCCCTCCTCAATATGACATCCCTTCAAATATTTAAACAGGGCTATCATATCACCTCTTAACCTTCTCTTCTCCAGGCTAAACATCCCCAGCTCCCTAAGTCATTCCTCATAGGGCCTGGTTTCCAGACCCTTCACCATCTTAGTCACCCTCCTTTGGACACGCTCCACTTTCTCCACATCCTTTTTGAATTGTGGTGCCCAGAACTGGACAGAGTATTCCGGGTGGGGCCTGACCAAAGCAGAATAGAGTGGCGCTATTACTTCCCTTGATCTAGACACTATACTTCTATTGATGCAACCTAAAATTGCATTGGCCTTTTTAGCTGCTGCATAACACTGTTGACTCATGTTCAGCTTATGGTCTACTTGGACTCCTAGATCCCTTTCACATGTGGTCTCATTCAGCCAGGTGTCCCCCATCATATATCTGTGCATTTCATTTTTCCTCCCTAAGTGCAGAATCTTATATTTCTCTGTGTTGAATTTCATCTTGTTAGCATTGGCCCAGCTTTCTAGTCTATTCAGGTCATTTTGAATTTTGATCCTAGTTTAGTGTCATCTGCAAATCTGATAGGTATGCCCCCAATTCTGTCATCCAAATCATTAATAAAGATGTTGAATAGCACTGGGCCCAGGACAGAACCCTGTGGGACCCCACTTGTCACTTCTTTCCAGGATGAAAAGGAACTATTGTGAGCACCCTTTGAGTTCGGCCATTCAACCAATTACAAATCCATGTAACAGTTAACTTGTCTATCCCACATTTTGCAAGCTTGTTTGCAAGAATGTCATGGGGATCCTTGTAAAAGGCCTTACTGAAATCGAGGTATACTATATCCACAGCATTCCCTTCATCTACCAAGCTGGTAATTTTATCAAAAAAAGAGATCATGTTCGTTTGGCATGACTTGTTTCTCTGAAACCCATGTTGACATTGTGGTTATGGAATTATCTACTAGATATTCACAGACTCTCTGTTTAACAATCTGCTCCAGAATCTTTCCTGGAATTGATGTCAAACTAACTGGACGATAATTCTTGGGATCCTCTTTTTCCCCTTTTTGAAGATGGGGACAACGTTTGCCCTCCTCCAGTCTGCTGGGACTTCTCCTTTTCTCCAGGAGTTCTCAAAGATTATTGCCAATGGTTTCGATATTACATTTGCCAGTTCTTTTAATACCCTTGGATGTAGTTCATCTGGTCCTGGAGATTTGTATTCATTTAGATTAACCAGGTATTCCTGTACTGTCTCTTTACTTATTCTGTGCTCAAATTCCCCTATTCTGTCTTCTTCCCCATTATCCTTAGGTTGAGCACCCTTTGCCTTTTCTGAGAAGATTGAAGCAAAGAAGGTGTTGAGTAATTCTGGCTTTTATCTGTCCCCTGTTAGCATTTTGCCATCTTCTCCACGCAGCAACCCTATCATTTCCTTCTTCCTTTTGCTGCAGACATACCCATAGAAGCCCTTTTTATTGTTCTTAACCTCTCTAGCTAGCCTGAGTTCATTCTGCACTTTAGCTTTTCTGACTTTACCCTTACATGTGTTGGCTATTTGTTTGAATTCCTCATTTTTCCATTTCTTATATATTTTCCATTTAAAACTTAGCTCGGTTGAAAGTTCCTCAGTCATCCATCCTGGTTTCTTGAGACATCTCCCATTTTTCTTCCTCATTGGAACTGTTTGAAATTGTGCCTTCAGTATCTCCCTTTTGAGGAACTCCCATCTGTCTTGAACTCCCTTCTCTTTTAGTATTCCTGACCATGGGATCACCCCCAGTATTTCTCTAAGTTTATTGAAATCAGCTCTCCTAAAGTCTAGAGTGTGTGTCTGACTATGCCTGGCTTCTCCTTTCCGCTGTATAACAAACTCCAGGAGAACATGGTCACTTCCACCTAAGGATCCCACCACTTGCACCCCATCAACTAGGTCTTCCCTGTTGGTTAAGATCAGATCCAAAATAGCTGATCCCCTTGTTGCCTCTTCCACCTTTTGGACAATGAAATTGTCTTCCAGGCATGTGAGGAATTTGCTCGACCTTGAGGATTTGGCTGAGTTTGACTTCAAGCAAATATCCGGATGGTTGAAGTCCTCCATCACTACTACATCTCTCCTTTCTGAGTGTGTGGTCATCTGTTCTAGAAAGGCATCATCCAGTTCCTATGCCTGAGTCGAGGGTCTGTAGTAGACTCCCTCAGTAACATCCCTGTTATTTCCCTCTCCTTTAATTTTTATCCAGATGCTCTCCACCTGGCTTCCAGTATTGATGTCCTAGATCTCTTCACTGGTGTAAATATCCCTCACATATAATGCTATTCATCCCCCTTTCTTGTTTGGCCTGTTTCTCTTAAAAAGGTTATATCCCTTTATTTCTACATTCCAATCATGAGACTCATCCCACCAGGTGTCAGTGATGCCTATTATATCATATTTCTCTTGTTGTGCTAGGAGTTCAAGTTCAACTTGCTAATCCCCCATACTCTGTGCATCAGTGTAGAGACATCGAAGACCATGTGTCCCCTTTACTTGATGCCTGTGCATGTTTTTTTGCCTTCTATTGTTGGGTCCTTGCCCTGTTTGCCTTGTTGCCTCTATGTCAGTTTGACTATTGTTTCCAGCCCATTTGCCTTCCAGAATGCTGTCTCCCTTCCCCACATAACTCTGTTTAAAGCCCTCCTGATCAGATTCTTGAGACTGTTGGCAAAAACGTTTCTTCCAGCTGGCGTGAGATGCAGCCCATCCCTTGTCAGAAGTCCCTCCTCATGGAACCACAACCCATGAGTGCTGGGACCCCCAGAGTGATGGGACATGTACGCACTACACCAAGATCAGGTCTGCCTAATGGGACCTTTTGGGAACAATACCCCTAGTACTCTCCTAGCAGGTAGTTTGGGAATTGCAAATGGGATCATAGAATCACAGAGTTGGAAGAGACCACAAGGACAATCCAGTCCAACCCCCTGCCATGCAGGAACTCCCAATCAAAGCATCCCTGACAGATGGCCATCCAGCCTCTGCTTAAAGACCTCCAAGGAGGGAGACTCCACTACAGGTGGGAGACGATTTCATAGGGACCTTGTAGTCGACCCCCTCTCAATCTGAGCTAATATTCTCCTACAAAGATTTTGGCTATACCCTGGGTGAGTCATACACTTTCTGCTCCAGAAAACCCTGTGGTGAAATACGTGTGTTGTGTGTCTTCAAGTCATTTCTGACTTATGGCAATGCTGGAGATGTTTAACCTGGGGAAGATACAGTTAATAGGTGATATGATAGCCCTGTTTAAATATTTGAAGGGATGTCATGTTGAGGAGGGAGCAAGCTTGTTTTCTGCTTCTCCAAAGAACAGGACCTGGAATAATAGATGGAAGCTACAGGAAAAGAGATTCCATCTCAATATTAGGAGAAACTTCCTGACAGTAAGAGTTTTTCGACAGTGGAACCCACTTCTTCCTCGCAGAATGTTGGAGTCTCATTCCTTGGAGGTCATTTAGCAGAGTCTGGATGGCCATCGGTCAATGGGGATGATTTGATTGAGAGTTCCTGCATGGCAGAGGGTTGGACTGGATGGCCCTTGGTTCTCTTCCACCTCTGTGATTCTATGATTCTATGAAGGTGATCATGGGGGCTTCTTGGCAAGATTTGTTCAGAGGAGGTTTGCCAATTGCCATTGCCTTCCCCTGAAGCTGAGAGAGTGTGATTTCTGCAAGGTCACCCATTGGGTTTCATGGCCAAGCAGTGAATTGAACCCTGTCATTGCTTAATGCTCAAACCACTACACCATGCTTGCTTCTGATAGAACTTCAGGGTCACCAGATGTTGAAAATAATTTGAAGGTACTCGACAACAGCAAACATCTCATGTCTGTATCATCCTGTGAGTTTTGTTTTAAAACCCTATCTTTGAACAATCACATTTGTTTTTGAAAATCTATGTTTCCATATGTACATTTTCTCCAATACATTGGGCCCTCCACATTCAGTGGAGTTAAGAGTACAGCACCTCCATGAAAGAGGAAAAACCACAAATAACAAAAACTCTGTTTTTTTTAACCTGAGGGAGAATTGCGCCAAAGGTCCTACAAATAGAATTGCGCCAAAGGTCCTACGAATGCCTAGAGAAGTGCTCTCTTTAAAAATCTCTAGAACCTGCAGCATGACCTCTGTCTGATGTTGACCATAGAGTTGTATTGGAGGAACTAGAAATTGGAAGAGAGAATACATTAACCAAATCCATCAATAATCAATTCCACAAAAGTCAAAGCCGCAAATGTGGAGTGCCAACTGTGTACATATTTTTTACCCATTATTGAACTGAGAGATGCATCTTAAAATCTGGAGAAAGCACTTGGTCTCAAGGATGGTTGGGTTCTGATTTGCATCGGAACAGACTCCAAGAAGCATGAATTAATTCAGTTCATTTCAAAATGAACACTGAAGAAAATCCCCCTTCTTCCTCCAATAGCCCTTACTGTAATTAAGTTTGGTACCCATTAAATCCTGATGGATGCCCCAGCGTGCCGTTCGTCAAAGGCCAAGAGAGCATGCGGGCTGCATTTTCTAAACACATGGTCCAAGTTAACAGTTTTCATTGACTATGAATCTATTTAAAAAAATACATATGGGACCAAGGTATATGGCTTAGTCCTCTCCCTGTGCCGCCTCCTCCGGTCTAATTGGGGTGCAAAACATTTTAATAGACACCGTGGAGTCTGTTTAACTGCACCCTGTCAGAACAATGCCCCATTCACATCCCAAACAGAACGCTAGTGATCAGCCTCGTATCTCAGAACTCAAGAAACAACTTTTAATTGGAACAGATGCTGCAAAGGCCCAGCGTTTGGGTGATCAAAACCAGGACTGGCCCCATTGATTCATTTTTAATAGCAGCTTTCGTTTTTTATTAGGAGGGGGACGCCGAATTTGGGAACACGATGCAAACAGTCAGGAACAATGCTTTGAGAAACGGCACCTGATTTCCAACTAGGTTCTCTGTCACATATTGTTTCAGGCAAGGGCCTATAACAGTTCCCATTGTACGCGGCGCACCATGTTGCTTGTTAGATTTCATTACTGTTCACGTAACCGATTCCAGGTGATTTCTGTTTAGAGATGCTGCCGAGGTCAACGTTACCGAGATTCTTTTGTTTATGTGCTTGTTTTGAGGCTCACTTCAGTCATTCATCCGAAGCAATCCAAAATGGATCAGGAAAAGAACTCAAGACCCTTTGTACATTGAACACAAGTTGATTCCAATTTATTCTGGACCGATTCAGAACTCGCATTTTGGCAAAGTAAACTTCAAAGTAGCTCAATGATTCCCAAACTTTGGTCCTCCAGGTCTTTTGGACTTCATCTCCCAGGGGCCCCAGCCACCTTGGTCAGGAATTTTGGGAGCTGAAGTCCAAAACATCTGGAGGACCAAGTTTGGGAACCACTGACAGCTTTTTCTGAGTCCAAAATGAAAAAGAGAGCCAGCATAGTATAGTGGTTTGAGCACTAGGCTATGTCTCTGGAGATCAGGGTTCGAATCTCCACTCAAGCCTACTGGGTGACCTTGGATGAGTTACACACTCTCAGCTTCAGAAGATGGCAATGGCAAACCTCATTGAACGAACACTGATTTCCAGGCTGTATCCATTCTCTGTCACTCCCTGATCTTTTAGCAATTGAGAAAACACTTCCATCTCTGAACGCTTTTCTTTTAGCAGGCAGAAGTTGTAATGATGGGAGTGTTACCTGTTGAAAAGCTGTTTGTCATTGAGGATTAAAAACATCAGGAACCCTGGACATGGGTAAATCTAAATAACACAGGTGAGACCCCTATCAATTCCTAGGATGAAATAGGGTTGCTGGGGCTGCTGATAATAATAATAATAATAATAATAATAATAAATAAATTTATAGCCCGCCTCTCCCAAAAGGATCGAGGCAGGTTACAACAATAAAATACATCAACAACATATACGATAAATACATAAATAAAAATTACATAATCCCCTTACCCCCTATTATGAAACTAAAAAACAGCATTGTAAAACACAGATTAAGGTTAATTAAAATAGACATAATTAAAAGTTAAGATTTGGCTACTCCACACAGGGGCCTGACTATCCTCTTTCTCCCCATTTTCCTTCCACAGTGCAAACAAGAGTAAAATGATTCTCTTCTGTGTGCAACCGTATCGTAGGAGAATGCTGGTTCCTTCGTTTCATCTGACTGATAATGTATCTGTATTAGTTGCCTGTCCATTAATAGGTCTATAATAGGCTAAGAGTCTTTCTTTTGAAAAGAGCACCCCCTAGGGCACATATCTGAGACTGATTATCACAAATTAATTAACTCATAATTCCATTTATCCACTGCTTTTATTCCTTGAGTTAGTTAAAAAGTGGGATTCTGCAGCCCTTTTGGTGTCTGGGTGGACAGAAGACTTTCAAAATGTGTTAGTGAAGATGTGAAATGAATAAGTTGGTGGCACTTGTTCATGAATGCAAGTGTTTAACTTTAATTAATGTCAGCCTTCCGTACCCATGGATTCTTTATCCATGGATTCAACCATCCATGGCTTGAAAATATATCTATGTATCTTAATATTTTATTATTTACAGTTTTTTCATATTAACGGGAGTCTTGTTCCCCTAACCCTAGTGAATATGGAAGGACAAATATACAGTATAAATACATACAGACACACATACACACTGTCACCTCTCTGTTCTTGCAGACTTGAGATCTGTGGACTTGGATATTCATGGAGGAGTGACCTCTGTTATTTTCAGTGGTGTTTATCCCCACAGTGTGCACAGACTATGAGGCTTGAATCTCGACAAATCTCTATGTTTGCAAGGGATGGGGGTCCGGAATGGATCCCCCATGAAAACAGAGGGTTGACTGTATATACAGTTGACCCTCCTTATCCATGGATTTTTTATCCTCTGATTTGAGCATACACAACTTGAAAATATCCCCCTAAAGTACAAATTCCAAATAGCAAGCCTTGATTTTCCATTTTATATATGGGACACCATTTTGTTGTGCCATTATATTTAATGGGACTTGAGCATTCATGGATTTTGTTATCCACAGAGGATCCTGGATCCAAATTCCGGCGGATAACAAGGGCCCACTGTATATTGTTGCTGTTGTTATGTTCCTTCAAGTCTTTTGGCGAACCTAAGGTGAATCTATCATGGGGTTTTCTTGCCACGTTTTTCTGTGTGGGGTTATCATATAGTGTGCAGTATCCTATAAAGACAGCTGTCAATGACCAGGGCATTGCCATGATGGTTTACCAGTCAGATATTGCAGAGAGTAGCCGGGAAAAGAAAATAGAAAAAGTCAAGTGATTAGAAATAGATTTCTATTCTGATTAGAATTACAACTCTAGTTAGAATTAGTATTGAACACACCTAATGATTGTCATGCAAACTAGTTTTGTCTAAATCTCTCTCTCTGTAGATGGTAAAACCTGCCTGTTTCATTGTTCCATCTGTGAAATCACATTTTTCTCCCTCTCCCTCATCTGTGCACCTGTTTCTGTCTTGCTTTGCATTTCAGGCCATTTTTAAAGCATGAAAACATGCATGCCTTTTGCTTTCATTTTGCAAGCTAGTGCGTACATTCGGGTCATTTTATTTGATCCGACAACAACCACGCCGCAATAGTAGTACTGCAAAAATGGAAGCATAAGGTCAGCCCACATCTAACTTTGGAAAGCACACATGGACATGTGCTTATGCATACACTAGAAGGCAGGGATTTTCAATCTAAGCTAGGGAATATGAGAACCAGGATGACGGCAGTTTCTGCACACAGAGTGCCATACATCCCCTTCTCTGAAGCCCTAGAGTCATTGCTATGAACATTTACTGGCTTTGTGGGTGGAGAAAAAGGACAAGGTGACAGACAACATCTGGTTGCAATTCTGCAGCTGACGGGAAAGATGTGAGGCCATTCTTCTGGATCACTCATGATTTTCTTGGAGATCTGGGAGAGATGTAGCCATTCTCTTCCTTACCTGCTGCAGAACTGCAGCTGGGATTTTATTTTTCTTATCATCCAGGAAATCTGGTTGGAGAGAGAAGATAGAAGAAACGGCGCTGGGCACTGTCCCATCAGGGTTTCATTGTTGTTGCGTGCCTTCAAGTCATCTCCGACCCTAAGGTGAAGCTTTCATAGGTTTTTCTTGGCATGTTTCTTCAGAGGAGGCCTGCCATTGCCATCCTCTGAGGGTGAGAGTGTGTGACTCACCCAAGGTCACCCAATGGTTTCTGTGGCTGAGTTGGGATCTGAACCTGGTCTCCCAGTTTCCTAGCCCTGCTTCCCAATCTCTGATAAATAAATAATAAACAAAACTTTTATTTATACCCTGCTTTTTGCCGGAGCAATCAAAGCAGCTGCAGGAGCAATCAAAGCTTATGGGGATGTGAAACTCATGGCAAGGAACATGTTGCCTCCAAGCTGCCAAGAGTTCTTCATGATCATACTAAGGAAAACTTCCCAAACTCTGGCTTCGCATCACTTGGTCCCTTGGATGTGGCCAGGCAATATTGAGTTCCTGTTTATATAAACGGCCTTGCCCTGGATGCTCCAGGATGGCCAAAAAACTCAAGCGAGGAAGAGCCCTGACAGTTTTGTCTTTCATTTGGCTGGTGCATTTTAAAATATTTAAAAAGGAGAAAGTAAACACCTTCCAAAGAGTCCAGGCATTCACTCCTGATGTTCAAAACGGTTGGGATTTATAAGTTCAGCGGAGACAGAGTGAAACCGATCTTCTTTTTTGAGGGCACTGGGGTGATGCATCACACTTTCCACCCTGTGTATGTGTCTGGCTCTTCCTTGCGGTTGGATTTACTAGTGGAGTTTCCCATCCTGTGTGTGTATATGTGTGTGTGTGTTAATATTTTTTTTCATTGGTAAACTTTTCTTCACCTCCCTGGCTGTTAATGAGCTGCTTTATAAAATAAACGGAGGGTGCCAACTTGGCAGGGATCGCACAGCCATGTTTGCTTAGAAAAACTGAAGGGATGCTGAGGAGGACCAAAAAGCACCACCCATGGCAGGGTTTTTGACCTATTTTCTGGATGAGGTCCAAGCACTTTGCAAATAGTACATCTTCCAGGTCAAAGAAGCCCAATTCATCATGATGCAAAGTATGCTGGACTGGATGTTAGCAATAGACTTGCCATGTGTTTTCTTTTAAAACAATGTCACAAGTTTTTGTGGGTTTTTCAGGCAATGTAACCACGTTCTAGAAGAGTTTATTCCTGATGTTTCTCCAACATCTGTGGCTGGCATCTTCAGACATCAGGAATAAACTCTTCTAAAACATGGCCACATAGCCTGAAAAACCCACAAAAAACTATGGATGCCGGCAATGAAAGCCTTCAACTTCACAATGTTACAAGTGTCGCAGGGGGACCAGATGTCCTCCTTTTCTGGGACATATCTGACATTTCAACCTTCTGTCCAGGAAGAATTCCAAAATGTCCTACCTTTGGAGCATTTCTAAGAAGCATATTGAGCAACACCATGTTTGGTGTTCCCACAAATGCTTGATTTGAGTAAATAATAATAATAATAATAATAATAATAATACTTTTTATTTATACCCCACTTTTCAGCCAAGGCTATCAAAGCGGCTTACAATTTGTTAATTAGACATTTCCCTTACATAGAATCACTCTAAAAAGACACGAAACAAAAGGAAAAGGGAGAGGTGGTGGGGAAGGGGGAAAGTCCAGCATATCTTCTCTCCCTCAGAAGCCTGGACCATGGCAGATGGACTGGAGGGAGGGCTCTTCTTCTTTTTAGGCAAGGCCTGCTGGAACTATAGCTGAAAATCAAGGCTATAAGCTAACACTTTTAACAAATTGAATAATATTCTGAATAAATGAATATTATTATTATTATTATTATTATTATTATTAGTGACAGAAGTGTTTACATCATCATCATCCCAGGCATGCATATACTATATATACTCAAGTATAGGTCTAGGGAGCTGGGGATGTTTAGCCTGGAGAAGAGAAGGTTAAGAGGTGATATGATAGCCCTGTTTAACTACTTGAAGGGATGTCCTGTTGAAGAAGGAGCAAGCTTGTTTTCTTTTGCTCCAGAGAACAGGACCTGGAACAATGGATGCCAACTCCAAGAAAAGAGATTCTACATTTGGAAGATCTTCCTGAGAGTAAGGGCTGTTCGACAGTGGAATAAACTCCCTCAGCAATTGTGGTGGAGTCTCCCTCTTTGAAGGTCTTTAAACAGAGGCTGGGTGGCCATCTGCCAATGATGCTTTGATTGTGAGTTCCTGCATGGCAGAAAAGGGTTGAACTGGATGGCCCTTGGGGTCTCTTCCAATCTACGATTCTATGATTCTATGAAATGTAGGTTAAAAAAATAGACCCAAAAAACTGAGTCGATTTATCCATTGGTTAATGTAAGTATTGTATTTTAACGCATACACACACACACACACACACACACTTATATGGTGAAAGGCAAGAGTTTAATCTGACCTGGAAGCACTGACCTCCTTCTACTCTCTCTTCCATCCAGCTTTTATTTTGAGCAGAAATAGTTATGCCTCTGGAATTTTATAAGTTCTTTGGCATTGTTTTCCTTTACTTCACCCTTTATATCCTTCATTACATACCCTTAAGTTTTACCTTCAACTTATCCATGGGTCACATCAAAATCCATAATTTTGGCCCCAAAACCTGCCCTCGACTTATATATGAGGTCAACGTATAGCCGAGTATATACGGTATATGCATTATGTATTCAACAACTGAGAGAAATGTCTAGAAAGAAAGAAGCAGAACTATTTTCCCAAAGTAGGAAATAATTTATGCTGCAGCGAGTGCCTCTTTTTGAGATGGTTTGGAATTAAATCCAAAGCCCTCGGGGGCTTGTACCTTCCTGGTTGTTCATCATTTCAGATGATACTATTAAGGCCAGGCTCTCTCCAGAGATAGCGGATAGATGTATTGAGCTTAAAAAGCAGCGAGCCCATGTTAAGATGTCCCCAAGGGACCTCGAAGTTACCAAATCAGTAATTTAAGTTTCCCTTAAAAGGACAACATGGTATGCTTTGCTTCTCGACTCCTGCTCCCTCCTTGTCATTTTATTTGTAAAGCTTATAATTTGTTTCTCTTCTCCCTTCCCCTCTGACTTGTACCTTGTGGTGAAATAGAAGTGAAATGTTCCCTCCTGCATCTGACCAATATATATAGTGTGTGAGATATATATATATATATATATATATATATATATATATTCCCTGTTTTGGAGATGCTGATTTTTATCCCTTCTTCTTAGTATTTGGGTTTTATCTCCATGTCTGATCAAGATCAATAAATATGTGGAAGGGCTGGTAGATATTGTTTTGCTTGGTATTCCAAAAGGCTTTCAAAAATAACCTTCTTAGATGAGAGTATGAAGCCAAATGAATTGTTTGTACCCTTAATTTTTATTGGTTTTTATCAAAAACGTAACCCAACACAATTCTCTTTTGCATATTTGTTTATGTCTTGTTGTTTTTTCCAACTTCTTCCCCCATCTGAATTTCTTCGTATTTTATATTTATACATCTTTGAGAATATATATATATATATATATATTCAAATTCTTTTTCCAAAAATTGTAACATTACAGTGTCACAGCATTAATATATGTCTTATCCCTTTAATTTTGGAGTATACTTCGTTCATCATCTATTTCTAAAGACTTGATGTGATGGTCGAGCACAATTTCCATTTTTATCAAAGCTTTTCTAAGCTATTCATACTTTGTGAAGTCAAAGGCTTTCATGGCCAGCATCCATAGTCTTTTATGGGTTTTTCGGGCTATGTGGTCATGTTCTAGAAGAGTTTATGCCTGATGTTTCTCCAGCATCTGTAGCTGGCATCTTCATCCCATTCCATTCTCAAACTCTTTCTTTGTCCTATATTATTATTATTATTATTATTATTATTATTATTATTATTATTACTAGCCCACCCCTCTGAACGTGCAATTGGGGCAGGGTACAGAATAAAGTTAAAACAGCACAATTAAAATGTCCAATCCCATTCCCACCTCCCCCACGCTTAAAAAAAGATTAAACCAGCAGCAAGTTAAAACATAATGCAAATAACAGACAATCAACAATAACAAGCTAAAGTTCCTTGAGCTGTATAGGATGATGCAAACTAGGAACTAGCGAAGGTTTGGAGCTGGGTGATATTAAGCATTTTCCGGGAAGGCCTGCCGGAAGAGATGCGTCTTCAAGGCTTTCTTAAAGCTATCAATGGATGGAATAAGACACATCTTATCCGGCACGTCATTCCACAGCTTGGGGGGACTGCCGAAAAGGCCCTCTGGTAGATTGAAGTGTGCAGGGGTGGGGGTTGTGTGGGAAGAATCAGTCCCTTAGATAGATAGACCCGAGCCATGTAGGGCTTTATAGGTTAAAACCAACACTTTGTATTGTGCTCAGAAACTGATCAGCAGCCAGTGGAGAGATTTTAGCACATGTACTCTCTCCTAGATGTACTTGTAATAAGTCTGGCTGCCATGTTCTGAACCAATTGTAGTTTCCGAGTTAAGCACAAGGGTAGCCCCATATAGAGCGCATTACAGAAGTCCAATCGTGAGGTTACCAGTGCGTGTATCACAGTTTCCAGATCCCTCATCTCCAGGAAAGGGCGCAGCTGGAGGATCAGCCGAAGTTAGTAGCAGGTACTCCTGACCGTCGCATTCACCTGACTAGTCATGTGAAGCGACGAGTCAAGGAGGACCCCCAAACTGTGAACACAGTCCTTAGAGGAGAGTGTGACTCCATCAAGAACTGGAGATTGTATTCCCAAACCTGGTTTCAGGCCTGTGACTGTGAGTACCTCCGTTTTGCTTGGATTGAGTTTCAATTTGTTTTCCCTCATCCAATCCATTACCGCCACAAGGCAGCAGTTGAGAGGAGAGACGCCATCTGAGGTCTGAGCAGACGATCTTGTCATGGTGAAGTATATCTGAGTGTCATCAGCGCACTGAAGACACTGAGCTCCATGCCTCCGAATGATCTCACCAAGCAGCTTCATATAGATGTTAAACAGCATCGGGGACAGGATGGCACCCTGTGGGATGCCACAATTAAGCTCGATCGAAGAGGAGCAACTGTCCTCGAGCCTCACCCTTTGGGACCTGCTGGAGAGAAAGGACTGGAACCACCGAAGCACGGTGCCACTGATTCCCAACTCTCTCAGCCGATCCAAGAGGATGGCATGATCTATGGTGTCAAAAGCCGCAGAGAGATCCAAGAGCATGAGGAGGGTCACACTACCCCTGTCGATCTCAGGAGGTCGTTTATCAGAGCAACCATGGCAGTCTCAACTCCATACCCCACCCTGAAGCCAGTTTGAAATGGATCGAGATAATCAGTTTCATCCAAGACGGCTTGGAGTTGAGAGGCGACAGCTCTCTCAATCACCTTGCTAAGAAAAGGTAGCATAGACACTGGTCTATAGTTGTTCCTGTCCAGGGGATCAAGGGGGGGTTTCTTCAGAAGGGGCTTTACAGCCGCCTCCTTTAGACACAATGGAACAATACCCTCCCTGAGGGATGCATTGATCACCTCCTGAAGGAATGTTCTCAATGCATCCCATCCCTGGATGACCAGCCAAGATGGACCCGGATCGAGAGGGCAAGTCATCTTCCTAGTACTATCAAGAGCTTGTCCACATCATCAGTACTCACCGATTGAAACTCATCCAGTAAACTGACAGCAACGGAGTGACTGGACGTCTCACTTATGGGCTCTGGGCAAATATTGGTGTCCAAGTCGGCTCTAATCCGAGAGACTTTATCTGCAAAGTAGGTGTTAAATGCCTCACAGCAGGCTGCCGTAGGCTCTAGCAGGGGGTTTGGCACAGGGGGAACCTGCGTCAACTCCCCCACCACCCTGAACAGCTCTGCCGGGCGGGACTCTGCAGACTTGTCCAGCCTGCTTCATCTCTCTGAGTTTTTCCGTATACCAGGGTTTCTGATTAGGAGCGGGCTGGAAAGGACGCTCAGGAGCGATTGTGTTGATTGCTCTGGTGACGTCAGTGTTCCAAGTGTCAACCAGGGTTTCAACGGAATTTCCGGCATTCCCAACCAACAAACCCTCTAGGGCTTTGTGGAAACTAATTGGTTCCATAAGCCTTCGAGGGCAGACCATTCTAATGGGTCCGCCACCTCCGGGGTGGGGGGGGGAGGGGAAAGTGGCCTTTAGTTCCAACTTGATCAGGAAATGGTCCGTCCATGACAGAGTGGAGGTTTTGGTTACCTCTGCCCATGGATAGTCCTGTTCCATACTAAAAACCCAGTCGAGTGTATGACCCGCACAATGAGTGGGCCCGTTGACCAATTGGGAAAGGTTCATGCCTGTCATGGAGTCCATGAACTCCCAAGTTGCTCCAGATAACTCAAACAAGCTGGTCTCAAGAGGAACCTTGAAGTTGCCCAGAACCAAGAGTCTGGGCGACTCCAACAGTAACTCCAAAACTCCAATAAAGCAGTAAGTGAGAATATCTATATCCATAGTCTCTCTTATTTTCATTAACCATTCTTCCTCCACTGGTACTTGAGGAGTTTTCCAATATTTGGCGTATAATAGCCCCACAGAAGTGACCATATACAATATAATTTTGGTATCATTTCTAAATAAACTTAAATAATACCTTAAAGCACAGGAGTCACCATGCTATTTATCAGGAACTCCAGACCATATCTGCACTGCAGAATTGATTCAGTTTGACGCTGCTTTAACTGCCATGGGTCAAAGAATTCTGGAGTCTGTCATTTTCTGAGATGTTTAGCCTTCTCTGCCAGACAGCTCTGGTGACAGAACAAACCACAAATCCCAGGATTCCACAGGATGGAGGCATGGCTATCCTACGAAGCCGTCATGAATGTCCCAATGGTTTTAATAGAGTTTAAAGATTTTAAAGTTGTTACTGTGTTAATATTGTGAAATTTAAGTTATGGATTGTTTGGATATGGGGATAGAGGGTTTAATTTATGTTACTGGTTATTTTATGAATTTTGTGTATTATGGAACATGTTTTATGTATGTAAGCCAACTTGATCCGTAGGGAGAGGCAGGGTACAAATTAAATTATTATTATTATTATTATTATTATTATTATTATTATTATGTCAAACTGTATTCATTCTGCAGCGTGGCAGCATCCTTACTGGTCATGTCAGGACAAAAAAAAAAATCAAATGTGTTAACAACCCAAAATATCTAGGAGCAGAACGGATGAATGAATTTTTTCCACAATTTTTAACAATAGCAACAAGAACCATTCTTTAGCTTTTATTGCATGTGAACAATCTGATATTCCATGGGAATATATATATATATATATATATATATATATCACTTTTGCTTGCTGCTTTTGCAAGGCTTTTTATAATCACCTGGTTTCACTTAAAACTGAGCCAAATGTGTATCGAACGAAGGAGAATAGGTGCATTTTTATTTTTATTATTTATTTTTTGAATGAGAGAGATTGGTCAATAAAAACCTACAGCCGTGTGCAGTTCTTGAAGTGGAAAGAATGCCTTATAAATAGCCTATTAAGTGATTCGGCCGGGTTATTAAGCTATTTATGGTTTGTGCCTTCTCATGGGAAGCTATTCACAGGTGTTTGGGTTGAAATCCTAATAAACTGCTTTAAAAAAAACAAAATCTAAAACCACCAACATCATAATATGCTCTTCATGGTTTCAAGAAATATGATTCTTGTGCCAGAGCTTTGTTAAAAGTGATCACGAGAAAAGGAAAGCCATTTGCGTAAATAGAAAAATAAATATCTTGTCCGTACTCAAAGAGTTTGCCCCAAGTCAGAAGAAGACTTGGACTTGGAAGGGCAGCTATAAAGGAATTAGACAAGATCCTGAAATATGTAAGGATTTTCCTGAAGAGAAATACCTGGTTTATAATGATCTGATAAAACTCTTTAAAAAGCTTAAAAGTCCAACATTATTTCTTAGGGAACAAGGGTTACACACCTTTTCTAACACTCCTAGGCTGCATCCGCACTGCAGAAATAATCCGGTGTGACGCCAATTTGAACCGTCAGGGATCAATGCTATGGAAATGTGGGAATTGTAGTTTGTTCTGGCTCCAGAGCTCTCTGGAAGAGAAGCCTAAATAACTCATGAAACTACATACCCAAGACTTTCATAGCATTGAGCCATGGCACTTAAAGCGGTGTCAAACTGCATCAGTTTTGCAGTGTAGATGCAGCTGCAGTTGCATGTATGTTAAGAAAAGTTGTGAATGAATATGAACATCCATGTAGTTTGTGTTTTTTTTAATTTACATTTATATATTTTAATATTATTGTACTGTTTTTAACTGTATTGTTTTATACTTGATGTTCGCTGCCTTGAGTCCCTATGTTGGGAAAAAGGCGGGATATAATAATAATAATAATAATAATAATAATAATAATATTGAACATAGTGGGGAAATGACAGAAAAGACTTATGACTGAATGCATATAACATGCAATGGATTTTGCTCTCTAGGTTTTCTCTTTGCCTGGAAATACATGCTTATTTTAAATACATTCCCCTATTGTGAACATTTGTTTGCACTTTGCTAAATGTGTCCCAAACTACCATTCCCAGAATTCCGTAGTATTGATCCATGGCAGTTCAGGGCCTCATTCCCACTTACAAATAAATCAATTTGCAATCCAGATCAATGGATCAATTTGACAGCAGAGTGTGGTTCCCAATACATTTGCCTCGATCGCATTTTTGCCCTGTAAAATAACCCACTTCTGGTTTACATTCATGGATGAATGGATTCAAAATGGACCTGCTCCAGCTGGCTGAAGGGCAAATTTAAATCGGTTCCGACCCGCATCTGGTTCACACTTGCGCAGAATCGATTTATCCAAAAAGACGTGGAAAACATCACTGTCAAAAAGACATGGGTTAAACAGGTCTAGCGTGTGGCCCGCCTCTCCAAATCACTTCAGCAAATTGATGTAAATGGGAACCAGGGTTGTTTGAACGAGTTCAAGTTGAATTGCGATCCGGTTTAAAAGATAATGGGAATCAGACCCAGGTGATGTCAAACCAGATTATTTCAACAGTGCGGATGCAGCCATGGAGATAATGGAAGCCCCAGTGGCTTCTACTGGTACTTTGAGATACTTTCCCTTTGCCAAA
Organism: Urosaurus nigricauda; assembly: GCA_034509955.1. NCBI lineage: Eukaryota > Metazoa > Chordata > Lepidosauria > Squamata > Phrynosomatidae > Urosaurus > Urosaurus nigricauda. Next base: position 1,585,408 of record JAOEGL010000008.1, on the reverse strand, counting down.
ACATATTTTGCTCGAACAACTCCTCCACTCCTGTTTCCAAAGTGCCTTCTTATCTTGCATCTTTCAGCTTTCAGGATCTGCTTCTGTTTCATAACCACCTTTAATTGGGAGGTGGCACCTTTGCCATCCTGGCTACAAGGGAGAGCATTAAATTTAATGGAAGCTACCTTTGCTTTGAAGCCGCTCATAACGTAAAGCTATCGGGAGAAGCAATTAAAACATAGCGGCCACAGATCTCTCCCATTAACTACATACTCGCAGGTGACTTATTAAAGGGAATATATAGGTTTTTCTTGGTCTGGCTTCTATTTCACCGTCACCCTGGTTAGGTTTCCAAAGCTGGGTAGATATAAATTAAATTATCTCTCTAGTGCTGTTGCTGCTCATTGCAATAAATTGTCTCTCCCATTATTATGCTTAAAATGATTAAAATTTCCAATTGGGCTTAAAATGGGTGCCTGTGAAAGTCGTTTCCGACTTATGGCAACACTAAGGTGACCCTCTCTTGGGGTTTTCTTGGCAAGATTTGTTCAGAGGAGGTTTGCCATTGTCTTCCCCTGAGGCTGAGAGTGTGTGACTTGGCAAAGGTCACCCAGTGGGTTTAATCATCATCATCATCATCATCATCATCATCATCATCATCACCATCATCTTATTTTCCTCCTTTTTCCGAAGGAATTAATGTATATTAATTATATATTCATGGTCATACTGGGAATCAAACCCTCATCTCCAGAGTCATGGTCCAGGACACAAACCACTAAGACACTCTGGCTCTCACTTCAAAATATAACCCCCTAAAAATAACAGAGATGAACTCAAGTTGCATACACACTGCAGAAATAATCCAGATAGATACCACTTTAACTGCCATGCCACCATCTCAATAATATATACGTTGTTACCTGCTAATATACACAAATTTTCTCAAGAGGTGAGCGATTTGCAATGGAATGGAAAATATAACCTAAGAACCTTTTTCTTGGGGGCATTTTCTAGAGGGCATTTCAGCAGATAATCTTGTTAGTCCTCCACTTCGTCAGACTCACAGATATATTAATATGTAATATTTTAATAAATAATAATCATCCTTTGGGCCACAGGAATTTTGTTATAACTTCCTTGCTTTGGCCGCTATTAAGCTAGGAGCTACATATAAAAGCAGTAGTTTTAACAGTAAAGAATTGTATCGTGATGGTGTTCTTAAAACCATGTTGTAAAATTTCTTCCATTTTTTAATATTCTCGACAAATTTCTGTTTTATTGTTTGTGTTTTGTATTTGATGCCAAATTTTTAAGTTATTCTGCCAATTGGCTTTTATTTAAGTGGATGGAATTGTGAAGGCTGCTAGCTTTTAGCAATAATGTTCAGGCTCAGCTTTCAGCAACTGCCATGCATCAATGCTATGGAATCCTGGGATTGGTAGTTTGGTGGGGCTCCAGAACTCTCTGAAAGAGAAGGCTAAATGTCTCACAAAACTACAGTTCCTTGAAGCCTATTTCATTGAACCATGTCAGTTAAGGTGTTGTCAAACTGGATTATTTCTGCAGTGTGGATGCAGGTTCAGTCATGCTGATAGTATATATAAAGAGATTCATTAATCTATAAATTGTATGCATAATATAAATCCAGACTTAGGGGCTCGATAGACCACCTGAAAAGTCCAGAGCCACCTCTTTCTGCTGCAGAGGGACACCGCAGCTGCCAAATCATGCAGCATCCTTCCAGACCAAAAAGAACCTGGAAAAATTGGGTTCTTTTTGGTGGGCATGGACTACGTCATCAGTGCGCCATTAGCACACTGTGGTGCATCCAAGAAGCAAGCGCAGCTCCCGGCAGTGCAGACATGGCACTGTGCTTATGTCATGCATGTGCACCATGTATGGATGGTGCTGCGTAAAGATGGCACCATCCATACGTGTTAGGGTTCCAGAGTATGCAGTTGGTGCGTGCTCCGGAACCCTAATATCAAAAAAAAAAAAAAAAAACAGCTTCACTTATATACTGCTTCATACCACCTAAGGAGTGTCTAAGTGGTTTACAACTGTAAACTACTTGCCCCCAACAATATGGGTACTCATTTTAGCAACCTCAGAAGGATGCAAGCCTGAGTCGAGCTTGAGCCCTTTTGCTGGTCTTGAACTCGCAACCTTATGGTTTTGAGTGAGTGGCTGCAGGACAGGCATTGAACCACTGCGCCACAAGGGCACGCCACTTTTGGGCCCTCTGTCTCGGCCCTTAGTCATACTTATTAGACCTATTTGCACTAATGGGACTGGTTAGTCTTTACTAACTTGTCCAATACTTAAATAATTTCCCTGACGAGTGGGATTTCCTTTTGAAATATTTCCACCTGGGAGCCATTGCTGGTTATGACTCCTAGCTGCCTCTACATCCTTAGAAGGCACCTTTGCTGGTGCATAATGTGTACATCAGTAGTGTCAGGCTACTGAGACGTACAAGGAAAGGACATTCAAATGCTAAGGAAAGGAAATTTGATTGAGTTCCAGATTTATATTTTTAGGAGCAAGCTTCAGTCTTTTGTGCAGTCATCTAGAGGATGCTCTGCTCTTGTATGGGTCCAGCTTACTTACGGGATTGCCCTCTCCCATATAATCCACCCCACACCCTTAGGTCCTCTAGCAAAAACTTACTGCGGCCAGCGAGAACTAGGCTGCCTGCGGTTACTCATGGTTAAGATATCAGGGGAGAGACTCAAATTGGGTTTGGAAACCTGGAGTCCTCTTTCAGAGTGCTGCATGTCATGGTCAGCCACGAGGAGGACTCAGAGGATGAGCCACAGCCTCTGGGACCTGAACCTGTAATTGGGGAGCCTGAGGCTGGCCCTAGCTTTGGTGTAGCAGAGTCTGCCCCCCTCCCCCCAGAGGTTCAACAGCCAAGTTTTCCTGGGGCTGAGGCTGCGGACATAGAGGAGGATCTGGGAAGTGTGCCTACCTTCGAGGAGCATTGAGCTGAAAGAGAGAGCCTTTGAAGATCACTGAGGCTTTATCAAAAAGGCCTTCGTAATCAGACATACCTAAATGCCTGCTGCCTGCCTATTTAGGCAGCTGGAGAAGGTGTGTCTCCTTGCCAGGGATTATCTGACCTTCTTGGAGGAAAGACCTTGTCTTTGGCTCATGTGGCTTCTTGGACTAACCCTTGCTTCTTAGACTGTTGACTATCTTAATTATCTGGAACCCTTGACCTTGAACTGCCTTACCGACCTGCCTATCTGATATCTTGAATCTCGGACTGTCTGACAACTCTTTTGGCAATCCTTCTTCTGATATTGCCTTTAGTCTCCAAGACTGTGTTGGCTTGCACTGACTCTGATATCTGGGGGTTTGCTTGTTTAAGAACTAGCTGGCTAGTCAGCCAAATGAATGCTTTCCTGGACACTGCATTCCTTTCTATTCATGGTAGTCTGGGTAAAAGAAGGTAATCCCCTTCTCCGCATGTGTACATGCTGTTGTATATGACATCGCCACTCTAGAATCTTCCTTCTCAAGCATTCTGGTTGGTTTCCAGTCCCACCATCTTACTAGGAAGCTCTTCCTGGTGAGTAGTAAACAATCCAAAGAGATGTCAGAGCTCAAAGCTTTAGACCTCCCAGCAGTCATTTTTGACAACGGGTCCGGATTATGCAAGGCTGGCATTGCCGGGGACAGTGCTCCGAGGTCGGTTATCACTGCCATTGTGGGCCGCTCCAAAGCCAAAGCCACCATGCTTGGAGCTGGCCAGAAGGAATTCTACATTGGAGAAGAAGCTCAGTCGAAGCGGGGAGTCTTATACCTGAATTATCCCATTCACCATGGCATAGTGACCTCCTGGGATGACATGGAGAGAATATGGAAGCACCTCTATGAATGCGAACTGAGGATCAAGCCCAGCGAGAGGCCAGTGTTGTTGACAGAAGCCCCGTTGAACCCTCTACAGAACCGAGAACGAATGACTGAGATCATGTTTGAAAACTTCAGGGTGCCAGCCATGTACGTTGCAGTCCAGGCAATACTGGCACTCTATGCATCCGCACGCACCACTGGGTTAGTCATGGACAGCGGAGATGGTGTCACTCACACCGTCCCTATCTACGAAGGCTACTGTTTGCCCCATGCTGTGTCCAGGTTGGACATTGCAGGGCGGGATATTACCGAATACTTCATGAGGCTTCTTCTGGAGAGCGGCCATTCTTTTGTCAGCACGGCCGAAAGAGAAATTGTGAAGGACATCAAGGAAAAGCTATGCTACGTCGCTCTAGATCCTGCCCAAGAAATTAAAGCAAAGCCCGAATACCTACTGAGGGAGTATAACTTGCCTGACGGAAACGTCATACGGATTGGCAGTCAGTTGTTTCGGGCTCCGGAGGCCCTCTTTGCGCCTTCCCACGTTGGGGTCGATGCTCCTGGTATACACAGAATGATTTTCAGAAGCATTATGAAATGTGACATCGATGTCCGCAGAGATCTTTATGGCAATATCCTCCTCTCTGGGGGATCCACCTTGTTTTGTGGATTGGATGAGCGCATGTTGAAAGAAATGCAACTTCAAGTGCCCATCGGAATCCCGGTAAGGATTATTGCACCGCCAGAGAGGAAGTATTGCGTATGGATCGGCGCCTCTATTCTGACTTGCTTGTCATCCTTCCGGCTAATGTGGGTCACCCTCAGTGACTACAGCGATTTTGGCCCAGGTGTGGTTCATCGGAAATGTTTTTAAGAATATCATTTTAATCTATGCACTTGTTGGAAGGTGTTCCCACTGACTTTGAGATTACTTCTGGCCAGGATTTATAAGAAAATAAATACTTAGAGAGACAACAATTTGAATATGAGTTGTGGTGCCTTTTTCTTGTTGCCTTTCCACAACATCCCAAAGATACCTAATATCCTTAGGTCCTTCTATATGATTGAAAAGGAGGTTGTAGAGCACTGGACAGGAACCAGACTGGAACTAGATGGGCCTTTTAGTTCTGCTATCATCATCATCATCATCATCATCATCATCATTATTTTTATCCCGCCTCTCTGTCAAAAAAAAAATAAATCGAGGAATCTTACAATGAAAATAATCCATACAAAACCCAATATCCCAGTTATTCCTTCCCTCTGCCAAAACATTAATTAAACAGATTGACCATTAAAATAATCCCAAACGTGCTTTTTGTTTTGTTTTTTTAGAAATTCTCAAATTCTTTCCATGGCCTTTATAATGGAAATTTTCAAATTTTTAAAAACAAAAATGGAGGGACCCTCTCCAGTGATCTGCGATGGTAAAATTCAATAAATAATACCACCAACAGTAAGGAAGAACCATTTTGCATCCCTCTAAAATGTTATTTAAAAAAAAATTAATGTAAGGTCTTCTTGAAAGACCTGGTAGAATTTTCTACAGAACCTATTTGCGCCCAAAGCTTTCCAAACCTTATATTTTAACAACAGATTTTGTCTCTAAATTTGACATGGGGAAAAATGGAAAAAGTCCTATGCATTTCTTCAATGTGTTTATAGTACATATTACAAAAATTCCCAAGACATTATGCAACTATTTTTAATGAATCTTTATTGTATTATCTTTATTATGCATTTACAATTATACAGAATTATATTTGCATTTGAAAGTAAATAGTAAATCATAAAGAGAAAACACAATTTTTCAAACTTGTAATTACATGTTACCATTCTATATGCAAAAGAAAATAAAGAGGAGACACTTGTAACCTGTTCAAACTTGTGGGTATTTATTGCAACTCCTTAAAACGGTAAAAAGAAAATGGTATCAACTTGAATTTTGCTCCATATATCCTACATTATCAATTTGAATTTTTGCTCCATATAGCATGTTTATTATTTCTATTTATCAAACTTTGACTTCCTTTTGACTACTTATTCTGTTGAAGATATCAAGGAAGGAAAAGAAAGCTATCCTATTGAGGGAAAAGAAAGCTATCCTATTAAGGGCTGTTCGACAGTGGAACACACTCCCTCGGAGTGTGGTGGAGTCTCCTTCCTTGGAAGTCTTTAAGCAGAGGCTGGATGGCCTTCTGTCGGGGATACTTTGATGGAGAGTTCCTGCATGGCAGGGAGTTGGACTGGATGGCCCTTGTGATCTCTTCCAACTCTATGATTCTATGATTCTATGATTCTATGATTCTATGATTCTATGACCATTCCTATTTTTGTCCAAATATTCTGAAGTCTTCAGATTTCTTTCCCTCCTTCCTTTCTTCCTGGTTATTATGCAACTAATTTCACTGTAGTTGAGAACAAAATTGAAGAGAGCATAATCTGAAACAGACATTACTGTCTTCGTTTTTGCATTCATGGGTGAAGACATTCATTTTCCACCATTTTTTAATGACAACTATTGTGGTTTGAATGTTGGACTATGACTTCAGAGACCAGGGTTTGATTCCCTACTTGGCCATGGAAACCCATTGGGTGATTTTGGACAAGCTGCATGCTCTCAGGTTCAGGGGAAGGCAATGGCAAACCTCTTCTGAATAAACCTGGTCAAGGAAACCCAATGGTAGGGTCACCATGCATCAGAAATGACTTGAAAGCACACAATGACAATTACAACGACAACAACAACAATAGGACAATACTGCAAGTGTGAATTCGAAGACTTTCATGGCCGGCATCCATAGTTTTTTGTGGGTTTTTTCGGGCTGTGTAGCCATGTTCTAGAAGAGTTTATTCCTGATGTTTCGCCAGCATCCAAGGCTGGCATCTTCAGAGAATGCTGGCATGGAAGATACCCAACTCTCTTCCATGCCAGCATTCTCTGAAGATGCCATCCACAGATGCTGGTGAAATGTCAGGAATAAACTCTTCTAGAACATGACCACTTAGCCCGAAAAACCCACAAAAACCAATACTGCAAGTTTTCACTTGTGTACAGAATTATAGCAAGGAGGGTATCTATCTAATCTGTTATAGACAATGGGAGTAGACAGTGAGAAGGCCTTCTGGTATTTCTATAAGACATATCTATGAAGGTGATGGGACAGAGAGAAGGACCTCTCCAAACCACAGGTATGTTCAAACGGGAGAATACAGCCGTTTTCATAACCTTGACTTGAGCCATCTCTAGGGCTCTATAGATCATAATCAGCACATTGAATTGCACATAGAAATAGACTAGTAGCCAGTGGACTTGTTAATTCTTATTCACCCTCCTTTGGTTCAAATCTAGATGGGGCAGTTTTATCACAAGTTGCAACAAAATCTATACACATTTGGTTTTTGATATAAGGACTATTTCATTCTATTTTAGCAGCTGTTTACAAACAAGTATTAAATATATGTTATTCGACGCTCGACATTTTGTCCTTTTCTTAAAGGGTATCTTGTGCCAGTTGGAGAAAAAGAGCACCCTAATTGGCAATGTCTATTATTATTATTATTATTATTATTATTATTATTATTATTTGCAGACCAAACATAAGAGTTACATATATGGTTCTACTTTGGATTTTTCCTCCTTCAGATAAGTATTGAAGTAATACAACTCTCAAAATGTAGAGACTTTGCTTTGGCCCTGGTCAAAAGAGCTTTGCATCTTGAGCTTTCATAAATCTCCTGGTTTCCTAGAGACGGCAAAACCATTGTCCATTGTTGATCTACCTCATCCATTGTTAAATAGAGACATCAGTTTCTGGGTATCTCAGATGAGAGGCTGAGACTTTTTGTGCTGATGGACAGGGCTGAGAATGAAGGTGTTTAGAAATGCTTCTGGTCTTGTAAGATCCCGGAAGACATGCCCTTGAATGTTCAAGTCCATCCTCTTTGTTGAGTGCTATCTTTGCTGATTGCTCGAAATGGTTCACCAACCGGCCGGATTCAAGTCTAGAGTTTTCAGCGCCCAAGCGGTGATCATTGACAATGGATCTGGACTCTGCAAGGCTGGCATCGCAGGAGAAGTTGGCCCACGGCACGTCATTGCCTCTGTCCTGGGCTGCCCCAAAAGCAAATTATCTCTATCCCGAGCCAAACAGAAGGAATGTTACGTTGGCGACGAGGCCCAAGATAGGCGAGAAGCCCTGTCATTGAGATACCCGATCGAGAACGGCGTCATCACTTCATGGGACGATATGGAGAAGATCTGGAAGCACATCTATGACAAAGGATTGGGAATGAAAGCATTTGAGAGACCTTTGTTAATGACCGAAGCTCCCCTGAATCCAAAAGAGGACCGGGCCAAACTCACTCAGCTGATGTTTGAACACTTTAAGGTGCCCGCCTTTTATCTCTCCATCCAGGCCATACTCTCACTCTACGCTTCGGCGCGTTACACCGGAATAGTACTGGACAGTGGCTTTGGGGTTACCCATGCGGTGCCTGTGTACGAAGGGTACTGTTTGCCCCATGCTGTCACCAGGCTAGATATTGGTGGCAGGGATATCACAGAGGTCCTAAGAGAACTGCTTCTGGAAAAGAGACAATACTTCAGGAATTTTCCGGAAGGGAGCAACATTGTGGAAGACATCAAAGTGAAGTTGTGTTTCGTAGCTGCGAACCCTTTCAATGAGCAGGACAAAAGCCCGGAGATGGTTCCGAAAGAGTACGAACTCCCAGATGGCAACAGGATCAATATCGACGACCCTCTCTTCCTAGCACCCGAGATCCTTTTCACACCCAGCAACATTAACCGGAGTGGCCACGGGGTTCACAAAATGATTGCCAAGAGCATTAAAAAGTGCGATCCCAACATTCGCAAAGTGTTCTACGGCAACGTGCTCCTGGCGGGAGGCTCCTCTCTGTTTCCGGGTTTTGACGACAGGGTCTTTAAAGAGCTGGAACTCCAAGCCCCGCAAGGTGTTCCCATAAAGGTCATTGCACCGCCTGACCGGTGGTTCTCGACATGGATCGGGGCCTCCATTGTGACCTCTCTGAGCACCTTCAAGCAAATGTGGGTCACTGCGGCGGACTACAGAGAATTTGGACCCAACGTTGTACAGAGGCGGTGCTTTTAAAGAGGACCGAGGGACACATTGCCCACTTGTTAAAAAGACTTAACAAGCCCTAACAGCTACCAAGTAGTTTGGAAAATCATGCATTTGCCTCTTTTAAAGGGTTAAATTAAAGTGCTTTTACAACTTCTAAGGAGCCACGTGGGGTTTCTCGTTCATTTTTTTGGCTGGCTAAACGTTGGTTGCACTAAGTATTTATTCTACTACTGGAGATAGAGATGGAAGTGAGAGTGGTAAAGGGAAGGGAGAGCTGATATGGTCTCCTCTCTGTACTGTTGTATTGAATCTCAAATGAAGATCTGAGGATTTTAGCTGTATGAGACATTACTGCTGCTCTTAGGTATATGGTGGTCCTGCCACATTCACTGGGGTTAGGGGTGAAGGATCCCTATTATTATTATTATTATTATTATTATTATTATTAATATCCCACTTCTCCAAAACGATCGGAGTGGCTAACAATAAAATATCCATAAAATACAATAAGCATACAATAAATGGCTCATTGTCCTTTGTATCCCAAACCTTTGTATCCCAAACCTCCTAACCTTCCCACCCATAATAATATACAATTACATTATTGACAATTGTTAAAAGCAATTAGTAAAAGCAAGGCAGAGGCAGTGGAATGTGGAAAATCCACAAACAGAAAAAAACACTATTCTTTTTACATAAGAGAACACCACTCTAGGAATCTCTAGGTCCTCCAGTGCAACGCTATAGTCAATACCTGCCAAATTTTGATCATGCAATCATGCTGGAGGACCTACAAATGCCTAGAGAAGTGTTTTCTCTAGCAATTTCTAGGTTCTCCAGCACAACCCTATGGTCAACTCTTGGCAAAGTTGTACTGCAAGATCTAGAGATTCCTAGAGAGAACATATTAGTCCAAACCACATAGTCAAATCCGCAAAAGTCAAAGCTGCACATATGGAGGGCTGGCTGTATTGATTTGTTAGGATGGGGGACACCTGGCTGAATGAGACCACATGTGAAAGGGATCTAGGAGTCCAAGTAGATCACAAGTTGAACTTGAGTCAACAGTGTGATGCAGCAGCTGAAAAGGCCAATGCGATTTTAGGATGCATCAATAGAAGTATAGTGTCTAGATACAGGGAAGTAATAGTGCCACTCTATTCTGCTTTGGTCAGGTCCCACTTGGAATACTGTGTCCAGTTCTGGGCACCACAATTCAAAAAGGATGTGGAGAAACTGGAGCGGGTCCAAAGGAGGGTGACTAAAATGGTGAAGGGTCTGGAAACCATGCTTTATGAGGAAAGAGCTGGGGCTGTTTAGCCTGGAAAAGAGAAGGTTAAGAGGTGATATGATAGCCCTGTTTAAATATTTGAAGGGAGCAAGCTTGTTCTAGCTAATAGGATCTGGAGCAATGGATTCAAACTACCCTATGATTCTGTGATTCTATAGCCAGCTCATATTATGATCAGGTGTGTATGAATCAGAATACTCCAAAAGCAACCCAAAGTATTCTTGCCCTGGATCTGCCCCAACATCCTCCCATTACCTGGACACTCCTTTTGTGATGCCAGGCAGCTGTTTGCATATGCATCCCACTTTGCCACTCATCACTGCCTCTACTGGTGTGAATTGCTCTTTCTGAGGTCAGAATGAGGCACCCTGCATTGATTGCAAGACTAGGCATCTCAAGGTGGCTACTGAATCATAACTAGAAAGATACAGAGTTAGAGTATAATCTTAGCTGGTTGAGTTGACGCTAGGCCAGCCGAAGCTTTCCTGGTCTAAGGACATTATCAACAACCTTCTTATGTCACCAATATCATGTTATTTAAGCAAATAGAAATATACCGGTTTGGAAGCATTCATTATTACACTTCTCTGTAATAGCACAAAAGTATTGTTTTTGCAAAATCTAGTATGGAATAGTACTTTGAGGGATGGACTATGACTCCAGCGTCTGGTTCGATGGTCCACCATGAAGCCCACCTTGGGCAAGTCACACTCTCTCAGGGGAAGGCAATGTCAAACCTCCTTTGAACATATCTTGCCAAGAAATCCCCATGATAGGTTTGTCTTAAGGTTACCATAAGTCAGAAATAACTTCAAGGCACACAACAACAACTGATAATCCTGTCCTCCTTAACCCTGCCTTCCTGCTCAGTGCCCTACGCAGCATACTTTTTGGATTTTTTTAAAATTTTAATTTTAATTTTTAACACTATTTCAGAGTTATGGTAGTGGTATTTAATTAAAAAATTGAAAACAAATGGTGGACCTGCTTGGAATAGTAAATGAGAGAGAAGAGCAGTTATGTCCATAGACACTAAATGACTGCCCAATATTAGAACCATGGAAGAGAGGAATGAATGAATAAATAAATGAAATATATTATGGTCAATGACCAGCACAAAACAATGCAATGCAATACAATATAGTACAATGACCCATACAAAAACAGTGCAAACAATACAAATATATATATATATAAAGAAGCATGGAGATGACTCAGACAGCTTAGAGTTATTAGGTACTGGGATAAATGGTATTATGCATCAAATTTTGTCAATTTTCTCAGTGATTCAGAATCTAAATAAATTCTAGGAACTGTATGATAAAAAAAACCCTATTCAAATAGTAAATAAGATTGTCAAACTTAAAAGAGACCAACACTTTAAAAGCAAAGCATCACTGAGAGAGAGAGAGAGAGACAATGTTGTGTGATAACTATGGCCCCAAAATGCTATGCTCTAGCTTTACTTTCATTTTAAAAGCCTTGTGTGATCATGTCCTAAACCACCCCAGTTTAAGGATGCTGGAAATGACAAGCCTAATTTTGTGTCATTATTTTGGCCATGTTCCTCTTTGGATCTGATGTAACCCAACTGTTCTGCTGAAAGATCTTAGCCAGCAAAACAGTTCTGTCAACAAATTGGTCTGTCAGCAGATCTTTGTGGTCAGCTAGCAAAAGAAGGGCATTTCTACTGGAAGAAGAAGTTTGTGCCTAATGTGAAACCCTGGAGCTGGCATACTTTTGCATTAACATTGCATGGCTTGTATATTATAACAATAGGATTTAGTTGATTTACGCCTTACAGTCAGAATGGCATGTATCACCCAAATCAGGGACTTATTATTTGTAAATGAAGTGAGAATCATTCATCCATAAAGGAATCTGAATCATCTTGCTTATTAGCGGTTGTGGTGGAACTGCATTGATATAAAATCTTGAAACATAGATGCCCCTAGCCGCAAATAAAGTTTTACTTTTAACTATAAGGATAGCAAACTTTGGATCTCTAAATGTAATTTGTGCATGAGCACGAAGATTGTTGAAATATAGGTATCTTATCTGGATGATATCTTCAAGTGTAAATTGATTTGGACAAATCTCTTCTAAAATATTTAAGAGATGTAGCTTGCGTTCTGTTTGGGTACGTATGCTGACGGGTTTTGGAAAGTTGGATAATACTATTTCATGTTGGATAAGAACTAACTGCCATTTTTTAAAGTTTACAGTATTGGTAATTGTCTCATCAGAAATGGATTTAGGAGCATTGTTTCCTGATTTAGAATTAAAAGACTGCTCATTGGATTTCTTCTTATAAAAATGGTTCAAATTATGTAATTTCTTTTTTTCTTTTCTTAGTTTGTTCATTAAAAGCTCATACTTGACTATGTGATTGCTGGATTGCAGGGAAATCTTTACTTCTCTGGCATGCTATTTCATTTTTCCCTTTTTGACATCACAGTGCTTTTTTCTGAGGTCACCTTATCATAACCTTCATGTGCTGCGCAGTGTAGACAAGAATTGCTTGACATCCACAGTGTCCATCCAGGCTTTCTGAATGTATGTGATAAGTATTTTTTGATGATAAGAGGATGGTCCAGGCCTGCTTCTTACTTGGATGGTTGAAAGCTTCATTTTCCTCCTGATATTCATGTCTGTTTTTCATGATCTTGGAGATGGAGAGATCATACACACGGTGCTCTGAGTTTTCTCACTTCGGCCAGATATAGAAAGGTGACGGCTGATCATAAAGTCTCAGATATCAATTTTTGATGCTCTTGGTCATCCAAAACCAGCTCTTGGCTTCTTGGGGGAAGACTCTGTTTCCTAAAGCGTCTGCAATATGCTTGTATATCACAAAAGCCACTAAGAAAAGGAATCTCCCCTTTCATGACTCCTAGGAATCTAGAATATTGATGGCCAAGCCTTCCGTTCTATCAGCGCACAAAGGCGGAGGCATAGCGGTCAAGACCTCATTCCTTTATCTTTTGACTGACAATGTCTCGTCCAAGAATGACACAACGCCCAGCTGTCATTATTGACAATGGATCTGGGCTGTGCAAAGCAGGATTGTCCGGAGAGCAGGCACCAAGAGCGGTTGTTGCTTCTGTCATCGGCTATCCCAAATCGAGAGCCATCATGTTTGGCCCTATTCAGAGGCAGTACTATGTTGGCAAAGAGGCCCAAGCCAAGAGAGGGATCTTATCTTTTAAATATCCAGTGGAACATGGCATAGTAACATCCTGGGACGACATGGAGAAGATCTGGAGGTACATATACAGGCATGGGCTCAAGATAAGAGCACAAGAGCAGCCAGTGCTGTTGACAGAGGCTCCGTTGAATCCGGCACCAAACAGAGAAAAAATGACGGAGATCATGTTTGAGCATTTCCAAGTGCCAGCCCTGTTTGTTGGTCTGCAAGCCCTGATGGCCCTTTACGCTTCCGCGCGTACAACGGGCCTAGTTTTAGATAGCGGAGATGGTGTCACTCTCACGGTCCCTGTCTACAAAGGCCATTGCTTGCTCCATGCCATTTCCAGAATGAATTTTGCAGGCCGAGATATCACAAGATATTTAGCGACGCTTCTTTTGGAGAGCGGGCACAGCTTCTTGAGCTCTTCTGAGCAGGAGATAGTAAAGAACATCAAAGAAAACTTGTGCTACGTATCTTTAGACCCTAAGAAACAGAAGGACAAAAGGATGGTCCAAACATATACTCTCCCTGATGGACGTCTTGTCAAGATTGGTGACCAGCTCTTCAAAGCTCCGGAGTCTCTTTTTCATCCAATTGAGGCCGGAGTCACCGCACCTGGGATCCACCAGATGATCTCTGACAGCATTTCCAGATGCGATGGGAGCATCCACCAGAACATCTGGAAGAATGTGATCATCGCAGGTGGATCGACCCTTTTTCCTGGCCTAAGTGAGAGACTTTTAAAGGAGCTCCAAGCCCTTGCACATTCCCGGATGTTGCCAAATGTTGAAGCGCCGGAGGATAGGATGCATTCTGTCTGGATCGGCGCATCTGTGCTCACCAGCTTGGCTTCATTCAGGGGCATGTGGGTCACCCAGCAGGAATACAAAGAGGTTGGTTCCAGTGTACTGCAGAAGAAATGCTTCTGAGAAGAATAAATGGCCAACTAGAAAGGGAGAAAAAAAATAAGTCAATTGGAACAGCTAGGGAGTGGCTAGTAAACCTTTTCACAAAGAATCCATGTGTTGCAATTTTATAACATGGTAGGAAACGGTCCCCTGTGTGTTTGGCGAAAGAAAGAGCCCTTGTTTAGTATATATTTGACGACCCTGTAAGTTGCCTTTATATATGCCGGGGAGGGGGGAGTGTTAAAAATTATTGGAATAGCAACATTGTTTGTTTGCTGGACTGTTAAACTCCAGAGAGCAAACCACCTCAGCTTCTATGCCCATGGGCTTTGGCTCGGTGCCATGCGCCATAAATATCCAGAGGATATAAAATAAGCCAATAATGCAGAATGGTGTTTTGCTGCACACCCCACACCTCAGTACGCACACACACACAAACAAGTGGCGGGGGAGAATACACTTGACGTGTATAACAGTGTATACCCACAAACCATTTTCCAAGATGTGCCCATCTGGATGCAAAGCAAGCAATGATTGGGTTAGGAATTGCAGACAAGTAGAAAGAAGCCTATTCTTCACTGACTTCCTCACATTGGGGAACCAAGCCAGAATCTCAATAAAACCTCATGGGATGTGGGACCAGAAAAGTCACACCAACATATGGGCCCATTTTAGATTGGCAAAAAGAGGTGCGTTGAAGGCTGCATGAAAGCCCAGCCTTTAGATGAGAAAAAGGGAAAGTGTGCCATGAAAACACTATTTTGGCATTTTAAGGGAGAAGAAGTGCTTTAAAAAGGAGCTGGCCCATTTTACATTGGCAAAAAGAGGTGTGTTGATGGCTGCATGAAAGCCCAGCCTTTAGATGAGGAAAAGGGAAAGTGTGCCATGAAAACACTATTTTGGAGTTTTAAGGGAGAAGAAGTGCCTTTAAAAAGTAGTTTGATTTCCCCACTACTTTTTTTAAAAGGGCGCAACATTGCTATTGCATCTGAAGACTAAGGTGTAGTTGCACGGTTAAATGGGGCTCTGTCTCTTTAAAGCGCCCATTTAAAGGCAGCGATACAGGTGTGGATCATAATGGATCGTGGGTTGGGAGCATGCGTGGTGTGGACTTCACTTCTAATTAAAACACTCAATGCCCTGCAGGTGTAAAAGCTGGGGTTTATCCGCAAAGTTTTTTAAAGCTCCTAAACCCTAGCTCCAGCCCTAATCCAAACCCTAGACATGCGCAGTAGGGACTCTGGGATGCCCTTACTGTTATTCTACTGTGGATAATATGTCAATTCATTCACAAAATAAAGGGGTTCATTCATGATGCACCAGTGCAACGGCACAGTTTAAAAAGGCAGAGGAAACGCAAATGATAATTTGACGGATCCTCATAAGTATACATTTGTCCTGCGCAACTGCGCAGGTTTGCCGGCTGGGAACTGCGCAATTGCACAGTTCCCAGCCGGCAATGATAATTTGACTGTATGGTGTAACTGCGTTTGCGCAGTTCGCAAACCTGACATTAAGGGCTGTTCAACTGTGGAACACACTCGCTCAGAGGGTGGTGGAGTCTCCTTCCTTGGAGGTCTTTAAGCAGAGGCCGGATGGCAAAGTCAGGGATGCTTTGATTGGGAGTTCCTGCATGACAGGGAGTTAGTTGGACTGGATGGCCCTTGGGGTCTCTTCCAACTCTATGATTCTATGAGAGAGTTGGAGTGAGAGAGCTAGGAGACTAGCTATACAGAACTGCTCAGAGAGCCAGCTGCAGAGAGTTGGAGTGAGAGAGAGAAGAAGGAAGACCAACTTTTTGGCAGCCATTTTAAGTGGTAAGTGTGTGGATTTTTAAAATCTCTTTGGGGAGTGTGTCTGTTGCAGAGGAGGAGGAGGAGCTTCTGTGAGTCACATCTGTGAGTCACAAGTGGGAGGAGCTAGGAGACTAGCTATACAGAACTGCTCAGAGAGCCAGCTGCAGAGAGTTGGAGTGAGAGAGAGAAGAAGGAAGACCAACTTTTTGGCAGCCATTTTAAGTGGTAAGTGTGTGGATTTTTAAAATCTCTTTGGGGAGTGTGTCTGTTGCAGAGGAGGAGGAGGAGCTTCTGTGAGTCACATCTGTGAGTCACAAGTGGGAGGAGCTAGGAGACTAGCTATACAGAACTGCTCAGAGAGCCAGCTGCAGAGAGTTGGAGTGAGAGAGAGAAGAAGGAAGACCAACTTTTTGGCAGCCATTTTAAGTGGTAAGTGTGTGGATTTTTAAAATCTCTTTGGGGAGTGTGTCTGTTGCAGAGGAGGAGGAGGAGCTTCTGTGAGTCACATCTGTGAGTCACAAGTGGGAGGAGCTAGGAGACTAGCTATACAGAACTGCTCAGAGAGCCAGCTGCAGAGAGTTGGAGTGAGAGAGAGAAGAAGGAAGACCAACTTTTTGGCAGCCATTTTAAGTGGTAAGTGTGTGGAGTTTTAAAATCTCTTTGGGGAGTGTGTCTGTTGCAGAGGAGGAGGAGGAGCTTCTGTGAGTCACATCTGTGAGTCACAAGTGGGAGGAGCTAGGAGACTAGCTATACAGAACTGCTCAGAGAGCCAGCTGCAGAGAGTTGGAGTGAGAGAGAGAAGAAGGAAGACCAACTTAAAAGTTCTATTAAAAGAACTGGCAAATGTAATATCGGAACCAATGGCAATCATCTTTGAGAACTCCTGGAGAACAGGAGAAGTCCCTGCAGACTGGAGGAGGGCAAATGTTGTCCCAATCTTCAAAAAGGGGAAAAAAGAGGATCCCAACAATTATCGTCCGGTTAGTCTGACATCAATACCAGGAAAGATTCTAGAGCAGATCATTAAGCAGAGAGTCTGTGAATATCTGGAAGATAATTCCATAATCACAAAAAGCCAACATGGGTTTCAGAGAAACAAGTCATGCCAGACAAATCTGATCTCTTTTTTTGATAAAATTACCAGCTTGGTAGATGAAGGGAATGCTGTGGATATAGTATATCTTGACTTCAGTAAGGCCTTTGACAAGGTTCCCCATGACATCCTTGCAAACAAGCTTGTAAAATGTGGACTAGACAAGGTAACCGTTACATGGATTTGTAACTGGTTGACTGACCGAACCCAAAGGGTGCTCAACAATGGTTCCTTTTCATCCTGGAAAGAAGTGACAAGTGGGGTCCCACAGGGTTCTGTCCTGGGCCCAGTGCTATTCAACATCTTTATTAATGACTTGGATGACAGTATTGAGAGCCTAGTTATCAAATTTGCAGATGACACCAAATTGGGAGGAGTAGCTAATACCCCAAAGGACAGGATCAAAATTCAAAATGACCTGAATAGACTAGAAAGCTGGGCCAAAGCTAACAAAATGAAATTTAACACAGAGAAATGTAAGGTCCTACACGTAGGGCGGAAAAATGAAATGCACAAATATAGGATGGGGGACACCTGGCTGAATGAGACAACATGTGAAAGGGATCTAGGAGTCCAAGTAGACCACAAGTTGAACATGAGTCAACAGTGTGATGCAGCAGCTAAAAAGGCCAATGCAATTTTAGGTTGCATCAATAGAAGTATAGTGTCTAGATCAAGGGAAGTAATAGTGCCACTCTATTCTGCATTGGTCAGGCCCCACCTGGAATACTGTGTCCAGTTCTGGGCACCACAATTCAAAAAGGATGTGGAGAAACTGGAGCGGGTCCAAAGGAGGGCGACTAAAATGGTGAAGGGTCTGGAGACCTTGCCCTATGAAAAACGCCTTAGGGAGCTGGGGATGTTTAGCCTGGAGAAGAGAAGGTTAAGAGGTGATATGATCGCCCTGTTTAAATACTTGAAGGGATGTCACATTGAGGAGGGAGCAAGCTTGTTTTCTGCTGCTCCAGAGAACAGAACTCGGAACAATGGATGCAAACTGCAGGAAAAAAGATTCCACCTCAACATTAGGAGGAACTTCCTGACAGTAAGAGCTGTTCGACAGTGGAACACACTCCCTCGGAGGGTGGTGGAGTCTCCTTCCTTGGAGGTTTTTAAGCAGAGGCTGGATGGCCATCTGTCAGGTATGCTTTGATTGGGAGTTCCTGCACGGCAGGGGGTTGGACTGGATGGCCCTTGTGGTCTCTTCCAACTCTAAATTTCTATGATTCTATGATTCTATGATTCTATGATTCTATGAAAATGCATAGTGGCCCATGAGTATTATTGAAAAGATTATGCCAACAGCTTTGCATTTGCTCATGAGCATCTGCTGAGAGCATGGATTTGCTGTATATCCAGCTGAGAGTCCAATATTGCCGATCACCATCTTTAACTTGGAGGCCTATACCTTGTAAGTACAGCCGCTACCATCATGGTTAACAAGGCAGTTAAAGTGGGGTCAAAATGCATTATTTGTGCAGTGCAGATAATAGAATCATAGAGTTGGAAGAGACCTCAATGCAGCATTAAATTACCTGATCTATTTGGTCCATGGAGTTGATCTCCAGTAACACTATGGGTTGAGATAGTGGTTTGATTCTTGGAGTATGACTCTGGAGACCAGGCTTCAATTCCCAACTTGGCATGAAACCCATTGGGTGACCTTCTCAGCCTTGGTGGAAGGCAATAGCAAACCTCCTCTGAAAAAATCTTCCCAAGAAAACCCCATGATAGGGTCCACATTAGGGTCTCCATACATCGGAAGCAACTTGAAGGCACACAACAACAAATATAACAAAATATTCCTTAATACCACACACGTTTATTAATAATGTCTATTCTGAAAACCACCGAAAGCACTCCATCCAATGAGGGAGGGAATACCATAATACCTGCCAAAGAAAAATCTTGGAAATTTTATCAGGGGGGGAAAAGTCTTCGAAGTTAGCCCAGCTCTAGAATAAACCAAAGAAGCATTTGGAAAGTGGAAGTATGGTAACGGATTACATCACATCGCCTGAAGGGCTAAAGGTGGGTGAGAGAGACATTGCAGTGCCAAGTTGATCAATGCACATTTATAGGGCTGTTATGAAACCTGATTCGGCAGCCCACCGCCTTTGTTCCCCGTTCAGCATGTTACGTTTTAGCAGCCTGCTGGAAATGTGTAAACAAATGAGGTACAACTGTAGGCAGTTTAAATATTTTACAGCTCACTGACTTCCATATGACAGAGGATTTGCAGGAACGTTAAAGGGCTCAACTCCTGCTCCAATAATCTAACACAGAGACAAAATGTAAAACACACACCCGCCTTGGAAATCTGACACAACAAAGTGGCTCGACACGGGAACTGAGACAAATCAGGAGGAAAGAGATATCGACTCCATGGTGCCTGTAAAAATTCAGACCTAGATACTCCTTTCTTTATTTGGTTTGGGTTATTTGCACTATTATTACGCTTTCGGATTTAGAATTCGAATTTAGATTTGAGATCGGAAAGGGAGATGGTGCATTTGGTACGTGGCTTCCTTCAAAGAACCGTCAAGTAAATCTTTTAAAATGAGAATTATCTGCTTGCAAATTGGTTCATAAGTTCTGCTGCTGTTTGAGAAAATGTGTCACTATCTGAGATATTTGAGACTCCTCTTTCCCTTCCACTGTTCTGTAATGACAGTTCCCTTCCATAGTTGTGTCATGAGCCACTCTGAGTCCCAGTTCTGGGAAAACAGTGGGATACAGATGATGATGATGATGATGATGATGATGATGATGATGATGATGATGGAGGCTCTTGTGTGCCTGGAAGAAGTGGGCAGGCATGAAAGCATCATAGAAGGGACCACAAGGGCCACATAATCCACCATGCAGGAAGACACGACTAAGTTGTTGTTTGTTGTTGTGTGCCTCCAATTCATTTTCTACTCATGGCAACCCTAAGGCAAGCCTATCATAAGGTTTTCTTGGCATGTTTCTTTGGAAGGGGTTCACCATTGCCATCCAATAGGTTTGCCCAAGGCCACCCAATAGGTTTTTATGCTCGAACATGGAATTGAACTCTGAACTCCACGGTTGTGTAATCCAGCACTCAAACCACTACACCACCCTGGTTCTTGACACAACTAAAGTACTCCTGAAAGATGCCCATCCTCTAAGGGGTTGAGCCCTAGACCTCAGTAGGTAAATTCTTCAAGTTTAGTTTGGACCAGCTTGGAGTTGGTCCTACCAAGTTGGCCTAGGTCTTTCTGCCTGGTCTTCTCTGTTCTACCCTCAACCCCCACATGACTCATTGTGATGCAATAAATTATTGCTAGCTATATTCATCATCATCAACCACATAATGGTACCTGCATTGCTAGTATCAATTTGTTAGCATGAGGACCCTCCTCCACTGAGTTTCCCTGATTGGTTAATGGATTGTGGTGGACATGAGACCAAAGAAAAGCTCCAAAGAAGCAGCCTGCTAAGAAGAAGCTGCTCAAGAGAAGAGCACTTGTCCTCTCATTTGATCCGTTGAAGGATGAATTCCATAGCACTAAACCATGGCAGTTAAAGTGGTATCAAACTGGATTGTTTCTTCAGCACGGATGTCGCCTAAGAGTTCTCAAGAAAAGGAACTGAAATATTGTGAAGTTGAAGGCTTTCATGGCCGACATCCATAGTTTCTTGTAGGTTTTTCGGGCTCTGTGGCCATGGTCTAGAAGAGTTTATTCCTGACGTTTCACCTGCATCTGTGACTGGCATCTTCAGAGAATTCTCCAGGTGCATCTCCATTGTTGAAATAATGAAGTTTGTTCAGACATCCATTGCCATCTTCCATGCCAGCATTCTCTGAAGATGCCAGCCACAGATGCTGGTGAAACATCAGGAATAAACTCTTTTAGGACATGGCCACATAGCCCAAAAAAACAAACAAAAAATGAAATATTTCTTCCATATAAACTTCTGAACCCAAGCACAGGGAGTCTGTGCATCGAGGAACAGTGTGCATTCATTACAGCGTACAGCTGCCACCGGTTTTTATTAATCCATTCCATCTAACCTTTGTGTACATATATATTTAATTTGGAAACATTTTGATTGCCTCTCCTCATGTGCGGCAAGTTAGCTTTCCTGAGATTCATTAGCCTTTCTTTTTTTCCCTCCCCAGATGTGAAAGTGGATACGTCTCAGTTATGCAATGTCAGGTTGCACCATAATGAAAGCCTGTGAAGGCGTCCAAGAAAAACAATGTTTTAAAATTTGGATGTGTAAAATATTCATATTCAATCATCATATTTTTTTAACGAAAAACCTCACACATATTTCCCTTTGAGGGATTTCTTTTTATGAGTGTTTCATGGCCCGAGGCAATGCAAGCTTCCAGTTTCAGAGATGAGCAATGTGGCGCGGTGCTGAGCAAATGGATTTGTATAGGCTTGGGAAAGTTACTTTTCAAGGACTACAACTCCCAGAATCCCCCAGGCCTGCATATAGGTCCAAAAAGGTGACTTATACATGAGGTCAACTTATAGTCAAGTTTATACAGTATATTCATCATCATCAACCACATCATCGTATCAGTCTCTGGGACTGCAGAAGAGCAAGAAAAAATCCCTTTTGGGCTGTAGCTTGCTTAGAGATGCTAGAAGAGTCAATATACAATGGACAGTCAATATCCAGTAAATAACGTTAGACTCTTTTGACTCAGAAAGAATTTACATTTTGACACATAATAGTTTAAAGATAAGAATAAATCGGAAGTGAGAAAGTCGGGATGAACAAATGTTAGATCACCTGATTGTGTTTGTTTGTGTCCTTCTCCTTACAACTTAGTTTGCTTGCACTTGGAAAGAAGAGTAAAGCTGGAGTGAAGAAATATGGAGAAGTTGTATGAAAGATGTAAATAAGGTTGTATGAAAAAGAAAACAAGAAGATGGTTAATAGTTGAAGGTATTAGTAAGTAGGATGATGGTATGAGTAGGTAGATAGGTGGAGGAGAGGGTGAAGAGGAGAGAAAAAAGGAGAAAAATATGGAGAGAGTGGTGGAATTAAGAAGGAAGGAGGGAATGAGGAAGGAATGAAAATAGAAGAAGGAATAAGGAGGAAGAGGAAGATGGACAAGAGTGGAGCAGAGAAGGAGGAGAAGGACATGAAGAAGTCTTTAAAGAAGAGAAAGTAAATGGATGGAAGTATATACTACAGGAGCATATGTCTGTTTTATGTATGTATGTATGTTTAAATGATTAATAAAATTTGCAAAAAGTTTCAAAGGAAGGAAGGAAGGAAGGAAGGAAGGAAGGAAGGAAGGATCTACATTTTAAACTCTGAAAGGACCGTCCCTTTGCCAGGCCACACAATTCCGTGTGTGTGTGTGTGTGTGTGTGTGTGTATCTGTATAGCCTACATTTGACCAACTTGTATGCAAAAATATCACAGGGGATCTTGTTGAAAGCTTTACTAAAATCAAGATATCCTATATCCGCAGCATCCCCCTCCTCTTTTTGATGGAGCCCCTATCTCTATCAAACTTTCCAAAGGACAGAATGTACTTGGTTTTAAGAAACTCTTTTGGAGAGACACATCGTTCCTATATGATGCCTTTTCAAATATTTCCTTGTGAGACATGATGTTTACAGGGGTTAATTTAATTTTTAAAATGAATACCGGGGGTCGTGTTGATCACCATTATCATCAGGAGGCTTGAGTCAGAAAGAACCATAAAGACTGGGTCCTTTCACTGTTTTCAGAAAGTGTTGTTCACCATTCTTTCCCCAATGAAATATTGGCTGGAATATTGTGTCATGGCGGATCCTGCATTACAACTCCCATGCAGAGCTTTTAAGAAAAAGTGGCAGTAATATTTTTATTGGCAGTGGTTAAAGCAATGAGAGATGTGCATTAGAGGGTAACAGAGTTGCCCAACCATTTATCATCAAAACAGCACTTAAAATATATAAAGCAACTCAGTCCAATACCACTATTTCAATCCTAGCTTGTAAGAAGTAGATCAGGAGGAAGTGTTGTTATATTACTAGTATGTCTGTCATTATAAAGCACCTTGTTGTTGTGAAGTTGAAGGCTTTCATAGGTGGCATCCATAGTTTTTTGTTGGCTTTTTGGACTATGTGGCCATGTTCTAGAAGAGTTTATTCTTGATGTTTCGCCAGCATCTGTGGATGGCATCTTCAGAGAATGCTGGCATGGAAGAGAGTTGGGCATATATAAACTGTGTGACTTTGGATAGGAAGGAATGAATTCCTTGTTAATCTGTGTATTATTCTGTTGTTGATATCCTCCCGCCCTGAAGCCTTGCCATTCAACAACAGAACAATACACAGAATTACATGGAAATCACTCCTCCCAACAGTATATATATACCCCACTTTCTTCCATGCCAGCATTCTCTGAGGATGCCAGACACAGATTCTGGTGAAAAGTTAGGAATAAACTCCTCTAGAACATAGCCACAGAGCCCCCCCCCCCAAAAAAAAACCACAAAAAAACTAAATACCTTGAGATTGTTATATCCCTCAAAGTTCTTCCCAACTTATGGCACCCCTAAGGTGGACTTATCATGGGGTTTTCTTGGCATGATTTGTTCAGAGAAGGTTTGCCACTGCCTTCCCTGAAGGCTGAGAATATGTGACTTTCCCAGTATGTTTCATGACTGAGAGGGGATTTGAACCCTGCTCTCCAGAGTCATAGTCCAACACGCAAACCACTACACCGTGCTGGCTCTCAAAAATCTTTGGTGTTGTGTGCCTTCAAGTTATTTCCAATTTATGGTGAGCCTATCATGGGGTATTCTTGGCAAGGTTTGTCAGGGGCGTGTGAAGTCGAAGGCTTTCATGGCCGGTCATCCATAGTTTTTTTAGGGTTTTTCTGGCTTTGTGGCTATGTTCTAGAAGTGTTTATTCCTGATGTTTTGCCAGCATCTGTGTCTGGCATCTTCAGAGAAATACATATTCTTCCGAGGAGGTTTGCCATTGCCATCCTCTGGCTGAGAGTGTGTGACCACCTTCTGCATTAACAGACATCTAAAGTGTCACTGCATTTGTCTTTAAGAGAACTTCCTCTAATCCCTGAGTTCAGTTCCTGGTTAGATCTCAACTACTTCATGCTGGAAAGGGAATTTGGGGAGTTGATCTCCAAAAAATGACTTTTCTAAGCTCCGATCCTCTACCTTATACAATAGGTCTGAGATACCTTTTCCCCTCCAAATATTATTGCACACCAGTTCCTATCATCCCCATGTCAATTTGGCTAATGGCAATGGGATGATTGGAATTGAAATACTTTATCAGTAACTGGAGGACCACCAAGTTTTACAGCCTGCTCTTGCAAAGAAGTCAAGTTCTTGCTCATTTCCAGTCATTCCTTACTCCTTGCCAGTAAAGATATGACAGACAATATACTTTCCTAGCGACACTCTGGAAATATATGCATATATGAAACCCTTCTTTAGATCTTCTGGGACAAACAAGTAGATTAATATCCCTTTCGCCTCCAATGACTTTTCCTTGGTTCCCATTGTGGGTGGTTTAAGAACAAGAAGTGCCGCTTTGCAAAGAAAGGAAGTGGAGTTAAAGCTAATAATCATTTTATTTTTAAAAAATGCACATTCTCATGTGACAATGCCATCTCTCACATGTGATTACAACTCCAACTGAGCCAGTACATTACCCTCCAATATTGTAAAGTTCCATTTCCGACTGGAGGAGAGCCTCTTGCATTTAAGTCACTTAAAAAACAGCCGCATGGGTGATCTCACTCAATTACTTTTTAGAAACTTCCCAGTTCACTCTATTTAACTTTATGCTTTAGGGAAATGGAACTCTTTGTCCTGCTTCCTCCTGCAATATAAAAGAATGAAACTGATGCAGAATGGCAACCAGAGAGGGAAAGCTCAGGATCTCGGGCTGGAGTAAACTTGCAAGACACACTTACAAACAAGGACTGGGCCATGCCATGGAGGCCCAGGAATATGTTAAAATGAACAGCCATGGCTTGCATCCACCAACGGTCCAAATGGATTGTGCAATGAACGCTGGACCCCTTTATGTAAGGTATCACACTTAGGCAGAAAAAAAATGAAATGCACAGATACAAGATGCGGGACACCTGGTTAGACAACAGCACATGTGAAAGAGATCTAAAATATAAAATTTATATTTTATTGTTATTGTATTTGTCTTGGTAGAGGGATAGAGATTATGTTATGTAAATGTTATGTAGATTATGTGTGTTTTTTTTTTACTTTTAATATGTATTGTATTAAATTACTTGTGTTTTGTAACCCGCCTTGATCGGTAGGAAGAGGCAGAAATGTGTGGAAAGAAAATATCCATAAATCTTGAGCTGAAAAAGTCTGCCTTCCCCAGTACCTCTAATATTTGATAGCTTTAGTATATTCAGGAATGTTTTGCCCCTTTTGTAAGACGTGTATCCTTTTTTGTGTGTGTCCCCTAATTTCGATTTCAGTTTCAAATGGTAGTCTTGCCATATGCACCCAGCCTTACAATTGGCACCCGTGTGTTATCCTGCTGTGGCCCCATCCACACAAGGCATGGCATTGTGATGCACAGGTGTCCAAACGCCCAAACGGTACTTGCTGGAATAGGTGTCATAGTGCCGTGTCTAGAAAGAAGCTGCTCTAGGTGGCTTCTTTTTAGGGAGCATGTCTGTGTCGCCCATGCAGCTGGTGCAGGACCAATGAGGAGGAAAGATGGGCAGCATGGAGCCACCCATCTGTATCCCCCCCCACCCTTAGTCTCAAAGATGATGCAAAATCAAAGGCTTTCACAGATGGCATCCATAGTTTTCTGTGAGCTTTCCAGACACCATTAACACCACCCCAGGGTCCCACTGGTATACATACTCTGCACACTTCCATGCCATCACCCTCTGAAGAGGTCAGCCACAGAGGCAGGTGACACATCAGGAATAAACACAGCCACACAGCCTGGAAAACCCACAGAAATCTCTGATGCAAGATCCCTTTGCATTCTGATCTTCCAGACTAACATGGCTATGTCTTTGCATTCTACAGATCTACAGATATTGCACCACAATTCAAAAAGGATGTTGAGAAACTGGAGCTTGTCCAAAGGAGGCCGACTAAAATGGTGAAGGGTCTGAAAACCAAGCCCTATGAGGAATGCCTCAGGGAGCTGAGGATGTTTAGCCTGGAGAAGAGAAGGTTAAGAGGTGATATGATAGCCCTGTTTAAATATTTGAAGGGATGCCATATTAAGGAGGGAGCAAGCTTGTTTTCTGCTGCTGCAGAGAAATAGGACATGGAACAATGGATTCAAGCTGCAGGAAAAGAGATTCCAACTAAACACAAGGAGGAACTTCCTGACAGCAAGAGATGTTTGCCAGTGGAAGATGCTCCCTTGGAGAGTGATAGAGTCTCCTTCCTTGGAGGTCTTTAAACAGAGGCTGGATGGCTATCTGTAAGGTATGCTTTGATTGTAATTTCTTGCATGGTAGAATCAGGTTGGACTGGATGGCCCTTGGGGTCTCTTCCAAATCTAGGATTCTATTATTCTATTATTCTTCAAATCTTCCCAGCTTCTTTCGATCAAAATAGTATCCAGGGTTATTGAAGAAGAGACGGCTTAATGTTGGCTAGGTATGGCTGAGGTAGTGGCATTAAAAGGATCCCCTCTTTCCCTCCCAAAGAGATCCCTATAGCAGCACATGATTGATTGCATCTTCTTTAAGGTCACGTCTGGGAGTCTTTGGCCTCGGGGTGTTCCTGGTTTCTGCCCTTTCTTTGCTGCCGAGTGGACAGCTTCAGGCCTCCAAAGGCAGATTGCTTCTTCCTATTGGAAAAAAAAAGTGATTTGTTGTCAGAGAAAGGGGAGAGGGAATTGACCCTGGGCTGATTGAAAAAGGAAGGGGGCTGATGAAAGAAAAGTTCAGGGGGAAGATGGGGGCAGAGCAGAGGTTGTTCAGATCGGGGCTATGAAACACGGTGCAAGATTATTTGGGAGGCTGCAAAAGATGTGAAGCGGGTCTGCCTCACCTTTTTGGCCTGGTGATGCTATTGCTGGGCTTTAAACAGCTTATTGCAGTTTTCTTCTGCCTGGTGCTTTTCAGATGGGTTGGTCTGTAGCTAAAAAGAGCTAACTAAGAAAGTCAGGTAGTTAACAATTCTACAAAAAAAAAAGTCTTTGAACCATGCATAGCATGCATTTACTACAATAATATATCTAAAGTTTAACAAACCATCAAGAGAACAGGCAGAAATAAGTAAGATAATGCCCATAAGCCTTAAATCTTGCAAAGTCGTCTCCAAGGTTTTTTCAAGCTGCAGGATCTTCAGAACTCAGGTTTTCATAAAACTATGAATGGACTTGCAATTGTACAGTCGTCCCTCCATATCCACAGATTTTTTTAGTCATGAATTCAAGCATCTATGGCTTGAAAATATCCCCCAACGTATATAAATTCCAATAAGCGAACCTGGGTTTCGCCATTTAAGAGGCACCATTTTGCTGTGCCATTGTATATAATGGGACTGGAGCAGCCATAGATTTTGTTATCTAGGGGGGATCCTGGAACCAAACCCCAGCAGATGCTGAGGGCTCACTGTATTAGAGACATTGCCTTGCTTATTTCTGTTTGTTCTTGTCATGGACTGCCCTGGGCCTGACTTAGAGGCACAGTCAGAAGGCTCAGACCCTGAAGACATGGAAGAGGCTGAAACAGGGGCAGATCTGGGGCTGCAGGTGCTAGGACCTGTGAAGCAAAGACAGGTCAAGGAGAGCTAATAGGTTTCAGCTGAAAGAAGCAGAGGCCTTTTAAAAGACCTCCAGCTGCAGAAATTCTTTGCAGCCAACAATCAGCTTGCAGCCTTGTTGTTTCTTGGTCTTTGATTCATGAGTCTGGTTAACTGACCTGTGGACTTGCCTTATGACTACTATCCTCTCGCCTCTGCCCTTTGCTGTGACTGACTGAGTGGCATTGTGTGACTTTTGGACTGGACTCTGAATTATTCCTTTCCATACTTCCCTGCTGGGTTGCCCTCAGTAGAGGTAAGCGGAACAGTTCTCTTGATTATTTCTAAAACTTTAGTTGTGTCATTACAGTAAATGCGTGCTACTTATGGTTTAAATAAGCTTTGCAGTATTGTTAAGTGCCAGACTTACCTAGTTTCTCAGTTTAGAGATTTTCTGTGTGTAAGGGTACACACCCTATATTTCCCCCTTTTGGGTCTGTAGCTCCCATCAACCTCAGCTACAATGAGTACTTCTGCTTTGGTCATGCCCCACCTGGAATGCTGCGTCCAGTTCTGGGCACCACAATTCAAAAAAGATGTGGAGAAACTGGAGCGTGTCCAAAGGAGGGCAACTAAGATGGTGAAGGGTCTGGAAGCCATGCCCTATGAAGAACGACTTAGGGAGCTGGGGATGTTTAGCCTGGAGAAGAGAAGGCTAAGAGGTGATACGATAGCCCTGTTTAAATATTTGAAGGGCTGTCATATTGAGGAGGGAGCAAGCTTGTTTTCTGCTGCTGCAGAGACTAGAACGCGGAACAATGGATACAAATTACAGGAAAAGAGATTCCACCTCAACATTAGGAGGAACTTCCTGAGAGTAAGGGCTGTTCGACAGTGGAACACACTCCCTTGGAGAGTGGTGGGGTCTCATTCTATGGAGGTCTTTCAGCAGAGGCTGGACGGCCATCTGTTGGGGATGCTGTGATGGAGAGTTTCTGCATGGCAGAAAGGGTTTGGGCTGGATGGCTCTTGTGGTCTTTTCCAACTCTAGGGTTCTATGAATTCAGCATTGAGTCCCAGCAAAGATAGGAAGGCTTGGTTTCCCTAATGAGCTTATACCAAGAATGAAGGTAGAGTGTTTGTTTTTTTTCTAGAATGGGGTTTCGGTGTGTGTGGGTGCAGTGCACACTGGACGAGACTTCAGATTCAGTTATCTGCCTTCCATTGTGAAGTATCCCACCACACTTCTCTGGCCCTGGAGTCCTGGAGACTAAAGGTCCTGGGAAGGACCTGGTCTACTCAACCAGAGCTGACAAGGAGGCCAACCAGGACCCTGTTAGCCCACCAATGCAAACTTCTGGAGGCTTGTCCCATCACCAAATGGTGCCTAGACTACTTTGGGACTTTTGGACAAGATAAATAGACTGGAACAACCTAGACTTAGATAGGTCATCTGGGTACCCCAGTCCACCATATGTCAACGGCAAGTAGACCATTGGCTTGGCATTGCTGGGTGACACCAGCCTTAGTGATGCAATTGGATGTTGTTGGGTGCCTCCAAGTTGTTTTAGACTTGCCATCTGTCAATGGCAAGTAGACCATTGGCTTGGCAATGTTGGGTGACCCCAGCCCTAGTGATGCCATTGGATGTTGTTGTGTGCCTCCAAGTTGGTTTTTGACTTATGGCGACCCTAAGGCAAACCTATCACAGGGTTTTCTTGGCAAGTTTCTTCAAAGGAGGTTTGCCATTGCCATCCTCTGGGGCTGAGACAGAGTCACTTACCCAAGGGCACCCCATGGGTTTTTATGCTCAAGTGGAGAGTTGAACCCTGATCTCCAGGGTTGTAGTTCAATGCTCAAACTATTACACCATGCTGGGCATATTTTTCTTCCAAGAGTAGTTAATGGGGTAGTGATGGTGAGTGGGTTGGGTCCAGATCCAGCGTTCCTGACACTGTTGCTTTACAGCTGTTAGTATTGCATTTTATGAGTTTTACCCACCTCAATCCTTCAGGAAAAGGTGGGCTATATATTATTGTTGTTATTATTATTATTATCTCAGAAAGGTATGTGATATAAAAAGGCATGCATTCATGCACAAAAATACACACACACACACACACAAGTACCTGCGTCTTTCTAGGAAGACAGTTGATAGTTCTTGTTGATTTTAATCTGTTTGTATATTTTTGTCGCATGACATTGTGTATTGATTTTGTATTATACTCCATTTCCAAAATATATGCCACTGGACAGGTCCATTTGTTTTACTTTATTCTATTCTGTTTTATGTACAGTGCTGTGTAAACCTACAGTGCTTTATAAATAAAGTTTAATAATAACAATAAAGAGGGTACAAAAATTATCACAATACATCGTGTTGTAATCCGCTTTGATTCCTTTGGGAAAAGGGCAGACTATACAGTATTAATATTAATAATAATAAATTATTATTAATAATAAATCATAATTAGTAATAATGTTATTATTTTTAATTATAATTATTTAATAATAAAAAATAATATTAATAAATTAATAATTGTTAATAATTAATAATAATAATAATAATAAACCACTTGGCTAGGAGGAGCATGCTGGTGTAATTGTGCAAAATGGAATAAAAATAGGACAACAGAATTTTAAAATGTTTTCCAAGCTTTGCTCAGTGGCTTAAAAAAATCAATGGATACAGCGGGCTGACTGTATTACAGTATTAAAACACATCACTCATTAAAAGAATAAAATGCAATTTAAAAAAAAAAAGATAAAGGCGCTTAAAACTGGTGCAATAAAACAAAAATCCCAAGTTGTTGCAAGTCACCTCTTTTCCTCTCACCCCACATTTATTTCACTCCTCTCCAGTGAGTCAGAGCTTACTGCAAAATCACCTCACACCCCATAAGTTCTTCTTCCCCCCGTCTCTTGAATTATACCACTAACTAGCTTGCGTTTTGAAAGTTTCATTGTGTCCTAAATGAATAAAATATGTGGCAAAGCCCATCAGGGCCTTGCTCTGCTCACCTTGGGAAGGGTCCTCTTTCCCCACCACCTCTGTTTCCACCCTTCTTTTTTAAAAGAAAGAAAGAAAGACGTAAGTGTTGGGTTTGGGATTATCCTTGTTTTTTTATTGATTTATTTTATTAAAATCATAAATTTGCATTTAAACATAGTACTTACCGTATCTTACTTCCGATTCAAAATTCTTAATATTCCTAATATTACTTGCACTTTGTGTATTGATCAATCACAGACTTCCATTTGTTTTCTTGGAACCAAAACCAAAGCTATCCTTTTTACAATTCCTAATTTATGTCTATTTATTCTTAGTTCTATCGGACTTATCTATTTCTTTCTGACTGCTTTGAACTGCTCTCCGACTTTGCTATATTCAAAGTGGCATAGTAAAAAAAGAGGAAAAAAGACCTTTTTCTTACAACCACCTATTTTTTTTGCAAAAATGTAATATTAATTCCCTATCTGTGTTGGAGACATTTGTTGATACTCCTTCTATTTGTTCGGTTAACTTATCCATTTCTATATTGTTCATGACTTTTACTAGCACTTTGTCTATAGTGGGAAGATCATTTGTTTTGTGCCAGCAGGATTCTTGCTGAGAAAATTATATAAAGTATTGTCTTCCAATTTTGTGTGTGTGTGTGTGTGTTGTGGTCTGAAATTTTATTTGTTATATTCAAGAGGATTGCCCTTGTTTTCTCTGGTTGGGAAAAATAAAAATAAAAGGAGTGTGGCAAAGTTTGCATGTGCAAAAAGTGAATGCTGCAAAAGAGAGGCTGCAAAGCAAAGCATAAATTGGAGCTGGAAATGGGGAAAGGGATTTGTGTTTTTAGTTGCAGGAAAAGGAAAGTGGGAGTCTGATCCATCCACCTTGAGCATCCATGCACCCTCCAAAATGCATAGATATAGGATGGGGAATACCTGGCTGAATGAAAGTATGTGCGAAATGGATCTCGGAGTCCAAGTAGACCATACGTTGAACATGAGTCAACAGTGTGATGCGGCAGCTAAAAAGCCCAATGCAATTTTAGGCTGCATCAATAGAAGTATAGTGTCTAGATCAAGGGAAGTAATAGTGCCACTCTATTCTGCTTTGGTCAGGCCCCACCTGGAATACTGTGTCCAGTTCTGGGCACCACAATTCAAAAAGGATGTGGAGAAAATGGAGCGTGTCCAAAGGAGGACAACTAAGATGGTGAAGGGTCTGGAAACCATGCCCTACAAGGAAAGCCTTGGGGAACTGGGGATGTTTAGCCTCGAGAAGAGAAGATTAAGAGGTGATATGATAGCCCTGTTTAAATATTTGAAGGGATGTCATATTGAGGAGGGAGCAAGCTTGTTTTCTGCTGCTGCAGAGACTAGAACGCGGAACAATGGATGCAAGCTGCAGGAAAAGAGATTCCACCTCAACATTCGGAGGAACTTCCTGACAGTAAGGGCTGTTCGACAGTGGAACACACTCCCTCGAAGTGTAGTAGTGTCTCCTTCCTTGGAGGTCTTTAAGCAGAGGCTGGATGGCCATCTGTCAGGGATGCTTTGATTGGGAGTTCCTGCACGGCAGAATGGGGTTGGACTGGATGGTCCTTGTGGTCTCTTCCAACTCTACGATTCTCTGTTGGACTATAACTCCCATCATGGTCATTCTGGCTGGGTGCATGTCACAGTCCAACATGTCTGTTGACCTAAGGTGCTCTCATTACTTTTATAGGATCTTCATAAGCAAGGGATGCTCAGAAGTGCCTTTGCCAGTTCCTTCTCCTGAAATATAGCCTAAAGCACCTGTTTCTTTCTTCTTCTTTTTTTGGTTGTTGTTGTTGTTGTTGTTGTTGTTGAAGTTCTCCCATCCAAGTACCAACCAGGGCTGACCCTGTTTTGCTTCCAAGATCAGACAGGATCTGGTGCTTTTAGAGTCCTCACCTACCAAATACACTGGACTATAAGTTGACCTCATGTATAAGTCGAGGGCAAGTTTTGGGGCCAAAAGTTATGGATTTGCTATGATACGTCGAGGGTAAAACTTATGGGAATAGAGCAAAGGATCTAAAGGATGAAGCCAAGCAAAACAACGTCAAAAAACTTTAAAAATTCCAGCAGACACCATTCTTTTTGCTTACTCGTAAGGCTGAATGGATGAGAGACTAGAGGGGTTCAGTATGTCCAGGGGATGGTTCCTTCTTTTAAATAAGACTCAAGATACAATACTTTGTCCTGTGGATAAGTCAACTTTGGGGGGTCAATTTTTTTGGCCTAAAATTCTAGACCTATACATAAGTATATACAGTAAATGTCACTGTAAAACGAAGGTGCTGGGAGTAACTAGAAGGGGGTTACATGTGGAAGGAAGGTTTTGAACTCTGTTTTTTTTGCAAAAGAGGGTTCAAAAACCATTAATCGCAACAAGTACGGTCAATGGATTTTGAAACCTCTTTTGCAAAAGGTCCAGTTCATGGATCTCTGGACCTGCCTCCATGTAAAACCTAATATTGCATTGGTTTAGCTGCTAGTAAGACCAGGCTTAGTTTTCAGGATAGGGGTGACAATTTAGAAGTCTCGTCTGTTATATGTTCTTATCATTATTATTGTATCTTATTATTGATTTTTTAAAAAGAAATGCTGTGCCTTGATCCTTTGCATTCACTTGCTTGGCCAGTATCAAATTGGGATGGCTTTTAGTTTTTAGCAATAAAGTTACTTACTCGCTACTTACTAATTGTGCATTTATGGGCTCATGTGAAGTCAACTGAGGTTGAAAGAAAGGAAATGTTTATTTTCCTTTATCTACCAGAACCAGAGTCATCTAGCAAAGTTCATAGGAAGTATAGACAGGAGGAAAGGCTTCATGCATCACATTCGTAGCCTAGAAATAAATCTCTTTTTCACAGGAACCAATGCTGGCTGCAAGGTTGCAAGAGAGGAATCGTAAAATGGTGGCACTTTGGAGACGACTCTGTGTCCCAATTTTTGTTCTTCCTTTCAATTCCTGCAACTTAACCACCATTTCAGGATTCCTCCATCTCATCTCAACCTTTCATCCATCACTGGTTCCTATGAAAAAGAAATTTATTTCTGTGCTAAAACAGTGGTGCATGAAGCCCTTCCTCCTTTCATGCTTTGTCTATTCTTCGTGTGAACTTTGTTCATGTTCTGTTTTCATGTTTTAGACCTGGGCTGCATCTGCACTGCAGAAATAATCCATTTGAAAGAAATGCATATTGACGAATGGAGCACTAAATTACTGGGTATGTTAGAAATTGATACTTCTGTCAAAAAAGTTAGAGATTCTAAGGAAACTAAAACAAATGAAAGAAAATACTCATTATATATATATATATATATATATATTAAGAAGAAAGGGGGAAAGGACCTGTTGGTAGATCTGCAAGATTAAGTTGGGATAAATAACCCAGAATGGAAAACTAATCCTGTTAAAGTTTACAATACGATTTATGTTGTGTTATAAATATGACATTTAAATTGTAGAAACAAGAAGAGTAAACCTTGCACAAAACTTTATACAGAATCTGAGACAAATTTATGAATTGGTGAAGAGGAGGTCTTCTGAAGCCTTTTAGAAATGTAGATATTACATTTTATTGTTGTGCTTGTTTTGTTTTGTTCAGTATGTATATATGTGTGTTTTGGTGTATCAGTTATATGTATGTTTTGTCCTGTTTGAAAAATTAATAAACATTTATTAGAAAGAAAGGAAGAATCCATTTTGGCACAGCTTTAATTGCCGCGGCTCCTTGCCATGGAGTCCTGGGATTTGTAGTTTGTTGTGGCTCTCTGACAAGGAAGGCTAAGTAGCACACCAAACTACACATCCCCAGATTCCATGGCGTCCAGCCGTGGCAGTTAAAGTGGTGTCGAACTGCGTTATTCCCATAGTTTTTTGTGGGTTTTTTTGGACTACATGGCCATGTTCTAGAAAAGTTTATTCCTGATGTTTCACCAGCATCTGTGGCTGGCATCTTCAGAGATATCTGGCATGGAAGAGAGCTGGGTATATGAGAGTATATACTCTCTTCCAACTACAGATGCTGGCAAAATGTCGGGAATAAATTCTTCCAGAATACGGTCTCATTAGCCCAAAAAACCCACAAAAAAACTATGGATGCCGGCCATGAAAGCCTTCGACTTGTTGTTGTTGCGATCAAGTTGGTGATCCTATCATGGTGTTTTCTTGGTAGGTTTCTTCGGAGTGGCCTTGCCATTGCCTTCCTTTGAGGACGAGAGAGTGTGACTTGCCTAAAGTCACACAATGGGTTGCATGGCCTACCTGGGATTTGAACCCTGGTCTCTGGAGTTATATTCCAACACTCAGTGGACACAGAAATGAGTTGTGATGGCAGATAGACAGGCCCTCTGTGTATGCCTAGGAGCACTCTTGTCACCTCCAGAGGCTTGCATATATTTTGGAGTTGGAGAGGTTGACTTTCTTTTCTCTCTCTAGTCTTCTTACAGGAAGCCTTTTTCTCTTCTGGGTCTGACCCTAGCCCCCCTCCCCAAACTCCTTGCAAAGCTGTGGAGCAAATCCACTCTCCTTACATGCCTTCCTTTAAAATGAAAAAAGGCCCTTAGTTTTATAGTTCTCCCAAAAAAAAACCCTCCTCCTTTCTCTTGCCCTCAGGCCAGGCAGTTCCAGTAAGCTCCTGGCAGGCAGAACAGAAAGAAAAAGAAAAGAAGAAAAGAAGAAAAGAAAAGAAAAAAAGAAAGTGGGGGGAGAGGAACCTTTTCCTTGGAAAGAAATGGTGCCTTAACTTAAAGCTCCTCTCCTTGGCACCTCAGTGAGACAGAGATAGATAGATCTATCTATCTATCTATCTATGCACACAAGCATAGATATAAAATTGAGGTGCAAAAGAAAAGAAAAGAAAGTGGGGAAAGGAACTCTTTCCTTGGAAAGAAATGGTGCCTTAATTTAAAGCTCCTCTCCTTGGCACCTCAATGAGACTCTATCTATCTATCTATCTATCTATCTACACACACACACACACACACACACACATATATATATTTGAGGTGCAAAAGAAAAGAAAGTGGGGAGAGAGGAACCCTTTCCTTGGAAAGAAATGATGCCTTTATTTAAAGTTCCTCTCCTTGGCATCTCAATGAGACATCTGTCTATAGCTATTTTTCTGTCTATACACAAACACACACAAATATATAATTGAAGTGCAAAAAGGAGGTGCAAAAGAAAAGAGAAAAAAGGAAATGAAATGGTGAAGGGAGAAATCCTTGCCTTGGAAAGGAATGGTGACTTGGTTTTCAAGTTCCTCTCCTTTGCACTTCAATGAGATATAGATACAGATATTGCAAAAGAAAAGAAAAAGGAAGAGAAAGGGGGGAAAGGAAGCCTTTCCTTGGAAAGAAATGGTGTCTTAATCTAAAGTTCCTCTCCTTTCCACCTCAATGATATTTATCTATCTATCTATCTAGACAGACAGAGGAATCTATATTGCTATATCTATATACCTGTATCTCATTGAAGTGCAAAAGAGAGAAACTTTACTTTAAGACACCATTTCTTTCCATGGAAAGGCTTCCTCTCCCCCCCCCCCCTTTTCTCTTCTTTTTTTTCCTCCATCCATCCTTCTTTTTTCTCCATTCAGCCTTTTTGCTTTTCTTTTGCACCCCAACTTTATACATATTGGAGATGGATGGATGGATAGATAGATAGATAGATAGATAGATATAGTTGGACAGAGTTTCATTCAAGTGCAAAGGGGGGGACTTTAAATTTAGGCACCATTTCTTTTGAAGGAAAGGGTCCTCTTCCTCACTTCTTTCCTTTTCTTCTTTCCTCCCTTTCTCACCTCAATTTTATATAATAGATAGATACATTGATAGACAGAGATATAATCACACTGAGGTGCAAAAGAAAGGAACTTTAAGACTCCATTTCTTTCCAAAGAAAAGGTTTCTTCCTCCTTTCTTTCTTTTCTTTTCTTTTGCACCTCAATTATACATCTATATCTATACATCTCACACTAAGATTCAAAGGAAAGGAACTTTAAATCAAGGCACCATTTCTTTCCAAGGAAAGGGTTCCTCTCCTCTCCTCCTCTCTTTTCTTTTCTTCTCTTCTTTCTTTTTTTTCTTTTGCATCTCAGTGCTATGTTTATATCTGTATATCTCTCAGGGTGCTATATCTATATCTACAGATCTCGTTGGGCTGCAAAGGAAAAATGAAGGCACCATTTCTTTCCAAGGCAAGGGTTCCTCTCCTCTCCTCCCCTCCTTTTCTTTTCTTCTCTTCATTCTTTTCTTTCTTTCCTTTTGCACCTCAGTGCTGTATCTATATCTACATACCTCCTTGAAGTGCAAAGGAAAGGGACTATAAATCAAGGCATCATTTCTTCCCAAGGAATAAAGTTCCCAACCTCTTCTTTCTTTCTTTTCTTTGGTTATGTTCATAAATATGATGCTCATAAATGTTTTCTTTTTATGTTCATGTCATATCACTCTCTCTCTCTGTGTGTGTGTGATATACTCACACACACATATATGTATATATGTGTCTATGTAATACATATATTTTGCCTTTGCCCTCCAGGGAACCACCAACACCTTCTGGCCTCAGTCCCTTGGAAAGAGATCTGGGGTCACTTGCCTTTGCCTCTTGGTTTTTGATCCTTTTCCTGCCCCAGGGGGAAGATCAGGGAAAGAAAGGTCTTGAACCCAATTAATGGCTAATCATTACACAGAGGCACCCTGGCTCAGGAAGAGCAGGGCATGGAAACGTCCTCAGGCGGCAGGGGGAGTGGGGACGGCACCCCCAACAAACAAACCCTTTGGCTGGTCTTGAACTCGCCACTTTATGCTTTTGAGTGAGTGGCTGCAATACAGGCATTGAATGGGATCCCCCATCAAGGTCCCCTCCAAAAAGCTCAAGGGCCCCAAAAGTCCCTGGAAGAGGGGAGTCCTCCAGCATAGAGCTCCCTTTGGAATATACAGTACATGCATATATATATATATATATTCCCTCTTTATAATATGTATGTATGTATGTGTATATATATATGTGTGTGTGTGTTCCCTCTTTGTAATATATATGAACATATGTGTGTGTGTATACACACGCATACATATATGTTCATTTATATTATAAAGACGGAATATATATATATATATATATATATTCCCTCTTTATAATATATATGAATATATATGTGTGTGTGTATTCCCTCTCTGTGATATACATGAACTTGTGTGTGTGTGTGTGTGTGTATATATATATATATATATATAATCACCTCTTTGGAATAGACATATATGCGTGTGTGTGTGTGTATTCCCTCTTTGGAATGAATATATATATATATATATATATACACACACACACACACACATATATCTTTGGAATAGACATGCATGTATGCATATATATGTGTGTGTGTGTGTGCTTTCTATTTTTGGAATAGACATACATGCATACAAGCATACGCACACACACATATATTCCCTCTTTGGAATAGACATGCATTTGGAATAGAAATGTATGCATATATATATATATATATATATTTCCTCTTTGGAATAGTAATGCATGCATATATGTGTGTGTGTGTGTGTATTCCCTCTTTGGAATACAGTATATTTGCATATATATATATATATATATATTCCCTCTTTGGAATAGTAATGCATATATATATATTCCCTCTTTGGAATAGTAATGCATATATATATATATATATATATATTCCCTCTTTGGAATAGTAATGCATGCATATCCCTCTTTGGAATAGTAATGCATATATATATATATATATATATATTCCCTCTTTGGAATAGTAATGCATGCATATATATATATATATATATATTCCCTCTTTGGAATAGTAATATATATATATATATATATTCCCTCTTTGGAATAGTAATGCATGCATATCCCTCTTTGGAATAGTAATGCATATATATATATATATATTCCCTCTTTGGAATAGTAATGCATGCATATATATATATATATATATATTCCCTCTTTGGAATAGTAATATATATATATATATATATATTCCCTCTTTGGAATAGTAATGCATGCATATCCCTCTTTGGAATAGTAATGCATATATATATATATATATTCCCTCTTTGGAATAGTAATGCATGCATATATATATATATATATATATTCCCTCTTTGGAATAGTAATATATATATATATATATATATTCCCTCTTTGGAATAGTAATGCATGCATATCCCTCTTTGGAATAGTAATGCATATATATATATATATATATTCCCTCTTTGGAATAGTAATGCATGCATATATATATATATATATATTCCCTCTTTGGAATAGTAATATATATATATATATATATATATTCCCTCTTTGGAATAGTAATGCATGCATATCCCTCTTTGGAATAGTAATGCATATATATATATATATATTCCCTCTTTGGAATAGTAATGCATGCATATATATATATATATATATATATTCCCTCTTTGGAATAGTAATATATATATATATATATATATATTCCCTCTTTGGAATAGTAATATATATATATATATATATATATATTCCCTCTTTGGAATAGTAATGCATATATATATGCATGCCTGTATATTCCAGATCAGGTTGGAATTCCAGCGCTGCCTTGTTGGCGGAGGTGTTAATCCGAATTAAAAGCGGGGCCGTCTGCTCTTTGCTTTAATCCCTGGCCTCTCCGGGAGGAATGGCTCCCCTGGGATCGTGCGCAGAGGCTTCCCTTCCCTTCCCTTGCACGAGTTTCCACTCTCCCTTTCTTTCTTTCCACTCTCACTCTTTTTCCACTCTCACTTTCTGCTCTTTGCAGGTTCAGCCTCAAGGGACCTGCAACAAGCTCCCTGTTGGACTCACCATAATAGGATGGATTAAAAAATGATATATATATATATATATGGGTTATAATATAAACATTACAGGACAAAAGTGTCTTGAGGTCCAGGATGGTCTTTCTCTGTCTGGAAAGCTTTCTGCAAAGCCCATTGGCAAGGACTTGAAGGCACACAACAAACAAACAAACAAACAAACAAGAAGGCAGCAGCCCTTCAAAGGAAAGTCCTTAAAAAACCTTAAAAGTCCTTCACACACACACAAAAAATCAAAGTGGACCTGAAGGATGTGGAAGTGGATGAGAAGAATAATTCACAATATTAAGAATAATTTAGACTATATATATATATATATATATATATAAAGAAAACGAAAACTATTTTTCCCCATTCGTTGCAAGCTCTGCCCCCTTCCATCTTTTGTTGCCTTTATTTTCTTCATTCTCTGTTTTCGACTCCCAAAGATGTGCAAATTTTATAGCGCTTTATAAATAAATGTTAATAATAATAATAATAATAATAATAATAATAATAATAATATAGCACGTCCTCCGAGGCTGTAATTTTGGAGATTTCAGACCATGAATAAACTCGATTAAACCATTGTGGTCCTTAATATTGTTTCATCTCTCTAACCTTCCAAAAAAGGATGGGGGGGAAATATTATTATTATTATTATTATTATTATTGATGGGGAAAATATTATTATTAATATTATTATTATTGATGGGGAAATTATTATTATTAACTATTGATGGGGAAAATTTTATTATTATTATTATTATTATTATTATTATTATTATTATTATACCCCACCCCTCCATTTCTAGTATTGCAACCTGTGTTTCTTGCATTACAATCCCAGTTTCTAGCATTTGCAATCCGTGCCATGCAGGTTTTTTTCCCCCCAAGAAAAGGAGAAAAGGAAAGTGGCCCCAGAAACTGAAAGCTGAGCAAATGGAAAAGGCTTTGGAGGTGGAGGGATTTCAGTCTCTCACTCTCTGCAATATATATATCTGGCATGATGATTGATGATGATGATGATGATGATGCTCATGATGCTCTGGCCCTCTCGTTCTTCATCTCCTTTCTGCAAGTTCCCATCAAACCCACTGGCTGGATTTAGTTGGCATTTCTCTTTGGTACATTTAGATGCACCAAAATGCAAGTTGAAAACAAATGCACCAAAATGCAGGTGGCAAGCCAATGCACCAAATGCAAGTTTGAAAGCAAATGCAGGTTGCACATGATCTCTGTGCAGACCAGATTCCCTTTTTCCTTCACTTCCAAGCAGATTTTTTCCCCCTAAAGGAACCTGGACCCAATTTGGTGACCCTTTCTCTGTTCCAGTTGTGTTTTGCTCAGGTTGGTTATTTTTACGCACCAAGAAAGGACCTTCTTTGTAAGGAAAAAGGCAAAAAAGGTGCCTACAGAATCCATTGCAACCCAAACAAAGAGCATCCTTCTTCTTGAAGTTGTGCTGTGCTTGCTGCAAAGACTTTAAAAATTCAGATTGCCATGGGACTGAATGGATGGGGATTTTGGGATCGAGCTTTGAATCTGGAAACCTATGGGGTGATCATGGGCGAGTCACACTCTCTCAGCCCCCCAAAACCCTTTCTGCCATATGAGTTGGAAAGGCCTTGAAGGCACACAACGACAGGCATCTGTTTGAAAGGAAAGTGGACCCTAAAGGCAAGCATGTCCAAAACTTAACACTAGCCAAGCAAAATGCAGGTTGCAAGGAAATGCACAAAATTGTAAGTTGCAAGGAAAGGCACCAAAATTCAGGTTGCAAGGAAAGGCACCAAAAATGCAGAGTGCAAGGAAATGCACCAAATGTAGGTTGCAAGTAAATGCACAAAAATGCAAAGTGCAAGGAAATGTACAAAATGTAGGTTGCAAGGAAAGGCACCCAAATGCAGGTTGCAAGGGAAGGCACCAAAAAGCAATCAAATGCAAAAATAAAATAAAATAAAATTGCAGGTTGCAAGGAAATGTAGGTTGCAAGGAAAGTTGCAAAGTGCAAGGAAATGTACAAAATGTAGATTGCAAGGAAAGGCACCAAAATGCAGATTATAAGCAAAGGCACCAAAATGCAAGTTGCAAGGAAATGCACAAAATACAGGTTGCAAGCAAGGGATGCATTTTGTGCATTTGGGGGGTCCCATAAGTTTGGGATGTGTTTCCTCCCTTTGGATGTGTTTCCTAGATCCAAAAATGCCAATTTTGGGATGCCAAAGAGAAATGGTTCCCAAAGTTTGCTGTTTTCCTTTCCACCATCCTTGTTCATTCAAAAATGTCAGTCTGAGGCTGAGAGAGTGTGACCCAATGAGTTTCCAAGGCCTAGCTGAGAATGAGATGGACTTGCTCCCAAGAAAGTGAAGGTGTTTAAAGCTGTGTTGTGTGTGTCTTCAAGTCCTTGACAACTTTTTGGCAACCCTAAAGCAAAGCTATTCTGGGGTTTTTCTGGACCAGATTTGTTCAGAGGAGATCTGCCCTTGCTGTCCTCTGAGGCTGAGAGAGTGTGACCAGATGTCCAAACTGCAAAGGAGGACAGGGCAGAGCAGAATGGAGGACTTCCAAGACAAAGGAAAGACAGGACCAAGGAGAAGCTTTTTAAAGCACTCATATAAAGATAAAGTCACAATGGAGGGCCTTTTAGACAGGAGGCTGGAATGGAGGACGGGTCCGGGAAAAGGAGGACGCACCTGGTCACCCTCCAACAGGGAGCCCCCGTCCAAAAAAAGTCAAATTTTGCTAATTTCCCCACCACCACAAATGATCTTCTTTATTTGCTTTTTAAAACACAACTAGTGTTTGTGTGTAGCCACTTGACCCAGCAGTGAAAGTGTGTAGTTATGATTCCACCCTTTCTTTAAAAAAAAAAAAAGAATGAAAGGAACGAGGTGCAACTACTGTAGTTAGTAACGACGTTGCCTTCCGTTACTTTTACCAGCAACGTCCAGGGTGTTCCAGAAAGCAACAGGACGCTTTTTAATAATAATAATAAAACTTTTTGGTTTTGTTTCGTTTGCCAGCTTAACAATGTCGACTGTAGGATCTGGATAAAATGAAGGAAGCAAGAGAGAGAGAGAGAGAGAGAGAGAGAGAGAGAGG
The DNA here is from genome assembly GCA_034509955.1 of Urosaurus nigricauda. Classification (NCBI taxonomy): domain Eukaryota; kingdom Metazoa; phylum Chordata; class Lepidosauria; order Squamata; family Phrynosomatidae; genus Urosaurus; species Urosaurus nigricauda. The sequence goes on along the minus strand of JAOEGL010000008.1, from coordinate 1,542,504 downwards.
AAGGAAGGAAGGAAGGAAGGAAGGAAGGAAAGAAGGGGAAAGAGTGAGGAAGGAAGGAAAAAAGAAAGGGAGGGAGAGAGAGAGAGAAAGAAAGCAAGAAAGAAAAAAGAGAGAAAGGATAAATAAAAATATATAAACATATTATATTAGGATAAAGAGGGAGGAAGGGAGGAAAGAAAGAAAAGAGAAAGAAAGAAAAAGAAGGGAGCAAGAGAGAAAGAGAGAGAGGAAGGAATGAAAGAAAGGAGAAAGAACGAGGAAGGAAGGAAAGGAAAGGAAAGGAAAGGAAAGGAAAAGAAAAGGAGGGGTGGAAAGAAAGGAAAAGAAAGAAAGAGGAAGAGGAAGGAAGGAAGGAAGGAAAAGAAAGAAAGAAAGAAAGAAAGAAGAAAGAACGAGGAAGGAAGGAAAAGAAAGAAAGAAAAGGAGGGAGGAAGGGAGGGAAAGAAAGAGGAAGAGAGAGAAGAAGGAAAGAAAGGAAAAAAGAGGGAAGGAGGGAGGAAGGAAGAGAAAGAAAGAAAGAAAGAAAGAAAGGAAAAAGAAGGAAGGAAGGAAGGAATGGAGGAGGGAGGGAGGAAAGAAGAGAAAAAAGAAAGAAAAGAAGGGAGGGAGGAAGAAAGGAAAGCAGGATAAAGATCTCAGGGTCCCAGAGCTCTGGACCAGGGCAGTTAAAGCGGTGTCAAAGTGGATTATTTCTGCAGTGCGGAAGCCTCTGCGTTCACACTGGAGAAATAAACCGGTTTATTTCTCCAGTGTGAACGCTGGCAACATCGGTCCACTTCGCCTTGTTTCCTGCAAACTTTTCCAGGAGAGAGAAAATAAACGTTCAAAGGTTTTTAAAAAGTTATTTTGCATTCAGTTTATGGGCCCGACTTTGGCTTGCAAGAGGCTGGGGCTGCGTCCGCACTGCAGAGATAACCCACTTTGGCACCTGGCTCGTTGCTACCCAGTTCTGTGATTTCTAGTTCCTTGTGGCCCCAGAGCTCTCTGACAGACTCGAGGCTAAAGGCCTCCCGAAACGACAGACCCCAGGATTCCGTTACAGGGAGCCAGGGCACTTAAAGCGGTTTCAAACTGGAGTATTTCTGAAGTGTAGATGCAGCCTTCAGGTGCCCTTCCTCGCTAGACGCAGCCTCCCTCTGTATCCCTTCTTCCTTCCTTCCTTCCTTCCTTCCTTCTCTTTCTTCCTTTTTTCCTTCCTTCCTTCCATCCATCCTTTCTTCTCTTCTCTTCTCTTCTCTTCCTTCCTTCCTCCTTTTTTCCTTCTCTTCTTTTTTTCTTTCCTTCATTCCTCCCTGCCTTCCTTCACTTTCTTGTCTTCCTTCCTTCCGTTATTTTCCCCTTCCTTCCTTCCTTCCTTCCTTCCTCCCTTCCTTCCTTCTTTCTGTCTTCCTTTCTTTATTTTTTTCTTCTTCCTTCCTTCTTTTCTGCCTTTCTTCCTTCCTTTTTTACTTCTCTTATTTGTCTTTCTTTCGTTTCTTCCTTTCTTTTTTACTCCTCTTATTTGTCTTTCTTTCATTTTTTCCTTCCTTCCTTCCTTCCTTCCTTCTATCTTCCTTTCTTTTTTCCTTCTTTCCCTCGCTTCCCTCTCTTTCTGTCTTCCTTCCTTCCGCTATTTTCCCTTTCTTTCTTTCTTTCCTTCCTTTCTTCCTTTCTCCTTCCTTCCTTCCTTCCTTCCTTCCTTTTTTCCTTCTCTTACTTCTCTTTCTTTCGTTTCTTCCTTCCTTCCATCTTCCTTTCTTTTTTCCTTCCTTCCCTCTCTTTCTGTCTTCCTTCCTTTTTTTTCATTCTGTTCTTTTTTCTTTTTCTTTCATTTCATTTCATTTCGCAGCCTTTTTTGGGAAATCGCTGGAGCCAGAATTAACTCAGAAAGTCAAGAGAGTCCAGTTTTGCTCCGAAAGGACCCAGGCTTTTATTCACTTTATTCCTTTATTCCTTATATCTCTGCAGCAATTCATTCTTAGGAGAGAAATGTCAATTGCAGCCCTTCATGTCCAAAACAACACTCTTGTTCTTGTTAAAAATGCCTTTTTTTTTCCTTCTGGAGGAAGAAGTGCTCTTGGTTTTGGTTTTGTTCCCTTCCGAAGTCCTTAGATTAAAAAGATGGAACAACAACAACAACAACAACAACAACAACAACAATAATAATAATGGGACTCAAGTCTAAACTGAAACAATTGGAAGCCTTTCGTTTTCTTGACCTGAGGCTGCGTTCACACTGGAGAAATAAAGCGGTTTAAGTGCCATGGCTTCAATGCTGTGAAATTCTGGGAATTGTAGTTTGTTGTGGGGCCCAGAGCGGAGCTCCGCTCCGCTCTGGGCCCCACAACAAACTACAATTCCCAGAATTTCACAGCATTGAGGCCATGGCACTTAAACCGCTTTATTTCTCCAGTGTGAACGCAGCCTGATAATTTAAAAAACCCTTTCTTTAAATTTAATGCCTCCGGATGGGCTTTGAAAGAGGGGAAGAAAGAGAGAAAAGAGAGAAATACAGAAATACAGAACCTCAACAAAAATCTTTTCTTTCCCTTTCCTTAAGAGGAAGAAGAAGGACCTAAAAGAAAAACCTCCTGTAAAAAGAGAAAAAGGAGAAAGAAAGGATGGCGGTACACTTGACCACTTTTCTCTGTCCTCTGCTTTCCACCTGCTGGCTCTTTCTTTCTTTCTTTCTTTCTTTCTTTCCCTCCCTTTCTTTATCTCTTTCTCTCTCTCTTTTTCCCTCCCTCCCTCATTATTTTTCCTTTCTTTCCTTCCTTCCTCCCTCTTTCTTAACCTCCCTCCCTCCCTTCTTTCCTTCCTTTCCCTTTCTTTCCTTCCTTCCCCCTCCCTCACATTCTTTCTTTCTTCTATCTCTTTCTTTCCCTCCTTTCCTCTTTCTTTCTTTCTTTCTTTCCTCCATCCCTTTTTTCTTCCTCTTTTCCTTTTTCTTTCCTTCCCTCCCTCCTCCCATCCCTCCCCTCCATTCCTTCCTTTCTCTTTCTTTTTTCCCTCCCTCCCTCCCTCCCTTTTTCATTCTTTCCCCCTTCTTTCTTTCTTTCCTCCCTCCCTTCCTTCTTTTCTTCCTCCCTCTCTTCCTTTTTCTTTCCCTCCCACCCTTTCTTCTTTTCCTCTCCTTCCTTCCTTCCTTCCTTCCTTCCTTCCGTATTCTCTTTCTATCCCTTCCTCCCTTCCTTCTTTTCTTTCTCCTTCTCTTCCTTTCTTCTTTTCCTCTCCTTCCTTCCTTCCTTCCTTATTCTCTTTCCCTCCCTCCCTCCCTCCCTCCCTCCCTTCCTTCCTTCCTTCCTTTCTTTCTTTCCAGGCCCTCCGCTTCTCTGAACATTTAATTATAAATTAATTATTTTAAAATAAAATAAAATTAAAAATAGACCCACTTATTGATTTATTCCGCGCACTTGCCAAAGCCAAAAAACCCCACAAAAGCCTATTGACTTATCTATGAATTTTAAAATAATATCTGCACGACGGAGTACAGCATTTCTTTCTGTTTCCTGGGACCTGTTTCTTCCCTCCGCAGAGCTCTCTTTCCCAGCTGACCTCTCTCTCTCTCTCTTTGCCACCTGAATCCCCAAAGGGCTTCATTCATTAATTAATAATAATTAACAATAATTGCCCTCCCAAGGGGTTTACTCCTCTCTTTCTCTCTCCATTCCTGGAAAACTCTGACAAATTCAGGAATCCTCTGGATCTCCCTTCCTTCCTTCCTTCCTTCCTTCTTTCTTTCTTTCTTCCTTTTCTCCTTCCATCCATCCTTCTGTTTTTTCGTCTCAATCTTAATATCAGCATTTAATGAACAAAATGTTGTTACTCTTGGGATCCCCCTCTTTCCCTTCCTTTTAAAGCAAGTCCCCCCCCCCAAACTTTTTAAAAAGCAATTTTTAAAAAAGTGGATGTCTTTTACAAAATTAGCATTTATGAATGTAATATATATATATATATATATATATATTTAAAATAATTTCTAATTCTGACCCCATTAAAAGAAGGGGGGAACTAATCCTGACCCCCTATATATATATATATATATGGGTCAGGATTAGTTTTAATTTTAATTTTAATTAAATTTTAATTTTAATTAAATTTGTAAAAGATTAATTCTGACTCCATTAAAGGAAGGGGAAAAAACTAACCCTGATCCCATATATATATATATATATATATATATTATTACTTATATTAAATATGGGATCAGGGTTATTTTTTCCCCTTCTTTTAATGGGGTCAGAATTAATCTTTTAAAAATAATTTATATTATAATCTATAATATAAATTATAATTTATATTGTATTATATTACTTATATTATATATATGGGATCAGGGTTAGTTTTTTTCCCCCTTTCTTTTAATGGGGTCAGAATTAAAAAATCTTTTAAAAACTTAATTAAAAATTAAAATTAAAAGCTGTCTTTTGGCTGGACAGCCTTCCCTTTGGCAGCCCTTGGCATGAAGGAGAAAACAGCCTTTCTTTCCTTTTCTAAGAAGTAAGAAAATATCAAATTATACAAAGTGCCTATTGCAAACTTGTTGCAAGAGAGTAACTTTCTGTGTTGCAATGGGTCTTCTGGGTTAAAAAAAAAAAAGATGCCAAGGTTTTTTGCTTTGTTATGTTTTGTTTTGCCATTTTTTAGAAGGCATCTCCTTTCGAGTAAAGGGTTGCCCTGGCATTGCATTGGAAGAAAATGCCTCTTTGGGGGATTATTGGGCTCCTTACCTGGGTCCATAGAAAAAGACTGCCATCCTTGCACCAGTTGAGAGCAAACCTGGGAGATCCTCCACCTTTTGCAAAAGTGGTCGAAAAAAGACAGAAAAGTCAATAGAAGGGAAGGAAAGCCTTGGAGGGAGGGATGCAATTCACACTCCACCTGCATTTTATACAAAAAGTTTGGGGGGAAAAAGGATCAGGATTGGTTTAATCCCCCCCAAATAGTTTACAAGGATCCAAATGCATTTCAGTTTAGCAAAAGTGCTAGACTCCAAAGGCATTTTAAGTTTAGCAAAGGTGCAAGAATCCAAATGCATTTAAGTTTAGCAAAGGTGCAAGAATCCAAATGCATTTCAGTTTAGCAAAGGTGCAAGAATCCAAATGCAATTCAGTTTAGCAAAGGTGCAATAATCCAAATACATTTCAGTTTAGCAAAGGTGCAAGAATGCAAATGCATCACAGTTTAGCAAAGGAGCAAGAATCCAAATGTATTTCAGTTTAGCAAAGGAGCAAGAATCCAAAGGCAATTTCAGAGTAATAAAGGTATAAGAATGTAAGTGTGTTTAAGTTCAGCCAAGGTGAAAGGATCCAAATGCATTTAATTTTTGTAAAGGTACACGAACCAAATGCATTTCAGTTTAGCAAAGGTGCAAGAATCCACGTGCATTTCATTTTAGTAAAGGTGTAAGGATGTAAATGCATTTGAGTGTAGCAAAAGTACAGGAAACCAAATGCATTTCAGTTTAGCAAAGGTGCAAGAACCCCAATGCATTGAAGTTTAGCAAAAGTACAAGACTCAAGTTGCATTTCAATTTAATAAAGTTGCAAGAATCCAAATGCATTTCAATTTAATAAAGGTGTAAGGATGCAAATGCATTTCAGTTTAGCAAAACTGCAAGAGTCCAAAGGCATTTTCAGTTTAGCAAAGGTGGAAGGATCCAAATGCATTTAATTTTAGTAAAAGTATAGGAATGCAGATGCATTTCAGTTTTATCTAAGGTGCAAGAATCCCCCAGGCATTTAATTTTAGTCAAGGTGCAAGAAACCAAATGCAATTTCAGTTTAGCAAAAGGCACAAGGATCCAAAGGCGTTTCACTTTAGCAAAGGTGCAAGCATCTAGATGCGTTTTAGTTTAGCAAAGATACAAGACTCCAAATGCATTCAGGTTTAGCAAAGTTTCAAGAAAGGTTTAGCAAAGTTTTTGTTTTTCCTCCCAACCAAGTATCCAAGTGACAGTTGAAAAGACCCCCCTCTCCCCATGCAAAGGATAGTAACTTGGGGGGCTCTGTCTGAGAAATGCAATTATTCCCCCCCCCCCAAGTAATTCAAGTTTCCCTTTCTTTCCTCTCTATTTCTAAATAAAGCCCAGGAAAATCAGGTGAAATCTGCAAGAGAAAGAAAACGATCCTCCTCTACTGTGCCTAATAATAATACAGGTAATAGTAATTAATAATAATAATAATAGTAATAATAATATAATAATAATAATAATAATAATTAATAATAATAATAATAGTGGCAGGGGTCTGCAAGACCTTTGCAAGGCTGCAAAGTGGAAAGGAAACCCTATGGAGGAGTTTTACTTGTGAGTAAATAGGGAGAGGAAGGGATAATAATAATAATTAATAATTAATAATAATAATAATAATATAATATAACAGTAACAATAGACATAGTAATATAATAAATACTATAACCTACTATAACAATACTATAAATACTATAACAACGATGGTCATGATGACAGTAATCTAACAACAATAAATGTAGTATAATAATAATAATAATAATAATCTATAATAACGATGATGAACGATAAATGCAATAAGAAATATAATAATAGTATATTGTATTCTGTATAATTGTATGCTGGTAATAATATACTGCAACGGGAAGAAGAATGACAAACGATAAATAGAATAATAAATATAATAGCACTGTAATAAGTATGTGATGATGATGATGATGATGACGACGACGACGACATGCTTTTATACTAACAGCGATATGATAATACTAGAGTACCATTTTGGGAGAAAGGCGGGCTACAAATCCCAACAACAGCAGCAGCAGCAACGAAATAACAATAACAAGGTAGAGAATGACAATAGGAGACTAGAATCCTATTTTTGCTAGAAAGGCGGACTATAAATCCCAACAACAGCAGCAACAATACTCTAATGACAATGATGATAAGGATGACTAGAATCTCGTTTTAGGAGAAAGGTGGGATGATGATGATGATGATGATGATGATGATCATGATGATGATCATGATCATGATGATGATCCTGCCCCTGGGTGCCCACTTCCCTCCGGAGCCCTTCTTCTAGGGGTCCTTTTGCCACCCCTTGGTCCAGTGGGGCAGGCAAGGAAAGAAAGGAGAGGAGAAGGAGGGTGGAAGAGAGGGAAGGAGGAAGAGAAGGAAGAGGAAGAAGAGGGGGAGAGAAGAAGGGATGTGAAGGAGGGGAGAGGAGCAAAGAAGAAGGAGAGGTGGAAGAAAGAGGAGGAGGAAGAGGAAGAAGAGAGGGAGAGAGAAGGAAGGAAGGAAGGAAGGAAGGAAAGAAAGAAAGAAAGAAAGAGTGGGACCAAAGAAGAGTTGGAGTGGAAGAGAAAGGAGGAGTGGGGGAAGAGGGAGAGAAAAGAAGGGAAGTGAAGAAAAGGATAGGACCAAAGAAGAGGAAGGGGGGTGGGAGAAAGGGAACAGGGGGAAGAGGGGGAAGAAAAGAAGGAGTGTGAAGAAGAGGAGGAGAAGGTGGAAGTTGAAGAGAGAGAGGAGGAGGAAGAGTGGGAGAAAAGAAGGGATGTGAAGAAAAAGAAGAGAAGAGGTGGAAGAAAGAGCAGAAAGGAGGAGGAGGAAGAGGAAGAGGAAGAGGAAGAAGAAGAGAGGGGAGAGAAGAAGGGATGTGAAGGAGAGGAGAAGAGAAGAAGGTGGGAGTGGAAGAAGAAGAAAGGGAAGAAGAGGAGGAAGAAAGAAGAAGTAGTGTGAAGGAGAGGCTCAAAGAAGAAGTGGGAGCAGAAGAGAGAGCAAGAGAAGGAGGAAAAGAAGAGGGGGAAGAGAGAGAGAGAAAGAAAGAAGAGAAGGAGGAAGAAGAGGGGGAAGAGAGGAGAGGGCCAGAGAAGAGGTGGGAGTGGGAGAAAGAGAGCAGGAAGAGAGCAGAAGAAGAAAGAAGAGGAAAAGAAGAAGGGATGTGAAGGAGGGAGAGGAGCAGAGAAGGTGGGAGTGGAAGAGAGAGAGAGAAAGAGAGAGAGAAAGAAGAGAAGGAGGGAGACAGAGGAGGAGGAGGAGAGGGGGAAGGGGGAAAGAAGTGATGTGAAGGAGAGGAGAAGAAAAAGAAGGAGGAGGAAAAAGAAGAAGAAAAGGGGTGAGAGAAAAGACGGGACGTGAAGGGAGGGGAGAGAAGCAGAGGAAGAGAAGGTGGGAGTGGAGGAGAGGAGGAAAAGAAGAGTGGGAAGAAGAGGGGGAAAGAGGAAAGAAGGGATGTGAAGGAGAGGGGAAGGTGGGAGTGGAAGAAAGAGAGAGAAAAAGAAGAGAAGGAGGGAGAAGGAGGAGGGGAAGAAGAAGAGAGGGAAGGAGGAAAGAAGTGATGTGAAGGAGAGGAGGGAGTGGAAGAGTGAGAGAAAAAGAGAGAGAAAGAAGAGAAGGAGAAGAAGAGTGGGAAAGAAGTGGTGTGAAGGAGAGGAGTGGTGGGAGTGGAAGAAAGAGAGAAAGAAAAGAAGGAGAAGGAGGAGGAGGAGAAGAGGGGGAAGAGGAAAGAAGTGGTGTGAAGGAGAGGAGTGGTGGGAGTGGAAGAGTGAGAGAAAGAGAGCAGGAGAAGGAAAAAGAGGAGGAGGAGGAGGAGGAGGAGGAGGAGGGAGGAAGAGTCAGCCCCCTCCCTCCCTCCCTCCCTCCCTCCCTCTCTCTCTCTCTCTCTCTCCTTCTCCTTCTCTTTGGGAGGATGAGGCTGAGGCGGGTGTCGGAGGGGAGGCCCTCTTCGGCGCATGTGCGGCCGCCGGGAAGGTGTCGGCTCCGCTGCTGACAATCATGCTGCTGCTGCTGCTGCCGCTGCTTCTGGGGCCATGAAGAAGATCGCGCCAACGAAGAAGAGGAGCTGCTGCTGCTGCTGGGGCTGCTGCTGGGGCTGCTGCGGGTTCAAGGAGGCACCATGAGGTCCAAGGCCAGAGCCAGGAAACTGCCCAAAAGTAGGTCCCTTGCCCTTGGCCTTGGAGGAGGGGGGGTTGGGGGGAGGGGGAGGACTTAGGGGGGAGATATAGTCTTCCCCCCCAAAAAAGAGGGGGGCCTGAGAGCCAACCCTGACTCCCCCCCACTTCTTCCTTCTTCTCTTTCTTGGGAGTCCCATAAGTGGCAATAGAAAGGGATCGGGGATCTAGTTTGGAGATCTAGTTGGGGAGCTTTCCCTCCAAGTCAGCGCCGGAGTCGGGAGACTTTACTTTCTTGCCCTTCCTTCCTTCCTTTTCCCAAGAATCTGGCAACTTTCCTTCCTTCCTTCCTTCTTTCCTTCCTTCTTTCCTTCTTTCCTTCCTTCCTTCCTTCCTTCTTTCCTTCCTTCTTTCTCCTTTTCTCCAGAATCTGGCAACTTTCCTTTCTTACTTTTCTTTCCTTCCTTCCCTACTTCCTTTTTCTTTCTTTTTCGGCAACTTTCCTTCTTTACTTTTCCTTCCTTCCTTCCTTCCTTTTTCTTTTTCTGCAACTTTCCTTTCTTACTTTTCCTTCCTTCTCTCCTTCCTTTTCTTTCTTTCCTTTTCGGCAACTTTCCTTTTTTACTTTTCTTTCCTTCATCCCTCCCTCTCTCTCTCTCCCTTCCTTCCCTCCTTCCTTTTTTCCTCCCTCCCTCCTTTTCCTTCTTTCTTTCTCCTTCTTCTTTCCCATCCTCCGAGTGCTTTGGAAATCTTTCTTTCCTTCTTTCTTTCTTTTGACTTTTCCTTTCCTTTTTTCGGTCCCATGCCTGGCTTTCGGAAATAGTGGGCGCTAGAGATTCGTGGCTGGATCCAAAATCAAGGGGGAAAGGGAAAAAAGTGATGAAAAGGCCAAGAGGTTTCCCCAGATCTCTGGGGAAAGAAGTGGAGGAGGAAAAAGAAAAAAGAAAGGAGGAGGAGGAGGAGAAAAGAAAAACAAAACCAGAAAAGTTTGGCAAAGTTTAGCAAAGTTTGGCAAAGTTTTGGCAGCGCTTCGCTCTCCACTTTCTTCCTTCTTTTTCCAGCGCTTTCCTTTTCTTAAAGGGGAAAAAAAGGAAAAGGGATGTAAAAATAAACATTTATCTCTTTTAAAAAACCACCCTTCCAGGTTGGATTCCTTATTATTATTACTATTATTATTATTATTATTATTACTACTACTATTATTATTATTTCCAAATGCGGCCAAATGCGGCCATCGCAATCCCGGCTACCTTTTTCTTCTCCTCCTTTTTCCTTTTCCTTTGCTTCCCTTTTCCTCCTTGAAAAAAGAAAAAAGAGAAAGTTTTCTTCGTTAGTTGTTTAATGAGAAGGAAAATAAATAAACACACAAATACGATTTCTTCCTCCGCTTTGGAAAAAGGTAAAAAAAGCAGCGTCGACTCCTAAACCTTGCGTTTTTTAAAATAAATAAAATGCGACATTTTGGGGTTTGGTTTTTGGTGGTCCCTGTTTGAATTGTGGTTCGGTGTCTGGTTGCCTTTGCAGAGGATGATGAGGATGATTATTATTACTATTATTATTATTATTATTATTATTATTGATATTCTCGGCTCTGTTATCTCAAACCCGGATCTGGAGGAGCTCAAAGGTTTTTAAAACAGGGCCAAATCTCTCTAAAAAGGGAACGATAAGAGAACAGTTCCAGAAAAAAGAGAGATCCAGGGCCTTAAAGTAAAGGACAACAACACCCAGAATCCACCCAGGAGAGAGAGATTTATTGGGACAATCCTAAAAAATTCAAGGGGAACTGTCTTGGCCCCATAGGAAAGGAGAATAACATCCCAGATCCATCACTTTTATTGGGATAACCCAACAATATAAAGGGAACCTTCCTAGCCCTATAGCAAAGGACTATAAGACCCCAAATCCACCACTTTTATTGGGACAACCCCCAAAATTTCGAGGGGAACTGCCTTGGTCCTATAGCAAGGGACAATAATACCCCAAATCCACCCTTTATCTGGAAAATTCAAAGGTTTGGCCCTATAGCAAAAGCCTTAGCCCTATAGAAATGGACTATAACACCCCAAATCCACTGCTTTTATTGGGACAACCCCCCAAAAATCTAAGAAGAACCGTCTTGGCCCTTATAGCAAAGGAGAATAACACCCCAAATCCACCAAAAAAAGGGAATACCTTTAATGGGGCAACCCCCCAAATTCAAGGGGAATCATGTTGACCCTATACCCAAGGAGAATAACACCCCAAAGGGATGCCTTGGGTTTTTTTTGCACAAAATAAAGTGCGCAAGCTTTTGGAGCTCCACCGGCTTCTTCTTCATCAAGCCAAAGACCAGATCCAGGTAAAGGAAGAAGAGAAGTCCTAAGAGATTACACCCCCATGGTTTTCATCCTCAACATAATATATATATGTAAAGGAGGGATAGATTTGTGGGAAATAGGAGGAAAAAAGAAAGAAAGAAAGAAAGAAAGAAAGAGAAAAGAACCAAGGAAACTCCAAAGTTTGGGCTCCGATCCAGGGTTGAAAGCTGACCTGAGAGGCTTCCTTTTTTCAGTCAAGGGGACTTTGCTACCTGATTATTCAATATATTTATTAGTTTCTCCTCCTTGGAAGGAGCTTGTAAAGGAGAAGGCAAGGGATTGTTTTTTGGAAAGAAAATGCAAAATGTGAAGCACAGAAGTTACTTTCCAGGACTCTCCAAGTAAATGCGAATTTGCACATAGCACTCTGTATTCCTTTCATATTTCTTCCATTTTCCTTCTAAATCATTTCTACATTTCTTACATGTCCCTTCTATATTCTTTCCATATTCCTTCTATTTTCCATGTTATTTCTATATTCCTTCCCTTTTCTTTCTATATTCTTTCTGTATTCCACATCCCATCCATATTCTTCCTATATTCCTTCTGTTTTTTATATTCCTTCTATATTCCTCCCATATCCTTTCTATAGCCCTTCCATATTTCCATAGTCCTTATACCTTCCATATTCCTTATATCTTTCATATTCTTTCCATAGTCCTTCTATCTTCCATATTCCTTCCATATTCCTTTCACTTTCTTTCTATATCATTTCCACATTCCTTCCATTTTCTTCCTATATTCTTCCTATATTCCATATTCCTTCCATAGTTCTTCCACATTCCTTCCATATGTTCCTTCGATATTCCTCCCATAGTCTTTCTATATATCCCATATTTCCATATTCCTTATACCTTCCATATTCTTTCCATAGTCCTTCTCTCTTCCTTCTATCTTCCACATTCCTTCCATTTTCTTCCTATATTCTTCCTATATTCCATATTCCTTCCATATGTTCCTTCTACATTCCTTCTATATTCCTCCCATAGACTTTCTATATATCCCATATTTCCATATTCCTTATATCTTCCATACTCTTTCCATATCCCTTATACCTTCCATATTCCTTATATCTTCTATATTCTTTCCATCTTTCGACTCTGATCCTCTTTATTTTCAGGACAGTTTGGATCATTCTGAACTTCAGCTCCATATAGGAAACCTTATTTTTCAATTCATTTTTTGGTCTTGAGCCCATTGGGTTTGGAAAGAAACCCCTTGCCCCAGAAGGGAGATCAAGTGCTCCTGGAAACCCACATATTTTGTCAGATTTTTTTTGGGGGGGGGGTGTCCTTATTCCAGGCCAAAAATTGGGGTGGGGGGGGAAGGAATCCCTATTCCTTCTTTTTGCAAAAAAAGGAAAGAACAAGGTCTTTGCAAATTTCTTGCAAACTTTTGGCCAATGCATGCCTTTTTTGAAAAAGGTTTGGGTGAGGAAGGGACTTCTTTATAATATAATATATAACTTCAATATAAAGGCTTCCTTTTCTGTTGTTGTTGTTGTCGTTGTTGTTGTTGTTGTTGTTTGCAAAGTGGGTCTTTATTTTTTAAAACCCGTTTTCGGTCAAGGTCAAAGCTTTATCTTTCCTTCTGTCTGAAGAGGAAATGTGGGTTTTTTTTGGGGGGGGGTCTTGGGAACCGAAGCCCCCCCTTTCTAGGTTTCACATTTAGCAAGAGCACAAGGGAACCGAACCGCTTTAGACCCCGTCCACACGTGCAAATAGATGCGCGATTAAAAAATGCAATCGTTTCAATTCCCGGCTTTTCCTTCCCCGGCTGCGCTCTCTTTCTTTTCTCCGTTTAAGGTTTTATATACACCTTTTACCACTTTCCTAGAATGATGATCATGATGATATTATTATTATTATTATTATTATTATTATTATTATTTTCTAAAAATAAATACATATGGTTTCTTTCACTCTTTTACTATTATTTTATATTATTATTATTATTTTATTAGAATAAATCAATGTGGAGTTTTTTCTCTCTCTTCTATTATTATTATTATTATTATCTTAAAAGAAATCAATGTGGGTTTCTTTCTCTTATTATTATTATTATTATTATTATTTAAAAATCAACGTGAATATCTTTTTCTCTTGTATCATTATCATTATTATATTTTATTATTTTTATTATTATTTTCTTATAAGAAATCAAAGTGGGTTTCTTTCTCTCTTTTATTATTATTATTATTATTATTATATTACTATTATTATCTTAAAAGAAATCAATGTGGGTTTCTTTCTCTCTTCTATTATTATTATTATTATTACTATTTTATTATTATTATTTTCTTAAAAGAAATCAATGTGGATTTCTTTCTCTCTTCTATTATTATTAATATTATTATTACTATTTTATTATTACTATTATTTTCTTGAAAGAAATCAATGTGGGTTTCTTTCTCTCTATTATTATTATTACCTTAAAATAAATAAATGTGGATTTCTCTCTCTCTCTCTCTCTCTCTCTTTCTTTCTTTCTTTCTTTCTCTTTTGCGAACGAAATTCACTTTTGCAACAAGCCCAAAGTTTGAAAGACTTTATCCCTACAATTTCGCTTCCCTTTCCTCCTTTCCTTCCATCCTTTCTTTTTTTCCCCCATCCCTATTAAAACCGGATCGAGGCGGGGTTTTGAAGCGGGATCGACCCGCGTTTGTGTGTCTCGCATTTGCAGCTTCTAAAACTTCCAGACTCCGAAGAGAAAGGAGGATAAAAACCTCTTCTCTTATAATAACCAAGGATGATGATGATGATGATGATACCCCAAATCCACAAAACAGGGACCCAAAAGGCACCAAATGCACGTTGCAAATGCAAGGTTTCCAAGCTCTTCGGGCTTCTTCTTTTTTAATTAAAAAAAAGCACATCGGAGGAAGGGAAAAAATAAATTATGGCAACCTTTTTGCATTGTTAGGACAAGTTCCTTTGCATTTAAGAACTACTTAATTTCTTGCTCTTTTTCCCAAGAAATACCTGCAAAGGTAGATAGACAGGTCCAGTCTTCTGCAGCTTTGCTCTTTTTCCTTTTCGAAATAAAGCCTGTAATCCTATTATGACAATACATAATTATTGCATGGTATATATGTATATATATAGTGTGTGCATAAATATATATATATGTATATATATTACAATTATAGAGAGGAAGAGAGAGAGGGATCCCTATGGAAAGCGTGTAGTAATCAAGAGAGAGAGAAAGAGAGGAGTTAATATGATATATATATAGATAGATAGATAGAATAGTAATATATATATATATATATACACATATAAACGTGTATATATATATATATATATATATTGAGAGACAGAAGATCTAGTATATGTAGATAGATAGATAGATAGAATAGTAATATATTTATATATGTACATATAAACGTGTCTATATATTGAGAGACAGAATATATAGTATATGTGTATAGATAGATAGTATAGTAATACATTTATATACACATATATAAACGTGTATGCATATTGAGAGCCAGAATATATAGTATATGTATATTATATATATATATATATATATATATATGAAAAGGGCGAGATGTATATAGCAATTAATGGAGAGCAAGAGCGCGAGGATTAGTATACATAGCATACATACATATATATATATATATATATAGTAATGTATGTATATATGTGTGTATCCCTATGGAAAGAGTGAGATAGGTATAGCTATATATATATATATACACACACACACACACAATTAATAGGGAGAGAGTACATAGTATACTAGTATAGTATATAGTATATATGTAGTATAGTTATATAACACACACACATATATGGAAAGGGTGAGATACATATAGTAATATTAATAGTGTGTGTGTGTGTTAGTATATGGTGTGTGTATATATATATATATATATATACACACACCTATGGAAAGTATAGGATGCATACTAATATTAATAGAGTGTGTGTATGTTAATATATAGTATGTGTGTATATATATATATATATGTGTGTGTGTGTGTGTCTATCCCTATGGAAAAGGTGAGTTGTATAGTCATATTAAAAGGGAGATACAGTAGTGTGTGTGTTTATATATATATATAGAGAGAGAGAGAGAGAGAGAGAGTGAGATCCTTATGGAAAGGGTGAAATGCATATAGTAATAGAGAGAGAGAGAGAGTATACAGACTTATAGTAATGTGTATATCTCTATGGAAATGGTGGGATGGTATAATAATATGAACAGAGAGACTGTATGCATGTTCGTATATAATATATATATATATATATGTGTGTGTGTGTGTGTGTGTGTGAGTGTGTCGCTATGTAAAGGGTGAGATGCATAGCCCTATTAACAGAGTGTGAGCGTTTAGTATGTGTATATATATAGATATAGATATAGATATAGATACGCATCCTTATGGAAAGGGTAAAATGTATATAGTAATTATATATATATATATATATAAGAGAGAGAGAGAGTGTATACAGACTCCATATAGTATAGTGAGTATATATATATATATCCCTATGGAAAAGGTGGGATGGTATAGTAATATAGAGAGAGAGAGAATGGGAGAGAGAGAGGCTTAGTAATAGTGTGTGTGTATATATATATGCATACATATATATATAGTGTATTAGTAATAGTGTGTGTGTGTATATATATGTATGATACATAAATATAGTATATTAGTAATAATATGTGTGTATATATGCGTACATACAAGTGTATTAGTAATAGTGTGTGTGTGTATATATATATATATATATATATGCCTACATGCAAGTGTATTAGTAATAGAGTGTGTGTGTTTGTGTGTATATGATACATAGATATAGTGTATTAGTAATAATGTGTATATGTATATATGTATGTATATATATATATATATATACATACATACAAGTGTATTAGTAATAGTGTGTGTGTGTGTGTGTGTGTATGATACATAAATATAGTGTATTAGTAATAGTGTGTGTGTATGTGTGTGTGTATATGTATGTGTGTGTGTAGACCATAAGCTGAACATGAGTCAACAGTGTGATGCGGCAGCTAAAAAAGCCAATGCAATTTTAGGCTGCATCAATAGAAGTATAGTTTCTAGATCAAGGGAAGTTATAGTGCCACTCTATTCTGCTTTGGTCAGGCCCCACCGGGAATCCTGTGTCCAGTTCTGGGCACCACAATTCAAAAAGGATGCGGAGAAACTGGAGCATGTCCAAAGGAGGGCAACTAAGAGGGTGAAGGGTCTGGAAACCTTGCCCTATGAAGAACGCCTTAGGGAGCTGGGGATGTTTAGCCTGGAGAAGAGAAGGTTAAGAGGTGATATGATAGCCCTGTTTAAATATTTGAAGGGATGTCATATTGAGGAGGGAGCAAGCTTGTTTTCTGCTGCTGCAGAGACTAGAACGCGGAACAATGGATGCAAGCTCCAGGAAAAGAGATTCCACCTCAACATTAGGAGGAACTTCCTGACAGTAAGGGCTGTTCGACAGTGGAACACACTCCCTCGGAGTGTGGTGGAGTCTCCTTCCTTAGGGGTCTTTAAGCAGAGGCTGGATGGCCATCTGTCAGGGATGCTTTGACTTGGAGTTCCTGCATGGCAGGGGGTTGGACTGGATGGCCCTTGTGGTCTCTTCCAACTCTATGATTCTATGATTCTATGATTCTATATATATATGCATGCATACATAATAGTGTATCATCTCCTATAGTAGTCTCTCTGTGTCCTGTTGGTTCTGACCAGTCTCCTCGGAAGTAAATGGGAGGAAAAGGGGTCCCCCCCTCCAAATAAAAACTTTGGGGTTTTTGCCCTTTGAATGCCTGGTTCCCTTGGCCCTTTTCTTTAGGGGAGGGGGTGGTCTTCCTTTTGCCCCCAGAGCAGAGCCCCTTCCCCTCCGCAATGGCTTTCCCTTCTTCGGTGGAGCTGCCTTGCTCCCTCCAGCCTCGGCCTTTGCAGACTGTCTCTCTTTCCAAAAAGAGAGGGAAGGGCAGCCCCAGGGAAAGGCTTGGCTGGGGCAAGGCTGCCCACCCTCCCTGCCAGGTTGGCCACTTGGGGGTCCCAGGACGGAAGAGGGCAGGCAATGGCTCTGGGAGAGGAAGAGAGAGAGAGAGAGAAAGGGGGACCTTCCCGAGGGTTGGTTTGCAAAGCAAGAAGGACTTTCTTTCTTTCTTTCTTTCTTTCTTTCTTTCTGTTTTTCTTTCTCTCTCTCTCTTCTTTCCTTTCTTCTTTCTTTCTTTTTCTATCTCCCTTCCTCCCTGTCACTCTCCCTTTCTTTTTTCTATCTTTCTCTGGCTTTCTTCCTCTTTCTTTCTTTTTCTTCCTTCCTTCCTTCCTTCCTTCCTATCTTTCTATCTTTCTTTTTTCTTTCTTCCTTTGGCTATCTGTCTGTCTGTCCATCTATCTTCCTTCCTTCCTCTCCCTCCCTCCCTCCCTCCCTCCCTCCCTCTTTCTTTCTTTCTTTCTTTCTTTTCCTTCCATCCTCTCTCCCCCTTCCTTCCTTCCTTCCTTCCTTCCTCTCCCTATCTTTCTTTTTTCTTTCTTTATTTGGCTTCCTTCCTTTCTTCCTTCACCTCCCTCCCTCCCTCCCTCTTTCTTTCTTTCTTTCTTTCTTTCTCTATTATCCTTCCATCCTCTCTCTCCCTTCCTTCCTTCCTTCCTTCTCTCTATCTTTTTTATTTCTTCCTTCCTTCCTTCCTCCTTCCTTCCTTCCTTCCTTCCTTCCTCCCTTCCTCTCCCTTCCTCTTTCTTTCATTCTTTCTTTCTCTATTATTCTTCCTCCCTCCCTCCCTCCCTCCCTCCCTCCCTTCCTTCTTTCCTCTCTTCCTCCCTCTCTCTTTTTCTATCTTTCTTCCTACCATTCTTTTCTCACTCTTTTTCTTTCTCTGTCTCTTCCTTCCTTCCTTCCTTTTTCTATCTTCCTTCCTTTCTCTCTCTCTGTCCCTTCCTTCATTTCTCCCTCCCTCCCTCCCTCCCTTCTTCGCTCTTTTCCAGTCTCTCTCTCCCCTCCCTTTTTTCTCTTTTTCTTCCTTTCTATTCCTTCCTTCCTTCTTTTTTCTTCCTTTTCCTTCCTTCCTTCCTCGACCTCTTCTCTCTCTCTCTCTCTCTCTCTGTCCTCCTTGGGTTGTTTTCTCATTCTCTTTGCAAGAAGGGATCTGAAAAAGTCTGGCCTGCTCAGCCTGGAGGAGAGAGGCTGCAAAAGTCTGGCAAATGCTTCCAGGCTGAGATTTCTCTCTGCAGCCGAAGTCTCACCTGGGCTTCCACACCTGCAGAAAGCCCAGGTAGAAAGTCTCACATTGAGCCAGCCTTGCAGGGGATCGAAACAGGCATTCAAGTTTAGCAAAGGTGCAAGACAACAGATGCAATGAAGTTGAGCAAAAGTACGAGAATCCAAATACATTTCAGTTTAGCAAAGGTGCAAGACTCCACATAAATTTCAGGTTTTGCAAAGGTGAAAGAAGTCAAAGGCACTTCTGTTTAGCAGAGGTAAAAGGCTCCAAATACATTGAAGTTTAGCAAAGGCACAAGAAGCCAAACGCATTTCAGCTCGACAATGATACAAGAAGCCAAAGGCATTGAGGTTTAGCAAAGTTGCAAGACTCCAAAGGCATTTCAGTTTAGCAAAGGTACAAGGCATTTCACTTTAGCAGAGGTGCAGGACTCCAAATGCATTGACGTTTAGCAAAATTATAGAAACTGAACATGTCTTTCGAAGGCGCATACTTCCAAGTCCCACATAACATTCAGGATAACCCGAATGCATTTCAGTTTGGCAGTGGAACAAGAATCAAAATGCATTGAAGTTTAGAAAAAGCACAAGACTCCAAATGCATTGAAGTTTAGCAAAACTATAGAAAATGAACATGTCTTTTGGACGTGCAGAATTCAGGTCCTAACATTCAGGATAAGCAAGTGTAGGACTGACCAGATGTGTGTGTGTGTTTAAATGTAATAATAAATTTTATTTTATTTCTTGTATTGATACCAGAGTGGCTTACAAACTGGCAATCGGACTGTTCAAATTGGCGGAGAATGTGTTTCCAATCTTGATTTCATATTGGGTGACCCTGAATTTTCTCTCTTCTGCGATAAGGGTTTCCCCTCTCCATTATTTTGCAGGATTTCATAAATCAATAGGATGTTGTTGCTTCTCTCCATCCCCAACTTTATGAAAAAAAAAAAACCCCAAAATGTCTCTCTTTTAAGAATGTTCTCCAGACATTTGATCACTTCTGCTTGCACCTTTCCATTTCTTTTCCATTGCGCTGTCCAAAAAAACCATGTCTCTTGTGTGTATGTGTCTGTGTGATATGAAAAGTGCACCCTGTCTTCCAAAATCAAAGCTGTACCTCCTTATCCTTAAGAACAGGTGGGACCTATATAGGTTTTTCTGGGGCTGAAGATGGGTGAGTTGCTCAAGGTCTACTAGAGGGTTTTCATGGCTGAGCAGGAATTTGAACCTGGGTCTCCAGAGTCATACTCCAGCTATGGAGACCCTAAGGCCAAACTATTGTGAGGTTTTCTGGGACTGAGAATGTGTGAGTTGCTCAAGACCTACTAGTGGGTTTCCATGGCTGAGCGGGAATTTGAACCCTGGTCTCCAGAGTCGTAGTTCAGATATGGTGACCCTATGACCGACCTATTGTGAGGTTTTATTGGGGTTGAGAGAGTGTGACTCACTCAAGGTCACCCAGTGGATTTCCATGGCTGAGCAGGGATTTGAACCCTGGTCTCCAGAGTCATAATTCAGCTATGGAGACCCTGAGACCAACCTGTCATGAGGTTTTTTGGAGCTGAAATTGTGTGATTCATTCAAGGTCTCCTAGTGGATTTCCATGGCTCAGTAGGGATTTGAACCCTGGTCTCCAGAGTCCTAGTCCAGCTATGGAAACCCTAAGGCCAACCTAGTGTAAGGTTTTCTGGGGCTGAGAATGTGTGACTTGATCAAGGTCTTGCATTGGGTTTCCATGGCTGAGTAGGGATTTGAACCCTAGTGTCCAGAGTCATAGTCCAGCTATGGAGACCCTGAGACCAACCTATCATGAGGTTTTCTGGGGCTGAGAGTGTGTGACTCGCTCAAGGTCCATGGTTGAGCAGGGATTTGGATCCTGACACCAGAGTCACAGCCCAACGCTCAAACCACTACACCATACTGGCTCTACATTTAAAATAAAAAAAAGCTTTCTATCCAGCCAAAATTTTCTTTCTCACTTAGCAACTGTGTGCAATTTTGCACGCCTAAGTTTACTCTTTGGTCTCTTTACATGTAAAAGTTTGGTGTTTTCACAGATTCCTTTTTTTAAAAAAAACCACAAGATCTTTTTGTATTGCTCATGAACAAATTTGGTAACATATATATATATATATATATATATAATTATTTTATTAATTTATATCCAGCGTTCCTCTCGGTACAGGGACTCAGAGTGACTTTAAAACTTTAACTCTTCCCCCCTTTTCCTCCTTCACCTATTTCCTGCTGAAGCATTTTATCTGCTTTCAATGCTTTCTCCAACCTTTAGAGCCGATTTTTAAGGTGTGAAGATATAAGGAGAAAAAAGGCATCACCAATTCTGGTGGAAGCATTGGAAGCACCAGTGGAATAATCCTGGCTAATGTTAAGTAAGCACTTTGGACCTATCAGTGCCAAATCCGGAAGCATATGTAGGTATTATTTGCACAAACCACCAGAGACTGAAAACATTTATTTGAGTTCTCTAGAGAGACAAAATAGTAGCTGGCTCCGACGAAATGTAGAGTTTCATCCGTACTTGATCACGCTCAAAGCGGATCTATTGAAATAAATGAGATAAGTATTTAACAATTTCTATTCTATCTATCCTCTCCCAAAAAGAAAGTGCATCATTTATTCTTTTTTCCATGGAACTGGGCACTGATATGGTGCAGCCTGAGACAGACAAAGAGGTGATATGGTAACACAAATACAGACATTAAAATCGCTATTTCTGGATCCTACTACGTTCCACTATACTCCCAAAACTGTACAGTGTTGTTGTTGTGTGCTTTCAGGTTTTTTCCCCCCAACTTATGGCGAACCTAAGACAAACCTATCATGGGGTTTTCTTGGCGAATGTCTTCACAGTGGGGTTGCCATTGGCATCCTCTGAGGCTGAGAAAGTGTGATTTGCCCAAGTGGGTTTACATGGCTGCGCTGGGGTTCAAACCTTGGTCTCCAAAGTCCTAGTCCAATGGTCAGACCATCAAAACCATACAAATATGCTTTATACTTGATGCCTTAATATCACTCTGTACTCAATCTGTAGAATTGGGGGTTTATATCCACAAAAGCTCATGTTAACATAACTATTTCGGTCTTAAAGGTGCTGTCGTTTTCCTTGTTTTCCCCCTTTCTTTCCTTAACTCCTTTTTTTGTATCAGGAGACTAACATTGCTACTTCTGTGGATACATTAAATGGGTTCTCGTCTCCAGAGCCAGATGAACTTCATCTAAGAGTGTTAAAGGGATGTGCAAAAGTAACCTTAGAAGCTGTTTGACTTTGATAATTCTTGGAGAATGGATGAGGTCCCAAAAGGCTGGAGTTGGGAAAGTGTTCGTCCTTTTTTCAAAAAAAGAGACAAAAGAGGATTTGGGCAACCGTTGATCCATTAGAGATTCTGGAGATGAAGAAAAGTTCAATAGTTGACTTGTGTGCAATTTGAATTGAATGCTGTCGTCACTAAGAGCTGCATAGGTTTCACAAAAGAAAGTTATACCAGAATAAACATATCTATCTTTTTTAGTGAGAGTTACAAGCTTGGTAGATATGGGGAATGCAGTAGATGTAGTATATCTTGATTTCAGTGAGGCTTTCAGCAAGTACCTTATGATAATCTTGCTGACTAGCTTGTAAGGTACGGCTTAGACAATGCTAACTTTAGATTTATTTGCAACTGGTTGTAGCTGATTTGTAGCTGGTTGACAGCCATCTGCTGAGGGTGCTTTGGTTGTGTATTTCTGAATGGCAAGAAGTTGGATGATGACAGTTGGGGTCTCTTCCAACTCTAGGATTATATGATTCTATTTCAGTTTTTTACTCCTTGTGTCCATTGACACTTTACTTATATTTTAACACAATCATCATCACCACCACCACCACCACCACCACAGTGGGCTCTCCATATTCACTTTTGTTAGGTGCATAAGACCTCCGTGAATATGGAAAAAACATAAATGAAAAACCCATAATTTTTAATGCTAGGAATCTTGACCACAGAATCACACTGGTAAGGACCTACAAATGGCTAGAGATGTGTTTTCTCTAGTAATCTCTAGGGACTCTTTCAGACGTGGGAAATTGGAAGTATAATCCAAGGGCAATCCAAACGCAATCATGGGGTTTCATGTTATTCGAATTAGAGCTTCTCACGCAATTTCAGGCAAAAGGGAAGTCACTCCGAATGAAATCATAGGTTTCACGTTATTGCGAATTAAAGGTTCTCATGCAATTTTGGGCAAGGAGGGGTCATTTTCGGGTAATGGGAAGTCATTCCGAACGCCTTCCGAATGCAATGGGGATTCACGTAAATTTGCTAAACAAGCGAATTCACGTGAATTCGTATTGGCTGCATTCGAAGTTGGGAGAAATTCCTCCAGTGTGAAAGAGTCCTTGGTCTTCCAGAGCTATGATCAATTTCCAGCAGAGGTGCCCTAGAGGATCTAGAGATTCTTGGAGAGAACAAATTATTCAAATCTGCAAATAATAATAATAATAATAAAAATCAAAGACGCAAATGTGGAGGGTTGACTGCAATTATTATTATTATTATTATTATTATTATTATTATATTTTTAGCTGTATCACTTTTAACTTTCATTGTCCACCTTGCATCTGGGTTGAGTCAAAGGTGGGGAAAATAGGTAATACATGGATTTCCTTGAATTGTTTGAAACTTTTGCGATAAATTCTCTTGCCTGCCTCCCCCCTTCCTTGAAGAGGAAAGCAAGAGCCAGGAACAACCATTTGCCAGGTTATAAACTTTTCTGGCTTTGTATTTTCAGAGGGGTTTTCCCTCCTTTGCTTTTTTTTCTCTCTCTCCCCCTTTTGCTGCAAATGCCATTGAGGTCATCTTACTTATGGCATAAAGAGTTCTTTGTCCCTTGGGCTTTCAGCTCCCTCTCTCTCTCCTGCATGCACTCTCTTTCTCTCTGTGTGTTTTCTGATATGTACAGAGAGGCCAAGGAAATGGAGAAGTCGGGAGGGAAACCCATATTCACTTTGGGTGGGGGGCCACCCAGAAATAATCTCTCACCTTTTCTACTAATCTGTCCTAAATTCTTGGCAACATCACCTACTCATACAGCCAGGTTGCAGGGGAACCTTTGCCCAGGATATAATGCAAAGGACGACTTAGACGGGAAGAATTTCTCTTTATTGCGAATGGAGCCAATTTGAATTCATATGAATTCGCTAATTTAACAAATTTACGTGAATTCCAATTGTGTTCGGAATGCGTTCAGAATGACTTCCCATTACCCGAAAATGACCCCCCATTGCCCAAAATTTTGTGAAATGCTTTAATTCGCAATAAGGTAAAACCCATGATTGCATTCGGAATGACTTCCCTTTTGCCTGAAATTACATGAGATGCTTTAATTCACCATAACGTGAAACCCCATGATTGTGTTCGGATTGCCATTAGATTATACTTCCAATTTCCAATGTCTGAAAAGGTCATTAGCCATGGAGCCAGTTTATTTTCTTCCTTTCGTGAGCAAAGAGCACTTCTGGGCATGCACAGAAAACCTACCACACTTAATACTGCAAGGGTGCCTTGCACACCTAGGAGAAGATGAGCACCAAGCCCTTTCCTTTGTCAATATATTTAGGACATTTCTGCTCCACAGTCACCTTCCATTAGCTTTATATTAGTTTCACTGCCATGTTAAATTGCAAAGGATCCTGGAAAAGTCAGAGGATTCACAGTTTTCAGTGTTGCCTATGAGTAGGAGGCTAGTTGCTTAGTCTGAGGTTCAAATTATATCCATTCATTGAAGACGTTCCAAATAAATGTCATTTGGCTTCACATTACAGGGAGGTAGATTTCACTTGAACATTAGGAGGAACTTCTCGACAGTAAGAGTGGTTTGGCAATGGAAGCAATTGCCTAAAGAAATGGTTGAATCTCCTTCTCTGGACATCTTCAAAAATAGTCTGGACAGCTATCTACTGAGGATGCTTTAACTCAGTGGTTCCCAAACTGGTCCTCCAGGTGTTTTTGGGCTTCAACCCCCAACAGTCAGGAATTCTGGGAGCTAAAGTCCAAAACATCCGGAGGACCAAAGTTTGGGAACCATTGATATCACGCACTGAACAAGGGTTTGGACTCTATGGCCCATGAGTCCCCTTCCAACTCTTTGACTCTGTTAGACTGTGATTCCACGATAGTTTATAAGCTGAATTTAACAGATTTATTCTGCTTGTAACTTTCTCCTCCTCAAGCTTCAAACTGAGAAATCATAATTTTTAATACACTTGGAATCATGCAAACTTTTGCTTCCACTGAGCAAGGTCTTACTTCACCTATAGTTTCCGTTAACCAAGGATGGTCAACCAGTAGCCCTTGAACTAAATGCAAAAGCCATCTGTCAGTAACTGGTTCAGGTCTTGGTGAGAGGGATATGTCCCTCTCCTGACTGTTCATTTTAAGAGAGGCAGAAGGAGAAAGAAGAATGATGTCCCACGTATTTTTTAGTCTGGACACATCTGGCTTGGGTTGTGTGGCCACCGATGTGTAGCCACTAATCCCTGTGTTAAAACATTTTTGGCCTTGAACTGGAGCCTTAGAATCATAGAATCATAAAGTTGGAAGTGACCCCAAGGGCCATCCAGTCCAAGCCTCCGCCATGCAGGAACTCTCAATCAAAGCATCCCCGACTAATGGCCATCCAGCCTCTGTTTAAATACCTCCAGAGAGGGAGACTCCATCACTCTCCAAGGCAGTTTATTCCACTGTTGAATAGCCCTTACTGTTATGAAGTTCCTCCTAATGTTGAGCTGGAATATTGTCTCCTGAAGTTTGCATCCATTGCTCTATGTTCTAGTCTCTGGAGCAGCAGCAAACAAGCTTGCTCCCTCCTCAAGATGACATCCCTTCAAGTATTTAAACATGGCTATCATATCACCTCTTAACCTTCTCTAGGCTAAACATCCCCATCTCCCTAAGCTGTTCCTCATAGGGCATGGTTTCAAGACCCTTCACCATTTTAGTCTCCCTCCTTTGGACACGCTCCAGTTTCTCAACATCTTTTTTGAACTGTGGTGCCCAAAACTGGACAACTGGTGACAACTGTCAGAATTGGTGACCCTCTTGGACATCATTAAGAATGAAGGGATTGAGGATATAGTAGAGTCTTGCTGGACTCCTGCTGTTGGGATAGTTCCAGACTTGACCCAAGATGAAAGAGGAATCCCAACAGCTGAACCAGGTGGCAGAATGGGATTAGACTGGATGACCCTTGAGGTTTCTTCCATCTCTAGCATTCTATGTATTCATGCATAGCAGAATGGAGTTAAACTGGATGACCCTTGTGGTCGCTTCCAACTCTAGGTTTCTGTGTATTCCTGCATGGCAGAATGGGGTTGGTCTGGATGACCCTTGGGCTCTCTTCCAACTCTAGGTTTCTATGTATTCTTGCATGGCAGAATGGTGTTAAACTGGATGACCCTTGAGATCTCTTCTAACTCTGCAGTTCTGTCATTCAGGCAGCAATGTGACTGGTGTCCGTACTGGCAAAGAATCAATGTGATGGAAGTCACACAAATACACAAACCCCTGATAGGCACAGTAGGGAAAATGAATAAAATGCTCCACTGTGGCTTATCGTTGTATGGGGCAAATCATCAGCAGAAGCTCAAAGGCTTTGAAGCCACATCAGGGCTCCAAACAAGTTGGTGTTCCCACTTCATGGTTGCTAGGTAGGGGTAGGTGGACGGGTATGGGCAGCCTTGTGCATCTTCCAAATGCATTCACACATTCTGGTTCCATAGTAGTAATTTAGAGTGACTAAAATTGTTCATGGATCTGGTACATGAGTCAAAGTGGCCTAATTTCTGCTACCCTCCAAACTCACACTCTGTGATCAAACCCCCACCGAATGCCAACTAACTCATCAGGGCTCAAATCCCTTTAAAGGGTTTATTTCTTGGGGAAAAGTGCATTCTTTGTTGCCCAGGCCTTCACGTCCCTTCTCCCCGCTCTCCTTTCCTCCCCTGGTGACACCTGATGAATTGCATCAAAGACTATTTCAGCATTGGGAGTGGGGAGGAGGAGAAACCTTCATTTAAAAATAAGTCCCCCCCCTAAAAAAAAATAATAAAAATCCTGGATAATTTGGGTTCAGACTATAATTATACATCACTCCAATTACCAGATCAGAACCCCCTAAGTATTTCTAATTGCCTAATTGAATCAAAAGAGAACAGCGAGTAGCCAACTTTTCTTAGAAAGAATGGCTCGCTTGGAGAGGAAAGGGAATAGGGATTGGTTTGTGGGTCTACAGAAGAAAGGAGGGAAAGCAGGGATGAGTGATGAAAGAATGGCAAAGTCATCTCTTGTTAAAAAATTAAAACAGAACTAGCTCTGGGGGAGAGACGTACATGTTCCAGGTAGGATGCTTGGCTTGCCGTAAGTCAACAGCGGACTTGGAGGCACACATACACATATACACAGAGCAAGGCTGGAACTCTGAAATGATTCCTGTGTCTACAGTGGATGAGTCCTTCCCATCCAGGGATATTTCACAGAATCCTAGAGTTGGAAGGGACCCCGAGGGCCATCAAGACCAACCCCATTCTGCCATGCAGGAATACATAGAATCCTAGAGTTGGAAGAGACCTTAAGGGCCATCCAGTTGAACACTCTGCAATGCTGGAAGATTGATGGCCATTGAGTCTGAGAGATGGCCATTGAGTCTGTTTGAAAACCTCCAAAGAAGGAGACTCCACCATAATCTCCAAAGGAGTGTGTTCCACTGTCAAACAGCTCTCACCATCAGGAAGTTCTTCCAAATGTCAAGGTGGGATCTCTTTTCCTGAGGTTTGCATCCATTGCTCCAGATCCTAGTCTTTGGAGCAGCAGAAAACAAGCTTGCTCCCTCCTCAATATGACACCCCTTCAAATATTTAAACAGGGATATCATATCACCCCTTAACCTTTTCTTCTCCAGGCTAAACATCCCCAGCTTCCTAAGTCTCTTCTCATAGTTTAGTGGTTTCCAGACCTTTCACCATTTTGGTTGCCCTCCTTTGGACACGCTCCAGCTTGACCACATCCATCTTGAATCTTTGTACCCAGAACTGGGCACAGTATACCACTTTCCAAATAGTGACAGTCACAAGTCTGAGTTACCTTTCTCTAAACCCTTTACACATTACACCTTTATAGTGTTGTGATTCCACTTTAATTGCCGTAGCAGCATCCTATGCTGGTACCCTGAGGTATATAGTTTGGTGAGGCCTTAGAGCAATCTGGCTGAGGATTCAAAATGTTGTCCCCAAACAATACCCAGGATTGCCTAGGATGCACTCATGGCTGTTAAAGTGAAATCATCGTGGGATAACCATACAGTGTGAGCATGGAACATGGATTATTTGCCGCCTCAAGGCTGCTATCACATTGCAGAGTTAATGTTGTTGAAACTGTGAAGTTGAAGGCTTTCATGGCCGGCATCCATAGTTTTTTGTGGGTTTTTTGAGCTATGTAGCCATGTTCGAGAAGAGTTTATTCCTGATGTTTTGTCAGCATCTGTGGCTGGCATCTTCAGAGAATGCTGGCATGGAAGATACCCGACTCTCTTCCATGCCAGCACTCTGTGAAGATGCCAGCCACCGATGCAGGTGAAATATCATGAACAAACTCTCATAGAACATGGCCACATAGCACCCACAAGAAACTATTGTTGAAATGGCTTTAACTTCCATGACTCCAACTTTTGTAATCCTGGGATTTGCCCACAAAACTACAGATCCCAAGATAGCCTAGGATTGAGCCATGGCATTGAAGTGGTGTCAAACTGCACTAATTCTGGAGTTTAGATGTAGCACATGACGTACTCTTAACTGCAGTGTTCTCAGCAATGATGGCAAAGTTGCATAGGGCAATGATGATAATATAATAAATAATAAATATTTATTTATATTCCGCCCCCTCTGTTTAAATCTAATGCAGTGCCATTGGGTTTAAGAAATGCATGCAGTCAGTTGGATTTAACGAAAGTGCAAACCTGCTTTCAAAGCTGGATGCCCAATTCTTTTTTGTCTTTTTAAAGGAAAGGCTTAAAAGAACTCAAAGGTAACTCCGCGAGGCTGAATTTCTCTCCTTTTTTGACCATTTTTCCTTAATGCTGTCAACTATATCATACAGGGGCGTCATTCCCACTACCTTTAAAACTTGATCGTGACTGAGTTTTAACTGTTGTAAATGAGCATGATTTCCACTTAATCCAAATTGCTGAAGCAATTCCAAAAAGGGGGCCATGCACTAGACCCATTTAACCCGTGTCTTTTTGACGCTGTTTTTTTCCGCTTCTTTTCAACCAAATCAAATGTCCACAAGTGGGAACCAGAACCAAATAAGATTCGATTTCACAATTTGGTTTTAAATGAATCGCTTCAGTGCAAATGGGAACTGGATGTGGATCAGAATTGGTTTATTGTAACAGAAATGGAAATGGACTGCAGGAACCGATTCTATTCAAACTGATTCATTTCCCAGTGTGAACCACAAATGGGTCA
This sequence comes from Urosaurus nigricauda, assembly GCA_034509955.1. NCBI lineage: Eukaryota > Metazoa > Chordata > Lepidosauria > Squamata > Phrynosomatidae > Urosaurus > Urosaurus nigricauda. The sequence goes on along the minus strand of JAOEGL010000008.1, from coordinate 1,513,576 downwards.
TCTGCCTCAGGAACCAGTTTAAATAGAAGTGATTCATTTGTGAATGGGAACCATAACTGGGTTATTTGATTTGAATCGATTGGGGCAAATGTAGTGGGAACCATGATCCGATTTCAAATCGATCCATCAATTCGGATCGGATACTGATTTATCTGCGAGTGGGAATGAGGCCCCGGGAACTATATCCTAGTGACAACAATGAGTGACAATTAGGTATCAGTATTTTTAACACAAGGTGAAAACTGGACAAGATGACATTTGTGGAATACTTTTTAAAAACTGTCTTGCTTTTTTAAAGGGAAAAAAGTGAGCTAGGCTTTGGAAAGTGCAAGGGGGAGGCTTATGTGTCAGCCTCTCATGAATGCTCTGCTTATTTTATATCAATGCTAACGCTCTCTGTCCATGAAAATTGGCTTAATTATATCAATGGAATGTTTCTTTTTCAATTCTGCATGCAATTAGTCCATCTTGCTGGCTGCAATTTATTTTAATAAAAATGTAAACCGGTGGCGTGTTCGGTTCCTCGTCCCCCGGGGACAAATGCGATTGGTGTGTTTAATTTCATTAACAACAATGCAGCCTACTGGAAAAAAAATGGGATAAAATCGGCTTTCTGTGGCTTAAACACCAACGTTTGAAACAAATCATTACTGCATTAGCTGTCACACCAGCAATTCCGGAATCCACGACAAAAATATTATCGTTGTTTTTATAACCTTTTTTGCAAATGTGCTGTTAAGATAATTTGTAATCATTTATTAGTATTAGTATTAGTATTTTTTTTTTTTTAAAAAAATATGCCCGGCTTGTTGCTTTTCAGTTAAGAATATTTTATCACCCCCCGAAGAAACCTATTCATTTTCACAGGCGTGTTTTATGGTCTAATTCACACTGGATTTTCTTTTAGAGTTTTGAGTTTCGCCTTCAGTCTCCAGAAGTATACAGGGATTATTTGCAGCCGCAGAAATGTAACACTTGAATTTTTCTTTCTCTGCACCGGACTCTGATATCTCCTAATTTCAGATATTCAGTGGTAGCCTGTAGTTATTAAGTGGGGAGGAAAAAGCATTCAGCACATGAGCAGAAACCTAGAATGTATGAAGATGAGGTTTATGGTCCATCCAATTCAGCATCTTTTCTCTAAAAGATGCTCATAGGAAACTGACAAAGAAGACATGTTCCAAAACCCATATTGTGGCAATACTTCTTTGTCACCACTAACAAAAACTTAACATGTATAAGATCTTGAGTTCTCTAGGGCTGCAGCTGCACTGCAGAAATTATCCAGATTGACATCACTTTAACTGCCATGGCTCAATGCTATGGAAATCTGGTAACACAGAACTACAAATTCCAGGTTTCCATAGCATTGAGCCATGGCAGTTAAAGTGGTACCAATTTAGATTATTTCTGCACTGCGGATGCATCCCTGGTCATACCATCATTGTGTCATGTCAAACTGGATCATTTTTGCAGTGCAGATGCAGCCTGCATGGCATAGTGGTTTGAGTATTGGACAATGATTTTGTACACATCTAACAACAACGGTGGCATCAGAATATCTGCTGGCAAATTAATTGTGAGCCGATGCCTACTTTGGCAACAGGAGTCCTTCTGAACTGAGTTGTTTTGCAGAAACAGTTCATAGGTTCTTATCAGAGTTACGGTTTATTTTGTGTTCTGTAAAATGAAGACCAGGGTTCAATTCCCAGCTCATCCATGGAACCCACTGGGTGATCTTGGGCAAGTCACACTCTCTCAGCCTCAGGGGAAGGTGATGGCCAACCTCCTCTGAACAAATCTTGCCAAGGAAACCCCATGATGGATTTGTCTTAGGGTCGCCATAAGTCTGAAATGACTTGAAGACACACAGCAGCAGCAACAACGACAAGAGGATGCATCCTTATTGGCCTATTTCTGCAAAAGAAGAGTTATTATCAGCTACTTCATTTCACATACAGGAATGTGTCCCAGAATGCTGCTTGAAAAATAAATAAATGTGGGCTTTGGGATGTCTGTGCCTATGAAATCAGCCCATCGAAACCCCCTTTCTGAACAAGTGTGGTGAAAGAACGATTTCGATGCCCGATTGCAGGGCTTTGGCATAGACAAAGTTAATGGCACTTGCTCATTTGCCTTGAAAGGCATAATTAATGGGAAATGTAAACAGAGCGGAGGAGCCAAGTGCCACCCTCATTAAGCCTTGATGGAGAAACTTCATCATTTGGAAATCTCAAACGGTGGCAGTGTAAAATATTAGGAGGCGTTCTGCCAAGCTAGCGGATGGTGCAACGCCGCTCTTTAATTTCCTTTCCTTGCTACCGATTTGTGGAGCTCGCAATTCACTTCCACAGTGCCAGCTCCGTGCTCTTCACTTGAAATCTTCCCATGCCTTTATTCCTCAATCCTTCTCTTTCTACCTGATTTCTCATTGACATCACCATCACCCTCTTTTTTATTTTGGGACCTCTGCTCATGCTTCAGGATGCATCCACACTGCAGAAATAAACTAGTTTGACGCTAGGGCCTCATTCCCACTTACAAAAAAAAGCAGTTTGCGATCCGAATTGATCGATCAATTTGACTACTGAGTGTATTTCCCACTACATTTGCCCTGATCACATTTTACCCCTGTAAAATAACCCACTTGTGGTTCACATTCACAAATGAATCAGTTCAAAATGGATCCGCTCCATCCAGCCAAAAGACAAATTCAAATCTATTCCGATCCGCATCTGGTTCACACTTGTGCAGAATCAATTTATCCGAAAAGACACGGAAAATATCAGCATCAAAAAGACATGGGTTAAATGGGTCTGGTGCATGCCCCCCCCCCTTCAAATTGCTTCAGTGAATCGATTTAAGTGGGAACCACAACTGAATTGTGATCTGGTTTACAAGGTAGTGGGAATGAGGCCCACTTTAACTGCCCTGGCTCAATGCTATGGGATACTTGGAACAATAGTTTAGTGAGACGTTTAACCTTCTCTCTCATATTGATCTGGTGCCACAGCAAAATACAATTTTCCAAATTCTATAGCATTGAGCCATGACAGTTAAAGTGCCATCAAACTAGATTATTTCTACAGTGCAGACGCAGCTCCAGATTCTTATTTTCTTGTAATGCCTGCTCTTTTAACTCACCAACTGAATATTGCAACCCCCCCCCCCCATTTCTGCTAGCATCGAGGCCACAATATTTTCTCATGTGATTTCTCATGGTTGCGCTGCCACATGGTTTTCTCATTATGCTGAATATAGAAAACATGGCAGCGTTGAGTCCAACACGAATCAACAACTTAGGCATCAGGGCAAAGGACAGAGATTTTTTAAAAGTTGTGAAGTTGAAGGCTTTCATGGCTGGCATCCATAGATTTTTGTGGGTATTTTGGGCTATGTGGCCATGTTCTAGAAAAGTTTATTCCTGAAGTTTTGCCAGCATCTGTGGCTGGCATCTGAAGAACATGAACATCTGAAGAACATTCTAGAACATGGCCACATAGCCCAAAACCCCCCACAAAAATCTATTTTAAAAAGCTTTTTCCATTTCAGATTAGGAGAGTCTCTGTCTAAATTCATCGGGACTATGCCTCCCTTCATCCCCAACTCACTTGCAGCACTTGTTGTGTGCCTTCAAGTCATTTCTGACTTATGGTGACTTAAGGTGAACCTATCTTGGGGTTTCTTGGCAAGTTTCTTCAGAGGGAGGTTGCCATGGCCATCCTCTGAGGCTGAGAGTGTGTGACTTGACTAAAGTTGCCCAGTGGGTTTACATGGATGAGCTGGAATTTGAACCCTGGTCTTCAGAGTCGTAGTCCAATGCCCAAACCATGACCATGGATGAAAAATGGAGTATCACCAAACCTCTTACTTTCCATGATCCCACATTAGCAGAGCACCTGTTTTAGGGGGAATCTATTCCCTTCTATGATCTCAAAGGGATTTCCCCACTTGGTTATGTGTTAAGCTTTTATTTCATTTTTAAAGAAGATGCAACAAACAAGGAAGAGTCCTTTTAGCTCCATCTTTTTCTCTAATAGAAAAGAGGTTGGAGCGAATGAAAATCAAGTCCTTTTGGCTCATGGCTGCGCCTTAGAGCTTATCCTAAATCAAGGGGGGGGGGATATACTCAGGGAGGGATACGAAATAGTGTAGTGTCAGGTTCCAAGATAATGATGTGTCTGTGTGTGAAAATATTAAATTGCAACAATGTGCAGCAGGAGGACATTTCTGAACAGGAGCATTAACAGCTTGGACTTGACAGCCATCTAGTGAGTGACAGAGTCCAAATGGTGTTTTAGGACACGGGGGAAGAATTTAAGTTCATAGGCTGGAATTGTGTCTTGCATTCCCTCTCTCTAGCCTTCCTTTTTCTTCCATTTCCAATTAGTCAATCAATTGCATGAGTTTAACTTTTCATTGCTACTTTAATCTTGGGGTTGTGAACATAACATAGGAACTTCCTTCCTTCCTTCCTTCCAAGTTATATCTTTGAATCGTCCCTGTTTACCAAGCAAAATTTGTTTTTTCTCTTTTTTTGTTACCTGTCCTGATGCACTGTAGCCATTTTCCTGCCCTTATTCAGTAAATCCTTGCTAAAACAATAATAAAACCTCAGAGCACTTCAAAGTGTAAGTGGAGAAGATAATGACGTTGATAGATCAACATGATATTGTTATTATACTTATATTATTATTATAGATCAATAGATTATTATAGATAAATAATGCTTGATAGATCAACATTATTATTTTTTAAAATTTTAATTAAAATCGCAATAAAACAGACCAAATTGAGATAAAGGCCAAATACCACTTGTGGATCTACAACAAACAACCATATAAGTACAAACCATCATTGTCATTAGGCTTCCATAAAGGTCCCTTTCCATGAAATATGCAGTTCTGCCTTAAACGTATGAGATAGATCAACATTATTATAATATTATTATATTCCACTTTCATCCCCAAAATTTGGACTCAGAGTAGTTCACGGTTTCAAAGAATAGTACAATTTGCTTTGAACATTGGACCAAGATACTGGGAGGCTAGGGTTCGAGCCCCAGGTCAGCCCTGGCAACCTTGGGCAAGTCACACAAACTCATCCTCAGAGGATGGTAATGTCAAACTCCCTCTGATAACCCTTGGCAAGAAAACTGTAGCATAGGTTTGCTGAAGGGTTACCATAAGTCAGCAACCACTTTTCTGCTGCTCCAGAGACCTCATGAATGGCCCACTGTGTCTGGCCATTTCTAGACAAGAGCAAGAAGGGGCAAGTCAAAATACAAGGTATATGAGTCAGATCATAGAATCATAGAATCATAGAATCATAGAGTTGGAAGAGACCACAAGGGCCATCCAGTCCAACCCCCTGCCATGCAGGAACTCCCAATCATAGCATCCCCGACAGATGGCCATCCAGCCTCTGCTTAAAGACCTCCAAGGATGCAGACTCCACTACGCTCCGAGGGAGTGTGTTCCACCGTCGAACAGCCCTTATTGTCAGGAAGTTCCTCCTAATGTTGAGGTGGAATCTATTTTCCTGCAATTTGTATCCATTGTTCCGCGTCCTAGTCTCTGCAGCAGCAGAAAACAAGCTTGCTCCCTCTTCAATATGACATCCCTTCAAATATTTGAACAGGGCTATCATATCACCTCTTAACCTTCTCTTCTCCAGGCTAAACATCCCCAGCTCTTTAAGTCATTCCTCATAGGGCCTGGTTTCCAGACCCTTCACCATCTTAGTTGCCCTCCTTTGGACCCGCTCCAGTTTCTCCACATCCTTTTTGAATTGTGGTGCCCAGAACTGGACCAGCAATGCATTGTTTCAGGCTGGGAACCAACATGTAAGAGGTGACATGATAGCCATGTCTAAGCATTTGAAGGGATGTCACATTGAGGATGGAGCAAACTTGTTTCCTGCTGCTCTAGAGAATAGGACACAGAGCAATGGACTCAAGCTACAGGAAAAGAGGTTCCATTTCAACATTAGGAGGAACTTCTTGATGGTAAGAACTGTTTGAAGGTGGAAGATGCTTCCTTGGAGAGTGGTGGAGTCTCCTTCTTTGGAGGTCTTTAAAAAGATGCTGGATGGACATCTTCCTGGAGTGCTTTGATGGTGTCTTCTTGCATGGCAAAATAGGGTTCAACTTGATGACCCTTGAGGTCTCTTCCAACTCAAGGATTTTAGGAATCTATGACTTGAAGTTAAGCAAAGGCAACAACAACAAAAGAAGATGCTCGGGAAGGTTGGATACCAAATTGCAGGAGATATTCCATCAGTTGTGCTAAGAAAAAATCTTTTTATGTGAAGTCGAAGGCTTTCATGGCTGGCATCCATAGTTTTTTGTGGTTTTTTTTTTTTTTTTGGGACTTTGTGGACACATTCTAGAAGAGTTTATTCCTGACGTTTCACCTGCATCTGTGTCTGGCATCTTCAGAGTATGCTGGCATGGAAGAGAGTTGGATACACACACACACACACACACACACACACACACACTGTGTGACCCTGGGTAGGGAGGAGTGATTTCCATGTTAATATGTGCATCTCTGCATCTGTGGATGAAAATGCCAGCATCTTCAGGGAAGGTGAAGATGCCAGCTACAGATGCTCATGAAACGTCAGGAATAAACTCTTCTAGAACATGGCCACATAGGCTGAAAAACCCACAAAAAACCTAATTCTTTTTATGTCTAGAGATATCAGGTGGAGATTGTTATTCCCGATCTCTGACAACTGGTGCATGCAGCCGACTGTAGCTCAAAACTCTTCTGTGTCATGAAAGGAGTTCACTTTCTGCCCTGTGCAAATCTTTTCCCAACTTCAAACAGTCCTTTTTTTAAAAAAGCCATTGTTGGTTATAGAATATCATCTTCTACTCCTGGGGTAAGTTAGATATTTAAGGCCATCCTGGCTGCACCGACTGGGTCATCTCTTTTGGCAAGCCTTGATAAGGGATCATTCTTTCCCCCTTTACCGTACTCCTTTACCAGGAGTTTTAAATTGCTTTTTATTTTATTTTATTTTTTCCCCCTGATCCCGACAGACTAACCTCGTTCAAAGGGAAACGGGGGGAAAGGGGTTGGACTATTAGCAATCCATTACTAAAGGCCTGAATTCTGCCTGGGTCTCCAGGGAAGTGCCCTTCACTGGCCCACCAAACAGAGTATTACATTGTGAGAAAGGAAAAAGGACACACGGAGAAAGAAAATCCAACTTGGTTTTCCCTCACCCCACCTCCTGCTCTGCGACAAAGAATCCTCAATACATTTATTCAACCAAAAATGGAATTGCATTTCTTTTTTAGATAGTCATTTCGTCCCTCGATCTCATATTCCTTTTGCGCGAGGAAAACCGTTCCTTTCCCCCTCTTTTGAAACAGCTCTTAAGCTAATGAGCCAAGATGTAAATAAAAATCGGCATCCATGCCATTCCTTGCTATTTGGGTAGGAAATCCAAAGACCTCGAGGATCCTCTTGGGGCTTTGTGGTGTGCGAAAATAGAATGCTTATACTTGTTCGGAATAGGACTTTGGGCCGTTTTTCAATCTGGCGAGCTATTTTGACGTACCATTCTGTAAACTTGGAAGAGCGCAATCTCCTGCCTTATTAGAGCTTGACAAATACAAATTGTGTAATGATCTAAACTGATTTTGTTCTCGACTGTCCCCACTGCCACATTCTGTGCAGTCTGACATCATCTATTCATGTGTAAGTCTAGAAATTTAAGTCAAAAAATTGACCGAAAAAAACTTAGTCGACTTATCCACGGGTCAATGTAAATATTGTGCTTTAAGTCTTATTAAAAATATGAATTATCCCCTGGTGAAAGGCAATCTGTCCTGGAAGCACTGACCTCCCTCTCTTCTCTTATCCATCCAGCCTTTAGTTATTTCTGCTGGAATTTTGTAAGTTCTTTGGCATTGTTTTCCTTTGCTACAACTTTTTGATCCTTTGTTACATGCCCCTAAGTTTTTCCCTCGACTTATCGATGCGTCATAGCAAAATCCATAATTTTAGCCCCAAAACTTGCCCTCAACTTATGCATGAAGTCGACTTATAGTCGATAATATATGGTAACCATCTAGGCTGCATCTGCACTGCAGACACAATCCAGTTTGACACCACTTTAACTGCCTTGGAGCCATGCTATGGAATCCTGGGAGCTGTCATTTGTGGTGGCCCCGAGAGAGAAGGCGGAATGTCTCACTAAACTATCTTCCCAGGATTCCAGAGCACTGAGCCACAGCAGTGAAAATGGTGTCAAACTGGATTACGTCTGCGGTGTGGATGTAGACCTAGGTAACCACCTTCCCTTGAAAAGTCTATGAGCTGGCATTCACATAGCAGCACCATTTTGAGAGTGCATTCTCCTTCCCTCCCTTTCCCTGCTGGGATGTTTCAGATCACATATGATGACCCTTTAGTATAAAACATCTGTATACTGGGTTATTAAATCTATATATACTGAGTTATTGAATGAAGCTGCTGGCTAGCTACTATATTTTAAAATACTTTAACAATATACAGGCTTTTAATGCATGCATCTATGGTCCAAAGCACACCACAGAAATAATCTAGTTTGACATGCGTTAACTGCCCTGACTCGGTGCTAGGGAATCCTGGGAATTGGAGTTTATTGTGGTACCAGAGCTCTCTGATAGGGAACACTAAATGTCATACAAAACTACAGTTCTTGGAATTCCCTCATAGTTTAACTGACAGGGCAGTTAAAGCGGTCTCAAACTAGATTATTCCTGCAGTGTGTTTTGGACCTATGTTGCTGTATCTGTGTTTGTGTGTTGCATCAGTTCAGTGATGAAAACCAGGGCATGTGTAGCCAAACATCAGAGTGTGGCCAAGATGGCAAAAGTTGTTAATAAGGAAGAATACACAAGCTGAGAGAGGCTGCAGCAGTTTGCTTTTGCCTGAGCCTACTAGGAAGGGCATGCTTCTTCCTCCTCCTCTCCCCTGTTGATCTGCGTGCAGAATACTTTTGCACTTTGAGCTCAGTTTGCAACAAGTGAAGTAAGTTGAGTATCAAAGGCATCATGGGGGGGGGGTGCGGGAAGTGTGGACTACACCGGGTGACACCTTAGAGGGGTGTCACTTACAGATACATTGGTGTGCAATCTGAATCAATGGATCGATTTGACCGCCGAGTATGGTTCCCACTACATTTGCCCCGATCACATTTTTTCCCTCTAAAATAATCCACTTGTGGTTCACATTCATGCATGAATCAATTCAAAATGGACCCACTCCAGTTGGCCGAAGGGCAAATTTAAATCAATTCCGATCCGTATCTGGTTCACACTTGCGCATAATTAATTTATCCAAAAAGACGCAGAAAACATCAGTGTCAAAAAGACGCAGGTTAAGTGAATCTAGGGCATGGCCCCCCTCTCCGAATTAGAAGTGATTTGGTTTAAGTGAGAACTAGGGTTGTTTGAACCAGTCCAAAATGATTTGTGGTCTGGTTTAAAAGGTAGTGGGAATCAGTCCGTAGATACCAAAATCTGTGAATGCTCAAGTCCCATTACAGGCAATGACATAGTAAAATGGTAACCATTACATAAACTGGCAAAAATCAAGGTTTGCTTTTGGGAATGTATATCTTTTGGGAATATTTTCAAGTTGTGGATGCTTGAATCCGCGGATAAAGTATCTGTGGATGTGGAGGGCCAACGGTACAAGTCATATATCCTCTTTCACTGCTTTTGGGGGTGGAGATCCTTTTTGTGCTATTCTCATTCCTTGTAGGCCGACAAAGAAATGGAACTCCAGCTTGTAGGTGGGCATTTAAGTAAAGCATGTATTTTCTGAGGTTTACCCGCTCTCATGCTGGGTGAGCTTCCCATTTGATTAAGCAAGGGCTCCTCAGCTTAATTTCTCTATTCCAAGTGTTTGTATGAAATATGCAGTTAATTAGAGCCACAGAGAACAGAAACTTGTTTATCCCCGAGTCTTATGTGAAAAATGAGAACCCCCTTGAAATTTCCAGTAGTGAAGCAATTAAGTAATGGAATTCTGCCGTATAAACACGGTATAATTCAGCTATAAAAATTATATCTAAGTAATGGTAATGAGTTGCCTGGAAGCCGCAAAGGCAAGAAAACTCTCCCTGGTTCAGTTTTAGTTCAGTTTCGGCTGCTTTGCGACGGGGGGGAATAAATGTTTTGTTGCACGCAAAAGACAAACTTCATCTGGGCCCCTTGACAATAACATTTCCAACCCTCGCCACCTGGTTTGTTCAGGCAAACTATTAAAAAAACGGCAAAGGAGCAAAGTTTTGTTGTGGTTTTCAGTTTAAGCAGCCCCAAGGAGCACGCTGCTGGAAACTTTTGAAAAGTTGGGTTTGCCTCCATCTTCCAGTGGTTATGAAGTATAATCTAAGCACCGCTTCAATACATGCATGAGTTTACTATAATTTTTAGGGCTTGGCTTTCTAAAGGGCTGGTGTTCAGTTCCTGGACCAAAGACTACAGACTGGCGATGCCTCTCCTGTTTGGAGAGGCATCGCCAGTCTGTATAAATAATAAAGCACTAGATGACTAGTACTGTAGTTTCCAAACTTTGATCCTCCAGATGTTTTGGACTTCAGCTCTCAGCATTCCTGTCTGTTAGATAAACTGTCTGGTGCTTCTGGGATTTGATGTCCAAAACACCTGGAGGACCAAAGTTTGGGAATCACTGCATGTAAGTTGTAAGTTGATGACATTGGGCCCTTGGTATCTGCTATGGTTTGGTTCCAGGACACCTCATGGATACTAAAATGTGTGGTTGCTGAAGTCTCCTTTCATATAGTGTCATAGTGGAATGGTGTCCCTTATAAAAAGTGTCTCTTATATAAAGCAAAATCAAGCTTTGCCATTTCGAATTGTTATATTTTTGGAATATTTTCAAACCATGGGTAGTGGAGGAAAAATCCATGGATAAGGAGTGTATACTCCTGGCAAAGGACTGTATATTCCTGCCAAAACAATGGGAAAACACCATTTTGTTTGTTTCTTGTGTGCCTGTAAGTTGTTTCTGACTTATGGCACCCCTCAGGTGAACCTATCATGGGATTTTCTTGGCAAGATTTGTTCAGAGGAGGTTTTCCATTGCCTTCTTCTGAGGCTGAGAGAGTATGACTTGCCCAAGGTCACCCAGTGGGTTTCATGGCCAAGCTGGGAATCGAACCCCAGTCTCCAGAGTCATAGTCAAACATTCAAACCATCACGCCATGCTGGCTTCTACACCAGGTGCACCATACCTGCCAACATTTCACAAATGAAACCCAGGAGTCTGGTTCAGTATGCAGCAGCTTCCTAGGTATCTAGTTCAGAGGTTTAAAAAAAAAAGATTTAGGAGGATTCTGAGATGCATCGCCCCAAAATGTAACATTTCCAAGGTCTTCTCTGGATTTGCCCCTGTGCCCCCTTTTCACTTTTCTACCCAAAAGTCTTTTTCTTTCAAAACTCAGAGGTCCTTTCATACAAAAATTTGCTGCCTTTACCTACACTACAAATAATGTGTAGAATTCAAAAATATAACCATGATAGTCTGTAAAATAGTATGCCGAAGTATCTTTTTGCACCAGAAAGAAGTTGGCAGCATGAGTTTTCATAGACTTCAATCTACCTCAGATGCATCTGCAGATACTTCCAAATGCATCTGAGGCATCTGAAAGCTCATGCCACCAACTTCTTTCTTTCAGCTAGTCTCAAAGGGGCTACATGATTTCTCTATACATATGTGTGTTGAGGTTCTTTCCCCTCATTCCTACTTACAGATAAATCAGTGTGCGATCCAAATCGATGGATCAATTTGATAGTGGAGCATGGTTCCCACTACATTTGCCCCGATTGCATTTCCTCCCTCTAAAATAATCCACTTTTGGTTCACATTCATGCATGAATCAATTCAAAACGGACCCGGTCCAGTTGGCCGAAGGGCAAATTTAAATCGATTCCGATCCACATCTGGTTCACACTTGTGCAGAATTGATTTATTGAAAAAGACGCAGAAATATCAAAATTAAATGGGTTAAATGGGTCTGGTGCATGCCACCCCCCTCACCAAATCGCTTCAGTGATTCAATTTAAGTGGGAACCAGGGTCATTTGAAGCGGTTCAAACCAAATTGTGATCCAGTTTAAAAGGTAGTGGGAATCAGGCCTTTGACTGAGAGTCCCTGCATGGAAAGGAGGTTGGACTGGATGCCCTTTGGGGTCTCTTCCAACTCTGAGGTTGGAAGGTGATGTATCTGAATGAGAACAAAGACTGCAGACATGGGGAACATTTAACATGTGCTCAGCATTTGCCATCTAGGTGCCTTCTATTGGAGGCTCTTGTCTTTCCCCCCGAACATGCCTCTGTGTGCCCAGTGGCAATGCCAGGCGAGCGATCCAAATGGGAAATACGTCTTCTTGGATGCGAGCACCCAAATCGCTTTCTCCCCGTGCTCCGTAATAACACACACATACGCACAACTGCAGAAAGAATCTACTCACTTTGGATGGATGCTTTGCCAAATCCAGCTTGTCACTGTGCTGTGCATTTAACCAGGGAATTAGGTGCTTTTAATTCTTGTTTTCTACCAAGCATTTGGAAGCAATAAAAAGAGAAATCTGGTCTTCTCTCTCTCTCACACACACACACACTCTCTTTTTCTTTAAATAATCTCTCAAGCTAGAAGGCTTTGGACTTGATCCACTGGGGAAGTTCATCCTGCATTTTGCATCCTCAGAACAAACAGGAACAGTTAAAAAACTATGGCATTTGCTTTGGTGGACTTTGTCAACTTGCCAACAGCGTGCCATTCATGAAAGCGGCTGCTGTGCCAAAGTGAGTCCTCCAGTTTCCCAAACCATTTTCTTCACCAAGCTTCTGTTTTTCCATTTCATTTCCAAGGCAGAAATTTCTTTACAACATTTTTTCCAAGCGGTGTTTTCCAGCCCACTTTATAATTTTGAGGTATTCAAGCATTCTACATATTTCCCCCCATTTTCTTTCCTTTATATACCTTTCCATCTCTTTGCTTCTTCTTCTCTGGTTGCTGGCCCTTGATGATCTGGAAAAAGTCTCAACAGAAGGAGCAGGGGCTACATCCGCACCGGAGAAATATCTCAGGTTGATACCACTTTAACATTTAATGTGCAGTCGAAGGCTTTCATGGCCACTATCCATAGTTTTTTGTGGGTTTTTCAGGCCATGTGGCCATGTTCTAGAAGAGCTTATTCCTGACGTTTTGCAAGCATCTGTGGCTGGCATCTTCAGAGAATGCTGACATGGAAGTGAGTGAGTGAGGTACATATATATATAGTGTGACTCTAGGTTGGGAGGAGTGATTTACATATTAACAACAAAACAATTCACAGATTAACATGTAAATCACTTAGCATTCAACAACAGGGCAATACACAGATTAACATGTAAATCACTTCTCCCAACCTAGTGTCACATTATATATGTATATGTATATGTACATACCTCACTCACTTCCATGCCAGCATTCTCTGAAGATGCCGGCCACAGACACTGGCAAAACAGCAGGAATAAACTCTTCTTGAACATGGCCACAGAGCCCAAAAAACCCACCAAAAAACCTATTTAACTTTAACATAATGGCTATAATAATATAATAATAATAATAATACAATGTATTCAGACCAAACAAACAATCTGCATGACTTTCTGAAGTATTGTGCAGGCATTTTTATTTTTCACTGGTTTACACAATCTCAACAGGAATGTTTAAGTATTGAACTGATATTATTATTATTACTACTACTACTACTACTACTACTGCTACTACTATGATTATTATGCTTTATTTATATAGTGCTGTTGATTTAGAAATGCTGTTGATAAAAGGGAAAAATTATCTGCATCAGCAGTATCTTTCTCTCTCTGTCCCAGGAGCTTATTTTAAGGTGTATTATGCTGCATCCGCACTGCAGAAATAATGCAGTTTGACACCACTTTAACTCCCATGGCTCAATGGTATGGAATTGAGGGAACTGTCTGTTATGGCACCAGAGCTTTCTAATAGAGGATTGGGATTGATGCCTTGGGCTGATGTTTCTGGCTGGATTTATTTTAAAGCAGCCTTTTTCACTCTCTCTCTCTCACTCTCTTTCTGCCTAACTAGAGTTTCTAATGGAAATGTTTTACAGGTCCTTAACAAGAACAGAAAACACAAGGCTCCCATCATTTAAAAAAACACACAAAAACCTGAAGTTTATAATATCCTGAATTTTACTCCTTTAAAAATTGACCCCCGCCACCAGCCCTTGGCTTTCAAAGCTAATTTAGCCTTGGATTTTAAAAAAAGATATTTATAAGCTTCAGTGCATTTCTTTCCAACAAACGGTTAAAAGTTTTTTGACTAAGCAGTTTGCATGGAAATGAAGGTTATAGGGGCTGATATTGTCGAACCTGCAATATCAGAGTAAAGGAGTGTGTCAGAGAGAGAGAGACCAAGAGTGCAATTATTTTTGCAAGTTACATTATATCTGATCTAGTTCCTCTAGTTTATTATGGCAGCAGACCTCTCTGACAGAGCAGGCTAAATGTTTCATAAAACTACCATTCCCAGAATTCCTTAGCATTGAGCCCTGGCAGTTAAAGTGGTATCAAACTGGATTAGTTTTGCTGTGAAGATGCAGCCTGGGTATTCTGTGACTGCTGAGCATGCTCAGTCCTCATTGGGTTGTGGGGATATTGGATTGAGCATAACAGGTAATTTGCTATCCCAATATATGCATATTTATAGGAATAATTTGCTATGGTTGCAATAGGCAATTAATTGTAGGAACAATTTGCTATGGTTACAACAGGCAATTTTTTTTTGTAGAAATAAGCTTCAGTGCATTTGCAAGAGTTGCAAGAGGCGATTATTTGTAGAATAATTTGCAAGAGTTGCAAGAGGTAATTATTCATAGGCATAATTTGCAACAATTGCAAGAGGCAGTTATTCATAGGAATAATTTGCTACAGTTGCAACAGGCGATTATTCATCAGAATAATTCTCTAGAGCTGCAACAAGCATTTATTTGTAGGAATAACTTGCAACAGTTGCAACAAGCAATTATTTGTAGGAATAACTTGCAATGGTTGCAACAGGCAATTAAAATTTGCTATAGTTGCAAGAGGCAATTATTTGTAGGAATAATTTTCTACAGTTGCAAGAGGCAATTCAGCAGAGCCGCAAAGAATAGTGTGCATTAATACTGCGTTATTGCTATATATATTATATGTTATAGGTATTTACCCACCCACTAATTGCACACTAATTAAAAAAATATATATCTAATAACCTTTCCTTGAAAACATGCTAGTAATTTTTATTTTTTAAAGTATGCTGTTAAGGTAAAGAAAGAAACAAAAAGGCCCATACATTCTGGGTCATTAAAAGTGCATTGTTAAATGTGGAGCACGCTGCAAAATTTCCAAATTAAAAAACGACACAGAGCCACATCTGGAAAAGGACATACGATCAGGCCTCGGCTCCTTTGCCGGCGAATCGGTCTATAGTTCATTTGTGCCTCTGGTACGCCGTGTGCTGAGAAGCCCCAGCAAAGCTGAGCTTCTGGAACCATACCTTGCAAAATTTCCTTTTTACAACATCTCCTGTGGTCAACCATAACCCCTCACAGCGTCGCCCCGAGGCTTTCAAGCGCTGCGCTCCATATGCTGTCTGGTACTTGAGCTATAATATGCCTTTTAATATGTTGAAACAGAAACAGCTTGGAATATTAACTTAGCTGGACTTTTCCTACGGCCAGGGTGTAATGCTGAAAAGTCGACAAGCTGTGAGGGTTAGCAAATAAGAAAACCAACCAGGCTCTACATGGTTTTGCAATGGCGAGTGGGATGGTTTTGGAATTGTTTGGACTGATCAAACCCGGATAGCCTCATTCCCATTTACAGTTAAATCGGTCTCTGATCTGAATCAGGGAATCGATTCAATATCAGATTGTGGTTCCCACTACATTTTCTTCAATCACATTTTCTGTCATGGAATCGAATCAAAATAACCCACTTATGGTTCCCATTCACAAATGAATTGATTCCAAATGAATAGGTTCCAGCCAGCCAAAGGGTAAATTTGAATTGATTCCGATCTGCTTGTGGTTCACACTTGTGCGGAATCGATTTATTGAAAAAGAAGCTGAAAAAAATCAGCGTCGAAAAGTCACAGATTAAATGGGTCTAGATCATGGAATTGCTTCAGTGATTCGGATTAAGTGGGAACCATGGTCTTTTAAACTGGTTCGAACCCAACCATGATCTGGTTTAAAAGATAGTGAGAATGAGGCTTTAGTGGACAACTCTGGTTCTTTTTTCAGAGAAGATACATCTACATGCAATCTGAACCCTGGAATCCCATTGTGCATTTTCTTGGAGGAAAGGAAAAAGAACAAAATTAAAGGATTTTGCTCATTGTTGTAGTTGTTGTGTGCCTTCAAGTCATTTCGGACTTATGGCGACCCTAAGCTGGACCTATCATAGAATTTTATTAGCCAGGTTTGTTCAGATGAGGTTTGCCATTGCATTCCCCTGAGGCTATGAAAGCATGACTTGCCCAAGGTCAGCTAGTGGATTTCCATGGCTGAGCTCGGACTCAAACCCTGGTCTACAGAGTCATAATCCAACGCTCAAACTACTACACCACACTGGCTATCATCAGAACTTGGCATGATTTGTAATCTTTGGGGCATCCCTCCCCATGTTTCTGCTCTTTTTTCCTCCGTGTTCCCCTAGTTTTAGTTGTTGTGTACTTTTGAGTAACTTTGACTAGTAGTCCGTACCATAGGGTTTTCTGAGAGCTGAGCATGTGTGAGTTGTCCAAGGTCACCTAACAGGTTTCCATGCCTGATCAAGAATTTGAACCCTGGTCTCCAGAGTCATAGGTCACACCTACACTGTAGAAATATTGCTGTTTTTGACCCCACTTTAAGTGTTGTAGCACCATCCTATAGAATCTGGGGATTGGTAGTTTGACAAGGTCTTTCATCTTCTCTGCCAAAGTGTGCTGGCAAGTTACAAAACTATGGATCCTGGGATTTGATAGGATGGCAGTTAAAGTGGTGTCCTATTCTCTGGAGCAGCAGAAAACAAGCTTGCTCCATCCTCAATGTGACATCCCTTCAAATACTTAAAAATGGCTATCATGTCACCCCTTAACCTTCTATTCTCCAGGCTAAACATATCCAGCTCCCTAAGTCTATCCTCATAGGGTTTGGTGGTTTCCAGACCTTTTCCCCATTTTGGTCATCCTCCGCTGGACACGCTCCAACTTCTCAAAATGCCCAGAACCACAATTAACTAACCAGAGAGTTAGCTGAAGGACCATTGCCTCTGAGAGTTCCTCTGCCAGTGTCATCCCACATTACTACTGTCACCCAGGAGCAGTTGGGCATCTCAGGAAAAGCCTGTCTACCAGCATCAATACTATCATCATCCATAACCACCACCACCAGCAGCATAGAAAGGGAATAATGCCACAGTGAACATTGATTTAGACAAAACTCAGCATTCCCTATGTTTTGCTGGTCTTATTGGTTGTAGGTCAAAGTAGAATCCCTCTCTAAATAGACTTGCTCACTGTAAAATATTGGAAATCAGGAGCCAGTGTGGCATAATGGTTTGAGTGTTGGCCTACAACTCTGGAGACCAGGTTTTGATTCCCAGCTTGGCCCATGATAGGGTTGCCTTAGGGTTGCCATAAGTTGGAAACAACTCGAAGACACACATCAACAGCAGCAGCAACCCCATGATAGAGTCACCTTAGGTCTGCCTTATGGAAAGCCCCATGATAGAGTCACCTTAGGGTCATCATAAGTCACAAACTACTTGAAGGCACACAACAAGAGCAACAACAACCCCACAATAGGGTCCCCTTATGGAAAACCCCATGATGGAGTCACCTTAGGGTCATCATAAGAAACAACCTGAAGGCACCCAACAAGAGCAACAACAACCCAACAATAGGTTTGCCTTATGGAAAACCCCATGATAGAGTCACTTTAGGGTCATCATAAGTTGGAAACGACTTGAAGGCACACAACAACATACAAAAAACAATTGGGTACAAGACTTTGCCCTATCAGTTAGTGCTTTATCTTAATTTCTCTCTGTCTCTCATAGACATACAGAACACAGTATCTCCTGCATCATCCCTGGTTTTTTCCTACATTGGATACAGCTGCCATTGATAAATGGAGGTGGTTTGAGAGGGGGAGGAAGGTCTCTCTTTTGTATCACTTTTCTTCTCCTGAAAGAGAGAGGGAGGGGGAGAAAAAAAAGCAAAAGTTTAAACATCTGATTTCGGTTTACTGAAATAACAACAGATGTTTATCTTGTATTGTATGGCACATGGCATGCTAACCCATAAACCCCCTCCTGGAGTTTGACTCGCCTGCCTTGGACACTTACAGGCTTTGTTCCCCCTTTCCTTATCCTCCGCCCTGCTTCTCTCAATGTTTTTATTTCTTGGCCATTTAATCTGCTACTGAAGTATGTATAAGCATCACTTTATAGAGTGTGAAACAAGGGATAGCAAGGAGATTTTCAAAACTTCCTTCCCCTGAGCTGGAGGCGGTCAGCGCGGTAACTTTACCTGAAGTTTTGGATCAGGAAATAATGATGGGGGCCTTCTATAACTTCCTGAAGAGATTTAGGACGGGGACCAACCGGAGTCTCTTCAGCATGACCCCGAAGGTTATGAACAGAAGTTATTGTTGTACAACTTCTTGATTGTTCCAGTGCTTGGAAAAGTTATTTCATGGAAATAATAAGATAGAAGTCAAACAGCTTGGAATTTCTGAGGGTCATAGTCCATAAAGTAACTTTATCAAGCTCTGTTTTGTGCTTAGTGGGCTTCATGCAGAAGAGCACCATAATGGGTTATGGTGAAGGAGAAGGAGAGGTGCCACCACTCAGTGATGTAGACCATACATAGACCATACATGCTGGTCTATGACCATAAATGGGAATTTCTGAGGTTTATAGCCCATAAAGTAAGTATGACCGTAAGAAACTATTGATTGACTGATTGACTGATTGATTGATTGATTGAGAGTACATAGTGGGCATGAAAAAGCCAGCATGTGTTTCTTCAGGTGGGGTGGGAAAAGATTTTAGTGTGTAAGTGGAGAAGATAATGATCTTAATAGCCAAATATCTTATTAGAAGGCACCTTTATATGTTCATACACTATGTACTTAGCAGTTACTGATTTGAATTACTAGCCATGTACGAACCACTGACTTTGTTGGGTGGTGGTCTGTGGAACTGTAGTCCAAAAAAAGTAACATTCCCAAACTCTGAATGTTCTAAGAAAGGAATGGAGAGATCTCCACCTGGTCCACCAAGTTGGACACAAGACATCTGAATGAAGCCTTCCTGCTCCTCCATGCCCCTCTTCTTCTCCATCAGAAGGAAGCATGGACAAGCAACTGATCCATGATCATGGTGTCATGCCTTTACTCCTCTTTTGCCTTCCCCACTGCTACTGTGGGAAGGTGAGGGAAGAGGAAAACTGACTTTGAACTCAGCCCTAACTTGCTGCTCCATAGACTAGAACACAAACCAATGGATTCACTTCACAAGAAAAGAGGTTCAACCTAAACATTTGGAATAAGATGTTTACTGGAAGAACTGATCATCAGTGGAATAGATTGCCTCCAAGGATGGTGGACTCTCCTTTGGAGGTCTTCAAACAGAGGTTGGATGGACATCTCTCAAAAGTGCTTTAGTTGTGCATTTGTACACTGCAGGAGATTGGATCAGATGGACTAGATTCTAGGAATGGGATACAAATATGGCCTGGTACTCCTGGGGCTGCCCACCATTGTCCTTTCATAGGACACCTTTCATAGGACACCTGCCATGGAGGCCAAGAGTTCCACCAGAGAGATCTTTGCCAAGACCTGGAATTTCACCTTGCTTGAAATGCTATGTGTGGAGATGTTGGACCAGTTAAAAGAAGATAGAAAGTGCACTGACCTTCCCTCCATAGCTGTGTCTCGCTGCTGTTATCTGCCCTTTCATCGCAATATCTTCACGTTACACCTGCTTGCTTCATCAATTCTTTATCACCTAAAGTAGCCCTGAGGTCACAATGACCCAAGAAATCTGTTGAGATTGCTGAGACGGGGTAGG
Organism: Urosaurus nigricauda; assembly: GCA_034509955.1. Lineage (NCBI taxonomy): Eukaryota > Metazoa > Chordata > Lepidosauria > Squamata > Phrynosomatidae > Urosaurus > Urosaurus nigricauda. The sequence goes on along the minus strand of JAOEGL010000008.1, from coordinate 1,493,421 downwards.
GCTGAACGAAATGAAACTAGGACCCTGTACATAGGTGATGTATTTTGTCACAGGCAAAGTATTATCATGATAAGAAATAGGTGTGGTTTGGACATCCCTTAAGCTGTGTTTGGAGTCTGCAAAACTCATATGTTTGACCAGAACATTCTTTGTTGCCCCTTTTCTTCTTCTTGCCATGGAAAAATATTAATAGCACTTTAAAGGAGGTTTGTCTCAGAGAGAAGGCTGAGTGAGACATTAAATCTGATGAGTTTTGACTATGGGTTTACCGTATCTGCCAGAAAGAAATGGACATAATTTGGGAATTTGGATGGACATAATTCAAGTTTGGAAATCTTAGGCCCAGTACAGACTGCTGGTTTGTGGTGGCCTGGGGCCAATTCTAGGGTCCTGGACAGTGCAGCAACTGCATGCTCCCGAACCCTAGCACGTCACAACGTCTTTGCGGCCTCCCATCCACATGGGGGCCACCATCTTGATGTTACAGACACACAGTGTACAGATATTGCTGCACATCCATTACGGCACTGGTGCACCAATGATGCACTAGTGATGTGCGCCAGGTGACCTAAAAAGAACCCAGTTTTTCTGCCTTCTTTTTAGTCCAGAGGTTTGGCTGCTGTGGTGTCCCTCTGGGGTTAGAACAGGTGCCTTCAGTCTGACATTTTCTGGCGGTCTGTCTTGCCCCTTAGTCTCCAGAGTCCTAGTATAACACCCAAACTACTACACCATTCTGGTTAACCTAACAGAACAAAAATCTGCTTTTGAGAGCTGGGAAACCCCTTGGAACACTTTTTTTTTTTTGCCACAGTGGAAGAGCATGATGCGAAAAGTCCCAATGCGTAGCAGGGGGTTCAACTGGATGGCCCTTGTGGTCTCTTCCAACTCTACAATTCCTCTAATCCTACTACCATTGGATACCGAGCAGCACGATTCCCAATCAGCTGGGTCTAGTCCAGGTCAATACCAGGTTGGGTCCCTGTGATCTCGCTGGTGCCTTCTCTTAGATGTGAAATTGGCCTCTTCGTTTTCTCCTTCTCCTCTTCCTCCCACCTCCTGCCCTCCCTCCTTCGGCCCTGACAGAGGCGCAAACACTCTTAAATGAGAGATAGTGGCTTCCATCCAATGAAGTGGCTGCTTAATCACCGACCATCGTGGGAAAAGCACAAGATGAGGCCCGAGAAACAGCCCATTGTCTGGGCAAGATTAAAGCCCCAAAAGCTGTATTGTCTAGCCAGCGGATAAATCTTCCTACTGTCACTCAAACACTGAATTAAATTCCCCTTCATTTCTAAAGGGGCTTATCTGTCCTGAATGGGCTGTTACGCCACAAGCGTTAAGGAACATTTTTTTAAAAAATGAGCTCCTGTCTTGGGCACCTTCAGAAATGAGACTTGTTTGGGATGGGGGTGGGAAGGAAGGAAGGAAGGAACCCGAAGGATATGAAGATGCCAAGGTTGAGTCCATGGCTTTCATGGCCAGCATCCATAGCTTTTTTGTGGGTTTTTTGGGCTATGCAGCCATGTTCTAGAAGAGTTTATTCCTGATGTTTCGCCAGCACCTGTGGCTGACACCTTTCTCTGAAGAAGCCTGCCAAAGAGGCTGGAGAAACATCAGGAATAAACTCTTCTAGAACGTGGCCACATAGCCCGAAAAACCCACAAAAAACTATGCCAAGGTGGTTTTCTATCTGTATCTGTTGAAGTCTCAGTGTGGCTTGAAAAGATGTCCCAGAGGCAGAACTGGTCCATGATGGTCTGCTATGTGAGACAGAACAGTAAATTATGCCCCTTCCAAAAATGGCTAAATATACACCGTGCCTCCAAGTAGCAGAGTTAGCACCTTTTGCAGGAAATTGTATAAGCACCTCTCCCTAGGAGGAAAACAACAATGGATTGCCAAATACCCTATATACTCGACTATACGTCGACCTCATGTACAAGTCGAAGGCAGGTTTTGGGGCCAAAATTATTGATTTTGACATGACCCATGGATAAGTCAAGGGTAAAACTTAGCGTCATGTCACAAAGAGTCTAAAGGATGGAGAGAAGGAAAATGATGCCAAAGAACTTGCAAAATTACAGCAGGCATTTGGGCTCATACTAAATGTTGGATGAATGAGAGAGTAGAGGTGGGTGGTCAGTGCTTCCAGAACAGATTACATTCTTTTCTTTCACCAAGGGATGGTTCCTTTTAAATAAGAGTTCAAATATAGTACATATACTGACCCATTAAGAAGTCGACTCAGTTTTTTTAGGTCTATTTTTAACCTAAATTTCTAAACTTATACATGAGTATATACAGCTATACAGTACTCATGTATAAGTCTAGAAATTTAGGTTAAAAATAGACCCCAAAAACCTGAGTCGACTTATTAATGGGTCAATGTAAGTACTGTATTTTAACTCATATATATCTCTATATCTATATCTCTATCTATCTATCTATCTATCTAGTAAAAGGCAAGAGTTTACACTGCCCAGGAAGTACTGACTCCCTTCTACTATCTCATCCATCCAGCCTTTAGTATATGTAGTAATAGCTATGCCTGTTGCAATCTTGTAAGTACTTTGGCATAGTTTTCCCTTACTTTATCATTTATATCCTTCATTGCATGCCCCTAAGTTTTACCCTTGACATAACCATGGGTCATACCAAAATCCATAATTTTGGCCCCAAAATTTGCCCTTGACTTATATATGAGGTTGACTTATAGTTGAGTATATGCCGTATATACAGTAATTAACAATTTCATGGCCTTTCTTAACGCCAGAAACCAGTTACTTGAGTTCATTTTTTGCTTGGTAAATATCCTCGATTTGACTCACGGTGACTCTGTGGATGGGACGCCTCCAAACCTCCCTATCTTCAACCTTAGGTCCTGCTCAAGCCCATGACTTGTCTGATTGACTGTACTTGGCATGTGGTCTTCTTCTCTTTCTGCTTCCCTTCACCTTTCCTAGCATTATAAACTTTTCCAATGATTCATGCTTTCTCATGATGTGGCCAAAGTACGACAGCCTTAATGTGATCAGCTTGGGTACTAGGGCAATTTCAGTCTTGATCAGTTCAAGAACCCATTTATTTGTCTTTTTGGTTGTCCATGGTATACTCCGCAATCTTCTCCAGCATCACACCTCAAACAAGTTTGCTTTCTTCCTTGCACTTTCTTTCTTGACCTTCCCTAGTAATTGTTCCAAGCCTACTGAGTTTTCCGCTAGTAGTATGGTGTCATCTGCATATCTTAGACTGTTGATGCTCTTTCTGCTTATCTTCACTCCTCTTGAGTATCTTCACTCTTTGAGACAAGCACATACTGTATATACTCATGTATAAGTCTAGAACTTTAGGTCAAAACATTTACCCAAAAAAACCTGCATCGACTTATATATGGGTCAATGTAGATACTGTCCTTTAACTTTCATTTTTTTAAAAGGGAACCATCCCCCGGTGAAAGGACAGAGTGTAATTTTCCTGAACGCATTGACCTCCCTTTATTCTCTTATCCACTCAGCCTTTAAAATGAGTACAAAATTATGTCTGCTGGAATTTTGTAAGTTCCTTGGCATTGATTTCCTTTGCTTTATCATTTAGATCCTTTCTTACATTTCCTTAAGCTTTACCCTTGACTTATCCATGGGTCATATAAAAATCCACAATTCTGGCCCAAAACTTGCCCTTGACTTATACATGAGGTCTACTTATAGTTGAGTATATACGGTAATGGTAGGGCTGCCATTACAAGAAATGCAGAAAGTGCTGGTTGGGAAAATACCAACTCCTGGATGTTATCTTGGCATGTTAGAGATGAATACATTAGTCTTATCCTTTGGCTCACATCATGTGGGAAAGAAATATGGGTATGCCCAGCTAGAGAAGAGGGACATAAGGTTTAAAAACAGTCGGGGAGACTTTTATGCCTTTATCTACTTATCCAAACAACCAGCCTGGCCTACCTTCCAACACTCCAGATTTGGTTGGGCTGATCTCCATTAATCTTCTGTCATCCCACACTTTCACCTATTTTTTAAATAATAACCAAATTCCACCCTGCACCACAGAATCAATGCAGTTTTACACTGTTTTAAACTGCCGTGGCACACAATGTGATAGGATCCTGGGATCTGTAGTGCTGTGAGCTATTTAGCCTTCCGCTGGTGCCAGAACGAAGTATCAATCCTGAGATTCCAAAGGATGGCGAAGTGAGAGTTAAAGTGGCATCAAACTGCATTAATACTGAAATGTAGCTGCTGTCTAAGTGTGTTACCTTGTCGATGGGCAGACTTTGAGCACAAAGAAGCAGATGGCAGTGATACTTTGATCTGCAGTTGCTACTGTCTGAGCAAAGTCTAACTATGTATAATTAAGATGATAAACGTTTGCAGGTCAGGGATGATAAGGAACCTAGAACTGGTATAAACCTGAAAAGTTGTGCGGTGCACAGTTGACAAACAAGAGAGGAGTATAGGAAAATCTCTGCATTTGCACGTGAGCAGAAAAGGTGTTGGCAAAGCAAGACTGGACGTATTTTTTTCTATTATTATTATAGTTGGTGGTTTAGCAATCATTCCTTCCCTCCAGGGAGTTGTATTCTGGAGGAGATTAGATTGTCTAGACATCCACAATGATACGATTTGAAGCAGAGCACACTGCCCTTGGTTCCCACATCAATGCGGATAGGATGGCAGCCTAACGGATTGTTCCTCCTCCTCGTCCTCCAACATGTTTCAAGACTGTTTGTGACATTTAAAAGGGAAACAACATTGACATATGTTAGTAGTTGATTTAGGGCCAGATCAAAATGCCCCAATTCTCCCAACTTCACCAGCTTAGTGGGCAAAATGGGAGTCATTTCGCTCTTTGGAGGGTCGCACAGATTCAACAGATTGTTGGGAACCATTTATCTTTCTTCTCTTCTTTCTGGGGTTAGTAGCAATGACAAGCTTCTTCACATTATCTGGCTACTGTTCTTTTCTTTTCTTTTCTTTTCTTTCCTCCTCTCCTTTCGTTTCTGTCCTAGAAAATGAGGATGAGGGGGCAGAATAGATGACCCTTGTGGTCTCTTCCATTTCTATGACTCTATGGTGAAGAAAGTGCCCTGCAAGTCCAAAACACACTGCAGAAATAATCCAGTCTGAGATTGCTTTAACTGCCTTGGCTCAATGCTAGGGAATTCCAGGAACTGTAGTTTTGGGAGACATTGAGCCTTCTCTGTTGGAGAGCTCTGGGCCCACAATAAACTCCAATTCCTAGTGTTCCCAACCACTGAGCCAGGCCAGTTAAAGTGGTCTCAAACTGGATTATTTCTGCAGTGTGTTTTGGACTGCAGTTGTCAGCTAACAAGGGGATGCGGCAGCCTGCAAGAGCTCGAGAAGGACATTTTTGCCAGAGCTAGAATATGACATTGCTTTTTGAAGAAACAAGATCATAGACACAGAGCTTTCTTTTTACACAGGGCGCATCCGCATGGCAGAAATAATCCAATTGGACACCACATTGTCACGGCTCAATGCTATTTAATTCTGGGAATGGTAGTTTTGTGAGGTATCGAGCCTTCTCTGTCGGAGAGCTCTGGTGCCACAACAAACTACAAATCCTAGGATTCCCTAGCATGGAGCTATGTAGGCTGTTTACGACATGTCCCACTATGACTCATAGCACTGCCAGTTGGTTGCTCTGAAGTTATATGGCCAATGCTGGGCACCTTGTTCTGACCTCAAAGCCAGCAACTGGTGCCAGGCAGCACAGTGGATGTGCAACACAGTGCCCAAGGTAACAGGGCAGATTTTGGGCCAGAAAACTCCAGCCTACTTCTGGAGTATTCTGGCCTGTGCAGACCCAGCCTGAAATACTGTATATATTCGACTATAAGTTGACCTCATGTATACGTCATGGGTAAGTTTTGGGTCCAAAATTATGGATTTTGCTATGACCCATGGATAAGTCGAGGGCAAAATTTAGGGATATATAGCAAAGGATCCAAAGGATGAAGCAAAGCAATGTCAAAAAACTTACAAAATTCCAGCAGACATAACTCTTTGTGCTTACTCTTAAGTCTGGATGGATGAGAGAATAGAGGGAGTCAGTGCTTCCATGACAGATTATACCCTTGCTTTTCACCAAGGGATGGTTTCTTCTATTAAATATGAGTTAAGATGCAGTACTTACATTGACCCATGGATAAGCCAACTCAGTTTTTTTGGGTCAATTTTTGACCTAGATTTCTAGATTTATACATGATTATATACAATAGATCCAGACTATCTGTTTCTTCCAAGGACGTTTGCAGCTACCCAACCACCATATGTGCAAATCCCTTGCCTAAGAAGAGGAATTATAGAATCATAGAATCCTAGAGTTGGAAAAGATCCCAAGGGTCATCCAGTCAAACTCCCTGCCATGCAGGAACTCACCAACACAGCATCATTAAAATAAATGGACAAACAAAAGCAGAAAGGAAAGGCTGCATCTCAGGGATGGAGCCTTCCTATTGCATGCAGGAGATGCCATATTAAGTCCCTGGGATCTGCGGGTAGGGCTCAGTTCCTAGAGAGCTCTTGCTAGGCAGTGTAGACAGCCCTGAGCCAGATGAACCATAGTTTGATGGTTATAAAAGAGCTTCTAGTTTTCTCAAACCTCATGTCCTACTTACAGATAAATAGGTGTGCGATCCGAATCGATGGATTGGTTCGACATCAGATTGTGGTTTACACTACACTTGCCCCCAATCACATTTTTGTCATTTTCTGGCATCAAAATAATCCAGTTGTGGTTCCCATTCATGAATGAATCAATTCAAAATGATTCGGTTCCAGCCGGCTGAAGGAGAAATTTGAATCAATTCCAATCTGCTTGTGGTTCACACTTGCACAGAATCAATTTATTGAAAAAGAAGTGGAAAAAATCAGCATCAAAAAGACGTGGGTCTGGAGTATGGCCCCCATATCAGAATCTCTTCAGAGATTCAGATTAAGTGGGAACCAGGGTTGTTTGAATTGGTTCAAACTGAATTGCGATCTGGTTTAAAAGGTAGTGGAAATAAGGCCTTAGTCTACATATTTCTAAGGGTGTCATCTCTCTAAACATTCATTTTACAGCATTTGAGAGCCAAAGGTCACAACAAGGTAGTAGAGTAGGATTTTTCAGGGTATATATTTGACTGAAAGCCTTCTTCTCACTTGTAATATTTTTGTAGTCAGGCTTTCTTTTGGGTTCTAAATATTTTTGAAATCTCTTGGAAGAGAATCAGGAAAGCACCTTTTAGGAGGAGTGGTGGCGGTGGGGGAAAGAAACCCCTCATGCCACGCTACTTTTAAAGTCAATTTTATTTAAAAATCGAATAACACGCAAACAACCTGGCAAGCCCACGGGACGTTTCTGCCCTGCGGCTTAATGGCAAGAGTCTTTATACATCAAAATGCAGCAGCTTTCAATAACAAAGGATGAAAATCACCAAACAAATTGCCTCTCTCTTCATAAGTCGTGCACTCATATGCCAGAGGGAAAGATGTGTTGATAACATTAAAATCATTTTGTCCTCAATGAATTCTTAATTCCCACCGAGTCTCTGGCCCGCTGTGTCTATAGCGAACAGCATGGTGTGGGGCACAAAATGCTTTGTGATTGGTTTAGTTCATGGTGCGCACTCTCTTTTTAAGGGTAACAAGCAAATGCCACTGTCAAATTTTTGGTAGGCAGTTTCAAGAAAGGTGAGACAATTATGCAGGGGGTGATTTAATGAACATCTTTTTAAAAGCAGTAACATCCCTTGGCGGAGTTGGATGGGGGCACAAAAGCCATGCTTAAAGGGCTTTCAGGGAAAAGGTGTCAGACTGTCACAAGAAAACATTGCTGCCACTCAAAGTGGGGCAAAGAGTTGCGCCTCCATGGCTACTGCAGCAACCTTCTGGAAGTGGGCAATCCAGGCGCTTGATAGGAAAGTTTTTCATAGCAAGACAGACTGCTGCTTCACCTGATTCAAATCTACATTGTTCTACATTGTTCTGCATTGAGGTGCAGTGGGGTTATTCAGGGTTTCAGGCAAGAGCTTTTTACAGATTCATTCTGGCCCTGTCTGCACAGCAGGGAATCCAGACAATGCATGACCCAAGCTCCGGTTCTGGTGTGAACAAGCTGGATGACATCTGGTCAGTTCAGTACTGAACCCATTGTATACCCTGCTTATAATGGACTAATGGGAGAGCCAGCATGGTTTGAGTGTTGGACTACGACTCTAGAGATCAGAGTTTGATTCTCCACCCAAGCATAAAAACCCACTGGGTTACTTTGGGCAAGATGGCAATGGCAAACCTGCTCTGAAGAAGCTTGCCAAGAAAACCCTATGGCATGTGAAGTCGAAGGCTTTCATGGCCATAATCCATAGTTGTTGTTTTTTTTTGTGGTTTTTTTTCGGGCTATGTGGCCATGTTCTAGAAGAGTTTATTCCTGACATTTTGCCAGCATCTGTGGCTGGCATCTTCAGAGAATGCTGGCATGGAAGAAAGTGGGGTACATATATATATATGGGTAGGGAGGAGTGATCTCCATGTTAATCTGTGTATTGTTCTGTTGTTGATGGCAACAACCCTATGACAGGTTCATATTAGGTTCACTCTAAGTAAAAAAATGACTTGGAAGCACACAACATCATCTACAACAACAGTAACAGCTTAAAATAACTCCCCATTTGCTCTAGATGTTTCTGGGAGATCTGGAGCCCACTGTTCTGTTGCAGGGCAGCTACTTACATCACATCCTTCTGAGCTGACTAACATGTCCACCACAAATGTGGTGGAAAGTAACTCACTTTTTGCTCTAGATGTTCCTGGAAGATCTGGAGCCCTCTGTTCTGTTGCAGGGCAATATCACACCCTACTGAGCTGTCCAAACGTGGCCACCACAAATGTGGTAGGTTCTCCTTTGGAGGTTTCCAAATAGAAGCTGGATGGCCATATGTTGAGGGGTGTCTGGATGTTGTCTTCCTGCATGGTAGAATGGGGTTGGATTGGATGGCCCTTGAGGTTTCTTCCAACTTCAGGATTCAATACTAAGTCATTCACTCTCAGGTCAGAATGAGGCACCCTGTCATGTGGATGTACATATGTGAACAGCTTCCCAGCATGTCAATAGAAATGTCCAAGTAACAGGGGGACATCAGGGCGACTCTGGGACCAGAATACTCCAGGCTCTTCCAAGAGTGTTCTGACCCATGCAGACACAACCTCTGAGATCTTGGAAACCAAACCCGAATCTTTCTGCAAATAAACTTGAGGGCCTGGCCTCAAGTAGAAGAGCCCTCCCTTCATGACAAGACCATCTGGCCTAGGAGGGAGTAAAGGACAGGCCAAACTCCATCGGGCCTATCCTGGATTAAGAAGCAGAGCCCTCCCTCCAGTCCATCTGCCTTGGTCCAGGCATCAGAGGGAGAGAAGAACAGCTGGACCTAATCCCCTTCCCCACTACCATTCCCTTCTCCTTTCGTGTTGTGTCTTTTTAGATTGTTAGCCTGAGGGCAAGGAATCGTGTAATTGAAAATAATAATTGTAAGCCGCTCTGATAGCCTTTAGGGCTGAAGGGCGGGGAATGAATAAATAAATAAATAAATAAATAATAAACCAGGGGTTCTACCATTACGTTATGGCCTTTCTGTCTTAACTGGAAACACCTTCTGTCTCAGTAAACTCCCAATTCTTATGACTGTTTAGAATAAACCAGGATCTCAGCACATCCGTCAGGTCAACCTACCTCTGCTTCTGTCCCTCACAGTCTGAAATCACCTACCACTGCAGGCTTCTTTCTCCTCTGAGAAGTGGCAGAGTCCTTCCATCTACTGCACTTTCAAGAGCTTGTCCATGCCATCTGAAGCCTGTAAATGCTGTCCCTCTATTTGGTGGCCCAAGGGATCACAATCCAGAGCCTGGCCATCTTTGTGTGTAGCTCCAAAGACTGATGGTTGTGTTTTGACATGCCATCTTCTTCCAAGCCTTTGCCTCCTGCATGTGGAGATGTGCCTTTTCTCTAGAGACAACCGTCCAGCTTTTCCTGGAGACTTTACTCTTCTGTATTTGAAAGCCCTTTGTGAACAGATGGGTCTTAAGCTATTAGACCTTCTCTTCCAGAAAGTCAACATGGTGTAGTGGTTTGGGGGTTGGACTACATCTCTAGAGCCCAGCTTGGCCATGATTCCCAACTTGGCCATGAAACCCACTGGATATCCTTGGGCAAGTCATACTCTCTCAGCCTCAGGGGAAGGCAATGGCAAACCTCCTCTGGACAAATCTTGCAAACCAAACCCCATGCTAGGTTCACCTTAGGGTTACCATAAGTAGGAAACGACTTGAAGACCCACCAACAACCAACTTCCCTTCCAGCAGAGCAACCACCTTGTAGTCGCTGGTAGTTCTGTATGCTCAGGCATAAAAAGAAAAGAAAACTGCTGTGCAGGCCTGATTTCCATAGCCATTGTGAACCAGACAGCTGTAGCCAAAAAAGAGAGAAAATAATATAGTAGTAGCAATAAAAAAGAAATAGAAGAAATAAAGTCCACTGATGCCAACCTGTTCATCTTCTGTTTCAGAAATAACTGTCGTTTCAGGCCTCCCCAAGAGTTCTTTTGGTGCCAAATTCTGGCAATAAGATACATTTTATTGGCGGTAAATGATGTAGCAGATGCTCCATAGCAGAGAAGCATTCCAGTTCTTTGTCCGATGGAGTCCAGCATTCCCTCACAGTCAATGGGAGCACTGGGCCCCCCAAACACATTCTACCCAGACTATCCCTGGCCAGGGATCACACTCAATCCCCATCACTTGCTAAATGGGGCACCTTTGCTGGCAGAGCCAATAGAAGATGGGCTTCCCAGGGTTATACAGTGCAGAAGCAATAAAATGAATCAAAGTCTGCAAGCTTTGATTTTTGGCCCCCACATCCCACAACAGCTATGAGAATTATACAAGCAGGTTAGCACCAGAAAAATGTACATTCCTTCATTCCGTCCTCCTCCTTTACATCTTTTCCAAGCCTCAGACTTCCAAGCGAAGACAAAAAATAGCTAGCAAGGTCCTAAGGTCCCTTTACTCCTTACTCCCATGTACTTGTTGTTTGCCTTGCTCACTGGAGTAGACTTCTTAGGAGCAGAACAAGACACCATCTGAAGCCTTTCTCTTGCTTTTCAACTTGAGTGTAATAGGCCCGGGGAGAGATTATTTTATTTTATTAACAAACACACATAATCAAACACACAGACATACAGACAAAGAAGGCATACAAAGACATATATTAACTACACACACACACACACACACATATACATACACACACAAATGTTTTCTAGTAGCTTACAGATATATCTAAATTAAACTTCTCGGTTGAGATCACCTTATGCTAAATTAACGTTCATGACTCCTTCTCAGTATCACTATTATTGGAAACTCCTAAATCCGCTTCACATCTTCTTCCTATAAATAAAATTAAAGTTTGTTTTTACACATTCGGCTTAGTTCACTATATGCTTTATGTTTGCTAACCATAACTGATGTATATCTGCAATTTACATTAACACCTATATTCACCTAAATCGTATTTCTAACTCCCAGGGTAATTACAGTTTCTAAATTCATAATAAGATCCTTGTTTATTAAAGTCTGTCATCATACTTTCTCATCAAACTCCATTCATTTTCTGTTTTTTCCCCTATTGATCTAACTTCAAATAATGCTGTTAATTTATCCAAATTCATCATTTCCCATACTTGACTCATCCATTCTTTATCATCTGGTTTTTCTCTTTTTTCCAGTAAGTAATCCTGGCTGATGTTATTAAATATAGAATGACACACTCAATTTTTTGTTGTTATTTCTCCTTAACTAGACCTGAAACCATATTTAACAAAAAGAATTCTGGTTTAAATAGGAATTGGAACTGGAATATGTCTATTAAGGTTTCATGAACTTCTTTCCAAAATGTCGCAGCCAGTTTACATTCCCACCAGATGTGAAAGAATGTTCCTGGGTATTTTTGGCATTTCCAGCCTTGGTCAGCATTGGCCGGGGAGAGATTACAATTTGGACTACAACTGCAATAATCCCCGATGGAACAGATATGGAGGATTTCTGAGAGTTCTGGTTGAAAATGTAACTTTTCTGCCACTAGTACAAAAGCTCGGCAATGGAGATTTATTTCAAGGACTTTAATCACACCAGCTTGCTGTCCTGCCAAAATAGAGCTAGTTTAAGAATGGAAGCATAGTGGTTTGACATAATTTCTTATTACACTCATCCGTCCACATTTGCTGGGGTTAGGGGCACAGGACTCCGGTGAATGTGGAAAAACCACAAATAACAAAAACACTATGTTTTTACTTGAGAAAACACCTCTCTATTAATTTTTAGGTCCCCTGGTGCATCTCTGTGGCCCACATCTGCCAGACATTGACCATAGAATTGCACTGGAGGAGATACAGATGCCTAGCGGAGTGTTCTCTCTAGGAATCTCTAGGTCCTTCGATAAGACCTTTGGTTAAAGTTGACTATAGAGTTGTGCTGGAGGACCTAGATATTCCTAGGGAGAACATATTAATAAAATCCACGAATAATCAAATCCACAAAAGTCAAAGCCGCAAATGTGGAGGGATGAGTGTTTTTTGTGTGGCTCCACATCTCTAACAGCAACACGGCAGGCAAAATGCATACCCTCTAATTGTCTCATGTGAGTTAAATGTGCAAAAGTAGTTTGCACTTAATTAACTTTTCTATATGAAGACAGAAGGAAGCATAATTTTACCCTTCCCTGCAGGCTCAGGCAAAAGCAAATTGCTGCAGTTTGTGTGTTCTTCCTCAACAACAATTTTGGCCATCTTGATCACACTCTGATGTTGCTTGGTGACAACATATTCCAGTTTTCACCTGTGAAATGTTGGAAAGTGTATGTCTCCTCTCACTAAAAATGTCTAACAGTTCCACTTCACCAAATGCATCTGAGGAAGTAGACTGAAGTCTACGAAAGCTCATGCTGCCCACTTCTTTCTTCCAGTGAATCTCAAAGGTGCTATAAGATCTCTCTACATACTGATTCTACAGACTAATGCAGTTATATTTTTTAATTCTTTCTCCATTAGGCAACTAAATAATTTGGAATAGAAATGCAGCAACCAATGTTGCCTATTAGGTTTCTTTGCAGCACATAGCCAGGGCTGACTCTTTTGTCGAATAGCAGATAGTCTCAAAGGTGCTACAAGATCTCGCTACGTATTGATTCTACAGATAACACGGCTATATCTTTGAATTATGTGTCTAGCAGTGCATTTTTACTCAAAAGCAAGTTCATGCAAGTTCATAGAGCTTATCCCCAAGCAAGTGTCGTCAGAGTGCCACCAAATTCGTATTTCTAACTGCAGCCTAAAACTTCATTTCAGCTTCAAACCAAAGGAAGGGGAGGAAAAAAACAACCCTGAAACAAAATCAAACAACTAAACGGAGCTCCAAAAGCACTTTCTTTCCAAGTGAGAGAATTTGGGCCGGACCCCAAAAAGATTAACAAACAAGCAACTTTGGGTTGCTTTGTTTTCTGGCCGATCTACCCAGACGCTAACCTGAAGTTTATAGCCGCGCAATCCTTTCCTTATGATAGTTATTAGACTAACCCTCCGAATGAATAGGCCGTAAAGAAAGATCCCCACGGTAAACCCTTTGCACTGCATTCCTCCAGCCCACTCTCCCTAATGACATTCTTAAAGCTCTAACAAATGGCATGCTAATTAGCTGCTTAACCAGCCGCAGCTCATTATTAATGGGTCCGGGGGAGCTTTGAGTGGTGCGACTTGGGGGTCTGTGAGAACAACCCTCCCTGCAAGAAATAATATTCATAACAGGGAAAAAAAACCCAAGCCCACATTGATTTCCCTGAGATAGATGGAGTTCCATAACTTGGCCTGATTCTTGTTTCCACCTCCCACTTCCCTTTGGCAGAATTTTCATGATCAGAGTGGACTAACCATAATAGCATTTAGCAATAGCATTTCCATTTCTATACTGCTTAATAGGGAACTCAGCACTCGCTAAGTGGTTTACAATCTGGAAGCTGATCGCCCCTGACAAGCTGGGGACTCATTTTTCCAACCAACGAAAGGATGGAAGGCTGAGTCAACCTTGGAACCCTGCAGGGATTGAACTCACCACCTTGTGGCTGCAGTTCTGGCATTCAACCACTGTGCCAATGACAGCAACAATAACAGCAAACCTTTGCCTTACTATGTACATGAAAGCAATAGCAATATAGCAGTTGCAAGTATATTTCGATACCACTTATCAGTGAACTAGCACTTTCCAAGCAGTTTAGAATCTATAAGCCAATTGCTCCCAACAAGCTGGGTCCTCATTTTACCAAACTACGAAAGGATGGAAGGCTGAGTCAACCTTGGAGTCCTCTGGGATTGAACTCACAACCTTGTGGCTGCAGTACTGGCACTGAACCACTGTGCCACTTGGGCTCCTGTACTTTTACCACGTGAGACAAATCATCTGCAGTAAATAAATACTTTGGTACTACAGTGTGGCATTTGAGCCCCGTCCCAAGCCACTTTTTTTTTTTTTTTTTTTTTTTTTGGCAAAGTCTCCATAGAACAAGACTTAAAACCATAGAGACATATACATTGCATTGCCCCCAGGGACATTCCTGGCATGGAACAAAAGGGAGCAGGATGGGATCGGAAGGTGTCCAAGGACGCATTTGTATCGCACACCAGAATGCCACTGCTGGACATTCCAATTCCATTCCCGATCTGTCCCACAGGAGGTGATTTTTGAGAACTGTTCAGAAGCGGGAACAACCAGATGCGCGATATAGGTTGCATGACAACTGGCTTGAGAGCAGTACATTTGAAAGGGCTCTGGGGCTGCACTAGACTCCAAGCTAAATGTGAGCCAGCAGTAAAGCTATAAATAGTAACACAATTCTAAAAATTGTGGCAGCTAAAAATACTAACACAAGTCTAGTCTACATCAACAGAGGTATAGTCTCCAGATCATGGCATTGCTCTGTTTTGCTTTGGTGAGACTTCATTGATCCTATGGATGAGACATCTCTGAAGCTTCCTAGCTTCAACTGCTCTCCTTAGGCCTTGTAGATTCAGGACCATGCCTTCCTTGAATAAGTCTATCCATCTGGTGTGTGGTCGTCCTTTCTTTCTTTGAGAAATTGGAGCGTGTCCAAAGGAGGGTGACCAAAATGGTGAAGGGTCTGGAAACCATGCCCTATAGGAATGACTTAGGGAACTAGGTATGTTTAGCCTGGAGAAGAGAAGGTTAAGAGGTGATATGAAAGCCATGTTTAAATATTTGAAGGGATGTCATATTGAGGAGGGAGCAAGCTTGTTTTCTGCTGTTCCAGAGAACAGGGCCTGGAACAATGGATGCAAGATACATGAAAAGAGATTCCACCTAAACACTCAGAGAAGCTTTCTAACAGTAAGAGCTATTCAACAGTGGAACATACTCCCTCGTAGAGTGGTGGAGTGTCCTTCTTTGGAAGCCTTTAAACAGAAGCTGGATGGCCATCTGTCAGGGATGCTTTGATTGGGAGTTCCTGCATGGCAGAATGGGGTTGGACTGGATGGCCCTTGGGGTCTCTTCCAACTCTTTGATTCTATGATTCTCCTACCTTCCCTAGCATTATTTTCTTTTCCAGTGAGTTATGCCTTCTCATAATATGGTCAATGCCTCAGTTTGATCATCTTGGGTTCCAGGGAGAGTTCGGGGTTAATTTGTTTGGCTTTTGGCTATCCATGGTATTCTTGGCACTCTTCTTTAGCACCACATCCAAATGTCTTGATTTTCTTTCTGTCAGCCTCTTCAATGTCTAATTCTCACAGCTGTACATGGTGATGGGGAATACAATGGCCTGGATGATTCTAATTTTAGTGCTTAGTTGTATATCTTGACTCTTTCAGATCTTGTCTAGTTCTTTCATGGCTCCCCTTCCCATCCCTAGTCTTCTTCTGATTTCTTGACTGTGTAGTTTTTTGTGGGGTTTTTTGGGGCTATGTGGCCATGTTCTAGAAGAGTTTATTCCTGACGTTTTGCCAGCATCTGTGGATGCGAGCCACAGATGCTGGTGAAATGTCAGGAATAAACTGTTCTAGAACTTGGCCACATAGATCGAAAAACCCACAAAAAACTATGGATGCTGGCCATGAAAGCCTTTGACTCTTCTTGAATGCCATTTCCTTTCTGATCAAAGTTTGATCCAAGGTATGGGAACTCACTATTTTGATTTCCGCATTATCTAGGTTGAATTTATGTAGATTTTCCATGGTCATTACATTTTTGTTCTCTTTATGTAAGCCTGCCTTAGCACTTTCTCTACCTGCTCATGCTTTTAGCTTTGATCCCAATGGTTTCACCTAAAACGACTTCCGATGGTGCAGTTTTAAATGACTTGCCCTAAAATGGCATCAGATTCCAAAGCCTCAGACATCTGAAACAAAGTGGGGTTGGTCAGACAAGACCTTTCTGATGTTGGGCTGCAGTTTTCATCTGCACAAAATGGCAGAGACAATGATATGTATATGAAGGAACTACTGGGAGCTAAAGTTCAAAATCATCTAGCTGGCTGCATGATTCCCTTGAAAGTATAATGCTGAGAAAGTGCATAATGGCAATGGTCATGTGGTCTGACTTGACATAATATAATTTTATACATTATGGTGGGGTTGTGAGGAGGTCTTTCATCACTAGGATAATGATGTGGGAAGAGCATCCATTTACAGGAATGTGAAAAATTCAGTCTTGATTTTCAGATCCAGCTGCATCTTGTCCTCTATATCAGCTTGAAAGAGTATGTTGATGGATCAAATGAGGAAATTCATATGTATTATTCATTTATTTATGTACAGTGGGCCCTTGTTATCTGCTGGGGTTTGGTTTCAGGACCCCCACGGATACCAAAATCCATGGGTGCTCAAGTATCACGAAATGCAATTGCCTAGTAAAATGGTGTCCTTTATAGACAAATGGTGAGATCAAGAATGCAATGGGATCTTGAAAGACGTCAACATTGGTGGCATTTATGTTCCATCTCTCAAAAACAGGGACCATATGCTATTTAAATCAATAAAGAGATCAACTAGAACTAGTGACATCTCCTTTCAACTCCCCCACCTTGACCAATAAGGTCATTGTGAAACCCCAGATCTGTTGCTCTTTGTCAGATGAACAAATAAGAGGGGAACCACGTGAGCAATTTTAAAGGACAAGTTGTAATTAAAAAATACTACAATAATCTGTGGTATTTAAAGAAATAAGATCGTCTGCACAAAGTCTAACTTTTAACTGAGGTTTTTTGGGTTTTTTTTGTTCTGCAATGGAAAGAGGATCTTGAACGTTTAAACTGTTCATCACAACTAAGGCATTGCCTGGAGTCCCATAAGGACACATTAGTTCTTTTCTCCCTGCTAATTACCTTCTAATTGGCTTAGTGCTCGAATCAATGGGTAATGCCCTTTGACTCTCTCTTCATCTGATCCTACAAGGTCTTGGATTTACCCTGAAGTTTAATATTCTGTCACTTGCTGAAGAAAGAACTACTCCCAGTCCTGAGATTTATTCCCACTGCCTTTTAAACCGGTTTACAAATCAGTTTGAAGTGGGTTCATACGACCCCGGTTCCCACTTAATCCGAATTGCTGAAGCAATTCCGAGGGGAAGACCATGTGCTAGATGCATTTATCCCAGATCTTTTTGATACTCATTTTTTTTCCACTTCTTTTTCGATAAATTGAATCTGCTCAAACGTGAACCACATGCTGATTGGAATCAATTCAAATTTCCCCTTCGGCAGGCTGGAACCGAATCATTTTGAATTGATTCATTTGTGAATGGGAACTACAAGTGGATTATTTTGGAAGGAAAAATGTGATCAGGGCAAATGTAGTGGGAACCACACTCCGCTGTCTGATCGATCCATCAATTCGAATTGCACTCCGATTTATCTGTAAGTGGGAATGGGGAATAGCCAAAGAGCGCTAGTACTACACCAAACTACAAAACTCAGTATTCCACAACATGTTGCCATGGGCGTTGAAGTGGAAGTGAGTGCTATATTTGCCACCTGTACCTGGGCCCCTGGCATACAGAAATCCACAGGTGAAACTTGTATAGTGGCAAGAAGATAAGCATGGCAATCGTGACAATGTCTGCATTGGAAAGTGCCATTTCGGGCAGAGTGAGAGCGGCCAGTTGAAGTTGGCAACTCTAGAGGGTGGTTGTCATTTAAAAGCAAACAAGCCTGGCGTTTTCCTGCATGGATGGAAGCTTTTTTCCCATCGCTTTATTCCCATGCTTAACAGATCCCAGTGGGGAGGGAGAAGTGGAAATTTCAGCAGGTGTCTGTATTTTAGACTTTGAAATATTTCAATGATTGAAAAATGAAATCAGTGTTTTTATACACACGTGCACACACCATTGTTGGTTGCATCTATCTATCTATCTATCTATCTATCTATCTATCTCAATGATTATGAAGAGTGTATGTGGGCGGTGTATTTTTAAGTTGTAGAAATGTTTAAAATATTTGCTCATCCTTCGCAAAAGCAAAACTGCAGGACGCAAGCCAACTAACAGATATATTTAGCATGACATAAATCGGACCTTCTGCAAAGGAAAACAAAACATAGCAAATCTGTGCTGCTCACTGCCCAGCTATGTATTCCTCATTGAGTCGCTCCTTGGCTAATTGTCTGGCAAGGACCCTGTACTAATAGTCTGCGGTTCACAAATAGCTGTACTGCTGGGGAATAGAGAACACTGACCACTTACAAGGTTATTAAAAGATGTTTGACTTCTTGAAACTTTGCAACACCAAAGCATTTTTAAGATCTGTCAGGAGAGCCATTACAGACATGGCTTGGCCCTTGCGAAAGAGGGAATGAATAAGCAATGGAGGGGTGGGGGGAAGTCAAAATGTAAAAATTGTGAAACAACAGGGAGGAGACCCACAAAAAACACGATCGGTTTTAGAGAGAGCGATTCCTTGCCAGGAGTTGGGCTGAGAAGGCTGGAGAAGGAACAGCCAAACACTTTGCTGTTGTTATTTTGAAATACAGCTTCGTGCAAAGGTTTTAGGAAGAGAAGTTGAAGAATGGCGTCTGCGCTGCAGAGATCATGCAGTTTGACACCACCTTAACCACCACGACTCCATCCTACAGAATCCTGAGATTTGCAGTTTGGGGAGACACCAGCACTTTTGGGCAGAGAAGGCTTAAATCCTTGTAAAACCTTAGATTTCAGCATTCCATATGATGGAGCTATAGCACTTAAAGAGGTGTCAAACTGCATTCTTTCTCTAGTGCAGATGCCTAAGATGGAACAGAACTTCAAGCCACAGCCCTGAGTTTTCAGGCCATGACTAGAGACTTTGGAATCTTTTATTTATAGGGTCACCACAAATCCAAGCTGACTTGATGGCAACCAACAACCAACAACAAACAGCCTCGTCTCCTCCACACCCCATTCTAAGCACTCTCTCAGACCTTGGCTACCTACTAGAGTTATTAACCGATATCCCCCATCTCCCCCAAATTATACCCTTTCTGTTGCATTTGTTCCTACTTGCCAAAAACCCATGCATCGCTAACATTTTAAGATGGCATCCTGAAAAGACCTATAAAAATAGAGTCGAAAGGGAGAAAATGATTTGTCAGGGTACATGACATAAGGGTGATGTGCAAGAGGAGAGGAGATACAACAGCCATCACTGAAAAGAAAAGGGTGAGCTTTGGGAACTGTACTGTTTTCTCTGGGGAGTCTTCCAACTCTGTAGATTTAAGCTAATTTCATGAGAACAGGATCTGTCCCCTCTCCAAATATTAATAAAATATCTGAATACAGTGTCCTTGTAGCACCTTTGAGACTAACTGTGTAGAAGATTAACAAATTAATTAACAAATTGTAAGCCGCTCTGATAGCTTTGGCTGAAGAGCGGGGTATAAATAAAATTTATTATTATTATTATTATTATTATTATAAGAAATCAAAGATATAGCCGGTTTCGTCTGGAAAATCAGTATGCAATTGGATCTTCTCCATGCATTGAGGAAGCAGATTCATGTCTATGAAAGCTCATGCTACCAACTTCTCTCTTTCAGTTAGTCTCAAAGGTGCTACAAGATCCCTTTGAATATTGTACAGAAGCAGTTGTAGACTAAGCTTTCATAGACTTAGTCTACTTCCTCAGACGCTACAATTTCTTCTACACAGTTAGTCTCAAAGGTGCTACAGGATCCCTTTACATACTGATATTCCAGACTAAGAAGACTATGTACCCCAATAGAAATTGCTAATAAAATAGTCCCATGTGGATTGGGTGTGGGAGCTGAAAGACCTAGGGTAAAGTGGGTTGGTGAAGGTAGGGTAGAATGTGAGGAGTTGGTGCTAGTGTGATGTATCAATGTTGGGAACTAGGATGGTAGAATTTATGATCTAAGGTCAGGCTTGAGAGTATCTGAGGAGGGGTGACCAGTATCCTCCTTTTCTAGGACATGTCCTTCATTTCAAGCATCTGTCTAGGAGGAAATCCAAAATGTCCTCCATTTTGAGCATAACTAAGAAGCATGAAATTACATTTATATTATTGGTTTTTAGCCCCAGTAGCACCGTAGTTAAATGCTAGTACTGCAGCCACAAAGTTGTGAGTTTGATCCCAAGGCTCCAAGGTTGACTCAGCCTTTCATCTTTTTGTAGGCTGGTAAAATGACTAACTGCTTAGAGAGTGCTGAGTTCAGTATGAAGAAGTATAGAAACGTAGGCCTCATTCCCACTACCTTTTAAATCGGATCATGCATCACTTTGAACCAGTTCAAATGACCCTGGTTCCCACTTAATCCAAATCGCTGAAGCGATTCCGAAAAAAAGGGGGGGGGGCATGTGCTAGACCAATTTAACCCATGTCTTTTTGATGCTGATTTTTTCCACTTCTTTTTTGATAAATTGAGTCTGTGCAAATGTGAACTAATAATAATAATAATCTTTATTTCTAGCCCGCTCCTCTGTGAGTACAATCGGAGCGGGGTACAACAAGATTAAAACATACAAATTAAAACACTTCATTGACCCATTCCCAGCCACCCACCCCTTAAAAATAAATTAAATTAGCAATAATTTAAAATCAACATTAAAAACATGATTCATCCTCCATAGTTCTTACATTGAGGAAAAGATAACACCAGGCAAGGGGTCAATTTATAGGTCCCATTCGGAGCTGGGATCTAAGAGGTGTCAGGGAAGGCCTGCCGGAAGAGATGCGTCTTCAGAGCTTTTTTAAAGCAATCAAGAGATGTTATAAGGCGCATCTCATCCGGCAGACCATTCCAAAGTTTGGGAGCGGTCGCAGAAAAAGTCCTCTGGGAGGTCTGCGACAGCCTAGTTTTCACCGGCTGTAGCAGGTTCCTCCCAGAGGATCGGAGTGTGCGGGGGGGTTCATACGGGGAGAGGCGGTCCCTGAGATAAGGTGGACCCAAGCCATGTAGGGCTTTAAAGGTTAAAACCAACACCTTGTACTGCGCCCGGAAACTAATTGGCAGCCAGTGGAGAGCCTTGAGCACCGGTGTTATGTGCTCTCTCCTTGATGTTCCAGTTACAAGCCTGGCTGCCATATTTTGGACCAGTTGAAGTTTCCAGGTTAAGCACAAGGGTAGCCCCATGTAGAGCGCATTACAGAAATCCAGGCGTGAGGTTACCAGAGCATGTACCACAGTTTCCAGGTCCCTCATGTCCAGGAAAGGGCGCAGCTGGTGTATCAGCCGAAGCTGATAACAGGCACTCCTGACCGTCGCATTCACCTGACAGGTCATGTGGAGCGACGAATCTAGGAGTACCCCCAGACTGCGAACACAGTCCTTAGAGGAGAGTGTGACTCCATCCAGGACTGGAGACTGTATTCCCAAGCCTGGTTTTGGGCCTGTGACTGTTAGTACCTCCGTTTTGTCTGGATTCAGTTTCAATTTGTTTTCCCTCATCCAATCCATTACCGCCGCAAGACAGTCATTAAGAGGAGAGACCCCATCTGAAGTCTGTGCTGACGATCTGGACATATAAGCATATATAGCTATATATAATATATATATAACTTATATATATAACTATATATATAACTATAAGCGGATTGGAATCGTTTCAAATTTCCCCTTCAGCCGGCTGGAACTGATTCATTTTGAATTGATTCACTGGTGAATGGGAACCACAAATGGGTTATTTTGGTGCCATAAAATGCAATCGGGGCAAGTGTAGTGTAAGCCACGATCCGATATTGAATCGATCCATTGATTTGGATCGCACACCGATTTCTCTGTAAGTGGGAATGAGGCCCCAATTGCTATTGCTATTACTATTTTGTAATGTCCTGCATTTTTCTTGAATTTCCTACAATTCACAATGTTTTGTCCTCCTTTATGTTTATGACATCTGGTCACCCGGTCACTTGTCATCTGGCTATGACATCTGACCTGAGTGGTTGAATGTTAGAATCTGGTGGGGTTTGGTATTTGCTGGTTTATTGGCCAGCCTAGTTTGGGGAAAACACTGACACCAAACGTTACCAGTCTCTCCTTCCCAGGGTTGCCCTTTCTGCAATCCCAGCATTCTTAAACCTTGTCTTGCTGATGCAATGTCCTGACCATGGCTGGGGTGGGGAGAATGCGAAAAGGCAACTTGGGAGGCCCTCTGTGAACATGCCTTATTATCCTGCCCCAGATGGTACCAGCTGGACTCTTAGGCCAACACAAAATGACTGGAGCTGGTGCCAAATATGTGTCGGAGTGTGGCTTTCGGCAAACAGAAACTGCACGTCCGGAGAAGGGAAGCGCACTGTCAAGTCAAACAGGAGTGGCCCCATCAAAGGTATACTCAGGATCATTGGCAATGACACATTTGGGGGTGACTCTTAACCTCAGAATGCATGGAAATTGATTTTGGGATGCAACACAGTGCTTTTCCATGTGATGCTAAAGCGATGCTAAAGCGCCGCGCAAGACGGGTCAGATCCTGGGGCGGTTAAAGACTCACCCTACTGATATCATGTAAATGTGAGGCCAGGGTCAGTGGATCGCCTTGTAAACACCACCTCATCTCAGAAGACATGGAGCTCGGCGCTATTCAGGTGTTGGGCCCTTTGTCTGGTGATAGAAGGCTTGCCTGTCAGCCCCACGGCCGGAGGGTTAATCTTTTCTTCTTCACAAGCTGAAAAGGTCCCAGCGCCACATCGGGGCAACACACTGGCTTCCTATTCTCCTTCCCTCTGGAACGCAATCACTGGACAACTTGGCTATAATTCACTCCCCAGCCAGCCCTTTGTAAAGGTGGGCCGCCTTAGCACTGTTAGCCCAGCGAGATAAATCATGTACTCGAAATTAACTTCCATTGAAAGGAAGGGGTGGATAAAAAGCCGGCTGACCAGGCGGAGCCCACTGAAGAAAAGATGACTAGAGTTGATAAATGTCATTGGGGATAATTTGGGGGCTGCGATTAAGATCTTATCTAGGTAGGAAGTAAATAGAAAAGACTTAATAATGATATATATAAAAAAAGGGCCGACTGACCCGGGGATCTGTGCTTATGAACTTGGGAAGATTAATTTCTTTTCTTCCAGAAATGCCCCAAAGGTTTTTGATTTTATTTTTTTAATTAATGGCACTAGATGTATTCAGAACATCTCCCATAAAAGAATAAATAAAGACGAAGGGGAAAGCATGTCACAGCCTTCCTCAATTTTGAACAAACAGAGAAAAAGATTGGAAAAAAAAAAAAGCAAAGGGAGGGATGTGCCATTCGGACGAATGGAAATGCCATTTGGTGCAAAAGTTAATAAAGACAAAAAATTTGCAGGAGAATTTTTTTTTTAATTTTTAAAAAAATTGCAGAAGAATTGAGTGAGTCCTCAGTGTGTGTTTTTAAAGAATGGGCTTTCGAGGCCATAAAGTTTTCTGCTAATAAAATGTAACCTTATCCTTTAAGCTGAAAGGAGAGAATATGGAACGCTTTTGTTGTTGATTTGTCTACAAAGGCCAAAGTTGTTTGCATCGAGGAGACAAATCCCCCCCCCATTTTATTTGTTTTTGCATTGCTCTTAAAAAACGAACGAACATACAAAGGTGTTGTTCTTATTGTTTTAAAGGCTGAGCATTTTTATTTTCCGTCTGCAACCCATTCCGCCAGGGAGCTTGCAAAGAAATGAGCACAAGGTTGTCAGGCCAACTTGGTTCACATCTGTGCGGCTGAATGGCACAGATCTGGAGCCCAGTGTGAATTTTCCACTGCAAAGCAACCCCCCCCCACCCTTTCGTCTCCTTTCTCTCTAGCCCTCCCTTCGCCGTCCTCCACCCGTCTTTGGCAGGGGTTGCAGCAGGAACTATGCATACAAAAGCAAAATGAGTGCAGACAATCCCTAACAGCTGTACAGCTGTTTTCTGTGTATAGACTTCTGTTAGCTAATGAGAGTGTTTAAAATTTTATTGAAGAGTGTATCCTGTGATGTATTACCTACCTAATCCGAACCTCTCTTGCTGTTGAACAGCAAGAGGTCCCCTGCACCCCATCTTCTCGGCCCCAAGTGATCTGATTTCTTGTTTATTTCCTATTTCCTTCCACCGCTTCTTGCAGTTAATGTCCACCGAGGCTTATCCGTACTAGGACTTGCAAAACTGCTTCTTTCCATATCCATCTATCTATTTATATCTATATAGATAAATACTTATAGATATAATTTCTTTTTTAAAAAAAGAAAGAAGCAGTTTTGCAAGTCCTAGTATGGATCAGCCTTGGCATGCCCTCAGTGCACGCATGCATGCACACACGCACACACACACAATATACATATATACATACATGCATGCATACATATGCGTGCACACACACACACACACACACACAAAATGACAGAAGTGGTTTTGCAAGCCCTAGTATGGATCAGCCTTGGCATGCCCTCAGTGCATACACACACACACACACACACACACACACACACAAACACACTATACATACATACATATATATGCACACACACACACACAGAGGCATGCACTGAAGGCTGAAGGGGCCTGTGATTGTTTATGAGACTTACTCATTTCTTTTCATCCTACCTTCAGACCATTCTGAAGTATCTCGATGCAATTTGCAACGTTCAAAATCCAGCCGTCCAAGAGTGAAACGCTAGACATAGTCAAAAGGTTGCAGTCGGAAAGGCGAACGTTTTGGCAAAAACAGAAGACTGGCCTAGCAGAATTGGTTGTTGTTGCTATTGTTGTAGTTTTATAGTGTCCACTGACCATCTCCAAGTCACCTCTGTGGGGGCCTACAAGTGAGAGAAGCTCCTACCCTGTTTCCCCGTAAATAAGACATCCCCATTAAATAAGACCTAGTAGAGGTTTTGTGGAATTGCTAAATATAAGGCCTCCCCTGAAAGTAAGACCTAGCAAAGTTTTTGTATATAAATATATATACAGTATATAATAAATGTTCACTTTTTTTTGTTCAACAATAATTGTGAATTCTTCATGGAAAAATAAGACATCCCCTAAAATAATAATAATAATAATAATGTTTTATTTATACCCCGCTCTTCAGCCGAGACTATCAGAGCGGCTTACAATTTGTTAAACAAACAGCTTCATTTACAATTGTAAGCTATTTGCCCCCAACAATCTGGGTACTCATTTTAGCGACCTCGGAAGGATGCAAGCCTGAGTCAAGCTTCAGCCCTTTGCTGGTCTTGAACTCGCCACCTTCTGGTTTTGAGTGAGTGGCTGCAGTACAGGCATTTAACCACTGCGCCACCAGGGCTGTTCAATAGGACCTACCGCATCTTTGGGAGCAAAAATTAATATATGATATTGTCTTATTTTCAGGGAAACACGGTATCCTCATGTTTTAGGCCAGTGCTACGTGTTTGAGCATTGTACTGTGACTCTGGAGACCAGGATTTGATTCCCCTCTTGGCCATGAAACCCACTGTCCAAGTCACACTGTCTCAGCTGCAGAGGAAGGCAATGGCAAATCCAGTCTAAACACATCTTGACACAAAAACCCCATGATAGTTTCACCTTAGGGTCGCCATAAGTCAAAAATAACTTGAAGGCACACAGGAACAATGAAAACAGCCTTTGAAACAGTGCCAATCCCAGAGCCATTGGCTACTAGTCCCTGGCAGGTTTCCAGGAAAGGAAGAAACAGTTGTACCCAATGGTCACAAATACAGTGCTGGCACAATGAAACAAAATAATAATAATAATAATAATAATAATAATTTATTTGTATTTCCCGCCTCTCCCTTCGGATCGAGGCAGGATTCCAACAGTTAAAACAATAAAACAATCAATTACAATGTGCAATGCATCAATACAATGTGCAACACAATACATATCATTAGTCTAAAACAGCAACCTTGATTCAATTATTATAATTATAGTTATTATTGCCAGTTATTATTGCCAGTTCCCCACATCAATCAGCCTGACAAGTATTGTTTTAGGCAACTGAGTGTGTGTTGTTGGAGAGCCAGAGTTCGAATTCCTGCTTGATCATGTTCTATGAGTGACTTGGGTGAGCCACATGCTCTCAGGCACAAAGGAAAGCAATGGCAAACCCCCTTTGAACCAATCTTGTCCAGAAAACCCCATAGAACAGGTTTGCCATAAGTTGGAAAGGACTTGAAGGCACACAACAACAAAATTTGTTGTAACTATAAAGTAGCCATATGTCATATTTTGTAGAGGACAAGAGTCTGTTGAAGGAGTTGCCAACACAAGTCTAATTTAACAATAAACCCGAGAAGGGAGATGGAGGGCCTTGGTGTTGCCTGTCAGAGTAAGCAATTCGGCTGCATGCTGAGAAGGCACAGAGGTCACAATCTTTCCCACGATGGCAAGGTATATTACATTTCTGTTTTAATTCTACTCATTATTGTAGGGGCCATTTTCATCTAAACCAGGGATGGAAATTCTGCAATTCGTTGTCCTTGCCATTTTTGCAACTTCCCCGATAGTTGCCTTGTCATGTGAATCTGCCCCTTTCATGGAGAATCACGCAGTCTTGCAAAGGCAGGCTTACTGCTGAACATAAAGGCCTCATTCCCACTTACAGATAAATCGGTGTGCGATCTGAATCAATGGATAGATTCGACAGTGGAGTGTGGTTCCCACTACATTTGCCCCGATCGCACTTTTTCCCCTCCAAAATAATCTACTTGTGCTGCCATTCATGAATGAATCGATTCAAAACGATTCAGTTTCAGCCGGCCAAAGGGGAAATTTGAATTGATTCAGATCCGTATGTGGTTCTCACTTGCTTTGATTCGATTTATTGAAAAAGGAGTGGAAAAACCAGCATCAAAAAGATGCAGGTTAAATGGGTCTAGCGCATGGCCTCCCTCTTGGAATCGCTTCAGCGATTTGGATCAAGTGGGAACCAGGGTCGTTTGAACCGGTTCAAATCGATTCACAGTCCAATTTAAAAGGTAATGGGAACAAGGATGAA
This sequence comes from Urosaurus nigricauda, assembly GCA_034509955.1. Lineage (NCBI taxonomy): Eukaryota > Metazoa > Chordata > Lepidosauria > Squamata > Phrynosomatidae > Urosaurus > Urosaurus nigricauda. The sequence goes on along the minus strand of JAOEGL010000008.1, from coordinate 1,465,906 downwards.
GAATGCAGAAGATTTGTACAAATTCAAGCTGGATAAATTGAAATCGATAAAGATTTCACATACCTTCGATGATACATTGAGCAGAACAGAGGCTGCAGCCAAGAAGTCAGCAGAACACTAGGAATGGGAAAGGCAGCTATGAAAGAACTAGAAATGATCCTAAAGAGTAAAGATGTGCAACTGAGCGGTAAAGTCAGAATCATCCAAGCCATGATATTCGCCATCGCCATGTATGGATGTGAGAGCAGCACAAGGAAGAAAGAAAATAGGAATAATGACCATGGAGGATCTACATAATTTCAACATAGACAATAAGGAGATGGAAATAGTAGATCAGTTCTTGTACCTTGCATCAAATATTGACCAGAATGAGGATTGCAAACAAGAGATCAGAAGAAGACTAAGAATGGGGAGAGCATCCTAGACAAGATCCTAAAGTGCAAAGGCATAACACCAAATACTAAGGTTAGATCATCCAAACCATTTGTACTTCCACTTCATCATGTACAGATGTGAGAGCTGAACAGTAAAGAAAGTGGATAAGAAGAAAATCAATTCAGTTTAGATATGGTGCTGGAGAAGAGTGCTGAGGATACCATGGATGGCCAAAAGGACAAACCAATGGGTCCTTGAACAGATCAAGCCTGAAATCTCCCTGGAAGGCAAGATGACAAATCTTTTCATACTTTGGCCACATCATGAGAAGCAACAAATCACTGGAGAAGTTTTAAAAAACCTAGGAAAGGTGAGAGTAGCATAAAGAGAGGAAGACTGCATGCCAGATGGATAGACTGAGGCCAGTTCTGGACACCACAATTAGAAAAGAATGTTGACAAGATGGAAGATGTCCAAAGGAAGGCAACCAAAATGGTGAAAGGTCTGGAAACCGTGCCTTATGAGGAAAGACTTAGGGAGCTGGGTATGTTTACTCTGGAGAAGAGACAGTAAAGAGGTGATTTGATACCCCTTTTTAAGTATTTGAAGGGGTGTCATATTGAGAATGGAGCAAGCTTCTTTTCTGCTGCTCCAGAGAACACAACCCCGAACAATGGATGCAAGTTCCAGGAAAAGAGATTCTAGCTCAACATTAGGAGGAACGTCCTGAGAGTAAGGGCTGTTCGACAGTGGAACACACTCCCTCGGAGGGTGGTGGAGTCTCCTTTCTTAGAGGTCTTTAAGCAGAGGCTGGATGGCCATCTGTCGGGGATGGTTTGACTGGGAGTTCCTGCATGGCAGGGGGTTGGACTGGATGGCCCTTTTGGTCTCTTCCAACTCTATGATTCCTTCTTTGGATGTCTTTAAATAGAGGCTGAATGGTCATTGGGTGTTTTGTTGGGTGTTTTGATTGTGAGTTCCTGCATGGCAGAATAGGGTTGGACTGGATGGCCCTTGGGGTCTCCTCCATGATTCTATGATTCCTTCTTTGGAGGTCTTTCAACAGAGGCTGAATGGCCATCTGTTGGGATGCTTTGATTCTGAGTTCCTGCATGGCAGAATGCGGTTGGACTAGATGGCCCTTGGGGTCCCTTCCAACTCTATGAGTCTATGATTCCTTCTTGGCAGGTCTTGAAACAGAGGCTGGATGGCCATCTGTTGAGATGCTTTCATCGTGAGTTCCCTGGGGGTCTCTTCCAACTCTATTATTATTATTATTATTATTCGCATCCCACTCTTTCTTCAAACTGGGAATTCTATGATTCTGTAATGCTAAGTGAAGCCTCAGCCAGCAGGACAAGGGCAAGGCTCACCTGCAGCTGATGAAGCAGAAGACACAGGTGGAATCTGAGGTCCTCCGTCATGGAAGAGGACCAAGCAGCACCAAGCCATCTCTGATTAGAATCAGCTGGAGTCAGACCATTCCTGACCCTGAGCCTTCCAGACTCCTGCAGTTCATACTTTGGACTTTCTGGCTTGGACCACGTTGGCCTTGAGTCCTTGTTGCCTCCCTTGACTTGGAGTGCGTGACCAACACCTTTCTCATAATGGACTGTCACCAACAAGGATGCTTTCTAGCTGTTGGTAGTTTGCTGTCTCTGCTGGCATTATCACTTGGTGTTTTTGGTGAACCAGGACAACTCGAAGGTATGCTATAACAACACAACCCTGGGACTTGGAGTTTGGTGCAGTACTTAGAGTTCTCTGCTATGTTGCTTTTGTGCTGTAGTTTAGGGGTGAGACAATGAGAAATAATCTCGCCACGCTAGAGAAACAAAAAGGGAAATGATGGCAATAGCTTATGTCACCTTTTCCTTGGTTCCATCTTCTACTGAACGTTGGAAGCATAATGTGCCAAATTAATCCAGAATAGGCAGTGCAAGGCTGCATCTGCCCTGCAGAAATAATCCGATTTGACGCCACATGAACTGCCATGGCTCAGTGCTATGACATTTTGGGAATTGCAGTTTTGTGAGACATTTAGTGCCTCTGTCACAACAAACTGATCCCAGAATCCGTAGCATTGAGCCACGGCAGTTAAAGTGGTGACAAACTGGATTATCTCTGCAATGTGGATGCAGCCTTGCACTGCCTATTCTGGATTAATTTGGACTCCTTATTTTTCATATGTATGTTTATACATGAAAGATAAACAATCAGTTTATAAAGAGATGGTAGTTAAAAAGTACATATTTAAGTACAACTTATTGAGTTAGAAGTTTAAATCCATTCTTGATAAATGTCTATAAAATAAGATAAGAAAATAAAACCAGCCTCTTGTTTTTGGAATCAATTCAAATAAGTGCCCATTAAAAACAAACAACACCAATAAACATCCATGTTTTGCCAAAGTAACATGTCCCCCATAGCAGAAAATACACAATATTGTGTGTGTGTGTTGAAAAATTATATATGACTTAGCAACTTATTACGATTCAGCTTGGGTAAGCAATATTGTTGTCGTTGTTCATATTTGAATATTGCTGAAGAGTTCAGGTTCATTCCCTTCTTTTTATTTTCACAATAACCTTGCATGGCCGACTGGGCTGAGAAATTAGGACAGGATGATGCTCACCCTGCATCTGAGTCGAAATTTGAACTCAGGAGTTGGAAGATAGGCCAATGCCATCTGTTTCATATCAAATTCCTTCACCCCATCTTGGTAATTGATTTTCAGGTATAGTGAGAAATGCACCGATGCAGACTGCTGCATGGATTGAGGGCCAGTGTGGCATATTTTCCAACATTTCACAGGTGAATAAACTATATTGAACTCAATGGGACTTACACCTGAGTAGACAGACAAAAAATCTTCACTGGTACTCACTTAGACATCTGCATCAGCATCCAGGTTGACACCGCTTTAACTACCATTGTTCAATGCTACGGAATTCTGGAAATTATAGTTTTGTGACCTATTTAGCCTTCTCTGTTGGAGGGAATTACCACAACAATCTACAAATCCCAGGATTCTATATGCTAGAGCCATGAGAGTTAGAGCAGTGCCAAATTGGATTAATTCTGGAGTATAGATGCAGCCACAAGGTTATTCCTGCAAGATGAAGGTGATGATGATGATCATGATGATGATGATTACATTTGTCCCTCCATATTCACTAGGGTTAGGGGCACAAGACCCCTGTGAATATGCAAAAACCATAAATAACAAAAAATACCTCTCTAGGAATTTCTAGGTCCTCCAGTGCAACTCTGTAGTCAGTGTCCGACACACACTGACCATAGAACTGCACTGGAGGAGCTACAAAGGCCTAGTAGAGTATTCTCTCTAGAAATCTCTAAGTCTTTCAGTGCAACTGTTGGTTAAAGTTGACCATGGAGTTGCATTGGAGGACCTAGATATTCCTAGAGAGGACATATTAATCAAATCCGTGAATAATCCAATGCACAAATATCAAAGCTTTAAATACGGTGGAATGAGTGTATTATCATTTATTTATAAGGTGCTGTAAAGGATAGACCAGAGATTTTCAGGAAGTCGCATTAAAACATCTATTCTCAGAGATTAATAAATTAAATGTTCTTGATTTTCTTTCTTAGTAAAATTCATTAACATGATGTTCAGTGTCTATCTTGTTACCTTGGATGGTTAGCAGAAATAAGCACCGCCATTCCTTCCTTTTTCTTTCTGCTATTTTTCTATTTCATATCTCTTCTGGCATTATCATGGGAGAATTGTGATGCCATTCCAGCTGAACATCTATGTATAAAAAAACCCCAGATTCCCCAATAAACCAATTGACATAACATAATCTCTTTTATTAATGATTTGATTTGGGGAGGTGGCGGAGGTGGCAAGGGACCTTGGCTCCAATAAATGCCTCATCCAGGTAAAAAGTACAGGGAGGACTGGAAAATGGCAGATAAAGCCAATGTCTTGCTCCTAAACAAACACAGCAGGGACAGGCCAGGGTGACAAATGATGAGATTGTGTCAGCTTGAAAACAGATTGGACTAATGGAACGCCGGACTTTGCACGCCGGGAGATCAATACTCCTTTCAGGCCCAAGCGACGGAGACCTTGCGAATGGCGTTCGGTGAAACAAAAGAAAGATTTCTGCTGATAGAGGCTGGGGGTTTGCTTGCAAAGTGTCATCTCCCTTTGCAATAAACAGCCACCTTCTGACAGGCAGGTTGGGTGCGGGAAGGACGTTTGATCCTGGGCACCATTCTGGTTAGTATTTGTAAATAGAAATGCATTTATTCCAGTGTTCTAATAACAGAAACCACTTTTTCAAGTTCTTAGGTGAACTTGATATCCACTAGGAAACACCCAACAAATGCATTGCAGAGTACAATGGTCCCTCCACATTTGCTGGGGTCAGGGGTGTAGGACCCTTATGAATGTGGAAAAACTGCAAATAAAGATGCTGTTCTTTCAACCTGAAACAACACCTCTCCAGGAATGTCCAGGTCCTCCAGTGCAACCCTATGGTCCCCACCTGCCAGAGGTTGATCATAGAATCATGCTGGAGGACCTACAAATGCCTAGAGAAGTGTTTTCTCCAGGAACTTCTAGGTTCTTCAGTACAACTCCATGGTCAAGATTGGCAGAGTTGCACTTAGGAGCTGTACACACAGCCCAGTAAGGGATGGCTCTACTCCACCCCTGGAAGTACTGGGTTGGGGACGTGGCAACTGCACACCCCCCAACCCAGTGTAAAAAGGAGCCCTAAAACACGGCTCCTATTTGCGCCATGGAAGGAGAGCAAATTAATCAAAACTGCAAATAATCAAATCCGCAAAAGTCAATGCCACAAATGTGGAGCTGTATTCTGGATCTGCACTAGGTCTTTCATGATCAGGCATCAGCCAAGAGTCCACACCCCAGGAGAGGATCACTTCTAATTCCTGGAGACCCTACTGGCAATCTTCCTCCTTGTTGTTGCCCTATCCTCCTTCAAGGATGGAGGAAGCTTGTTTTCTGATGTTCTGGAGACTAGGGCATGGATGAATAGATTCAAACTTCAGGAAAAAAAAAGAGATTCCACCTAAACATTGGTAAGAGCTGTTTGGTGGTCAAATAGGTTCTTTCAGCGGGTGGTGGAGTCTCTCTCTTTGTAAGTTTTCAAACTTTCTGGAAATGGATGATGGGCTGGATGGTCATCTGATTGGAGTGCTTTGATTGTATCTTCCTGCATGGCAGGGGGTTGGACTGGTTGGCCCTTGGAGGCTTTTCCAAGGATTCTGTGATTAATTTCAATTCTTTTGACAATGGTGAACGTTTGAGTCCTCGGAGATCCTTTCGTATTCAGAATAAGTGGTCCAAGTTGCTTAGATCACTGATCTGATGTGGTGGAAGGCAGCTAAATATGGATCATTAGGGAAAGTCCCATAACTTAGGGAAATACACATGGTTCAATCCAGTTAAAATGCTCTCAGCAATTTGGGGATTTTTTATTTATTTATTTATTTATTTATTTGGTAAGCTGCCTTGAGTACCATTTGTGGGAAGGAAAACATGGGGTATAAATGGATAAATGTTGGTATGATTGTTAAACCTTCTCCTCCTCAATCTGACCAAGATATAAAATGAAAAAAGTGAATATGTAATATTTTAAGGCATTTCTACATATAGATTGTTTCCAGTCTCTCTCCCTGTGACCAGTTATAGGTTTCTGCCCCTTAGCTAATGGAGTTACCTAATTAGACTAAAAAACTAGATTTATTATTATTTTTTAAAAATGTATATTGGTTACAAGGGTCTTTAACATGCATATAACTTTATGAATATGTATTTGTGGGATGAATTTTAGGCTCCCCACATACATTAGCATATACTGTGGAATGCATGTGAAATCGGCAGAGATTTATATGAAAAATGTGGCCCTCCAGGGAAACAGAAATGGAAATGGAAAGAAATGAGCGCCAACGACTTTTGCACTTTGAACTCCTTTTGGAGAGACTGAACGAAGCTGGGGACGAAGGGAGGAGTGGGAAGAGGAGAAAGAAACCGGCTCATTTTAAAAGTGAATGGAAAAGTGGGATTGCAGAGGATCATCCCTGCCAAACCAAGATAGTTGGAGTCTACACCTTAACTCATCTCCCACATCTACCCATATTTACCTTTATTTAGATCAGATCAGAACCAGCATGGTGTAGTGATTTGAGTGTTGGACTGCAGGGTTCATTTCCCAGTTCAGCCACTGGGTGACCTTGGGCAAGTCACATGCTCTCAGCCTCAGGGGAAGGCAATGGCAAACCACCTCTGAAGAAAGGAAACCTAATGATAGGCTCACTTTATGGTCATCGTTAAGTCGGAATCGACTTGAAGACAACAAAAGATCAGAGCAGCTTGAAGTGTCCAGTAGGTGAAGCTCCATTTTACACTTGTTTTGTGCAAATGGACCTCTGGTAGAAAAAAGAAGATGGCAAGGCAGAAACTGAATGTTGCAGCTTATACCGAAAAAGCATGTCTTGTGGCTGATTGTTGGGGGAAATATGGGCCCTATCACCCCAAGCCCTCTTTCATCATCATCATCATCCATCATCCATCATCATCATCATCATCATCATCAATCATCATCATCATCATCATCATCATCATCATCTCATCTTTCATTTATATCCTGCCTACTCCGATTAGGACTGAGGCGGCTTACAGTAAAACAGTCATAACACAGTAAAACAACAATATACAATAGTCCCAAGTTCTACCACCCCCCTTAAAATAACAATTAAATCACAGTTATATATTTATTTTATATGCCACCTTTCCAAAGGATCAAGGCGGTTTACAAAAATGCTTAAACAATTACATAAACAAATAAAAATACATACATGACTAAAAAGTTCATTCCCTTACCTTAACTAAAATACCAACATCAAAATACAGTTAAATTAACTACATAAAAATATATTAAAATATACCCTCTCCTGCAAGCCAAATGGACTGGCTCCTTGCCCTTGCCCCTTCCCCCCACCCTCCAAGCAGCTCAAAATTCATATTAAAAAGATTAATTAAAACAAGTAAAAATAAATAAACCGGAGGATGGGATGCAAGAAAATTCATAGGCTACATAATAGTCTACTCAATGGGTGGCTGAACTATTCTGGAAAAGCCTGTCAGAAGAGATCCATCTTGACAGCTTTCTTAAAGCTATCCAAGATTGTAATATGGCAGATTTCATCCGACAGGCCATTCCATAGCCTGGGAGAGGTTGCCAAAAAGGTCCTCTGGGTCGCTATAGAGGCTCAATGCACAGAAAAATCCCAAGAGAGATGAAGGCCTTGTCTTCACTGGCCAAGATACTCCAGGTCCAGTTACTCGAGTGCCATTACTCGAGTGCCACCTGGTGCATCCACTACCACTGTGGGTTGCTCACCAGAATGAGATGCCCAACAACAATGCGATGGTGGCAGAGGTGCCAGGTGGATCAGCAGGACGTCCATGCAAATAGCTTCCCCAGCATGGAAACAGAGGTCTCCAGAACTCCCTGGAAGATCTGGAGTAAAAGTATGTTTTAAAAATTCATTTTGGGTTTATACCTCCATTCTTAAAAGCTAGAATGATCCAAGCCATTATATGCCCCATCACCATGTATGGATGCAAGAGCTGGACAATGAAGAAATCCGACAGAAAGAAGATCAACTCGTTCGATGATGATGATGGCGGCTATGCAATGTAATAAATCAAATCAAGTAGTTTCCACCTCTACCTGTGGATCAAGGCAGGATTACAACATAATAAAAATACAAAAAAAAAAAATCACAATAAAAGGTTACAATATCCCCTAAATGCTCCAGCATTAAAAATAATTCAAAAATTAAAATAATTACATTTGAGATGTAATGTGCGAGAAGAGTGCCGAGGATACTGCGGATGACCAAATAGCCAAATAAATGGGTCCTTGAACCGATTAAACCTGAACTCTCCTGGAAGCCAGGATGATGAAACTAAATTTGCCATACTTTGGCCACATCATGAGAAGGCACAATTCACTAGAAAAGGAGACTACGCTAGGGAAGGTAGAATGCAGTAGAAAGAGAAGACCCTATACCAGTTGGATGTACTCAACCAGGGGGTCGGGAACATGAATCTACAGAGCCTAAGGAGAGCAGTGGAGGACAGGAGGTCTTGGAGATGTCTCATCTACAGGTTCACCATGAGTTGGGGGCAACCTAAGGGCAACTAGCAACAAAAACAACAAGCTCCAATCTGGTGTTTTACATGCCAAACGTTATCTGGACTGTGAAGTTGAAGGCTTTCATGGCCAGCATCCATAGTTTTTTGTGGGTCTTTCAGGCTATGTGGCCATGTTGTGGAAGAATTTATTCCTGATGTTAAGCCAGCAACGTGGTCGGCGTCTTCAGTGAATGCTGGCATGGAGGAGAGTTAGGTACAATACAGAGAATGCTGGCATGGAGGAGTGTTAGGTACAATGCAGGCATGGAAGAGAGTTGGGTATAATACAAGAGAGTACAGGCATGGAAGAGAGTTGGGTATAATACAGAGAATGCAGGCATGGAAGAGAGTTAGGTATAATACAGAGAATGCAGGCATGGAAGAGAGTTAGGTATAATACAGAGAATGCAGGCATAGAAGAGAGTTAGGTATAATACAGAGAATGCAGGCATGGAAGAGAGTTGCGTATAATACTATACCGAACTCTCTTCCATGCCAACATTCTCTCTAGATGCTGGCCACAGATGCTGGTGAAACGTAAGGAATAAACTCTTCTAGAACATAGCCACATAGCCTGAAAAACCCACAAAAAATTATACTTATCTGGACTATTTGCACCAGAACTGAGGTTTGGGCTATGCATTATATCTGAACAAAATGCTGCCAGAATGGGGAAAAACGGTCCCTTTGGCCCATACAGACAAGGCCAATGAAATGACTGGAAGGTCCGTCTCCTCTTCCTTGTCCAGTCAGAGAGGTCAAATAACCAGGCAGTCAAAGCATAGAGGAAGAGCCACAGGCCCCGAAGCAGCAGGGCTTGGCAATGCATTGGCAAGAGCCCTTCCATGCCAACCCTAATGCCTGCCTTGTTCCTGGCACAGAAGGCTGCAGCCGCTAGTTCTGTTAGCAGCTGATTGCACATGAAGGAAATTCGCATGCATTCTCTTTGACAAGGAAAAATGCATTGAATCTGCACAGTCATTTGTCTTTATTGGAGTCCTAACTAGAATGAAGGCAACTGCTAATAGAGGTGTAAGGTGGGATAGGACTTGGGGGGGGGATGCGGTGAAGGTGGGAAATGCTTGAGCATTGCACACTGAGGAGGGATATAAAATTGTTTAGCACAAAGAGAACTGAAATTTGATATTCAAAATATATTTTTTTCCCTGCAGAGACATACCTTGAGTGACAGCTGTAATTTATTTTACATTGTGGTTTGGGGCTGGTAGAAGAATTGTGTTTGTGGGGGCTTTCATTGTTGTTGTTGTTGTTGTTGTATCATAGCACACACTGTTTTGCAAAGCACAAGGTGATCGCTCTGTACTGCAAGGAAAAAAATTACTCTAAAGTTTCACACAAAACAATGGAGAAAACTGCTTCTCGCCAGTATATGCTTCCCTCCTCTCTCCGGAGCTTAAAAAAAATTAGGTTACAGCATTAATTCATCAATGTTGATTTTAGGAAATTAATTTTTCCCTTTTGACATAGGTTGACAAAGCATAAAGCCTTAATCTTTAATTAATTCATTTGTTTAATGCTTAAGTTTTTAAAGAGGCGACAGAATTTGCAAAGAATGGCCTGCACTTTCATCATCATTGTCTAAATGAATTTTATTACTGTGTTGTTTGAGAGTGTGGTTGTTGTTTTTTGTTTTTTGTTTTTTGTAGTTTTAAAGCTGCCTTTGAATATGTATTTATTAAAATACTGTAGATTTTTGTGGGTTTTTCGGACTATGTGGCCATGTTCCAGAAGAGTTTATTCCTGACGTTTCGCCAGCATCTGTGTCTGGCATCTTCAGAGAATGCTGGCATGGAAGAGAGTTGGATATAATATTATACCCCACTCTCTTCCATGCCAGCATTCTCAGAGGATGCCAGCCACAGATGCTGGTGAAATGTCAGGAATAAACTCTTCTAGAACATGGCTACATAGTCCAAAGAACCTACAAAAATCTATAGATGCCGGCCATGAAAGCCTTCGACTTCACATATTTATTCAAATGCTGATATTCCATCTTATCTCCTTGGATCTTGGGGTGTTGAGCATATCAGAAAAAAATAAATAGTTTAAATCTGGTAGTTTCCAGGTGCACTAGGAGACAAGTCTCAATGTCTCTGGCATCTTTTCCCAATGTCTCTGGTATCTGCATTTTTCTCTTTGGGTTTCAGGACCATGCTTTTAGCCTGTTTCTAACTTGTCCTTGTTAGAATAAATAAAATATCTTTTTCATCCTGAGCCAAATGCTCCATGGCTTGTTTTGGCTTTACCCCATGGACCAGTGACACCCAGGAACACACCTAAGCATGAAGAAATCAGCTATATTTATGTAGGGTAATGCTTGCACAATCCACAGGCTGGGAAAAGAAAAAAGAGTTTGTGGAATATCTAAAACTGCAGACTGTGAGTTGCATGCATGATGTGGGTTTCTCAGTGGAATGGTTAGGGTTTTGTTTAGTTCAGTGTTTGATAAAAACCTCCAATATTCACAAATTTCTTTACGAAAGCAGTGAGCATAATTTGAGTTCTTGGAAAAATCAGGCAAAAAGTGAACCCGGCAGATTAGAAGATTTTGAGTACTTAGCTCTTAAAAATCTGGCTTTGATTGAATCCCTATATATTGATCTATAATTTGGGTGATAAATGTAAGTTGCCAAGTGTTCTTTCTAAAAGGGTCTCCACCCTAAATGCAAAGGGGTGGGGAACTTTGTTTTAATATATTAGCATATCATTCTAGCATTTTAGCATTGTATAGTGTTCAGTTTTATCATCTGCTTTTGACTATATAGGTTTAATGTTCCAGCCTTTGGTGGAAAGTCATTATAAGTAAATGTTTTTGTTGGTATATTGTTGTTGTTGTTGTTTGTTGCTGTTGTTGTTGACCATCCTCATGTCAATCTCAACTCATGGCAACCCTGTGGACATGAATGAGAATAATAATATGTTGTTGTTATTGTTGTGGTTGTTGTTGTTGTTGACCTCCCTCATGTTGATCTCAACTCATGGCAACCCTGTGGATGTGAATGATAATAATAATAATTTGTTGTTAAACTGCACAGAGGATGGGTGACATTTTTTCTTCCCATGCACAACTAGTGGGTTGCGGCAAAACATTTCCATGTGCCTGAAGTGACACAATGTCACCATTTTGGCGATTTGTTTTGGTGTGTGTGTTTGTATAGGATTGGGAAGCTCTTGAGGGTGAAGAGGAAACACCCAGCTACATTTTCAAGTAGTTTTGGCAACTTTGGGACAGAATTTGCCAAAAAAAACCACCCAAAACTCAGCTCCCTAACATTATTTTTTGATGAACAGGGGGCTACGTGGGACTTCTCGGAAGTATCATGGGCCACAAGGGCCACATGCATCCTTAGGTGACCCATTCCTCCAGTGTTTAACAGCTATATATTAGGCAGGTACAACATCACCTTTCAGTCTGCGAAAGCTTATGCTACAATATAAGGGCGGTATAGAAATAAATCATATTATTATTATTATTATTATTATTATTATTATCTTTTGCACCAATAGTCTCAAAGGTGCTGCAAAGTCTTTTTTTCATTTCTGGGAATGGTTCAAATGAATTTTGTTCATTATTTTTTAAATAATAAGAGCAAACCAAAATTTGCACATTTCATCTTAAACAGAATTTTTTAAAAAAATCCAAATTGGAAGTAAGTGATAAAGGCAGATTCAGCCATTTCTCAGCTGAGAATTGGAAAAACAAAACAAAACAAGATCTACCTACTATTGACGAATAGTTATTTACAACTTAATGCAATGTCAGAGATGGATCGACTAATGACTTAAAGAAGGCAATATGGAGAGGTTAAATGAAGAGTAGTCCCCAATACAAGAATATTGTAAGAAAAAAAAAATGGCAATAAGGAGCCAAGCAAATATAGAAAAGTAACATGAAGTATAATTTAGTTTTTATGGAATGGTATGAAAATAAGATAATCAAGAGAGATACGATGATCAAATGGAAATCTAATAAGACTAATATATAACAGTAGTTTAAAGCAAGGCACTTAGTGTTGTAGCAACAGGGAAGGTAGTTATGTAAAGGATGTATATAACTTTGTAGTACAGTTGGCCCTTCTTATCTATGGATTTTTTTATACACTGATTTGAGCATAAACAGCTTGGAAATATTCCCAAAACGTATACATTCCAAATAGCAAACCTTGATTTTCCATTTTATATATGGGACACCATTTTGTTGTGCCATTATATTTAATGGCAGTTGAGCATCCACGGATTTTGTTATCCACGGAGGGTCCTGGAACCAAACCCTAGCATATAACAAAGGTTCACTGTATGACAACAGAATACCTGTAACTTTTTAATGTTTTGTTATAATAAAAATAAAATAAAAATAAAGACAGATGCATCCATTCCTAAACCCTAGCTATCTTTAAGATGCAACGTCTTTTGCCAGTGTTCGCTGACACATCTTAAGAATCCAGCAGCCTCTTTGAGCTTGTCTGATGTCTAAATTCTGCTCAGAGGTGGCTGTGCTCTTAGCTCTCTGTCGGGCTTTCCCCCCCGTTCATCCTCTCCCTCTCTCTCTTTCTCCGGAGTGAACTTCCTCCATGAATTCATCTAGAAACATATTGATTCCATGCTGAGCTGCAGTTGGACAGTGTGAAGGGGTTCTTGCTGTTTCGCTTTTCATGGCACAGTCCCAGGCTGTGTCTGTCAGAGCTCCTCCGTGCCATAATAGGTCTTCCTTGCGATTCGCAATGTGAGCTGTACATCAAGGCAAGATAGACGTTTTAAATAAAGTGCCATCAGGCCCTTCTGGCCGTCACAGTGGTGGCCTATTGTGCTGCCATACGGGAGAGCCAGTGATGGGTTAGTCCCCTCTGAATCCTTCTTAATTACCTTTAACATTCTCCTGACTTGATATTTCAATTGCAAAGGGGGAGAAGAAAGAGACCTCCATGCACTTCGTTTGGAGATTTCTTTTTTTGGTATATAAATTTGAGTGTCTGATCCCCGCATGGAGGAAAAGATGCTGTCAGCTGCTTGGGGAACATTAATGGCATTGAAAATGCAGCTCCCAGACCTCTTTATGCTCCAAACTGGCCTTCTACAACCTAGGGCTCATTCCCACTTACATTTAAACCAGTGTGCGATTCGCTTTCGCTCTGTGTTGGTAAATCAGTTCCAAAAGGTCCAGCGTTCCCACTATGAAAGAGGATCTTTTCATTATCCCCTTGCAATCTCTTCTTTTTTTTGGCATGATTGTCATTCCAACTTGTTTGCGCCATTTCAAAATGCATGTCAATCCTCTGTGTGTCATCGGTGATGAAAGCGATAGCCTGGGCAGCCTGACTTGGGAACTATGGGGCTCGACAGACGGGGAGAAAGAGGCGATGAGACACTGCCCCTTTCTTCCCTGATGGAGGCTGCAGCAACCAAATGGCATGGCCTCTGGGAGCCCTAAAAAGAATCCAATCCCAGCGTGCAGGACGCCATTGATGCCCTTGCGTGCACTGATGATGTATGCATGGCACGGCACCATTTGGATGCTGTGCCGCAAGTACGTCATTATGGTGGCCCCCATGTGGATGGGGTGACCCATGATGGCGCCGGCAGTGCATGGTAATCCTGTGCTCTGGGGTATTAGCTACTCCTCCTAGTTTGGTGTCATCTGCAAATTTGATAAGTATGCCCCCAATTCTGTTATCCAAGTCATTGATAAAGATATTGAATAACACTGGGCCCAGGACAGAGCCCTGTGGGACTCCACTGGTCACTTCTTTCCAGGTTGAAAAGGAGCCATTGTTGAGCACCCTTTGAGTTCGGCCAGTCAACCAATTACAAATCCATGTAACGGTTACCTTGTCTAGCCCACATTTTGCAAGCTTGTTTGCAAGAATGTCATGAGAAACCTTGTCAAAGGCCTTACTGAAATCAAGATATACTATATCCACAGCATTCCCTTCATCTGCCAAGCTGGTAATTTTTATCAAAAAAAGAGATCAGATTTGTCCGGCATGTCTTGTTTTTCTGAAACCCATGTTGACTTTTTGTGATTATGACATTGCCTTCTAGATGTTCACAGACTCTCTGTTTAATGATCTGCTCTAGAATCTTTCCTGGTATCCATCAATTTGGATCGCACATCGATTTATCTGGAAGTGGGAATGAGACCATTATTTCTTGGACTTTATGACCCTTTCTCCCCCAGAACCCACATGGCCAGAAGAAGGAATAGCTTGCCTCCATACTATCTTAACTGAAAACAACCACAGAAGAAACCTGTGGAGCTTTGAAAGCTTGCAAAATGTATTTTGTGCATGTTGGTTGGTGCAATAAAGGTATTGCTGTCTTTTGGATTCTGGGTGCTATTGCACTTTACCAATATTGTTTCATTTCCTAGAGATCAAGTGCCCCATCTTAACAAGCAAGTGGCTATAGGTTTATTTCCTCCCCGCAATCCAGCTCCATTTTAATACCAAAACCTCATTAATGTCACCAGTTGCTCCCTTACAGACTTTAATTGCCAGAAAACGAGCTGAAAATAAACAAATTCAAGCAGGCTTTAAACATTCCCCAGTGCTTCAAGTGAAACAAAGCATAACTCTGCCTCACAGCCAAGCCTTGCCTTGCAGTTTGGGTGAATGGGAGAGGGCGACACATGCTTTGGATGTGTTGAAAACCAGAAGAGGGGAAAGCAATCTTGATGGTTTGAGACAGAGGCGGATTCCTGCCAAAAATGAAATCTTCCCGCAGCCTTCTGTTATGTTGTCAAAGTAAACAAACAACCAAAAGGGACAGTCTCACATCACAAGACTGTGCAAAGAGTCTATGCGATGCACAGACTCCGCCGATTCTGTAATGCGCACTTCCTTATGGAGAACTGTTGGGGGGCTGCTATGTTCCCCCTGACCAGATCATGGCAGGGAGATAGTAGGCCCAGGAAGCTTCTTCTTGACTATTCAAGGGGTTATCTACAAGTTTTGATTTGCAATGTGACTATGTGACTAATCTCAGTCACACATTCCCAATTTGTTGTTCACACTATTTTTATAATCATAGAATCATAGAGCTGCATCTCTGCACATCTCTGTGAGTAGCATTGCCCACGTATGTCAGCACTGCAAATAAATAATAGAATTATAGTGTTGGAAGAGACCTCAAGGTTCATCAAGTCGAACCCCATTCTGCCATGCAGGAATACACAATCAAAGCATCCCCGACAGATGGACATCCAGCCTCTGCTTAAAGATCTCTAAAGGAGGAGACTCCACTGCTCTCCAAGAGAGTGTCTTTCACTGTCGAACAGATCTTACTGTCAGGAAGTTCTTCCTCATGTTGAGATGGAATCTCTTTACTTGCAGTTTTCATCTATTGCTCTGTGTCCTGTTTCCTGGAGCAGCAGAAAACAAGCTTCCTTCATCCTCAATTGACACCTCTTTAAATACTTAAACAGGGCTATCATACCACCTCTTAACCTTCCCGTCTCCAGGCTGAACACAGCCAGTTCCCTAAGTCTCTCCCCATAAGGCATGGTTTCCAGACCCTTCACCTTCATCAACTCCCATCCATCTTGAACTCCCTTTTCTCAAAAAGGAGATACTGAAGGCACAATTTCAAACAGTTCCAATGAGGAAGAAAAATGGGAGATGTCTCAAGAAACCGGTATGGATGACTAAGGAACTTACAACTGAGCTAAGTTTTAAATGGAACAATCATAAGAAATGGAAAAATGGGGAAATCATGAAAGAGGAATTCAAACAAATAGCCAGCACATGTATGGGTAAAGTCAGAAAAGCTAAAGCTCAGAATGAGCTCAGGCTTGCTAGAGAGGTTAAGAACAATAAAAAGGGCTTTTTTTTTTTTTGATATGTTGAAATATTTGAAGGGATGTCATATTGAGGTGTCTTCCAACTCTATGATTCTATGATTCTATTCTATGATTCTATTCCTGACCATGAGATCACCTCCAATATTTCTCTAAGTTTATTGAAATCAGCTCTCCTAAAGTCTAGAGTGCATGTCTGACTATGCCTGGCTTCTCCTTTCCGCTGTATAACAAACTCCAGGAGAACATGGTCACTCCCACCTAAGGATCCAACCACTTGCACTCCATTGACTAGGTCATCCCTGTTGGTTAAGGTCAGATCTAAAATAGCTGACTCCCTTGTTGCCTCTTCCACCTTGGATGATTTCAACTATCCAGATATTTGCTGGAATTCAAATTCTGCCAAATCATCAAGGTCCAGCAAATTCCTCACCTGCTTGGAAGACAATTTCATTGTGCAAGTGAGGAATTTGCTGGACCTTGATGATCTGGCAGAATTTGAATTCCAGCAAATATCTGGATAGTTGAAATCACCCATTACTACTATATATCTCCTTTCTGAATGTGTGGTCATCTGTTCTAGAAAGGCATCATCCAATTCCTCTGCCTGAGTCGGGGGTCTGTAGTAGACTCCCACAGTGACATCCCTGTTGTTTCCCTCTCCTTTAATTTTTATCCAGAAGCTCTCCACCTGGCTTCCAGTATTGACTTCCTGGATCTCTTCACAGGTGTAAATATCCCTGACATATAATGCTATTCCTCCTCCTTTCCTGCTTGGCCTGTTTCTCTTAAAAAGGTTATATCCCTCTATTTCTACATTCCAGTCACGAGACTCATCCCACCAGGTGTCAGTGATGCCTATTATATCATATTTCCCTTGTTGTGCTAGGAGTTCAAGTTCATCTTGCTTATTTCCCATGATCTGTGCATTAGTGTAGAGACATTTGAGACCATGTGTCTCCTTTACATTTAAATCGATTCCAATTCACATCTGGTTCACACTTGCGTGGAATTGATTTATCCAAAAAGACACAGAAAAATCCACATCAAAAAGATGGGGGTTAAATGTGTGTAGCGCGTGCACCCCCTTCGAATCTCTTCAGCGATTCGGTTCAAGTGTGAACCAAGGTCATTTAAACTGCTTCAAACCAATTTTCAAACCGGTTTAAAATGTAGTGGGAATGAGTTCCAAGATCCCTTTTGTATACTGATTTTTCCAGACTAGCACGGCAATGTCTTTGCATTAAGTGTATGTGGCAGTAGAAGGGAATGGAGTACTTCGCATGAGTTTTTCTGCACAGAGAATATATTTCTAGGCCCTGCTGTCTTGCAAGATCCTTGACATGCTTCCTTCCAAAATGCTGGAGGGCAATTCATAGCCAGCGAGCTCATAAAAATGTGGCTGTCGTCCGTGGAGTTCTTTTTAGATATAGTGGTTATAAAAGTACATGTTTTGTTGACTTTTATGTTCTTAGCCCTTTAAAATTAAGGTTGTAAAACAGAGCAGAGAACCTGATGAAACACATGCTAGGAGCCGGAGTTTCTCCAGACGCGAGGAACTGATGAACATCAACTGCGGGTATTTTTATGTACATTTAAAGGACTGTAGTGAAGTGGTGAGGGGAGCTGGTGGTGGTGGGGATAAGTTGCAAATAAGGAACAGCACCGAAGAGAGCCGGAGAAGGAACAGTTGCCCTGCATAAACCTCCTTCCCCCAAACTCTTAGCTTTATATTATTTATGACACTGGAACCATATCAGGATGTCTGCCAGCAAAACTGAATCGAATCATCCAAACCTCTTGACTTCATGCGCAGCCAACATAATGAATAGAGCTGTGAGTTTATTTCTCTTTCTGAAGCAAAAGTTGGGGCAATCGCTTTTTGGCATATACTTCTACTTTTCCAAAAAGGAAAGGATGGTGGGGGGGAAAGAAGAATTTGCCTTGATTTTTTTAGCTATGAGATACATTTGATCTTAACTAAAAGTCCACAAAGTGAAAAGTTGTCAATATGTCAAAAACCTTGCTGGGAGAAAATGTGAGCAGATATTGTTCTTCAGGTTAGTTTCTGAGTGGTGTCTGGTGGTTGGGTGTTTTTTGTGTTGGTTTTGTTGATCTACAACTAGGAGCATAGATACTGAGAAACGTTGAAAGGCACAGGTGAAACTTTTACAAGGCAAGAAGGATTTGAATGAATGCTGCTTAGCTTTATACGAAAGGGTGAATTCCGCAGATCTTCCATTCAAAGAGCTTTCTTTGAGGAAGGATTGGAATAATACTACTACTACTACTACTACTACTAATACATTTATATTCTGTGTTACTGCCAGTTTGGACTGAGTTGGCTTCCTACAGTTAAAAAAAATATAGGGTTTATACAGACTGACACTTTGTGCCAACCTGTGCGTGGGGTGAGGGCTGAGCATCCGCATGCTCCAAGCCCTAACTGCGCTGCCCAGGCATCATTTTGGCACACACATGTTTACATGGTGTGCACCATGATGATGCACCTATGGTGCAGTGCTAAAACAGCGCAACCCAGAAGGGACATCATTATGGTGCACCATTGTGTCTATGACACCCTTTCCATGGTGCAAAAAGAAGCTGGCTAATGGCGGCTTCTTTTTGTGTCATGCAGAGGCCGGATTACCTTGGTGTGTGGTTGTCTCAGCAGTGATCCAGGGCAAAAAGCGGCAGTGCCAATCTGTACATCTCCATAGTGTTGTATTAGGCTACATGATGTTGTTGTGCCTTCAAGTCATTTTTTTTACTTATGGCGATCCTATGGTGAACCTATCTTGGGGTTTTCTTGGCACGATTTCTTCAGAGGAGGTTTGATATTCTACACTCTACATGGGGCTACCTGTGTGCTTAACTCGGAAACTACAACCGATTCAGAATATGGCAGCCAGACTTATTACAGGTACATCTAGGAGAGAGCACATGACACCTGTGCTAAAATCTCTCCACTGGCTGCCGATCTCAGGGAGTTTTTTAGCTTGACATTGTTGATTCTATTTATTTGTATTTGTTTTATAACATTTATAACTTTTTAAAGGGGGGTAGTTGGGAATAGGATTGGATATCTTAATTGTGATGTTTTTAACTGCTCTTGTACCCTGCCCGGATTGCCCATTCAGAGGGGCAGGCTAGAAATAAAAAATTATTATTATTATTATTATTATTATTATTACTATTATTATTCCTCTGAGGCTGAGAGCATGTGACTTGCCCAAGGTCTCCCATTGGGTTTCATGGATGAGTGGGGAATTGAACCCTGGTCCTCATTTCAAAATGATCTGAATAGACTAGAAAAGTGGGCCAAAGCTAACAAAATGAAATTCAATACAGAGAAGTGTAAGGTTCTGCACTTAGGAAGGAAAAATGAAATGCACAGATATAGGACAGGAGACACCTGCCTGAATGAAATTACGTGTGAAAGGGATCTAGGAGTCCAAGTAGACAACAAGTTGAACATGAGTCAACAGTGCGATGCAGCAGCTAAAAAGGCCAATGCAATTTTAGGCTGCATCAATAGAAGTATAGTGTCTAGATCAAGGGAAGTAATAGTGCCACTCTATTCTGCTTTGGTCAGGCCCCACCTGGAATAATACTGTGTCCAGTTCTGGGCACCACAATTCAAAAAGGATGTGGAGAAACTGGAATATGTCCAAAGGAGGGCAACTAAGATGGTGAAGGGCCTGGAAACCATGCCCTATGAGGAACGACTTAGGGAACTGGGGATGTTTAGCCTGGAGAAGAGAAGGTTAAGAGGTGATCTGATAGCCCTGTTTAAATCCTTGAAGGGCTGTCACATTGAGGAGGGAGCAAGCTTGTTTTCTGCTGCTCAGAGAACAGGACCCAGAACAATGGATGCAAACTCCAGGAAAAGAGATTTTGCCTCAACATTAGGAGGAACTTCCTGACAGTAAGGGCTGTTCGACAGTGGAACACACTCCCTTGGAGAGTGGTGGAGTCTCCTTCATTGGAGGTCTTTAAACAGAGGCTGAATGGCCATCTGTTGGGTATGCTTTGATTGGGAGTTCCTGCATGGTCTCTTCCAACTCTGTGATTCTATCATTCTATGATTTTACAGAACACAAAATAAACCATAACACTGATGAGAACCTATGACCAGTTTCTGCAAAACAACTTCAGTTCAGACAGACTCCCGTTGCCAAAGTCGGCATACCTCACAATTAATTTGTCAGCAGATATTGTAATGCCACCATTATTGTTAGATGGGTACAATTTTTTTAAAGTGTTGCATAGATATTAAAGCATCTCACTGGCCATTCCCGCAGGCTTCTGATCTAACTGCCGTGACACAAAATGAAAAAGGAAACAGGAGAGATGAGTGAAGGGAGCATTGCAGCAGCATTTTCTTTTCTTTCCAATGGGTGGGACAAGATTGGTTCCCGTTCCAATAGGTGTTGCTGTTTTTCTAGAAGGAAGGGCAAAGAAATCCCCTTAACATTTGTTCCATCTTTGACCAACACATGGACCATTATAGATGTTAACACTTGTGGGAGGGTAAATATTTAGATCCTCTTTGGAGTGTACACAAGTGAGTAGGCAGAACAAGAAATGGAAAAGATAATTATTTCAGGGGACTGGATTATCAGCAGTCATTCTCATTAAATCTCCAAAATCTTCACCCTGTTGCTTGTACAGTCTAATTCTTTCCTTCCTCATCCCAAAATATTTAAAATAGAAGTGGAGCTGGGAAGGATTGCAAAACAACAAAGCATTTTGGAGAGATGGCTATCCACCTTCTGCTTCAACATTCATCTTTAGACTGAGATAGTCTTCAGAGGTCCTGACTTTTTCCACGGATGGATGACTTTGTTAGGTTCACTTCAGCTACATTCAGGTTCTTTGAACAAAATATCTCAACTTCCTTGTGTACCTTTATGGAGAAATTTGGAAACAATATAATCCTAAAGGTGGAAGGGATCGCAAGAGTCAACCAGTCCAAGACCCTGCAGTCTTGGAATATACAACTGAAATATGTCCATCCAACCTGCATTTCAAGACTTCCAAGGAAGGAGAGTCCATTACCTCCAAGCCAATCTCTTCACTGTCCAATGGTTCTTACAGTTAAGGTGGTCTTCCTAATGATTAGGCAGAATCTCTTTTCTTTTAATTTGAATCCATTAGTGTTTGTTCTTGTTTCTCTGATACACCAGAAAACAACCTTGCTCTATCTTTTACATGACCATCTCTTCAACTATCTAAAAATCTCCATCATGTGTGTGTGCTCTCTGCCTTCAAGGCATTTCCAACTTATGGCGACCCTATCATGGCAAGCTTTGTTCAGAGAAGGTTTGTCCTTTTCTTCACCAGAGGCTGAGAGACATGCTCAAGGCCATCCAATGGATTTCATGGCCAAGCTGGGGTTCGAACCCTGGTCCCCAGAGTTGAAGTCTAGCACTCAAACTATTATGGCACGTGGCTATATCACATCTCTTAATCTTTTCCTTTCCAAGCTACATCAAGGAAGCCAAGATGTTAGAACCAGGTCTACTGGCTTTAAGTTACAGGAGGTTAGGTTTTGATAGACTATTAAAAGGAACTTCTTGACAGAAATAGTGGTTCATCAGTAGAAGTGGTAGAGAAATTGTGGCATCTCCTTCTTTGGATGTCTTCAGAAATAGGCTGGACAAGTACCTTCTGGAGATACTTTAGTTGGAGATCATGCACTGAGCTGGGGTTTGTACTAGAAGACTCATGAACCCCTTCCAACTCTATGATTCTATAATTCTATCCCTCTGGAAATGCCTTTTGTTACTTTTGACCCAAATCTCCAAACTTTTAAGGTCCTTTTTAATTTTCATCATCTCCTCTAAAGTATTGACTAACCCCCATCCAAAAAATTTGGTGTCTGTAGATTTGATAGGCATGCCTTGTATTCCACCACCTAAGGACCTTGGAAGATGTTGGAAATTGGAAGTATAATCTAATGGGAATCCGAATGCTATCATGGGGTTTCACGTTATTGCGAATTAAAGTATCTCACACAATTTCGGGCAAAAGGGAAGTCATTCCGAATGCAATCATGGGGTTTCACGTTATTACGAATTAAAGCATCTCACGCAATTTTGGGCAATGGGCGGTCATTTTCGGGTAATGTGAAGTCATTCTGAATGCATTCCAAATGCAATTGGAATTCACTTAAATTTGCTAAACTAGCAAATTCACATGAATTCAAATTGGCTCCAATTGGCTCCATTCACAATAAAGAGAAATTCCTCCCGTCTGATAAGGTCCTAAGTCACTCATAAAGACAACACTGGATATAAATATTAAGATATGTTTTTGTTTTAAAGCAGACTATTTCATTCGCAGTCAAAGCCTGAGTAACTTTTCCTTTTCTGGTTCCATAGAGTATTTGAAGTTTTGGAGCAGTACACTCTGAACTTCACAATAGAAAATTCCAGATTTTTTAGCATGCTGAATTTTGCAGAGTTGTGAGTTCTTACATATAACCGTAAAGTCAGTACTAGATGGTCATGTTCAGTTTTCTTTAATTTTCTTTTCTTTAAAAAAGAAAGAAAAGACCAACTGCTATGTTGTTGCAGATTTCTAATATTAGACTCCTGTGAAAATGTTTTATTGCTGGGTTTGACAAGCAAGATGACATAACAGGCAAATTTCCAAATAGGACTGCATCTTCAGTTTTTGTTTTGTTTTCAATTAAATATAGTCTGAGCTTCAGGCACAGAAAGGATGGGATCCTTTGCAAATTTATGAGCTCTATAATGGCAGACCTGTTTCTGCGCTCATCTTTACTAGTTACTAGTCCTACTAGTTACTATCCATTGTTTTGGTTCCTGAGCTTGCAACTCCAAGGGAGCGGTTACTTTAGCAGCATTCATTCTTAGAAACATATAATCCTAGAATTGGAAGAGACCCCAAGGGCTATCCGGTCCAACCCCCTGCCATGCAGGAACTCTCAATCAAAGCACCCCCAAATGATGGCCATCCAGCCTCTGTTCTAAAATCTCCAAAGAAGAAGACTCCACCACTCTCCGTGGCAGCCTATTCCTCTGTTGAATAGCTCTTGCCATCAGAAGGTTCTTCCTAACATTTAAGTGGCATCTCTGCCAAAGGATGCTGGTGCTTCACCAGACTACAAAGCCCAGGATTCTGTAGGATGGAGCCATGGAAGATAAACTGGCATCAAATTCCATTATTTCGACAATGTTGATGCATTCCCATTTTTCTCAGTCCACTGTGGATTTTTATGACAAGCTAGTCAATGAGGAAACAGTTTCCAAAAGGCTACTGTTCTGAAAGCTGCTAACCTAAGGGGATGCACACTTGTTTGGAAGCGATCCCCAATAAATACAGTACGTAGAGAGATCTCATAGCACCTTTGAGACTCACTCAAAGGAAGAAGTTGGCAGCATGAGCTTTCGTAGCATTTGAGGAAACAGAATGAAGTAGACTATACCTACCATACAGCAGCTGATGGTTAGGTCTGACTGACTGTGGTTGTTAATGGTGCCCTTAATTTTTGTTGATTCTTTTTCCACTCTGTTAAAATAAAATTATAGGTAGCAACACACTAGGATCACATAGAGGCTTACCCAAACCTGTGTTCAGGCCTCCAAGAAAGTTAACTGTACTAACTTGAAACCCTTATGACGAATGAGAGTCTTCCTCTATATCTAGGGTTGTCAGGTGTACCTTGTAAGGGATATCCCTTCTTTGAGAGCTTATGCTCATGTATAAGTCTAGAAATTTAGATCAAAAAATTGACCAAAAAACCCTGAGTCGACTTATCCATGGCTCAATGTAAGTACTGTATCTTTACTCTTATTTTAAAGAAGGAACCATTCCCTTGTGAGAAACAAGAGTATAATCTGTCCTAGAAGCACTGACCCCCTCTAGTCTCGCATGCACCCAGCCTTAAGAGTAAGCACAAAGTGTCTGCTGGAATTTTGTAAGTTCTTTGACATTGTTTTGATTTGCTTCAACCTTTAGATCCTTTGCTATTTATTCCTAGGTTTTACCCTCGATTTACCGTAGTGAAATCCATAATTTTGGCCCCCAAACTTGCCCTCAACTTATACATGAAGTCGACTTATAGCCAAGTATATATGGTACTTTCACATTTACAGAAGGAGTTGCCAAAAAATAAAATGCATCTGAGGAAGTCGATAAAAGCTCATGCTGCCAACTTCTTTATTTCAGTTAGTCTCAAAGGGGCTACAAGATCTCTCGACATATAATTGAAAGAAAGAAGTTGGTAGCATGACCTTTCATAGCATTTGAGGAAGTAGACTGAAGTCTAGGAAAGCTCATGCTGCCAATTTCTTTCTTTCATTTAGTCTAAAGGTGCTACAAGATCTCTCTAGATACTGAATCTACAGACTAACACAGCAATATCTTTGAATTCTCCCAATAAATACAGCGGAGCTAATTTGAGTAACCTTAGGATAGTGATCTGTCTTCACATCCAATAGTAAATTTATTTTTTGTGATTTATTGGGCTATGTGGCCATGTTGTAGGAGAGTTTATTCCTGATGTTTTGCCAGCATCTGTGGCTGGCATCTTCAGCGAAAACCTTCATTCTCTGAAGATGCCAGCCACAGATGCTGGCAAAACATCAGGAATAAATTCTTCTAGAACATGGCCATAGAGCTCAAAAAACCCACAAAAAACAATGGATGCCAGCCATGAAAGCCTTCAACTTTGCATTGTAAATTTATTTATTTGTATATTTAATTTATATGCTGCCTTTCTCCCAGGAGGATCCCAAATGTTTTCCTCAATTTTTTAAAAAAGGAAACCAGTCAACGAGAAAAAAAATTCAGGCATAAGTCCTAGGATAGGAAACAACTCCCTGCCCCAAGTAGTTGCCTCCATCTGGACGTTTCAACTTTTGTCCAAAAGATCTTTGCAGTTGTGTGTGCGCTTATTGAATAAGTGTAACAAAGCCCTTGGCAAGAGTTAGAATGTGTAGGACAAAGGGCAATGGTGAAAAATGAACACAGTTTCGGGAAGCAGAGAAACAGATGTGAGTTTGCAGTGGAGACAAGAAGGAAGGGAAGCCCATGCTTAACATGTGGAATTAGGTGGTGGGCTGCTTTCTGGATCCCCTTTTAACATTATCTGCTAAATGTGAAAGCAGGATATTAACATGCATCTAATATTTGGAATATTAACCATACTTTTGAAACTTTGGAGCATTGGGGGAGGAATGCACTGGGTGCTTTGGGGTACTTTCAAGTTGCAAAACCTAGTGAGGAGCCCAGTGGACTCTCATTAAATGCCGCAAACGGTCATGATGTATGGAGTGCAACCTTACGGAAAAATGAAAGCCAAATCCTCCCACCGTAATCTCGACAGAACAAAAGACTTTCAGTAAAAAATAAAAAAGGAGGGAAATGGTTAAAGGGGCATATATCAAACGTCAATTTTATATTAAACGTGCATGTGGCAGAAGCTGGGTAGCATGATCTGCGTTGCAGCACAGACTTTGCTGGAGTTTTAGGAAAACCCAGTGCCTGGATCTGATAGTTGCACACATAGACAGATGATGTGTTTGTGTTTGCCTGTGTTTTGTATGTGGACAATTTACATCTTACCCTGCCCACATTCTTGCCCACTTTGCACTAGTTGGTTTCCTCTGAATGTGAGTTGCTTCTGATTTTGGACGTCTACCTGTAAAATGAATAAATGAATGGATGAAAGAACCAAAAAAATAAATAATAAACAGCTGGGGTGCAGCGACAATAAGGTGTAAAACTTGATTAGGATCCTGTTGCCACCAAACCACTTTTTTGAACATGCTGTGCTTTGCACACAGGAAAGTAAAAATTGCATTTGTCCAATCTGCATTCCTGCCTCATCCCTTTTCTTTCTATTTTAAATTAAATTGAGAGATACTTCCTCAACCCCCACTCACTTCTCACGTGGAAATCTGGAAAGCGCAGGTCAAAATTGCTATTATGTCAGCTGGACTTTTTCATCTTGGTCTTGGAGAATATTTGCACATTTGTGATCCCCCCTCCCCCCACGTTTCTGTGAAATGTACAATGTTGAAAATGCAATACTGGCTGCCTTCTGCTAAAAGTAGTAGTGTCAAATGGGGTCGTCTGAGTCTTTGCGATCAAACCGTCTGACCTGTTGTGTTTGCTATTCAAAAATATAGCCATGTTAGTTTGTAGAATCAATATGCAGAGAGATCTTGTTGCACCTTTGAGGCTAATTGCAAAAAAGAAATTGGCAGTGTGAGCTTTTGTAGACTTGGGTCTACTTCCTCAGATGCATTTGGTGGAATGGAAGCCAGGAGATTGCTGTGTGTGTGAGACCATGTGCATGTGCATTTAATTTCACAAAAGTTTCTGGAACAGGCCTGTTGCGTTAAAAAGGGAGCATGATGGGAATGGAAGGTGGCATAGAACACAGTTTACTGCACAGGAGAACGCCGACGCCGATGCTGGAAGTTCTCATTGCGTTCCGGATGTGTTCCAGGGGGGCAATTTTCAGGAATGCTTCCCTGAAACTCGCCGCCTGGGGAAAGCATCCGGAACACAATGAGAACTTCCGGCGTCAGTGTCGGCATCAGCATTCTCGTGTGCAGTAAACTGCATTCTGTGCTGCTTTCTGTTCCCATCACATTCCAGGGCCTGTGCGATAAACTCTATGGGTGTCATTTCCGTGGTCCTCCTGAGATCGGGGTGTGGATGGAGAGGAGGGTCTCTCTCTCTCTCTCTCTCTCTCGGGAATGGAGGGTCCCACCGCTGCAATCCCACCCTCAGCCAAGACAGCAAAGATAGGACATCTCTCTGATCACAAAAAGTTTTGTTTTAATAACAAAAGATCGACACCTTAAAGCACACCTACACGACTTGGCAGCAGGTCAGGACCAAAATTAAAATTCAGTATAGACTCATGCATACTGTATGTACTCATGTATAAGTCTAGAAATTTAGGTCAAAAAATTGATCAAAAAAACTGAGTCGACTTATCCATGAGTCAATGTAGGTACTGTACTTTTACTCTCATGTTTTTAAAAAAGGAACCATCCTCTGGTGAAAGGCAAGAGTGTCATTTGCCCTGGAATCACTGAACCCCCTCTTATCCATCCAGCCTTTAGTATGAGCACAAACAGCTATGCCTGCTGGAATTTTGTTGGTTCTTTGGCATTGCTTTCTTTTGCTTTGCCCTTTGTATCCTTTGTTAGATGGCCCTAGGTTTTACCCTTGACTTATCCATGGGTCATATCAAAATCCATAATTTTGGTCCCCAAACCTGCCCTCAACTAATACATGAGGTCTACATATAGTCGAGTATATACGATAACTGAAAGAAAGAAACTGGTAGCGTGAGCTTTCCTAGACTCGAGTTTCTTGTTGTTGTTGTGTTTCTGTTGTTTCCGACTTATGGCAACCCCAATGCAAACATATCATGGGGCTTTTTTTGGCAAGATTTGTTCAGAGAAGGTTTGCCATAGCCTTCCCCTGGGGCTGAGAGCTTGTGACTTGCCCAATAGCATCCAGTAGGTTTCACGGCCAAGCAGGGAATTGAACCCTGGTCTCCAGAGTCATGGTCCAACACTCAAAGTACTACACAACACCAGGGCCTCATTCCCACTGCTTTAAAACCAGATCGTAATTCAGTTTGGACCAGTTCAGATGACCCTGGTTTCCACTTAAATTGAATCGCTGAAACGATTCAGCGAGGGGGGGGGGGGACACTGATGTTTGATGCTGATGTTTTTGCGATTCTGCGCAAGTGTGAACCAGATGCGGATCAGAATCAATTTAAATTTAAAATCG
Organism: Urosaurus nigricauda; assembly: GCA_034509955.1. Lineage (NCBI taxonomy): Eukaryota > Metazoa > Chordata > Lepidosauria > Squamata > Phrynosomatidae > Urosaurus > Urosaurus nigricauda. The sequence continues at coordinate 1,437,722 of JAOEGL010000008.1, read as the reverse complement.
TCCGGCTGGAGTGGGTCCATTTTGAACCGATTCATTCGTGAATGTGAACTGGAAGTGGGTTATTTTATGAGGGGGGAAATGCGATCAGGGCAAATGTAGTGGGAACAACGCTCCACTCAATCCATCAATTTGGATCACAAATCATTATTTTTGTAAGTGGGAATGAGGCCTATCTCTCTAATTCCTCAGATGCATGGGATGGAAATGGGGTGCATCTGAGGAAATAGACTCAAGTTACAAAAGCTTATGCCGCAACTTCTTCCATACCATTGGTTTCAAAGGTCATCAAGATTCCCTTTCCATACCAATTTTCCAGACTAACATGACTGCCTTTGAATGTTTGTCACTGCATTGAATTCCACTCCCTGTAATGCGGTCTTCTCCTTTTCTTACTGCCTCTCACTTCCTCCCAAGCAATTTTATATATATATATATATATATATATATATATATATATATATCATGTCTCTCCTAACATGTTTAAAGTATGATAGCCTCTGTTTGGTCATTTCGGCTTCAAATTCAGACTTGATTTGTTCTCAGACCCGATGAAGCACTCTCCTCCAACTTGCCTCCATTGTTGTTGTGGGCCTTCAAGTTGGTTTCAGCTCACGTTGACCCAAAGAGTTCATGGAGTTTTCTTGGCAAGATTTGTTCAGAGGAGGTTTGCCATTGCCTTCCCCTGAGGCTGAGAGAGTGTGACTTGCCCAAGGTCACCCATTGGGTTTCCAGGGCTGAGCCAGGATTCGAACCCTGGTCTCCAGAGTCCAACATTAAAACCACTATGTTATGCTAGCACCTCATTTCAAATGACTTGCTTTCATTCCAGTTAGCTGTCTTCACGTTCCTGTTTTCAGAACCATACACAAAAATTGGAAATACGGTGCCATGGACGATCCTGATTAGGATATTGACTGGAATGCTGTCTAGAATATATTTTGGCTATTTGCTCTATTGCTGACATTAGCCCTTTTGTCACCTTCTGTCCCAAAGACAATAATCTTCATTTGCAGTTATTTTTCTGTTGACACTTTTCCTGACAGTCCAAGGCAGCCAACGGTAGTAATGCCAAAACAAGGCAGTAACAAGGAATACAAGGGGGGGGGGGGGGGGGAATCATAAATGAAACAGATCCAGAAATCATACCAAATAGCTTCGAAAATATAATAGAAATGTTGAAAACCAGGAGCAGCAGGGTCAGATATTAAAACCAGTTGCAGAGTAAAAATAATCCCAAGGAATGACTAAAGCCACTAAAATCTTAATCCACCTAAAAGGAGCAGCAATTGGGTTATTCAAATTGGATTTCACCTCCTGCTACATGAACTGTTTTTGGGAACCGAAACTACTTTCTTATAGAAATGCATCTCCAAGGCTTTAAAAAAAATTAAGTGCATGCTGTTTTGTTGCCCCTTAAAAAAAATCCTTAAAGCCTTTTAGGATCTATTTTATTTCTCCATATATATATATATATATATATGATAAGGATGATGACGATGGTGATGATGTTTTGTTTTACTAGGCTGTCCCCTGTCTGCTCTGGATTTTTTTAGATACCCAAAGATACAAATTTGCCCCTGCACAGAAAATTGTATTTTTTTAGATACTCAAAGATAACAAGTTTTCCCCTGCACAGAAAGGCTGTATATTTTAGATAACCAAAGATACAAATTTGTTCCTACATAGAAAGGTTTTATATTTTTAGATACCCAAAGATACAAGTTTACCTTGCACTGAAAGGTTACATATTTTCAGATACCCAAAAATGCAAGTTTGCTCCTACATAGAATGGTTTTATATTTTTAGATAGCCAAATATGCAAGTTTGCTCCTGCACAGAAAGGTTACAATTTTCAGATACCCAAAGTTTTTTTCCCATTATTGTTTGTTGCCACTGTGGATTAGAAAGAGTTGCAATCTTTGCAAATCGTTTACAATTTTTGTTGTTGTTGCTGCAAATCTTTGTCATCGGTAATGGAAACGAACAAATCCCGAGACCAAATGGTGCATTTTAACAGAATCGCTCTTTGCAAAATGTGAAATAAAACTGCAAAATGCAAAGGCTGGGATGGCCATCCTTTTTTGGTGCCGGGGCCCATTTTCCCGGCGAACGTCGGTTTCTGCTTCTGCATAAACAAAACTCAAGTATCTGGAAGGAGAGGTAGATAATTCTATGGGCAAGAAGGCATGAAAAGGTTTTCTTTAACAAAATCGCCTGCTACAATCCTAGATGCTTTATGCCAAGAGAGGAAACCAAGTCGGACGGGGAGGGGATGCTTTTGGATTCAATTTTTTTAAAAAATAATAATTTAATAAAGAAGGCCTTCTGCTCCTTCAAAGTCAATTTGCCTTTGAATGGAGCCTGAATCCTTCCTGTAAAGCCGGTAGGAACACGAACCCCCCCCCCCCTTTCAGCGCCGTAAGGCCAAATTCAAACCAGGGCTAACATAAGTTAGACTGTGAAGAATCAGAGGCTGGCTTCTTTCACTATTTTTCTTTTTCTGGGCCCCCCTTTTAAAAGCCAACAAAGCTGATCATCCCAGTACAGAGAGAGCTCCGAAGGTTGAGAAAAGGAAGCATGACCGATTTTGGCTGGCAAAGACTTCTCTATCCATCTTGTTCCGTCGGTCCTTGTAAATCAACATATCTTAATTAATTACATTCTTTTCATACCGGGGCTATATTGAATGGATGAGGATGTGCTTCTGGGTATTTATTGCTCATTAGCTGCTGGAGCAATGGATAAAGCCCTATATCTTTGCCCCAGACAACTGCAAAGACCTTGGCCTTTCATAGCTATGCAGTTTTGCTTAACTGTTGCACACTCTGCACCGGCTTTTCCCAACTGCATGCTCTCCAAGGAGGCAAAGACTGTAATTCCCATAATCTTGGAATCAGAAACGATAGGATTTGTCGCTCAATGCATTTGCAAGGCATTGTTTTGAATGCTCCAACTTTTAGCTGTTTGATGAAGCTGCTTTCGGGGTGAAATCCCACTCTCTTTTTAAAAATTGTTTGCTCTTACTAAACCATGGATTACAATAAACTAAATCTATTTTTTATATATATATAATGAAATGCAGAGAGCCAGGTAACCAACTATGTTTCCACATTTCGCTCTAGGTCAACGTTGTCCAGAATATCCACAATTTATTCAGCACTGGCTGTAAAGCTATAGCAGAAAGCTTACAAAAGATAAAAATCATCTATTATTATCATCACCATCATGCCATTTCTAAAAATTCAGACCCAAAGCAGCTTCAAATTTAAAGCAAGGACAATGTAGCAAAAAAACATACAGTGAGATATAAAATTAAATTAAACTTTATAATTGTTGTTGTTATTATCCTGCCGTTTTCCAAAATTAGGACCCAAAGTGGCTTGCAATTTTAAACAAGAACAATGCAGCAAAAACTATACAAATGAGCATTAAAATGAAATTAAACATTATTATTAGTAGTAGTAGTAGTATTATCCAGTTCTCAAAATTAGGACCCAAGACAACTTGAAACTTAAAACAAGAACAATGCAGTGAAAAACATACAAAAAGTGAACAGTAAAATGAAATTAAACATCATCATCATCATTAGGACCCAAGGCAACTTGCAAATGAAAACATGAACAATGCAGTGACAAACATACAAAAATTGCACACTAAAATTAAATTTAAATCTATTATTATTATTATTATTATTATTATTATTATTATTATGTTTCCCAAAATTAGGACCCAAGGCAACTTGCAATTTAAAACAAGAACAATGCAGTGACAAACATATAAAAAGTGATCATTAAAATTAAATTAACTATAATTTTTTTTATTATTCTACTATTTCCCAAAGTTAGGACTCGACGCAACTTACAATTTAAAACAAGAGCACTGCAGATAAAAACATGCAAAAAGTGAACATTAAAATCAAATCAAACTATTCACAATATTTTAACAAGTAAAAAATACACTGTAAAAGATAAAAAGCAGTTAAAAATTGAAAAGCAATGTAAAATATCTATGAAATATTATATACAATATAAATGTTATATAAATAGAATAGTATCAAATAATCGAAACAGTCACTGCGGTCCGAATATAGTTCTGTTTCAGTAACTACCTATTGCAGCTCTTTTCCTGATGCATTTTATCTTTATATTTTGCTACAATTGAGACAAAAAAAAAGAGGCTTTGGTGGATTTCCTTTTCAAACATTCTCCAAGTATTTGCTGAATATTCATACATCCGCTGTATTTCCCCCAGACTTTTGGTATCCAAGTTTATCATCTGCTAGCCTTTGGTTTTGGTACAGGATCATTGATAGTGAAGGATATATAATGCTACTTTTTGACAGCATACAATCATCGATAGTGAATGGAATAAAATTTTAATAGTATTCTAGACATTAAACTTGGCTACTAGTTTGTATGACTTTTAGTTGACTACAGTGAAATCTTGTTATCCGCCTGGATTTAATTCCAGGACCTGCTGTGGATACTAAAATAATAAATTAATAAAACTTTATTAATATTCTGCCTCTCTTTTAATGACAATTGAGGCAGCAAAATCCATGGATGCTCAAATCCCATTTGATACAATGGCACAAAGGCTACCTCCCTTGCTTCATTTTCTGAAATAATCCAATTGAGGAAAAGCTTTATGAAACTGGGCTGCATCCGCACTGCAGAAATAATCCAGATTCACACCACATTAATTGCCACAGCTCCATGCTATGAAATCCTGAGAATTGTAGTTTGGTGAGACATTTATCCTTCTCTGTTTGAGACCGCTGGTGCCCTGACAAACTATGCATCCCGAGATTTCATAGGATGGAGCCGTGACAATTAAGTGGTGTCAAACTGGATTAATTCTGCAGCAACCTCAAAGGTCAGGATTTTTTTAAAAATGCCAATTTGCAAGTGGGGTCAAACTGGATTATTTCTGCAGTGCAGATGCAACCTAGATTTCTACCGAAGTGCCTTGCTTTTCATAGAAGCAGTGCTCTAATGCTATTAAAACTACTACTACTACTACTAATGATAATATTAATAATAAAACTTTTATTTATATCGCACCTCTCTGTCAGTGACAATTGAGGCGGCTTGCAAATTAAAACTTCCATACAGTCCAATATCTCCAATGCCGCCCTCCCCTTCAAACATAAATTAAACTGTAACCCTTTAAAATTATACATTAAAACAACATCAGTATCAACAATTGGATAATTATTATTATTATTATTAATAATAATAATAATAATAATAGTGGACAATGGAATGCTAGAGAAAATGCTATGTTGCAAAGATAGAAGCATCCTCAATTATTATTATTATTACTACTATTTTTATTTCAAGGCTCGAGGCAGGGTGCAGCATATTAAAACGCAAAACACAATTAAAAAGAAAACATATGCAGAAATAGTCCTTTCGCCCCACGCTCCACAAATGTGCAGCTTCACCAACACTAACCCTCTTCTTTCAAGAGGCGACTCTGTGACAGGCAGACAAGGCTTCTCACTCATCGGTTTTGCCAGTGGGAATTTATTTTGGACTTAATGGAGAGAGGAAACTGGAGTGGTTCAATCCGAGCCACATGTTTTTCTTACAGTTCTCTTGGATCAAGGGAGGAGAGGTTTGAGGAGTTCCAGGACCTTTGTTTAGCTGTCTCTTTGCTCTGGCTTGTGCGGTTTTTCTAAAGTCTTAACGCTCGGCCCTTGTAGAAAAATACAGTCTGTCCCATTCTCCAGAGAGAGAAGAAAGCTGATCTTTCGAGGGATCGAGAATCTAGCAAATACCCAGAGGGAGAAAAAGGAAGGGAACACCTTGGAGCGGAGACATTTTAATATGGAATACTATTGATCCTAACTTGTGAATAATGATAATAATAATAATAATAATAATAATAATAATAGGATGCTTCTATCTTTGTAGCATAGAACTCTCTGGCATGGCATTTTCCGCTAGCGAAATGATTACGGTGCTACATTTTCATTGGAGAAACATTTTATCGGGATGCAAACTGGTAAAAGTGTATAGGTTGAGTCTCTCTTGTAGGAAATGCTCAGGGCCAGAGGTGTTTTGAATTTTTGGGGTATATTGGATTTTGGAATATCTGTATTTTCATATACATATATAATGAGGTATTTTGGTGAAGGGGCACATGCATATGGGTACATATAGAGGGGGATATGATAGATAAAGAGATAGATAGATAGATAGATAGATAGATGTGTAAATATATGCAGAGACAGAGAAATAATAATAATAATAATAATAATAATAATAATAATTTATACCCTGCCCCTTTGAGACCAATCAAGGCAGCTTACACAATAAAATGGCATTACATCAATAAAACAGACTGCATCCCTCCCCTCTTAAAAAGATATTAAATCAGTTACAATTTAAAACCAATAATTTGAAAACTACATCAATACAATACAATAACAATAGACAACACAGAATAGTGCAGCATCTTCTTGAGAAGCAACAGGGAATCCTCAAAAAAGGGTTCCTGAGGCTGGGATTAATTATCCTGCCGGAAAAGATCCGTGATCTTGTGATTATCGCATTTTTCCATTTCTTATACATGTTCCGTTTAAAACTTATCTCAGTTGAAAGTTCCTTAGTCATCCATCCTGGCTTCTTGAGAAACCTCCCATTTTTCTTCCTCATTGGAACTGTTTGAAATTGTGCCTTCAGTATCTCCCTTTTGAGAAACTCCCATCCGTCTTGAACTCCCTTCTCTTTTAGTATTCCTGACCATGGGATCACCCCCAGTATTTCTCTAAGTTTATTGAAGTCAGCTCTCCTAAAGTCTAGAATGCATGTCTGACTATGCCTGGCTTCCCCTTTCCACTGTATAACAAACTCCAGGAGAACATGGTCACTCCCACCTAAGGATCCAACCACTTGCACTCCATTGACTAGGTCATCCCTGTTGGTTAAGGTCAGATCCAAAATAGCTGACTCCCTTGTTGCCTCTTCCACCTTTTGGACAATGAAATTGTCTTCCGGGCAAGTGAGGAATTTGCTAGACCTTGAGGATTTGGCAGAATTTGACTGCCAGCAAATATCCGGATAGTTGAAGTCACCCATCACTACTATATTTTTCCTATCTGAGTGTGTGGTCATCTGTTCTGGAAAGGCATCATCCATTTCCTCTGTCTGACTTGGAGGTCTGTAGTAGACTCCCACAGTAACATCCCCGTTGTTTCCCTCTCCTTTAATTTTTATCCAGATGCTCTCCACCTGGCTTCCAGTATTAATGTCCTGGATCTCTTCACTGGTGTAAATATCCCTCATCTATAATGCTATTCCTCCTCTTTTCCTGTTCGGCCTGTTTCTCTTAAAAAGGTTATACCCCTCTATTTCTACATTCCAATCAGGAGACTCATCCCACCAGGTTTCAATGATGCCTATTATATCATATTTCCTTTGTTGTGCCAGGAGTTCAAGTTCATCTTGCTTATTTCCCATACTCTATGCATTAGTGTAGAGACATCTAAGACCATGTGTCCCCTTTACTTGCTGCCTGTGCACATTTTTTTGCCTCCTACTTTTGGTTCCTTTCACTGTTTGCCTTGTTCCATCTATGACAGTATGACTATTTTCTCCAGCACTTTTGTCTCCCTCCCCCACCCAACTCAGTTTAAAGCCCTCCTGATCAGATTCTTGAGACTGCTGGCAAAAATTTTTTTTTCCAACTGGCCCATCCCTTGCCAGAAGTCCCTCCTCATGGAACTGCAGCCCATGATCTAAGAATCCAAATCGTTCTTGGCAACACCATCTGCGAAGCCACTTGTTGACATCTGTGGTTTTCCTCTCTCACCCTGGGCCATGCCCTTCAACTGGTAGAAGAAACAAGACGACAATCTGTGCATCGATTTCTTTCAGCTTCTTACTCATAGCCTCGTAATCCCTTCTGATATTCTGAAGGCTGTGTCTTGCTGTGCCATTCATTCCCACGTGGACCAAAAGGAAGGGTATTTGTCAGTAGTTTGAGCAGTCTTGTCAGCCTCTCTGTCACATCACGGATCTTTGCCCCAGGGAGACAACACACCTCCCAAGACATCTTGTCAGGCCCACAAATCACTGCTTCTGTACCCCTCAGCAAGGAGTCCCCCACCACAACCACATACCTCCTCCGAGGCTTAGCAGCGACTGTTCCCTGAGATGGAACTCTTAGGCTCCCCTGCTCTGTCCCTGAAGTCTGTCCATGCTGCTCTTCATCCTCCTCCTTGATAAGGGACAGAGCTTCAAATCAATTATGTAGCTGCAAGCTCTCAGAACGATCCTTGGCTTCCCTTCACCTGTATGTGACATTCCTCCAGCTGTCTTCCTCCTGTGTACATGAAGTGACAGTCTCCTCCCTAGCGACTTCCTCTGTGTGGTTCCCGTCCAAGACCATTTATTCTGTTCTGTCCAGGAAAACCTCTTTCCTCCTGATATGTTGAAGTGTAGCTACGTGGGCCTACAGCTGCTGCATTTTCTCCTCCAAGAGGGCTACCAACCTGCATTTGGGGCATGTGGAATTTCCCATATTGGTAGGCAAGAAGACAAACATCCCACAAGTGTTGCAGGTGACTGTGGCAGTCCCCTCTGTGTCCATACTGAGAAGTCTTAGTTAGTCCCTGAAATAGGATTATGGGCTTCCCCCTCAGAAAAAAAAATCCCCTGATAAACACCAAGGTTAAAGGCCCCTGGTGACCTGGGCTTTTTCCCAATCACTGCTAGTGATAACAATTCACGTGCCATTATATAGAGTTAGACTGCTAGCTCCACCCCCTGGTGATTCACATAAGCTCTACTCAAGCTGGAACTTTCTAGAAAGGTCTAAAAAGGCTCTGAGACTGCTAGCTCCACCCGCTAGAGACTCACAGGTGTGACTCACAGAAGCACCACCCCCAAGCTACAACACACACTCCCAAGAGTTTTTGAAAAATTCAATTCTCACCCACTTAAAAATGGCCACCCAGGAACTGCTCTCCTCCTCCTTCTCTCCAGCAGGAACTGGTCTAGAAAGGATATGAGATATGAGATTATTACACTAGGGTCAATTCTAGAACTGTCCCACAATTATCCCATTATTGGCAATGATTATCCCATTATAGGCAATGGAATAATTGTGGGATTCTGGAATTGACCCTAGTATGATAATCTTAATAGAGATAGAGATGAGAGAGAGAGAGAGAGAGAGATGTATATAGAGAGGAGATAGATAGATAGATAGATAGATAGATGATAGGATGCAACACTTGTTGAGTCACCCTTATCTGAAATACTTGGGACCAGAAGTCTTTGGGATGTTGGAGTTTTTCTGATTTTGAATTATCTGCATGCACATCATGAGATCTCTTAGAGATGGGACCCAAGTCTATATATGAAATCCATTTAAGTTTTCCCTTATATATATAGCCAGAAGGTCATTTTATATCGTTTTTTAAAAAATCATTTTGTACATGAAAGTAGACTTGAACCAGCAGAAAGCAAAGGTGCCACTATCCCAGCCAGCCATGTGGACAATCTCAAGGTTTGGAACATTTCAGGTTGTGCCTCATGTCAATGAGATATTTTGGAGACAACTGCACTTCATGGCCAAGCTGGGAATTGGATCCTGGTCTCCAGAGTCATAGTCCAGTACTCAAACCACTATCCCACACTGGCTCTCTACAAATGGAAATGAATCTTTGACCTGATTCCCACTACTTTTTAAACTGGATTGCAAATAGGTTTGAGCCGGTTCAAATGACCCTGGTTCCCACTTGAATCAATCATCTGAAGCAATTCGGGGGGGGGGGGGGGGATGTGCTAGACCCATTTAACCAGCTTTTTTTTACGCTCATTTTTTTCTGGCTTCTTTTTCAATAAATCAAGTCCGCGCAAGTGTGAACCACGTGTGGATTGGAATCGATTTAAATTTCCCCTTTGGCTGGCTGGGACCAAATCATTTTGAATCAATGAATGGGAACCACAAGTGGATTATTTTGGAGGGAAAAAATGTGATCGGGGCAAATGTAGTGGAGAAAAATGTGATCAGGGCAAATGTAGTGGGAACCATGCATCGCTGTCAAATCGATCTATCGATTTCATACATACATACAATCATAGAGTTGGAAGAGACCACAAGGGCCATCCAGTCCAACCCCCTGCCATGCAGGAACTCCAAGTCAAAGCATCCCTGACAGATGGCCATCCAGCCTCTGCTTAAAGACCCCTAAGGAAGGAGACTCCACTACACTCCGAGGGAGTGCGTTCCACTGTCGAACAGCCCTTACTGTCAGGAAGTTCCTCCTAATGTTGAGGTGGAATCTCTTTTCCTGCAGTTTGCATCCATTGTTCCGCGTTCTAGTCTCTGCAGCAGCAGAAAACAAGCTTGCTCCCTCCTCAATATGACATCCCTTCAAATATTTAAACAGGGCTATCATATCACCTCTTAACCTTCTCTTCTCCAGGCTAAACATCCCCAGCTCCCTAAGGCGTTCTTCATAGGGCAAGGTTTCCAGACCCTTCACCATCTTAGTTGCCCTCCTTTGGACATGCTCCAGTTTCTCCACATCTTTTTTGAATTGTGGTGCCCAGAACTGGACACAGTATTCCAGGTGGGGCCTGACCAAAGCAGAATAGAGTGGCACTATAACTTCCCTTGATCTAGAAACTATACTTCTATTGATGCAGCCTAAAATTGCATTGGCTTTTTTAGCTGCCGCATCACACTGTTGACTCATGTTCAGCTTATGGTCTACTTGGACTCCTAGATCCCTTTCACATGTGGTCTCGTTCAGCCAGGTGTCCCCCATCCTATATCTGTGCATTTCATTTTTCCGCCCTAAGTGCAGAACCTTACATTTCTCCGTATTGAATTTCATTTTGTTAGCACTGGCCCAGCTTTCTAGTCTATTCAGGTCATTTTGAATTTTGATCCTGTCCTCTGGGGTATTAGCTACTCCTCCCAGTTTAGTGTCATCTGCAAATTTGATAAGTATGCCCCCAATTCTGTCATCCAAATCATTAATAAAGATGTTGAATAGCACTGGGCCCAGGACAGAACCCTGTGGGACCCCACTGGTCACTTCTCTCCAGGATGAAAAGGAGCCATTGTTGAGCACCCTTTGAGTTCGGCCAGTCAACCAATTACAAATCCATGTAACAGTTAACTTGTCTAGCCCACATTCTTCAAGCTTGTTTGCAAGAATGTCATGGGGAACCTTGTCAAAGGCCTTACTGAAATCGAGGTATACTATATCCACAGCATTCCCTTCATCTACCAAGCTGGTAATTTTATCAAAAAAAGAGATCAGGTTCGTTTGGCATGACTTCTTTTTCTGAAACCCATGTTGGCTTTTTGTGATTATGTCATTGGCTTCTAAATGTTCGCAGACTCTCTGCTTAATGATCTGCTCTAGCACCTTTCCTGGAATTGATGTCAGACTAACTGGACGATAATTGTTGGGATCCTCTTTTTTTCCCTTTTTGAAGATGGGGACAACGTTTGCCCTCCTCCAGTCTTCTGGGACTTCTCCTGTTCTCCAGGAGTTCTCAAAGATTATTGCCAATGGCTCTGATATTACATTTGCTAGTTCTTTTAATACTCTAGGATGTAGTTCATCTGGTCCTGGAGATTTATATTCATTTAGGTTAACCAGGTATTCCTGTACTACCTCTTTACTTATTCTGTGCTGAATTTCCTCTATTCTGTCTCCTGTTCCATTATCCTTAGGTTGAGCACCCTTTGCCTTTTCTGAGAAGACTGAAGCAAAGAAGGTGTTGAGTAATTCTGCCTTTTCTCTGTCCCTTGTTAGCATTTTGCCATCTTCTGCACGCAGTGGCCCTACTGTTTCCTTCTTCTTCCTTTTGCTGCGGACATATCCAAAAAAGCCCTTTTTATTGTTCTTAACCTCTCTAGCAAGCCTGAGTTCATTCTGCGCTTTAGCTTTTCTGACTTTACCCCTACATGTGCTGGCTATTTGTTTAAATTCCTCTTTCGTGATTTCTCCATTTTTCCATTTCTTATACATGTTCCGTTTAAAACTTAGCTCATTTGAAAGTTCCTTAGTCATCCATCCTGGCTTCTTGAGACATCTTCCATTTTTCTTCCTCATTCGAACTGTTTGAAATTGTGCCTTCAATATCTCCCTTTTGAGAAACTCCCATCCGTCTTGAACTCCCTTTTCTTTTAGTATTCCTGACCATGGGATCACTCCCAGTATTTCTCTAAGTTTATTGAAATCAGCTCTCCTAAAGTCTAGAGTGCATGTCTGACTATGCCTAGCTTCTCCCTTCCACTGCATAACAAACTCCAGGAGAACATGGTCACTTCCACCTAAGGATCCAACCACTTGCACCCCATCAACTAGGTCTTCCCTGTTGGTTAAGATCAGATCTAAAATGGCTGATCCCCTTGTTGCCTCTTCCACCTTTTGGACAATGAAGTTGTCTTCCAGGCAAGTGAGAAATTTGCTAGACTTTGAGGATTTGGCTGAGTTTGACTTCCAGCAAATATCCGGATAGTTGAAGTCCCCCATCACTACTACATCTCTCCTTCCTGATTGTGTGGTCATCTGTTCTAGAAAGGCATCATCCAATTCCTCTGCCTGAGTTGGGGGTCTGTAGTAGACTCCCACAGTAACATCCCTGTTATTTCCCTCTCCTTTAATTTTTATCCAGATGCTCTCCACCTGGCTTCCAGTATTGACTTCCTGCATCTCTTCACTGGTGTATATATCCCTGACATATAATGCTATTCCTCCTCCTTTCCTGCTTGGCCTGTTTCTCTTAAAAAGGTTATACCCCTCTATTTCTACATTCCAATCATGAGACTCATCCCACCAGGTTTCAGTGATGCCTATTATATCATATTTCCCTTGTTGTGCTAGGAGTTCAAGTTCATCCTGCTTATTTCCCATACTCTGTGCATTAGTGTAGAGACATTTAAGACCATGTGTCCTCTTTACTTGCTGCTTTTGCACATTTTTTTGCCTCCTACTGTTGGGTCCTTGCACTGTTTGCCTTGTTCCCTCTATGCCACTTGGACTATTCTCTCCATCCCTTTTGTCTTCCAGTATAATGTCTCCCTCCCCCACATAACTCAGTTTAAAGCCCTCCTGATCAGATTCTTCAAACTGTTGGCAAAAACGTTTTTGCCAACTGGCGTGAGATGCAGTCCATCCCTTGCCAGAAGTCCCTCCTCATGGAACCGCAGCCCATGATCCAAGAATCCAAACTGTTCTTGGCGGCACCATCTACGGAGCCAGTTATTCACCTCTGCTATTTTCCTCTCCCTTCCTGGACCATGCCCTTCTACCGGGAGTAGAGAGGAGATGACAACCTGTGCATCCATCTCTTTCAGCTTCCTTCCCAGAGCCTCATAATCCCTTTTGATATTCTGAAGGCTGTGCCTTGCAGTATCATTGGTTCCCACATGAACCAAAAGAAGGGGATAACGGTCAGTAGGCTTGACAAGTCTTGTCAGCCTCTCCGTCACATGATGGATCTTTGCCCCAGGGAGACAACACACCTCCCGAGACATCTTGTCAGGCCCACAAACCACTGCTTCTGTACCCCTCAGCAAGGAGTCCCCCACCACGACCACGCGCCTCCTCCGAGGCTTAGCAGTGGCTGTTCCTTTTCGTGATACTCTCAGGCTCCCCTGCTCTGTCCCTGATGTCTGTCCCTGCTGCTTTTCCTCATCATCTCTGACAACAGAGAGAGATTCAAAGCGATTCTGCAGCTGCAAGCCGCTCACAGAACGTTCCCTGGTTTCCTTACTTCTGTGTGTGACCTTCCTCCAAGCATCTACCTCTGTTGTATGTGGAGTGACCTCCTCCACCCCAACAACTTCCTCTCTCTGTTTCCCACCCAAGACATTCTGGTCTGATCTGTTCAGGAGATTCTCCTGCTCTCTATGATGCTGGAGTGCAGATATCTGCTCCTCTAGCTGCTGTACTTTCTCTTCCAAGAGGGCTACCAACTTGCACTTGTGGCAGGTGTAGTTCGCCACCTCTGTAGGCAAGAAGACAAACATCCCACAAGTGTTGCAGGTGACTGCTGCAGGGCCTTCAGTGTCCATACTGAGAAGTCTTAAGGAGGCACTGAAACAAGACTGTGGGCTTCCCTTGCTAGACTTGGCCTTTGTTCCCAAGCTCTGTCACTGAGTTCAAGTCACGGGGCCTATAGTTATGTAGAGAGCTCCTGGCTAAAAGCTCCTTCCAAAGGCAAGTCTCTGATTCACTTCCTCTGATGCTTCAGGCCGGCTCCTCTTCTATTCTCTAAACACCTCCTTGACTAGATAAAAAAATAAAAAATCAAAATTCGCGCGCCGTTAGGCGCGCGCTTCTGCTAGCCTTGAGTAGCCTTAAGTAGCCTCCCAGCACTGGCTCCCAGAATGCAATGGCTCAAGTGAAAATTAAATTAGATCTCACCCAAGCACATGGACTACAGCCTCCTCCTTTTCTTTCTCCTCCTTAAAGGAAATGCAGCTTCTGCTAGCCTGCTAGCCTTGGCTCAAGTGTAAATTAGATCTCACCCAAGCACATGGACTACAGCCTCCTCCTTTTCTTTCTCCTCCTTAAAGGAAATGCAGCTTCTGCTAGCCTTGAGTAGCCTTAAGTAGCCTCCCAGCACTGGCTCCCAGAATGCAATGGCTCAAGTGTAAATTAAATTAGATCTCACCCAAGCACATGGACTACAGCCTCCTCCTTTTCTTTCTCCTCCTTAAAGGAAATGCAGCTTCTGCTAGCCTGCTAGCCTTGGCTCAAGTGTAAATTAGATCTCACCCAAGCACATGGACTACAGCCTCCTCCTTTTCTTTCTCCTCCTTAAAGGAAATGCAGCTTCTGCTAGCCTGCTAGCCTTGGCTCAAGTGTAAATTAGATCTCACCCAAGCACATGGACTACAGCCTCCTCCTTTTCTTTCTCCTCCTTAAAGGAAATGCAGCTTCTGCTAGCCTGCTAGCCTTGGCTCAAGTGTAAATTAAATTAGATCTCACCCAAGCACATGGACTACAGCCTCCTCCTTTTCTTTCTCCTCCTTAAAGGAAATGCAGCTTCTGCTAGCCTTGAGTAGCCTTAAGTAGCCTCCCAGCACTGGCTCCCAGAATGCAATGGCTCAAGTGAAAATTAAATTAGATCTCACCCAAGCACATGGACTACAGCCTCCTCCTTTTCTTTCTCCTCCTTAAAGGAAATGCAGCTTCTGCTAGCCTTGAGTAGCCTTAAGTAGCCTCCCAGCACTGGCTCCCAGAATGCAATGGCTCAAGTGAAAATTAAATTAGATCTCACCCAAGCACATGGACTACAGCCTCCTCCTTTTCTTTCTCCTCCTTAAAGGAAATGCAGCTTCTGCTAGCCTGCTAGCCTTGGCTCAAGTGTAAATTAAATTAGATCTCACCCAAGCACATGGACTACAGCCTCCTCCTTTTCTTTCTCCTCCTTAAAGGATTTGGCACACTGATTTATCTGTAAGTGGGAAAGGGCCCCCAGAATCCCATCGCACTGAGCCATGGCAGCTAAAGTGGTACCAAACTAGATTAATTCTGTAGGGCGGATGTAGCCGTGCACACAAACTCCACTTATATTATTTAATGCTTTTGCTTGTAAACAGTGCATGCTTTCTTATTCCTCCGCCTGTCCCTGCCTGCTCTGTTGAAGATGAGGAAATTCAAATAAAAATCCTGTGTGCGGGAGGCAAGATGCCAGTGGCCAGTTAAAGTACCAGCATTAACCTAATTCATTAAGTGTCAGGTGCCGTCTTTGTTTGTATGGTGCTTGTAACCCTATTGATGTCAAGCAGTCTGTTAAAAAGCATAATGACATGGCATTAGAGACCCTGAGAGCAATTAACAGGCTGCTTAATTAGCAAAAGGAATTAGAATTTGAGTGGCTGATCTTTGCTTAAAGACTCTGTGTGTGTGTGTGTGTGTGATGTGTGATGTGTGTGTGTTTTTCAGCAAAGCCAGAGCAGTTATCTGATTATGCATTGATCAAACAGGCGAACCCAGTCTGTCCGCAATTCTCTCTTGCCTCTCTTGCAGTCTTTGAATATGCAACCATTTAAATATTCTGAACTGTCTCAATAAACAAGAGAAGAAAGCTTGGTATTCTTCTTGTTATTATTAGATGAGATGGAGCTGGGAGAAGGGCAATGCACCTTGTTCTCCCATTTGGCAGAAGAAAAGATTTGCAAAAGCATAGGGAACATGCTTTCCACCATGTATATCTTTGGCTTCATTCCCACTTATAAAAAAAAGTGGTTTGTGATCTGAATCAATGGACCGATTCGACAGCAGAGTGTGGTTCCCACTGGATTTGCCCCAGTCGCATTTTTACCCTGTAAAATAATCCACTTGTGGTTCACATTCAAGAATGAATTGCTCCAGCTGGCCGAAGGGCCAATTTAAATCGATTCCAACCCACATCACACTTTCACAGAATAGATTTATTCAAAAAGACATGGAAAACATCAGCATCAAAAAGACGCAGGTTAAATGGGTCTAGCTCATGCCCCCCCTCCCCTCTGAATTGCTTCACCAAATCAATTCAAGTGGGAAGCAGGATCATTTAAACCGGCTCAAACCGATTTGCAATCCAGTTTAAGAGGTAGTGGTAATCAGGGCAAAGATTCATTTCCATTTGTCGTGTGCCATCAAGTCAAGTGCCAAAGCACTATACCACACTATGTACCCATCAAGGTGGCTTGTTGTTGAGTCAACCTCAACTCATAGTGACCCTGTGGTTGAGACATCTCCAAGATCCACCATCCTCCACTGCTTTGCTTAGGTCTTGCAGATTCAAACCCGGGACCTTCCTAATATCCATCTGGCATGTGGTCTTCCTCTCTTTCTACTACCTTCTACTTTTTCTAGCATTGTTGTCTTTTCCAATGGGGCATGCCTTCTCATGATGTGGCCAAGGTACGACAGCCTCAATTTGATCATCTTGGTCTCCAGGGACAGTTCAGACTTGATTTGCTCAAGGACCCATTTTCTTGTCTCCTTGGCCATCCATGGTATTCCTCAGCACTCTTCTCCAGCACCACATCTTTTTATTGGCTTTCCTTCACTGTCCAGCTCTTGCATAGGAAATAATGGGGAATACAATGGTCTGGACGATTCTAACTTTGGTCTCCAGTTGTATATCTTTGCTCTTTAGGCTCTTGTCCAGTTCTTTCACTCCTTCCCATTCCTAGTCTTCTTCTGATTTCTTGACTGCTGTCTCCATTCTGATCAATGTTTGATGCAAGGTATGGGAAATTTTTAACTGTTTTGATTTCCTTGTTGACTTGGTTGGATTTATGCAGCTCTGGCTTACAACAGTTAAAACAAAGATAGGTAAGAATGGGCAGTGAACAGAAATGATAAATGTAATTAAATTACCAAAGAAAATAAAACCTCTTAAAAACATCAATGGCTAAGAGGTAAATGTCAAATAGATAATCCAACACATTATGCATAATGTTCTAAGACCCTACTATATATACTCATGTATAAGGCATTGTTTTTCCTTACTTTCTCCTTTGCATCCTTCATTACATACCCCTAAGTTTTATCTTCGACTTATCCGTGGGTCATATCAAAATCCATAATTTTGGCTCCCAAACTTGCCCTCCACTTATATACGAGGTCAACTTATAGTCGAGTATATACTGCATTTTTCCCCCAGTGGGAGGAATCTTTACCTATTTGCAGGAAGACAGTAAAGAAGATACAAGTCTAATTTTTCTGGGAAGGGAACTCCAAAGGCTGGAACCTTAAAATCATTAGTGACACTTTTCTTTTATCAATGGAAAGGGAATCTTCAAAATCGATGCACGTGAAAGAGAATTTAAAACACTGTCCATAACCTGAGCAATCTGGTTGAAATAAATAGTTGGAAAAAACATCAACCATCCTAGGTCACATTGTAGAGAATGCAGTCACTCTGTGCACCTGTACTTACCTTAGTTAGGCAAAATTACCTTTAAAAGCAGAGCAATGAGCCACTTTTATTGTCACACTCTCAAATCTAACAACATAATATATAATATTGAATGGAAGTGAGTCATGGATGCAGCTTTCTGTGTGCATCCAAATAAATGACAACGATAACAAGAGACCTTGTTTCTAAAAAAGTCACAAATTGGCAAGCTCGACAAAGAGAAAAGGAACAAGGTGTTTCAAAGCATTTTAATTTTTCTTCAATATATTCTTTATTATTTTGTAAAGGACTTTAATTTTGATGGTCTCACTGAGGTGTGAATGCTTCCCATAGGGCAACCATGAAATCCGTAGACATTAAAAGCATCACAAAGGTTTGGGCTCTATGCACTCCGAAGCCTAGCACCCCATGAAGAACAGTAACTCCTAATTTCTATCTCGCTTTTGATTTTTCTCCAAAGATAAAACAAAAACATCTGCCATGTGCTACAACCCTTAGCATTATTCTTTCCTGAGCTTTCTTAAAATTGTATTATTGACTTCTAGCATTCATTGGAAATTCCATCTGAAAAAGATAGAAGTGAAAAGGAACAATTAAAAAATTGTTCAGCTATGGAATAGTACGTAAATTTGGTAGCTTTGCTTAATAGTCCAAGTAGGAGATGTTGGATACAAGTGAACAAATAAAATGATGATGATGATGATGATGATGATGATGATGATGATATGTAACATCAGTGCCCTTGTAGTCTCTTCCAACTCTATGATTCTATGAATTGGATCCAACTTTTTTTGGTGGTAGTGATGGCAGAAAATGTGATGGTAGAAAAGCATGATATAAATACAATAAATTCAAATAGGTGACCTGGCAACAAATGGCTCATTATTGCTCTGTGGCAGAGAAGCTTTCCCTTTTGTCTCTCCTGAATCTTTTGTCAATCTGGACCTCATTCCCAGTTATAAAAAAAGTGCTTTGCAATCCAAATTGATGGATCAATACGACAGCGGAGTGTGGTTCCCGATACATTTGGGTGGGAATCCAGTGCATGGCCCTCCTCTCCAAATTGCTTCAGCGAATTGATTCAAGTGAGAGCCAGGGTCATTTGAACCGGTTCAAACTGATTTGCGATCTGGTTTAAAAGGTAGTGGGAATCTAGCCATAATCTCTCCATCACAACCACCCTTCAGCGGTCATGAAACATAGGCACACTAACCACATAATTGCATCCATTAGAGAAAGGAATGGTATCACCACACCAAAGGAGATGGAGCTCAAGAGAAAAGAAGTTTCTGGTAATGGTTGTGTTCAAGATGACACCTGGAGAACATGCCAATGGACTATATGGAGCATGGAGAAAAGGATCAGAAAGATTTTTTGCCCTCCTTCCCTATAACACTGGAACAAGGGCAGTGGGCTTCATCCAACCAACCAGGGCCTGATTGATTCCCACTACCTTTTAAAACGGATCTCAGATCACTTTGAATCGGTTCAAATGACCATGGTTCCCACTTGAATCAATTTGCTGAAGTGATTCGGAGTAGAGGGCCATGCTACTTTAACCTGCATCTTTTTGATGCTGATGTTTTCCGCATCTTTTGGGATAAATCGATTCTGTGCAAGTGTGAACCAGATGTGGATCAGAATTGATTTAAATTTCCCCTTTGGCTGGCTGGAACGGGTCCATTTTGAACCAATTCATTTGTGAATGTGAACCACAAGTGAGTTATTTTAGAGGGAAAAAATGTGATCGGGGAAAATGTAGTGGCAACCACGCTCCGCTGTTGAATCGATCCATCGATTCAGATTGCAAACTGATTTATGGGAATGAGGCCTATATCACTGCTGGGCAGATACTCTGGGACTCAAGTTTTCTGATCCTTTGTGCTGATAGGTAAAAAGTAAAATTAGCTGAAATCTCTGCCTCATTGTGAGCATCTGGACTAATAACAGAGAGGGACAGTCCCACAGTACAAATGTTCAGATGAGAAGAATCCTCCTTGAACCACAACCACAAGTTGACCATGTTCACCCTCAAAAGCAAGTACATTGTTGCAAGCCTTGAAGTAGTTTCCAACCTATGACAACCCTATCAAGATGTTGGCAAGATATGTTCAGAGGTGGTTTGCTATTGCCTTCCCTGGAGGCTGAGAGTATGTGACATGGCCAAGGTCAGCCAATGGGTTTCATGGCCAAACAGGGAATCAAACCCTGACCTTCAGATTTGTACTCAAACCAATACACCATCTTGGTGCTGATGGCAAGTACATAATTATGTTAAATGAAGTAGATGGGCAATATCTGTTAATAGTCAACAAAATTAATTTCGAGATGAAGAAACTGCATTCTACTATTGAAGTATTTTATTGATGTACTTGTGCTGTTGTAACCCATCTCAATCCATAAAGGAGAGGTGGGATATTTATTGTTGTTGTTGTTGTTGTCCTGTTCCACCTTCACCCTTGAAATTCAGCACATGGAGTTTCTTACTGCATAATTTGATGACTACATCTACTATAACCTATATATATATATATATATATATATATATATATATATGAATATGAACTGGTTAATTCTCCCTTTGCAAAATGGACATTGACTAACTGGCCACTTAGTAGCCAACATGCCGAGAGATGCGATGAGTAGAGCCGGTGTGAGGACAGGACCATTAGACAGCCAAATCCAGTAGCTTTGTGTACCATGTTGAACAACTGAAAATAGAAGGGCTGGAACAACTTTTCAGATATGCTAGACCCGGCTCTTCTATTCATGCCCACCCACATGAAAGATTACATAACGTAGCGTTCAGTTTGTTAGGATTAAGGTGACTGCAATAGTTACCTGGAATAAGTTTTCATTGAAACTAATTGGTGCTAATATCTGACTGCAGAGTTCACATTCAGTCTGCAAGCCAGCTGAATTGCAACGTTGAATTTTTAATTGGAAGCCCAAGACTCCCAGAGATATCTTATCATCTGCCTACATGAAGTAGGAGCCTGTGGGAAGGAAAGGAAACAAGAATCCAGCCTTTGCTGGATTATGTTCTTCCTTCTCTTCTTTGATGCCAGTCTTTCCCTAGCAATGGAAAACCTTGATAGCCTCCTTTTAAACTTCATCCACCCAAGAAAGCAAGAAAGGGCTGTCAGTTGTTGTGTGCCTCCCTTATCTGAAATACTAGGAACTGGAAGTGTTATGGTTGTCAGATTTTTATTTATTTTCTTATTTGGCTTTTGGAATACAGTGGACCATTGGTTTCTGCTTAGGTTTCCTTTCAACACCCCTCATAGATACCAAAATCCATAGTTGCTCAAGTCCCATTATATACAGTGGTGTCGTAAAATAGTGTCCCATATATAAAATGACCAAAACAAGGTTTATAGTTTTTTGTTGGTTTTTCGGGAGATGTGGCCATGATCTAGAAGAGTTTATTCCTGACGTTTTGCCAGCATCTGTGGCTGGCATCTTCAAAGAATTGAATGAATATGCCAGCCACTGATGCTGGCAAAACGTCAGGAATAAACTCTTCTAGAACATGGCCACATCACCCGAAAAACCCATTAAAAAATGGATGCTCGTAATGAAAGCCATTGACATCACAAAAACAAGGTTTGCTTTTTGGAAGTTATGTTCATATATCTCTGTTTTGAAACCATGGATGGTTGAATCCATGGATAAGGAATAGGTGGATATGGAGTACCAGCTGTATCTCTATTTCCATGTACTGTACATATATAAGATACCTTGGAGATGAAGCCCAAGTCTAAACACAAAATATATGATTTACTAACTTTTGACAGTTATTAGGATGGGGATGATGGACTGTGGTGTTAACTTTGTATTGCAATGCGATACCAGTAGTATTATGGAAGAAGGTTTGACTTGATGGCCCTTGAAGTCTCTTCCAAAGCTGATTCTAAAGTCTTCTTGGAAAATTCAGGATGTGACTTTATTACCACGGCTGCATCCACACTGCCAAAATAATCTAGTGTGACATTGCTTTAACTGTCGTGGCTCAATGTTATGGAACTGTGGAATTTGTAGATTGTGGTGGCACCAATGTTCTCTGACAGAAAAGGTGAAATGTCTCACAAAACAGCAATCCCCAGAATTCCATAGCATTTGTGCCATGGCAGTTAAAGCGGCATCAAACTGGGTTATTTCTGCAGTACAGATGCAGGCTGCAAGGGACAAGCACTAAGTGATTTCTGCTCTTCCATGCTGCCCAAACAATATTGAACAACCGCTTCTCTCTCGCCCCCCATTCCTTGGTCACAAAATCATCTATCGCCAGCTCTGCAGAATGATGAGGTTTGCAATGTTGCAATAAAAATGTTGCTCCGGCCTCAGGCTTGACCCCAAGCAAATGAGTAAAACTGGAAAGGCGCATCCAAGCACTTTTAGTTTTCTTTCGTTCATGGTTTCATTACTTGAGGATGGGCTCCTAGCAATCCATCTGTGCATGTACCCCTTTGCAAAGCATCAAGGCTGCCATTCCAAAGGAGGTTAAAACCCCATAATTATTTGGATTTTAGGGGGCGAGTTTCAGTTCTGTGCGCTGCCCATCTTCTCACTCTCCAACTGCCTTCCAAGGGTTTGGTTTAATTTCAAAGCAGACATGTTTACAGAACTGCCGAGTAAACACTTTCATAACCTCCACCTCTAATCAACACAATGCTTCCACTCTGGAGCTGCAGGAAACAAGAGACTCCAAATATTGGCACCCCCCGCCGCCCCCGTTTAACTGTTTACGGAATCTAAACGCTCCAAGCCAGAGGGGTTTACAGTTTTGAAAGGAAATGAAGCTAGTATGTAAATAAAGGATTGGATCCAGGATCTGCCTTCACTCAGTAGTAGGGCTCCCTGAAGATAGGAGACACCTCTACCCACTTTCCAAAAATCCTAGAATCATAGAATCCTAAAGTTGGAAGAGACCCTAAGGGTCATCCAGTCCAGCCCCATTCTGCCATGCAGGAAGACACTATCAAAGCCCTCCTGACAGATGGCCATCCAGCCTGTTTAAAAACCTCCAAAGAAGGAGAATCCACCACGATCCAAGGCAGCCTATTCCACTGTCAAATAGTTCTTATCATCAAGAGGTTCTTCCTAACTTTGAGGTGGAATCTCTTTTCCTGTATCTTGCATCCATTGCTCCGGGTCCTATTTTCTGGAGCATCAGGAAACATACTTGCCCCATTCTCAACATTACACCCCTTCAAATACTTAAACAAGGCTATCATATCACCTCTTAACCATCTCTTCTCCAAATTGAACATACCCAGCTCCCTAAGTCTTTCCTCATAAGGCACGGTTTCTAGATCCTTCACCATTTTGGTCACCTTCCTTGACATGCTCCAGATTGTAAAGATCCTTTTTGAATTATGGCACCAAGAACTGGACACAGTATTATTCCAGGTGGGGCCTGACCAAAGCCAAACAGAGTGGCACTATTACTTGATCTAGAGACTATACTTCTATTGATGCAGCATAGAATCGCATTGGCCTTTTTAGCTGCAGCATTACGTAGATGCTTACAATTATTCATACAGTAGATGCATAATTTCTCTTAGAAGACAACTTGTCCATTGCATCCATAAAAATGTCTTTGCAATTGATTTTGTGTCACAGAAGTGAGTGTGGAGACATAAGAGATCGGGTAACCTGTCCCTACAGTATAAGCATATGAACGGAGTGAAAAAGGAACAAATGTTGAATTTCTGTGCAAAAATGAATTTTGAAAATCATAATTATTCCAGTGTGTCCAAATATTTTCATAGCTTGATTTGCATGCTTGATTCTCTCCTCTTGAGTGTTTCAGCAGATACTGGAATCATTGACAGAGCAATCCAGCATAATTTAGAGTTAAGTCCCATTGTATTTAATTGGCTTTATGTTCAGAGACGTGTTTGCACAGAATTGCCACCAAAAGTCGGTGACAAATAGTAAAAGTGGAGGAACTCTTAACAGATGATGAAGGGCAGAGAAATGTTGAGAAACAATGGTGGCAAAGAAGAATAGCAGAGGAGGAAGAGAGCCTGAAATCTGGGACAGGCTTGTACCATTCGAGGTAATCTTAACCTAATTAGTTTCATTAATGGAACGTGGTTCCATTAGCCAAGGCCTCTGTATCCAAAGATTTTGTGTATGTATGCGTGTTTTTAAAAAAGAAAGATTAAATTTAAAGAGATTAGACAATCCCGTTCCCTCAAGACATGAGCTGTTCAAAAATGACAAAAATGTTCTTAAGCCTCTCCAAAGGAAGGGCAACCAAATAGGCAGTCTTTTGTTTCCCCATAATACTTGCCTGCAAAGATGTTGAGAGGTGGTGTCCGGTCACCATGTGTGGGATCCAGGAACATGACTTATCTGTCGCCAATAAAGCAAATCAGGCTGTGGCATTAGCGGGAGGATTAGAAGTCCGGGAAGGAGATCATTTGGCCACCCACAAGATGCAATGGAAACGTTGGTCAGCATGTACTCTTTGAAAGTGATGGAAGGAATGGCAGCCTTCTTTTACTTCTTCCTTCCTTCCTCCTCCTCTTCTGCTTCCTCTTTCATCATCATTACAAATCGTTCAAAGACATAGCCATGTTAGTCTGGAAAGTCAGTCTGCAAAAGGATTTTATAGCAATGTGAAGTCGAAGGCTTTCACGGCTGGCATCCATAGTTTCTTGTGGGCTTTTCGGACTATGAGACCATGTTCTAGAAGAGCTTATTCCTGACATTTCGCCAGCATCTGTGGTTGGCATCTTCAGAGAATGCTGGCAGGGAAGAGAGTTGGGTATAATAATACCCAACTTTCTTCCATGCTAGCATTCTCTGCAGATGCCAGCCACAGATGCTGGCGAAACGTCAGGAATAAGCTCTTCTAGAACATGGCCTCATAGTCTGAAAAAGCCACAAAAAATTATCTTGTAGCACCTTTGTGACTCACTGGAAGAAAGAAGTTGGTAGCATGAGCTTTCGTAGACCTGAGCCTATTTCAGCTAATCATTGTTCTTCTGTATCTTTAAGCCATTTCTGACTAGCGGCAATCCGAAGATGAACCTAGCACAAGTTTTCTTGGTAATATATGTTAAAAGAGTTGGGTTGCCATTGCCATTTTCCTGACGCTGAGAGAATGGGACTTGCCCAAGTTTTCCATGGCCATGCGGGATTCAAACTCTGGTCTTCCCAAGTCTCAATGAAACCAGTACACCACATATGCTCCTATAGGAAATGATGAACATAATGATCACCATAGTATTTGTATATCACTTCTGTGAAACAGACGTGCCAAATCACAAATCACAAACTCAAAGGGCCTTAAAAATGGGCTAGGTAAAGTCATGGAGCGCAAGGGAGTCAGTCTGTGGCAGTAAGCTAAAATGGATAAGTAGAGCCTACATATTCAGAGGTATAGTAGCTCTAAATATAACTTCTAGGAGAAGATTATTGCATTCTTGTGCTCCTTGCAAGATCTATGGAAGCACATAACTGGTCATGGTTGGAAACAGGATGCTGGGCTAGATATCTATCTTGGATCAATCGAGGCTTGGATCAATCAAGGAGGGATTTTATTTGGTCTACCTCTCTTAAACAGAACATCCATGCATTGCCATATATATTACAAAATCTTTTTTAAAGGAGCCAATTTGAATAATGTTGTTGTGGTTGTTTTTCTGACTTATGGTGATCCTAAGATCATGAAAGCCACATATTGAATCAGGGGGGTTTCTTGGCATGATTTGTGCAGTGGAGGTTGGCCATTGCCTTCCGTTGAGGCTGAGAGTGTGTGACTTGCTCAATGAGTTTCCATAGCCAAGCTGGGAAGCAACAAATACACACATGAGTTACAAATACAATAGCTAAAACACAAAAATCAGTTTAAAAGAACAGACAAGACACATACATACTAAAGCAATCTACATTTAAAATTTGTCATTTAAAATTTACAGTTTATAAATCGTTTAAGAGAGGGATAGGGTGGATTTAGTGAGGAACTGACTTAACATCATGAAGACAGTCTGTATTCCATTTGGGGATTTGGAATTAAGACACGTAGTTGTGAGGTTAGTGGGAAACCACTTCATTTCATCCGTGTAGATGATTCCTAAAGAGAACCAATGTTGTGTCATGGTTTAAATTTTGGACAATGATTCCTGGAGACCAGGGTTTGAATCCCAGCTTGGCCATGGAAACCCACTGGGTGACCTTGGGCAAGTCACACTCTCTCAGCCTCAAAGGATGGCAGTGGCAAAAACCCTCTGAAGAAACTTTCCAAGTTGGAAATGACTTGAAGGCACACAACAACAAAGATGAGCCCTAAGTTATCTCCTTGTAGCTCTTGGTCTATTGAGGCTGCAGTACTTACCCAAGAGTAAACCCTCTTGTACATAGCACTATTTCTTTGCAAACCCATGTTGGGTTGCATAGTGAATCTGCAAATCAAAGGCAACCTCCCCTGGAATTTCTATGAAAGTGAACTGGAAAAATGGTTATATTTATTTGCATGTCTATCCTGTCTTTCCGCCAGCGAGCTCAAGGCAGTTACATCGCTCTCCAAATTGGAAAAGTGGAGAAATAAGAGAGGCCTTTGTCTAATGGAAAATATGGATATTTATTATTGATTTGATGTATGCCTCACCTCACTAAACAACTTTGGGCTTTAAAGAACCATGCCTGAGGACAGAGCTGATGAATCCATCCTTTGTACCTGCATTAAGATGTGGGTCGGAGTGGGCACAGACTACTGTCCAAGAGGGCTGGTGGTTTTTGGAGAGGTCGCAACTGGAGGCTTCCCTGCTCCCATGGGCTGAGTTCAAGAGCGAGTATGTTGGCTGCAAAGGGTTGCTGAAGTGGTGGATTAGTGGTTTGTGGTTTCTGATGCTAATTCCCATCCAGCCCCCCCCCCCAAACTGGCAGCCATTGCAGAGGGAGGACAGGGTGGATGGAGACAGGGAAGGGTTTACATTTGGAAGTACAAGGAGGCAAAAGCTAAGGACCAAAAGTTAAGAGGCCAAAGGAGGAAAGGGATGGGGGAGCAATAAATCACATACACACACACACTGACTTCAGTGCACAGAAGGCAGAACTGCCAGTCCAAATATTTCCTTTCAAACCGAAGCCTAGTTTAGCCAGACCTGCTGCCTTTCTGGAATCCACCTGGGGAATGTGACCATGTGGGTTTCACAGCCTCTTCTGTCTCCATTGCATGCTCTCCAACATTTCACAGAAGAAGAAAGGGACATGTGTGAGAAATCGAAAGCTTTCATGCTCGGCATCCATAGTTTTTTGTGGGGTTTTTGGGCTCTGTGGCCATGTTCTAGAAGTGTTTGCTGCTGATGTTTTGCCAGCAGCCGTGGCTGACATCTTCCGAGAATGCTGGCATGGAAGTGAGAGGGGTGTGTGTGTGTGTGTGTGTGTGTACTGTGTGACCCTACCTCACTCACTTCCATGCCAACATTCTCTGAAGATGCCAGCCATGGATGCTGGTGAAACATCAGGAATAAACTCTTCCAGAACATGGCCACAGAGTCCGAAAAACCCACAAAAAACTATGGACATGTGTGACCTAGCAACCCCAAAGTGTGGTCGAGAGGGCAAAAGTTGTGAATGAGGAAGAACACACAAGCTAGGAGAGAGTGCAGCAGTTTGTTTTTGCCTAAGCCTGCAGGGAAAGGCACTCCCTTATCTCCTCTCCTCCCTGGCAAGTTAATGGAGTGCAAACTTTTTTTGCATTTTGGACTCTGTTTGCAGCAACTGAAGTAAGCTGAGGTCAAGGGTGTGTTGTTGTTGAGCTCAGTTTGCAGCATTTGAAGTCACTTTCTCTCTGGCTTTTCTTCACTAATGAAGATTCAGGCAGGACTCATCCCATGCTTTCTCCAAGTGCTCAGATGACTAAAAAGGCCGATCCGAGATAAACAAGTCCGGTTACAGAAAGCACAGCAGAAAGTCTTCTTGGGTGATGTTTCCAAGTTGTGGTTCTTTCTGCGTTGTCGTTTCTCTTCGAGACTCGTTCGGCGTGAGTTCTCAAAAGAGGCTGCAGCATTATGGATAGTGCGTCTCCATGCCTCCTGATGTGAGGCCAGGGCAGACCACTGTTGTTGATCAATTTGGCCAAGCTTGAGATATTGCTTCAGGAAGTCCTTGTATCTCTTCTTTGGGGCGCCCCTCTTAGGCTGACCCGTAGAGTGCTATTTTTGGGAAGCGGTGGTCTTTGAAGTAAGCTGAGGACAAAGGTAGGGGAAAGTGGGAGGAAGGTGAGAGAAACTGGGACATTGTTAAATAGTGGCTGAAAAAAATGGGAAGGCAGAGGATTAATCGGGACTCTCCCTGCCAAATCAGGACAGTTGAAGGGTATGCAATCCATTACGTAAACATATGCATTTTTATATCATTCTGGTTCTCCGGTTTCTGTGACAGCTATTCATTTTCACAGTGAACGGATAGGAAGGATGCAAGAAAATAGATGGACCTGTCTATTTGTTTTTCATGTAGGCTTGTCTGCCACACCACCTGGGCAAATATCACTCATATGATTGTTTTGAGACAGGTAGAGGTTGTGTGGTCCTGTTTTGTGTCACAAGTTTGGCTGTCTGTATGGCAGGCCCTTGACGCAGCTCCTAGTGCTTATCTCTTTTCACCTGTGTAGCTCTTTTATTCTTGCATCTTCTCATGATGGGACTTAATGCACTTAAGTTTTTCTAATTGTGTTTTTTCAAACTTTTAAAATATTTAAGCAAAAATATTGAGTATCTATGTACATACAAAGTACAGCCAGGTCCAAATGTTTCTCAATATATCCCCTTCCTTAGCAAATTTCTGCTTCTTTTTGTCTTTTTCCTCTTCCCCCTCCAAGGAAATAAAAAGTGGACTCAACAAACTTTCTGCAAATTGTTGTTTGGATGCTTTCAAGTCATTTCCGACTAATGCTGACTCCAAAGTGAATCTGTCCTGGGGTGTTCTTGGTAAGATTTGTTCAGAGGCAGTTTGCCATTGCCTTCCCCTGAGGCTGAGAGAGTGTGACTTGTTCAAGGTTTCATGGTTAAGCTGAGTGTGTTGGACCACAACTCTGGAGACCATGGTTCGATTTCCCAGTTGGCCATGAAACCCAATGGCTGACCTTGGGCTAATCACACTCTCTCAGCCTCAGGGGAAGGCAATGGCAAACCTCCTCTGAACAAATCTTGCCAAGGAAACCCTGTGATAGGGTCACCATAAGTCAGAAAGGAGTTAAGGGCACACAACAGCAGCAGCAACAACAACAAACATGTACATCCAGTTTTGTGCAACAGCCTTATTGTGGATGATGAACAGAGGTTGGAAAAATTAAATTTTCCAAACTGCATCTTCCAGAACCCACCATTTACTGTCCTGTATTGAAGGATGCTGGAAGCTGGAGCCATCAAAGTAACTTTTCAAAGAGTCTGATTTGAGAGTAAGCAATCCCAGCATTTCTCTTTAAAGGAAAGATCTTATATATGAATCGTATCTCTTATATATGTATGGTGTTAGCAAGATTCAGTTGCACATTTTTATTTGCACTTCTTTAGAATAGTGGCAAAGCATTCTTTGCCTTCTGATCACGGCACTCTCCCGTTTGGGGATGGGATCTAGAAATTGAAACTGCAGACACACACACACACACACACACACACACCACTTGCGGCCTACAGACAACTCTGGGCACAGAGCTGGAGCCGTTTCACAGCATCTTTCCCTTTTGACGCTGACAGTTTCAACCTCCTATGACCTCCATGAGTGCATCAGGCAGACACCGACCATGTGAGGTGGGTCATAAGGAACAGATTTAGAAACAAACCCGTATCATCCCATTGGAGGAATGCAAAGTCCCTGCCGATCTCCTTTCACAAAGCCACATCATGTGTGTCAGATAAATCCTAGGGACACACAAGAGTTTGCCAGAAAGGAAAAAGGAAAAAAAAAACTTGTACGGGACAATAGTTGCTATTGCAGACCAGATATACACACAAGGATTGCTGGCATGGCACTGATCGTTTTGATCGTAAAGGGCCAGCAACCTTGGCCATACAACAACACAAAGCAAAAGCAGCATTGATAACCTGTGCAGTGTAAGTCTCGGGAAGCTTCAGAAAGCGCTGACAGACCAGAGGAGCAAACAGAAAGGATGTAGAGAATCATAGAATCATGGAATCGTAGAGTTGGAAGAGACCACAAGGACCATCCAGTCCAACCCCATTCTGCCATGCAGGAACTCTCCATCAAAGCATCCCCGACGGATGGCCATCCAGCCTCTGCTTAAAGACCTCCAAGGAAGGAGACTCCACCACAATCTCCAAAGAAGGCGTGTGTTCCACTGTCAAACAGCCCTTACTGTCAGGAAGTTTCCCCTAATGCTGAGGTGGAATCTCTTTTCCTGGAGCTTGCATCCATTGTTCTGGGTCCTGTTCTCTGGAGCAGCAGAAAACAAGCTTGCTCCCGCCTCAGTATTACATCTCTTTAAACAAGGCTATCATATCACCTCTTAACCTTCTCTTCTGCAGGCTAAACATCCCCAGTTCCCTAAGTCTCTCCTGATAGGACTTCATGATTTCCAGATCCTTCACCATGTTAGTCGCCCTCCTTTGGACACACTCCAGTTGTGGAGAATTTTTGAATTGTAGTGCCCAGAACTGGACACAGTATTCCAGGTGGGGCCTGACCAATGCAGAATAGAGTGGCACTATTACTTCCCTTGATCTAGACACTATACTTCTATTGATGCAGCCTAAAATCACATTGGCCTTTTTAGCTGCCACTTCACAGTGTTTATTCATGTTCAAGTTGTGGTCTACTTGGACTCCTAGATCCCTTTCACATGTAGTCTTGTTCAGCCAGGTGTCCCCATCCTGTATTTGTGCATTTTGTTTTTCCACCCTAAGTGCAGTACCTTTATTTCATCCAACAGCTGCTCAGTAGTATGCAACCAAAACAACTGGATAGAAGTTATAGCCACCAGTGTACGGACTTGTTAAGCTCAGACCCTTGGAGTTGTTAAATTTCCAATTCGAAGTTCACATGATCAAAATCAGAATTTTCTATACAATTTTGCATGCATTTCGTCCAATAGTTGCTTTCTTGAATGTATCCATTAGAACATGGTGCAGTACATTTTAGAGCTTCTTAGTCTTTGTGCATTTTACAAGGGTACATATGTTGTCAAATACATTTCTCCATCTTCCTTGGAATGAATACATAGTGTGTGTGTGTGTTTCCACACATGTGCCTTCTAGTTTCCTGTAAATTTATGCTGATCCCATGAATTTTGTAGGGTTTTCTTGGGCAAGGAATTGTCAGAGATTCTACCAGTTCCTTCCTCTGAAATATAGCCTACAGCACTTGGAATTTGTTCGGAGGCTCCCATCGGAGTACTAACCAAGGTTGTCCCTTCTTAGAATCCCAGGTCAGACAAGATCTGGCACCTTTAGGTCATGAATTTCATCCTAATCAGGAATCATAACAATGAGTTCAACTATGCATCCAGCCAGAATGTTTCAAAACTATGCTATCAGTGAAGGCAATGAAAGGTACAGATGAATAAAAGCAAGGGCAAATGCAGGAAAAATAAATAAGACTTCTGTCCCTGATTTTTTTTTTTCATTGTATTGCAATTTTAGCTCTCCCTTATATTAAGCATTAGGAAGACACTTTAATCCTTTTTTCTCATCTGACGATTTGTTAATCGTAATAAAGGCAACTGATTGATAGGAAGGCCAAATTTTAACCCAGTAAAAACAAATTAACTATCCCTGCTGCCAAATTATGTTGTCTTTAGTGCATTCAATAACATGTGAGCTTTTAACAATTTTCATTTAGGTCAATTTTTTCTGTACCTTGAGCACAACACCTAGGACTCATCCCCACTACAATTTGCACCGAATCACAGATTGAGGTATATGATCCTCATTCGCACTTGAAATCGATTCCGATCCTTATTTGATCAATTTCAGCGGTGATAAAGTGGGAAAAACTTAAAAAAAAACCTGTTTTTTCCAGAAAGTAGTTTCAAAGTAGTTCTTTTCAGAAGACTCGATTCTGAATAAGTGGGAATGACAGCCTAGATGGGAAGCACTAAGACTAGTCAGTTGCAGAAAATCAAATTAAAATACGCAATCTTGCAAACAAGATATAACTTTTTAAAAAGAATGACAACTTGCATATCACCAAGAAGGAAAGATGCAGACCCTTTTGGGGGTTGCGTTGAACTTTGCATTGCATTGGCAACCAGTTTGTGTTGAATTGGTAATGTGTTCCTCTTCCAGAGCCACATGATTGCACAAGGATAGTATATTTTTCTCTTTGCACTTTTTAAATCCAATGGAATTGATTTGCAAAATAATAAAAAGATGTCTTCCTCACCTCCATTCATTTATACCACTTCCAAATTGCCATCTCTTTCTCTTCCAACAGCTGGCGTGGTGTTCCTTAATATTTAGACTTATAGCTCAATTGCAGAGTATTTTCTTTTCCTTGGTTTTGATTAATGCTCCCAAGAAACAATGTCATCGCAAGCCATCTACCTACCTTGTCAGCTAGGCATCCATCTGACTGAGCTCGACTGGTAATTTACAACCCGGAGCTGGCAATTTGCAAACCTAATGCAAAACTAGGCAGGAGAAGAGAAGGAGGCCGGGGGGATAGATACCAGGAGGTTGGGAGATCCTGGCTGCCTCTCGCAGCTTTCGGTACATATTGCCCCCATTAGTAAAACAAATGGCATTGGGGATCGGACATCATCTCGAGCCTCGATAAATATTTTATCAGCCGTAATGGAAATTGTCAAAGGGATCTAATTGTACAATACGTTATCAGCACAGAGATATCAAAGAAGGATATGGCCTTTGGCCTTTCTGTCTCCATTCCAAGCTCTTCCCCTCCATTCCTCCCCTGCCTTTGACTGCTGCTCCCCGAGAAGGAAAAAAAAAGAAAAGAAAAAGTGAGGTTCATTATCAAGTTGTATCAATAATATGCAGGGAAGAAGAAAAAAATCTGAGTGTTTCCTTTGCAATATGTCTCCTTTGCAATGGTAGATTCCACATGGGCAACTAACAGTGGAAGCCTGTGCATGGTCTACTGGGAAGTAAGTCCCATTGATCAACAATATAGGGTTGTAAAAGGATTCTGCTTTGCTTTGTGCAAGGAACCCCAACTTTGTGTTTTTGTTGTTTTTGTGTGTCTTTAAGTCATTTCTGAGTTGTGACAACCCTTGTTCTTGTTGTGTGCCTTCAAGCCATTTCTGACTTATGGCAACCCTAAGGCTATCATGTATATACCCAACTCTCTTCCATGCCAGCATTCTCTGAAGATGCCAGCTACAGATGCTGGTGAAATTTCAGGAATAAACTTTTCTAGAACATGGCCACATAGCCTGAAAAATAAAGAAAAAAAAAACCCTATGATACTTGTTTTGTATCATATGGTTTTCTTGGCAAATTTCTTCAGAGGGGGTTTGCCATTGCCATCTTCTGAGGCTGTGAGAGTGTGACTTGCCCAGGGTCGCCCTGTGGGTTTCCATGGCTAAGCCAGGATTGGACCCAAGTCTCAAGAGATATAATCTAATGTTCAAACCACTTTACTATGCTGACTCTTATATGACAACTCTAAAGCAAACCTATCACTTTTTTTGGGGGGGAGGGCAAATTTCTTCAGAGAGTG
Organism: Urosaurus nigricauda; assembly: GCA_034509955.1. Taxonomy (NCBI): domain Eukaryota; kingdom Metazoa; phylum Chordata; class Lepidosauria; order Squamata; family Phrynosomatidae; genus Urosaurus; species Urosaurus nigricauda. The sequence continues at coordinate 1,404,168 of JAOEGL010000008.1, read as the reverse complement.
TTTGTTATTGCCGTCCTCTGAGGCTGAGAGAGTATCTTGCCCAGGGTCACCCAAGTGGGTTTTCATGGCTGAGATGGGATTCGAACCCTGTTCTCCAGTCATAGTCCAACACTCAAACCACTACACAATGCTGGCTCCCATTACATTGATCCACAAATCCACATTTGTTTGGCACATGAATTGATCAGCAATTTCCATGAATTATCCAGACCAGAAAATCCCCAATATAGGCATCATTCCAGAGCATAGCATCAGGATAACTGTGGGAGGTACCATATGATAGTCATCATCAGCCTTTCTTTTGGTTAACAAACCACAAGGCAAAGACAAAAGCGTTGAAATCCATTATAAAATACATTATGGATTATAAAAACAGAATTGCATGGCATGAATGAAAAAATTCACTGTAATGATTTAAAAAAACAAATCAAAGATTTTCCTGGGTATTTTTTTTTTTAAGCGGGGCTTATCAGTCTCAGCTGATCATCTTTACAAAAGGAACATTCAATAAGAACATGTTGAATAAATCCTACTTTTCTCTCTCCACAAGGGCACACACATCCATTATATGCCTTTTATATTTGGGCATCAACCCTCTAGAACAGTTGATGGGATTAATATTTAGAGAAATATCTTCAATGTGGCTTCCTTCCTTCCTTCCTTTGGAAGTAAGATGGAATAAAATTAAAATCTTCTCAGATTTGAATCTGTTTTTGTTGCCTTTGTGCCAAATGCCAAGTGTCTGCTGATCAGTGATAAACACTGTCACATAATTCTGCTGGAAAAATTCATCTGATAGATGTAGACTAAGGTCCAAAACAGACTGCAGAAATAATCCAGTCTGAGACTGCTTTACCTGCCCTGGCTCAAAGTTGGGGAATTCTGGCAACTGTAGTTTTGTGAGACATTTACCCTTTTCTATCAAAGAGCTCTGGTGCCACGATAAACTACAATTCCTAAGATTCCCTAGCACTGAGCCAGGGCAGTTAAAGCGGTCTCAGATGGGATTTTTTCTGCAGCGTGTTTTGGACCTAAGTATTTAAAAAACCCAAGCACCATTGGAAGTGATCACAGTTGAGATTATATCATTCAGTTTGGGCTGCTCCCTTTTCTCTGCATCCAAATATGATGGAAAGATGGAAGCTTTCTTATGTGAATTCTCCTATAATGTCAGTCATCTGTGCAAGACATGATACTGGTGGAATATTTCTCTCTCTCTCTCTCTCTCTCTCTCTCTCTCTCCAAACACATACATATATAATTTCTATTGTCTGCAGGGCTTTGATCTAGAACCACTTCAGTAAAATGAATATATAGTGAATATATATATATATATATATAGCAAGCCATTTATAATGTGGATAAAGCTGTAGCTTGTGCCTACTGTTACTTTGTCCCTTGTGTGTCTAGAAATGCTGATAACTCTTTTCAGCCGGAGAACCTTCCGACTTCTTTTTTTTAAAATGCCGCCTTCAAGTAAATGGTTTTCATTAGATCTTCTGGAGGTTTTTGAATGAGAACTCTACATTTGGTGTTTCTGGTTTCCTGTCATTTTAAATCAAAATAAGAATCAGCGAATGTGGTATCTTAATAAGAACCTTGAGCTGAAGTGGCTTTAGGTAGCATTGTTTTGGAAGGAAGCGTTTGGAATTAAAGCGAACAAGCTGCTAGCTTCCTGAAGCGAAATGTTGCTATTCATTCATTGAAAATTTAACTGAAACATTTATTTTGCAAAGCAGGGATTGGAAATGGGGAGGCAGAAGGTATAAAAAATTATCATAAATTTCCAGAAGTTTCACTTGCAAATTTCAGTTCAGTTTTAGCATCACTTAAAAAAAAAAATTGGAGACAAACTGTTTGCCGCTGCCTCCTTTTCTTTTGTGATAGAAAAGGCAGTCAAAAGTAAAGAAGGCTAGAAACCCCGGTTGAACTTAGATGTCCAGCCAGCCCAAAGCCCCAGGCTTTGTGAGTTGGGAAAGGCTTTGAAACATAAGCCATATGCCAAAGCCTCCTTTGAAATGCTGGATTGCTCAGCCCACTCGAAAAAGACAACCTCCATGTTGCAACTCATTCACCAAGACTAACTAGACCCTCTTCCAAAGAGCACCAACAACACCTTGAGAAAATGCACGCTTTTGAGTAATATTGTCATTTTATAATTTTATTGTCTTCTTTATAATTCTTAACACCTTTGCCTGATGAAGACACCAGTGCAGCTTCTAATGTTTTCATCATATATTTTGTGCATTTTGGTTGCCCCCATAACAGTATCGTTTTGTGGATTTTGGATGTTTTTGTACTTTGATATATGGCCAACATGGCTAACATTAAATATGATTCCTAGACATCAGCCATATGCCAAAGCTTCCTTTGAAATAGAAGATTGCTCAGACTGCTCTAAAAAGACAACTTCCATGTTGCAACCCCAAGTCTAACTAAAAAATTAATAATATTGGATCTGTTGATCGTAATAAATAAAGAGATGATGATGATGATGATGAAGAATAATCATACATTTCTTTTAAAAATATCCAGGGGTAGCCATGTTGGCTGTACGGCAAAGTACAGTAACATCCCAAATCCACAAAACAGTGAAACCTTTATTGGAACAACCAAAATGCACAACATACAAGTTGCAAGATTTTGAATGATAGAGTTAGAAGGTGCCTCATGGGTCATGGAGTCCAACTCCCTGCTCAATGCAGGATCTTCAGCTATTATTATTATTATTATTAAGCTTTATTTAAAGATCTCCAACTAAAGCATCTCCAGCTGTCTAGTCCCTTTTTAAAGACATCCAGAGAAGGTGACCCCACTACCTCTCTAAGCAATTGGTTCCATGGCTGAATAGCTCTTACTATCAAGAAGTTCCTTCTAATATTCAATGGATATCTACCCTCTGTTACCCAAAGAACAGGTGAGGGGACTGGAGGAGGTAACTGTCAGTCTTACTTCGAATGTTGGTGAAATTGGCTTTTCCAAGAAGCCTGAGTAACGTTTGGACCAATTGCACCTGTATATACCAGCACTAACTTAGGAGACTTGCAGATTTGGAGTGAAATAAGGTTTTATTTAGAGAAATGCAGAGCGCAGACACAGTCACAAAATAATAATTCAGACAGTGGATGTAGTATATCTTGATTTCAGTAAGGCCTTTGACAAGGTTCCCCATGACATTCTTGCAAACAAGCTTGCAAAATCTGGACTAGACAAGGTAACTGTTACATGGATTTGTAATTGGTTGACTGACTGAACCCAAAGGGTGCTCAACAATGGCTCCTTTTCATCCTGGAGAGAAGTGACCAGTGGGGTCCCACAGGATTCTGTCCTGGGCCCAGTGCTATTCAACATCTTTATTAATAATTTGGATGACAGAATTGGGGGCATACTTATCAAATTTGCAGACGACACCAAATTAGGAGGAGTAGCTAATACCCCAGAGGACAGGACCAAAATTCAAAATGACCTGAATAGACTAGAAAGCTGGGCCAGTGCTAACAAAATGAAATTCAACGCGGAGAAATGTAAGGTTCTGCACTTAGGGCGGAAAAATGAAATGCACAGGTATAGGATGGGGGACACCTGGCTGAATGAGACCACACGTGAAAGGGATCTAGGAGTCCAAGTAGACCATAAGCTGAACATGAGTCAACAGTGTGATGCGGCAGCTAAAAAAGCCAATGCAATTTTAGGCTGCATCAATAGAAGTATAGTTTCTAGATCAAGGGAAGTTATAGTGCCACTCTATTCTGCTTTGGTCAGGCCCCACCTGGAATACTGTGTCCAGTTCTGGGCACCACAATTCAAAAAAGATGTGGAGAAACTGGAGCATGTCCAAAGGAGGGCAACTAAGATGGTGAAGGGTCTGGAAACCTTGCCCTATGAAGAACGCCTTAGGGAGCTGAGGATGTTTAGCCTGGAGAAGAGAAGGTTAAGAGGTGATATGATAGCCCTGTTTAAATATTTGAAGGGATGTCATATTGAGGAGGGAGCAAGCTTGTTTTCTGCTGCTGCAGAGACTAGAACGCGAAACAATGGATGCAAACTGCAGGAAAAGAGATTCCACCTCAACATTAGGAGGAACTTCCTGACAGTAAGGGCTGTTCGACAGTGGAACACACTCCCTCGGAGTGTAGTGGAGTCTCCTTCCTTAGGGGTCTTTAAGCAGAGGCTGGATGGCCATCTGTCAGGGATGCTTTGACTTGGAGTTCCTGCATGGCAGGGGGTTGGACTGGATGGCCCTTGTGGTCTCTTCCAACTCTATGATTCTATGATTCTATGACAGGCACAGCATACAAAGCTAACTGACATGGAAATATGGAATGGGATAGCAGAGTAAAGTCAAAAGCTTTCACTCCATAGTTTTTGGTGGGTTTTTCGAGCTATGTGGCCTTGTTCTGGAAGAATTTATTCCTGATGTTTCACCAGCAGCTCTGTCTGGTGTCTTCAGAAAACGCTGGCACGGGAGTGAGTGGGGTATATATATATATATATATATACTCTGTGACCCTTGGTTGAGGGAGTTGATTTCCATGCTAATCTGTGTATTGTTCTGTAGTTGAATGGCAATAGGCAATTCAACAAGAGAACAATACATAAATTAACATGTAAATTACTTTGTCTCAACCAATGGTATATATACCCCACTCTCTTCCATGGCAGCATTCTCTGAAGATGCCAGCCACAGCTGCTGGTGAAATGTTAGGAAGAAACTCTTCTAGAACATGGTCTCATGGCCTGAAAAACCCACAAAAAGCTATGAAGGGCAGAGGTCTTAAGGATTTGCAGTGGGGTTATAATTAACTGTCCAATGAGAAGACCATAGAAAACTGGAATGGCTCAGACTGGGAGGTCTAAGGGTGACAGAGAACATACACAGAGTGCAGGGGTATATGCCAGTTGTGCGTGCAGAGACTAGGTTTTGGAACCATATTTATACTTGAAATCCAATCCTAAGCAATGGACTATCTAGTCAGGTAACAAAAGCTGAATGTCTTTTTTCCCAGGAACCAACAATGGGATACCAGACTAGTCAATGACTTTAATTTTAGTGTTTCAAAAGCAGTGATATCACCAAGTTTGTCTGGGGACAGATCAGCAGTAAGGCAGAGAATTTGGCTTACTGCTTTGGGTGCATGGAGATCCTTTGTCTCAAGGTGCAAGAGGAAATGCAGATAAGTTGAAGGAAGGAAGAAGCACTTTTGATTCACACATTTAGATTTAGCGGTATTGTTTATCTGGACGTACACATCCTATTCTCCTGGGAACCTGACCTAGTGTTCCTGAAAGGTCATCGATCCCTCAGACATGCTATCTCTAGATACGAGATATGGAAATATGAAGATCCCAAAATACAATGTGGGATATTCAGAGGTTCTAACATCTCCTATAACTACAAAAATTAGATGTGATCTTACTCTCTGGGGTAGCAGAAAACAAAAGCAGTGACTACCCTTGTGGTAAAGGCTGCAGTAATGTCACACCTCATTCTTCTCTTTTCCAAGCTGAACATGCCCAGATCCTTCAATATCTCTGCATATTTTTGTTTTCCACGTCTCTTATCATCCTTGTTACCTTTCTCCAAATCTGCTCCAATCAACAATAACTAAAACCAGGTTTAGAGCAGAGTCCACCATATGAGTTGGAATGAATTAGAGTGTTCCTGGAGATGGGGATTAGTAATGGTGTTTACTGGTCAGTGTGGTGTAGTAGGTTTGAGGATTGGACTAGGATACTGTGAGACCAGGATTTGAATCCTTGCTTTGCTATGGAAACGTAGATGACCCAACCAAGCAAGTCACACTCTCTCACCCTCAGAGGATGACAGTGACAACCCACCTCTGAAGAAACTTGCCTTGCCTATGATAGGTTCGCTTTATGGTCACTGTAAGTTGGAAGCAGGAAGGCACACAACAACAAGCACTGGTCTATTCATCCAAAGTGGACAACATGTAGAAAGGAACAAATGACACTTTGTTTTCTGACTGTTGACCCAAAGCCCAATGAAACAAAGCACCTAATACAGTCAGCCCTCCATATGCATCCACAATTTGAACATGGTTTAAAAGTATATAGGCTGTTGTTCTCTTATTAAAACAGTGTGTGACAAGCATACTCCACTGAAGGTGTCCACTGGTTTCTCCATCTCCACTTGCAAACATTTCAAGCCAGATTTCTACAGAATGATGATGATGATGATGATGATGATGATGATGATGATTTATTTATATTGTTCCTTTTCCCGAAGGAATCAGGGCATGTTACAATCAGAACAAAATGAAATACCTAAAAATTCACATAACAATACAATAAATTTGAATTATATCCCTATCGCTTACATAAATTAACATAGCACTATTAAAATTATATAATAATAATCTGATTTATTTAATTCTGCTGGGCTTTGATTCCAGGACCCCCTCCCCCCCTGTGGATACCAAAATCGGCCAAGTCCCATTAAATACGATGGCACAGTAAGAAGGTGTCCCTTATATAAAACCACAAAATCAAGATTTGCTTTTTGGAATTGATATACTTTTAAAATATTTGAAAATTATTGATGCTTAAATCCATGAATCTGGGGGAGTGAATGTATCAGCAGTTGCTTTTAATAACCAGGGAAAGTACCGTGATGTGAGCAGGGTGGAGGGTAGCATAATGGTTTCCCCCACACACACCTCGAAACTTTTGTTTTTAAGGCCAAGAATAACCCTGGCTGAGACAAACGGCTCCCTCCTTGATTCAGAGAGAGAGAGAAAGAGACTCATGTCTCAGGCTACACAGACAGTGAGGTCATTCCAAGCACTATTGTCTCCTGATAACCCAATTAGGAAAGTGCAATTTATCTAGCCTGTTTCCATTTAATTATCTAATTTGTCTGCCTGAGCCGGACTAGCTATCTCCATCCTTGGCACTCCGAGAACCACTATCACCCTGACGGCCGCGTTCCTGCTTCAGGGTCCCCAGGTGCTTTTTCATTCATTTGACCCTTCGTCATAAATACTTAGCCATCCGAAAGGTGAAAGGAGGGGATGGTAGCACAACATTCCTTCATTTTATTTCCATCAGAGGAAAGAGATCGAAGGAGGAAGGAAGAGGCACTGAAGTTCTCTTGTGCCCAACCTAATGAAAAAGTGGAGTTTTTTGGAAAGAGGATTTGTTTGATGGGGGCAAGAAAATATATATATATAGATATATACACACACACACACACACACACACATACACACACGATAGATAGATAGATAGATAGATAGATAGATAGATAGATATTGAACCTTCCCTTATCCAAATCTGCAATGTGATGGCATCTGAAATGCTGTGTACAGTTTTTTGTTGTTAGTAATGGCCATTAAGTTAGTTTTCACTTATGGTGCTCCTATTAATAAGAGATCTTTTCATAGAATCATAGAGTGAAAGAGACCCCAAGGGCCATCCAGTCCAACCCCTTGTCATGCAGGAACTCTTCATCAAAGCATCCCCGACAGATAGCCATCAAGCTTCCATTTAAAGACCTCCAAGGAAGGAGACTCCATCACTCTCCATTGAGGGAGTGTGTTCCACTGTCAGACAGCCCATACTGTCAGGAAGTTCTTCCTAATGTTTAGGTGGAATCTCTTTTCCTGGAGCTTGTATCCATTGTTCTGGGTCCTGTTCTCTGGAGCAACAGAAAACAAGCTCCCTCCTCAATATGACATCCCTTCAAATATTTAAACAGGGCTATCATATCATCTCTCAACCTTCTCTTCTCCAGGTTAAACATCTCCATCTCCCTAAGTCTTTCCTGATAAGACATGGTTTGCAGACCCTTCACTTTTTTAGTCGCCCTCCTCTGGACACGCTCCAGTTTCTCCACATCCTTTTTGAACTGTGGTGCCCAGAACTGGACACAATGTTCCAGGTGGGGCCTGACCAAAGCAGAATACTGTGGCACTATTACTTCCCTTGATCTAGAGACTATACATCTATTCATGCTGCCTAGAATCACAATGGCCTTTTTAGCTGCTGTATTGCACTGTTGACTCATGTTCAACTTATGATCTCCTTGGACTCCTAGATCCCTTTCACAAGTAGTCTCCTTCAGCCAGGTGTCCCCCATCCTATATCTGTGCATTTCATTTTTCTGCCCTAATCTCCATGATACCCTGTCATTGACATCCTTTCAGATGATGCCATGGCTCCATGATATGGAATCCTGGGATTTGTATTTGGTGCCACAACTAAATCTGGACCATAGGATTTTGTTTAAAAAATAAATACATGAAGCTAAGCTTCGCCTTCCTGGATAACCCTTAAGAAAGTGCCAGCATACTTTTGCTCATGCGACTGCAGCCATAGAAATGTAAATGACGCATTCTTGGAAACTTCTTCCTGTGAAGCTCCTGGCACCGAGTGTCAAGTTCTCACCTCTGTCAACATGTGCGCTTGTTGACTTTTGGAGCCGTGCATCAATTATCTTGTTTGCGCTGTTTCTCTGACATGGTGGATACCTGGGACACCCAGCCCTGCCCAAGATTTCCTTTCTCAAAGCTTGTTTGATCTGTCAGCAGGGCTTCTGAAGAGGAGCTATTTTCCATCAACCTTTTGCTACCTGAAATTCAGCACAATCTATTGCTTCATACCTGAAAACTTTTATTTGCTCTGCTCCGGTCCTGGATGGCATGAGCAGGTGGACAAATATCAGAGAAGGGTGGAATTTGTCTTTCTTTCTTTCTCTTCAGCCCCACACCAATATCCCTCCTCTTAGCAACACAGATAAATCTTTATAGCATGATTGATGCCGTGACAGCTTGTGTTTTAAAAATTACCTTGAAAAGACAGCCACTTCAACAGCTTGTTGTTTGTTGTTAACTGCCCTACGGTCAACCTCAACTCATGGTGAACTCTGTGGATGAGACATCTCCAAGACCCCCTATGCTACAGGCCTGTGACTTTCCTGAGTGCATCCATCTGGTGTCAGATCATCCTTTCTTTCTACTACTTTCAAACTTTACTAGCATCACTGTCTTTTCCAATGAGTCATGCCTTCCCATGATATGGCCAAAGTACAACGGCCTCAATTGGATCATCTTGTCTTCCAGGGAGAGTTGGGGCTTGATCTGTTGAAGGACCCATTTGGTTGTCTTTTTGGCCATCCAAGTGATCCTCAGTACTCTTCTCCAGTACCACATACTCATGTAGATCACAAGTTGAATATGAGTCAACAGTGTGATGTGGCAGCTAAAAAGGCCAATGCAATTTTAGGCTGCACCAGTAAAAGCATAGTGTCTAGATCAATGGAAGTGATAGTGCCATTCTATTCTGCTTTGGTCAGGCCCCATCTGGAATATTGTATCCACTTCTAGGCATCACAATTCAAAAAGGATGTTGAGAAGAAGGAGTGTGTCCAAAGGAAGGTGGCTAAAATAGCCAGAGAATTAATATGGTTTGGTCTAGAAACCTCAGGGCTTGGTGTGATCCTAAGTTGGCAATTCTACAGACAAGACACTTTGTTCATTACTCATGCAAAATAACTCCTACCCCAATAGCTTTACAAGGTAGGAAGAGATAAGGAAGTGAAGAATATGGGAAAATGCTTGTATGGGAACACATGTCTGGTTATAGCTTGGGATGAAGGTTAACCCAAAAGCGATACAGAAAATACAATTCTTGGTTTGGAGGAAGGAGATGAGATGGGAATACTGCCAGGTTCAGGGTAGAAAGCAAGAAAGAACAAACTCTGTTAGGCCTTGTTCGCACCACCTTTTAAATCACCTTGAACCAGTTTAAACGACTATGGTTCTCACTTTAACCAAATTGCTGAAGCGATTTGGAGAGGCAGGCCATGCACTAGACCCATTTAATCCATGTCTTTTTGACACTGTTTTTTCCACGTCTTTTTGGATAAATCGATTCCGTTCAAGTGTGAACCAAATGCAGATTGGAATCGTTTTAAATTTCCTCTTTGGCCAGCTGGAGTGGGTCCATTTTGAATTGATTCAATTGTGAATGTGAACCACAAGTGTATTATTTTACAGGGGAAAAATGCGATTGGGGCAAATGTAGTGGGAACCACACTCCGCTGTCGAATCGATCCATCAATTCAGATTGCAAACCGATTTATTTATAAGTGGGGTGGAGGCCTTAGTTTGCCAAAGGCTGTCCATTGAAGAGTAAAATTAATTACAAACCCAAATGACACCAGTAAAGCACAATGCAAAATATTTTTAGTAACAACGGCAATAGCCTTAGAGCTATTGAGGTTTATGTTTCTAGAAAGACTGATCTTCTTGTTCTGGAGTCTTTGGGAATGTCTACAGATCAGTGTTGGAAATCTTGCTTTGCATGCGAAACATATCAATCCACGGCATTTCTACTTAGGTCTCTTGTTCGAAACCCTGGGTAACCATAGTCAATGTGGACAATACAGTCTTAGTTAGTTAGTTAGTTTGCAGTCTTAGTATAAAGCAGCTTCCTATGATCTTTGTAGTAAGTGCCTACTGAAGTTGTAGACTTCTTTGCCTCATTCCCACTTACTGATAAATTGGTGTGTGATCGAAATTGATTGATTGATTTGACATCGGATCATGATTTACACTATACCCGTCCTGATCACATTTTCTGTCATTTTCTGGCACCAAAATAACCCACTTGTGGTTCCCATTCATCAATGAATCGATTCAAAATGATTCGGTTCCAGCTGGCCGAAAGGGAAATTTGAATCGATCCGATCCGCTTGTGGTTCTCACTTGCGTGGAATCAATTTATCAAAAAAGAAACAGAAAAAAAACAGTGTCAAAAAGACATGGGTTAAATGGGTCTGGTGCATGGCCCCCCTCTTGGAATCGCTTCAGAGATTCGGGTTAAGTGGGAACCAGGATCATTTGAACCAGTTTAAACTAAATTGTGATTTGGTTTAAAAGATAGCGGGAATGAGGCCCTTATTTCCAGCCTATCGGCTGTAGGGAAGAGAAAGATCACCTGCATTTCAACTAAGTGAGCTTATTTTGAAAGGAAATATAACAACATTGGGGGAAAAAACAAACCACCACCACCACCAAAAGTTTTTTCAAATCCCAAATCAGGTAGTATGCCTGTTTCAGAAGATGAGATTCTCCCCAGATGCGCTGGCGTGGCGCCAAAGGTCAAGGGAATTTGAATTGACAGTAATGATGTTGTGACTTAGGATCTAAGGCATTTTCCTCTCTCTCTCTCTCTTTTTTGGTGAGTATGTGTGCGTCTCCCCTTGCCGCCGCTCCTCCCGCCTGTTATCCTTTAAAATAATTAAATTGGATGAGGCAAGTTATCCGATCAGTTTGCTTTTCAACTCCGCCATTTCCAGCAAAATGCAAAAAGAAAAAGAAAAAAAAAAGAAAAAAAAGAAAGAAAGAAAGAAGAAAAAAAAGAAAAAAGAAAAAGAAAAAGAATGAACAACAACAAGCCTATGCATGAGACGCTACTCGATGCCAATGGGTCGGTGGCCAACTTAACCATAACAAATGTGAATTTAGCCTTTCAAAGATGTTTAAAATCTTGAGTGCTAGAAGAGACTTTGGATTTCCTTTGCTTTTTCTATACTGCCAAGTCGCTCACTCATTTCTTCCCAACCCCCTTCTCTTGTTGCTTGTTTGTTGGCTTGGAAGGGCTCTCCAAAAAATCCTAAAGAGGAAAGGAATGGCCCTGGGACAAGGAAGGATCGCTCCCCTTCCAACCCATCGGCCACTTGTCCTAAGGGCAAGGGACCAAACTCACAACCCATCATATAATTAAAATCAGGAGGCCCCATCTTGCTGGCGCTGGAACAGTTAAAATAGTTCACTTCTGAGTTCAGGAGAGAGTAACTGTTTCTTCCTGTGACTGGCTTTTCTCCTCTCCTTGTTTTGAGAATCTTAGAACATGCAGCCTTGTGTAAAAGTGGAGATTGCTTCCAATTTAATTTGGTTGTTTTGTCTTTTTATCGCAGAAGAAACCAGTAAAGGTTCGTTCGCAGGATTTGTCTGCAGTAAAATGGTGTGTGTGTGTCTGTGTATGTACCTTCTCTTTCGGGGTTCTGTGGGGTCAGTTAAAATTGAACATTACAAACACACTCACCATTTTAATTCCTAATACGTTTTAGCAACACAACAGATTATATATTAAATTTAACACATATGTGTTGTCCTAAAAAATTCCATGTATCCAATGAGATGCCAGTATGCTCTTTGGCTTACGCTGCTCAGTAGTATTGCAAAGCAGCGCAGCTTTGCATCCAGTCATGAAGACCTAAATAAAAAGATACTCAATGGATGCACATACAATGGCCTCATTCCCACTTACAAATAATAAATCGCTTTGTGATCCGAATTGATGGATCGGTTCGGCAGCGGAGTGCGGTTCACACTACATTTGCCCCGATTGCATTTTCTTGCTGTAAAATAAAATAATATAACCCGCTTGTGGTTCACATTGATGAATGCATTGATTCAATTTAAAATGTTTCCTGTGGGAGTCTCTCAAAATAACCCACTTGTAGTTCACATTGGCAAATGAATCGGTTCAATTTGAAGCTTTTTCAGCGGGATTTTTCTCCTCTGTCCATCACTGCAATCGCATTTACATACTTCAGTATGAGGGTCGAAGGGTGGGTGAACACAGGTTGTTAATTTCCACTTCCCCACCTGGAGACCCCTTATCATTTCATAGTAAATCAATTCTGATCCTCATCTTGTCCACATTGACAATGAATCAATTTGTGAATTCGATTCTTCAAACTGATTCTTGAAATCGATTCTGATCTATATCTGGTTCACACTTGCCCCAAATCGATTTATCCAAAAAGACATGGGGAAAATCAGTATAATAAAAAGGGCTTTTTTGGATATGTCCGCAGCAAAAGGAAGAAGAAGGAAACAGTGGGGCCACTGCGTGCAGAAGATGGCAAAATGCTAACAGGGGACAGAGAAAAGGCAGAATTACTCAACACCTTCTTTGCTTCAGTCTTCTCAGAAAAGGCAAAGGGTGCTCAACCTAAGGATAATGGAGACAGAATAGAGGAAATTCAGCACAGAATAAGTAAAGAGGTAGTACAGGAATACCTGGTTAGCCTAAATGAATATAAATCTCCAGGACCAGATGAACTACATCCTAGAGTATTAAAAGAACTGGCAAATGTAATATCAGAGCCATTGGCAATAATCTTTGAGAACTCCTGGAGAACAGGAGAAGTCCCAGCAGACTGGAGGAGGGCAAACGTTGTCCCCATCTTCAAAAAGGGAAAAAAAGAGGATCCCAACAATTATCGTCCAGTTAGTCTGACATCAATTCCAGGAAAGGTTCTAGAGCAGATCATTAAGCAGAGAGTCTGTGAACACTTAGAGGCCAATGCCATAATCACAAAAAGCCAACATGGGTTTCAGAGAAACAAGTCATGCCAAACGAACCTGATCTCTTTTTTTGATAAAATTACCAGCTTGGTAGATGAAGGGAATGCTGTGGATATAGTATACCTCGATTTCAGTAAGGCCTTTGACAAGGTTCCCCATGACATTCTTGCAAACAAGCTTGCAAAATGTGGGATAGACAAGTTAACTGTTACATGGATTTGTAATTGGTTGACTGGCCGAACTCAAAGGGTGCTCAAAAATGGCTCCTTTTCATCCTGGAGAGAAGTGACCAGTGGGGTGCCACAGGGCTCTGTCCTGGGCCCAGTGCTATTCAACATCTTTATTAACGATTTGGATGACAGAATTGGGGGCATACTTATCAAATTTGCAGATGACACTAAACTGGGAGGAGTAGCTAATACCCCAGAGGACAGGATCAAAATTCAAAATGACCTGAATAGACTAGAAAGCTGGGCCAGTGCTAACAAAATGAAATTCAATGCGGAGAAATGTAAGGTTCTGCACTTAGGGCGGAAAAATGAAATGCACAGGTATAGGATGGGGGACACCTGGCTGAATGAGACCACATGTGAAAGGGATCTAGGAGTCCAAGTAGACCATAAGCTGAACATGAGTCAACAGTGTGATGCGGCAGCTAAAAAAGCCAATGCAATTTTAGGCTGCATCAATAGAAGTATAGTTTCTAGATCAAGGGAAGTTATAGTGCCACTCTATTCTGCTTTGGTCAGGCCCCACCTGGAATACTGTGTCCAGTTCTGGGCACCACAATTCAAAAAAGATGTGGAGAAACTGGAGCATGTCCAAAGGAGGGCAACTAAGATGGTGAAGGGTCTGGAAACCTTGCCCTATGAAGAACGCCTTAGGGAGCTGGGGATGTTTAGCCTGGAGAAGAGAAGGTTAAGAGGTGATATGATAGCCCTGTTTAAATATTTGAAGGGATGTCATATTGAGGAGGGAGCAAGCTTGTTTTCTGCTGCTGCAGAGACTAGAACGCGAAACAATGGATGCAAACTGCAGGAAAAGAGATTCCACCTCAACATTAGGAGGAACTTCCTGACAGTAAGGGCTGTTCGACAGTGGAACACACTCCCTCGGAGTGTAGTGGAGTCTCCTTCCTTAGGGGTCTTTAAGCAGAGGCTGGATGGCCATCTGTCAGGGATGCTTTGACTTGGAGTTCCTGCATGGCAGGGGGTTGGACTGGATGGCCCTTGTGGTCTCTTCCAACTCTATGATTCTATGATTCTATGATTCTATGATTCTATGAGTATAAAAAATGCAGGTTAAATGGGTCTAGCACATGGTCCCTCTCTCCAAATCACTTCACCGATTCGGTTCAAGTACAAATCAGAATCATTTAAATTGCTTCGAGCCGATTTGCAAACCGATTTAAAATGTAGTGGGAATGAGGCCAGTATAAAGTTTCCTCTACAGTTTACCCTTTTTCTGCGACTGAGAGTGTGCAACTCTCCTTCTCCTTCTCCTTCTTCTTATTCTATCCCACCTTTCTCCCATTATAGGGACTCAAGGCAGCGAACAAGTATAAAATTGTTTCCATGGCCCAGCAGGGAATCGAACCCCAGTCTACAAAGTCCCAAATCATACATTCTAATCATTGAGAATCTAACTACCTTAAATGTGAAAGAGTCCTATTCTTTGCTTTCCTTTTTTTAAAAATACAATGCAAAGGGATCTTGCCATGCCTTTGAGACCAACTGTGCAAAAGAAGTTGTAGCATAAGCTTCCATAGGAGTTTATCGCACAAAGGAGATCAGGGGTTTATCCCATGAATATTCCAGAAAAACCACATAATTACAAAAAACAATTTCACATGTCACCAAGAAACATTAACATGCATCTTTTTACTTCCAGGATTTCAGTGAGAAGGCATTTCTAATATCACTTTATTTGCTAATTTAAGCGTGATAATCATTTGCACAATTACTCGCCATTTTTGCTGTATTTGCGGGATGCTTTAAATACCCTTTAATCTCTTTTTAATGCCAGAATTAGCTCGAGTGTGATAAACTCCTTCACACTTCTAAATATTCCCAGGGATGTTTACAATAATTTAATAGAAAGGCTACTATGATAAAACAACCATAAAATAACCAGTTTTTTAAAAATGGGAATGTCTGTAGAAACAACTATGGAAAGTTTTTCCACCCAGTTCTTAGTTTGAACCCAATGGTAAGTTTTACTTCTTTGGTTGTTTTTTTGCTAAGTGATTTTATATATATATATATATATATATATATTAATGAAAGAAAAAGGGGAGCTTTAAAAAAATAAACACTGCTCAGCATATAAGCAAGAGGAAAATAAAGAAAATAAAGTTACCACTGGCATGTGGAGCGTAGCAGCAGATCTGCACACAGTTTAACTGCCTTTTTGGCTTGCGTTGTGTGGTTTTTCCAGCAAAAAACAATCCATCTTTCCCCCCCTCTCCACCCCTGTGTAACATTTGTTCTTTGTGGGAGTATGGAGTATGCTCTCCTTTGTGCACAAGTTGAATATAGTGCCTGGTGTGGCATGAGTAGCTGTAATAGCTCCAAGGAGTGAAGCCAGCGGTGCTTTATTATAAGGGATGTCTCCTATCCAAGGATTGGAAAGCTTTTCTTTTTATATGGTCTGCATCCACACTGCGTATATAATCCAGTGTGATACCACTTTGCCATGTTCCTCATGGTATTTTGATACAATATGTTTGCTAAATTGTTATTGCACAACACAAAAACAAAACGGTGAACCAGTATAGTGGACTGGTTTTAGTCCTGGATTAGGACTCTGAAAGACCAATGTTTGAATCCTCGCTTGGCCATAGAAACCCATTGGTTGCCCTTGGCCAAGTCACACTCTCTCAGCCTCAGAGGAAGGCAATGGCGAGCCTCCTCTGGACAAATCTTGTCCAGAAAACAGTGTGATCCATTTGTTTGAGGTTTGTCATAAACTGAGAATGACTTCAAGGCATCACAACAACCAAAATAAAGCATCACCCAAACGTACTTGGAACAGTGTCTTTTCTACAAAAGATGCTGCTTTTCCTTTTTAAAATGGCTTTGCAATTTTTTTCACAAAAAGGGTCTGAAAAATCATTGAAAACTCAGCACAACTCGATTTGGAACAAGTTAGGGTAGTAAAATGTTAAGTTAAAGATATAAACTTTAAGCAAATACAGAAATATGGAAATATATCTAGACATATAGAAATCTGCTGAGACAGATTGATTAGTAGATGAAAAGACAAAATTGCATAACAGTTAAAATTTTTGGATTATTCACTTAGAAGTCTGCAGTTTGTAATTCTATTTGCTCCCCTTTTGATCTTTTTATGTTAGTAGGTATTGTTTGTAATGTCCGATATAACTTTGGTTATGTTTGTTTCTGCTGGTGATGTATGTGAGTTTTCTATGTTAATAATAATAATACAGTGGTCCCCCGGGTTACAAATCCCCCGGGGTACGAAAACCCCGGGATCCGAAAGAGCCGGGTCCGGAAAAACGGCCCCGGTTTCCAGAAAAAAACCCAGGTTGTGAAACAAAAGTGGCGGGAAATTCAAAAGGTGAAAAGTTTCTTCCTATACTTACAGTGGTCCCCCGGTTTGTGATCTTTTTCGGTTTACAAAAGGGGTGCTGGAACGAATTACTTTCATAAACCGGGGGACCACTGTACTCAACACAACTCGTTCTTCTTATAATCATGCCCAGCAACAGATAAACTTTCTGCAATTCTTTGTTTTTGTGTGCGAGAATGAACTATAAGTGAAATTGTGCATTGCGAGCGGTGACTTGATGGCACACTACCTTTCTCTGCCCACTAAAGAACAAATTGTAATCTCAGTATTTTCCCAAATGAGTCAAAAATGATCCTGAACAAGCAAAGGGAGAAAGTTCATGGCTTCTGTTAGCACTGGCAAGGTGACAGTCAGATTCTTCCTAGCACTAAAAACCCATCCAAAAGCGTGGGCGAGAGGTAAGACTTGGCTCAAAAAAGACCAGGCTACATATTTGGCAAACGTTGGTGACTCATGACCGTGAAGAACATCCATGTTCTTTTTTATCCCAACAAAAGTAGGAGGTAAGAAGTCGATCTCAGCAAAGCAAAGCAAAGAAAAGCAAAGCATAAAACTTAGGTCCTCTAAAGTACCTCTGACCTTGTGAGAAAAAACCTGATCCCTTAATGGGCAAAGATGCATGAACTGGTGGCGTGCCAGCTTGTGCGACTTTTGCTTCTATTGCCGTGCCGGTGAAAGGATTTTGGAAACTAGTCCAAGAATACCTTTTCCAAGCTGTACTCTTGAATATATCAGGTCAAGTCAGGTCCATTATTCGTTAAAATGCCATTTTGTTTCTAATCGGCGTATTGGTCCAAAGCACACTGCAAAAATAATCCGCTTTTGAAACCGCTTTAACTGACCTGGCTCAGTGCGAGGGAATTGTGGAAACTGTAGGTTTGTGAGACATTTAGCCTTCTCTGTCAGAGAGCTCTGATACCATAAGAAACTACACTTCCCAGGAAATAATAATAATAATAATAATAACAATAACAACAACAATAATAATAATAGTAGTAATAATAATAATAATAATAATAATAATAAATTTCTATCCCATATCCTGCCTCTCCAGTAAGATAGAAGACTCCCTAGCACTAAGCCAAGGCAGTTAAAGTAGTATCAAACTGCAGTGTGTTTTGGATCATAGTTAAACCTATATTTTTACTTATTTTACTTATCAAAATATGCACTTTTAAATGTGTTTGATTTTTTGATTTTGATTTTTTTAAAAAATAATAATACAAAAACTGTGTCTGCACAAAACATGTGAAAGCTATACCCACCTGCTACCTTTCAGGCTGGTGTAAATTATGCATTGAAGAAAATTTAATTGTGAGACTATAAATCCACAAATCTCATTCGGCTGTTCCAGTTAACAATTGAACAACTGAGTCTTTCATTAATAGTTGCTGGAACTTATTTGAGTTTCATCAATGAAAGCAAATTTGATATGGGAGAGGGAGAAAGAGAGGGGAAGACAAAACTGTGTGTATATTGCAAACTCAATTGTGTTTGCATGCACTTTCCCCCCAAATACCCTTTGCATATACACAGTCATCCCTCCATCTTTGCGGCTTTGTGGCTTTGCAGCTTTGATTATTCACGGATTTGATTAATACATTCTCTCTAGGAACATCTAGGTCCTCCAGTGCAACTCTATGGTCAATTTTAACTAAAAGTTGCACTGAAAGACCTAGAGATTCCTAGAGAGAACACTCCACTAGGCATTTGCAGCTCCTCCAGCTCAGTTCTATGATCAGTGTCTGTTGGATGTTGACCACAGAGTTTCACCGGAGGACCTAGAGATTCATAGAGAGGTGTCTTCTCAGGTAAAAACATGGTGTTTTTGTTATTTGCAGTTTTTCCATATTCACAGGGTCTTGTGCTCCTAACCCTAGTGAATATGGAGAGACAAGCGTATATATATTTCCCCAAACACCTTTTGGTATTGTCTGCAAATCTCATGAATTTTCAGGTAGATAGATCTCCAGCTAACATAGTGTTTGGCTTTGCCTTCAGTTCTGTGTGGTGCTAAGGAATCTTGTATTAAAATGTTAAATACATAAATTTCTCATGTAGGCGTAAGATTCGCCTTTCTCTTGCAATGTATTCACGGTCCCCCAATGTGTCCGAAATAGATCTACCTGTGCCCTTGACCATGGTGAAAGTTGGATGAGATTGTTGAGGAAGGACAGAGTCAATAGGAACCATTGGTGTCCCCCTCTTTCCACCTGCAGTGTGCATTTTATTGTGTAAAATTTGCTTTTGCAGGAAAACAATCCCTGGTTGCAACTGTTACAAAATGGGCAAGGAGAGCATGGTGCAATTCCAAAGGCCTTGTCATCCCATATTGTGGTGTTGTTTGAGCTTCTGCTCTCTTTCCTGACTGATAAATTATACCTTTACTTAAATGTCAATTTACAAATGGGCAGATAATAGAGACAAAGGAGGGACCGTCTCGGCTTACATAAGTGGCTTCCCCCAGGTAAAGCAACTCAGTTGTTCCGAAATTGACCTCTCGACTTTTCTTAATCACTGGCAAATTATCCAGTCTTTTCATCCACAGTCTTCATTACGGGCTGTTACGGAACAGACTAATTACCCCTTTTTAAATTAAAAAAAAATTATTACAGCACTGCTGAAATGTAGCTTAGAATATGAGACACAGAGAGAGAAGAGGGAGGTGTTCCCTTGTATTCTAGTATTTGCACACATGCTCTGGCTGTCAATTTGCTTCTGGATTGAATTCAAGAGCCAGTATAGTGTAGTGGTTTGAGCATTAGACTATTACTCTGGAAACCATGGCTTGGCCATGTAAACCTACTGGCTGCCCTTGGGCAAGTCAAACTGTCTCAGCCTCAGAGGATAGCAATGGCAAAATTCCTCTGTTGAAAGTTGCTAAGAAAACCCCCTGGGAAGTTTATGTTAGCATTGCCTTAAGTCAGAAATGACTAGAGGTATGCAAAAATAACAAGGGCACATGATGAAGGCATATAAAATCATGCACGATATCCAAAAAATATAGACAGTGTTTGCTCTTTTTGCCATACTTGAATTCCATGAGGTCACCGAATGGAGTCAAACTGCATTATTTGGACAGATGCACCCTTCGGCAGAGAACAAGGGAAGTCTCTGTATTGTTACATCGGGAAGATGTAACTGATGCTGAATAGGTAAAACCTGTCCAACTTTCACTCTTGGGAAACCTGGTTTGTAGACATCACCAGTACCATACTCCTTACCGGATCTGAGAAGTGAGATAGACCGAAGGCTGTCTAGCAAGACAAAACTGGAATCAAAATGGGAATCAAGGGCCTGATTCCCACTACCTTTTAAACTGGATTGCAATTCAGTTTGAACCAGTTCAAATGACCCTGGTTCCCACTTGAACCGAATCGCTGAAGTGATTCAGAGAGGGGGGGCGGGCGCTAGACCCATTTAACCCAGGTCTTTTTGATGCTGATTTTTTCCAGATGCAATCGAAATTGATTTAAATTTGCCTTTCGACTGGCTGAAGCAGGTCCATTTTGAATCAATTCATTTGTGAATGTGAACCACAAGTGGGTTATTTTACAGGGAAAAATTGCGAACGGGGCAAACGTAGTGTGAACTATGCTCCGATGTCAAATCGATCCATCTTTTCGGATCACAAACAGATTTATTTGTAAGTGGGAATGAGGACAAGGACTTAGTCAAGAACTGGAGCCGATCAAACCAAAGAGAAGGAAGGGATCATGATGAGAGCCCTTATGAGATGCTGTGAAGTTACTTAGAGAAGGAAGAGGCCAGAAGAACTCCAAAATAACACTGAGAATGTCATTGTGCTGGCTTTAAAATTTCCAAGGCTCCTCCAACAATTGTGCCTGAGGAACGAAGGAAACTTGTGTTCTTGTCGAAGCAGTCAATGTGTGTCAGGATTTTGTGGTGGGTTGGATGGGCAAATTCTGAGGACATCTTCCAGCTCTGTTCTCCATATGTGTATGTACATTGTGTGCCTTCAAGTCATTTCCGACTTCTGGTGACCCTAAAGTAAACCTACCATGGGATTTTCTTGGCAAGATTTGCTCAGAGGAGGTTTGCCATTGCCTTCCCCTGAGGCTGAGAGCATGTGATGATGCACACAATGTTGTGTGTCTATGTCTCCATGTGCACACAACACATATTTGAAGATAGGTTAGAGATCAGAGATAGAATAGTTTAATCTATTACCCTTCTCCTCTATTTTTTGGCTCGATCAAATAGGAGCCCTGGCCTGCAAAATTAAATTAATCATATCAAGCTGCTATATTGGTTGGAGTACCTGGTGGTAAATGGGTATTTTCTGTCCTTTCGGAGCCTTTCTTTTCCCCCTGCGGGACCAGGATAAAAAAAGGAAAAACCCTCTCTGAGTCTTGGCTTTGCATCCTGCAATCAATAGAAAAACCCAGCCGCCGATTACCATCTCTCTCTCTCTCTGTCCAGAAAGTGGCTGCACTTCAGGTTCACAGCATTATTTTCCTTGTTATCTTTGCCGTCTGGGCGAGTATTGTGTATAGATTTTCGCAGGCGCTTTCTTGTTGTTCCGAGGCCAAAGAAACCTGTTTGTATTGTCGGTAAATGCACTTGCTCCAATTCTGTGCCCTTCCCATCTGTTTCCCCTTTTTCCTTCCTCTCAATACAAGCTGCATTTCCTCTCAGCGAGCGAGGTGCTGTGCAAGCCCCAAGAATCGGCTCATTACACTGGAGAACAAGAGCCTGAGAGCCGAGATCTGAAAACCCAGGCTCCCAAAACCTTGGATAAAATAGGAACCTGAAAAAGAAAACGAGAAAGAGAAAGAAACTTGCACCTGTGTTCTGTAAGATGAGTGCAAAATTAAGAACTCAGGATGCAGCTACACTGTAGATATAATGCACTTAAGTGCTGTAGTGTCATCTGACAGAATACTGGGATCTATAGTTTTGCAAGGTCTTTCGCCTTCTCCCCCAAAGAAGGCTGGTGCATCACAAAACTGCATGCCCTAAGATTCTGTAGGATGGAGCCCTGGCAGATCAAGTGGTGTCAAATTGCAACAATAATAATAAGAATAAATGTTTTTGTGGGTTTTTCAGCCTCTGTGGCCATGTTCTAGAAGAGTTTATTTCTGACATTTCATCAGCATCTGTGGCTGGCATCTTCAGAGAATGCTGGCATGGAAGAGAGTTGGGTATATATATGCTGTTTGTGACTCTAGGTACCCAACTCTCTTCCACGCCAGCATTCTCTGAAGATGCCAGCCACAGATGCTGATGAAACGTCAGGAATAAACTCTTGTAGAACATGGCCACATAGCCTGAAAAACATGGATGCCGGACATGGAAGCCTTCGACTTCACAATAATAATAAAATTTATTTATATCCCGCCTCTCCAATTGGATCAAGGCAGCTTACAACATTAAAACAGCATAAAAATACATTAAACTACAAAATAATAATAATTAATATCATAAAGGCCTATAACCCAAAGACTCACCCACCCTCCGATTTAAAATGACAATTCCAGAAAAATACCAATAACCAAAATAAAGCAGTTCAGCAGTTGATGGAGCAGTCAAGTTAATTTGGGAAGGCCTGCCAAAAGAGATCTGTCTCTTTTGAACTGGTCAAGGCTGGTAATATTTTGGGTCTCCTCTTTATTCCTACAGTGCAGATGCACACTAAGAGAGCGCCTCCTCTCACCCAAACTTTGGGAATTTAGAGATGGCATCGTGACGTTTCTGATGTATCTTGGACCATTTCTGACTTACGGTGACCCTATCACAGGGTTTTCTTGGCAAGTTTCTTCACAGGGGGTTTTGCCACAGCTATCCTCTGACGATAAGACTGTGTGACGTGACCAAGGTCATCCAACAGGTTTACATGGCTGAGCTGGAATTCGAACCCAGGCCTCGAGAGTCATAATCCAGTGTTCAGACCACCTCACTACACTGACTCACACATACTCCCCACTCCTTTTTTTAAAGTTGATTTTTCTAAGAAAAACAATCAACCCTTTGCTTTGGCCTCATTTGCACTTACAAATAAATCAGTTTGAAACCCGAATTGATGGATCAATTCGACAGCAGAGTGTGGTTCACACTACATTTGCCCCGACTGCATTTTTCCCTATAAAATAACCTACTTGTGGTTCACACATGAATGAATTGAATCAAAATGGACCCGCTCCAGCTGGCCGAGGGTCAAATTTAAATCGATTCCGATCCACATCTGGTTCACACTTGTGTAGAATCGATTTATCCAAAAAGATGCAGAAAAAGTCAGCGTCAAAAATACGCAACTTAAATGGATCTAGCGCATGACTCCCCTCTCCGAATCGCTTTAGCAATTCAGTTCAAGTGGGAACCATGGTCATTTGACCTGGTTCAAACCGGTTTGTGATCTGGTTTAAAAGGTAGTGGGAATCAGGCCGTAGTTTTCCCTTTGCTGTCCCCAAATAATTGAAGCAAAAGGAATGAAGGCAATCCAAAACCTGAGTTTCCTTAACCAAGCCACTAAGTGCTTTTCATTAGGCAACTTTGCAAGGTGCCCCAAGGTCTGGGAGCTGCCTCCAGCTTGTCTTTGAAAAGGAATGGCTATTTCTGAGATGCTCATTCTATCATGGCTCAAAGTGGGCTCTCTGAATAAATGGGAAAGGGAAAATGAGATATATTAGCTGCCCGGCATATTTTTCATCTCCTCCTCTCCTACCTTCTCGAGGAATATCGGTGATGAATTTGCAAATGCCTCTGGATTATGACAGACCTCCCCCCCCCCCGCCCCCTCCTTCATTATTTATCCTCAGCTGAACACCTCTATTAGAGACTACAGTGACAAATGCAGGAATAAAAGGCAAAAAACAATATTTTAGCACAGCAGTGTAAATCTCCTTTTTACGCATTATTAATTTAAAGAAATCCATTATGCCTCGCAGCATTGGGGAGGGAGACAAGGTTGCATAAAGATGGCCTTTGATGTTTGAGGTTCATAGAAAGAGAGGAAACCTAGGTCTATTACTTTGGACTGGTTGGTTTTTTTTCTCTAAACAATCCTTTAATTCTATTGCATTTTGTAGAGGGATGGGATATTAATAATTATAATTATAATTATTATTATTTCTAATGCACATAAAAATAGCTTGGACCATCTTGTATTTTGTTGTTATTTTCTGACTTGTGATGTCCGTAAGGCAAACGTATTGTGGGGTTTCCTTGCCAAGATTTGTTCAGAGGAGGTTTCCCTTTGCCTTCTCCTGAGGCTGAGAGAGTGTGACTTGCCCAAAGTCACCCATTGAGTTTCATAGCCAAGCTGGGAATCGAATCCAGTTCTCCAGAGTCATAGTCCAAGACTCAAAGCATTACGCCACACTGGTTGCCTTGGCTTACACTATTATATTACGTTAATTGTCGCTGATGTTAAATGCTATATAAGTCAATTTTGACTTGTTTTGACCCTATGAATGAAAGATCTCCAAGACACTCTGTCATTCCTTGACTGAGTCTATCCACCTGTCATGCGGTTTTCCTCTTTTCAAGCTGTCTCCCATGTTGCCAAACGTTATTGTCTTTTCTTATAAGTCTTGTCATCTCATGTGGAGTCAAAGGCTTTCATGGCTGGCATCCATAGTTTTTTGTGGGTTTATCAGACCATGAGACCATCTTCTAGAAGAGTTTATTCCTGATGTTTCTCAAGCAGCTGTGTCTGGCATCTGCAGAGAAGATCTTCAGAGAGGCGGCATCTGAAGACACCAGCCCTGAATGCTGGTGAAATGTCAAGAATAAACTCTTCTAGAACATGTCCACATAGACCGAAAAACCCACAAAAAACATATCACCTCATGTAGTGGCCAAAGTATGCAAGCCTCAGTTTGTTATTTTGGCTAAAGAGGGAGTGAAGGAGAGGCTAGCAACACCATCAGGCCTGGCCTCAAGTAGAAGAGTCCTCTGTCCATGCTACACCATCTTACCCAGGAGGGAGTGAAAGGACAGGCCAAACTCCATTGGGCCTGTCCTAAAGTATGAAGCAGGGCCCTCCCTCCAGTCCATCTGCCTTGGTCCAGGCGTCAGAGGGAGAGAAGAACTTTTGGACCTGATCCCCTTCCCCACCACCATTCCCTTCTCCTTTTGTGTCACGTCTTCTTAGATCCCATACTCTGTGCATTAGTGTAGAGACATCTAAGACCATGTGTCCCCTTTGCTTGATGCCTGTACACGTTTTTTTGCCTCCTATTGTTGGGTCCTTGCCCTGTTCACCTTGTTCCCTCTGTGTCAATTTGACTATTGTTTCCAGCCCTTTTGCCTTCCAGAATGCTGTCTCCCTTCCTCACATAACTCAGTTTAAAGCCCTCCTGATCAGATTCTTCAGACTGTTGGCAAAAAAGTTTCTGCCAACTGGCGTCACATACAGCCAGAAATCCCCCCTCATGGAACCGCAGCCCATGATCTAAGAATCCAAATTGTTCTCGGTGACACCACCTGCGGAGCCAGTTGTTGGCTATTTTCCTCTCCCTTTCTGGACCATGCCCTTCTACTGGCAGAAGAGACAAGATGACAATCTGTGCATCCATTTCCTTCAGTTTCTTACCCAGAGCCTTGTAATCCCTTCTGATATTCTGAAGGCTGTTTCTTGCTGTGCTATTCGTTCCCACGTGGACCAAAAGGAAGGGGTATTGGTCAGTAGGCTTAACCAGTCTTGTCTTTGCCCCAGGGAGATAACACACCTCCCGAGACATCTTGTCGGGCCCACAAATCACTGCTTCTGTACCCCTCAACAAGGAGTCCCCCACCACAACCATGCACCTCCTCCGAGGCTTAGCAGCGAATGTTCTCAATCAAAGCATCCCCAACAGATGGCTATCCAGTGTCTGTCTGAAAGCCTCCAAAAAAGGAGACCCCACCACACTCCTAGGCAGCATCTTTCACTGTTGAACAGTTCTTTCCATCAGGAAGTTCTTTCTAATGTTTATATGGAATCTCTTTTCCTGTCATTGGAATCCATTGCTCCAGGTCCTGGCTCTGAAGCTGCAGAAAACAAGCTTGTTTCATCCTCAATATACCATATCTTCAAATATGGATCCTTCTGAAGATCCTGCCTGATTCTGGAAGCTAAGCAGGGTCATCCCTGGTTAGTACTTGAATGGCTATCATGTCTCCTCATAACCTTTTCTTCTCCAGGCTAAACATACCCAGCTTTCTAAGCAGCCCATCATACGGCTTCATGGTTTCCAGACCCTTCACCATTTTGGTTGCATTCATCCTTCTTGAGTCGTGGTGCCTTGAATTGGACATGCATCAAAACTGGGAAGATGATGGCATGGATGATCCTGACTTTGCTATCCAATGAAAAATCTTTACACTTGAGGGTCTCATCGAGTTCCTTCTTTCCCATTCCAAGTCTTTTTCTGATTTCTTGACTACAGTCACCATTTTGTTCTATGATAGACCCAAGGTATAAAAAGTCTTTAATTACTTTGGCGTCTTCGTTGTCCATGTCAAAGATGATTTATTGTAAACTTTGCTTTATTTAGCAGGGGTGAAATGAAGATGGCAAGGTACACATTATCATAACCCATGACTATGGAGAGTCTTGGCCATACTAATGGAAGGCTCATAGTTTTGTGGAAAAGCATATGTTTTGTACACTGAATTTACAGATTGAATCCCCAGTGAAAAGGTTCATGAAGGGAAAGAATATTCCTACTGGAAACCTTGTAAAGCCTCTACTAGCCAGAGTAGGTTAAATCAGCTGATGTTCTGATCAGTGTTTGGTAATAGTGCATTTATGATTAATGAGTTACTTCCACTACTTAATTCCTTTTCTGCAATATGGCATGACTATTATACACAACTACATTCATTGTGTGTATATGTGGAGAGATCTTGTAGCACCTTTGAGACTAAGTGAAATAAATAAGTTGGCAGCATGAACTTTTGTAGACTTCAGGCTACTTCTTCAGATGCATTTAGTGTGTATGTGCGTGCATGCATCTTCAACTCACATATCGACTTATGGTGACCCAAGGACTTTTATAGGGTTTTCTTAGACAAGGTATACTCAGAGGTGGTTTGGCCAGTTCCTATCTATGCAACACAGGTTACAGAACCTGCCACTTCTTGGCAGTCTCTCATTCAAGTACTAACCAGGGATGACCCTGCTTAACTTCCAAAATCAGACAGGATTTTCAGAAGGATGCATCCTATTCCCTCCTTTTTGCAGCAAGAACAGGCTGCCAAGGAAACAAATTTCTCAAAAAGGAACAGCAAATGTGATGTTACCGAATGGGCTTCTTAGCAATGGTCAAAAGGGAGGTCATTATGGAATTCCTCCTGGACAGAAGGAGGAAATGTAGGACATGTCCTGGAACAGGAAGATATCTGGTCCACTGAATCCTTTGTAATGGGGGACAGCTAGGGTGCCAGGATACTTTGAGTTGCCCCTGGAGTATCCTGGCCAGTGCAGACTAGACCTCCGTTTGCAGCAGCTGAAGTCTGCAGAGAATAAAAGGAGAAAGTGGAAGGAGGAGAGATAAACTGGGACATTTCAATAGCAACTGAAAAAATAGGATGAACAGATGATGAAGCAGGGCTGTCACTGCTAAATTGGGGCCTCATTCCCACTTATAGATAAATAGGTGTACGATCCAAATTGATGGATCGATTCAACATCGGATCATGGCTTACACTACAATTGCCCCAATTGCATTTCCTGTCATTTTCTGGCACCAAAATAATCCACTTGTGATTCCCATTCACCAATGAATCGATTCAAAATGAACTGGTTCTAGCTGGCTGAAGGGGAAATTTGAATTGATTCTGATCTGCTTGTGGTTCACACTTGCATGGAATCGATTTATTGAAAAAAAGCAGGAGAAATCAGCATCAACAATATGTGGGTTAAATGGATCTGGAGCATTCCCCCCCCCCCCCCCGAATCACTTCAGTGATTCGAATTAAGCAGGAATGAGGGTCATTAGAACTGGTTCAAACCGATTTAAAAGGTAGTGGGAATGAGGCCTGGGATAGTTGGAGGGTGGGTATGATTTTATCACAGATAGCACAGCTTCCCAGGGATGGATTTCATTGACCTGTTCAGCGTCACTTCTTGGGATGAGCTGGAGCAATATTGGAAACAGTCACCGGAGCGAAATCCAGGAATGAGTTTGGTAGCAGTTGTTGAGGAGGGCAGCTGAGGGAAGGGAGGATGAAATGTATCACGAGATAATAAGAAAATAAGCCATTAAATAGCTCTGCTTCCCATTATCATGTGGTTTTATGTTAATGAAGTTGTTCCAGAGCTGCTTAAGTTTAACTCAGGCAGGGGAATATCTGTTAATGTAAAAAATGTGCGGGGGAGAAGAAGAAGAAAAAGAAACAGAGTCCCTCAGTTGAAAAGTTTGTGTTAACGTTTTCATGTTTTCATTTTGCATGCACTGCAGGGTGAAATACAAATCAAGCCAGTAAGTGGAAAGAAGGAAAAATGAATTAAGGGGCTGGAGAGAAAGAAGAAACATGTAGGGCCAGATTTTTGGTAGCTCACAAATCAGATTAAGGGGTAATCCTTTGTTTGCACCCAGTATGAAAAAAATAGGGCAAAGTGGGCCATTTGGGAGAGCAAGTGTTCAGTTTTGTTTTGTCTAGTTACTTTTTGGTTGTTGTTAGAATCATATAATCATAGAGTTGGAAGAAACCCCAAGGGCCACCCGGTCCAATGCCCTGCCATGCAGGAACTCAAAATCAAAGCATCCCTAACAGATGGACATCCAGCTTCTCTTTAAAGACCTCCAATGAAAGTGGCCTGGTACAAACCTGCCAAAGGCAGTGTGGCAGCGGCGATTCTAGGGTTCGGGAGTGTGCACCAACCACATGCCTATGAACCCTAGTACGGGCACTGCCATGACTGTGTGGCCCTGCCCACATGGGGCGTGCATCCATGATGCAAGTGTGTTTGCTGTGCCATGCTTACGTTATGAATGCCTGACAGGCAAAGTCATGGTGTGCAGACCATGCCACAAAAAGAACTTGCTTTTATCAGGTTCTTTTTATTGCAGAGGGATGTCTCACAGTTTGGCTGCTGTGGTGATGTCCCTCTGGAGTTAAAATGGATGCATCCAGCCCACCATTTTTGGGTGGTCTGTTGAGCCCCAGAGGCTTCATCACACTCCATGGGAGTGTGTTCCACTGTTGTGTGCTTCCTAAGTCATCTTTGACCTGTGACATGGACATGGACCTGGAGGATGAGTCTGAGGCAAGTCTTCCAGAAAGGGAAGTTCTCCCTGTTGCAGATCAACCTCAGCCAACAAATCCAGTGGAAGTGTGATGCGGCAGCTAAAAAGGCCAATGCAATTCTAGACTGCATCAATAAAAGTCTAGATCAAGGGAAGTAATAGTGCCTCTCTATTCTGCTTTGGTCAGGCCCCAACTGGAATACTGTGTCCAGTTCTGGGCACTGCAATTTAAAAAGCATGCTGAGAAGCTTGGACATATCCAGAGGTGTGCGAACCAAATGGTGAAGGGTCCAGAAACGATGCCCTATGACGAGCGACCAAGACATGTCCCTGTGTTTTCCTCTGTGAAACGTTGGGAGAAATACTGTACAACATCCCCCCCCCCATTTGAAGATGAAAAGCCTTTGAATCTAAGCGTTCCCATTCCTTTCAATGGGGTTTGCACAGCAACAAGTTCCCAAAGGGATTCCCCCTTTAAAGCCTTGCTTATTTCTATATCTAAGAAACAACATTAAACAATATCTTCTTGCCTCCTGTTTGGCTGATTCAAGTTAGCAGACAGGAAGCTGTGGATTTCCGAATCCAGTTTCCCTTGAATTGTTGCTACTTTTTTCTTTTAAACAACAACAACAACAACAAAGGGGAATTAAACCAATGCTTTTGCACTTTGAACTCAATTTGCAGCCATGGAAATGAAATGAGGAGAATGAGGGAAATGTGGCAGGAGGAGGAGTGAACTGGGACATTTTAAAAGCAAAGTACAGCATCGACCAAAATCCACCAAAATCTGCAAAGCAGTGATACATTTATTGGAACAACCAAAATGCACATTATACATGTTTCAAGATTTCAAAGCTCCGCTGGCTTCTTCCTCAGGCAAAGGTGTTACCACAGAGGAGAAAGATTTGCCTGCTGAAGAAGCCAGTACAGCTTCGAAAACTTGCAACATGTATATTGTGCATTTTAAAGGTATCACTGCTTTGCAGATTTTGGATGATACTGTACTTTGCTATACGGAACACAGTTAACCCTGGATATATTTTAAAAGCAGTGCACTAAGTGGGAAGACACGAGTATTAAATAAGACTGTTTCCACCAAAATGAGACATTTGGAAGGTATGCTTTTGCATTTGCACATATGGAATTCCCTCCTCAATTAGGTTTGTGTGTTGCACATTTTGCTGTAATGTTAATAGCAACTCTAGATCTATAAATTCTCTCAGATGTCTAAGTTTTCAAAATGGGTTTGTCTACTGCTTTGAGCTGTTTTTAGTAGTAGGAGTAGTAGTAGTAATGGTAGTATTTTGGTTGAGATTTACTCCAATGATTTCATCTCTCAGAACATTTTTCAGGGACTCATTTGACTGAAAAGAATCAGAAACAACACTTGTATTTGGGTTGAGCATTACTCCAATGATTTTATCCCTTGGCATATTTTTTTTCTGTGACCCATTTGGCCAAAATGGAACAGAAACAACATTTGTGTTTGGATTGAATTTTACTCCAATGATTTTATCTCTTGGCATAGTTTTCAGGGACCCATTTGACCAAAACAAAACAGAAATAACATTTATATTTGGGTTGAATTTCACTCCAATGATTTTATCCCTTGGCACATTTTTCTGGGATCAATTTGGTTAAAATAGAACAGAAACTTCATTGCCACCATAAGACCTTAGTGTTGTTATTCCCCTCAAAAAACTGAAAACTGGAATTTTTGGATTACAGTCGTCCCTCTACATCTGTGGCTTTGACTTTTGCAAATTTGATTACTAATGGATTTGATTAATATGTTATCTCTAGGAATCTCTAAGTCTTCCAGCCATTCTCTGCCAGAGGTTGACCTCTGCTGGATCATGCTGGAGGCCCTAGAGGTTCCTAGAGAAAATACTTCTCTAGTCATTTGAAGGTCCTCCAGTGTGATTCTATGGTCAACTGCCAGATGTTGACCACAGAGTTGTGCTGGAGGACCTACAG
Source organism: Urosaurus nigricauda (assembly GCA_034509955.1). Lineage (NCBI taxonomy): Eukaryota > Metazoa > Chordata > Lepidosauria > Squamata > Phrynosomatidae > Urosaurus > Urosaurus nigricauda. The sequence goes on along the minus strand of JAOEGL010000008.1, from coordinate 1,373,063 downwards.
ATTCCTAAAGAGGTGTTCTTTCAGGTAAAAACAGATAGAGTTGTTTTTTATTTGCGGTTTTTCCACTTTCATGGGAGTCCTGCACCTTAACCCCTTATTGAGCCCTTGTGGCACAGTGGTTAAATGCCAGTACTGTAGTCACAAGGTTGTGAGTTTGATCCCAGGGGGCTCTAAGGTTGACTCAGCCTTCCATCCTTTCGTAGTTCGGTAAAATGAGTACCAGCTTGTTGGGGGCAATTGGCTTACAGATTGTAAACTGTCTAGAGAGTGAAGTCGAAGGGCTGGGATCTATACCGCTTATCAGTGAACTCAGCACTCTCTAGACATAGTTTTTGTGGGTTTTTCAGGCTATGTGGCCATGTTCTAGAAGAGTTTATTCCTGGTGTTAAGCCAGCATATGTGGCTGGCATCTTCAGAGAATGCTGGCATGGAAGAGAGTTGGGTATAGTACTATACCCAACTCTCTTCCATGCCAATCTTCTCTGAAGATGCCAGCCACAGATGCTGGCAAAACGTCAGGAATAAACTCTTCTAAAACATGGCCACATAGCCCAAAAAAACCACCAAAAAACTACGTCTAGAGAGTGCTGAGTTCACTGATAAGCGCTATAGAAATGTACATGTACGTAGCTCCATACTAACCCCAGCAAATGTGGAGGGCCCATTGTATTTTGTCCCCAGTTTTTTGTACCCTGTTCCTTGAGAAATGTTAGGGGGGGGGATATGGAAGCAGACATATCAACCTTGGTCAACCCTTGTCCAAGGTGGCTGAGATGCTTGGATGCAAAGGAATGAAGTTATGCATAGCCTTCACATTTGCTGTCCTCTTGGGAGCGATGCAAAACGTAGACCTGCTACAAATTTAGCCATTTTGTTTTTTTGCAAAAAAGGAATGGCCTCTGTTGCCGGGGGGGGGGGTGCGAAAAGAAAGAAAGAAATCCCTTTTCTTTCCTCAGCTTGCACGCTCCTTTCCACGGCTTGTGTCCCAAAGCCACACTCGGGTCACCAGCCAGCTAACGCTTTTGTCAGCGTGATTAATAGTGCTGTGGATTGTCGTTAATTCACTAGCTAATGACTGCAACTCCGTCTGCTCTTGGAGTAATCGGGTGATGTATGGAAGGAGCGCGCACCTCATGGCAGAGGTGAAAAATCATTTCGACAAGTCAAATATTGTCACAGGGAACAAATGGCTCTCCCTGTTAATAAAAATTAATGAATTTTTTTCCCCTTCTAACCCCCCTCCGCCACCTCCTTAAACTGTTGGCCTGCTAAATGAAGCCGTCGAAGCGGCAGGGCCCAGGCTCTATGGAATTAAGCACTTTATTTGATGGTTAAAACTATAAACATCTTTATTACCGTTGCAATCGGACCTGGCGTGTGCAAGGGAATTTGGTTGGAGCTATTTTCTCAAACGCATCTGTATTCTTTAAATGGGGGCAAAGGAAGGAAGGGGGGGGGAATCAGCAGAGCTGGAAAGATTTGAAATATGAGGCAGAGGAGGTGTGTGTTGTGTATGTGTGTGTTTGCGGGAAAGGAGGGAAATATTGTTCATAAATGGCTTTGAATCTAGCAAGTGCCATCACATAGAGTTTCAGACTAAGCAATGCATTAACTTTATACATGGCCAGAGAGCCAATAACCCATCAATTAATCACTTGAGCCGATCCAGTTTATAGATCTCGGCTTCTAAAACTCAGATTTTAGAGAAATTCTTTGCAAGAGCTGGTCGGACTGAAAGAAATGTGCAAAAGTGGTGCAGATTGTTATTTTGCTTTGGTTTGCATGTTTTAACGTAATACAGACACTATAGCTTTATAAATCGGTCTGACCGCTGTGTCTTAAGCAAACCAGTCCTGGGAATTTTACTTTTATTAACGTGTCGACGACTCTTGTTGCCTATCCCAGCCTTTTATTATACAATTACAATTTCCGGGCTTTCAGCTTCTACATTAGGAATTGTGGCCATTATACCATCTTGAAAGAGATTTAGATTTAGAGAATAGACATGTCCTGCAAGGCTTTTATTCCCTTTGTCAGGGGTAGCCTTTTCCCTTTGCTTGCTGGTGGAGGTCCAGACAGGTATTGATATGGCAGACATAGGCCTAAATCCAGTTACTATTCCAAACTAAATCCAGTTACTAATCCCAAATTGATACAGAATCAATTGCTGAATTAAGTTAAATCTGTTTAAATCCCATCAGTTCCTTCGGTTTATTCTAGCTGGAACTGGCAGTTGGATTTAAGCCGTAGGAACAAGCGGTTGTCAAAAGTAGATCTTTTATCATTCTGTTGGATGATGAAAAGCATATTAGTTTGGAATACCATTGGCTAGCATCCAGGACTTTAATGCCCTTTAGCAGGGAAAAGCATGGGGAAAGGTTGGACCTTGCAAACAATAAGATGCTGCAGTAAAGAGGCCTTCGGTCTAGCCCAGTTCTTCTTGCACCTGGCACCTACCATTCTTCAAACTAACTAGATTCAGAAGATGATACAGATGGGCACAGAAGGAACTGAGTACCCTTAAAAGCATGGAATCCTAGGTTTGGGATGGGCTGCAAGGGCAATCTTATCCAACCCTTTGCCAGTTGTTGTTGTTAGCTGCCCTCAAGCTGACCATAAATCATGGCAATCCAATAGATGAGACATCTCAAAGACCCCTCTATCCTCCACTGTTCTGCTTAAGTCTTGCAAATTCAGGTCCATGACCTCCCTGAGTCTATCCATCTGGCATGTGGTCTTCCTCTCTTTCTGCTGCCTTCTAACTTTCCTAGCATTGTTGTATTTTCTAATGAGTTGTGCCTTTTCATGATGTGTCCAAAATACAACAGTCTCATCTTGGCTTCCAGGGAGATTTTGGGCTTGATATGTTCAAGGACCCATTTGTTTTGTCTTTTTGGCCATTCATGGTATCCTTAGCATTCTTCTCCAGCACCACGTGATATTCATTTTATTCACTTTCTTCACTATCCAGTTCTCACATCCATACATGGCGATACTTGGATAATTCTAGCTTTAGAGCTCACTAGTATAACGTTAGGATTTGGTCTAGTTCTTTCATAGCCACCCTTCCCATTCCTAGTTTCCTTCTGATTCCTTGACTGCAGTCTCCTTTCTGCTCAGTGTTTGATCCAAGGTGTGGGAAATCGTTAATAGGTCCATTCAATCTCTGTTTAAAATCTCCGACAAAAGAAAACACTCTGCCCTTTCATAGTCACCCATCCCACCTTTGACAATACTATCCTGCTGTAAGCAGATGGTTTCTTGATTTTTGGACAAGTAGCTCAAACTATGAAACCATAGTCCCATGGTTTGCTGCATAAAGGTCTGTCTACATAGCCCAAATACAATGTCCTTTCCCATCCTCTTGACAGGGAGTATGGACAATGCCAGGCCCAAACCCTGGTTCTCATGTGGACAGTCTGGACAATGTCTGGCCCATTCAGCACCAGAACCAGAGTATACTCCTCTTAAAACAAATTACATTAACTCACCTTTTGCTCTGAAACTTCTAGGAAGATCCAGAGCCTTCTCTTCCAATGCTAGGTAGCTGTTTAAAACCTATCCTGCTATGCCATCCAACATGCGCAAGTGATCCATGTGTGCAAATAGCCACCCAGCATTGGAATGTTAGGCCAAGGTAAAGAGAGGAGGTTGGGGCCAAAATACTCCAGGTTGGCCCCAGGGTACCTTGGTCGGTGCAGATCGTACCTAGGGGGCATTCCGGTATCCTTAAATTTGGTTGCTTTTTGTTGTTGTGTACCTTTAAGTCATTTCCAACTTATGGTGACCCTAAGGCAACCCCATCATGGGTTTTTCTTGGCCAGGTTTGTTCCCTAGCCTGTGCAAATACCACCTAAGGGGTACTCCTGTGTCCCTAAATATGGCTGGTTTTTGTTAATGCGTGCTTTCAAGTCATTTCCAACTTATGGCAACCCTAAGGCAACCCCATGATGAGGTTTTCTTGGCCAGGTTTGTTCAGAAGAGATTTGCCATTGCCTTCCCCTGAGGCTGAGAGCATGTGACTTACCCCAGGTCACCCAGTAGGTTTCATGAACAAGCGGGGAATCTAACACTGGTCTCCAGAGTCCTAGACCAACCACTACACCATACTGGTTCTTCATTCCCAAATTTACAAATTTTGCAAAACACCTAAATGTCTTCCAGCCCAACCAGTTTTTGCACCGAAGAAGGGGGAAGAATCGAGATGCTGGGTGGTGAAGAGTTAATGGAGAAATTGAATTTCAAGGTCCTACTGCCAATTTAGGTAGCGCTTAGCTATGGGTTTTAGGAAAGGTCTTGGTTTATGACTAAGAAGGGGGTGTGTGTTGGAGGGGAAGAGATTTCAGCCATTCCATGGAATATACCTTCCTTAGCCTCAGGGTGCCTGGAAGTAGTATATTAACCAAAGAACGGAGCAAAGAAGGGAGGGGGGGGGAGAAGAAAGGCCAAATCACATTTCATGGAAACAAAGAGCCTCTTTTATTTTTTAAAAAAAGATTTTGGGTCTGTGTTCCCGGAACATACTCTGATCAAAATGACTGCAACCTGGCTAGCCATTTCATCCACCTGCCTGGGGCTATAGCAAAGCAATGAGGAAATAAAGGGGATACAGTAGCCCCTGAGAAGTCTTTGGAGCCACTGTGTATAAATAATCCATTTTAGAATAAGGCATTATTGGTTTTGAACCAAGCGAGTGGTTCCCTGTCTACCACTTTTAAAACCATTGCTATTTTTGAAAAGACGCATTTGATTCAGAAGATACACTGGAAAGTCCTTGAGATACCTGAGATACTTTGCTAATCTCAGCAAAATTATTTTAGCTTTCATACTCCTCTAGCCTTTCTAGCTCAAGAAAGACCCTCCATTTGTTCCATTTTATCCTGATATATCATCTGCTGTCCTACTTTTTCAGCTCCTATCAAAATGTCCCAGTTACTCTTTCTTCCTCCCACTTTCCTTCTTTGTCCTCTGCTTGCTTCATTTGCTGCAAACAGTTCAAAGTGCAAAAGTACTTTCCACCTGCATTAGATTTTTGCCCTTCCCAGTAGACTCTGGCAAAAGCAAACCACTGCAACCTCTCCTAGCTTTTGTGCTCTTCTTCATTAATAACTTTTGCCACCTTGGCACAATTTGATGTCTCTTGCCCATACATGTCCTGGTTTTCATTTGTGAAATGCTGGAGGGTACATTAAGTCTTTCTTTAAAATGTTTCATTGCTGCTTCTCAGCACAACCGCAACATTCTTCTTTATTTTTTTAAGCCTCCCACAAAGTTGTCTTTTCTGGAACATAATTATCCATGCTTTTGGTCTAGGAAATGCTCCTGCAAACTAGAAGCATGAGGTTGGTCTCTCCAGGTGGAAATGATATGCATCAGTATTTTCTTGGGTTGGTGGCTGAGCTTGGAAAAACTATTTTTTGAACCTTCTACCTTTCCGTTTCACTCAATGACCTCCTGGTGTTTTAGCATGGAGAAAAAAGAAAAACAGTCTATCACCTTTTTTTCATATCATGCACAAATGTATACGCCTTTATCATGTCTCCTTACTAGCTTCTTTTCTACACTATAGAAATATTGCAGTTTGACATCACTTTAACTATCCTGGTACTATCCTACAGAGTCCTAGGTTTTTTAGTTTTATGAAGCACCAGCACTTTTTGGCAAAGGCAGCTAAAGACCATGTAAAACTACAAATCCCAGGATTCCATAGGATGACAATACAACACCTATAGCAGTGCTTCTCAACCTTTGGTCCTCCAAAGGCTTTGGACTTCATTTCCCAGAAAGATTAGCCAACATGGGCTGTGGTGAGCTGTGGTGAGCTGTGGTGAGCTGAAATCCAAAACATCTGGAGAACCAAAGGCTAAGAACCCCTGACCTAAAGTGATGTCAAACTGCACTACTTCTACAGTGTAGATGCACCCCTATGCCAAACAAAATCAGGGAAAATCAGATGCTAAGATGAGTGACAAATCTTTATGACACCATACATGAAAAAGATGTAGGGGTCTTAATAGACTACAGGTGATGTTTATAGTGTGATGTGGTGGCAAAAGAGGCAAAGCAGTTCTAGGCTGGATCAGCAGGACTATAGTGTCCAAGTCAAGAGAAGCTGGTGTGTCCTGTTCTGCTTTGACCAGGCTTTGGTATACCTGGGAAGCCCTGGAACCAAAACCCAACGGCTACCAAAGGCCCACTGTACTTCAGTGTTTTTAAGTCCAGGAGCAAGTCCTAATTTGAAAATGTTGTGTGGTTTTTTTGTGGGTTTTTCAGGCTATGTGGCCATGTTCTAGAAGAGTTTATTCCTGACGTTTTGCCAGCATCTGTGGCTGGCATCGGCAGAAAAGATGAGGCCGTCGTACTTTGGCCACATTATGAGAAGGCACGTCATTGGAAAAGACAATAATGCTAGGAAAGGTAGAAGACAGTAGGAAAAGGGGAACACATGCCAGATAGATAGACCAAAATAGGGAGGTCATGAGCCTGAGTCTACAAGACCTAAGCAGAACAGCAGAAGAAAGTGGGGCTTAGAGATGTCTCCTCCACAGAGTCACCATGAGTCAAAGTCTCTGAAGATGCCAGTCACAGATGCTGGCAAAACGTCAGGAATAAACTCTTCTAGAACATGGCCACAAAGCCCGAAAAGCCCACAAAAAACTATGGATGCCGGCCATGAAAGCCTTTGACTTCACAACGTTGTGTGGGTTGGGCAGGACATCCTAAGGTGAGATGAATTGAAAGCGTATAAATGAGAATTTTGATAAGTGTCAGTGAGCTTGAGAATTTCTCTTCCTGCAAATACATATATTTTTGGTTGGTTTGTCCAAGTGCCATAATGGTTTGCCCACCGCTATTCCTCCCGAACTTAATTTTGGAGACAAAGCAAGCTAGCAGCGAGCAAAAGCATCAAGTGTGGGTGGAGGAAGAAAAGGGCCAGGGATTTCTTTTTTGCATAGTCCCTGTAAGTGTTATGGCAGGGTAGCAAGAAATGGCAAGGTTGGAAAGAGAGAAGGCGTGGAGGTTGGTCTTGGAGAGGGATTAAAAACAAAATAAAAAAAAATCTGTCCCATATTGTTACATGAAAATGTGTCCCTTCCTTCCTTGAAAGAGAGTCCTGCTTTTGAAATCCACCTCACGGCTCAACCTTCTGTCCAGCATTTCTCCCTCCGTTCCTCTTTTATTCTCCATTCCTGGTGACTCAAATCCTTGGGTTTTGGAGTCCTTGCTCCGACACATCTCCTACCTGAACGAGGAGCTTGTTTGTCTATGACCCATTAGGATTTTTTTATTATTATTTTTAAAAATGCAATTTATTTTTAATAACGTTTAGCAAGTTTTGGGGAAAAAAATCTCTCCAACGGCCCCCTCCTCCACTATTAATCTACTACGTTAATAGTGCCAAAACTCCTGCTTTGGACCCCAGGGAACCATGAGTGAGGAGAATGACAATGAAGGCATGACAACAGGGCTGATGCTTTTCGCTTGGCAGGGATGTGAATTCCCAATGCAGGCTCTCTTTTGGGGAGAGTTACAAATTCTTTATTCCCTTTTTTCCCCCTCCTGAAGTTTGAGGGACTCAAAGACATCCTTTGCATCATCTATTGGGACCTATGTGTGTTGGAGGAATCTTATACTTGGTATTTTTAATGCATGCCTATATAATAAAACAACATCAAATTCAACTCCTTTTGGAACAATCCCCCCCAAGCAACATTTTTGCGGAGGTTTCATCTTTTTCTCCTCCTACTCTTCTTTTTTTCTCTCTTTCTCTCCCTCTCCCACCCAACATTTCCTTTCTCTTTTCTTTCCCCGTTCTATTATTTTCTTACATTTCCACCTGAAAGAACTTCTCATTGAACTGGAAACTTTTTCCATGCTTTTATCAAAGCTGACATGGCACCGTTTTGCAAAGAAAATAGCACAGATTTGTCTCTCCCCTCTATATTGTGTGTGTGTGCGTGCTTGTTGAGTAAGTGCCTGAACAATCCACACTTTTCCAGGCTGCTTTTGGACACTTTTTTGTGTTTCCTCCAAATTGGTTGAGAGTATTTCCTAGGAGAGAGTTCTCAAATTTATTACATAGTCTGTTTTCATTATGGCACGAGGGCTTGAAGGATTGTCGGCTACTACTTTAAACATCTCTTTTCATTTCGATCTGGAGACCCGGTGCAAAAGTCAAACTTTTTTGTGACCTTTCCTATACCGCGTTCAGACATATGCATGTGTTCACATTATGCGCACATACCTGGCAGCCTTAACAACTTGATCTTCATTCTTGAAAAGAACAGTGCTAGGTTTCAAGACAATGTAAATCAATCAATCAATCTTTTTATTGAGGTCAATGACCAAATTAAATGACCATATTCCCAAATAGGTATGAATAGATAAAATACATACAATACCTACATGCTATGAACATCGGTAAGATACATACATCTATAGACATCAGTAAAATATGAATATAAACCCAAACATAACTCATAAAGAATATACAATATAGACATGCAATATAACTGTATACACAAATAGTAAAAACCCAATCATTAACTAAAACCTGATTTTCACAAATCTTAATTGCAGCAACACAATTTTTTTGTGACCTTTCCTATACCAAGTTGAGGCATGTGTTCGAACATTATGTGCACATACTTGGCATCCTTAAGGGAGCAAGCTTATTTTCTGCTGCTCCAGAGACTAGAACACGGAACAATGGGTGCAAACTGCAGCAAAAGAGATTCTACTTCAACATTAGGAGTAACTTCCTGAGAGTAAGGGCTGTTCGACAGTGGACACACTCCCTCGGAGTCTGTAGTGGAGTCTCCTTCCTTGAAGGTCTTTAAGCAGAGGCTGGATGGCCATCTGTCGGGATGCTTTGATGGGGAGTTCCTGCATGGCAGAGTGGGGTTGGATTGGATGGCCCTTGTGATCTCTTCCAAATCTATGATTCTATGATCCTCTGAGGCTGAGAGAGTGTGAGTTGCCCAAGACCACCCAGATTCTTTGATTCTATGATTCTATGATTCTAACAACTTGACCTTCATTATTTTTCTTCTTCTCGGAAAGAAGTTCACCAATGTCTGTGGCTGAAGATAGTGCTAAATCTTAAAATAGTGGAAAGCAATGGAAAGTGAATGTGTTTCTCTTAATCTATTTTAAGCTTCAAAGTGGTGTAGTGTGTTTGTGTGTGTATGTATGTGTCTTCAAGTCACCTGTCAACTGATACAAGCCAGAGTAGACAAAAACAGCTAACTGGCATTTAATAGCATGGTTAAATTATTTCCAATGACGTTATTTTTGTGCGTTTTTGGAAACGTTTTTGGAAAACCCTCTAAATGGAGGACTTATGAAAACATCTCCTCCCTGTCCCTCAATTTCCCAAAGAATGAAGATCTGGGGGTTCAGTTTTAAAGTTACTTTAGAAAGCAAACATGGTTGTCCTAACTCTTTCCAGGTCTCTTCTCTTAGTACTTTGATGACTTTATGTCCAGTACTATGTTGTACAGACTAAAATGTAGTTTCATTTGCTGTTAACTGATGGTTTGTCTACACTTTAGAGATAATGCAGTTAGGGATCCTGGGACTTGTAGTTTGATGGGGCCCTCTTTGGCAGAGAAGTCCAAAGATCTTGTAAAACTACAAATCCCAGGATTGCATAGGATGGAGCTACATCATGTAAAATGGGTCCAAACTGCATTATTTTTTCAGTGTAGATGCACTTGGAGCCAAACTTTCTCAGAACAGAATTGCATGGGAAAGTTCAGATGAATTATCAAACTTTGGGATAGGCACCATTGATGCTAATGTCTTGAGGCTGAATCAGAAATCAATGTACTGGCATTAATAGTTTTAGTGAAAATTGTACCTTTAATTCGTTACACGATTTGTTACAAACATATTAGTTATACAGTAGTTTAAAAATTATGAATAAATAAATAAATATCAATTAAAGTTGCTAACTATGACCAACCCTCTTGTCAAATGAGATATATTTATCTATAGTATCAGCAGTTAGGTTGTATTAGTAATAGTCAGTAGTAGAAGGAAACTGTTTTGTTGTTCTTTTATTTGTACAGAATTATGAATAGTGATGGTGCTATTTAAATTGATGATGACGATAATGATGATGATGATGATGATGATGATGATGATGATGATAAAGATGACAGTTCTCATCTTCTGTGCAACTGCTGTACTTTTATCCATATCCTATGGTTCACTATCTCAATTGTCCAGTCTATCCTTGCTTCCTCGCCAATTTTGTCCTGACATAATCAATACCCCTCAAACCCTGGATCTTCTCCCTGACTTCCAATAACTTTTGAATACTTTTGGATGCCTCTGCAATGTTTTCTGCATGTTCCAGCTATTATACATTGCCTTTCCCAATACATTTTTATTGTTGTTGTGTGCCGTCAAGTCATTTCTGACTTCTGGCGACCCTAAGGTGAACCTTTCATGGGGCTTTCTTGGCAAGATTCTTCAGAGGCATGTTTTGCCATGGCCATCCTCTGAAGCTGAGAGAGTGTAACTTGCCCAAGCTCATCCACTGGGTATAGAAGAACATACCTTTATTTCAGCCAATAGGCCATTAGGGTTTACATGGCCAAGACAGGATGGAAACCTGGGTCTCGTAGTCCAATGCTCAAACCACTATCCAGTGCTGGCTGTCACCATAACATAACATGCATACGTTTCCCCCATTTTTTCCCCCTGAGCACACATATGCCAGCTTTTCAGCTTCACATGTAGCTGGACGCATGTGGTTGGCAAGTAGCTGGACACAAAAATATCTCTGGAGAAAGGTAGTGAAGCCAAAAGGTCACCCATCACCAGTTAATATGTGTAGGATTGCACAGCAACCTCGAAGCGCAACTGCGGTCAACATGCTTTGTTCCAACTCAAGCACGCATTGTAACTGTACAATGGAGTCCCATACATGGCAATTCAGAAGGGTGTGCAGTTGAATGCAGTAATAATAATAATAATAATAATAATAATAATATATTTCTAGCCCGCCCCTCTGAACGGGCAATTGGGGCAGGGAACAAGAGAAGTTAAAAAACATCACAATTAAAATATCCAATCCCATTCCCAACTCCACCCTTAAAAAAGGATTAAACCAAAGATGAGTTTAAAGCAGTTACAAATAAACAAAACCCACAATGTCACACCAAAAGACTGCCTGAGCTTCCAGTCATGGAGTCATGGAAGAATAGAAGCATAGAGCTGGAAGAGACCTCAAGGGCCATCAAATAGATAATATGATATAGGACTATACCAGCCATCTATAAATGATGCCCATTTACTTGGGAGTACAGTCAGCCTTCTGTATCTACAGATTCAACCATCCATGGCTTGAAAATATTTTTGAATTTTTCCACCCTAAATAGCAAACTTTGATTTTGCCATTTTATATATGGGACACCGTTCTACTATCCCATTGTATATAATGGGACTTGTGCATCCATGGATTTGGGTATCCATGGAGGGTCATGCAACCAACTCCAGCAGATACCAGGAGCCCACCGTACTGTTATTAAGTAAATATATTTGTTGTTTGAGGTTGAAGGCTTTCATGGCCGGCATCCATAGTTTGTTGTGGGTTTTTCGGACTATGTGGCCATGTTCTAAAAGAGTTTATTCCTGACCCTTTGCCTGCATCTGTGGCTGGCATCTTCAGAGAATGCTGGCATGGGAGTGAGTGAGATATATACACCCAACTCTCTCCATGCCAGCATTCTCTGAAGATGCCAGCCACAGATGCTGGTGAAACGTCAGGAATAAACTTTTCTACAACATGACCACAAGCCCGACAAACCCACAGCCCCCCCCCAAACTATTTGTTTTTTGTTGCTGTGTGCCCTCAAGGCATTTCTGACTTATGGCAACTCTATCACGGGCCGGTTTTCTTGACAAGTTTTTTCAGAGGGGGTTACCCTTACTATACTATTTAGGATAGGGGACATCTGGCTGAATCAAACTACGTGTGAAAGGGATCTAGGAGTCCAAGTAGACCATAAGTTGAACATGAGTCAACAGTGCGATGCGGCAGCTAAAAAGGCCAATGCTATTTTAGGCTGCATCAATAGAAGTATAGTGTCTAGATCGAAGGAAGTAATAGTGCCGCTCTATTCTGCTTTGGTCAGGCCCCACCTGGAATACTGTGTCCAGTTCTGGGCACCACAATTCAAAAAGGATGTGGAGAAACTGGAGTGTGTCTAAAGGAGGGCAACTAAGATGGTGAAGGGTCTGGAAACCATGTCCTATGAGGAATGACTTAGGGAGCTGGGGATGTTTAGCCTGGAGAAGAGAAGGCTAAGAGGTGATATGAGAGCCGTGTTTAAATATTTGAAGGGATGTCATATTGAGGAGGGAGCAAGCTTGTTTTCTGCTGCACCAGAAACTAGAACGCGGAACAATGGATGCAAACTGCAGGAAAAGAGATTCCACCTCAACATTAGGAGGAACTTCCTGACAGTGAGGGCTGTTCGACACTGGAACACACTCCCTTGGAGTGTAGTGGAGTCTCCTTCCTTGGAGGTCTTTAAGCAGAGGCTGGATGGCCATCTGTCGGGGATGCTTTGATTGGGAGTTCCTGCATGGCAGAGTGGGGTTGGATTGGATGGCCCTTGTGATCTCTTCCAACTCTATGATTCTATGATTCTATGATCCTCTGAGGCTGAGAGAGTGTGAGTTGCCCAAGACCACCCAGTGGGTTTCAGGGCTGAGCTGAGATTCGAACCATGATTTCCAGAGTTCTAGTCCAATACTCAAACCACTACATCATGTTGGCTCCGTACTCACAAATAGACATATGCAGACCAGGTTTGCACTGCTAATGTGGCAAAGGCAAGCTTTGAATTGTGGATTCTTTGCGCATGACTAAAATCATTCTCCGGAAATTCCATGGCAAGGCATCTAGAAAACATAGGTCCAAAACATGCTCAAATTGGCCTGGCTTAGTGCTAGGGAATCCTGGAAATTGTAGTTTATTGTTGCACCAGAGCTCTCTGACAGAGCAGGCTAAATGTCTCACAAAACTACAGTTCCCAGGATTCCCTAGCATTGAGCCAGGACAGCTGAAGTGGTTTTGAACTGGATTATTTCTGCAGTGTGTTTTGGACCTTAAAAATATTTCTGCAGTGTATTTTAGACTTTAATAAATCTAACTTAAAATGTCACTAGGGTTGTTTTCAGAAGCAAGGTTGCATTTTTAAAAAAAAAAAAGGTTGCAAGGTGAATTGAAATCCTATTGGCTTTAGTAATATTCTTATATCCATGATCCAGGTATCCAAAAGAGGTTGATTGATAGATAGATAGATAGATAGATAGATAGATAGATCTATCTCAGGTAATAACATTTAGCTCTGGATAGCAATGACTCATTAATGATGCTAATAGACCTCTCCGTAGAAATATATTTGATGCTTGGTTGAACTGAACTTTTACATGAAATATAATATTGGCATTTAGAAGAGAAGTATTTGGACACTTTCCCTGCTGGTTTTACTAAAGGGAAATGCACATTAAGAAACACTTTGAAATATTGTTACAGGCTTTGGTCTCCATTCCACAAGCAGAAATCCTTTCAGTATAAGAAAACACCTTAATTTAGCCTTTAAAAATGAAAGCACGTGCTTCTTTCTCTCTCTTAAATTAATGCAACCTTTTAAATCATGCAAGGTTTTTATAAATGCATTTTGAAATAACGCAACTTTTCCCTTCATCGGGTTTCTTTTGCCCTTTATCCCATGAGTTTAGAACTATTAGAATAACCTAACTTTCATTTCGGGATGTGGGAGAATTTGGATAAGGTTAAGGAATGTGTAACAAAACAAACCAATATCTAAGATCCTGTCGGTTTCGCTTTATCTTTTCATTCACCTTCCGTTTAATTTTTCTCATTGGTTTTAACAAAATCCCGCGTTGCTTTCTGCCTCCTGTAACTTTGGTACATTCTCCCTGAATTGCCTGAAATTGGACTATGACTCTGGAGACCAGACTTTGATTCCCAGCTCAGCCATGGAAACCCACTGGGTGACAATGGGCAAGTCACACTCTCTCAGCCACAGGGCAAGCCTCCTCTGAACAAATCTTGTCAAGAAAAAGCCATGATTGGAGACAACCTTGAGGCACACCTCTTCTTGGAGAATCTGTGCTGCCTTGGCTCAGTTCTTGTTGAGAGAATGATGATGAATGATGATGATTGATTATGAGAAGGAAGTGCATGATGCATAGGAATTTCTTCCAAATGAGAGATTGACAGCACAATGGCAAATACATCCAAAGTGGGAGGCATTTTTCAAAACAACAACAGCTGGGTATCCCTTTTTGAGCAGATACACAATTAAATACTTCCACATTTAAAAGAAAAATCCAGGAGTGGAAGTGGGGGAAAAACACACCAAAGGGGACAATAACCAAGAATCATTCTAGATATCTATAGGCACATCTGTATAGAAGAATATGTAGTCAATATGCTGTTTTGGCTACATTCGCAAAGACACTTGGAGAGACAAAGTTCTCTGATAGGAGGCTGTTTCCGTTTTCTTTTGGGCTACTCATTTTCCTAACCCAAGATTTCATACTTTGAGGAAGAGGAGCCTGGGATTCTCCTCCTGATTTAATAGTAAGAAAATGGTCTGTATGCTTTTCCTTTCTTTCTCCATCGACATTTACATGCCATCAACTTCCCTCCCCTCTGGAAGAATACGCTTCTTTTCGAGCAGGGTTGCCCAATGGAAAGTGGGTTGCCACTTTATGCACAAGGGCCTTTCTTTTCCATTTTCTTTTTCCACAGAGATTCCAGGTTTGATCATTTGTTTAACTTTTCGACTGTCCACGGTATCCTTAGCTCTCTTCTCCAGCATCACATTTTGAATGATTTTCCTCTTATTCACTTTCCTCATTCTCCAGCTTCCAGCTCTGCTGCTCTGAGAGCCTTTGTGGTTGAAGAGCAGAGTATAAATACTCCATATACACATAGTAATGGGGTATACATTGGTTTGTAGAATTCTAACTTTCATGCTTAGCTGTATATTTTTACACTTTAGGATCTTCTCTAGTTCTTTCCTTGCTGCCTTTCCCATTCCTGGTCTTCTTCTGATCTCTTGACTGCATTCCCATTCAGATAAATGCTATTTGCCTCCTGTACCATCTCTGAAAGAAAATTTTGGATGAAAGTTTCCATCAAGTGAAGCCGAAGGCTTTCATGGCCGGCATTCATAGGTTTTTTCCCCTGGGTTTTTCGGGCTCTGTAGCCATGTTTTAGAAGAGTTGATTCCTGATGTTTCACCAGCATCTGTGGCTGGCATTTTCAGAGAATGGCCTCTCTGAAGATGCCAGCCACAGATGCTGGCAAAACATCAGGAATAAACTCTTTCAGAACATGGCTCGAAAAGCCCAGAAAAAACTCTTTCCATCAAGTGTTGTGCTGGAGACCTCAAAGGAGAAGCATATAACAAAGAGGGAAAGGGGTCATTCAGAGAATTTTATTCATTCATTTCACCTTTCTGGAAAAAATGGCACTCATTAATTTGATATTTTCCAGACAGGTTGTCCACGGATCCCTCTTTCTGTTGCGTCCCTTAAGACCAGAGGGAGCCCCAAACCAAAGCGGTTTGGAAGCAGGGGCCAAACCTCTTCTATTTCCATTTGCTCCGTCAAGTTCCTCTTTGTGGGTCTCACTCTGCTCTTAAACTCAGCCTTCCCTTCTCGACTCGGTTGGAAATCCCTGTTCCCTAAGTGCAAAAGAGGCTAATCATAGAGTGGAAAATAATTTGACTTGCTAATACCTTGAGGAAAAACATTTATTGCAACCGCAAGTATTTTTGGGATTATGGCGTATAATGCTTCTGAAAGGCTTGTTTCTGGGGACATGTTTGCATAAGCAAGAGTGCCCTTTTCTCTCTCTCTTTTTCTCTCTCCCCTGAAGGAAACATTCATAAGAAATAGATGAATTTCCTTGAATGCATACAGAAAAATCCAGCCTCCCTTGCACACATGCATACCTCCTTTTAGCAATGCCATGCAATGATTTTCCGAAGAAACGTTATGAGGCTTCCAAAAGAAGAAGACATATTTCTTAGCGACCCAGGGCCAGGGTTTCTTTTCTTTCTTTCTTTCTTTCTTTCTTTCTTTTCTTTTCTTTTCTTTCTTTTTTTTTAGAATATAAAAGGGATGAAAGATTCGTTCCTTAAAGTCGAGTCCTGCTGTTATAACTGCTCTGCTCCTATTTGGCAGCACAAAACTGCAATTTGGACTGGGCACGATCCCCCCTCCCTCCGGCCCTTCCCCATTACATCAGAGGTCAGCCATTAATATTCTCGGTAGGAGTCCCTCACATTGCTCTGGAGTCCACAATGCAGCAGTTGTTGGATTGTTATTCCGGGGAAGAGGTGGAGGGAGGGAGATATGGTACAAAGAAAGCAGGGGCCTGCAGTTGATGGTGGCACAGAGGGAAGGTAAATCTCTCCTCTTCGATCTAGTCAGTGCCACATGTGTTCAAGGGGATGGATATCGAGACAGCACAACCTCACTTGCATCTGGCTTTTAGAGAAGCCCCTTGTTTTGTGTTCTCCAGCCCTTTCCTTAACATAGTATCCAGCTTACCCACTAGAGTTTTTTTGCGGGGGCTATGTGGCTATGTTCTAGAAGGGTTTCTTCTTGACGGTTCGCCAGCATTTTTCTCTGAAGATGCCAGCCAAGGATGCTGGTGAAACGTCAAGAACAAACTCTTCTAGGACATGGCCACATAGTCTGAAAAACCCACAAAAAACTACGGATGCTGGTCATGAAAGCCTTCAACTTCACATACCCACAACACCTGGCATGATGTAGTGATTTGAACAGTGACTAGGACTCTGGAGACCAAGGCTTGAACCCTGGCAGCCATTGGATGATCCTGGCTTGGCTATTAAAAGCCATTAGGTGATCCTGACTTGGCTATTGAAAGCCATTAGGTGATCCTGGCTTGGCTATTGAAAGCCATTAGGTGATCCTGGCTTGGCTATGGAAAGCCATTGGGTGATCCTGGCTTGGCCATGGAAAGCCATTGGGTGATCCTGGCTTGGCCATGGAAAGCCATTGGGTGATCCTGGCTTTGCTATGGAAAGCCATTGGGTGATCCTGGCTTGGCCATGGAGAGCCATTGGGTGATCCTGGCTTGACCATGGAGGGCCATTGGGTGATCCTGGTTTGGCCATGGAGGGCCATTGAATGATCCTGGCTTGGCCATAGAGAGCCATTGGGTGATCCTGGCTTGGCCATGGAAAGCTATTGGGTGATCCTGGCTTTGCTATGGAAAGCCATTGGGTGATCCTGGCTTGGCCATGGAGGGCCATTGGGTGATCCTGGCTTGGCCATAGAGAGCCATTGGGTGATCCTGGCTTGGCCATGGAAGGCCATTGGGTGGTTAAGTCACACACTCTCAGCTTCAGAGGTTGACAATGGCAACCCCCTTTTAAGAAACATGCCAAGTAAACCCCATGATAGGTTCACCTTAGGGTTACCCTGTTGGGAAAAACATAGAAGCACACAAGCACATCAAAGTATATCTACACAACATATCCTTCTTCTCCCAAAAAGAATTGTAGCATCCTCACTTCCATAGAATCAAAAGCCAAGGTTCACAATGGACAAAAACTGCCCCTACAATAGCACCAGGGTCAGGATTGTTGGTGTCTGTTGGGGCCCACACTGAAGAAATGGGTTTGTGGCTTGCCCTTCTTTGGTCTTACAGATTGAGTCTCCCTTATCCTGAATTTCAAAATCTGAAACACTTCAAAATTGCACATATGGCTGGCTGAGACGGTGACACCTTTGCTTTCTTCAGTACACACAAACTTTGTTTCATGCACCAAATTATTGGAAACACTGTGTATAAAATTATCTTTGGGCTATGTGTATAAGGTATATAGGAAACATAAATGAATTTCATGTTTAGACATAGGCCCCCTCTCCAAGATATCCCATTATGTATATGCAGAAAGTCCAAAAATTCAGTGAAGGAAAGTTCCAAAATCCAAAACACCTTTGGTCCCAAACATTTCAGATAGGGAAGACTCAACATGTGAGCAGAAACAAGAGGAGAAACAAGTGAGGAGATGGAGCATCAGCTTTCACTTGCCTAAATGTCATCTAGATGATATTGGCAGCTGGATATGGCAATGAAGGTATCTGGTCTAAGGGACCCATTAAAATTTGGATCCAATGCCAGTTCCTACACAGCTATGAGCTTAAATTCTCCAGGGTCTTGTAACAAATGAAAACAGGCAGAAGCCCCCTCAAAAGCTTTATTTTCTTAGTAAGCTTCATTGAGTTGGACCCAGATTTACTCAAATTTAGAGTTTGTTGTTGTTATATACCTCAAAGTTACTCTTTACTTTGGCAACTCTACGGTGGACCTACCATAGGGTTTTCTTGGGAAGTTTCTTCAGAGGGGGGGTTTCCATTGCCATTCTCTGAGGCTGAGAGTGTGTATAATAGGCCCATTGGTATCAATGAGACTTGAGGTAGGGTTAGACATTATGGAACAATCCCTCATTGCTTGAATGTACATACACTTCCATCCTTAATAGCCCAACTCTTCCAGTGTAACAGTCCTGAAAAGAAATATTGATGCCAATCTCTTGAAATGTTTATGGATGCTTCCAGGTGGATTTGGAAAGAATTTAGACAAATCCACGGAAAGTAAGAGCGCAACTTGTTCTCGTTGTCACCAACTACCCTTAAGTTAACTTTGACTCATGGTGACTCTGTGGAAGAGACATCTCCAAGTGCTGCTATCCTCCACTGTTCTGCTAAGGTCTTGTAGATTCAGGCTCATGACCTTCTTAATTTGATCTATCCTTCTGGCATGCATTCCCCTTTTGCTACTGTCTTCTGCCTTTCCTAGCATTATGGTTTTTCCAATGAGTTATGCCTTCTCATGATGTGGCCAAAGTACAACAGCCTCAGTTTGAGCATCTTGGGAGAGCGTGGGGTTGATCTGTTCAGGAACCCATTTGCTCAGGTCCTGCAAATTCAGTCCCATGACCTCCCTGATTTAGTCTTTAGTCAAGATGAGATCGAGATCGAATCATCCCAATTTAGAGGATTGGAAAGTTACATAAGATTATCTTCACCCTGCACTTTGGGACTGACTGGAATCTGGATCTCGCCATACTTTTCTCCATGAAGCATTTTGGCTCTTTTGCCAATAGATTTTAGTCAGCAGAACAGTTTTGCTAGGAAAGATCTGATCAAGCAGAAATGGATTCCTCTAGCAGAAAGGTTGGCAGAAAGGGCTTATCTTTAATCCTATTGCCTTACAGCTGGTCCATGTATCAGTTAGGATCGCTTTGTAAATCAATCAGTGTCAGCTAGACAAAAAGATGTACATTACCTCCATGTGCACTGGGCTTCCTGGAGGCATGTGATTGTCCACCATAAGAAACAGGTGGATGCTGGATAAATGGACCATTGGTCTGATCATGTTCTCTCTCTGTTCTGATACTTCTTGCCAAAATCTGCAGAATTAGAAACTCTTAATGAAATTCAGCACCATTCCTCCTCCTGCTAGCATGCCATGGATCTGAACATGACAAAAAGACTTCTCAGGGGTCCAGAGCAGAGGGAGGGAGCCCCTGTAACTATAAGAACTTCATTGTATGGAGACATCTACCTGATGGCATTCAGCGTATTCTGGCCTCATCCCCACTTACAAATAAATCCGTTTGTGATCTGAATCAAAGGATTGATTTGACAGCGGAGCTTGGTTCCCACTACATTTGCCCCGATCACATTTTTTTCCGTGTAAAATAACCCACTTTTGGTTCACATTCATGAATGAATTGGTTCAAAATGGACCCGCTCCAGCGAGTTGAAGGGCAAATTTAAATCACTTCCAATCTGCAACTGGTTCACACTTGCATGGAATCAATTTATCCAAAAAGGTGCAGAAAAAAAACATTGTCAAAAAGATGTGGGTTAAATGGCGTCCCTCTCCAAATCGCTTCAGCAATTCAATTCAAGTGCCTACCATGGTCATTTAAACTGGTTCACACCAATTTGCGATCCGGTTTAAAAGGTAGTGGGAATGAGGCTTCTGTTACACATACACACATATATATTTCTCCACCATCGTCAGAACAGTTTTGTCGTCTTTTCTTTCTCCCTGTGCATTTTAGCAAAAGAAGAAAGCCAAGGGAGAGAAAGGGAGGGAACTGGGAGTCTTTGAGTAATGGCACTTCTCCTTTGCAATCCAGTTAAGTGTGGTAATTTGCAGCCTGCTAAAATAATCACACTAATTTCCTAATTGTTCAGTGGGGAAAAAACTACAGCTTTGCTAGATTAAGGATATTTAGGCTCTGTGTATGTGCATAAGTGTGTGTGTGTTTCAAAGCTAACAACAGTGAATGCGATGCAGAGCTCAATCCTGCACGGTGCTGAGCATCATCCATCTCTGCTACAGTCCATAGGTGCCATGCTCATGTTGACCTGAGGTGGTCACCAGCACCTTGGACTTAGTTGGCGCATTGTCTCCCATTGCATTTTTACCTTCGCTTTTCATACGTCCCATTTGAATGTATTTCTGGGGGTGTTTTCTCTGCTCCGTAAGAACTTCAACATGTGATGGGAACAGCTGTGGTCTAACTGTTGCTTTTGTGTGCAAAGGGCACAAATCAGTGGAAGAGAAGGAAAAAAAGACACCACAACCCACTTATGTATGCTCATAATTACTCTTCTGAATGTGCCTAAATTAAATAAGTGTTTTAGCCGCATGCCTTTGCAAAGCTTTTTTGCTTTGTTTCTCAAATCATCTGAAAGGGAAAAGACTTTAAATAGTTCCTGAGACACCTTGCAAGCAGATAAGGCACCCTCTCCACCTCCCTTTTTTGGAAACTGTTAACCACACAAAACATTTTCATTGCCTTGGTGTAGTGCGGCATTCAGTCATGGGCAAAAAGGGGGGAAAAATCTGTGCAGAGTTTTATAGAATATGGGTACTCTAGAGGAGAGAGGGAGTTCAGCTTTAAAAACTAAAAATCTGTTGGTTCAGATTGCATCGGATGTATTGATTTGGATGTACTTGCACATAAGCTTGTTGTGTTGGAGGAGAAGTTGTTCCCCAGAGCTTGCCAAGCTATGCATGAATGGAGAGACATAGTTTCAATGGCACATTCTTTGTTGACTTCCCTTAGAGCTGAGTTTCTCAACCTTCCTAATGCTGTGACCTTTTAATACAGTTCCTCATGTTGTGGTGACCCCCAATCATAAAATTATTAATATAATAATATAAAATATCTATTTTCCAATGGTCTTAGGTGACCCCTGTGAAAGGGTCGTTTGATCCCCAAAGGGGTTGCAACCCACATGTTGAGAACAACTGCCTTAGAGCATTTCATTGAACCAAATCAAGACCTGACTTTGAACTGGCGAGTGTGAATTGTGTGCTTGCAAGTTGTTTCCTACTTATGGCAACCCTAAGGGCATCATGAGGTTTTCTGGGCACGTTTCTTCAGAGGGGTTTGCCATGGCCAAGGTTACCCAGTGGATTTTCATTGCTGAGCCAGGATTCAAATCCCAGGTCTCCAGAGTTGTGGTCCAATGCTGAAACCACTATGCCAGGCTGGCTCTTCTTTTGATGGGCACCTCTGGCCAAACTTGACATGCAAATGGCAAGGATACCTCCAGGAATCTCATGAACCTATAAAGAAGGGCAAAAGGCAACCTTCACTGTAGGGACATGCAAGTTGTTTTCCTAAGGAGCATGCAAAAAGTGTGACACATGATTCCAGTGATGCCACCAGGGCCGGATTTTGGGTTAGCCAAGTGGACCTCATTGAATAGACTGAGCAGAAATGTCCCCCAACACAGCAGGTCTGTGACATAAGTGAAGTCATGCACATTGTCATCTAAAGAGCCATCCTTTTAAGATAGTTGGCCTAAATCCAATGGGACACTTGCGTATGTGTGTGTGTGCTTTCAAGTTGCCTGTCAATTTATGGTGAACCCATGGTTTTCATAGGATTTTCTTATGGAAGGAATAGTCAGAGGTGGCTTTACCAGTTCCTTCTTCTGAAATATAGCCTATAGCTCCTGGTATTCCCTGGCAGTTTGCCATCCAAGTACCAACCAGAGCTGGCTTTGCTTAGTTTTCAAGATCAGAATAGGGATGCAAAGAATACTTGCAATTCTCATTCTGTATACGAAAGGATAAGCCAAGTTTTTCTAGAATAGGTGGGGATTAATGGGTTCAGTAGACCCACTTCTGTTTCTGAAGTTTGGTTTGCATACCAGTCAGTGGACCTCAACCAGGGTGACCAGACACCTTCCTTTCCCAGGACATGTCCTACATTTCAACCTTCTGTCTAGGAGGAATTTCAAAATGTTATCCATTTTGAGCATGGCTAAGAAGCTTTAATTTACAATTATATTCAAGTCTTTAGTTTCTGTTTTGTAATTTTTTTTCTTGAATGCCCTACATTTTGCGGTGCCTTGTTCTTCTTTGTGGTTAGGACATCTGGTCACCTTGACCTCAACAGTGCTCCCTATTATATTTAAAATACTTTTATATTTATTATAATTATTTTTAATATTTCTTTCTGCCTTTCCCTCCCTAAAGGTGACAACGAGATTGTGAATAACATGTATGAAACTGAGGCCGACCTCTTAGCAGGTGAGAGCGCAGAAGAGGAGACCGAGGACAGCATCATGTCCCCCATCCCCGTTGGACCGCCATCCCCTTTCCCCACCGGCGAGGACTTCAACCCCAAGGAAGGCTCGCCGTACGAAGCCCCTGTCTACATCCCCGATGACATTCCAATCCCACCCGACTTTGAACTGAGAGAGTCCTCAATTCCAGGGGCTGGACTGGGTTTATGGACCAAAAAGAAGATTGAAATGGGGGAAAGATTTGGGCCTTATGTGGCTTTTCAAGGGACTGCACTTAAGGAGACCAGCTACGGATGGGAGGTAAGCTTGTTGTCATTGCATATGTTTCAGTCATGCTGCAAGAGAGAATATTCTCTGCTGAATGCTAGTCAGAGTCTGGTTTGAGGAATCCTGTCTGGAAAGCACTGTAAGTAGCTTTACTGTGGTCATATCTTCATGTAGAGCAGCAGTTCTCAAAATAGTCAATATTCAATTTTACCGGGATTGCCTGTCGGAAAACACATATTTCTAATGATCCTAGGAACCGAGACACCACGATTTTATGGTTGGGGGTCACCACAACATGAGGAACTGTATTAAAGGCTCACAGCATTAGGAAGGTTGAGAATCACTGATGTAAAGAAATCTTGTAGCACCTTTGAGACTAACTGGTAGGAAGAAGTTGGCAGCATGAGCTTTCATAGACTACTTCCTTAGATGCATTTGGTGAACGTAGACGTAAGTCTACAAAAGCTCGTACTACCAACTTCTTCCTACCAGTTAGTCTCAGAGGTGTTACAAGATGTCTCTATATATACTGATTCTACAGACATAGCTATAATTTTGAATTCTTCCATATCTTCATGGTTATTCTGGAGTCTGGTTTATCTTGTGATGCTTTTATGAGTGTTACAGCTGGTCCTCTATATCCAGGATTCTTGACCCATGGATTCAACCCTCCACAGCTTGAAAATATTTAGTGTCTATATCCATATATCTTTATCTACATCTGTGTCTATATAATCAAGATTTCTGTTTGCAATTTATAGATACACACACACACACACACACTGCAAAAAGCAAATTTTGCTTTGTTATTTCATGTAAGGGACACCATTTTACTAGTCTCTTCGATTTAATGGGACTTGAGCATCCATAGATTTTAGTATCTGCAGGGGATCCAAGAACCAAACTCCATCAGATACGATGGACTCTTGATATAAATTAAATAATTTCAGACTTGCAGAGAGAAAGAGAGGTCCCTGAGCACTAGAAGGTTTCAGATGCTGTCTTTTATGGAGAAATGAGAGACCTGAAACCTCTAGTCTAATTTTCAAAATCCTTGGCATATCACTAGTTTGGACCTATGGTGAACTTCTGGAAAAGAGGTAAGGTGGGAAACAAGAATGGTGGGTGGGTCCAAAGGGAAGAGATTGAAATGGAAAAGTATGGTTATATCCATCACTGGTCCTGAATGCATTCATCACAAGTGATGATGTCTTCAGAAGGATCAGAAGGATCAGATGTTATTTGTTAACAAATACATAACATAGTATGTTGATTTGTTTCTCTTTTTAAACTAGTTACAGGTTGAATCTCCCTTATCTGTAATTCTGAAATCCAAAATACTCCAGAATCCCAAATTCTCCATGTGGGTGGTGGAGATAGTGACCCCTTTGCTTTCTGATGGTTCAGTGTACACAAACTTTGTTTCATGCACAGAATTGTTTAAAAACATTGCAGATAACATGACCTTCAAGAGTTGTGTATAAGGTAGGAGAAACATAAACAAATTTCAGGTTTAGATTTGGCTTCCCATCTCCAAGATATCTCATGATGTGGATGCAAGTATTCCAAAATCGGGAAAAATATGTTGCGTCTGGGACCCAAACACTTCTGGTCCCAAGCATTTCAGATAAAGAAGACCTTTAACACTAATGCTTTTCTTTAAAAAAAAAAATCTTCCATCTCAATTGAGGATGAGCAGTGATGGAGTTGGTGGCAAAAGCAGCATTTTGATCACTGCTTTGGGTTGCCATTTTAATTTCCTATAATGTTTCAGAGCGATGCTACATCCAGGGATATGAAGGAAATCAAAATGGCAGTCCATAGGAGACTGGTCAGAGTGCTGGATTTTAAAAATAGTCCAGGGCAGGCATCAACAGTGAAGCCAGCTGGGGTTTGTAAAATTCAGGCCTGATTCCCATACCTTTTAAACCGGATTGCAAATTGGTTTGAACCGATTCAAATGACCCTGGTTCCCACTTGAACCAAATTGCTGAAGTGATTTGGGGGAGGGGGGGTGCACTAGACCCATTTAACCCACATCTGTTTGATGCTGATTTTTTTCCTGAGTCTTTTTGGATAAATCAATTCCATGCAAGTGTGAACCGATGTGGAATCGATTTAAATTTGCCCTTTGACTGGCTGGAGCGGGTCCATTTTGAATGAATTCATGCATGAATGTGAACCACACGTGGGTTATTTTAGAGGGAAAAAATGTGGTCGGGGCAAATGTAGTGTGAACCATGCTCTGCTGTCAAATCAATCCATCGATTCAGATCGCAAACCAATTTATTTGTAAGTGGCTTAAATATGCTACCTTAGTATGCCACTAGCTGGTACCAGTCCTGTGTGAACCTCTTCCAAGGTTTGTTTCAGTGGAATTAGCAACACAAGCAAAGACTGAATTGCTCAGTTTTCCATATTCATATACAGAAAGTGAACTTTTTTGGCACGTAAGATGATGGCTTTTTTTTAATAAAGAGAGAGAGAATTTATCAAATGTAGTGCAGATAGATTATATTTAGTGCCTCCCTGCAAACATTTTTCATTGGTTCAGTTTTGTGAATTTACTACTCTGTGTCTTCAGTCCGGATCTGAGGTCCTGTGCGCATGTGTGTGGAAGCTATGGGGAGTTTTCTCCATTTTTCTTTAACTTTTGCAGAGTACCAAGCACTAGGAATTGACACACTTTCTAGGAATATTTTTCTGTGCCCCTTTTTATAAATTATTTTGGCAATAAACTGAATGGCTGGTGTTTTTGCTTCCTGTCCTGGGTGGAATTCAAGGCAAACACATGATGTAGCCCCTTGACAGGTTGCATTTAATTTTACTAAAACTGTCAGAAAAGCACTGCTAGTTTTACGAACCTCTCCTCTCAGTGGAGTGGGAAGCCATCCAGAAGCAAAAATGGCCTGGGATCTCTGGTACCGTGTTATAGTGCAGGTTTTGTTAAACATGGGCCTCTTTCACCAAGGTGGTATCTCCTTGTATACTGGATTATTGGCAAATATGAGCTAAATCTCCCTTATCCAGAATTCCAAAATCCAAAGTACTCCAAAACTGTCCGCATGGGTGGCTGAGATAATAACACTTTTGCTTTCTGATGGGTCAGTGTACAAAAAATTGTTTCATGAACAAAATTATTAACAAATACTATGTATAAAATTACCTTCAGGCTAGATTTATTAGGGCCTCATTCCCACTACCTTTTAAACCGGATTGCAATTCGGTTTGAACCGGTTCAAATGACTCTAGTTCCCACTTGAATCGATTCACTAAAGCGATTCGGAGAGGAGGGCCATGCGCTAGACCCATTTAACCAGTGTCTTTTTGACACTGATATTTTTCGTGTCTTTTTGGATAAATCAATTCTTCACAAGTGCGAACCAGATGTGGATCATAATCGATTTAAATTTGCCCTTCAGCCGGCTGGAGCGGATCCATTTTGAACCAACTCACCCATGAATGTGAACCACAAGTAGATTATGCTACAGGGAAAATTGCAATTGGGGCAAACTGCTGGACCTGATCCCCTTCCCCATCACCATTCCCTTCTCCTTTTGTGTTGTGTCTTTTTAGATTGTAAGCCTGAGGGCAGGAAACAGTCTAATTAAAAATAATAATTGTAAGCCGCTCTGATAAGGGCGGAGTATAAATACTTTAATAAATAAATAAATAAATAAGTGTAGTGGGAACCACGTCCCGCTGTCGAATCAATCCATCAATTCGGATCGCAAACCGCTTTTTTTGTACGTGGGGATGAGGCCTAGCTGTATATGAAAAATAAATGAATTTCATGTTTGAACTTGGGTTCCATCACCAAAATCACATTAACTGTCATAGCTTCATGCTATGGAATCCTGGGATTTGTAGTTTGTTGTGACACCAAAGCTCTCTGACAGTGGAGGCTAAAAATCTCAGTGAACTACAAAACTCAGAATCCCATAGCATAGAGCCATGACAGTTAAAGAGTTGTCAAACTTCATATTTCTCCAATGCAGATGCAGCCTGAGATGCACCTGTAAATCTACATGAACAGACATGTTCCTAGCTGCTTCCTGGTGTTGTTGTGTTGTATTCTGGGTACCATATAGGGATCAATATATTCCAGATGTCCACTAAAGGTTACGCCTCCTATTTTGAGGATTCCTAAAAGGATGTGAGTGGAAAACACATCCTCCCACACCCTGACGTTTCTTTGCATATGTGGCTTGTTCTGTTTTTAGATTTGCATTCCTCCTGGCACTGTAAATCCTGCTCCGCTCCTTTGCCAGATAGCACTCAGTCTGACTATGCTGGAAGGCTGGAGGATTTCCTCTTTGCATAGCAAAACGTAATGATTTCCAGGGGGACTGGGTTAGTCACTGGTTGGAGCAAATGCAATGAGACCAGTGGCACTTCAAGCATCTAACTGATTTATCATCGAAATGAGTGGCAGTTAAGTGAACCCAGTCAACTTCTGCATATGCAATATGCATTATGCTATGCATAAATAGCTTTCTTTGGAAGTTATGTCATGGTCCTGGCCTCAGGCTCAGAGTCAGGCGAAGCCAGAAAAGTCTGGGATCACTGGCTGATGAATTGAGCCATATCTATCAACACCAAACCTGAGGCTAGTGCACCCCATGAAACCTGAGAGGTCCCTCATGGATTCTGTCCCTTGAGCCCAATTTGCATGAAGACTTCCATACCTTCTGGTCAATAGCACAAGATGTGCATTGGCAAGGAGAAAAAGAATTATTTTTCAAGTTAGGGCTGGAGTAGAGCTTGCAGGCATAGGCTGGATGGTGGAACTCCTAAGTGACCAAAATGGTGAAAGGTCTGGAAACCATGCCCTATGAGGAGCATCTTAGGTAGCTGAGTATGTTGAACCCAGAGAAGAAAAGGTTGAGAGGTAATATGATAGTCCCACTAAATATTTGAAGGGATGTTGCATTGAGTTGGAGTAAACTTGTCCCGAGACTAAGACATGGAGCAATGGATGCAAGCTACAAGAAAAGAGATTCCACCTTAACATTAGGAAGAACCACTGATGGTAAGGGCTGTTCAACAGTGGAATAGGCTGCCTTGGAGTCTGCTTCTTTGGAAGTTTTAAGCAGAGGCTGGATGGCCATCTGTTCGGAGTGCTTGGATTGTGTCTTTTTGCATGACGCAACTGGGTCAAACAGGATCACCATTGGTATCTCTTCCAGCTCTATGATACTATGATTCTAGTTTCTGTTGGGCTGAGGTGCTGGCTTTCGTGGAACTTTCCATGGTGCTGCAAGCAATAGCTACTTTTCTTGCTTTGCCTTTTTCGTACCTACTGCCAAGGGAGACCAGCAGATTTGTGGTGGTTGGATATGGAATACCGGATTAGGTTGCGTTTTAACTCTACAAGTCAGATCTCCCATTTTGGTATTTTGGACATTTCTTACCCGCTTTGTTACCTCAAAGTCTCTCATGTTCCCCTTCATCCCCCTGCAGAGATCGTGGCCTTGTCTGCAAGAGTCAGAGGACCCATTTCTCCTTATTCCATTCCACTTTTCCCTCTAGTTCTACTTATTCATTGGTTAAGGCTTCCAGTTTCCAACTCCTGTTTTTTTGCTGCTTCAGACTGGTGTCCATGGCACAGATTTGGATCAGCCCTGGTGGCGCAGTAGTTAAATGCCTGTACTGCAGCCACTCACTCAAAACCATAAGGTGGCGAGTTCAAGACCAGCAAAGGGCTGAAGCTCGACTCAGGCTTGCATCCTTCCGAGGTCTCTAAAATGAGTACTCAGATTGTTGGGGGGCAAATAGC
Source organism: Urosaurus nigricauda (assembly GCA_034509955.1). Lineage (NCBI taxonomy): Eukaryota > Metazoa > Chordata > Lepidosauria > Squamata > Phrynosomatidae > Urosaurus > Urosaurus nigricauda. The sequence goes on along the minus strand of JAOEGL010000008.1, from coordinate 1,344,361 downwards.
TTATAATTGTAAACCGCTTAGACACTCATTAAGGGTATGAAGCGGTATATAAATGAAGCTGTTTGTTTGACTGGGCAGTTTTGCATGTCAGATTTGGATAAATGGATTGTTTTTTAAATATTTTATTTATTTCCATTATATATATATATATACACACACACACATATATATATAACAATTCCTTCATACTATGACAATAAGTAACCCCAGTTTAAGAAGGGGTTAAAAACTTATTTATTTGAACAGGCCTACCCCTGATTTTTCCCCGCTGCTATCCTTCCTCCATTACGACTCGGACTGGAATATCACTATCCCTTGGGCCAAAATTGTAATGTTGTTCTTTGATCCACTGTATTTTAACTTTTGTATATGTTTTAAATTTTTGTATGTGTACACCGCCCTGATCCTTGGAAGGGCGGTATATAAATAAATATTATTATTATTATTATTATTATTAATAACACTTAGTTCCCCCTCCCATTTCTTCATTCGATCCTTTCTTTCTTTCTTTCTTTCTTTTCTCTTCCATTTAAAACATTCTTTACTTCCTTTGGTTTTCCACCTTCGGTGCTTAACAAACCTGTGCTTTTATAATAGCCTATCTACTTTATCTTTATTTTCTGTTCACTTTGCATCATATTGCTGCATCATCTTTACTGGTTTCCAGAAGCTTATTTTCTCCTCTTCTTTTACGCTTTCTCATATTCGTTGAAAAATTATATATATAATTTCAGTGGCACCATATTTTCCTTTTCAAATTTCGTTATTTTATTATTTCTAATCTTTTCCAATGTCCTTTTAATGTATTTTCTGTCGTGTATTTTATCACTTTCTCCCAAACTTCTTCTTTTTCTATCTCCATCTTGTCATTTAATGTAGTTGACAATACATCCATTTCTTTCATGTCTGATAATTTAAGGATCCACTCTTCCACTTGGGAGCTTTGGATGAATGGATTATTGAATGGATAAATAAACCAATAACACTCCGCATCACCCCCCCCCCACAAAAAAAATATAGATGGAAAAAAATAGCCTTTGCCAACTCTTGCAACTTTGCTTTCCGCTGCATTGAACAAAGATGCCTCAGAGGTTCCTCTTGCCCTGGGATGCTTTGGCCATGAATGTCATAACTTTCAGAATGCTGTTAGCACCACCTTTCAAAGTTGCTTGTGGAAACATCTTTCCTTTCCCACCTCATATATATATATATATATATATATGTATATGGAAATATTGGGCCATTCCAAGGAGGGTGTGGATACAAGGTTGCCTTGGATTTGCACACATTAAATATCTTTTTATGAGATATACGGAAACACCTTGTGGAATGAAGGAAAACATTCCTTCAGGAATGCTCCACGTCAATTTTGGGAACGGGGCTTGGCTGCAAAAGAGAGATGACTTTTAAAGACTGAACATTACAATCCATTTAGCGCTTGACTCTAAAGCTGTTCCTCTCTCTGGGATTTCACATCACCAGAGATCCAACTTCAGTCCAAAACATATTGCAGAAATAATCCAGTTTGAGATTGTTTTAACTGCTTTGGCTCAATGCTAAGGAATTCTCAGAACTGTAGTTTGGTGAGACATTTAGCCTTCTCTGTTAGAGAGCTCTGGTGCCACAAGAAAATACCATTCCCAGGATTCCCTAGCACTGAATTATTTCTGCAGTGAATTGTGGACCTTGTAGTCCAGCACCTGGAACATGAAAACCAAACAAACATGAATCTCCAAACTTCTATTCAGATTCTAAGGGTTGGAAAAAAGTATTCTAACCTTCATAAGATGTAATCCTATGTGTTCTTATTTGCAAGTAAGTCTCACTGAATTCATTCTGAGCAAGCTCATTGTGCTGCTAGGTTCAAAGATATTGAAAAGAGTATTTTGAGCAACAAGAGTCAAACAATGAGCAGATAGGCAGGATCCAATAGGCTAAGCCCATGGCATCCTGCCTCTGATTCTGACCTGAACCAGTCCATGGGTTGGCATGCCAGCATTCTCTACAAATGCCAGCTACAGATGCTAGCGAACCGTCAGGAATAAACTCTTCTAAAACATGGCCACATAGCCCAAAAACCGACAAAAAACTATGGATGCCAGCCATGAAAGCCTTCAAATTCACACAGGCACATGTTTATTTGCCCACCTGACACCATGCCATGGACTTGGTGGTGCAGTGGTTAAATGCCAGTGCTGCAGCTACACGGTTGTGAGTTTGATCCCAAGGTTGACTGAGCCTTGCATCCTTTCATAGGTGGGTAAAATGAGTACCCAGCTTATGGAGCTGAAGGCTTTCATGGATGGCATCTATAGGTTTTTGTGGGGCTTTCAGCCTAGGTGGCCATGTTCTAGACACAGTATATATATATATATATATATATATATCCCACTCTCTTCCATGCCAGCATTCTCTGAAGATGATAGCCACAGATGATGGCAAAACATCAGAAAGGAACATGGCCACATACCCTGAAAGCCCCACAAAAAACTAAAGTACCCAGCTTGTTGGGGGCAATTGGCTCACATGTTGTAAACCGCTTAGAGAGTGCTGAGTTCACTATTAATTGGTATAGAAATGCAAATGCTAAATGCTGCTACCAGGGCACTCCCCAATCCTGCCGCCACCACCTCTGTCCTGAAGGCCCTTGGCACAGCGTCTAAGAGTGGAAACATGGCATATGGCTATACCCATGTGTCCAGGTGCCCCCTTCCAAACCAGAGGCTATAGCGAGGACCTTTGGGATGGATGCGATGGCAGGTACAGGATGCACAGGAACATCCAGTCTGCCGGCGGCTATTGTGAAGTTTCTAGGAAACTCTATAACAAATAGCCAGTCTTTTTTGGAACAGATTATGGCTGTTTTGAGCCAGGATCAGTCCAAGAATGCCAGATCAGAGTCCAAACTTTGCTGATCCCAGCCTGTGGCTAATGGCCCAATATTTCCATGGAGATTATATGTACAGTGGTCCCCCGGTTTACAAAAGTAATTCGTTCCAGCACCGCTTTCATAAACCGAAAAAGATCGCAAACCGGGGGGGCCACTGTAAGTATAGGAATGAACTGTGTCAAATTTGAATTTCGCGCCGCTTTTTTTCGTAACCTGGGTTTTTTTTTCGGAAACCGGGGCTGTTTTTCCGGCCCCGGCTCTTTCGGATCCCGGGGTTTTCGTACCCCGGGGGATTCGTAACCCGGGGGACCACTGTATATGTATGTATATGTGTGTGTGTATATATATATGAGGTGGGAAAGGAAAGATTATCCAGATAGTATGATATGAGTCTGGGGCCTTTTGGACTGTGCCTATTGAAATGTTAATCTCAATGGCTGCATCTGCATCTGCCAAAACAATGCACTTTGACACCGCTTTAAGTTTAACTGCCATGGGTCAATGATTTGTAGTTTGCTGTTGTGCCAGAATGCTCTGGCTGAGAAGGCTAAATATTGCACAAAACTACAAATCCCAGGATTCTGTAGCATTGAGCCACGGCAGTTAAAGTGGTGTCAAGCGGCATTATTTTGGCAAGGCAGGTGCGTCCCTCGAGTTCGATGGGATTACTCCTGAGTAAATATGCATAGAATTAAAACTTTAATGCTGAGGTTGTGTCTTGTCTGGGAAAAGGTGGGTTTCACAGTTAATACTGAGATAGACTAAACTCTAAATGATATGTATTAATTGGAAAAATTAATTTGGATTCATAGGTTGACCTACCCTTCGCTCCACAAAAAGCTCAGTCAAAATTGAAAAATTCTCTGTTTAAGCTATGCAATAGGATTCCATTTGTATTGACCCTGTTTTCTCAAGTCTAATATTCCCTTGGCTACTGACACCGAATGTCCAAGCTATAACACCATGCTATAAATCACAGTATTTCTCCATATTACCCTCGGGGCCTTTGAAAACAAAACTGAAGGGGAGGGAATAATACCCGTTCGTGCACAATAATCTAGAGTATTTATTGAGTAAATATAACATTAAAAATCCCATTCTTTATTTTGCTAATGGAGAGTGGGCTGTGAAACCACATCCGGGAGACAAACACTAGCTACAGATACTAGTTTCACATTGTAAGAGAAGACAGAAAAACAGGGATTGCAATCCTACATATGGCTATGTGGTCTTTATCCTCTGAGAGATCACTAGGATTTGCCCATCATCATCATCATCATCATCATCATCATCATCATCATCATCATCATCTATATCCCACTCCCCTCCATGTTGGAACTTAAAGTGGCTTGCAATTTTAAAAGGATGGGTTTAAATAAGTGTGGAGGATCACCACAATTTATTGTGATGATAGTCTTGCTTCCCCCATCTTCCAGGCATTAAAAAGTTTAAGCAGAAGTTATTAGTCTTTCAGTTTCATACTTATGGTAAATAATAATAATAATAATAATAATAATAATAATAATAGTAATAATAATAATAATAATAATAATAATTTATAGCCAGCCCAATCTCAAGGAATGCTGTCTGGTTACAACAGTAAAAAAAAATACATTTCTCTGAATGTACAAAGAAAATGTTTGTGGAAATTTAAGGTATTTTTAAATAAATAAATAAATACCAAAACCTTGAAATGTAGGGTTTTTGGCCTTTATACTATAAATATACGTAGTGATTTATTTCTGTATTTATTTAGACATACATACTTCTTTTATAACACTGGGCTGCTAACATCTGGAGGAAGATGGCATCCCTGAAGATGCCAGACACAGATGCCAGCGAAACATCAGGAATAAACTCTTCCAGAACATGGCCACTTACCCTGAAAAACTCACAGAAAGTCCATTATAAGTCTATTGCAAAACACCCAGGTATCTAGCAATAGTTTCCAGTTCTGTCTCCAATACAAAGAACTTATTTAAGCTTTGACTTCTCTCCCATTACTCATTTCAAAGTTATAGGGAACCTTGCTTGTCTGAGAAGGGATTTCTAAAATATCACCCATAGGGTTGAATGCCAAAGCATTTCTTGCTCTCTCCTTTGCTGATGTTCTATCAGAGACAGGCAAAGAGGTCACTTTTAGTCCACGTTTTGGCAAAAAGTCCAGCTCTATGTTTGGAATGGGTTGGAAACTTGGGTATATAAGGAACTGGGATGGGAAGGAGGGGAGCGAGCGAAAGAGCGAGTGAGGCATGAGCGAAAGAATGACCAAAAAAATGCCACTGTGATATTTCTCTATTTATTGCCATAAGCGGTAATAATTCATCCGTGATCCAGCAGAGGGCATTTCCCTTAAAATAGAACATTTCTGATTCACAAGCAGAAATAGGAAATAAATGTTTTCTTTTCGTCTTCGGGAGACATCTATGAATACCAGCCTCTGAAGCAGTATTTTATCATCCCTATTAAAAACAAAATGGAGAGGGAGCACCAAGAATAGCCCGCTTGTGACCACGGGGCCATGAAAAATAGCCTTGTCTCCCTTGTCAGAGGAGCACGGTGAGAATACAGGGCCCTGTTTTCGCTCTCTGGAATGTTATCCTTCCTATGAATACAAACTTCTGTGCTATCTCCATGTCTTCTTCTTCCCATGTTTGCAACTTGAGAAACAAAGCATAAATTGGGAACGTTGTGGTTTTGTTTGTTTGGGGGGGGGGGGCGGATTGTTTTCTTGGCTTATTTCTTTAAACTTCAGTGCTTTCTTTTCACAAACTAAATATCAATATTTATGGATGGTAAGATTCTTAAAACTTCAGTACTTTCTTTTCCCAAACCAGGGCGCGAGACAGATTGCCAGAAAATGGCGGGCTGGAGGCGCCCATTTGAATTCCAGAGGGACGCCGCAGCGGCCAAACCACACGGCGTCCCTCTGGCGTAAAAAGAAGATGGAAAAACCGGGTTCTTTTTAGGTTGCCTGGCACCCGTCACAAGTGCGCCATTGGCACACCAGTGACATAACCAATGTGCAGCGACGTCTGTACTCTATGCGTCCGTTACATCAAGATGGCGGCACCTGTGTGGATGGGATGCCACCATGATGCCACCGTTGTGATGTGCTAGGGATAGGGAGCATGCGGTTGGTGCGCATCCCTAACCCTAGTATCCTCCCCATGACATCTGTATCGGCCCTAAAAGATAATTATTTATCATTAATAAGATTCTTCTTCTGCAACCAGAAACTGAGTGTTTAACCATGATCAAATGTATCCGTTGAACCAGAAGTTGGAAAAGGTTCACTTTTTGGACTACAACATTTATTTATTTATTTATTTACGGTATTTATACCCCGCCCTTCATCCCTAAAGGCTCTCAGAGCGGCTTACAATTATTATTATTATTATTATTATTATTATTATTATATTAGACGGGTCCATGTGAGATGGAGAATTCTGGCAATTCTTGTCCTCAAATGACCTTTCCAAGACCCAAGGCTAAGGCCACCCAGTCCCATGCCCTCCAATCGTCCTCATTTGGCACAATTTAAATTATTCCTTTCCTCCAACCCCCCAATTTTCAGGTGATTTTAACATGTCCCAGTTTCTCTCACCTCCTCCCATTTTTTCCCTTCTCTCCTCACCTTACTTCCATTGCTGTAAACTGGGCTCGAGTACAAAAGTAGTTTGCACTCAAACTACTCAACTCAAAAATAAACTTCAACAGGGAGAAATGTAAGGTACTGCACTTAGGTAGAAAAAATAAAATGCATAAATATAGGATGGGGGACAACTGGCTTAAGGCGACTCTCTGAAAGGGATCTAGGAGTCCAAGTAGACCACAAGTTGAACAGTCAATAGTGTGATACAGCAGCTAAAAAGATTAATGCAATTTTAGGCTGCATAAGTAGAAGTATAGTGTCTAGATCAAGGGAAGTAATAGTGCCACTCTATTCTGCTTTGGTAAGGCCCCACCTGGAATACTGTGTCCAGTTCTGGGCATCACAATTCAAAAAGGATGTGGAGAAACTGGAGCGGGTCCAAAGGAGGTCAAGAAAGATGGTGAAGTGTCTTGAAACTATGCCTTATGAGGAACGACATAGGGAGCTGGGGATGTTTAGCCTGGAGAAGAGAAGGTTAACTGTTGCCTTTTTGTGACGCTCTGATGTTGCATGGCCAGTCGGTGTCTTGGTTTTGATCTCTGAAATATTGAAAGGTATGAATGATATCTTCTTCTATGTCTCTGGAGGCCAGGGTTTGCTTCCCAACCAGCTGGTTGACCTTGGGCAAGTCACACACTCTCAGCCTCCGGGGAAGGCAAACAACAATTATTATTATTGTTATTTTATATCCCTCCCTTTCCTCAAAACTCGGACTCAGACAAATGAATTGAAGGCACACAACACACATAGACATACAGATTTGAGAGTACAGGCACCTCCGCTGCAGAAGAGGATGGATTTATGATGACTGACATACCAATGTCTGTAAAGTACTGGCTTTTGGGGGGGGGGGGGTCTCTCGTTGCATTTCCTCTGCTTCTTTCATTTTGCCTTGCCATAATCTTGCTGGCGGATTTGGACGGAGGGCAGATCATTCTGTGATGAGAGAAGACTTGCTTTCTTGCTTCCCCTTTTCTTTATCTGATTAGCCAGCAATATGTTCCTTCCCTTTGAGATAATGCCCGGGTAAAGAAAGAAAAAATCTTTGCTTTAATTGCACATCTTATTGTGTTGTCCCCATTCAATCATGTTCGACAAATACCTGCATTTTTTTCCAGACTCAACCCCTCCCCATACACACTCACACCTCCCTTTTTTCCCATTTAGATCTTACTAAAGTCCATTCTACCTTATCAGCACAGTAATTTCGCAAGCAGAGCTTAAAATTTCTGCCATTTAGGTCTCGGCCATTGTCTGTCGCAGCTGCAGTCAAGATAAACCCTCACCCAGAACAAAGTTGGCATGACCTTTTACAAGCAGAATCTGCCTTGTTTCCCTCCAGACTAATTTATCAGCCTTCATTTCAAGCCTAGATTCTCAGCAGAGGCCTTAAAGAACATTACAGAGAGCATGAATGAACAGGGGGATTAAGATGCCTGGCGTCTCCCCCCGTTTTCCTCTTCGTCTTCTACTTCTTCTTCTTTTTCTTCTTCTTCTTTCCCTTTTGCCTTTTCCTTTCTACTTTCTATCAGACACCTTCTGGATTTACTGAGATGTAATCTGTAAATGACCGTAAGTTGAGAACTGCCTTAAACTTGGGTTGCTGAGCATGGACACTGACAAAGAAACTAGCCAAGTGTATAGGACAAAAGTGTGAAGGAGCCACCATTATCTGTCCCACTCCTTCCGGTCCAAAGACACGAAAGTGCAGAGGCAGTTTTTCCATCAGCTTACCTGTATACATGTAGTTTGGAGAGGTTTCCAAATAGAGAAAACCCAGCTAAAAGTAATCTTTGTTCTGACTGTCAAGAAAAAGCTTGCTCATAATTTGGACGATTTGTTATTTGGGCTCCCATTTTTCTCTGTAGGATAAATTATCTATCAGGGTCACAGATCTTTTGGGACAGACAAGGTTTTCAATTGTCCTTTGACTTTTTGTGGCAGAGAAGGAGTCGACAGTGATGTATTCCAGTTTTTTACACCAAGTCTGTACTTTCAAGTCTCAAGTTGAGCCTCAAGGCCTTGCAAGATACTTTCAACTCAAGTTTCAAGTCTAGGAGCCAACTTTTAATAGAAAAAGGTGGTGGTGGCATGTGGGGTGTATTTCAGCAACTAGAAAATCAAGAAGATATGGGGCGTTATCAGACGACGGAAATTGGAAGTATAATCCAATGGCAATCCAAACGCAATCATGGAGTTTCACATTATTGCGTATGAGTGTATTTCATGTAATTTCGGGCAATGGGAAGTAATTCCGAACACAATCATGGGTTTTACATTATTGTGTATTAGAGTATCTCACTCAATTTCAGGCAATGGGAAGTCATTCTCGGGCAATGGGAAGTCATTCTGAATGCATTCCGATTGCAATTAGAATTCACATAAATTCTCTAAACTAGCGAATTCACGTAATTACGAATTGGTTCCATTTGAAATTGAGAGAAATTCCTCCCGTCTGATAACGACCATGCACAAAGTTAGAGGGAAAAATTCCCAGAGAAGAACAACAAATGTGTTAGGCAATGGGCTCGAGGCAGAAGGATCCTTCTAAAGCTTTTCAAAAGACTTTGAAGGCTCCTCCAGTGTCCAACAAGGAAAGGCTGCTGACCTCAACTCTTGCCTCTAGCCCATTGCCTAATGTGTTTGCTGCTTCCAAAGTTAGACCAACAAATTGGTTACTAAAAATATACAAGTCTTGAGTTGAGTCAAGTCATGAGTCAAGCCCTAGTTGAGTCATTGAAGTGACTTGAGTCTGAGTTAAATAGACTTGTAGACTTGGGTCGATTGACTCAAACCTGAGTCTAAGTCCAAATCAACTGATTCAAATCAAATCAAATCAATGTTTATTGAATAGCCCTGGGGCCGTTTCAAATTATATCACAACATAGTTTACAAACAATAGCATTCTATGTAAAATCTATAAAAAGTATAAAAAGATAAAAAGAAAAAGATATGTACAATATTGATAAAATACAAAATACAGTACGCACACAATACAAGTACATATGAATACCTTAAAATGCACAGGTTGTGTGCACACCACAGAAATCTAAACCTATCTAAATAGAAATGGTAAATATAAACTAATAGAATACAAAAGTGAATAGATAAAATAAGGGAATTAAGACCATCAAGAAATGATATATAAAATGATTGCAATAAGAAATAAAACGACACTAAAATTGAATATCCTGCTTTACATATCAAATGTCTTCATCATCCCTACAGTTCACACCAATCACCCCCACATATCTGGATCTGGACTGTATTGCTTCATATAAGAACCTAGCATTGGCAATAGATATCTTTGAATTTTGTCCACCCATAAAGTATGATAATTTGATTTGGGTGTCCCAGAACACTGTTCGCCCAATATAGGGACCGAGATATTGAACCCTTTCCTGCTGCTACAGATTACAACTGAACAACACATGTGCTAAATCTTCAGTTTCATGGACACCACAGATACAAATACGTTCATCAAAAGGAACACCTTGGAGTCTCCCGTATTTTACCATGGTGTAAAGTTGGTTAAATCTCACATGTGTAAATGCCTCTCTCAGGTGTTTTGGCATCTGAGTTTTTAGGTAATTTGCCATTTGAAAGGACCGTTTGTATCCGCTCAACCATTTTAAATTGCTTACCATACTAAGGGTAGCTATGTCCTTTTGGACCTCAATGTCCAGGATTCTTTCTCTCACACCCTTTTTAGCTTGACCATTCACTGAGCAAGTTATGGGGAGACCACAACTTTTTATAAAGTTTGTTAGTTGTATAGACCAAGAGGATTGCATATGAGATTGTAACTGTTCCAGATCAACTGACTCAAGTCTTTATTGCTAGAAATCACCACCAAGAACACTGGCTGTTGGAAATGTGTAAGTGAATACCATAAATAATGTTAAAGGGTGCATCTTCATTGTAGAATGGATGCAGTTTGACACCACTTTAATTGCCATGGTTCAATGCTATGAAATGCTGGAATTTAGTCGACAAACTTCAAATCCCAGGATTCCATAGGATGGAGCTATGACAGTCAAAGTGGAATCAAATTGCCTTGTTTCTGCAATGTGGCAGCAGCCAAAGTTGTGTTCACGAAGGACCTGTTGAGTGCAATGGAACGGTTTGTTTTCTGATGAAGATGAAACTCATCTGAATGCATTTCTCTAGATGAGGAAAAGAAGGAGATAATAAACTGCTGAGTTGTAATGTTCTACCTCCTTTCCCAACAAAGAGGGGAAAGGAGCTTGATCTGGAAATTTGATGTGTGCATAAGAAGCAACTGACAGTTATTTTGCCTGAGAATCCCTATTTTAGAACAACAATTACTATGATATTATGTACTGGGAGAATGGAAATTATCTCAAGGGGATAGAAAAGTAGAATTGAAGCAAAATCACCCAACCTATTCAACCTGTATACAGAAAATATCATGCACAGGCTTAGACTCAGAAGGAGGAGCGAAGAGCAGATGAAGGATTTTTTTATTATAAATTCTTTATTAAAGATTCAGAATTACATCCAGTAAATTGAGTCAAAAATATTTCATAAAAATCCCTCCTTCTTACTATTTAAACCTTCCTACTTTCAATATAAACTCTTTGCTTCCCTTCCTTTAACCATCAATTACTCCAACAGATATTCTTCACAGTTTTTAATTTGTAACACTAATATGCCAAGACTCTCTTTTTTCTCGATCCCCATGCTTGTGAAAAATAGAGGGAAGAAAGGAAAACAAATAGAGTATATGTGTGTGTGTGTGTGTGAAAAGTACATTCATCCACTTCAAATATAAAAAACCTATTATATGCAAATGACATAATACTACTAGCAGAAACCAACAGAGACCTGGAACAATTACTGAAAAAGGTCAGAGAGGAAAGTGGCAAGGCTTAATGTTGAACATTGAGAAAACAAAAATCATGACAATATAGATCTGCGAAGAATCCATCCTAGAAAATGATAAAATTGAAATTGTCAAGGAGTCCTCATATCTCGGATCAAATCTTGATTAAAACAGGGACTTTAGTCCAGAAATTAGAAGAGGAATAGGAATAGGAAGGGCTGCTGAGAAGGAACTGGACAGGATCCTAAAGTGTAAAGATCTAAATCTAACACCAAAGTGAATATCATCCAAGACCTCATAGACCCTATCGCCAGTTGAGTTTTGGATAGTCAAGAGAGCCATCTGGCAGAAAATCAACTCATTTGGAATGTGGCAATGGGGGAGAGTGATGAGAATATCATGGATGGCCAAGAAGACAAGCAAATGGATTCCAGAACATGGTTTTTTGTAGGTTTTTCAGGCTATGTGGCCATGTTCTACAAGAGTATGCTCCTGATGTTTCACCAGCATCTGTGGCTGGCATCTTCAGAGAATGCTGGCATGGAAGAGAGTTGGGTATATGTACAATGGATGCCAATGGGTGTCTGAACAAAATGCATTATTTTGACAGTGTAGATGTACCCTAAGAACTCTCTGAAGATTTCAGCCACAGATGCTGGTGAAACATCAGGAATAAACTCTTATAGAATATGGCCTGCAAAAATCTATGGATGCCTGCCATGTAAGCCTTCAACTTCACAATGGATTCTAGAACAGATTAAGCCAGGATGACGAAACTGAGGCTGTTGTACATTGGCCACATCATGAGAAGGCATGAATCATTGGAAAAGACAATGATTCTAGGAAAGGCAGAAGATAGTAGAAAGAGAAGAAAACCAATGCTAGATGGATGGATTCAACCAGGAGGTCATGGACATGAGCCTGCAAGACCTAAGCAAAGCAATGCAAGGCACAGGGTCTTGGAGATGTTTCATCCACAGGGTTGCCAAGAGTCGAGGTCAACTCAATGGCAGTTAACAACAACAACAACATTTGCATCTAGGGCCAAAACTTCTCAGAAAATCTTCTGACTGATCTGTAGCTGGTCTGTAGTCCATCCATGGCTGTGGTGCACCTTTACATTCTTGGGCAAAGCCCGCCAATAGCTATCAATTGTTCCACTCTTGAATTCGCCTTCTCTTGCAATAAATTTCCAGCTGCCATTCCAGGATTGGGACCCTGGGATTTGAAATTTGTCAGCTATATATCTCTCAAAATTACAAATTCCAGCATTTCATAGCACTGAACCATGGCAATGATCTCAGACGGCATCCACACTGCAGAAATAACCTGGTTTGACACCTTTTTAACTGTCATGGCTCAATGATATGGACGTCTAGGAAATGTAGTGTCTTGTAGCACCAGAGCTGCCTTGAGAGAGAAGGCAAAATATCTAACAAAACTACAAACCCCAGAATTCCATAACATTGAGCCATGGCAGTTCAAGTGGTGTCAAACCGGATTATTTCTGTGGGCCATACTTTACATTGTGGGTTTAAGGAATTCTCAGGGCGCATCTACACTGTAAAAATAATGTAGTTTGACACCACTTGAAATTGCTATGTCTCCATGCCCCATTAACCTGGGAATTGTCATTTTGGATTATTTCTGCATGTGCATTATTTCTACAATGTAGATTAACCCTCGAAGTGCCTCACCAAAGGACAGATTCCAGGATTCCATTAGATGATGATGATGATGATGATGATGATAGTTTTATTTATATCCCACCTCTCCAGAAGGATCTAGATGTTCTCACGGCAGTTACAGTGGAACCATAAAGCTATAACTGTGTGACCTGAGAGCAATCTAAAGAAAAACAAGGTGTTATAGATATTTCTTTTGAAGGTTTGTTTTTCAAATGTGATCTAATTTTCTTCCTTCCTTCCTTCCTTGGACATGACTCCCAAATTCTGCCCCAAGGAACTTACAGTGTCCCTAGAATCTCTGGCCTACTTGACATTGTTTTGTGAAAATCCTCTATGCTCATTAAAATCTAAGCACAGCTGCAGTGCACTCAAAAGCTAAGCTCCTTTCCATCCGTTTCCTGGGAAACTGGACTCCGGCCAAAGATAACCTGTCCCATTTAGTGCGAGGATCTGTGTTTTGGCCTAACAACATTTCTCTCTCAATGGTCTTCTCTTCCTCTCTTTCTCCTTCTTCTTCCTCCCCAGCCTTCAGTTGACTTAAGCTCTTCTCATCAGTAAAGACTGTTTATGTCAAGCTGAAAGAGTCTTCCCACGTCAAGTTGAAATATTAGCTCAAATCCTTCCATGTTTGGTTTGCATGAACGATAAAACAGGCCTTGATTCCTTGATTCAATGTGACACCCCTTCAAATATTTAAACAGGGCTATCAGATGATTAAATTGAGACTGTTGTACTTTGGACACATCATGAGAAGGACGAATTCATTGGAAAAAATAATACGGCTAGGAAAGGTGCAGGAAGTAGAAAGAGAGGAAGACTGCATGCTTGATGGATAGACTTTTTGAAGGGGGTCACAGATATGAATTTGCAGGATCTATGTGGAACAAGGAAGATAGGGAGAAGTCTCATTCAAGGGGTTGCCATGAGTTGGAATCAACTCAACGGCAGCTAACAACAATCGTCTCAGGTTTTAATAAGTCCCTAGTTGCTCTGGGTCTTCCTGGAAGAGGGCAGCTAACAACAACAATCTGTGGTTTTAATAAGTTCCTAGTTGCTCTGGTACATTATTTGCTCTTATGGTATTTGCTCTTATACAACTGCAAGAGAAATGTAGAGAGCAGAACAAAGGACTCTATGGAGTTTATCACACAACGGGAATTGGAAGTATAATCCAATGGCAATCTGAAAGCAATCATGGGGTTTCGTGTGATTGCGTGAAAGCTGATCACACACATTTTCGGGCAAAGGGAAGTTCTTCCAAATGCAATTGTGGGGTTTCGCATGATTGTGTGAGAAACTATCACACGCAATTTCGGGCACTGGGAGGCAATTTCAGGCAGATCTGAACGCAATGCAGTGTCAATACGCAATCACGTAAATTAGCTGAACTAGCGAATTTACTCAATTCTGAACTGGCCTCACTTCCATTTCTTTCAAAATTGAAATTCCTCCCATGTGATAAATTCCTATGTAACATTTGTCGACCTTACCAAAGCTTTAGACACTGTGAGTAGAAAAGGTCTGTGGCAGATCCTGGAACGACTAGGATGTCCCCCCAAATTCCTCAAAATGATTATCTTGCTACATGAGGGCCAGCACGGACAAGTCAGATATGGTGATGCTCTCTCAGAGCCCTTTCTAATTACTAATGGTGTGATACAAGGTTGTGTTCTTGTTCCAACTCTGTTTACAATCTTCTTCAGCATGATGCTCCAAAAGGGTACGGCATCTATATATGTTACCGTACTGATAGTAGCTTGTTTAAGTTAATCCGTCTGAGGGTTCGCACAAAGACTCTACACTATCAAGTCCATGAGCTGCTTTTCGCTGACGATGTTGCCCTTGTTGCCCATAAAGAAGCAGCTCTGCAGCACCTAACATCCTCCTTTGCAATGGCTGCAGAGCTGTTTGGGCTGGAAGTCAGCCTGAAGAAAAAGGAAGTTCTCTACCAGCCTGCACCACAGGAAGAGCACTATCACTCCCATGTCACCATCGGCAAATCTGTACTTAAGTCCGTACAGGAGTTCACCTATCTGGGAAGTATCATCTCCACAGATGCCAAGATTGATAAAGAGATCAATCACAGATTAGCAAAGGCATATAGTTCATTCAGGAGGCTTCACAAAAGAGTCTGGAGCAACAAACACCTGAGGCGAAGCACAAAAATCTGTATGTACAGAGCCTTTGTACTGTCCATTCTCCTCTATGGGTCTGAAACATGGGTCACCTATCGCCAACATCTACGACTCCTTGAACACTTTCATCAGCGCTGTCTACGCGCAATCCTAAATATACACTGGACTGACTATGTGACAAATGTTGCTGTCCTGGAGCAAGCAGGGATCACCAGCATTGAGGCCATGCTACTGAAAACGCAGCTGCGCTGGGCAGGGCATGTTTCCAGGATGGAGGATCACCGCCTCCCCAAAATAGTACTCTATGGTGAACTTGCCTTGGGTCAGCGTAAGAGGGGCGCCCCAAAGAAGAGATACAAGGACTCCCCTCAGCCAAATTGACCACCAACAATGGTTTGCCCTAGCCTCACATCGGGAGACATGGAGACGCACTATCCACAATGCTGCAGCCTCTTTCAAGAACTCATGCCGAATTAGTCTCTAAGAGAAACGACAATGCAGAAAGAACCACAACTTGGGAACATCACCCAAAGAGACTTTCTGCTGTGCTTTCTGTAACCGGACTTGTTTATCTGAGATCGGCCTTTTTTAGTCATCAACGCGCTTGTAGTAAGTGTGGGATAAGTCCTTCCTTAATCTTCGTTAGTGAAGAAAAGCCAGAGAGAGTTGCTCTGGATTTTTCTGGAATATCCAGAGCCCTCTACTTTGAAGCCAGGTGGCTGTTTGAAATACACTCCACTGAACCATCAGTGCATCCAACACTGCTGCCAGTCACTGACTCTGACATCAGAATGAAGTGTCCAGCCATGTGCTCATAGCTGGGTATCATGTTCTGACCTCAAAGTGAAGCAACTTATGACAGTGGCGAACATGCAGCTAAGCTCAGTGGGATGCATGTGAGGTCATAGAATTATAAAACTGTAGAGTTGGAAGAGACTACAAGGGCCATCCAGTCCAACTCTTTGCTATGCAGGAACTCTCAATCAAAGCATCCCAGATAGGTGGCCATCCACCCATGTATATGTGTATATATCTCTCTTATAGAGTCATAGAATCATAGAGGTGGAAGAGACCTCAAGGGCCCTCCAGTCCAACCCCCTGCCATGCAGGAACTCTTAATCAAAGCATCCCCAATAAATGACCATCCAGCCTCTGCTTAAAGACCTCCAAAGAAGAAGACTCCACCACTTTCCAACGGAGTGTGTTCCACTGTCAAACAGCCCTTACTGTCAGGAAAGTCCTCCTAATGTTTAGTTGGAGTCTCTTTTCCGGTAGATTGTATCCATTGTTCCATGTTCTAGTCTCTGGAGCAGCAGAAAACAAGCTTGCTCCCTCCTTAATAGGACATCCCTTCAAGTATTTAAACAGGGCTATCATGTCACCTCTTAACCTTCTCTTCTCCAGACTAAACATCCCCAGCTCCCTAAGGCGTTCCTCATGGGGTATGATTTCAAGACCCTTCACCATTTTAGTCACCCTCCTTTGGACACATTCCAGTTTCTCAATATCCTTTAGAATTGTGGTGCCCAGAACTGGACAGGGTATTGTCCCCTGCCTCTCTTCCAAATGGAGGGCATTCCAGTAGAGGAGGATTGGGTCATCTTTGGAGCCTGGATCATCTGGCCTGTCCTGCACCAGTGCAGACAGGGGCATAGTGGCAAATGATCAGGGATGATTGGAATTGCTGTCCATTCAACTTGCCTGTTCTATAATAAATGAAATAACCGTATGGAAGCATTGCAGACAGTGTGTTTAGCTAAAGGTTTCTTCTTCATAGAAACCATGTTGATGTCCTTCAGGTGGACATGAAAAGATGCCCCAAAGTAATAATAAAATAATTTAGTCTTGGTCAATTTTGCCATTCTCTCCCCGCCCAGCATATTTTTGTTTATGACAAGGCTAGCTGTATAACCCTCAAATATGTTCATTTGAATGAGCCAGCATGGTGTAATGGTTTGAAGGTTGGACTATAACTTTGGAGACCAGGGTTCCCCGCTCAGCCATGTAAACACACTGGGTGATTTTGGGCAAGTCACACTCTCTCAGCCTCAGAGGATAGCAATGACAAACTCTCTTTAAAGAAACTAGCCAACGAAACTCTGTGATAGGTTTACCTTAGGGTCACCATAAGTTCTAAATGAGTTAAAAATACACAACAACAACAACAACAACAACAATGTTCATTTGAGTACCTATTTTGAGGAAAAGGTGGGATAAAAATACATAAAATGATAAACATAAAATCATTTCTTATAGATGAGGGTGTGAGAAACAGTAACTTCCTATATAGACCAATATCTAGTTAAACATCTCCTTTTTGTCCTGCAATTGCCAACCAGCAATGACAGAGAAAATATTTAAAAATATTCAGAAAATGATGGGGAAAATGTGTTTTCACGTGTTGAGAAACCCTGACAAGAAGAATCCAGGACTAACAAAAATCCTTGCAGTTCAGGACTTATTCTAAGCAAAATTCAGTGATGTTTTTCTTGCATGGAAAACAGCATATTCTGGGTGGGAAACTATGACCCTAAACAGACGGGTGCCCGGATCTCATGCTAGGGTTGCCTCATGCTAGGGTATACACGCCCCACAACCCTAGCACATGATCAGGGCAGCATCACTACGTAGCACCATTTAGATGGAGTACGTAGCAATGCCATCACAGCTGCACAGAGTCCATTCAGCGTTGCCTAGTTGCAACGTGCCAAAGCCCCTATATTTTCCATGCACATGAAAACACAGCAAGCACAGAAGGACTGCCAGAGTGATAAAAAGATACAGCCTAGAGGTCTGTGTAACAATGAAGTAGCTATCGCAGTTTAGCAATACAATATTCACAGTTTTGTCCAAGTTGTGCACAACGCTCTGTCGCTGGGGAGAAAACTCCTTGCTTGTGTTGGAAGCCAGGAGAAATAAATGTGCAGCTTCCCATTCTCATACATAAGAATGAGACAAGTACGGATTTGCCTCCTTAGGCTCAGGTCAAGTTTGTATCAGAATTCACAAATAGCATATTCTTCAAGCGCATGGACCAAGGATAGCTTTGATGCTGTGGACATACATTTCTTAGTATAGCTCCTGGATCATAGTACATTGATATACAGAGGCAAAACATTTTTTTAACAAAATGATTGTGTTTCTTAAATCTTGTGATTCTCTACCTCCAAGTTGTGAACTTCGATCCTCTGAAAAGGTCATATGTGCATTAAGAATTAAGCATTTTTCACCTCTTGTTCTCCTTTCTACTCATTGGTCTGAGCCAAAATCATTTCTTATAGAGGAACGCGGCAGATTTGTCATTTCATATTGGTTGGTTTCATTGCATGCGCCTTTATAAAAATGTATTTGCTCTTAATTTGTAATCAGTAAAACTGCAGATGGAGTGCAAAGGATAATGCGCCTTTTAGTTTATTACCTGTATTATCGGTGTTACATTTTGAACCCTGTTCCTTTTCTCCTGCGTGATTTGTGTTTTCTGTAGACTGGCGTTTTCCTCCTCTGATGAATTAACTGTCAATTGAAGTTAGCGAGATAAATCAAAACAAATGGATACCATGCTCCATATTGACTTTCTTAGTGCCTGATTTTGAAAAACCACTTTCGGAAAACTACACCATTATTATGTTCGCTTGGGCCGGAGCCAATTTGCACAAAAGGAGAAAGAGTGGAATAGACCCTCCATTATGTTGCTCTTATCCTGTTCTGCATTTTCTCCCTCATTTTGTTTGGGGAGCAATTAGAGGTACTGGGAGATATATGTATGTGTATTTATATATTTATAAAGATGAACATTTAATGCTGATTAAAAGAAAATAATTGAATTGTGTCCTGGTCTACATGGGATATGCAGAAATCAAGGCACAAACTAATTAGGATTCAGTGGTTCTCATCGAATCCTATTTTGTGGGTTTATTTTATTTTTGGAACAAGGATTTGAACTTCAATTTCAATTCTACACAGGGCATTGTGATTCCAGGTTTCTTCTTCTTGCCATGCAAGGCCCCTTGTTGTCGTTGTTGCTGTGTGCTTTCAACTGGATATTCCCTTGTGGTCCCTTCCAACTCTATGATTCTATAATTCCATGATCCTGGAAACCAGGGTTCGAATTGTGGCTCAGCCATGGAAACCCACTGTGTCCCACGGAGCAAGCCACACACTGTAAGTCTTGGAGGATGGCAATGGCAAACCCCCTTTGAAGAAACATGCCAATAAAACCCTATGATAGGTTCACCTTAGGATCACCATAAGTCAGAAATGACTTGAAGGCACACAGCAACAACAACAACAAAGGGCCTTGCATGGCAAGAAGAAAAAACTTGGAACCACAGTGCCCTGTGTGGCATTCAAACTGAAGTTGAATATATACCCAACTCTCTTCCATGCCAGCATTCTCTGAAGATGCCAGCCACAGATGCAGGTGGAACATCAGGAATAAACTCTTCTAGAACATGGCCACATAGCCTGAAAACCCCTCAAAAAACTGTGGATACTGGCCATGAAAGCCTTTGACTTCACATTAAATGTTGTTGTTCCATCTTATGGGATCCTGGGATTTGTAGTTTTATAATACCTTCTCTACCCAAGTGTGTGGGTGCCTCAGACAATCACAAATCCCAAGATTCTGTAGGAATCTTGGCTTTTCAGAGCCAAGCATGATTTTTTCAAAGCGGCATCACAACTGTTTAATTGTGTGCGGACAGACCTCCCATCTGTTTTCTCTTCTCAGCAGATTCCTTTGATTGTAAATTTCACCCCGAATCAAGTTTGAGTTGAAGTTTTTCAAAGGAAGAGCTAAACTGTACATCGCTGCTGAATCCTATTCTATTCCCTAATACAAAGTAGAGCCATTGAAATTTACAAAGGTTGGTAGTTTTGGGTTAGATAACGCAGGCAATTAATTTCTAGCAGGACTGATGTGTATTTAGCCTGAAGAATGTTATTAGGAACAATTTCATTGAAAGGATGTCTGGTGGATACTGAATTATTTTGGACAGTTGGGCCAATCAAGCAAAGAAGTATTTGCATGAGAAGGAAATGGATTTAGTCTTAATCCCTTTGGAGCACTTTTTAATTTTGGGAAATGTGTTTAAAAATAACCAAAGGCTGCCTTGCACTTTCTTCATTTTGTATACACCATTAGGTTCCAGAAATTGTCTACGCATTGGCCGAACCAGAGGGAAACATAGAAAACCCCTAAAATTATTAATTTGCTTCTTAAAGCAATGGTGGGAATCAAGCAAAACACTCATTGTTGATGGAAAACACATAGGCTGCATTCGTACTGCAGAAATAATCCAGTTTGACAACACTATAATGCAATGGGATCCTGGGAATGGTAGTTTTATGAGAGATTTACCCTTCTCAGTCAGAGACGTCAAAAAACGAAGTTCCCAGACTTCCATAGCATTGAGCCTTGGCAGTTAAAGAGGTGTGAAACTGGATTATTTCCGAAGTTCAGATACAACCTATGTGTTTCCCACCCCAGTCTTAATTCCTGTACAATTTTATTGCCGGTGTTGTTATTGTATGACGATATAGTTAATTTTTATTTGAAATTATTATTGTTGTTAGTATTTTATTGATTGTATTCTTGTATATTTATATTCTTACATGTATTTTACTGGATGTAATCCCGCCTCGATCTGCAGGGAGAGGCGGGAAATATAAATAATAATAATAATAATAATAATAATAATTAGAATCAATCTGATGGATACCAGATTTGATCATGGTGAGTCTAATGGTGGGCCTAATAATATTGGCATATAATTTGCATCTGTGAGCCAATGCGTTCTAGTGCTTTGACTGTGATCCTGGAGAGCTAGGTTCGAATCCCCACTAGTCCATGGAAAGCCACTGGGTGACCTTGGACTACTCACACTCTCAGTCTCAGAGGAAGGCAACGGCAAACTTCCCATGAACAAACCTTGCCAAGAAAACCCCAGGATAGGTTCACCTTAGGGTCACCGTAAGTTGGAAATGACTTGAAGGCACACAACCATGTTTCTGTGTCTGAGATAGTAGTTAAATGTTCTGGTCCTTAAGGGTGAGTAGATTTTGCCCACCAAGCAGCTGATACACCATTCTAGAGCCAAAACTATTTTATTCACAAAATTTCTCCATTAATACCCCTATGTGGAAAAAAGACAGGTTTTTGTCAGTGGCCAAAGAGTTTATTCCTGACATTTCACCTGCATCTGTGTCTGGCATATTCAGAGAATGCTGGTATGGAAGAGAGTTGTGTGCATACAATGTCAGGAATAAACTCTTCTAGAACAGGGCCACATAACCCGAAAAACCCACAAAAAGCTATGGATGCCAGCCATGAAAGCCTTCGACTTCACACAAAAAAGGCAGTGTTGGACAGCTACCATACTGTCCCAAACTGAACATCATTTAATTAGGTATTTAGTCCAATAGCATTTAGTCAAATATTTTAAATAGGTAT
Organism: Urosaurus nigricauda; assembly: GCA_034509955.1. Classification (NCBI taxonomy): domain Eukaryota; kingdom Metazoa; phylum Chordata; class Lepidosauria; order Squamata; family Phrynosomatidae; genus Urosaurus; species Urosaurus nigricauda. Next base: position 1,322,696 of record JAOEGL010000008.1, on the reverse strand, counting down.
TAATTTGTGTAATAAACTCATTCCTTTTAGACTGATGGCAAATCTGTGTCAGGAATATTTCAAACAGTAAGGTTAAGTTTTGATTCTAAAACCCAGATTTAGAATTTGAATTTTCTCTGAAATTCTATCTCAGCTATTGCCTTCTGTTCAATGAATACCTGTAGATTGCAAAAGCCACTTGAGTACTGTTAGTGAAATTGGTCACTAGCTTTAAAAGTGTATTTTATGGAAATTCAAGGTACTAAAACTCAGCTCAATATGTCAAACTGCTTTTCACTTTATTTGGGAAAAGAAGTGAAGGAGGGCTGAGTTTATTCAGAGTAGAAACACTAAAATTAGTGGGACTTAAGTTAGGATCCAGCCGATTGTGTACTGCTCACTTTTGTATGTTGTTAATTGTAGTCTTTTAGATTGTAAGCCACTTTGTGCCCCAATTTTGGGGAGCAAGTGGGATACAAATAAATATAATAATAGTAACACCACCAACAACAAGAACGACGATGACAATGGTGATGATAAGATGATGGTGGCAGCGGCAGTATACTCCTAAATGTATCAAAATATTTTCTGTGATGGGCATCAAAGTTAACCAATTTGCATCTTTCTTTTTACATTGTAAGCCACTTTGAATCCCAAATTTTGTGGGGAAATCAGGTTATAAATAAATAAAGATGATGATAATGACAATGAGAATGATGACAATAATGCTGATATGATGATAGTGGCGATGGTGGTGATGTACTGCTACACTAATAATAATACTATATTTTATTTTATCCTGCCTCTCCCATAGGATTGAGGTGGCTTACAACACTACTCCCATATGATTGAGGTGGCTTACAACACAATAAAAATAAACAGAATCTTTTCCATGAAGGACATTAAATTACCTTCTGTGCTTCATAGAATCATAGAATCAAAGAGTTGGGAAGAGACCACAAGGGTCACTGACTCTGACGTTAGAATGGAGTGTCCAACCATGTGCGCATAGCTGGGTATCATGTTCTGACCTCAAAGTGAAGCAACTCATGGCAGTGGCGAACATGCAGCGAGGCTCAGTGGGATGCATGTGAGGTCATAGAATTACAGAATTGTAGAGTCGGAAGAGACCACAAGGGCCATCCAGTCCAACTCTTTTCCATGCAAGAACTCCCAATCAAAACATCTCCGACAGATGGCCATCCAGAATCCGCTTAAAGACCTCCAAGGAGGGAGACTCCACCACATTCCGAGGGAGTGTGTTCCACTGTCAAACAGCCCTTACTGTCAGGAAGTTCCTCCTAATGTTGAGGTGGAATCTCTTTTCCTGGAGCTTGCATCCATTGTTTGCATCCATTGTTTGCTTCTTTCTTTTTAAATCGCAAGCCACTTTGAGTCCCACATTTTGAGACAAAGCAGGTTATAAATAAATAAATATGAGGATGATGACAATGACAGTGATGATGCTGATGGTATACTACTAAACTTATCAGAATATTTTCCACAGTGATCATCAAATTTTAGCCGTTTTGCATCTTCCTTTTTCAGATTGCAAGGTGCTTTGAGTCCCACTTTGGTGGGGAAAGTGGGTTACAAACAAAACAAATTATAAATATACTACTAAACTTTTCAGAAGGTTTCCAGTGATGGACATCCAGTTTAGCTACTGTGCATCTTCCTTTTTGGATTGCAAGCTGCTTTGGGTCCCCGTTTGCTGGGGAAAGTGGGATGCAAACAAACAAACAAACAATAATATATATATATATATATACTACTAAATGTATCCGACTGTTTCCCATGATGGGCATCTAATGTAGCCACTGCGCATCTTTGTCTGCATTGCACAGGATGGAAGGGAAGGAGAAGCGATCTTGTAAAGGAGCAGATTTCTTATTATTTTTAAGGCAAGTATGTGCTGGAATGGGCCAAGGCGAGAGGCAAAGCTGTCTCAGCAGTAGGTTAATTGGAGAGCGGACTATGAAGGCAGCTAGGAACCTGCAGCTCCCAGGGACAATGCGCTCAAGAAGCGGGAGCTGGGGGCAAGGCCCAGCTGGGATTGTTAGTGAATTAACTGAAGTCAGAGACCCCTGAATGGAGCCCAGGAGTAAAGGGGAAATGAAGGTTAGGGTATGATTCAGTCTAAATTAGGTGGGCCATTCACAATGCATAAAGGGAACGCTGAGCTTCCTTTTTCAGGGGAAAATGGGCAGGAAAGCTTACTTTGTTTGAATTTGGAGCGAGGGCTTGATTTAAAGGATGTACTTACCTACAGCCAGGAGCACCGAAAGTCCATTATGCCAGGAGGCATTTCAAAGGAAGAGCAATCTTCCCTGTGGCATGGCTTTGCATGGGTTTTGATTTTAAGATGCAAAAGGAAATTCAGGACACAACAAAAGTCGGCACCCTCTTCCCCCAGCAATCCGGTGTGAAATTATTTGGTGAAAAGTTTATCATTCTTTCTGACTTAGCTTTATGTAGTCACTATCTAGATTTATACATTTTTCCCAGCGTATCTTGACTCTCCGAATACCTGATATTGTAGAAGTCTGCAGATCGCACCTGAGGAGGATTTTTACACTTTAGTGACTTCTGACAGAGCCAGTCACAAAAATAAAGGACGCAATGAGCTGATTTTCTCAGCAACATGCACTTAGGGACCAGTGGTGGCACTGACAAAATTTCAGCAATATGCCATAATAACTTCGAGGTGATAATTATTACTTTACAATATCCCCTCGTAAGGCGCAATCTGCAGACTTCTACAATATCACGTATTTGGAGAGTCAAGATATGCTGGGGAAAATGTCTAAATCTAGACAGTGACTACATAGAGATCAGTTAACAACTACAAATCAAAATAAACTTTCTGTCAATTTTTTAAAAAGGTGACCATTAAAACTTTTGGATATGTGTGTGTGTGGATTTCTTGGCATTAGCTTAATCTGAGGCTGAGAGCATCTGATTTGCCCAAGGCCATCCAGGCCTCATTCCCACTTATTTAAAAAAAGCAGTTTGCGATCCAAATCGATGGATCAATTCAGCAGCAGAGACATAGTTCCAACTACATTTACCCCGATTATATTTTTTTTTTCCCTGTAAAATAACCCACTTGTGGTTCACATTCAAAAATGACTCGATTCAAAATGGACCCACTCCAGCCAGCCGAAGGGCAAATTTAAATCAATTCGGATCCGCATCTGGTTCACACTTGCGCAGAATCGATTTATCCAAAAAGACGCAGAAAACATCAGCGTCAAAAAGACGTGCATTAAATGGGTCAAGCGTGTGGCCTCCTTCTCTGAATCGCTTTCGCAAATCAATTCAAGTGGGAACCAGGGTCATGTGAACCAGTTCAAACCGATTTGTGATCCGGTTTAAAAGGTAGTGGGTTTTATGGCCAAGGTGGGAATTGAAGCCTGGTTTCTAGAGTCATAGTCCATCATTCAAACCACTCCACCGGGCTGAGGTATGCCTGTGAATACATAAACTATGAGCTACCATTTGATCTAATAGTATTATTTATTTATCAGTTTACTTAATTGATATGCCATCTTTGTCCCAGAGTGGGACTACTGTTCTGCTCTTTTTGTATGGGTCTTGTATTTGTGTGTATATTTACAGGGATACCTTTTCTGTTCCCATGGATGTGAACATAGGTGCTCCAAGAAGAGAGTCTCCGTCCTCCACTCTCTTTCCTCCATTGCACACATCTCTGTTGGTAGAGAGATGGATTAGTTTCTCCCCCTCTTTCTTTCAAGTCTCTCTTCGTCTACTCTAAATCTTTCTTCATTTCAAAGGCTTATGTCATAGTCGCTCATTGGAAATGAGGCTCAGAAAGGCATGGAGTTGTTCGATGACATTGTTGGAGAAATCACTCAAAACAGGGCCCGCCGATCGCGCCGTCTGTAAATGTGGAGTTTTTTGCATGCCGTTCAAACTCGCAAATGTGACAGGGGTAAGAAACGGGAAAGTCAAAACAGCAGGGGAAGAGTGGAGGGAAAAGACAGCTCTTTTGATGAGATTAAAATGCCAACAGTTCGAGGTGGTGAGCAGGTATAGGCTTCTGGAGGCCTCCAGGGATTGGAAGAGCACTCAGAAATTTACCGTGTTTCCCCAAAAATAAGCCAGTGTCTTATATTAATTTTTGCTCCTAAAGATGTGCTAGGTCTTATTTTCAGGAGCTGTCTTAGTTTTCCATGAAGAAGGATTCACATTATTGTTGAACAAAAAAAAAATTGAACATTTATTATATACTGCATATATATTTATATACAAAAACGTTGCTAGGTCTTACTTTCAGGGGAGGCCTTATATTTAGCAATTCAGCAAAATCTCTACTAGGTCTTATTTTATGGGGATGTTTTATTTTTGGGGAAACAGGGTAAAGGCAAATATATGAGGGCTGGCGATCCCAACAAGTTTGACTATGGCTGCATCTGCACTGCAGAAATAATGCAGTTTGATACCACTTTAACTGTCACAGCTCCATGCTATGGAAGTCTGGGAACTAACATTTATAGTAGCATCAGAGCTCCCTGATGAGAGAAGGCTAAATGTTTCACAAAACTACAGTTTCTAGAATTCCATAGCATTGAGCCATGGCAATTGAAGGCCTCATTCCCACTACCTTTTAAACCGGATCATAAATCGGTTTGAACCAGTTTAAATGACCATGGCTCACACCAGAATGCACTAGACCCATGTAAACTGCATCTTTTTAACACTGATGTTTTCTGCGTCTTTTTGGATAAATCGATTCCGCACAAGTGTGAACCAGATGCGGATTGTAATCGATTTCAATTTGCCCTTCAGCCAGCTGGGGCAGGTCCACTTTGAACCGATTCATTCATAAATTCATTCATAAATTCATTCGATTGGGACAAATGCAACCACGCTCCTCTGTTGAATCGATCCATCTATTCAGATTGCAAACCACTTTTTTTGTAAGTGGAATGAGGCCAAAGTAGTGTCAACCAGGATTATTACTGCAGTGCGGATCCAGCCTAAGAGGAATAAATCACCTGGAACAGGTGACCTACCAATACAGCTACTGCAATTTACCAAGATTGAATTGACTTTAGTTTGAACTAAAAGTTACTAGTCTGGAGGAACTGAGCAGGGTTGTTGAGGATAAAGTGTCTTGGAGAAGTCTCCTTCACAGATCATCAGAGGTCAAAGTCAACTTGAGGGTGGTTAACAACAACAAAAACATGCAAATATTCCAAACTGCAAAAACACTTTGGTGCCAAGCATTTTGGATAAGGGAGACTCAGCTTTGTAGGACATGGCTGTTTTGAAATGAACATCTATAAGCATCTGTAGTTTAGTGTATAGTTTGCATTTCAAAGGTTTCCAGGATTGCTCCCTGCACCATCTCCAACTGAAAGGAACTTGGAGATAAGAACTTGCATAGATTTTTGCAGATCAAAGTAAATAAATTGTAGGCTGGATAGGGAATGAACCTATTTTATTTCTTCTTATTTCTTTTTTCCCCCAAAGTAAAGATGACCTATATGCATTTTTTGCTAGTCAGATCAACAGACCGTGTTAGTTCTTAAGAAGGTGTTGCCTTTGCCTTCCCCAGAGGCTGAGAGAGTGTTACTTGCCCAAGGTCACCCAGTGGGTTTCCATGGCTAAGCTGGAACTCAAGCCCTAGTCTCCTCATTAGATCTGGTGGAAAACAGTGACTTAACCCAGCAACTCAGTGATGAGGAATCTTTCTCCTGTTGAGCTATATATTATATTGGTCAAAGACAGAGCTTAGAAAATCTAATTGTGGGTACTATAGCTCCCCTCAGCCAGGCAATCTGAAGCAACTTTTCCCTTTCCATGCAGCATATTAGGATGTGTAGGCCTTGTTTTGTGAACACAAGCATTTTCATAACTGTTCTCTTGTGCTCAATAAAAATCACCAACCTGGAGTCCTTCTTAAATAGGGAGTGGATTAGCGGCCCCACTCCTTTTTGGCTTGGACCATTGGAAAACCAGTCTTAGCACAAGCTTTGTTGTTGCTATTATTTGTCATCAAGTTGACTTCAACATACGGTAAATCAGAGATGTCCAAGAGCTTTTTTGTGGGTTTTTCAGTCTATGTGGTCATGTTCTAGAAGAGTTTATTCCTGATGTTTCACCAGCATCTGTGGCTGGCATATTCAGAGATGTGTCCCAATTTTGGGGAACAAAATTCTCTGAAGATGCCAGCCACAGATGCTGGCGAAACGTCAGGAATAAATTCTTCTAGAATATGGCCACATAGCCCGAAAAACCCACAAAAAGCTATGGATGCCACCCATGAAAGCCTTTGTCTTCACATCTCCAAGAGCCTTGGCCATTCACCTCAAGTCTTGCAAACTCAGGGCTGCGGCTTCTGTCATTGAATCAATCCCTCTTTTCCTACTGCTTTCCACTTTACCAAGCATTACCATCTTTTCCATTGAGAAATGGTGTTTTATGCTATAGCCAAAGTACATCAGTGTACCTGTTTTTGTTTTCAAGAGTGCATCTGTACTGGAAAAATAAAACAGTTTGACACTGCTTTATCTGCCATGACTCCATCTGACAGAATCCTTGGATTTGTAGTTTGGTGGGACACCAGCACTCTTTGGCAGAGATGACAAAAGGCCTTGTAAAACTACAAACCCCAGAATTCCAACTAGAGCACTTAGAGTCAAGTCGCATCATTTCTATAGTGTTTATTGTTGTTAGCCACCCTCGAGCCGACCTCGACTCATGGGGACCCTGTGGATGAAACATCTCCATGATCTCCTGCCTGCACTACTCCACTTAGGATTTGCAAATTCAGGCCTGTGGCCTCCTTTATACAGTCAAGCCATCTATCATACAGTCTTCCACTCTTTCTACTACCTTCTACTTTTCCTTGCATTATTGTCTTTTTGAATGTGTCATGCCTTCTCTTCATGTGGCCAAAGTATAACAACCTCAGTTTGATCATCTTGGCTTCCAGGGGGAATTCTAGTTTGAACAATTCAAGGACCCATTTTTTTTTTTTTTTTTTGGTCTTTTTAGTTGTCTACAAAATCCTCAGCACCCTTCTCCAGCACCTCATCCCAAAAGAGTAGATTTTATTCCTATCCACTTTCTTCATTGTCCAGCTCTTGCGTCTGTACATGGTGATAGAGAATACAAAGACTTGTATGAGTCTAACTTTAGTGTTCAGTTGTATATCTGTAGTCTTCCCATTCCTAGTCATCTTCTGATTTCCTGACTGCAGTCTCCATTCTGACCGATCTTTGATTCAAGATACGGGACCTCTTTTACTAGTTTGATTTCCCCTTTGTCTAGGTTGAATTTATGTAGGTTCTCCATGATCATTTTTTTTCTTTATATTCTACACTGGAGGTAAACCCTTACTGAGAGTTCAGTCTTGATTTTCTTTAAGACCCATTCATTTACCCTTTTAGCAGTCCACTGTATCTGTTGAACTTTCCTCCAACCACACATCTCAAAAGGTTCACAGGATCCTAGAGGTGGAAGAGACCCCAAGGGCCATCCAGTCCAACCCCATTCTGCCATGCAGGAACTCTCAATTAACGCATTCCTGACAGATGGCCATCCAGCCTCTGTTTAAAGACCTCCAAGGAAGAATACTCCACCACTTTCCAAGGGAGCGTCTTCCATTTTTGAACAGCTCTTACTGTCAAGAAGTTTCTCCTAAGGATGAGATGGAATCTCTTTTCCTGTAGCTTGCATACATTATTCCATGTTCTAGTTTCTGGAGAAGCAGAAAACAAGCTTGCTCCCTCCTCAATGTGACATCCCTTCAAATACTTAAACAGAGCTATCATATCTTAACCTTCTCTTCTCCAGGTGAAACATCCCCAGCTCTCTAAGTGTTTCCTCATAAGGCATGGTTTCCAGACCCTTCACCATTTTAGTCGCCCTCCTCTAGACATCCTCCAGCTTGTCAATATACTATACTTCCATTGATGCAGCCTAAAATTGTTTTGGCCTTTTCAGCTGCCACATTGGACTGTTGACTCATGTTCAACTTATGGTCTATTTTGACTCCTAGATCCATTTCACATGTAGTCTCCTTAAGCCAGGTGTCCTCCATCGTATATCTATGCATTTCATTTCTCTGCCTTGGGTGCAGTACCTTACATTTCTCTGTGTTGAAATTCATTTTATTAGCTTTGGCCCACCTTTCCAATCTATTGTGGTCACTTTGACTTGTTTTCATATGGTTTTCTCAGGCATGCAATATTCAGAGGAGTTGACCCTCTTCACCATCCCACTTTCAGACCCGGACTTAGAAATACATCACAGATGTCTTCAGTGAATGCATTTCTTAACACGGAGTGAAGCGTCATGTTTAAACCTTCTCCCAAACCAATTTTCTCTTCCTTAATTGACTCGGGAGAGATTTGTGCCTCGTGAGAAAGCCCTAGATCTGGGGGAGAGTGCATACTTTGCATGCTGAAGGCCCACTTTCAATCTCTTTGGCATCTCCAGGTAGGCTTGGAAGAGATCCCCGTCGAGCCATTGACAGGGTAGACAATACCGAGCGAGATGGACCGATTCAGCAGCAAGGCAGCTTCCTACGTTGTCTTGTGTGTCAGAAAGGTACACAATAAAAGTACCCCATGGTAATTTTTACGAAGGAAGTTGAATTACATAGGCACAGATAATAATTATGCAAATGAGAAAACCTTTTATTCTCCATTCCGCCCAAAGGCTGAGCCTTGGAGGCGCGGGCAACTCGGGTCTCCGTTGCGTTGCACAAACAACGTACTCATCCACTGATCCTTTCTTCGCTAAAAGCTTCCCCGCAGTGGACCAAATGCAGGGAACATTGTACGAAAAAGAGAAGCGAGGGGGGCAGAGGGGAAGATATACAATGGATTTTTTTTTCTTAACAAAAATTAAAACTCCCCAAAAACGAAACCTAGCTCAGATAAATGAAGAAGGAAAGTCCGTTGGGGGATTTTTTTTTTTCTTCTTCTTAAATCCTCATTTCCCTTTTTTAAGGACTGTCAGGTCTAGAGTGACAGTGGAAAAAAAGCTCGTCATGATGTTGGCTAATTTGTGCTCCATTCACTTTCTCCTCAAAACCCATCAGGAGGACTGAAGGGCTGCTCTGCAGTTGACCTTATTCAATAGCAGAGTGATATACTGGGAAACCAGCCAGTTTCCACAATGCCCAAAAGAGCAAATTGGATGGGATCTTTGTTCTAATCTTGCGTGCACACACCCACTCCTTCCCTTCTTTCTATGCCAGCCCTGCTGTAGTTAAGCTCCTGCGTTTGTTCCCTCCATGAAGCTGGGGGGCTCCGATCCTCCCTGGGTTGCCATTGCAAACAGAGCACTGGAGGCCTGGTGTCGGATGCAGAAAGTGGTTCTGAGCGGGAATTGAGAGCAGCTGAATCCTTGTGGACAGTAAGAAAGAATCGCTATCGGGGTTGACCCACAGAAATCCAAAAAACCAGAGGACAGAGCGATTTGCAAAAGGAGACACTTGTTCCGGGCATGACAAGAAAACAGTGGTCCTTCCACATTTGCTGGGGTTAGGAGTGAAGGACCCCTGTAAATGTGGGAAAACCAGAAATAAAAAGGAGTTTTTTATGGGTTTTTCAGGCTATGTGGCCATGTTCTAAAAGAGTTTATTCCTGTGCCTGGCATCTTCAGAGAATGCTGGCATGGGAGAGACATGGCTATCTATATATTGTGTGACCCTTGGTAGGGATATATATATATATATATATATACACACATATAAATACACACACACATACAACTCTCTTCCATGCCAGCATTCTCTGAAGATGCCAGGCACAGATGCTGGTGAAACGTCAGAAAACTTCTAGAACATGGCCACATAGCTCAAAAAACTCACAAAAACTATGCATGCTGGCCATGAAAGCGTTCGACCTCACAAATAAAAAATACATTATTTTTACCTAAGAGAACACCTCTCTGGGAATCTGCAAGTCCTTCAGTGCAAAGCTATGGTTGACATCTGCCAGAGGTTCATCATTGATTCATGGTGGAGGACCTACCAATGCCCAGAGAAGTGTTTTCTCTAGGAATTTCTAGGTTCTCCAGCACTGCACTGGCAGTTGCTCTGGGGGACCTAGAGATTCCTACACAGAACAAATTAATCAAATCCGCAAATAATCAAATCCTAAAAAGTCAAAGATGCAAACGTAGAGGGCCGACTGTAAAGTTGGATGGTGGGTAACCAAAACTGAAGCAAGACCTTATCTCCCATCTGTTTCTAGCAGGCTCCTTGCAGGACAGCTTGCATAGCACCTTTGAGACAAGAATCTGGTAGCATGAGCTTTCATAGACTTGAGCCTACTTCCTCAGATGCAGTTGGTGAAAATATTAGACTCGTGTCCCTGAAAGCTCATTCTACCAGATTAGTTTCAAAAATACTGCAGGATCCCTTTGCAGACTGATTTTCCAGACTAACATGGCTATGTTTTTGAATTCTAACACTTGAGGGGGGGGGCTGTTGTGTGCCAAAATACAGAGTCTTTGTAACTATTGTTTTTAGATCTCAGAACAAATCTAGAGCTTAGATTGAGCCAGCATTTGAAAACCAGCAGCCAGATGCTTCCACTCCAAGGATGGGAATCAAATGGCTGTCCAGATGTTGCTGAGTTACAGATCTTAGCATTCTTCACCATTAGCTATGCTGGCCAGAACTGCTGGGAATTGCAGTCCAGCAATATTATTATTATCCCCCCCCCTTTCCCCAAAGTTGGGACTCAGAGCAGCTTACAAGAATAAAACGGTTCAATTAAAAACATGCAAAAGTGTTCTATTAAAACAGAATTCAATTATTACAGTATTAAAACAGATTGCATATAAAGAAAAATAAAATGTAGTTTAAAAGATTAAAGTGTTTAAATGACATTTAAAAGAATACAACACCTACAACTACATAGAGGACTACACACTTCTCAGGGACAGCCAGCGGGATGCAATGGTTTGAGTGTTGGAGTGTGACTCTGGAGACAAGGGTTCAGTTCCTCGCTTAGCCATGAAACCCACCTTGGGCAAGTCACACTCTCTCAGCCTTGGGGGAAAGCAATGGTAAACCTCCTCTAAACACATCTTGCTGAGGAAACTCCACGTTTGGTTCACCTTAGAGTTGCCAAAAGTTGGAAACAACTTGAAGGCACACGACAACAAAATGAACAAGCACAATTCGCCCCCATGCCCTTGTTTATCAGGCAAGGGCAGAAGACATCCAGGTCACCAACCCAGGCACCTTAAAATATCTGCCAATTGCGGTGCCCAATGTACCCTAGGGCTGCACATTCATTTTGAAAGCAAACGAAGCGAATGCTTATTTCAATTGAGATGGAGAAAAGAAAGGGCAATACCAACCAGTTGATTTTGAACTGAAATCCATTTACCTCTCATTTGTTTCTCATTAATTTCCACTCGGCTCCCGATAGAACAGCCTGTATTGATCCAGTCGAGTTTATCAGGAGTGGGATGGGTGCAAAGAGAAAGTCTGCGCAGGAATGCCTTTTGCAAATGCATTTGGGACTCTTTTCTCTATTGGTTTTCCTTGTGCAGGTGGTAGAAATCACAGGAAAAAATATTGTGCGACTTGGTTGGAAAGCACAGGAGTTATAAGCAAGTGAAGAGAAGCTGGGTCTCTCTTTCAGAGAACAACAACATATTATTTTATTTTTATTTTATTTATATCCCATCTTTCACCCGATACAGGGACTCTAGTGGCTAACATTGAAGCTATAAATAGGAAATATTTAATTTGTCAGTCAGAAACTGGGCAGCTCTGATACCTTGAGTATTTGTTTATTCAAAAGCTCCATGGCACTTGAATGCAAAGGATAGTCCAGGGATGTAAACCTTGAATGTAGCCATCTTCATTCGGTAAGCAGACCAACTTTTTTTCTTTAAAAAGCCTTGTCAAATGCAAGCTGCCACTAAAGAGTAATGATACTGAAGACCAAAGTTAGAATCATCAAAGCCACTATATACCCCATCACCATGTATAGATGTGAGAGCTAGACAGTGAAGAATGTGGATAAGAAAAAAGCTAAAATCATTTGAAATATGGTGCTGGAGAAAAGTGCTGAGGATGCCGTGGCCAGCCAAAAAAGACAAACAAATGGGTCCTTGAACAGATTGAACCGACCACTCCCTGGAAGCCAATATGATCAAGTTGAAGCTTTCATAAACTTTGGCCATATTGTGAGAAGGCAGGATTCACTAAAAAAGACAATCATGCTAGGAAAGGTGGAGGGAAGCAGAGAAAGGAAGACTATACATCAGATGTTTGGATTCAATTAGAGAGGTCACCGTCTGATTTTACAGGACCTAAGCAGAGCAATGGAGACAACGGGTCCAGGAGATGTCTCATCCGCAGGGTCACTCATCCTCCAATGTGATATATGCCATACTATGTCATCAGCTCTCTACATTGGGCAAACAGGCCAGGGATGGGAATACATCAAAACCGGGGGCAGAACATTTCAGTTGCCCTGGGCATTTCATCTCAGATCTCAGAACAGTGGTCTTTGAACAAAACAACTACAAAGGTAGATTGGGAAGAGAAACAGCAAAACTAGAATTGATCCATAAACTACAGTCCTACAGTCCTACAGTCCAACAATGTCTTGCTGGCTCACTACACATATTTCAACACTATCTGCCCCTATCCTCAGTGGGACTTCCTACAATGATCTATTCTCCCCACCTACAGGCTAGTTTCCAAAGCCAAAGTGGTCTTGTCACTTCATTTCCATACCCCCAATCCACAAACAACCATCAATAAAATCAGATTTGCCACTTTGGCTTCATTCTCACACAAAAAAAGTATCTTGCGATCCGAATCAATGGATTGATTTGACAGTGGAGCATGGTTCCCACTACATTTGCCCCGATCAAATTTTTCCCCTATAAAATAACCCACTTGTGGCTCCCATTCTGAATGAATTGGTTCAAAATGGACCCACTCCAGCCGGCTGAAGGGCAAATTTAAATCAATTCCAATCCGCATCTGGTTCACACTTGCGCAGAATCGATTTATCCAAAAAAAGCGGAAAACATCAACATCAAAAAGAAGTGGGTTAAATGGGTCTAGAATGTGGCCAGCCCTCTCCGAATCACTTCAGCGACTTGATTTAAATGGGAACTGGGGTCATTTGAACCGGTTGAAACTGAATTGCAACCTTGTTTAAAAGATAGTGGGAATCAGGCCTTCATTTCCATACCCAAAGGATTTTGAATTTGAATTGACATCCTCACCCAAGGAGACTTTCTGCTGTGCTTTCTGTAACTGGACTTGTTTATCTCAGATCGTCCTTTTTAGTCATCAACGCGCTTGTAGAAAGTGTGGGATCATGAGTCCTTCCTGAATCTTTGTTAGTGAAGAAAAGCCAGAGAGAGAGATCTCCCTGGATTCCACTCCACCGAAAGCATCAGGTAGTAGACTGAAGTCTATGAAAGCTCATGCTGCCAACTTCTTTCTTTCAGTTAGTCCCAAAGACATTATTAGATCTTTCTATTTACAGGGTCGCCATGAGTTGAGGTTGAATCGAGAGCATATTAAAACAAGTGGCACAGAAAACAAGTGGCACTCTCTCACAAAGAAGGCTGCATGTCTCACAAAACACCAATTCTCAGAGTTATGAAGCATTTAGCCCTGGTGGCACAGTGGTTAAATGCCATTACTGCAGCCACTAGGTTGTGAGTTCGATCCCAGGGCTCTAAGGTTGACTCAGCCTTCCATCCTTTCATGGATCGGTAAAATAAGGACCCAGCTTGTTCATTGATAAGCAGTATAGAAATATACTTTCTATTGCTATTGAGCCATGGAAGATAAGGTGGTGTCAAGTATTTTAAGGGAGGGAACAAGCTTGTTTTCCGCTGCTCCAGAGAATAGGACCCAGAACAATGGATCCAAGCGACAGGAAAAGAGATTCCACCTCAAAGTTAGGAGGACCTTCCTGACAGTAAGAGCTGTTCAACAGTGGAACAAACTCCCTCGGAGGGTGGTGGAGTCTCCTTCTTTAGAGGTCTTTCAGCAGAGGCTGGATAGCTATCTGTCTGGGATGCTTTGATTGAGAGTTACTGCATGGTCGGGGCTTGGACTGGATGACCCTTGTAATCTCTTCCAACTCTAGGATTCTATTATTCTATGATTCTAACCTGAATGATTTCTGCAGTGCGGAGGCAGCCCCAGGGAACTTTTACATATCAAGAAGTTAGCTACCCTGCTGTAAAAGAATCTGGGATTTGGACAGCTTGGTAGGCATAAAAGGATCCAACTTCTCTTCTTCTATGTTTCTGCAGAGAAGCAGGAGAAGGTCTCCTTGCACCCTGTCCTTGTTCTCTTTGTCCTGATGCCCCAAGTCCGCTCACTTTCCCCTTCCCTCTCTCACATTCTGCCCATGTCCGCACTCTCATTAATCAACGTCAAACTAGCAGAGAATACAACAAGGGCGGTATTCTTTCGCTGCCCCCTCAGCCTTCATACATCCCATTGTTCGGAGGGAGAAAACACACTCTGATTCAGATGGCCCAAAACAGCTAGTGCAACACATAAAAGAGAAGAGACAAAAATGGAAAGAATCAAGGGTGGTTTCTTTCTTCTTTCTTCTTTCTTTCTTCCTTTCTTTCTTTGTTTTTTGTTTTTCAATCGCAAAAATAAAAAAAGAGAGAGAGGAGGCATTTCTCCCCCACCCAAAGGCCCTCGGATAAATAAGTCCAGCAATGATAATTTAAATTATTCATACATTTATGAAAACACCCATTGAAACAGGAAGTGTATGACACTCTTTGTCTCTCATGCTCGTCTCTTGTTTGCGATTAACCTTTACTATAACTTGGGCAGGGCCGTGGCGTTGTGACAAAGGCCGGCCTTTTCCTTCCATGGGAAAATATGTTTTGTCCAATTGCAATGAAAGACGGGAGGGGAAGAAAAACTATGCGAGTGGAGGTAGTTTTTTGTGCTGATGCGGCTGATTCTGAAAGATGAGCATTTGCTTGGTCCTCTGCCAGAGTCTGGGATCCGCCTGCGCCAAAACCAGCGAGAGGCGTACAGAACGCACCAAACAGATAAGAAAAAGTTGTGTGTGTCATCCATGCTTGATGCAAGGAACAACTCAAGATGCCAAGAAGCTTGACAGCACTTGCAAGCTGGATGGGATTTAGCAAGATTTTAGCGAGAGCGTATTTTAGCAAGAACAGACGTATAGTTGAGTGCACATCTGCATGCATAGAAGAAAGGGAATTCAGCTCTTCATTATCGTTTAAATGTAGCTCTTTTCTCATACATGTATCCCTCCATATTCGCTAGGGTTAGGGGCACAAGACCCCCGCGAATATGGAAAAAATGCAAATAGCAAAAACACCATGCAAATAACAAAAACACCTGAGAGGACACCTCTCTAGGAATCTCTTGGTCCTCCAGCGCAACTCTATGGTCAACATCCGACAGACACTGACCATAGAGTTGCGCTGGAGGAGCTACAAAGGCCTAGTAGAGTGTCCTCTCTAGGAATCTCTAGGTCTTTCAGCGTAACCTTTAGTCAGAGTTGACCTTAGAGTTGCACTGGAGGGGAACCTAGATATTCCTAGAGAGAACATATTAATCAAATCCATGAATAATCAAATCCGCAAATATCAAAGCAGCAAATATGGAGGGATGAGTGCATTCTTTGTACTCTTCTTGTTTGTTTTGGCATTTTACTAAAGAACTCTTAGGTCATAAGTAGAGGGATAAGTATAATAGGAAAAGTATACTGTCACCCCTGCAAGACAATGAACAGGAGAAGAGGGAGATAAAACAAGGTTGGTAGAAAGGGCTGGTGGGGAGGAAGGCAATATAGAGTAGAGAAACAGTGGCAGGGGTGGCTCTTTTATTTCCATTTCAGGCAGTGGGAGAATGCCAGCTACCCTGGCACAGGTTGAATCTCCCTTATCAGGCCTTCCAAAATCCAAAAATGGCCACATAGGTGTCTGAGATAGTGACACCTAAGGTAGGTCCACTAGGTCTCCCAGATCCCTTCCACACGTACTGTTGTCAAGCCAGGTGTCAACCATCCTATATATGAGTTTCTGCATAGAGGGGGATTGAATTGGATGGCCCTTGTGGTCTCTGCCAGCTCTATATTATTATGGTCAGGGGATTGAGAGGGGATTATTTATATTTCATTGTATTTCCTATATTGTACGAGGGGGTATCCAAAAGTTTTAATGATCACCTTTTTAAAAAATTGACAGAAAGTTTGTTTTGATTTGTAGTTGTTAACTTATCTCTTTGTAGTCACGATCTAGATTTATACATTTTTTCCTAGCATATCTTGACCCTCCGAATACCTGATATTGTAGAAGTCGGCAGATTGCGCCTGACACTTTAGTCACTTGTGGCAGAGCCAGTCACAAAAATAAAGGGTGCAATGAGCTGATTTTCTCAGCAACATGCACTTAGGGACCAATGGTGGCAATGACAAAATTTCATCAATATGCCATAATAACTTCCAGGTGATCATTCTTACTTTACGATACCCACTCGTAAGGCGCAATCTGAAGACTTCTACAATATCAGGTATTTGAAGGGCCAAGGTACACTAGGAAAAATGTACTTATCTAGATAGTGACTACATAGAGATAAGTTAACAACTACAAATCAAAACAAACTTTCCGTCATTTTTTAAAAAAAGGTAACCATTAAAACTTTTGGATACCCCCTCTTACTGTTGTTACTCACCCGGATTCTCCGTGATTGGGATATAAATAAGTCTATATTATTATATATATATTATAATTCTATGATCTCAGTGTGGTAGAGCAATGGTTTCAGCACTTCGGATAGCTCCTTTACAGTCTGGATCAAAATGGAGTGACTTTCATTTGCAGCTGCTATTGCTCCCCATTCAAGTTGGTCAAGTTGGATGGCCCTCTAACAGTAAAGGAGAATTCAGGAGTACCTTTACTTCATCTTCCACCCAGGAGGTCTCCATCTTGCCAGGACTGAGCTTCTGTTTATTGATCCTCATCCATCAAACAATTGCTTTCAGACACTAGTTGCAATCTCCAAGCACTGGACACTGAAAAACACGGGGGAAATTGTATTTCGGGGGGGAAAGTATGTTTTAGAAAAGTATGCGTACAGTTTAAATATGCATGTTTCATGCAAGGTGGTTTTTTAAGTTGCAAAAAATGCACACCGTGAACCCCATTCAAAGTGTTGACTTTCTCTTGTGAATGTTTTTCTGGGTTAACCAGTATGTTGTTCTGCATGATGCCGAAGCATTAACCCACCCATTAGACTATTGCATATTCCTCTCCATTTGGTACCCGTTGCTAAAGAAATGAGCAGGAGGGTGCTCATGTCTTACTGTTCACTAGTGACAAGCTGAGCCCAAATTTTTGACAGGGTTCAATTCACCTTAACAATTCGAACAAGCTACAGGGGGTCTGAACTCTGCAGATTCATACTCCAAATTACTCAGTTGTTACATTTCAGCTGCTTCACAAAGTGGATCAGGTTTGGCTATATATCCGGGGGTAGCTATGTTGGCCATATAGCAAAGTACAATACCATCCAAAGTCTGCAAAACAGTGATACCTTTATTTGACCAACCAAAATGCACAAAATACATGATGCAAGGTTTCGGAGCTCCACTGGCTTCTTCATCAGGCAAAGGTGATAAGCATCATACATGAGAAACAAAATGATGAAATGATGATGTTAGTTCCAGGCTTGTATTTTCTTGGTGTGTTGTTCTTTGGAGGGATATCTATGCTAACAGGACGTTTCTGGCCATGTGTCCCTGGGAAAAAATCCCAAAGTCTAGGAGATTTCTATTATGAATACAAAAATATATTTCCTCTGAGTCTCTATCCTTTGTCATAGCCCTTTCATAAGGCAGATTTTTAATGTCTTTGCCTGATGAAAAAGCCAGTGGATGAGAGCTGAAGTCCAAAACCATCTGCAAGCCCACATGGCTCCCATCCCTTCTCTAAAGACGGATAGTATTTAAATTGTGTCCAAAAATGCTGGTGAAGGAGGAGGAATAATGTGCAAACTGTTTCCAAAGGCATGGAGCAACCACTTTAGATTTTCTGTGGATGGGCAAAACTAATGCAGGGCTGCCATTTTACGGATCTGTTATGAGCACACTGAACACGTAAAAGACAGAGCCTCTTTTCCAAAACTTTTTAAAACTTCAGATTTGTACGACTGATTCTCTGAAAGTGAAGCAGCCCAGAAGCAATGTGTGCTTCCTGGAAGGAATGCTTTTTGGGGTGTCTGGAATTGTTTTTAGCTTGTATTTTAACATGTGTCAAAAGGCCATGCTTTTAAAATGTATGTACTGAATTAATAAAAATTGGATAATAGGTTGGGGAAAAAAAGAAGAAAAAGCCAGTGGAGCTTCGAAAGCTTGCATCATATATTTTGTGCATTTGGTTAGCCCCACTATTTTGTAGGATAGAGTTTAGCATCCTTTCTACCTTTTGCCTTGTGAATCTGGAAAAAAGAGAGAGAGATCAAAATAAAGTTATAGTTTATTCCAAAGGGGCTGTTCACGGTTTGGGATTTCCCCCATGCAATCCGTATTAGAGAGCTGTCGTATTTATTTAACCGAGTATGTACTCAGGGAGTCTGGAAAAGTACATGCTGAAAAGTGGAAAGGGCAGTAAATATTCCTAAATCACACTCTTGGCAACCTAATATTTTGCTGCCTGTTATTTTTTTTTCTTAAAAAATAAAATAAAAAAGTAAAAATTGGCTGTGAACAGCCTCTCTCTCTTGGAGGTTTTCCAGACCCTCGTTTGGCTCTCAGTTTGGGAATAGCCGAAATCCAAGCTAATTTTATATATAGCTCCTATGAAGTAATGGGCAGACTTCAAAAGACTGTGCGGGTTAATCTGAGTGCAAGGGCACATCTTAGTTTTCGAGGTCTCTTTTCACCAAACATTCACCAGCCTGATACTTCTGTGCTTAAGCCCAAAAGTTGCGTTGCCATTTGCCTTGGGCAGGATGGTTCTCTGCATGTTTATCCTATAGTGTTAATGTTGTTGCATGCCTTCAAGCCATTTCTGAGTTATGGCAACCCTAAGATGGGGTTTTCTGGGGCAAGATTTGTTCAGATGGAGTTAGCCATTGCCATCCTCGGGGGCTGAGACAGTATGACTTGCCCAAGGGTAGCTAATAGGTTTGTATGGCTAAACAAGGATTTAAACACTGGCCACCAAAGTCATAGTCCAACACTTAAACCACTGTGCCATGCTGCATCTCACATTTCCTACAATATTGTGCATATTTACCCAGGTCTAAGACTCACTTAGGAGTTTATCACACTAGCAAGATCCCATGGGAAAACGGGAGTTAAATGCGATATAACAAGAAGATAACCAAGAAATGCCCAATGTTTATCACACAATGCAGCATTTAAAGTGAAATAATGTGAAGTTAATCCAAACCCAAAGCAGAGGAAACCAGCAACTTTTAAAATTCGTAACAAACCATGCTGGTTTCCATCGCTTTGTGTTCAGATTAACTTCGCGTTATTTTACTTTAGCAGCAATGACTATGATAAACTTTCTGAATTTGCAAGTTCTGATTAAATTCAAATTTAACCTAACTCTCATTTAACTCCCGTTTTCCTGTAGGATGTCTCTAGTGTGATAAGGTCCTTAGAATCATTATCATTGGGGAAACCAAGTTGATTTTCTTTCTATAATCTTTTGATGTCTGTAAATCCCATACAAATATGTCTGATCAGTACTAACGCTTGCGCACAGATAGCATCCCAAAGTTCTCCACTCTGTGTGCAAGGAAATTGGAAAGGTCCAATTTCAACCAATCTCTCTAGTAGAAGAAGAAGCAGAGAATCCAAATGCTTTGGGTGTTCTCTGTTTCAGAAATTTCAGCCGTCCCATTGATTGAGCACTCTGAGATGTGTCTCCATCTTTTCCTATGAATAGCACGGAAATCCACAAACCTATATTGTTTGTATTCAATTTAGCAAGGAATTGGATTTGTTCTTTTGAGGTATATGGACTGCATCTAAACTAAGGCTAGATATGCAAATACATGCACATAGAGCAGTGGGACATGTCTGGTCCGGTGTTAACTGTCCCCAAGTCAACTTTGAGGCCAGATGACCCTGTGAATGAGGCATCTCCAAGACTTTCTGTCCTCAATGACCCTTCTCAGTCCCTGAATACTTAGAGCCATGTCCTCTTTGATAGAGTCTATCCATTTGGCATGTGGTCTGTTTCTCTTGCCACTGCCTTTTAGCTGTCCAAGCACTTTTTTCTATTGCATCTTCTCATGATGTAGCCAGAATTCAAAAGTGTCAGTTTCATCATCTTTGCTTCCAGGGATTGTTCAGGCTTGATCTGTTTGAGGACCTATTTGTTTGTCTTTTCTCCAGCACCACATCTCAAAAGAGTTTATTTTCTTCCTTTCATATTTCTTCACCATTCAACTCTCACACCCATATATAGTGATGGGAAATATGATGGAATGATCAATCCTCACTTTAAGTGTTCAGTTGTGTGTCTTAACACTTTAGGATCTTAGAACACAGAATCATAGAATCATAGAGTTGGAAGAGACCCCAAGGACCATCCAGTCCAGTCCCATTCTGCCATGCAGGAACTCCCAATCAAAGCATCCCAAACAGATGGCCATCCAGCCTCTGGTTAAGGACCTCCAAGGAAAGAGACTCCACCATAATTTCCAAGGGAGTGTCTTCTACTGCTCTTACTGTCAGGAAGTTTCTCCTAATGTTGTGTTGGAATCTCTTTTCCTGTAGTTTGCATCCATTGTTCCAGGTCCTCTTCTCTGTAGCATCAGAAAATAAGCTTGCTCCCTCCTCAATATGACATCCCTTCAGATATTTGAACAGGGCTATCATATCACCTCTTAACCTTCTCTTCTCCAGGCTAAACATCCCCAGCTCCCTAAGTCGTTCCTCATAGGGCATGGTTTCCAGGCACTTCACCATCTTAGTTGCCCTCCTTTGGACCTGCTCCAGTTTCTCCACATCCTTTTTGAATTGTGGCGCCCAGAACCGGACATAGGATTATTCCAGGTGGGGCCTGACCAAAGCAGAATAAAGTGGCACTATTACTTCCCTTGATCTGGACAACATACTTCTATTGATGCAGCCTAAAATTGCATTGGCCTTTTTAGCTGCTAAATCGCACTGTTGACATGAAATAATAAAATATAGCAGGTCACAAATAAAAAATAAAACTACAATAACAATCTGTTTTGATCTCTCTTTTTTTGTAGTTTCTCAAAGGTTCCTTCTTATACAATATATAAGCACAATGGCTTTATAATACTAACAATTGTACCCGTTCAGTTGTGTTTGTCTCCTCACCCCACCCCACCCAAAAAACCTTTAAAGGCCCATAGCAATTACTAAGTAAAAATATCAAGAAAACTATCAAAGATGCAAGAACTACATTATAGCCACATAATTTGTTCCTCATAAGGTTCGGTCTCCATATTTTTTTTTATCTTCTTGATAACCCTTCTCTGCGCATTCCAGCTTGTCAATATGCTTATTGACCTTTAGTGCCCAGAGTAAAACAGAGTAATTCAAAAGAAGCATTACTTGTTGTTAATGATTATTAACTTGTGAAGTTGAAGGCTTTTGTGGCTGGCATCCATAGTTTTTTATGGGTTTCTCTGAAGATGCCAGCTACAGATGCTGGCGAAACGTCAAGAAGGAACTCTTCTAAAACATGGCCACACAGCCCGAAAAACCCACAAAAAACTATTATCAACTTGACTTTGACTTATGGTGACCCTATTAATGAGAGACCTCCAAGGCATCCTATCATCAACAGCCTTGGTCAAGTCTTGCAGACTCAGAGCCATGGCTTCTTTGATTGGGTCTATCCATGCGCAATGCGCTCTTCCTCTTTTCCTATTGCCTTCTATGTTACCAAGCATCATTGTTCTTTGAATACCCAAGAAGAGTTCTTCAAATACATGAAGTAAAGATATATCACTGAATCCTAAAGCTAGGATGGTCTATGCCATTGTCCTCCCAGGTTCTAAGTGTGGTTCTGAAAGGTGGACTGTGATGAAGGAAAGAAACAAATCAACCAAGCTCAAAGAAAATCAACTCATTTGAGATATGGTGCAGGAGAAGAGTTCTTCAAATACCAATAGTATAAAGATATATCACTCAGTCCTAGTTAGGATTGCCCATACCCATGTTTCCAGTTTCTAAGTATGGTTGGGAAAGCGGGACAGTGAAGAAGGAAGAAAATCAACTCATTTGAGATGTGCTGGAAAAGAGTTCTGAAGATACTGCGGACCACTAAGAAGACAAATGAATGGATCCTAGAGCAAATCAGGCTCCATCTCTCCCTAGAAGCCAAGATGGTTAAACTGAGGTTGTCATGCTTTGGCCATATCTTGAGCAGGAAAGATTCACTAAAAAAAAGGTGATAATACTTGATAAAGTTGGAGGGCAACAGGAAAAGAGGAAGACTGAGTACCAGATATTTGAAAAGATGTCATAATGAAAATGGAGCTAGTTTGTTTTGTGCAGCTCAAGAGACTAGGACCTGTAGCAACAGATTCAGAGTACATGAAATGAGATCCCACCTCAACATTAGGAAGAACTTTCTGACAGTAAGAGTTGTTCAACAGTGGAAGATGCTGCCTCAAAGTTTGATGGAATCTTTTTCTTTGGAGATTTTTAAAGAGAGGCTGGATGACCATTTGTTGGGGTACTTTGTGTATTCTTGCATTGAAGGAGGTTGGACTTTATGGCCCTTGATGTCTCTTCTACATCTATGATTCTATGGAGTTTATTACAGTGGGGCTCATTTTGGCATTAAAGAGAGGTTAAAGTGCATTTAAATCATCCCGCAAATGGAGCATAAATGGCATACAATTGCGCAAATGATTACCACGCACAATTGTGAAAAATGATATTGGAAATACATTATTGATAAAATCCTGAAAGTAAAAAGATGTGTATTAATGCTTCTTTTTGATCACTTTAATGGCAGGTTTTGTGTGACGTTGTGTGAAACAGTTACACGTAATTATGCAATTTTTCAGGGCGTTCACGGGATAAACTCCCGATCTCCTTTATGTGATAAACTCTTATGAGATGAATAAGTTCAACCAGGTTGGCCAAAGCCATGAGTCTGCAAGACATGAGCAAGGTGGCTGAAGATAGGGCAACTTGGAGATCTCTCAGTCATTCATCTTAAGTCGAGGTTGACTTGAAGGCAGCTAACAACAACAACACAATATACCCAATCATTGCAATAAATTTTTCCCAGACTCCTTAATACAATGAGAAATTCTTCTGTTTCTTTTGAACAACTTTTTGTATCCCTCTCTTGAAAGAATATCATCAGCCTCATTCCCACTTACAGCTAAATCGATGTTCTATGGATCGATTCGACAGCGGAGCATGGTTCCCACTACATTTGCCCCGATCATATTTTTTCCTCTAAAATAATCCACTTGTGGTTCACATTCTGGCATGAATCGACTCAAAATAGACCCGCTCCAGCTGGACAAAGGGCAAATTTAAATAAATTCTGATCCGCATGTGGTTCACACTTGCGCAGATTAGATTTCTTGAAAAAGAAGCAGAAAAAATCAGCATCAAAAAGACCCAGGTTAAATGGGCCTAGTGCATGCCCTCCCTCTCAGAATCACTTCAATGATTTGGATTAAGTGGGAACCAGGGTCATTTGAACCAGTTCAAACTGATTCACAATCCGGTTTAAAAAGTAGTGGGAATGAGGCCATTATAGGAGGAGAGGGGGGCAAAGGAAGGTTGAAGATAGGGAGGGCAAAAATACAGCATCCCATCACTCTGCTAAATATTTTCACAACCTCCTGCAAGCATTATGCCTTTCTAGGACATGTTGTTGCTCCTCGTGGAGTCATCGCAGTAGCGGTTTCCTTTCCTTTCCCTTTCCTGCACCCACTTTAACTTTGCCCATAGAAGGTAAATATCAAGATCCTTCAGATATGGAGTAACCTCCTTCCCTTGCTTTTCCTCCCACCCGCGAGCCACCAAGGCGAAGGTCTGGGATGGCAGCCAAATGCCACAGAGGACACTGGAGTCATAAATCATCCCTTTCCCAACATCTGCAAAGGTCCCCCAAAGGCCTACCCTTCGGTGATGATGAACTTCCCTCCCCCAAACCCCATTTCTTCCTTTTTATCCTATCCCTCTTGGACAAAACACCTATTGTCACTTGACGGAGTGAAGAAGAGTCCCTTTTCCCCCCTCACAAAGCAACCCTCTGAAGCCAAGTTGAGAGCTGCCATCAAAGATGCCTGCGTCACGGCGGGGAGTCTATATCTTTCCCCTTTCTTCCTCCCTCTCGGACATAGTTTTTCCCTCGCTCATGGGGGTCAGGCCATTGCCTTTCATTCCAGCTTCATATTCACATGAAGACATCAAGTAAAAAAGGAGGGGGGTGTCACCAGAAAGAATTATTAGCCATGGCTGTCAAACGCTTTATCGGAGGCTGAGTTGGGACAGGCGAATATTCGCTTCTCTTCATGCCTTGGCATTGTTTCCAAAGCTAATATACTTCTGCCTAGGCGAGCCGTGCCAGCCTTCCTTGACGACTTCTGGAAAAAGGAGAAGCCTTTAAAAAGTAAAAAGTAAAAATAAAAATAAAATACAGTATTTGTTGTTGTCCCGCCTTCTCTTCCCTTGCTCCGTCACTTTTTCCTCCTTGTCGATCGCATGGCATCTCTTGGTCAGTTTCCAAGAATGTTATTGTTTGGAATGTTTACAGAATAAGGTTTTTATTGAGTGCCAGTGCTCAAATGTGCTGAGCGATTTATGGAGCAACTGGACAAGACAGGAAAAACATCCCCAGCTAAATTTTCTGCAAAGGAAAAAAAAAAGAAGAAGATATATGAGTTGTCACTGAAATCTCGCCTTGAATGAAACTAAAAGCAAGAAGGATATTTACTCCGTTGAAACTTCTCATCATCCTTTTTTGAGTGAAATCAGCATCAGGGCCAGCTCACGCATTACACTGCAACAAACAAATCTAGGTTAGATTAGGAGAGCTGGGTGTTTTACTCAAAGTGGTTGCACTGGATTCAATGCCACCTAGAATCAGAGAGTTGGAAGGGATCCTACAGACCAGTGGTTCTCAACCTTTGGCTCTCCTAATGTTTTAGACTTCAACTCCCAGAAGTCCCAGCCTAAATGATCAGGGATTCTAGGAGCTGAAGTCTAAAATACCTGGAGGACCCAAGGTTGAGAGCCACTACTATAGACCATCATTGATGCAAGATTTCCAGCTAGAATTTGTTGTTGTTAACTGCCCGCGAATCGATCTCAACCCATGGTGATCCTATGGATGAGACATCTCCAAGACCTCCTGTCCTCTACTGCTCTGCTTAGGTCCTATAAACTCATGCCCAAGTTCTCCTTAATAGAGTCCATCCACCTTGCAAGCAGCCTTCCTCTCCTCCTACTTCCCTCCACCTTTCCCAGAATTATTGTGTTTTCCAATGTGTCCTTCCTTCTCATGATGTGACCGAACTATGAAAGCCTCAGTTTGGTCATCTTGTCTTCCACGGAGATTTCCAGCTTGATCTGCTCTAGGATCTATTTCTTTATCCTTTTGGCTGTCCATGGGATCCTCAGCACTCCTCTCCAGAACCATATCTCCAATGAATGGATTTTCCTCCTGTCATCTTTCTTAACTGTCCAGTTCTCACATCCATACATGGTAAAAGGGAATAAGATGACTTGTATGATTTTAACTTTTGTGCTCAGTTCTATATCTTTGCATTTTAGAATCTTTTCTAGTTCATTCATAGCTGCTCTCCCTATTCTTAATCTTCTCCTGATTTCCTGGTTACAGTTCCTGTTTCTATCAGTGTTTGATCCCAGGTATGACAATTCTTTTATTATTTGAGCTAGAATTGTGGTTCCCAAACATTGATTTTCCAGGTGTTTTGGACTTTAGCACCCAAGAATTCTAGCCAGTTTGGCTGATATTCAGAGATTCTGGAAGATGAAGTCCAAATGGCTCAAAGACTTAAGTTTGGGAACTACCAAGCTAGAGCATCCCCAGTAAATAGGTGCCTTACCTCTTTTTGACAACATCCAAAGAAAGAGACTCCACGTCTTCTCTAGATAATCTGTACTTTTCCCCATCAAGAAATGTCTTCTAATGTTCAATAAAAATCTACGCTCCTGTAACTCAAAGCCATTAGATCTGGTCCTATATCCTCTGGGGCTGAAGAGAACAAATATGCTCCATCTTCTCCATCACTGCTCTTGAGGATATTACAAAAGTGCAAAAATAAAGAAAGTGCAAAGGCAGGCTTAATGTTGAACATAAAGAAAACAAAACCAATAACCCCGGAAGAACTACATACATTCAGCCTAGACAGAAATAGAAGGAATAAAGGGGTTCCCTTGGATTGATCAGGGAGGAGATTGCAGTCAAGAAATCAGAAGATGACTAGGAATGGGGAGTGCGGCTATGAAAGAATTAGAAAAGACGCTAAAGAGTAAAGATATACAACTGAGCAGTAAAGTTACACTCCAACAAACCATTGTATTGCCCATCTCCATGTACGGATGTGAGAGCTGGACAGTGAAGGAAAATAGATAAGACGAAAATAAATTCATTTGAGATATGATGCTGGAAAAGAGTGCTGAAGATATTGCGGGCAGCCAAAAAGACAAACAAATGGGTAATGGAACAGATCAAGCCAGGACTCTTTCTGGAAACCAAAACGACTAAATTGAGGCTGTCACCCAACTCATTGGAAAAGATAATAATTCTAGAAGAGGTGGAGAGAAGCAGAAGGAAATGAAAGTCACATGCTAGATGGATAGACTCTATAAGAGAAGTCACAGGTAGGAATTTATAGGACCTGAGCAGATTTGTCAAGGACAGAGGGTCTTGGAGATGTTTCATCCACAGCGTTGCGATGGGTTGGGGTTGACTCAAAGGCAGTTGAGAACAACAATAAGCAAACATGTCAGTCTGCCTTATGCCCTTGCCCTAAGATTTATGTAGGACAGACAAAAAGGAATTTGAGGATTGGAATCAGTGAACATAAAAGCAAACTTAGGAATGGAAGTCTAGATACTCCATTAGTAGAGCACTTTTCTCAATTGAGTCTGCTTTAACTGTCATGGCTCAGTGCTAGGGAATTCTGGGGACTGTAGTTACGTGAGACATTTAGCCTTAGCTGTCAGAGAGCTCTGGTGCCACAATAAACTACAATTCCCAGGATTCCCTAGTGCTGAGCCAGGGCAGTTGAAGTGGTCTCAAACTGGATTATTTCTGCAGTGTGTTTTGGACCTTACATTATCGTCCTATAAAGTTTTCAATTCTTTGCTGCTGTTCTTCATTCAAAAGAGCAGAGCGATCAATATAAATGTTAGGAATAAACTCTTCTAGAACATGGCCACATAGCTTGAAAAACTCACAAAAAACTAAGGATGCCGGCCATGAAAGCCTTCAACTTCAGATCAGTATGATTTTTTAAACTTTAAGGGGTCCCCAGTGACTCTTTAGGGATGGGAGATACATGAAAACACAAGAAAGCTGATGTTGAAAAAGTTTAACCGCCAAGGACCCTATTCAAATGTGTGTTTTAGGCCATGCCAAAAAATAATAATAATTGTGTTCGGCGGATATGTATGCATATGTGCAATTTAAAATTATTAGTGCAAAGCGATTACCCTAATTCTGCCTTCTCCTCCGAATCCGTCCCTTTGCAAAACATTTTTATTTCCAATTAGCCAAAGAAAAATTGCTAATTTGCTGCAGTTGGACGGGCCTGATGTCTCAATCTGCAAAGTGTCAGGCCGGTGAATGGGAATGTTTCACACTGTGCTGCAGAGACAGAGCCGCTCTAAAGAGGGTCAGGGCGCCGGGCCCAGAAACCACATTGACTGGCCATAGTGCTCAATTACTCACACAAGACAGACATTGTCTGCTGTGCCAGCGATGATGGTGGACTCACTTTTGCATTCTCCTTCTGTGCTTCCTCGGTGCGCATCAGCAGGGGTTTGTGGAGGAAAAGACAGTTGGATTTGCATGGGATGAATCCTGGGAAGCTACAGAACTTTAGCCCGGAGTATGTGCTATAGTGTTTTGCTTCTCTTTTTTTATACAAAAGTTTTTGAAGCCTCTTAACAACCTCTTTGGGGTTTATCAAGGCGAAGGTCTGGGCCGAGAGGAAACTTTGCAGCAAAACAATGTGCATGAAAAACCTTTGGATCCATGCGTGTCCATGTGTGTGCATCCCCGTACGAATTTTAATTTTGCTTCTAGTTTTTGGGAATCTTTAGCATTCTGGTCACATTTCCAAAGTCCTCCCTGACAACTCTGCAATTTCAGAAAAAATAAAGAACAGTGTGAAACAACGGGGTTTTTTACAAAGCAGTTTGAGAGACGGAAGGGAAAGGGAAATTCCTAATTCTGGGCATAGTCGAGGTTAATTTGTCCCACTCTAATAATAATAATAATAATAATAATAATAATAAATTTCTATCCTGCCTCACCCTACGGATCGAGACGGGTTACAGCAACACAAACACATCAATAATACATCATTAAAATACGTAATACATAATATGCCAAAATGCATATTTTTAAATAAGAATGAACTCAGTTGCGGTGCTC
The DNA here is from genome assembly GCA_034509955.1 of Urosaurus nigricauda. NCBI lineage: Eukaryota > Metazoa > Chordata > Lepidosauria > Squamata > Phrynosomatidae > Urosaurus > Urosaurus nigricauda. The sequence goes on along the minus strand of JAOEGL010000008.1, from coordinate 1,294,082 downwards.
TCGCAGAACTGCAACCAAAACTGAGTTACAGAGAAAGGTCTCTGGGATACTTGAGGCCGAATATATATTCGAGCCTGAAAAAAGTTACTGTTTTGGATGACAAGTGCCACAGTCCCCTTGCTAGTTTTCCAAATATTGCTTTTTAAAAAAGTTAAGCAAGCAAAACAAGCCAACCAAAAATCCAAACAAAGCATCCTCATGAATGCTGACCCTGGTTATTGAAGCGAGGAGAGAGACAAATGGAGAAAGAATGGGAAGAGATACTTCTTGCTGGGATCCTGAACAGAAATGCTCTATGCTTCCAAATTTTGCTTCACTTTGCACTTCTACTTAAATACAGGTTGCACTGTACTTAAATACCTTTCCCTTATCTGAAATCTTTAGGATCAGAAGTGTTTTAGATTTTGGATTTTCCTCCCCAGATTTTGGAATATTTGCATATACATAATGAGAGATCTTGAAATGGGTCCCAAGTCCAAACATGAAATTTTACTCTGTACTTTTTAACTTTGCTGTACCCCGCTCCAATTACTTTGCTAGAGGAGTGGGTTATAAATAAACATTATTATTATTATTATTATTATTATTATTATTATTATTAAATTATATACTCTTTATACACATAGCCTGTTGGTAATTTTATGCATAATATTTTTAAAAAATAATTTTGTACATGAAAGTAAAGTTTATGTACACTAAAGATGTCACAATCTCAGCCACTCATGAAAAACTTTTGGATTTTGGAATTCTGGATAAGGGAGACTCAGCCCACATCAGCATTTTCTGTGATAATTTATTAATTATAATAAATTCTTGTAGTGCTGTGAATGTTGGTTGAACAGTAACATCACCTTTTTAAAAAGCAGCAAAGAGACTGGCGCCTGAGTAGCGTTTAGTGTATATGCTCAACTATAAGTTGACCTCATGCATAAATCGAGGACAGGTTTGGGGGCCAAAATTATGGATTTTTATGTACCCTGTGGGTAAATCAAGGGTAAATCTTAGGGACATGTTAACAAAAGATCTAAAAGATGAAGCAAAAGAAAACAATGCCAAAGAACCTACAAAATTCCAGCTGGAATAATGGTTTGTTTTGACCCTAAAGACTGGATGGATGAGAGAGTCGAGTGCTTCCAAGAGAGATAGCATTCTTGCCTTTGACCAGGAATGGTTTCTTCTTCTAATAATAATAGTAGTAGTAGTGGTAGTTAAAGTACAGTATCTACACTGAACTGAGGATGTCATCTCAGGTTTTTTTCCGTCATTTTTTAAACTAAAATTTCTAGACTTATACATAAGTATATACAGTAATTTTTATAACAATAGTTACTCACTCACTCCATGGTTAGAGACACAGGTTGGAGAAATGCCATAGCTTTGAATGAAAGCCTGGTTCCCCTATTGCCAGTGGAAATGGTGACAAACTTTTTGTGAAGCCTTGCACTGTAATCCTGTGTTCATGTAATAATAATAATAATAATAATAATAATAATAATTTATATTCCACCTCTCCTGCAAGATTGTGATGGCTTACAATATCAGGTAAAAATACATATTAGGTACAACATGCAATTAAAATACATTCCATTAATTCCCTTCCTCCCAACCATACCACAATAAGTGGGGCAGTTTGGGTGTTTTCCATTATGGGTCCGCATCCATGGAAGACTGCGCGGATTATTCAGGGAAGGCCTGTCAAAAGAGATCTGTTTTGACAACCCTTTTGAAGTTGTCAAGATTGGTAATGTTTCCTATCTCTTCTGACAGTTTGGGAGTGGCCGATGAGAAGGCCCTCTGGGTAACCGCCATCCAATTGAACATAGTGAGCCTTACCTATTATCTATTATTATTATTATTATTATTATTATTATTATGCCTAGAATTGCAATGGATGTAGCTATACACAATTTTAGTGCTTATGGACTTTATCCGGCGAGGCTAGAAAAGCAGCCACCAAGAAGGCCCTGTCTCTTGTACCCACCAAATGTGGGTGCTAAGATGGAGAAAAGGGACTCTCCAGGCAATCTTCGCACTCACTCTGGTGGGCTTATAAAGGGAGACATAGTTCTTCATGAGTCCAGGGAGACTAGGTTCAATCCTGTCACTGTAGACCATTGTTTATCCAGGGCCTCATTCCCACTTACAGATAAATTCGACATTGGATCGTGGTTTATACTACACTTGCCCCAATCATATTTTCTGTCATTTTTTGTCATCAAAATAACCCACTTGTGTTTCCCATTCACAATTGAATCCATTCAAAATGATTTGGTGCCAGCCAGCCGAATGGGAAATTTGAATCTTCCGATCCGCTTGTGCTTCACACTTGCGCGGAATCGATTCATCGAAAAAGAAGTGGAAAAAATCAGCGTCAAAAAGATGTGGGTTAAATAAATAGGTCTCGAGCATCCCCCCCCCCCCCCCGAATCGTTTTAGCCATTCGGATTAAGTGGGAACCAGGGTCGTTTGAACCGGTTCAAACTGATTTGTGATCCAGTTGAAAAGGTAGTGGGTATGAGGTCTTGGTTTTCAAATACAGTCAATATTACATCATAAAAGTTATAGACACAGATATAAGGAGACACGGATACAGTATAAGGAAATACAGTTGCTCCCATTCTGCCACTTGAACTGGATTCAACATTGCATGTGCCATTGTCTTGGTTTTGATTTCTATTTCGTCACGATCTGAACCAACAGCCAGGTTCAAGCTGTGCCATTCTTCTTGGGTGGCACAGGTGCCCAGACAAGTGTGCCCTGCTTGAATAAAAAGGAAGGCCCTCTTGCTCATTCAGTTCTGGAGACAAGTTGTTTTTCTCTCCTTAGATTCATTATTGGTTGAATCGTTTTAACCATGACACAGCTAATGAATGCATTACTGATGAAGAGTCTGTTGGTTTTCTCCCTTCAGGAGCCAATCGTTCTACAATTTATAATCCCTCTTATCCAAAATGAATAAAACCACCATGCAGTGATGAGTCGAACTTCGCTGCGGCTCAATATTTAATTTGAGCAGGGAGTTAGTTATGCCGAGTTGTCAGATCAGTGGTCAAACTGTGTTCAGAATCACAGAGTTGGAAATAGGGATGCAAATCCTGATTAGATTAATTCTTGTCTGGTTTGTGAGCAAAACGCATTTCTTTTCTCCTTCAGGAGAGAATTGCTAGATTTGGAAAAAGTTTGCACATCTAGTGGGCTCATTTTTTGTGTAGTGAAATGTGCAAAACTGGAAAATGTCAGTGCAAGATGCAACTATGGAGATGTCCTAAAGAGATATTCTTTGTGTTGTCAGATGTTAAGGTGCCTCTTTTTGCACTGATCTAAAGATTTTTTTTTTTTTTTTTTTTTTGGTGATGCTCTGATTTCATGGCAATTTTATTGTATACAGTGGTCCCCCAGGTTACGAATCCCCCGGGCACAAAAACCCCGGGGTACGAAAGAGCCGGGGCCAGAAAAACAGCCCCAGGTTACGAAAAAAACCCTGGGTTACGAAAAAAACCGTGAAAAATTCAAAAGGTGAAAAGTTTTTCCCTATACTTACAGTGGTCCTCTGGTTTGCGAACTTTTTCGGCTTACAAAAGTGGTGCTGGAACGAATTACTTTCGTAAACTGGGGGACCACTGTAATTGTATTTTTTTTCCTTTTCCCCAACCTCTATTTTGTTGGTCAAATATCACTTTAATTTGGGTGTTATAGATCACATTTGCTTGCCTTGACATGTGCACCAAATGAAATTCTCTAGTATCACTGCTCCAAATATTGTTATAAGTGTTTTGGAAGCATTAAATAATCCAATAAGTATTCTCATTTGAATCATTATAGTTCTAGCCATGAAAGATCCAGTTTTTCCACCATATAGTAGTCATTCGAGACGCCACAAATATCTGTGATAATTGTGAAAAATGTGCATTCTTCATCTTGCAAAGATGTGTTCCATGCAGGCAGGAGTTTGAACCTTTTGAATATATCACAGAGAGGGAAATGACAATTGGACCAAAGAGATGCTTTATTGGAAATTGAAATGGGATATTGATGCATACCTTTATTACATCGGTCTATGCAAGGTGTTTTATACAGTTTTTGCAGGGGATTTCTACAGATACACTTGGCCATGCTATCGGTTTGCTACTGGAGTATAAATTAGAGGAATGGAAATTGTATTTCTCCCCACAAACCTAGTTAGTTTTGTGTAGGTTTCATGTCCTTCTCCAGGACATATTGAGATAGCAATCCTATACACTTCTACCTAAAAGTAAGGCCATCATTGAATATAATAGGACTTACCTCAGACTCCAACATTAACAACTCCCATGTCTTATGAATCAGGGAAATGGGAACAGACTGGACTGGAAAAAGTTTCCACTTGTGCCATAGTCATTTCATTATACTTTATACTCAAGAAAGTAGGCACTTAAGGTCATAAGAGCTAGAAAGGTGTATTGGACCTTAGGGTCGCCATAAGCATGAAATGGCTTGAAACCACACAACACCGACAACAAACTGGGTATTTAATTGTCAAAATGTGTACACCTTTGTGTAAAGAAGTGCCCAGAGACAGGAGATTTCGATCAGCTGGAAGGCATCAAAACCATTTTTGTAAAACAAAATAATATAAATCTGAATTAATACAGAAATCCAGTCAGAATCTTTATCTTTCCAAGGAGCTGGGGAGAATTCAAACGGACGGCCATATATCACGGCTCTGTGTCTCTCAAATAGATAATCAATTTCCATGAAAGCATCAATAATCATAGCTTGACATTTATTGCCCTCTGGATGGTTTATCTCTGGAGCGAAAGGGGACAGCGGGGCCAATGATTGATGCCAAGGCTGTCACAGGAGACAATTATATGGCGTAAAGGTAAAGGATTTAATATCATAGAAATATATATATGAAGCAATCCAATTCATTCATAATTGAACAAGATTGTATAAAGTATATAGGCATATAAATATGACATTTGCCTGCTTGAATAAATGTGAGCGATAAAGCCCAGGGTATAGGTAGAACGGTGCCGGAAATTTGCCAGCATCTGGTTTTCAGACTTGGAGGGAACCCAGCTAACACAATTGTGAAGCAATGCATGGCCACCATAGAATCATAGACTCATAGATTCATAGAATTGGAAGAGACAACAAGGGCCATCCAGTCCAACCCCATTCTGCCATGCAGGAACTCCCAATCTAAGCATCCCTGACAGATGGCCATCCAGCCTCTGTTTAAATACCTCCAACGAAGGAGACTCCACCACTTTACGAGGGACCATTTTCTACTGTCAAACAGCCCTTACTGGCAGAAGGTTCCTCCTAATGTTGAGCTGGGATCTCTTTTCCTGTGGCTTGCATTCATTGTCCCAAGTCCTATTTTCTGGAGCAGCAGAAAACAAGCTTCCTCCCTCCTCAGTATGACATCCCTTCAAATATTTAAACATGGCTATCATATCACCTCTTAGCCTTCTCTTCTCCAGGCTAAACATCCCTAGCTCCCTAAGGCGTTCCTCATAGGGCATGGTTTCCAGACCCTTTATATATCTTAGTTGCCCTCCTTTGGACCCGCTCCAGTTTCTCCACATCCTTTTTGAATTGTGGTGCCCAGAACTGGACACAGTATTCCAGGTGGGGCCTGGCCAAAGCAGAGTAGAGTGGCACTATTACTTCCCTTGATCTAATCATTATACCTCTATTGATGCAACCTAAAATCACATTGGCCTTTTTAGCTGCCGCATCACACTGTTGACTCATGTTCAACTTGTGGTCTACTTGGACTCCTAGATCCCTTTCACATGTAGTCTCCTGAAGCCAGATGTCCGCCATCCTATACCTATGCATTTCATTTCAAACCAGTGCTGGCCCAGAACAGAAACATTCAGTTGTCATTTTGCTTGGTTGGATATCTGTGTCTGTGTGTGTTGTGTGCCTTCAAAGCATTTCTGACATATGGTGACCCTAAGGCAAATCTATCACAGGGAGTTTTGGGTCTGAGAGTGTGTGACTCAGCCAAGGACATCTAGTAGGTTTCCATGGTGGAGCGGGAAACTGAACTCTGATCTCCAGGTTCACAGCACTATGCTCAAACCACTATGCTATACTGACTCTCATTTGTTATTGTTGTGTGCCTTCAGATCATTTCTGACTTATGGTGACACTATGGTGAACCCATCACCATAGGTGATAAGTCATAAAAGCATCCCTTTTGTTGAATGGATTTTTTCAGCATGACAAAAGGCATGCTTTCATGACCATCTCCTTCAGTAAGAAAACAGAAGTGCTACAACGTCATGCAGAAAGGCATGGAGAAAGCTGGTATTCTCCCACTCAATTTTGACTTTCTTTTCTTATGTGATAAGGCTTATAGTTAAGGACAAATGAAAACCATTGGAGTGTTTGCTGTACTGGTCGCATGGTTCAACTTAGCCAAGCAGGGATCATTCCAAAAATCACTGTTGCTGTTGTTTTTTAGTTCTGAAGTCTGACAAACTGTTGGATTTTAGATACTCAAAGAGATATCCATGAGATCTATTCCCCTGTTTTGGCTTGGCACTACTGAAAGGACTGAGAGAATGCTTTCCTTTATATGGATTGGCTTTCAGTGTTGCCATTAGTAAAGTTTTGGGTTGTGGAGCTGGGACACAGCCAAATCGCAAGTACTTTATCATGCTTTTGAGTTTTATATTCGTAAGAGTTTACTTGGTGGCGTGTCCAAAATTTCTGGCCATTCAATAGAATCCGACTGCGTGCATATAAATGATTATTTATTTTGGATGTCTCAGTCCAAAAATATACTTTAATAAACCCACTTCAACAGCAGAAAGAAATTTCTTCTCCAGCATCTGGCTGCATTGTGAACATTTGTGGTGTCCATGAAATATTGGTCATAGTTTTAAGACATAAACAGAAGAGCCTTTTGGCAATCCTAAGCCGAGAAAGACATCTCTTACCATCAATGTTCCTTTTGGCATGATGAAAGGAAGGAAAGTAAAAAAGAAATTGCACTATATACTCAGTGTTGGATCCTCTGCAAAAATGCATTCGGTGGACGTAGGAGAACCACAGAAATTTAGCTGTTTTCCCAATATTATGAATAAGCAAGGCAGAGATATTTTAAGTTAAGCTTCTCTAAATTAGTAAAAAGAAATTTAGTTGGACACAACAGACTGAAAAAAGTAGTTGTTTGTTTTTTGCATCTCTCAAGGTATTTATTTAAAGAAAATGAACACCACACCTTGAGTATTCACCAGTCTGTGAAATGTACAAGGCATTTTACAGATACAATATGTACAAAATAATGGACAGATTTGGACAATATGTATGAATGAAAAATCACAGAATCATAGTCAGAAGGGGCCGTAAGGGGCACCTAGACCAACTCTCTGCCATTCAACTAAGGACCGTATTGCACACACTTTTGCCCCTGATATGGGCAAAAGTGCATTTTATCACATTTCCATGCCATCGGCTAATGCTAAGCCATCCGCGATCAGGGCTCAGCCGCATGATTTTGCTCAGCAGGAAAGCTTCCATCTTTCAAAATTAACACATCTGAGTCCTGATTGAGGACAGGCATGCAGCTGCCTTGAGGAGAGTATGGCATGCAATAAAATGAGTTTTCACTCGGCCACACACGTCCCCTGACCGTGCCCAAATTGGGGGCAAAACTGTGTGCAATAAGGTCCTTAGACACCTCTGGACAACACTCATTTAACCGTTGTTTAAAGACCTCGAAAAAAGAAGTGTCCACCACCCTCTATTCCACTATCAAACAGTTCTTCCAGTCAAGAGACCTTATCAGACGGGAGGAATTTCTCTTTATTGTGAATGGAGCCAATTGGAGCCAATTCGAATTTATTTATTTATTTATTTATTTATTTATTTTATATACCGCCTTTCCAAAAAAGATCAAAGCGGTTTACAAAAAATTGACGTGAATTTGCTAGTTTAGCGAATTATTTGAATTCCAATTGATTTCAGAATGCATTCAGAATGACTTCGCATTGCCCGAAAATGACCCTCCATTGCCCGAAATTGCGTGAGATGCTTTAATTTGCAATAACGTAAAACCCATGATTGCGTTCAGATTGCCATTAGATTATACTTCCAATTTTCAATGTCTGATAAGGTCCAAGGTGTTGTTTTTAATGCTTAGGTGAAATCTCTTTATCTTATATTTGGAATCTGTTGGTTTGTGGTCTACTCTGGAGCAGCAAAAAACAAGCTTGCTCCATCTTCTACATAACAACCCTTCAGATACTTAAATTGTAGAAAATATAGAATCATAGAGTTGAAAGAGACTACAAGGACCTTATAGTCCAACCCCATTTTGCCTTCAATCAATTTAGTCCCAACAGATGATCATCCGGCCTCTGTTTAAAAACCTCCAATGAAGGAGACTCCACCACTCTCCAAGGGAGTATCTTCAACTGTCGAACAACTCTTACTGTCAGGAAGTTCTTCCTAATGTTTTGGTGGAATCTCATTTCTTGGAGCTTACACATGTTGCTCCATGTCTATGGCAGAGCAGAAAACAAGCTTGCTCCATCCTCAATATGACATCCCTTCAAATATTTAAACACGGCTATCACATCACCTCTCAGTCTTCTCTTCTTCAAGGAAAACATACCAAGCCCCCTCAGTCATTCCTCATAAAGCTTGGTTTCCACAGCATGGATCATTACAGTTGTCCTTCTATGGAGACATTCTAGTTTGTCAATAGACTTCTGGAACATTATTGCCCAAAACTGGACAAAGTCTTCCAGATGAGGTCTGACAAAAGCAGAATAGAATGACACTATGACTTCTTTCGATCTGGACACTGTTCATGAAGCCAACTCTCATTAGGCAATGGAGAAAGGTAATAAACTAGAAACACTGCACAAAATAAATGTGCAAATTGGGGATGAATAAAATATCTAAATTTCAATGTGGGAGCCAATCCAAAGCAGCACTACATTACAGTTCTGCGGTTGTATTGACATTTTTTTTTTTTGTCCCTGCATGACTCTGTAGACTTGAATCCAAAGAGATCACAGAATCATAGAATCATAGAGTGGAAGAGACTCCAAGGGCCATTCAGTACAACCGCATTCTGCCATGCAGGAACTTTCCATCAAAGCATCCCCGACAGATTGCCACCCAGCCTCTGCTTAAAGACCTCCAAGGAAGGAGACTCCACCACTCTCCAAGGGAGTGTGTTCCACTGTCGAACAGCCCTTACTGTCAGGAAGTTCCTCCTAATGTTGAGCTGGAATCTCTTTTCCTGCAGTTTACATCCATTGTTCCGGGTCCTGTTCTCTGGAGCAGCAGAAAACAAGCTTGCCCCCTCCTCAATGTGACATCCCTTCAAATACTTAAACAGGACTATCATATCGCCTCTTAACCTTCTCTTGTCTTGGGTAAATATACCCAGCTCCCTAAGTCTTTCCTCAGAAGGCATGGTTTCCAGACTCTTCACCATCTTAGTTGCCCCCCCCCCCCTTTGGACACACTCCAGTTTCTCTACATCCTTTTTGAATTGTGGTGCCCAGAACTGGACACAGTATTCCAGGTGGGGCCTGACCAAAGCAGAAGAGAGTGGCACTATGAGTTCTCTTGATCTAGATCTTGCAGTACCTTTGAGACTACTTGTTAACTCATGTTTAGCTTATGGTTGAGAAAAACCCTCTATCCTTTACATACATTCCACTCTCAAGAGAGGTAGATCTGGGGCTAGGCTCTGAGTGGTCAGTTGGGGATGGAGCTTCTATTGCAACCTAGGGAGTATCTTTGAGAAGAACAATTCAGTCTCTGAAGGCAGAAACATTCTATTGAATTTGCAGAAGGCCAGGTGCCGCAGTCTGGATGCTGAGATCTAGTTTTCAATTCTGACTCAGATGCCCATCCTCTAGTTCCTTGCAAAACATTGCTGGCCTTTCTGAAAACTCCTAGCTGTTATTAATAATGTCCGCATGTTTCTGCTATATTTCAAAACTGCATTCAGTTCCACCCAAACAACATGCCCAAGATGCTACATAAGGAGGAAGACACGAAAGCCTTCGGGAGATTAAAACTGCTAACGCTACCTTCAAGAATGTGGGTGAGAAAAAGGAGTGATGCAGGTTGGCAGAGGAATTAGTACAATGCAAGTTAGCAAATCTTTGCAATCTTGTTCCCAGCATAGGGCAAAAGCCACTCGCTTGCTTCCTCCCACCCGTCCTCCCTGTTTTGTGACTTTGGCTGGGTCTGGGTCACTAGATCTTCATTCTGCCTCACTAAGCTCAGCAGGGGAAGCGAGTCAAAAGAATGTGGCATCATGTACTAGAGCTCACTGTATGAATACATGCGTTCTTCAAGAGAAAGAAGTGAAACTGAACTATGAGGCAGCTGAATGCTATACACTGTCTGCTGTCCTTACTGGACCTGTCATTCCTTGGGTAGGGCTCTATATCCTTCACTCTTCAATGGAGTCCCTGAGAGGTGTAGCTCTTTAGGAAGACTAGGAATCTATACTGGAGAAGGCTCAGCACCATTGCAAACCTATAATTCCTGAGATTCAAGTGAGGGCAAGGTATTTGGGACATGCAGCAACTCTTGCAAGTGTAGTGCACATTTTATCACACTGTAGAGGATTCCTTGTGCATTTTATCGCACTGTAGAAGATTCCTTGCACAAGAAGATTAATGCAAAAAATACTTCCATGAATGTTTTTTTTTCCCCAGGCTATATGGCCATGTTCTGTTGACTCATGTTCAACTTGTGGTCTCCTTGGACTCCTATGTCTCTTTCACACGTAGTCTCATTCATCCAGGTGTCCTCCATCCTTTATCTATGCATTTCATTTTTCCACCCTAAGAGCAGTACCTTACATTTCTCTGTGTTGAATATCATTTTGGATCACTGAGAAATTACCATCAAGCCTCCACTGCAACATCCTTAGCTTTTCCATTTGCAGTGTATCTTAGAAGTATTCAGTTACTTTTTGGAGACAAGCATTCCACACTTAATCCCAAATTTATATATATTTCTCTGACTTATAGCACATTTTAATACCCACCCATGGAAGGCATTGTGGTCCATTGCCGGAGCGGATCTCCCAGAATTCCTGTCTTGCAAAAAAAGCAATGGAATTACCACCCACTCTCTGTCGTCTGGCGGATGAAATAAAATATTGGTTCTTTCCAAACATAATATTATCATTCCAAGCATAATATTATCGAATTGTGCCCGAGATTGTTTCAACAGCTCTTAAAAGTGAACTCACCTGGCACCCCCATCTGTTCAGATAAAACAACATTAGCGCTTTTTCCCCCAAATAGAAAAGCGATTATATGCTTATGATGAAAGTTAATCCACACAGTTGCTGTGTTAACCTTTCTCCAGAGTGAATATCAATGGCCCACTATTAACTTCAGAAGAAAGGAAGGAATGGGGGGGTCTGTTTAATTCCCCCCATTGTTTCTTTTCCCCTGTATAAAACCATTCCCAACAGGAATTATTCTCCCCTAAGTCAGTGGGTTTTTGTTTTTTGTTTTTTGAAAATGTATCCTGTTTTTCAGTAATACAAGTCTTTACCATGTTGTGGCAAAACAATATTGTGTTTTGCCTCTGGAACAAGTTGCACCCAATATTAGAGCATTAATGCAAGGCAGAGGGGAAGGAGCAAAGGATGTATAGTTATAGTGTAAATATCTTGACAGACCTTTTATTCACTTGCTTTAAAAATGGGATTAAGGCAGTAACTATATGGCAGCTCAGTTCTGTGCATGTTATTCCACAATGCTTTTTAGACATAATCTTCATTTAACACAATGAGATTTGTTTCTTTCTGAATTACATCCATGCCCAAAAGACCACTTGAAATTCCCATCCTCTTTTCTTTTCTTTTGGTTCATATAGAAATTGGGTGAATTTCACCCTGGATGTATCCAGAAATGTATCTGTAGGTATCCAGAAAGCAATTTTCTAACATGTGAAGTCGAAGGCTTTCATTGCTAGCACCCATACTATTTTGTGAGTTTTTCAGGCTATGTGGCCATGTTCTATGTGTCCATATCCTCCCACCCCTAGGCCTTGCCATCAGCAACAGAACAATACACAGATTAACATGGAGATCACTCCTTCCTCCCCAGAGTTCCACAGAATATATATACCCAACTCACTTCCATGCCAACATTCTCTAAAGATGCCAGCCACAGATGCTGGTGAAACTTCAGGAATAAACTCTTCTAAAACATGGCCACATAGTACAAAAAATCCACAAAAACTACAGTGGTCCCCCAGGTTACAAAGGTAATCCGTTCCGGATTACCTTTCGTAACCCGGAAGCATTCGTTTCCCGGGGGACCGCTATTTTGAACGGACCGCGCGGACGATTTAAAGGGGCCGTGCGGTTTTTTTTTCCGTATCCCGGGGGATCTTTCGGATCCCGGGGATATGTTAGCGGTCCCGCCGGTTTCGTACCCCGGGGTTTTCGTACCCCGGGGGATTCGTAAACCGGGGGACCACTGTATACAATTCTCCAACAGGAGAATCCGTGGTTGTTGTCAACTGCCTTCGAGTCAACCCCGACTCATGGATTCCCTGTGGAAAAAACATCTCCAAGACCTTCTGTCCTCCACTGTGCTGCTTAGGTCCTATGAATCCATACCCATGACCTCCTTAATAGGGTCTATCCATCTAGCATGCAATCTTCTTCTCTTTCTACTTCCCTAACATTATCGTCTTTTCCAATGATTCATGTCTTCTCATGATGTGACCAAAGTACAACAGGCTCAACTTGATAATCTTGGCTTCCAGAGAGGTTTCAGGCTTGATCTGTTCAAGGACCCATTTATTTGTCTTTTTGGTTGTCCACGGTATCCTCAGCACTCTTCTCCCGCACCACATCTATGGAGCAATTACATAAATTCAACAATCTTGTAAATTTTGTCTCCTTCCTGAGATGGTTATCACCTCTTCAGCAGTCCGCTTGACTTCTCCTTCAAAGTCCTACCTGAAGGCACCCTCACTCATTCTTAGCAGTGGCAATAGCACAGCTTATTCTTCTTTCCCTTAACTGAATTCTTTATTTAGTTCATTAATTTACATCCAGTAAAGAAACTGAAGATGGCTTACAATTTATTTTTTTAAATACATTTTAAAGCTATACAAAAACCTCTGTAAATGTTTGTTTATATGAACAAAAAAAGTGCAGTGGGATAATTAGGATCCATGCCAATGCTCCTAATGCCATCCTGTTTCTTCACCCCAGCCTCTGATTTCTGGTGATTTTGGAGAACCCAGAAAGTTGCATGCTCTTATGACTCTGTGTTGTTCATTTTTGGTGTCTCTTCCCCCCATACCACCATTTTCACCTCTCTGTTTTGTTGACAATTGAAGATGGCTGGCATCTTCAGAGAATGCTGGCATGGAAGAGAGTTGGACATCTTCCATGCCATCATTCTCTGAAGATGCCAGCCACAGATGCTGGCAAAAAATCAGGAATAAACTCTTCCAGAACATGGCCACAGAGCCCAATAAACCCACAAAAAACTATGGATGCCGGCCATTAAAGCCTTTGACTTCACACTTGGACTTTCTTTTGAACCCTTCATCATGTTCCAAGCCTCATGTCATGCCAGGACATTATGGATGAATGACGGCATCCATCACAAAATGTGGTGGCAGATATTCAGAGAAAATCAAGAAATGTGGGGTTTTATTTGTTTAAAGGAATGCAGAAAGGGAGAAAGAGATTCCAGAAAAATGTTCTCAGGGGGAAAAACATATTTGCAGGGAGGAAATGGTTCTTCTTTAATCTGAACATTTTGCAGGCACACTTTGTTTACAACTAGCCAAGAGACACAATGAGTGGCTTGTTCTTAGCAAATGTACCAGGTAGACATCTTCACCCCTCCTCTTTGCTGCTGTGTCTCAACCTGACAGACACTAAGGACCTGTCACCCAGTTGCAATTCAGTTTTTTAAAAAATCAACCAAACCTCATGCAACTTTGTTTTCTTCCGTTACACTAATGGGGGTCATTTTTCTCAGTCTATCAGATAGATCGACTAAGACCTTGTCATGTTAAAGTGACATTCGGCGGAGTGGCTGGTGGGAATCAAACTGACATATCCCATCCTTTCTGTCAGGGTACCAGGCAGAGATACATTCCCAGACAATGGTGGAAAAATAACCCACCTCCCTCTGGGTGCCAGCTATTTTTTTCAAAAGGCTGCTCTTAAATATGTGTGTTTTCGTTCTTTCCACCATATAGGTGGTTGCTTTCAGTGTCAGGAGATGGTGGCTATTCCTTTAACGCTGGTTGCCACAACACAAAATTAAGCCAGTCTATAATCCTGTGTGCAATTATTTCAGAGTTATTAAACACAGTGGGACTTAGTTCTGAGCAAATATGCACAGGATTGGGCTGTAAATGTATACATCGTACACAGTTGCACACAACTCCACAAAGCAATGGCAACAGCAGCTATCTTGAAAAGCTGGCTGTCATTCTGCAGCCTCCACTATGCATAGCAAACATAGCATTGTCCCATTGCAAAAGAAAATGATGGCAATAGTAGTAATAGTAGTAGTAATATCACATGTTGTTGTTGTTGTTTTGTGCCTCCTTGTCGTTTTTGATCCTAAGGCAAATCCATCATAAGGGTTTCTTAAGCTGCTCTGATAGCCCTTAGGGCTGAAGAGTGGGGTATAAATGCTCTAATTTAAAAATAAAATAAATAAAAGAAGGTTTGCCATGGCCATCCTCTGTGGCTGAGAGAGTATAACTTGCCGAAAGTCACCCAGTGGATTTTTATGAGCAGGGATTCAAACTCTGATCTCCAGAGCTGTCAATGACATTGTCAGATGGAGAACGTGGATGACTGGAGAAGAGAAGGTTAAGGGATGATATGATAGGCCTGTTGAAATATTCGAAGGGATATCAAATTGAGGAGGGAGCAAGCTTATTTTCTGCTGCTCCAGAGACTAGGACATGGAACAATAGATGCAAGCTCCAGGAACAGAGATTCCATCTCAATATTATGAGGAACTTCCTGATAGTAAGGGCTGTTCGACAGTGGAACATGCTCCCTCAGAGATTGTAGTGGAGTCTCCTTCCTTGGAGGTCTTTAAGCAGAGGCTGGATGGACATCTGTCAGGGATGCTTTGATTGGGAGTTTCTGCATGGCAGGGGGTTGGACTGGATGGCCCTTGGGGTCTCTTCCAACTCTATGATTCTAAGATTCTATGCCTACCAAGAAAATCACATAGAGGAGACTATTTGGAGAAAAGTCCTCTCCTTGGAGCATTCCCTTCATATGGCTTGTTGTCAGCGTGGAAATTACAAAGTAAAGTGCAGCCATGAAAAATAGCAAATAGTTGATGTTACATCTCTCCTGCAGGGCTCCCTCCACTGTTTTATCCTTACAAAAACCGTGAAGGTCAGATCAGATTGAGACACCATAACTGACCCAAGGATTCTATGGTTCACTCCCTTCTCAAGACTATAACCACACATGGATATATAGTGGCAGTACCTACTAGGGGAGCAAATACTGTGTGTATATATAGTTTCGCCAACATCAGTGGGGTGGTCAGTCAGTTCAGACTTTAAAGATGTTGTCCAAGGGTGGGACTACACTAGCCAGAATACTCCAGGTTGTCCCCGGAGTATTCTGGCCCTGAATCTACCCTGGCATCTACCCTTTACCCACGTGTTCTGGAGAGATGCCAGGCTGATGTGTATCACTCCCTCTGAGGCCAGCATCAATCACATTCTTGGGTCGTCATCATCATCATCATCATCATCTTTATTTCTAGCCCGCTCCTCTGTGGAACACAATCGGAGCGGGGTACAGCAAGATTAAAACATACAAATTAAAATATTTTAACAGCCCATTCCCAACCTCCCACCTCTTAAAAATAAATTAAATTATTTAAAACCACAACAACATTAAAAACATAATTCAGCCTTGACAGTTCTTAATTGAGGAGAGAGATAGCACCAAGCAAGGAGTCAGATTCGATTAATAGCTCCTGTTAGGAGCCGGGATCTAAGAGGTTTTAAGGAAAGGCCTGCCAGAAGAGATGCATCTTCAGAGCTTTTTTAAAGCAATCAAGAGATGTTATAAAACGCATCTCATCTGGCAGACCATTCCAAAGCTTGTGAGCAGTAGCAGAGAAAGTCCTCTGGGAGGTCTGCGACAGCCTAGTTTTCACCGGCTGCAGTAGATTCCTCCCAGAGGATCAAAGTGTGCTGGGGGGTACATACGGGGAGAGGCGGTCCCTGAGATAAGATGGACCCAAGCCATGTAGGGCTTTAAAGGTTAAAACCAACACCTTGTACTGCACCGGAAACTAATTGGCAGGGTACCTTGGTGTGAGTTCAGAGAAGCAACTCATAGTCGTAGAAAGCACTGTGGGACAAGGGAGTTTATCGCACAGGTCTTGGAGAACATGACCGGAGTGGAACAGAATGAAGCGGGAAGGGAACGGAACAGGGGGAAAGCATGTATTATCATACGGGAGAATGCTGCCAATGTGAACCACAAGTGGATCAGAATCGATTCAAATTTTCCCTTTGCCTGGCTGGAATCGAATAATTTTGAATCAATTCATTCATGAATGGGAACCACAAGTGGGTTATTTTGATGCCAGAAAATGACAGAAAATGCGCCGTGGGCAAGTGTAGTGTAAACCATAATCCAATGTCGAATTGATCCATCGATTCGGATCACACACCGATTTATCTGTAAGTGGGAATGAAGCCCAGATGTTTTGGTCTTCACCTCCCAGAATTCCTGATTGTTTGCCAAACTGGCTAGGGCTTCTGGGAGTTGAAGTCCCAAAGTTTGGGGAACACTGACCTAAATGATAAAGGCTTCTATTTCACATGGATTCTTTAACATCAGTGGCTAGTGCATCATATCCATTATCTATTTTTCCATTAAAGAAGATGCATGAGCAGTCCTTATTTACTTATGATTATTACAGATCATCTTAACAAAGAGGTTATCGATATTCAAAGCACAGGAGAAATTCATTCCTTTTATTGCTTTGTCAATATTTCTGGTCCATTTGGTAATGAAAAAAGGTTGCACAAAATGAATAGAGAGATAATGTATATACAGACAAAACCTGCCCACTTAACCTATCACCTTCTTTGCTTTACTGAAAGAAAGATTTTTGACCCCTAATATTAAAAAAGCAAGTTCCACTGCTCCAGCATATTTTTTTTTCCAGTTTCACTCAGATACGGGAAAGGCTTGTTTGGTTTTCTTATTTGTTCTTAGCATAGGAAATTTTGTGAATGAGTCAATGGAAGTTTGGCATGAGTCAATGGAAGCTTGGCAATGTTGAAATCTGATATTAAGGCAGCCAGTTGTGTAGTTAAAAAGAGATCATAGTTGGAAGCATATCATACCAATATCTATGATATTATACTATGATATTCCCAGTGCATCCATGTTCGATTTGCCAACCTAAGGAATTGTGTCTATATTTAGAGAAAAGGTGGACTCGAATTATTCAAGAAAGCAAGATTCTAGCAACAAAATGGTGTATTGTTCTTCCTCTGCTCATCACATTCAGAAAGGACACTTCTTCAAGGGAAATTGTAGCACCATTCTGTCCAGCTTTGGTCAGTGCTCACCCGTAATTCAATGTCTAGTTGACCACAGTTCAAGGAGGATATTGACAAGCTCAAGTTTGTGCAGAAGAGGGAGATCAAGATGAAAAACAGTCTGGAAATCAAGTATTGGGGAAAAAAGAAGAGGCTGAGTAGAGCTTGGATGAAGCTGATTTTCTAGATTCATTTTAAACTGGCTTCAGGACCGGATATGGGGTAGAGACTGCCATGGTCACCTTAACTGATGAGTTTTGTCTAAGCATCGGCAGAGGAAGCGTGACCCTGTTGGTGCTATTAGACCTCTCAGCGGCATTTGATACAATCAATCGCAACATCCTCTTGGAACGCCTGAGGGAGTTAGGAATTGGAGGCACTGCTTTGCAGTGGTTCAGTTCCTTTCTCTCAGGCAGGTTCCAGAGGGTGATGCCCGGGCACAGTTGCTCCTCAAAAACGGAACTTAATTGTGGCGTCCCTCAGGGTGCCATCCTGTCCCCATTGCTTTTCAATATTTACATGCAGCCGCTGGGGGAAATCATCCGTAGACATGGGGCATGGTGTGATCAGTATGCTGATGACATGCAAATATACTTCTCCATGTCTCCATGTACATCAGTGACACCAGCAGACGGCATTTCTCCCCTCAATCGGTGTCTTGCAGCATTAATGGACTGGATAAGGGGGGGGGGGGAAAGCTCAGGTTGAATCCAGACAAAACAGAGGTACTTACGGTAGGGGCTCCTAAACCAGGTATTGGGTTGTAACCTCCTGTCCTAGAGGGGTTCATGCTCCCCTCAAAGAACAGTGTTCACAGTCTGGGGGTGCTTCACATGAGAGATCAGGTCAAGAGCACCTCAGCTAATACGCCAGCTGCATCCTTTCCTGGAACCAGGAGACTTCGAATCCGTAGTACAAGCACTAGTAACTTTGCAACTTGACTTTTGTAACGCACTCTACTTGGGGCTACCCTTGTGCCTAATCCGGAAACTCCAATTGGTACAGAATATGACAGCCAGGCTGATTACAGGAACAACCAGAAGTGACCATATTACACCAATACTGAAGTCACTCCATCGGCTGCCTATCAGTTTCCGGGCACAGTACAGGGTGTTAGTGATCACCTTTAAAGCCTTACATGGCTTATTGATGATGGAGTGGATAAGAACATTCAAAAGTGACATGGACTGGAAAGAGACTGATTCAACCATCAAAAACAGTTCTAAAAGTCTGTAGCTGGTCAACATATGGGTGATATATCTGCTTTCCTCATTTTTATGTACAATTGTGTCCTTCATTTTGAGTATGTCACTAGATAGGCTCTGAATTCAGATACATAGCTGTGTTAGTTTGGACAATCGGTATGCAAAGAGCCCTTAAAAACAGTTGTAGCACAGCCTTTCAGAGCTTGGTGTACTGCCTCCAATGCATCAAATGAACTGGTGCCCAGGAAGGACCTTTGTATGCATTTCCATGGATATTAGTACAATCTGATTATAAAGGTCCTTCCTGGGCACCAGTTCTCTCCCTACATCTGAGAAGTAGATCAAGTCTAGGAAAGCTGCTGCTACAACTTCTTTTGCACAGTTGGTAGCATAGGTGCTACAAGATCCCTTTGCATATAGATAGGCTTCACTGTTTAACCACAAACATGCACAAGTGCAAACACACACACAGTTCTCTGACAATGGCATCCACAGATGCAGGTGAAATGTCAAGAACATGGCCAGAACATGGCCAGAAAACCCCACAAAAAATTATGAATGCCAGCCATGAAAGCCTTCGACTTCACAGACACAATTATTTTCTGTATATACTCATATATACGTCTAGAAATTTAGGTCAAAAAATTGACCCAAAAAAACTGAGTTGACTTATTCATGAATCAATGTAAATACTGTATCTGAACTCATATTCAAAAGAAGCAAGAGTATAATATGTGACACACTGTCCCCTTATACTCGCTCATCCATCCAGTCTTAAGAGTAACCACAAAGAGTAATGTCTGCTGAATTTTTGTAAGTTCTTTGATATTGTTTTGCTTTGCTTCATCCTTTAGATCCTTTGCTATATGACCCTAAGCATTACCCTCACCTTATCCACAGGTCATAGCAAAATCCCTAATTTTGGCCCCCAAACTTGCCCTCGACTTAAACATGAGGTCGACTTATCGTCGAGTATATACAATATGCACATATTATTTTCCGTGTGCTGCGCGTGTCATTTTCTTACTTTGCATTTGTGCATGCAAAGTAGAAATTTGAGAAGCCAATTTCCGCAATGAATCAACGCAATATTATAATAGATGGTGATGCGCTTATGGCACTTTACGGCCAACACTGGAGAAGGTCATGCTTAGAAGAAAGGCACTGAGATCAGGATTTCTATACAGAAACATGTGTTCTGAGTTCACAAGGATTTTTTTTTCCCTCCTCCTCCTCTTCTTCTCCTTGAGCCAAAAAACCTGGCAAGCCTGAATTGCATTTCTTCTGCTCACAAACACAGGACCTTTAGAGCCCGATAAGAGCACCGTATGAAATCAAACAGGCTTCAAAAACCAGGAGATAGCATTTTTAACATCCACCTATCGCCAGCCCCCGATTACCCTTGGCAAGAGAAATGTGCCAGTTGGTAATCTCTACCTTGTCTTCTATTTGTTTTGGCTGAAACTTTTAAGCCCTCTGCATATTGAACTTCTTATAAATGATCCCCATTAGATGGAATGTTTATCTTTCTGATAGTTGTCATGGGACCTGATCGCAAAAGTTAGAGAGACTTGACTTTGTAAAAAAACAGCCCTGAGGTTTTTTTTTTCCCTTCTTCTTTTCATTTTACCTATTTCAGTGTGATATTTTTTGTTGCTTTCCTTGCAAATTTCCCCCCACAAATAAAATATATAACATTATACTGTTGTTATTGTGCATATTTATATCGTTGTTGCTTCCTTCCAGCTTTATCAGTTCTGTATATTTATCATTGTCATTTCTTACTTTCTATTTCCACTATAAATTTATAGAGTAAATGTCTGGTAAATAAAAAAAATATTTTAAATAGTTTCTTTTCTAATATAATAAATCCCCTCTCAGTTATTTTATCAGGTACATTTTACGTTCTTCGTAAGCAGATTGTATTAAATCAGAATTTATTCAAATATAATACCAGCATATGTTCCTTTTTCTTCTTTTAGGTAGGTTATCCATGGTTTTCAATCTCTTTCATATTCATTTATTGACTTCTTATGTATATAACAGGTCAATTTATCCATTTCCATAAAATCATAAACCTTTAACAACCAAGAATCTATACCAGGTATTTGTTCTGTTTTCCAAAATGAGGCCAAAAATAATCTAGCTGCATAGATCATATAAAATAGTAGTTTTCTGTGTTTTCTTTTTAGATCTTCATCATCAATCATATTTAGTAAAAACATCTTAGGGTTTTTGCTTATATTAGTCCTCAGAAAATTTTGTATCATTGAATGCATTTATGTCCAATATTTATTCATCTTTTTGCACTTCCACAAACAGTACTGACTTTTTTATTTTTAAAATTTTAAATTTTAATACATTCTAAAACAGAACAACAGACTACAAATGATACACCAAAACAACAATAGATAAAAGACATTAACCCAGATAATGTCCTGAAAAAGTCAGTACTGACTTTTTAATTTATGTTTAACATACACAATTCATGGTTTTCTCCTTGAACTTGATTCTTGTTGGGAGGGTTACCCAAGTCAAAATGGATTTCAGATTTTTTGAGAGAAAGGGGCACCTTCCCCCGGGAGGAATTAAGGGTTTGCCAATAAAAGCCTTTTCTGGTTACCATTAATTATGGACACTAAATTGTCCTCAAATAGAAAAGGCAGCATACACTGTGCTATGAAAATGACTTTGGCCTGAATCGTAATAGAGGTGACCTGTTTGATCAATAGAACTTATGCAAGAATACTGTCCAACCTTTCATAGATGAAAAACTGGGAAGCATGCTCCAACTCTGTGATTCTATGATTCTATAAGCAACATCAGAGTGTGGTCAAATTGGCAAAAGTTATTACCGAGGAAGAACACAAAGGTTATGAGATGCTGCAGCAGCTTCCTTTTGACTGAGTCTACTGGACAGGACAGCCCCAAAAACAAACAAATAGGTCCTTGAACAGATCAAGCCTGGATACTCCCTAGAAGCCAAGAAGGCTAAGCTGAGGCTGTCGTACTTTGGCCACATCATGAAAAGGCATGATTCACTAGAAAAGGCAATAATGCTAGGAAAGGTGGAGGGTAGTAGGAAGCAAAGAAGACCATATACTGAATAGATAGACTAAATCAAGGAGGCCACAGCCCTGAGACTTCAGGACTTCAGCAGAACAATGGAGAACAGAAGGTTTTGGAGACATCTCATTCAATAAATTGAAGTCAACTTGAAGTCAGTATACAACAACAACAACAACAACAACAACAACAGGAAAGGTCACATTGAGGAGGGAGCAAGCTTGTTTTCTGCTGCTCGAGAGAAGAGGACCCAGAACAATGGATGCAAGCTCCAGGAAAAGAGATTCCACCTCAACATTAGGAGGAACCTCCTGACAGTAAGGGCTGTTCGACAGTGGAACACATTCCCTTGGAGAGTGGTGGAGTCTCCTCCTTTAAGCAGAGGCTGGATGGCCATCTGTCGGGGATGCTTTGATAGAGAGTTCCTGCATGGCAGGGGGGTTGGACTGGATGGCCCTTGGGGTCTCTTCCAACTCTATGATTCTATGATTCTATGATTCTAGGTCAAGATTCTGCCTCTCTTCTCCCTTCTTTTCCTTTCCTCTCCTCCCTGCTGAGTTAAAAGAGTGCAAACTACTCAACTTGCAGCAACTGGAGTAAGCTGAGGACAAAGGAGGGAAGGAGAGAGAAACTGGAACTTTTTAAAATGAATGGAAAGAATGTGATGTCAGAGGATTAATTAAGTCTTTCTCTACCAAATCGGACAGTTGGGGGGCACGAATAAATGTTGAATTTTTGAACAATACAGTTGGAATCAACGATCAACTAGATCAATCCTGCCGGTGCCAGGTCCATTCTTGTCCTGCTATAAAGGTTGCTGAGTGAGTCTTCCCATTTCTGGTTAGTGCTTTTGCCCCCTGTGGACTAATTCAGCTTTTCTTTGGATCTATCTACTGTCTATGAGATGTCCCAGTCCATCTTTGGTTTGGTTTTAGATGACTGAGTGACAGTTGTTAAGCCTAAGGGTCTGGAAACCTTGCCCTATGAGGAACATCTTAGGAAGCTGAGGATGTTTAGCCTGGAGAAGAGAAGGCTAAGAGGTGATATGATTGCCCTGTTTAAATACTTGAAGGAATGTCACATTGAGGAGGGAGCAAGCTTGTTTTCTTCTGCCCCAGAGAACAGGACTCGGAACAATGGATGTAAACTGCAGGAAAAAAGATTCCAGCTCAACATTAGGAGGAACGTCTTGACAGTAAGAGCTGTTCAACAGTGGAACACAATCCCTTGGAGAGTGGTGGATTCTCCTTCTTTGGAGGTCTTTAAACAGAGGTTGCATGGCCACCTGTTGGGCATGCTTTGATTGAGAGTTCCTGCATGGCAGAATGGGCTTGGACTGGATGGTCCTTGGTGTCTCTTCCAACTTTGTGATTCTATGATGGTAGCATTTTGAATATGATTATTTGCTAGGATCATATGATGTTTCCTCCACTGGGAATTTTCCCAGTGGGCCTCATAGGCGTGGACCCTCTTGGCGCTATCTGCCTGGTGCCGTAACCCATAGAGACACAACGAACTATTAATCATCGTTGTGTTTGAAGATTGTCTGGAGGGTCAGGTGAAGAGTGCAATGCTGCATATCGAGGAGAAAACAGACACTCGGCAAGGAGATGAATGTTTGCGCGGAAAGTATCTGAGTTGGAGTTAAACATTAAGCCAACTTCCCTCTCTCTTGTCCAAATTCAAATAACATCAAGCACACCTTGATCAAATAGTTCATCCCTGGCCCGTCAAAGACCTCTTTCAGAACAAGTCGGCTTCAGGGTGCAGTACCAGATTTATACCAGATACAAATACTTGATCAAGCCATGAAGGGTTTAAGAAAAAATAAAATGGGAAGGATGGGAAGGAAGAAGCGATGGACTTCTCACCAGGGATATAGCTTCTGGCTAGCGGACAAAATGAGGGCATTACCTCTCCAAATGAGAACTTTCTGTCCTCTCCATGAAATTGTCCTTCGGTCCTCTAATTTCTAGCATTGCAAAAAGAGAGACATTGAAAATCATTCGGGTTTCATGACCGAGCTGGAATTGAACCCTGATCTCCAGATTCATAGTCCAACATATCCTGAAATACCCTGAAATAATTTTGTTATACAGTTGTGGCTATTGTGTTCTTATATAATTTTCCTTTTGTAGGTGAAGTGTTTGTACACGGTGTATATTAACCCTAGTTGATTGTCTTGTTTTATATTAATATAGTAGTGACCGTATGGGATGACACTATAAACTCGGCATATGTAGTTTTCAATTTGCCTAAAATGTTTTATATCTTCAACCACTTAATGTCAGATGATGATGATGATGATGATGATGATGATGATGATGATTTATTTAGTGCTGTAAATTTACACAGCGCTGTACATACAGTCAACTGAAACAGATGGTTAGACGGATCAGATCAGATCAGGATGTAGCTTTCTAACTCTGTCAACGCTATTAATTTTAAGTTTAAGTTTACAATCAAATTGTTAAAGTTTTCTTCTTCTTCTTTTAGCTGCAAGGTTTAGAATTTCAATTTATGAATATAATTTTTTTCTTCTTCTTTAGACCTTAATATATCTATCCTTAGGTTTTGTAACATATGCATTCATTTTTATGCAGGCCATGTGCTGTAATTAATTATCCATAGTCCAACATTTTTGTCAATGGTAGAAAAATACTAGGAGAACCAGTGCGTCTGTAGTTTTCTACCATTTCCGAAAGCGTGTCCGGTGTGCATTTTTAAAGACTGCAAAAATTTCTCATGCATTTTTCCAGCATCTCAAATATTACCAAACACTCTTTGAAAGGACAGATTGGACGGCAGCCTCATAAATGTATCCGTTTCCATTTGGACGCTGCACTCGTGTCGGAGAGCCTCAAATTTGATAAATTCTGGTCAAAACCAAACCTGAAATGAATCTCTCCCCGTCTCAGTCCTAAACACAGAAAATAACTGTTTAGTCAAATAGATTCCTTTTAACCCCCGTTCCAATTGACATGCTCCTGTGTTTTACTTTCATGTGTGTGCGCACAAAATAACAGTTTATCAGACTACATAGGATGAATGGATAATATTACTATTTATGCAAGTGCATTGTGATCTGCCTGGGGAATGTAATCAAATTTCAGCTAAATGCAGACAGAGCATGCCAGCTTGTAAACTGTTTCTCAAAAAGATTCACATGGCGTCTCCTGACATGTTTAGTTACAGAAAGTGGGGAGGATTTGTAAAACCCTTGAAGGGCTTAGAACGAAAGCTCTCCTGCTTTCAAGTTGTAGGAAGTAAGATCCAAAAACTGAAATTTCTCCTTTTCTGTCGCAAAGGCAGAAGCAGCCCCAGTCCAGGCTCACCTAGGCTGCGTCTGCACTGGAGAAATAATCCACTTTGACCCCACTTGAACTGCCATGGCTTAGTGGCATAGATTTCTATGAAATGTATTTTTGTGGGACATTTGGCCTCCTGCGTCAGAGAGCTCCAGTGCCACGACAAACTAAAAATCCCAGTGTTTTATAGCATTGAGCTATGGCAGTCCAAAATGGTGTCAACTTGGATTATTTCTGCAGTGCAGATGCAGCCCTGCTCATTGCAAAGCAACTCATCAAAAAGGAGCCGATCAACCATTGTTTGTTCTGTTTTTAGCTAGAAACAGGGTTTTAAAAAATCAAATTTCTACATGCATTCCTCCAGAATTAGAAATTGAGCTGTCCCTGGAATTGTCAGGCTCCATGGTCAAATTTTTCAAATTCAGTATTGCAACATCTGCTGGCAGTAAAAGGGAGCCGCCATCACTGCTTTCTCTTTCACTCCAAGAGAAAGGCGAGCAAAAACATTCTTATTTAAACAGGCTTTTTAAATGCTTGGTCCTCGTATGGTAGGTTTTTCATATAGAGGTATGTTTTATCCATTTTTGATTTCTGTACAATTTTGAATTGGTTTTATCGTGTTTTAAGCTGGTGTTTCTAAAATGGTTTTAAACGTTTTATAGGTGTTTTAAATATTCTATTATGGAAGCCACCTTGGGTCCCACCCTAAGAGAAAGAGGGTATAAATAAAATAAAAGGAAAGGAAAGGAAAGGAAATGGCCCTTCCTCCCTCCTGGAGTATGACTCTGAAGACCAGGGTTCGATTCCCAGCTCAGCCGTGGAAACCCACTGGGTGACCTTGGGCAAGTCACATACTCTCAGCCTCAGGGGAAGGCAAGAGCAATTCTCCTCTGAACAAATCTTGCCAAGAAAACCTTATTATAGGCCTTAGGTTTACCATAGGTCAGAAAAGACTTAAAGGCACGCAACAACAAAACCAAGATTTCCTGGAGATGGGATGCAAGTCTAAACATGAGATCCATTTATGTTTCATGTACACCTTATACACATATCCAAAACTTAATTTTATACATAATATTTTTACAATTTTGTGCAGGAAATTAAGTGTGTGTACACTGAACCGTCAGAAAGGCAAGTTGGAAACAACTTGAAGGCACACAACACACATACACACTTCCCCAAATCCAAGGCCAAGTCACTGTGGAGGAAAAAATAGATATGGATCTCCAGATCCGAGATCATTCTTTGCTTTTTCAAACTGCATTCAGCGCCAAGGAGACAACCACTTAAAATCATAGAACCATAGAATCACAAAGTTGGAAGAGACCCCAAGGGCCATCCAGTCCAACCCACCTGCCATGCAGGAACTCTCCATCAAAGCATCCCCGACAGATGGCCATCCAGCCTCTGCTTAAAGACCTCCAAGGAAGGAGACTCCACCACCCTCCGAGGGAGTGTGTTCCACTGTCGAACAGCCCTTACTGTCAGGAAGTTCCTCCTAATGTTGAGGTGGAATCTCTTTTCCTGCAATTTGTATCCATTGTTCCGCGTCCCAGTCTCTGGAGCAGCAGAAAACAAGCTTGCTCCCTCCTCAATGTGACATTCCTTCAAACATTTAAACAGGGCTGTCATATCACTTCTTAACCTTCTCTTCTCCAGAGTAAACATCCCCAGCTCCCTATGTCTTTCCTCATAAGGCATGGTTTCAAGACCCTTCACCATTTTGGTGGCTCTCCTTTGGACACGCTTCAGTTTCTCCATATCCTTTTTGAATTGTGGTGCCCAAAACTGGACACAGGATTATTCCAGGTGGGGCCTGACCAAAGCAGAATAGAGTGGCACTATTATTTCCCTTGATCTAGACACTATATTTTCATTGATGCAGCCTAAAATTGCATTGGTCTTTTTAGCTGCTGTATTGCACTGTTGACTCATGTTCAACTTGTGGTCTACTTGGATTCCTAGATCCCTTTCACATGTATAAGTCTCACTCAGCCAGGTGTCCCCCATCCTATATCTCTGCATTTCATTTTTTTCTATCTAAGTGCAGTACCTTGCATTTCTCTGTGCAAGGTGCTTTATGGCAGAGTCTTGATGTGCCCATTGTGAGAAGTCTAAATTCTGCTTTGCTTTGAGTAGCAAAATTTCACACCATCCCTAATGGTATATGTTTCCCGATTGGGTGGATAAGCCAAGCGTGGTCGATTGGCCTGATGCTATAGGGCGATCCATTCCCTTTAAGCCCCGGCTTAGTTCTGCTCCATCGCACCAGTCCTATCTGCTTGCAGCAGGGCATGCAAAACTATTTAGCATGCGGTGCAGAGTGCTGACTTTCTCCTGACAAACTTTGCTTTGTTCCTCCGGCGCTCACCTTTTGCCACTGTTTGCTTTTTGGGGCTTTCCAAAACCACACTTTTCAGTGTCTATTAAAAGCAACATAAAACACTGGAGGAGTTAGAAAGCCTTCATATTTAAAATCTGACACTTTGTTGTCACAGCTGAGCTCGGAGAAGGGGGAGAAAAACACCCTGCCAACATAGCTGAACTTAGGAAATTGGGCGGCCTTACCCGGGCTGGGTCATGCAAACACCAAAACGGAGCCAGCACCTCCTCGGCTGGTGCATTTATTGGTCAGAACGTTTTGGGCTTCTGTTGCTCAGTGGAAAGAGTCAGAGGTAAATGGAGAGAGAAAGAGAGCGAAAAATAGCTGGAGTAGACTACGAGTTCCAAATTAGCTAGTATAACTCCAGAAAGACATCTTGGAAACATTGCAGAGACTTCCCAGAAAACAGCTGTGCAAATGTATTGGCAAGGAAACAGAATATTAGGCGAGGACTAGAAAAGACTATACGGGAATATGTTTGCACCTTGAAACCATGACGGATATAATGGACGTGATTATTATTGATACGAAGCAATCGGCAGAACTCTGCTTTGTGGAGGTGGGCCTTTTAGATGGCAGGTTTCCATAGGCTGTGCGTGAAGGTGGAGATCTATGGAGTTGGAGCTTGGACCACCTATGATTCAATGTGTGAACAAGTACGTTTGTTCTAACACTATCTGGTCGTTCCTTCTATGAGGAATGACTTAGGGCGCTGGGGATGTTTAGCCTGGAGAAGAGAAGTTTAAGAGGTGATATGGTAGCCTTGTTTAAATACTTAAAGGGATGCCATACTGAGGAGGCAGCAAGCTTGTTTTCTGCTGCTCCAGAGAATAGAACCCAGAACAATGGATGCAAACTACAGGAAAAGAGATTCCACCTCAACATTAGGAGGAACCTCTTGACAGTAAGAGCTGTTCAAAGATTGTGGTGGAGTCTCCCTCCTTGGAGGTCTTGAAACAGAGGCTGGATGGCCATTTGTCGGATGTGGTTTGAATGGGAGTTCCTGCAAGGCAGAATGGGGTTGAACTGGACGGCCCTTGGGGTCTCTTCCAATTCTATGATTCTGTTTCTCTTTCTTTATGGAGCTCTGCCAGGCCTGAGAAGCTGGGAACCAGGCCCATGGGGCAGGACAGTGCTCAGGGCTCAATGACACGTCCAGAAAGAAGGCAAAACAAAGGATGATAGTAGAAAAAGAAGAAGAACTCAGAGAGCGAGAGCCCTTTTGCACTACCTAAATATGGCTTCTAGGAGGCCAATGTGGTTTAGAGGTTTCAGTGTTGGATTAGGGCACCTTAGGGTCTTTATAAATCAGAAATAACTGGAAGACAAACAACAACAACAAAGTATAGTGCTATATTCTGCTCTAACTACCATAGCAATGTTCTATTGAATCCTGATTTTTGTAGCCCAATTAACAACAACAAAAAACAGAATAAATTGGCACTATTACTTCCCTTGATCTAGACACTATCCTCCTATTGATGCAGCCTAGAATGGCATTGGCTTTCTTGCTGCTGCATCACCTTGGTGACTCATATTCAGTCTGTAGTCCACTAAGACTCCTAGATCCCTCCTGCATGAATTGCCTTCAAATCAGATGTCACTCATTGCAAACAAATCGGAGCATTGATATTGCAGCAGTGGGTCATGGAATATAACTTTCCTTTCAATATGCATGCATTTCTGTGTGAACACACATACCTGGAAGCTAAGCAGGCTAGATATGGTTAGTACTTGGGTAGGAGACCACCACCAAATATCAGGTGCTGCAGGCTATATTTCAGAGGAAGGCAAAACCACCTCTGAAGTTCATGAAGTTCAAAACCTTATGAAATTCATAAGGTTACCATAAGTCTAAAGGTGTCTCAAGGACGCACACACACACACACACACAAAACACAAACTGAAAATACAATGATCTACTCATTGCTAGCATAGATAAAAGATAGAATTATCTGTTTAGTTCCCATACCTCTTTTAATCCTTCTTGGGTTCCATTTTCTCCACTGAGATGACAGTAAACATTTGTCCGAATATGAAACCATACTTTTACTGTTGTATTATCTGAAAGTTATTTTCAACTGTCAAGTTGATTCATTGTGTCTTCTTCTTCTTTTTTTTATCTTCCAGCAAATGTTGACAGATCCCGAGAGTGGTTTGCAAGACGGCTGCATTAAAAAGGTAGGACAAAGGTTGAACCTGGCTCAGGTTGTATAACTTCAGTCTTTGACTATGCTAGAATTGCTGTCTTGTTTGTTGTGAGAAAAGAGGAATCTTTCTCCAGAATTGTCACCTGAAGTCCTTGACCTTGCTAACTGGGCATTTTAAAAGGAGTCTCCCTTTCTTCTTGTTAAGGCTGTGTTTCACTGTTGTAGTTTGTGTGCAATTTTTATGCTCAGCTTGCAGAAATAGATCTTCTTTCTTAACTCTTGGGACTGTTGCATCTCAAAAGTGGATTTCTATCTGGGTTTCCACTGGTGCATTAACAACTGAGTTGCTTTGCTGTAAATAAGTTTCAGTTCTTTGGCGCAGGAGAATAAATTTGAATCAGGAACTTTGTGGGACTTGAATTCTAACATCAAGCTAAAGAAAGTATGGATTTCATCTTGAGTTTAATATCTGATTGCCTTTAGCCTCCAACTTTTGGTGGCGGGGAAGACGAAGCAGCCTAAAGTCCTGTTATGTTGTCCTTGCTTAATAAAACTGTCAATATATTTATTAAGAAGAGTTAGACCATAACAGGAAATTGCTTTCAGTTTTGTCTGGAACATATCCTACCCTGGGCATTTAGATGGTTCGGAAAATATTGTTTTTCCTCTTCCTTATCACACAGAAAGACCCGTGAAATCTGAACTGATGCTTCTGAATATCAGGAGATGTTGGTGATTCATGGGTGGAACCATGCAGATGTTGATGGTACATGGGTGGTGCCTGGCATAGTTTGATGTCTTTTGGGGTGGAACCTGGCATGGTCTGATGAATCATAATTATACCTGAGTAGGTTGTAATGTCTCTTGAATGGAGCCCATCAGAATTGTAGCATTCCTCCATTTTCAACTTTCAGTGGTGCTTACGTGACATAATGAGTTTTGTTGGTCAGACTTACCAAGTATGGAGGAATTTGTAAAGTAGTCCAGGAAATTGGAAAGCAGATTTATACACCTTTTTTTAAAGAGTAGGCTTTCTATTGATCTACCATATACAGTTGTCCCCCGGTTTACGAATCCCCAGGGTACGAAAACCCTGGGGTACGAAACCGGCGGGACCGCTAACATATCCCCTGGGATCCGAAAGATCCCCTGGGATACGGAAAAAAAAAAACCCGTGCGGCCCCTTTAAATCGGCCGCGCGGTCCGTTCAAAATAGCGGTCCCCCAGGAAACGAAAGCTTCTGGGTTACGAAAGGTAATCCGGAACGGATTACCTTCGTAACCCGGGGGACCACTGTATACTATATGTATGTATGTGTATATATATATAATTTCATTATTGTCATCCCCCCTTAATTATCTTTGTATTCACAATATCTTACAGCAGAATATCTATAAACCTATCTAATCCATTGTCTTATCCTACTTTAAATTCTTTCTCCCTTACTCTTTCCCCCCTTTTTCTTCTTTCCTTTCTTTCCAGTTCATTGATGCATTTTCTTTCCTTCTTGTTGTCTTCTTCTTCCTTCTTTTGTTTCTTTCTCTTTTCTATACATCATATTACTCTATCTATCTATCTATCTATCTTTCTATCTATAAACCAGAAAAACATAACTTAAAAGTTACGGTTCAAAATATGTAGAGTTATATAATTGAGTTATAACCAGAAACCCTTTTTTCTGATCTATCATATATACTTGACTATAAGTCCACCTTATGTATAAGTCAAGGGCAAATTTTGGGGCTAAAATTACAGATTTTGACCCATGGATAAATTGAGAGTAAATCTTAGGGGCATGTAACAAAGGATCTAAAGGGTGAAGGAAAGGAAAACTATGCCAAACAATTGACAAAATTCCAATAGGAATTTCATAACTGTTTGTGTTCACCCTAAATGCTGAATGGATGAGATAGTAGAAGGTATCAATACTTCCAGGACAGATTAGACTCTTGTCTTTCGAGAGCAAATGGCTCCTTTTTAAATAAGCGGTAACGTACAGTACTTACATTGACCCGTGAATAAGTTGACTCAGGTTTTTTGAGTCTATTTTTGACTAAAACTTTTAGGTTTGTACATGACTATATTCAGTAGTCATTTCTCAATTTCTCCATTTTGCATTTTGCTGAAGCAATTAGCCATGGACGAACATGACCAAATTTCCACGTTTCCTCGCTTCACCTATCCAGACAGCTACAACCTGTCTGTGTTTGTGGTGTGGGTTGTGCGTGTCCATTCTTTCATATGAAAATCTACAATTCAGAGTATGTTCTCCAAGAGGCTCTCATTGCAAAGCATTGCATTTTCATTTGCAAGGCTACAGTGACTTAGGCAGAGGCATGGCATCTGCCACGCACACCAAAAAGAACCTGCTTTTAGTGGGTTCTTTTTGGTGCGGAGGGAGCCTGCGCGGTTTGGCTGCTGGAGCAAAAATGGGCACCTCCAGCCCGCTCTTTTGGAGTGGTCTGTTGAGCCCCTGACTTTCTTATGCATGTCTTGTAGCAATACTTTTGAAACACCAAAGTGGGCTCTTTCCAAATATTGTAAAATTCTAGAAGTGACCAGCTCCGAAGGCAGTTTAAAAAAGAGTTACACAGACATATCTTTGCTCAGCGCCGACTCTTTCCCTGAGAGGAACTAATCCTTTCATTGAGAGACTCCACTTGGGGCCTGGGTTGAGGGTGCTCTCCCATGAAATGCCCTCTATTGACCATCCCATGACCTTGCAGAAATGCTGAACTTTTTACCTTGTTCATCTCCATAACTTGCCAACCGTTTGTCTAGACTTGGAGAGGAATCCTATTATCCTCAGCAATGTGGCGACAAGGTGACAGTTCTTATTATCATAACCGCCTTCGCCACCAAGTCGGTCCTCCTTGGCTTAGGGAGCCACGCAACAATTTCTTTACCCTTTTCACGAGTTATCACATGGAGAATCCATCCTGCTTATACAAAGCCGATGTCCTCGAAAGTGAGCAAAACGTGTTCTGTGGATTTTATTGTAGCAAAGATGAGACCATTTTGCATTATTTGCCTTGCACCCCTCCTTGCTGAGTTGTTTCAGTTTCCGTCTTAATTCTCTGCCTCTCTCCTTCTCTCCTGCAAACATAAATGATGACAATTATAATATCTGACACGGGCTCCAGCCTAAACACATTGTAAAGAAGCACTACTGGGAGTTTATGGGGTGATAAATTTGCTGATGGGCAGCAAGGTTTTAAAGCCAGGGCAACAGAGGTCAAAGCAGTAGGGTAAAGAGTTCAAGTCTAAGCTTAATGGCTTGTGAAGCAACTGACTGGCAAACAGAAGGAACTAATGGTACATAGTGGGGGAAATTAAAGGAATTAAAAATGGAAGCACATTTTCATTCCTGCACCAAAGTAGACTTCCAGCATCAAATGCATCTGAGGAAGTAGAACATGGGACAATGGATGCAAGCTACAGGAAAAGAGATTCCACCTAAACATTAGGAGGAACTTCTTGACAGTAAGAGCTGTTCAACAGTGGAAGATGCTCCCTTGGAGATTGATGGAGTATCCTTCTTTGAAGGTCTTTAAGCAGAGGCTGGATGGCCATTTGTTGGGGATGTTTTGATTGAGAGTTCCTGCATGGGGGTTGGACTGGATGGACCTTGGGGGTCTCTTCCACTCTATGAGTCTATGATTCTATGAATTATTATTATACTGATTTCCAAAAGCAGCCTATAAAAGGAGGAGGAGGAGGAGGAAGAATCCTGAACTGCAAGGAAAGATCTGTTCATACGATTAAATTGTTTTTTGTGAGAGCTGCCTGGGAAACTTGTGAAGGGAAAGCTCTATCAAAATATGGATCACTATACTAAAATACACACTGCATAAATTAATGTAGAATGCTAATGTTAATGCAGTAATAATAATAATAATAATAATAATAATAATATCTGCACATGGTGTATGTTGGCAGTAGTGTTTTGGATATGCATTCCTATAGGCATATATCCTAAGTGTCTGGACATGCTAGCATATATGTATATATATAATAAGGTTAATGTATATAATCTAATTAATATTCCTGAAAGGCTGCTGTGCATCATTTTTGTTTACGTTCCAGACTCAAAAAGCAGAGGCCAAGTTCTCTACAGAGTCATTCAGATGCTGTTGTTTTTTTAGTGTGACACAGCGGAGAATGCGAATCTATTAGAAAAACTTGGGGAGGCAAAAACAAGATTGATTATCCTGGGCTAAGTGGTTTTTTGGGCAGCCCCCCCCCCCCCAAAAAAAACCCTATCATTCAAAATGCCTGCGAACAACAAAGGCCTCATTCCCACTATGGTTTAAACCGGATCGTGATACAGTACGAAACGGTTTAAATGAGCATGGTTCCCAGGCTTAATCTGAATTGCTGCAGCGATTCAGAAAGGGGGGCCATGCTTTTGACCCATTTAACCCGTGGCAAAAAGACACCTTTTTTTCCCCCCCGTGTCTTTTGGGCTGAATCGATTTATTTTAAAATAAATCAAGTCAGCCCAAGTGGGAACCATGCGGATTCGAATCCTCGCAGGTCTTCTTCATCCCCAACCTCCATGCCTCCTTCTGTCCCAGCCTTCTCCACCCCGATGCAAATGTACTGTATATACTCATGTATAAGTCTAGAAATTTAGGTAAAAAAATTGATCCAAAAAACCTGAGTCAGCTTATCCACGGGTCAATGTAGCTACTGTATCTTAACTCTTATTTAAAAGAAGAAACCATCCTCTGGTGAAAAGCAAGAGTATAATCTGTCCTGGAAATACTGACCCCCTTAACTCTCTCATCCATCCAGGCTTAAGAATAAGCATAAAGAGTTATGTCTAATGGACTTTTGGAAGTTATTTGGCATTGTTTTGTTTTGCTTCATCCTTTACAGCCTTTCCTATATGCCTCTAAATTTTACCCTCGACTTATCCACAGGTCATAGCAAAATCCATAATTTTGGCCCCCAAATTTGCCCTTGACATATACATGAGGTTGACTGATAGTCGAGTATATATGGTAATCGGCGCAAGCGTAGTGTGAACCGCACTCAGAGCCAAACCGAGGAAACTGATTTAACCGGTAAGTGGGAATGGCCCAAAAAATTCAATCCAGTCATTTTCACCATCTGAATAACCCCTGCTTTGCTAAAACAGCGTAAGATGTTTGCATGACAAAAGACTTCTGAGGATCGGTCTTTAATTTCTCTGCAGAAACAATTTTTGAAAGATGCTTGGAAATTGGGGAGATATCGAGAGGAAGGAAAGAGCAGGAAACCAGACCCGTCTACAATGGACTGTTTTATTTTTATTCTTCCCTTCTCCTCCACAAGATGATAAGAGACCTTGGGAGACATCTTTCTCCAGTATGCTCACCCCCTTTAGCCTCTGTTTACTTAAAGGGAATTGCCTAAGGGGCTACTGGAGAGAAAACAGCTGTGGGAGATAATCTATAGAGTTATCTATCTATCACTCTTTGTCGACCCCCGTCTCCCCAGAGAGCAAGCAGAGAGACTTGTAATAAAAAGGCATGGCTTGAAGAGGCTTTAGGGACAAATAAAGAGACATGTTAAGGGCCCGCTGAAATTGATAGGCAACATTATTAAAGCTCAATAGCCATCTTATCAAAATCCAATAGGATAGACATTTGGCGGAAAAAAAAGGGGGAGACAAAGGCTTGCGCTGTATTCTGTGACTTTCTTGCGAGTCGGGATTTATCCTTTAACAAGAACGAACTCCGCGGGGAGACCAAGAGATAATGTCATATTTGTAAAAGAGAGAAAGAGAGACGGTCAATGTTATCTTTTGTGTGGGTCTCTTCTGTTCGAGTTTACATTCCTCCCTCCTCATAGTAATTTCTACATGTAACTAAGTAATTTCTACACGTGACATAATAATTTCTACATGTAACTAAGGTTATTTTTTTAAATTAAAAATGGAAAAAAATCACGTATGAGAACACTGTGATTCGTTTTTCACTTCCTCCTAAATAGGATGAAACTATCAGGGTAAAAACTAGTATTGTTTTTAGCTTGTATTCTTTTAAATCTGTTAGCTGCCTTGAGTACCTAGCCTGGTAGAAAGCCAGGATATGAAGATAGATGATAGATAGATAGATAGATAGATAGATAGATAATTTTTTTATTTATATTGTCCGCCTCTCCCTACGGATTGATACAGACAGATACTGAGATTGAGGGAAGGGTGGGATATAAATATATTGGGAAAAGGATGGGATAAAAATAAATATAATACAGTTGCTCCACCTGATTCATGCATTTTTTATCCAAGGGTTCAAGCATCCAAGGTTTGAAAATGTTCAAATAAGTGTAAATTCCAAATTGCAAACCTTGATTTTACTATTTTACAAAAGGGACACCATTTTGCTATCCCATTATATTTAATGGGACTTGAGCATCCATGGATTTTGGTATCTATGGGGGATCCTGGAACCAAACCCCAGTGGATACCAAGGGCTAATAATAATATTAATCATAATCATGTAAGCCATCTTGATTGATCTCAAAGGGGCAGGTTACAAATTATTATTATTATTATTATTATTATTTATATTATTATTATTAAATAATGGGAAAATGAGGTGTTGCTATCAATACGTAAAACATGGAGGACGCCGATGAGGAGAAGAGATTTTTTTTTCTCTTCCAGTCAGTTGTATCAAAGACTTACAAACTGAGCGACATCTAAGCACAGCAGTTCACCTAAGCCGAATTTTGTCGCTGTAACCTTGCAAAGCATCAGCAGCCATTTAGGCTATAAATCTATATCTGTTTATGTTGTGTACCTCCCTCCTTAAACCCTCTGCAGGTCATCCAAGCCATTTGACACTTGGGAAAGGTATTGTTCAAGGGGAGATGATTGATTGATAATTATGATAATATGTGAAATCATTATCTGGAAATTATAAATATAGCTCAGTCCACTGGCGGGGAGTGGAGAAATGTACTCGAGGATGAGGCCATCAAAAAATGCCCCCCAGTTACAAGGGAGAGGAAAAGGTCTGCTCGATCTCTCCCGGTGGGGTCTCTCCGGCTGATGAATGATGACCCAGAGGAGTGAGAAATCAGACTTCAATAAGCCGTCAGAAAGGTAGTTAGAGAAGAGCCAGGGAACAGTTAACTGTCTTTTGTGGAGCAATTACACGTTGCCTAAGGCCCTCGCTGGGTTTATAATAACAATACCATCCGCACACATGGACACAACACACAGGCTCACCATCCATCTGCAGCTCTTTAATTTTTGAGTGGCTTGAGGTTCACAGAGTGCTCACGTCGCAGTCTGAGAACAGCAACAACAGTAAAATAACATCGAAAATCCACAAAACCGTGAGACCTTTAATTGCCCTAGGAAAATGGACAAAATCGCCCTGCTCACTATTGGATCTAGAGACAAATGGTTCATCAGTATTCAGATCTCATGCTACTGTAGACAGCTGACCAACCATCAGTTCTCTTCCATGTCTTTGCTCACAGTGTTCCAAAATTCTTATGGCAGTAATAAAGGATCTTGGGCTTCCCTCTTCCATCCAGCAAGGAGAAGGAGGAATGTCCAAGGAATCTGGTGGAATTGCAAGCACATATAAGGTGGTGCAGTGGTTAAATGCCAGTACTGCAGCCACAATGTTGTGAGTTCAATCCCAGAGGTCTCCAGGTTGACTCAACCTTCCATCTTTTCTCAGGTCAGTAAAATAAGTCCCCAGCTTGTTGGTTTACAGATTGTAAACTGCTTAGAGAATGCTTAGTTCATGATGAAGTGGTATAAAAATATATTATTGCTATTGCTATAAGCGCTTTGAAGTCCCTGTCCCATGATGCAGAACAAAAGCCACCTTCCTGGTAGGAATGAAAAGATATTGGTTTTTTCATGAAATACTCCAACATAACAGGAATGTTTTTTAGAGCGAAATAAAAACCAAGATCTACCAGTGGAAATAATGCAACCTTCAGTAACATATCAACCATTTGAAGAGCCCCTATTAAGAGGCAAGCATATGAGACTTTAAAATGCCTCTCTGCTTATGAGCTGCCAGGACGAACAGATGCTGTGAGATTTCTTGCCTCTTACCAAGTGCCATACCTCTGAACCAGAACATCTCACACTCAAGTGTCTGCTAGATGGTGCCTTCTTGCCTGGATCCAAGGAGGTTCACAGTCAAATTTCATGCTTGGTCAGGCTTGCAATGCCTCTTTTGTCAAAGAAGACCCCTGGATTATACACCACTACTTTTTGAAACTTAAAGTGGAGATAGAATTGGCTTTCAATAAGATACCAGACTAGTGTGCCAAAACAAATTTCCAAAACAAATCAAACAGTGTCCATGACATTAGATAGGGTTGCCAGAATCTGGAGACACCCCTGTATCCTTAATGGTTGGGCGGTAGAAGGAATTTCAACCAATGTTGTTTTATACCTGGTTGTATAACAAGCAACATCTGCTGATGTGAAGTAGAAAGTTTTCATGACCAGCATCCATAGTTTTTTGTGGAGTTTTCAGGCTATGTGGCCATGTTGTAGAAGAATTTATTTCTGACATTTCACCTGCATCTGTGGCCAGCATCTTCAAAGAAAATGCCAATCACAGATGCAGGCAAAATGTCAGGAATAAACTCTTCTAGAACATGGCCACAGAACCCAAAAAAACCCCACAAAAACATCTGCTGAGTTTCCTTCTACAAAGCCATTAAAGTTACAGGAACCTGCTCCAGTTTTAATTTGAACAACCTAACACTATCCAGATTTACAATGAATATGCTGTTTGGAGCCTTTTTGCATGTCTGCATGACGTCGTGGCACGTCAGTTCTCTTCTAGTGGGAGAGGCATTTAAAAGCATGGCTTTTATGGAGCTGAAAAAATCCGCTTGACAAAAGACACGCTTTTACAACTGTCTCCTGCAGAGAAAGCCACTAATCTCCAGCTCCATTTCCACCTTGTTTTCTCATGCAGTAAAGTTCTTCCTCAACGGCCATGAATTGTGGAATGAAGACTGAATTAAACCATTCAGATTTTCATCTCAAGTTGTGTCTAGTGGTGAAATTGAAGAGGGTTAGTTTAAGGAGCTGGCACAGATTGGATGTAATGGGTGGTCACTTCTTTCTTTTGTTCTTTCTTGTCTTTTCCATAAAAGCAGGGCAATATTCCCTGGTTGCAACTAGTTGGTAGCCATGGTCTTGTTCCCCAGAGCTTGCAAGGCTCAGCTGAAATATTGTGGTACCTGCCCACATTAGTTGTTTCCAATTTCCCCCTGTAATGCACTAGAATTATGCAACTTGGAAAGAAAACATGGAAAAAGGGGAACATGTGGGTTCCATAAACACTATAGAATTATAATACTACTATTCCATTTAAACTCCCATGGTTCCATCCTATGGAATCCTGGGATTGGCACTTTGAGGAGGGGCACTTAGAATTCCTAGCCAGGGAGTTGTCAAGCCCCATCAAACTACAAACCCCAGAATTCCATAGGATGGAGCCCTGGCACTTAAAGTGGGATAAGGGCGCTATAGTTGTGTATGGATCCCATGTGTTTCCTTCCGTATCACCTTTCCATATTGCATAATGTGAGAGCATTCCAGGGAGAAAGGAGGACAACTAGTTTGGGTAGGAAGCACCATATTTGTCTTAAGGCTTTTCCGGAAAGCTATTCCAAACAGCTTCATTTATATACCGCTTCATACCCTTAAGGAGTGTCTAAGAAGTTTACAATTGTAAGCTATTTTCCTATCACAATCCATTGGATTCCCCCATCACCGTGTATACATGCAAGAGCTGGGCAGTGAACGAAGTGGATAGGAAGAAAATCAACCCATTTGAGATGTGGTGCTGGGGAAGAGTGCTTAGGATCACTTGGATAGCCAAAAACACAAACAAATGAGTCCTAGAACAGATCAAGCCAGAAATATTCCTAGACTCCAAGATGATTAAACTGAGGCTGTTGTACTTTGGCCACATCATGAGAAGGAATGACTCATTGGAAAAGACAATAATGCTAGAGAAGGTAGAAGGCAGTGGGAAAAGACGAAGACTGCATGCCAGATAACTAGACTCAATTAGAGAAGTCATGTGCCTGGATTTGCAGGACCTAAGCACAGCAGTGGAGGAATCATAGAATCAAAGAGTTGGGAGAAACCTCAAGGGCCAAACAGTCCAACTCCCTTCTGCCACGCAGAAAATCACAACCAATGCATCCCTCTCTGTTTAAAGACTCCCAAAGATGGAGACTCTATCTCTCTCTGACGAAGGAGTCGTCCACAGTCGAACAGCCATTACTAAGAGGTTCCTCCTAATGTTTAGGTGGAATCTCTTTTCCTGTAGCTTTCATCCATTGCTCCATGTCCTCGTCTTTTTGGACAGGAGGTCTTGGAGATGTCTCATCCATAGGGTCACCATCAGTCAAGGCCAACTCAAGAGCAGCAAACAGCAACAGCAATTCCAAAACAGGCCAAACAGCTCGTTCTGTTTCTGTTTTTTTTTCTGCTGCTTTTCAATAAATTGATTCTGCACAAGTGAGAACCACAAGTGGATCGGAATCGATTCAAATTTCCCCTTCGGCCAACTGGGACCGATTCATTTTGAATCAATTAATTGGTGAATGGGAACAACAAGTAGTTTATTTTGGTGCCAGAAAATGACAGAAAATATGATTGGGGAAATGTCGTGTAAGCCATGATCCGATGTCGAATCGGTGCATTGATTCAAACCACACACCAATTTATCTGTAAGTGGCAATGAGGCCAGGGATACCTTTATTCAGATAACCAAAATACACAAATGCGCACAAATTTGTGCACCATGTGTTTTGTGTATTTTGCCTGAACCAAATGATCACTGGTATTTGTGGATTTGGGATGTTGTTGCATTGCAGAAGAAAAATGGTGGTTGTTATCTGACCCCGAAACTTTGTTTTGTGCGCATACACACACACACATTTTAATTAGCAGCTTTGCACAAAATTGCAAAAAAAAAAGTCATTGCGCCGCATGCTTCGTTTCAGCAAGATCAAGGATGCAAACTTCTCAGAGGTACTTAGTTTCCATGGGAACCTAAGCTGACCTCAACATTATTGTTCTCAAGAGGGGAACTGACTTTACTATATGTTCATTCACTGAATTAATGGACTTCTGGTTCTTTTATTAACAGCGGCCCAACAATGAAATAAGACAGAGAGGGAGAGAGGAGAAGGGGGGGAAGAAAGAGAGAAGAAAATGCTGCTTAAAAAAACAACAACCGACCAAAAAAAAAGAGACTCTCTCAGACGACTGTCCAGCCTTTTGTTGAAGGGCTTATTGGAACGGAGTGAGTCTATTCAAGAGAAAGATTATAAAAATCAACCCAAAGCGGCCTCTGTTTGTGGCGGCTAAACATACTTTTATTTTGTGGAGCGAAAACCCTATAAAACAAGCAAATTGGACTGCTTAGGGAAACAGAAACTTCACAACAGGGACTGTGCGGAAACTGGATTTTAGATATAACTGCTAGATATTATTATCCAACCCGGAGGTGATTATTTTATCCGCAATGGCAAAGGTTGCTTCTCAGACTGCGACTATAGCCTCACTCTGTTTTTTTTTCCCCCCCTTTTCTTTTGATTAAAAGATATGGGGGAAATCATGGAGGTTGCGTCTTCCTTATCCAAAATGCTTGGCACCAGAAATGTTTAGGATTTTGGATTTTTTGTTCACATTTTGGAATATATAATGAGGTACTTGGAGAGGAGACTCAAGTCTAAACCTCCAATTCGTTTATATTTTGTATAGCTATAGGCTGGAGGTAATTTTATACACAATATTTTAAAATAATAATAATAATAATAATAATAATAATAATAATAAATTTATATACCGCCTTTCCAAAAAGATCAAAGCGTAAATAATTTTATGCATGAAACAAAGTTTGTTTATTAAAGAACATCAGAGAGTGAAGGTATCACTATCTCAACCACCGATGAGGACAATTTTGGATTATTTTGGATTTTGAAATTTCGGATAAGGGAGACTGAAGATGTATCACAGTTCTGTTAACCTATTTATACTTGTTAAGTCGAAGGCTTTCATGGCTGGCATCCATAATTTTTGTGGTTTTTTCGGGCTATGTGACCATGTTCTAGAAGAGTTTATTTCTGACACTGTACCAGCATCTGTGGCTGGCATCTTCAGAATGAAGATGCCAGCCACAGATGCTGGCGAAATGTCAGGAATAAATTCTTCTAGAACTTGGCCACATGGCCCGAAAAACCCACAAAAAACTATTAATACTTGGATTTTTTTCTGCTTGGATCATACATTTATCACACATTTAAGTGTGGAAAGCAGAGTCACTTTGGTAAAAACATTTTTATTTGCATATCAGTATGGCTGGCCAAGTCTTGCCTCCAGTATGACACATGACTGAAAGTACATCTTCATATACTATCTTACTTTATACTCCTAACTGTCTATCCTGTACTAAGAGATTTCCAGTTCAGGTGGAGTGGAGTCCATTCAAGATAGCAAGGGTGGCAGCTTGTTCACTACAGTGATACCTTAGTGCTTACGTTCCCACATTTACCTCCATATGGAGATGACAGGGACATCTACACTTTATATATAATGCCATTTGACACCACTTTAACAGCCATGGCTCCATCCTACACAATCCAGGGATCTGTAGTTTTGTGAAGCACCAGCATTTTGTGGCAGAGAGGGCTAAAGACCTTGTAAAACAACAACTCCCATGGTTCCACAGGATGGAACTATAGCATTTAGATGAGTGTCAAACAGCATTATTTCTACAGTGTAGATGCACCTGCGCTAATCTAACATAGTGGTTTGAGTGTTGACTACAACTCTGGAGACCATGATTTGATTTCCAGCTT
Organism: Urosaurus nigricauda; assembly: GCA_034509955.1. Classification (NCBI taxonomy): domain Eukaryota; kingdom Metazoa; phylum Chordata; class Lepidosauria; order Squamata; family Phrynosomatidae; genus Urosaurus; species Urosaurus nigricauda. The sequence goes on along the minus strand of JAOEGL010000008.1, from coordinate 1,251,538 downwards.
GACTATAAAACCCACTGGGTGACCTTGGGCAAAGTCACATACCCACAACCTCAAAGGAAGTCAAAGGCAAACCTCCTCTGAACAAATGCCACAATGTTGTAAGTTTGATCCTAGAGGAGGGCTCTAAGGTTGACTCAGCCTTCCATCCTTTCGTAGGTCAGTAGAATGAGTATCCAGCTTTTGGGGGGCAATTGGCTTACAGATTATGAACATCTTAGGGAGTGCTAGTTCACTAATGATTAGTATAGAAATGTACTTGTAACTGCTATTGCTACAGTAGGACCTGGTTATCCACTGGGCTTGGGTACCAGGACCCTCTGTGGATAACAAAATCCGTGGATGCTCAAGTCCCATTAAATATAATGGCATAGCAAAATGGTGTCCCTTAAATCAAATGGCAAAATCAAGGTTTGCTTTTTGGAATGTATACTTTTTTGGAATATTTTCAAGCTGTGGATGCTTGAATGTGTGGTTTAAAAAATCCATGGTCCGACCGTATAACAGTGACAACAAGATTGAGCCAAAGCGATCCATTCTGCTCTGAGAAACATAAGAGGGAGTGCAGAAGAGAGCACAGAAGACTCAGTTTTGGTTCGCTTTTGTCATCAGATCCCTTGAACTTTCCCTGACCAGCCTTACTGTTCCCATCTAGAATGATAAGTGTGAATATCTTGAAATTAACAATCAATATCATCTTAGTATAGTCGCCAATTAATCAGGCTAAGGAGATTAACCCTTCTCCAAAAGCGTTTTGTCTCCTCTTTATTAGAAACCCTCCTGAACCAAGCACCCTCAGTCCCCCCTTTGTAAAAGTCCTGGATTTCAATATTGTCAATATCATAATGACATGAGTGATTAACAACCTTTGCCTCATGGTTAATGCAAACAAGATGTTGCAGACAGAGCATCCTTTTTGTACCGTTCTCTTGGAGACCTTTCTATAAATCAAGTAGCTCCTGCCCACAATTTGTGGATACTCTTGTTAAGCCTCCATTAAATTGCCAGGTTTGGTAAAATTATTTTCACACCACTTTAGATTCTGCTTTGTATTTTGAAATTTGTTGAAACCTTGTTGGGAATGAAGGTTGGATGTCAAATGAAGTTATGAAATGCACAATTTGAAGTTCAGTATGCAAAGGGATCTTGTGGCACATGTGAGACTACCTGAAAGAGAGTTGTTGGTAGAATGAACTTTCAAAGACTTGAAGCTCCTACATCAGATGCATATTTTGCAGTGGAGACTCCAGAGACGGACCAATATAAATTGGTTGTGTGTGAGAATGAACATTGAAATTCAAAACTTGTGGATATGGAGATGAGGCAAGTTCAGTTTTAACAATGGTCATTGGGGACAAAGGCAGGAGGAAGGATGTTGCCTAAAGCCAAGGAGAACAGATAATTGTATAAATGTGTATTGTGATGTAGTGTGCACTGCGGAAACCAGAGAGGGATTATGATGGCACTCTCATGAGGATGGGGGATTATATAGTGTTATATAGTGTTGAAATGTGTGTAGTATGCCAGGAAACCATCATCTCTGTTCAACCAATTGCTGATGGAGTGTAGTCTGTGGATGCACTCCAATTCTGCTATTTCTCTTTTCAATCTTCCTTGGTAGTTCTTTTGCTCAAGGACTACTCTTCTGAGGTCTGATATAGAATGCCAAGAAAGACTGAATTTTCTGCAACTGGTTTTTGTGTATTCTCATTCTTAATGTCTGATTTATGCCCATTTATCCTCTGGCGCAGGAACCAGCCTGTTTGCCCAATGTCATAGAATCATAGAATCATAGAGTTGGAAGGTACCCCAAGGGCCATGGAGTCTAACCCCCTGCCATGCAGGAACTCTCAATCAAAGCATCCCTGACAGATGGCCATCCAGCCTCTGCTTAAAGACCTCCAAGGAAGAAGACTCCACCACTCTCCAAAGCAAAGTCTTCCAGTGTCAAACAGCCCTTACTGTCAGGAGGTTCCTCCTAATGTTGAGGTGGAATCTCTTTTCCTGTAGTTTGCATCCATTGTTCCGGGCCCAGTTCTCTGGAGCAGCAGAAAACAAGCTTGCTCCCTCCTGAATGTGACATCCCTTCAAGTATTTAAACAGGGCTATCATATCACCTCTTAACCGTCTCTTCTCCAGACTAAACATTTCCAGCTCCCTAAATGCAGAGTGCTGAAGAGCATTACTGACATAGTATGACATAAATCACATTGGAGGATGAGCAACTGAAAATCCCTCTGATATGTTGGGTGATGTCATTAGGGCATGTGATGACATTTCCTAAATAGATTTGTTGCTGTTGTTGTTGATGATGATGTTGTGTGCCTTCAAGTCATTTCCAGCTTATGGTTACTCCAAGGCAGTGGTTCCCAAACTTTGGTCTTCCAGATGATTTGGTCCTTCAGCTCCCATCATATCTGAATATCATATATCATAATATCATATCAGAAGACTGAAACATTAACGATTCCATCATCCATGAAACCTACCTCCAGAGGCAATTTAATGGAGGCTGAACAAGAGTATGTGGAAGTTTTGTGCAAGAACCACTGGATTTACAGAAAGGGCACCATGGCTACATCTGCACGGCAGACACCAATTCAACATCCATGGCTGAAGGCTATGGAATGCTGAGAAATGTAGAGGGGATACAGACCAGTGCCAGCCTGTGGACAGAGTCATGGCAAAGCGTCTGCACACTTGACGACATGACCCCATCCCATGGCACCATTTTGGCACACGCCCATTTGGCACATGCCCATTTGGCACACGCCCATTTACACAGCATGCGCCATGATGACATCACTTTGGCGCAGTGCCCAAACAGCACAGTGTGGAAGGGGCATCTTCATGCCATGCCGAACTGGATATGGCACCCTTTAGAGGGCACAAGAAGGAACTGCATTTTGCAGTTTCTTTTTGCGTCCTCTGAAGGGCAGAATGGGGCCGCGGCGTGCAGTTGCGAAGCCTCATAGTTTATCATGGCACCAGAGCAGCCCATCAGAATGATATAAAAGGGATGCTCTATCTGCATCAACTTGTTTGCATTAACCAGGAGGCAAAGATTGTTGATCACATCATGATGATATTGGCAATGAACTGCACAATGGCTGGTGTCGATATGGATGTATATCTCTTTATCACAACATATCCTTCTTTCAGCGTGATTACTTGGGAAATAATATTCCGGATGACTAAGAGGCACACATCCCCCCCCCTCCACCGCCCTTCATTTAAAGAATGCCGGAAAGCCCAGGAGAGTTTCAAGAGTCAGTTGCCAGCCGGCCCCTGTCAAAGCTGAAGGCTGCACTGTCTGGGGCCCGAAAATCAACTTGAGGAAGGTCATGTGAAAGAAAATCCTCCATCATCAGGAAGCCCTCGGCCTCCTGGCCTTTCTGACATTCCCTGACAAACCTTAAATCACCAGCCCCGGCAGCAGACAAAACACCACAAATTTTGGGACAATACCCTCCTGGGATTCCACAACAATTCCAAAACAAATTGGCATAACAAAATAATATTTTTAAAGAATAACTATTTTGAATGAAAATTGTTTTTTTTTTTTTTTACTTTTGTTGTTCAATACTCCTTACGCTGCTTTGTTTCAAGAAAGGGATTTGGGGTGATTAAAATGCAAATAGGATGCAATAGGCCAACTGGAGATGGATGGATCCACCGGTTGTGCTTTCTTAGGCATACTCATTTTTTTTTTCATTGAAAGCCTGAAGGTTTTTATGTCAAGTATATGAGGGGGAAATGAATTGAAATCTTCACCTATCTCAACTTGAAGGTGCATAACAGCAAGTCAAATGTGCCCACGAACAGACCATTTCTGGAATTGGCACGAGAACGATGGTCTGGAGCATCGTGTGCATCTTATTTAGATGTAGAGAGATTAGACTCCAGAACAAGAAGATTAAGGAAGATTTTATTTTCCCCTTGGGCTGGATAACATTTTGGAAGAAATGAAACGTTAGTGTGTATTTATTTTTTATGCAAGCTTTATCCAAGCCAGATGGTGACATCAGTAATGTCACTTATCAGGTGTGCTTGATGTCTAGTTAATTGAATTGTGTAGCTCCATTAGAGGAAAATGTGCATAACTGGAGAGGCCTCCTAGGTCTCTTATGCCAAACCCTTTTGCAGCGAGGGAGTTTCTATTTTCTTCTAGGAAAATAAATCACACTGTAGGAATTAAGCAAACTCAGGCCTTCCAGGTTTACAAGTACACCTGTGTTCAGTTCTAAGCAAGCATCTCTGTATTGTAATCAAGGCTAGCCCAGATCATTTTTGTTAATATATATTGTTTGTGGTTGGGGATGTTCTGAGATAGGCTGCACTTGCTGATTTAGTTTGGGTCTGTTTGGAACAGATTAGAGCTATGTAATTTAACTCGAGATCCATTGATTTAAGATGATTTAGGGAAGATTAAATTCAACTTTCTCAATCTGCATCTAGACCCATTGTGTGGCATACTGTGATCCACTGGCCAGATCTGATCCAGAATGCATTCATATCATCAGGTAGTAGTAGGGGATTAAGACAAAGGTAGGGGGAAAGTGCAAAAGTCACACTTTTAACCACCTGTGTTATGGTTTATCTAATCCGGTTTGTGATTTTTCTTCCTTTCGCATTGCAATTTTTCAGGGTAGGCAAAATTGACCAGATCTAAAGTGGTTCGTAATGCTTCTCAGTGAATATCTCAACTTTGGCTAAACAAAAAGACTCAGGTATTGGTGTGATTGAATTTTAATGACCCAGGGTACCTCTGGACAGTAGATATAATGCAGTTTGACACCATGTTAACTGCCATGTTCCGACTCATGGCAACCCTGTGGATGAGACATATCCAAGAATCCCTATCTTCCACTGCAGTCTTGCCCAGATCCTACAAGCCCTTGCCCATAATACACCCCCCCCCCCCAGTTGAGTCTATCCATCTGGTTTGTGGTCTTCCTCTTTTTCTTCTTCCCTCTACCTTTCCTAGCCTTATTGTCTTTTCTAGTGATCCATGCCTTCTCATGATGTGGCCAAAGTACAATAGTCTCAACTTGATAATCTTTGCTTCCAAGGAGACCCCTGGTCTGATCTTTTCAAGGACCCATTTGTTTGACTTCTTAGCTGTCCGTATTATCCTAAGTATTCTTCTCCAGCTCCACATTTTGAATGAATTGATTTTCTTTCTGTCTGCTTCCTTGACTATCCAGCTCTCACATCCATACATGGGGATTACAGGGAAATACAATGGCCTGGACCATTCTGACTTTAGTGCTCAGTTGTATGTCTTTGTTCTTCAGGATCCTGTCCAGTTCTTTCATAGCTGTCATTCCCATTCCTAGTCTTTTTCTTATTTCTTGACTTCAGTCACCATTCTGGTTAATGTTTGATCCTAGATATGGGGATTCTTTAACTATTTCCATTTCCTTGTTGTCTAGATTGAATTTGTGTATTTCTTCTGTGGTCATTATTTTTGTTTTCTTCATGTTCAGCATCAGCCTTTGTACTTTCCTCTTTGACCTTTCTTATTAACTGTTCCAATTCCTGGAGGTCTTCTGCTAATCTTATAGTGCTGTCTTCATATCGTAGGTTGTTGATGTTGCTTTCTCCTTTCTTCACTCCTCCTTTTTCTGATCCTAATTCTGCTTTTCTTATGATATTTTCAGCATATAAGTTTAAAAAAGTAAGGTGACAGCATGCAGCCTTTCCTGACCCCTTTGCCTATTGGTTTAGAGAAGGCTAAAGGCCTTGTAAAACTACAAATGTCAGGATTCTCTAAAATGGAGCTACAGCACTTAAAGTAATGTCAAAATGCATTATTTCTAAAGCATAAATGCACACTCGGACAATTTGGATAGATGTGCCTTTCACACTATGGCTCAAAATGTTCACACTAGCAGAGGTTTAGGATGGCACCCCACCAAGGCTGTCAGTGGTGGAATAATTTCTCTGATTCTTTACATCCTTTAACAGCTGTATGAATATAAATAAATAAAATAATTACTGACCTTTTTTTTTTTTAGAAAACAGAAATTTTTATCTAGTCCTTTCTCCCTAAAATATATGTTGTTATCCACTTAAGATATTTGTTTCCCCATCCAGAAATGTGTCGATGAATTAAGTCATAAGAGCGAGACTTATTATCCAATGTTGGAATTATGCCTGGCTTATTCCTGAGCGGTAGCCAAATCCGCAAGCATTTCTTTCATGGATGTTTGTGAGTGTTCAAGTACTAGAATTATGACATCAAAAAAAAAAAAAACAATAGCTGGTGCAGAAGCAGTGCCTTGTAGGACAGTGGTAAATGGACCTTTTTGTTTGCACCGTCTCTCAGGACAGAAAATACAATGGGCCCTTGTTATCCGCTGGGGTTTGGTTCCAACACCAGCCGTGGATAACAAAATCTGTGGATGCTCAAGTCCCATGTAATCCAATGGCATACCAAAATGGTGTATCTTATATAAAATGGAAAATCAACGTTTGCTATTTGGAATTTATGCTTCTTCTGAATATTTTCAAGCCGTGTATGCTTGAATCCATGTATTAAAAAATCCATGGATAAGGAGGGCTGACTGTAATTCAATGATATCAATTATATCCAGATTACACCTTTCCACATCATGTTCAAGATGGTGTCACAGTGGAATGCTCATTTACAAACAATCACTTGGTGTCACCATGGTGTCCCTGGTACCCTCAACAGGTGGCCATCCAGCCTATGTTTAAAATCTTCCAAAGAAAAAGACTCCATTATTCTCCAAGGGTGTCAAACAGCTCTTACCGTCAGGAAGGTCTTCCTAATGTTGAGCTGGAATCTCTTTTCCTTTAGCTTGCATCCATTGTTCTGTGTCCTAATCTCTGGAGCAGCAGAAAACAAGCTTGCTCCCTCCTCAATGTGACACCCTTCAAATGCTTAAACAGGGCTGTCATATCACCTCTTAACCATATTTTGTCCAGACTAAACATACCTAGCTCCCTAAGTCTCTCCTCATAGGGCATGGTTTCCAGACCCTTCACCATTTTGGTCCAGCTTCTCAACATCCTTTTTGAATTGTGGTGCCCAAAACTGGACACTATTCCAGGTGAGGCTGATCAAATCAGAATAAGGTGGTACTATTACTTCCTTCGATCTAGACACTACACTACTATTGATGCAGTCAGGGCTGGGCAATCTGCAACCCTAGGCCTGCAGTGTCCTTTGTTGTTGTTGAGTCAATCCCAACTCATGGCAACCCTGTGGATGAGACCTCTCCAAGACTCCCTATTCCTCCTTTGGCCTGATTTCATGTGGCTCTCGGTTTAATCCAAAGTCCCTCGCAGGTGGTTGGTTCAGCATCTCTGGTGCAGTCACCATCCTCCATTTTGTCCCTGATCACTTATGCTCTAGGGCAGTGGTCCCCAAACTTTGGTCCTACAGATGTTTTGGAATTTAGGACTCCGAGGGCACCACGTAGAGAGCTAGTGTGGTGTAGTGGGTTGCATTTTTTACTACAGCTCTGGAGACCATGGTTTGAATCCTGGTTTGGCCATGGTTTTCTTGGGCAAGTCACACTCTTGCAGCCTTAGGGGGAAGCAATGGCAAACCTCCTCTGAAGATACTTTCAGAGAAAACCCCATGATATGTTTGACTTAAGGTCACTATAAGGCCAAAATGGCTTGAAGGCACATAACAGCAACAACCCATCCCAAAATTCCTGACTGATGGCCAAGCTAGCTAAAGCTTCTGGGAGCTGAAGTCCAAAACACCTGGAGGACCACGTTTTGGGATCCAAACTAGCATTGTTGAAGGCACACAACACAACACAACAATGGTTTAACTTGGAGGTCAGAGACCATTTGTTTTCTGCTCAGGTTTGCATTCCTTAAGGCATGCAAGTTTGAGTCCCAAACTTTGGCCTTCCAGGTGTTTTGGACTTCAACTCCCAGAAACTCTAGCCATTTTGGCCAACAGTTGGGAATTTTGGGACCAGTTGTTGCTGTTAGGGGCCTTCAAGTCATTTTGGCCTTATAGCAACCCTTAGTTGAACATATCCTGGGGTTTTCTCTGCGACTTGTTTCCAATTTATGGATCCCCTAAATCAAACCTATCATGGGGTTTTCTTGGCAAGATTTCTCCAGAGGAATTGCCTTCCTCTGAGGTTGAGAGAATGTGACCTGCCCAAGGTTCCCCCAGTGGGTTTCATGGCTGAGCTGGAATTGAAATCTGGTGTCCAGAATCATAGCCCAGCATTCAAGCCGTGCTGGTTACAGGGCAACAAAATATGAAGGCAGAAACTCTCTAAGAAAATATGATGACTTTTGAAGAAACCCAGCAAAATTACATTGGCGGATGGATTTGGGGAGAGAAATCTCTGAACTGTCCAAGGCAGTGAAGCTATTTGCCCTTGCGACTGACATTACTCAGTTTCTAGGTAGTGACGCGATGGGTGGAAACATCCTTTAACTGCCAGACAGCACTTTACCGATAAGCGGGCCAATTAATAATCCTGATTTGAAAAGCCCAAGAGTAGGTGAGAAAGCAAAGTCCTTTGGCAAGTCATATTTGCACAGCATTAAGAGTCCCTTCCCACCTGATCGGGTAAACTCAGTGTTTGTGGAGCTCTGCACTATTGAAAAGTCGGAGGGAACCGGCACGCTACGTCGCTCTGATAATCGGCCACTCCCAGCCATTCACTGCCACTTATCGTGCCTTTTGTGCACACATACCTTTTGAAAGAGACAGTTTGCCGTGCATGTAGTCCTCCTCCTCTTGAATGCTGGGAGTCTGACCCCAGCAATTCTGGTCACCCACTTGATTGAGGCTGGAAGGGAAAAGGGGAAAGTCAAAGGACGGGCATTTCCCTGCAGAGGTGACCAAGTGGCATTTGGTTCTGCTTGGTGAACAAGGACCCTCTAAGCTCATGCACTTGGTCAAGATCTGCAAAGTGTGCACAAGACTGCAGAGGCATGCTAGCATTTTCAACAGATGTTCCTGTATGCTGCCATATCCTCCAGTCTTTCTGATTTGGCAAGGATAGGGCTTTATCGCATGCGCTTTTTAAACCGTTTTGGGGATGGGGACAGGACTCATGGGGGTGTGCGGGAACGGATTTTACTGCACACACAAGCGTCCACAAAGAGGCCCCGTTCTGGCACCCGTCCCTGTCCCATGCCATGAAGTGTTAAATGTGCTGCTCGGAAGACTTCCGTCCTGCCAAAATGGCGCCCGCTGGCACTGAACATGGAAGGCTTGGGGACAGGAGCTGGAACGGGCCTCTTTGTGGACACTTGTGTGTGCGGTAAAATCCGTTCCCGCATGCCCCCGCAAGTCCCATCCCCATCCCCAAAAAGGTTTAAAAAGCGCATGAGATAAAGTCCATAGTCTCGATTAATCCTCTGCCGTCCTACTTTCTCGTCTGCTTTTAAAATGCCCAAGTTTCTCTCTCTTTCTTCCACTTTCCTCCTTCGTCCTCAGCTTTTGCACTGGAACCTGTAAGCAAAATAATAATAATAATAATAATAATAATAATAATAATAATAGGTTTTATTTATATCCTACCTCTCCAGAAGGATCTAAGCAGGTTACAGTAAAAATACATAAATACAATATATAAATAACTAAAAATTACATGGTCCCCTTATCCCCCTATCTTAAAACTAAAATGACAACACTATAAAATTTTAATATTAGTTAAAATAAACCTAATTGAGGTAAAACATCTTGGGACAATCAATGGCAATCCATATCAATATATGCGTGCATTAGTTGTTGTGTGCCTCCAAGTCATTTTTTGACTTATGGTGAGCTATCTTAGGATTTTCTTGGCAACTTTCTTCAGAGGAGGTTTGTCATTGCCATCTTCTGAGACTGAGAGAGTGTGACTTGCCCAGGGTCACCCAGTGGGTTTTGATGCTCAAATAGGAAATCACACCCTGATCTTCAGAGTCATAGTCCAACACTCAAATTGCTACACTGTGCTGATCACATATGTATGTATAGATAGCAAGATCGATCAATCAATGGATAGATAGATAGATAGATAGATATTGTTGTTGTGTGCCTTGAAGTCATTTCTGATTTATGGCAACCTTAAGGCAACCCCATCATGGGATTTTCTTGGCAAGATTTGTTCAGGGGGGTTTGCCATGGCCATCCTCTGAGGCTGAGAGTGTGTGACTTGTCCAAGGTTACCCAGTGGGTTTCCATGGTCAAGTGGAGATCCGAACCCTAGCCTGCAGAGTCATAGTCCAATGCTCAAATACTCTGGCTCCATATATGCTCCAAATACTCTGGCTCAATACTCTGGCTCCATATATATATGGAGAAAAGGGGGAAAGTGAGGGAAGGAGAAACTGGACTATTTTAAAGGCAGCTGAGAAGTGGGATAAGAGTGGATTGGAGAAAGATAGGACCAGATCAGGACAGTTGGAGGGTATGGTGCCAATGTTGGCATTTTTCTCTGGATCCAGTGGCAGTGGTGAGGGAAGGCAGACAAAATTGCCCAGCTTCATTCACTCTATTAATCTACCTTCCTACCTGTTGTATGAAAGGGTTTCCTGCTCCCAAATTGTAAGCAGGTAAAGTTAAGCAAGGTAAAGTTAAGCCTCGTATATAAAAATCTTATCCAAAGGCTCTGAGAACTCATTCATTGGGCAGGGATCCCTATATCCACAGTCCTTTGAAGGTGATCCCATAAAATACTCTAAATAATAATACTAAAGTCAACTGGCTTTTATTTTTCATGTAATGCAATTGCATTCTGTTCTCAGTTTAGGGAATATTTCACTAGCAGTAAGGATGGTGTAACTGGAGGGTGTGTGTGTGTTACCGTCATATTTCAAGCTGATAATGAGAAGTTAATCAACTTTGGATTTGGTGTAAATGCAAGACCTCTTGACATCTTAATCTGCATTAAAGAGACTTTGACTACCAAAGGCCTGCTGGCGCAGACTGGCACAGCCAGAGTTGAGAAACCCACGGATAGACCGGTCGAATGAACTCTTCAACACTCATCCGTAATCCAAGAGGGGAACAATAAGTGCGAGGAAACGTCCATTTTTCCATGCATCAATCATGCTTTCCTAAGTGGATTCTAATTAATTTATATTCATTTTAGAGCAGACAGCTCCTTCGACGGCTAATCTGAAGGAAGCACTGGCTTTATTAAAATCAGATGGGGGCAAGCAAAGAATCTCCTTTCGGCAGCATGTCCAATGTTGTTTTATGTAACACTGACAAAATCTAGAGCTTTTCCTACTCCTATATACCTTATTCCTAAAATTATTCCTAAAATCATATTTGGCTTCCCATCCCTTTCCTTCTTCCCATCTGAACGAATCCCTTAAGTGTTGGGCTGAAGTATTTGGATTTTAATTGTTCCTTAAGACGGATTTTTTTGAGTGTTTTTGTGTTCGCGATGCTAAGAGAAGTTATAAGAATGGCTTCAACTTGTTACTGGAGGTGGAAGGTGACAAAGCAGCAATTCTCTTACTATCATGACTTATATTTACATTTATATTCATATTTTATTGAGGTCCATAGGTGTAATATGTAGAGTACATATGTATTTTATGTATGCATATGAATTTGGGGATATGGTCATTTAAAATGGTCATTGACTGCAATAAAACAATTACATTCCCTTACTGTCAGAATCAAATACATGTTGATTAACTGGAATTCCAAAATCCAAAATATCCCAAAACCGACACTTTTTTTCATGGACAGCTGCGATAGTGACACCTTTGTTTTCTGATGCTTTGTTTTCTGATATGTACACAAATCATTGTGTACATATATGCAAATACAAGTATTCCAAAATCCAAATCAATCTGAAATCCAAAATACTTCTGGTTTAAAATTTGCTTCATGCAAAAAAAATTATTTTAAAAATACTATGTATAAAGTTACTTCCAGGCTATGTGTATAAGGTGCATATTAAGCATAAATGAATTTTGTGTTTAGACTTGGGTCCCGTCTCCAAAATATCTCGCGATACATATGCAAGTACTCCAATAGCCAAAAATAAAATAAAATTCTGAAATCCCAAACGCTTCTGGTCCCGAGCATTTCAGATAAGGGAAAGTCAACTTGTCGCTGCAAAAATATAGCAAGATAGAGGATTCATTTGAGTGGCTAAATTTGTTTGGGAGGATTTGCTAGAACTTCTAAATCACTATGTAAGTATGTGCAAATGCAAGCGTCCCAAAGTCCAATGGATTTTGGAATACTTGTATTTGCATATACGTACATAATGATTTAATGAAACCCCAAATACTGCTGGTGCCAAGCATTTCAGATAAGGGAGACCCAACCGGGGAATAACAATTCCCCATCCCATTTCCCCACTTGTTTTTGCTGCAAAATTTAGATCCTGAATTAATCCTCTATTGATATAATATGAGCAAAACATCTTAAAATTTTTGAGGCTATTGCAAACGCCTCCGGGAGATTTTGCAAGTTGTGAAATACTTGCATTGCTACCCACATACCTCTGAATTTAGTCAAGACAGAGTGGGCTGTAGTTGTGTTTTATATGTTGACAAAAATGCCTTTTCTACTGGTTCATTAACTATAAGACTTACAAGGAGTAGATGTCGCTATATGTTTAACAATCCCATGTTTGCAAAAAAAAAAAAATTTTTTTTTTTGCTAATTCTAAAAGAGGGAAAGGGAAAGGGAAAAGGGGGGAGCAGAGTCTTTGTCAGTATCTAAGCAATTAAGATAATTAAAAAAGAAAGCTTATTGGGTAAACATGCTCTTAGATTGTGACCTCTTAATTAATGGACTACAGGGAGAAATTACAGCAGTGGCAAGATAATTAACACATGCATTTAAAAGGGACTGTAAAACAAGGGCATTACAGGATAGTAAAGCCGGGCTGAGTCACTGGATGGGTGAAATTTGCACTTGCAACTCTACAAACACTTAAGGCGTCTGATGGGGTTCACGTCGCCACAAAAGCAGGCTTCTGCGTCTCCTTCGGAACATCGTTTATTTCAAAAAAAATATTTTTATTAACATAAAACATAAAAAACATTAACGTAAAAAACACCCATACTTCTCTTTAAGATCCCTGTATCCTTGCTGCAACATTTTGGACTACGGCTAATGGCTCCCATGTTCCTCCAGTTAAATAACTGTATTTCATGGGGAAAATTTGAAACACACACAGACATGGGGGATCCTGTTATCTAATTCTTTATGTGCATTTTTTAAAAAATGTTGTGAGCTCCCCTTGACAAGTTGTACAATCTAAACCCAAGCACTATATTAATAAGTATGGAATAGTGTAAGACCCGGCATGGTATAGTGATACGAACATATATCGAGACAACATAAAATAACCATAACTTTGTGCATCTACCTTGTTGCCTACCTTGACTTCCCCTCCAGTTTTATCAGTGATGATGCTACCGTTTTGTTCCTCCCAAACACTTGTTTCTTATTGTTGTTCTATATAAATAATGATTATGGTTATTTGAATAAAATTCATTTATTTCAGTTTTTTGCTTCTGTGTCTCATTGTTACTTCTTGAAACCCCTTGTATTCTTATTTTATCCTTGCTGTTATCTCTCTAATCTATTAATTTTTGTTCTATTTTGTTATTTCAGATAATATCCTTTAACCTTCTCAATTTCTCTTTCCATACGTTTAGTACTGTGTTCCATTCTTTATCAGTTTTTTCCAAAGTTTTACCTTTTATGTGAGTCTGTCCATTTCTATAAGGTCTGCTAATTTAATCAGGCTTCTATCAAAAGGGGGGGGGGGGTCTTGTGTTTTCTATTTTTGTGCATATATAATCCTCGCTGCAGTGATCATATACAACATTATTCTCCATGTATCTTTTTCTAATTTCTTTTCCATACTATTGGTCATATGTAGTAGATATAATTCTGGTTCTAAGAGAATTTTTACCTACTCCCTTTGTAATTAGATTGTGATTTGTTTCCCAAGGTTTTGTTTTGGTTTTTTTGTTTGTTTTGCAATTGGAACATAATTTCAAAGCCACTTGGAGAAGAGGGAGTTTCATTCCTTTTCATTTTCTTCCTCAAGGCTTCACATTGGCTGCTTTTCATGTCAGTTTTCCTAATCAAGCTCTAGAATGTGTGTGTGTGTGTGTGTGTGAAAATATATTTTGTTATAGCTTATAGTTTGAAGGGGGGGAAAGTGTGCATTTATAGAAGCCCTATTCTCATTCCTTTTCTTGCATACACCGTTTTTATTTCTTAAATTTCCAATTTTGATTTAGGGACTTTGCAAAATAATAATAATTTTTTTTAGTCCAAAATGCTGAATTTGGCAAGCTGATAGGCTCCACTGAGGAAAGTGTCTTCATAACAGTGTCTAGTGTTTTTAAAAATTCTCCCTTTAAATCAACGTTAAGCATCTAAAAAAAATAGTATTTCCTGTGCAGAAATGTTATTTTAAAATGGAAAATGCTGTTTTCTCTGAAAAATCACTATCTACGACTTTTGCTCAGAAAAAAAGTCCTGAGTTGTGAATTGTGAATAGGCTCTGTGGTTTTTGAACACATTTCCAAGCCAAAACTCTGGCTTCCAGAATCCCAGACCATTGGCCAAGATGACTGAGGCTTCTGGGTGTTGAAGTCCAAAACACCTGGAGGAGCAGAGTTTGGGATCACTAGTCTAGACTGAGGGAAGTAATAGTTTTATTTCTGCTTTGGTCAGATGTCACCTTGAACATGATAGCCCTGTTTAATTGTTTGAAAGGATGTCATATTGAGTAAGGAGCAAGCTTGTTTTCTGCTGCTCCAGAGAATAGGACCTGGAACAATGGATGCAGGAAAAGAGATCCCAACCAAACATTAGGAAGAACGTCCTGACCGTAAGAGCTGTTTGACAGTGGAACACATTCCTTTGAAGAGTAGTGGAGTCTCCTTCTTTGGAGTTCTTTCAACAGAGGTTGGATGGCCATCTGTTGTTGGTGCTTTGATTCTGTGTTTCTCCATGGCAGTGGGTTGGACTGGATGGCTCTTGTGGTCTCTTCCATCTCTATGGTTCTATGATTCTATAGGTCTATGAGTTTATGATTTTATGACTAAGAAGACCTTCATAGACTAAGGCCTTCATATGACTAAGAAGGTCTTCTCTTGCATCTCCACCAACTGTGCCTGTGATGGTGGTGGGACTGAAGCAAAGGCTTCTTCTATGGATCTCAGACAGGCTCTCATACAAGGAGAGATTGTCTACAGATTGACAGAAAGGGGTGGTGAGACGCCACCCCATTCTGACCCAGATCGGTGCCATGGCAACCGCATGCTGTGGCATCAATCCGGCCTTTGTAGAGCACAAGAAGGAAGAAATGGCTCCTTTTTGTGACCTCGAAGGGGCACCATAGTCACTGCTGTGTGGTATGATAATGCTCCTTTGGCACTGTGCCGTTTGGGCACTGTGCCATAGGTACATCGTCATGGTACATGCCACGTGAACAGGTGCACGCCAAGATGGTGCCCTGCCAGTGGCGGTAGGGCTTTGAAAATGGGGACACTCTGTCTGTAAAGGGCCATAGTCTGTCAAAGACCCTGCGTCCAAGCCATCAAAGTTTTATTTGCCATAACTAGTATTTTTGAATTCACTTTCCAATCCCTTCCTATCCCCCACCTAACTACATACAATACCCAAGGGGAGAAGAAGATGCTTTCTCCAAAATCTCTGGCACATATTTCTCAAATCCAATCTTTTGCCGTGGTCTAAACAGAAAACATTTTGCACAACGACTTCATCTGCCAATGTTGCCCTTGCTCTAAATGTTAAAAGATCCACCTCGATGAGAGAAGATGGACGGGAACAAATAGAAAACGCACACAACAGTTCCTCAAACCATGGCCACGGTCCTTCCCCTCTCCTCCCCTTTTAACTAATTGAGTACATTAAATAATACGTCTCCACGAAGACTGCCTAATACGAGACACTTTTCAAAGCTTCTTTAATAATAATAAAAAAAATCTATTTGGGATTTCAACCATAATGGCTATCCTTACTTGCCAAAACATGACTTCCTAGCAGGTGACTTTCATCAAGTACATCTGAAATAGTACCTAAATGAATTAGCAATAAAATGGACTTAGGCCCACCAGTGGGAGCCTCCATTAATCTTGGTTTAATCACTAAAGAGATGCCATTCACTTTTCTTAAGAAGTCACATTTTTCTCCCCTTGCTGGCGAACAGATTTCATAAAGTAACATATTTCTAATGAAATGGCTCTGCTTGAATTAAAAAACCCTGAAGGTTTATGCAGATTTCAGTTTTGATTACTGCTGGCATGGGCTCTTAGCTGACTCCGGAAGGTAGGTCCGTACTGAAAGGGTCCCAGCATGGAGTTCATAATATTCTTTGAAATAAAATACTGCACTTGTACTTAGTGGCTTTAATCAGCTCTGACTTTTGATAACCCAACAATAGCTAATTAGAATAACACCTGCCTTCGAAGTCATGTCATGTAGGTTACTGCCAACAAGAAACCTTGTATCTTAGCTGCGTGATTATTATAGACTTGAAAATCTATCTGTAGAAAACACTAGAGCTGACACTCTGCAAGTCTGGTAGCCATTAGGCAGGTCTCTCTCTCTCTTTTTTGCCCCCCTCCCTTTAATACATTTTCAGTCCCCCCCCCCATCCAACCCCTCCGCTACATGTCTCTCACTGACATAAATGAAGGGGAACTGTTTGCAATTGAACTAAGGACACAAAATACACACACACACACATGCAAAATCTACCTTTACATTTGTTGTCCTGATTATTGCATGTTGCAGCCCTCTATATATCTGGATCATATGAATATTCTTCCCCCAGTTGGAATGGATGGACCATTTATGAGCAGCATTCACTTGGTTTCAGACCTCCAATGCCTCTTTGTTATTTTGTCTGCTGTTCAGCCATACAGTGAGATGTTGGTAGGTTTTGTGGGGGGTTTTGTGGGGGCTCTGTGGCCATCTTCTAGAAGAGTCTGTTCCTGATGTTTCGCCAGCATCTGTGGTTGGCATCTTCCGAGATGCGATGTTGGGTCTGTTGGATTCCTTCAAGTCATTTCTGACTTACAGAGATACTAAGGCAAACCTATCACGAGGTCTTCTTAGCAAGATTTGCTCATAGGAAATTGGCCAAGGCCTTCCCCAAGGCTCAGAGTATGTGACTTACCCAAGGTCACCCAATGGATTTCATGGCACAGCCGGGGATCGAACCCTGGTCTCTGGAGTCATAGCCCAACACTCAAACCACTGGTTCCTGAGATGTTGTGTGGTTTCTAAACGATGTAGCAAATTTAATAGTGAACACCTGAACATGGAGGTGTTATTCAAGCATATGTTTGCACCTATTTTGACATTGTGCCCATTGAAGAAGCAAACAAGCAGGCAAACAAATGTGAAGTTGAACGCTTTCATGGCCAGTATCCATAGTTTTTTAATGGTTTTTTTTGGGCTATGTGGCCATTTTTCTAGAAGGGTTTCTTCCTGGAGTTTCGTCAGCATCTGTGGCTGGCATCTTCAGAGAATCTTCTCTGAAGATGTCAACCACAGATGCTGGCAAAACTTCAGGAATAAATTCTTCTAGAACATGGCCATGTAGCCCAAAAAAACCGACAAAAAACTAAGCAAACAAATGTTTTTCAATCTTTCCAGATTTTTTTTATTAAATCCCTTTGCTTCTTCAATGAATAAGAATCTTTATTACGCTCATAGACCAGCATTGTATTATTTGTGTATTATTTCATGAGTTCAGTGTATTATTCGATGAGTTCCACTGTCAAACCTGCCTGTTCTAGGAGTCATTGTTGTCTTATTGAAGACTGTCTTTTACTCATTAATTTTGCTCACAAAGACACATGGGCATTCAAGCAAAAAAATGACAAGGCCATCCGTTGTCTGTTACAGGCTTTAAAAAGACCTCTCTAACAAGTGCAGGAGAGTTAACAACCCAGATACATCCAATGATAAAGTGATGGATGTGTCCTGCTCCAGGCATAAGGAAGATAGCAGGCAAAATTCTCTGCCAACAGTTAAACAGGAGATTGCACTCCCAATGAGGAACTTTCCCAGCAAATCGACTGTAGCCCTTGCTCAGCCCTATGATTTTTTTACCGTTCTGTGAAATGGATCCTGCCATTAAAAAAAAAGCGCAAGGGGGAGAGGCGAGCAGGAAAAGAAACAACAATATAAGTCAGCAGAGTTTGCCTGGCAGAGTTGCTCTGTGGTGTTTGCACTTTCGACTCTCTTGAGAGTTAGCATTTGGGCCCATTATGCTTGCCTGCCTGCCGCTTGACAATTTAGATCTCTTAACTTTTCAGCGCCTGTATATACGTATTATTTCGATGTACTTAGTAAATGTATCGAGTGACGCGCATCTCAGCGGAGCGCCTCTTAAATACCTTGAAGTTGCATAACAAGAAATGTGACTGCTTATTAATCACAATGAAATGTGCGCTCCGGCAGAGCATAATATAGTTGACCAAACAGATCGGAAGCTACAGAGAGATCCAACGTTGTCCTGAACATTACTTTCTCAGAGATGGCCCTCCAGTTCCAACTATCATTCACCTTGCCTTCTTATCTCAAGGATCACTCCTTAGATCTGGTCCTCAAATCCAAGGGACCCCTAATATTGGAAAAGTGGTTGTGCGTTTGGTGTGTTCACCCTGGTAAAGCTCATCCAGTATTCTTTGTGAATCATTAAATTAAAACATCCAGACTAAGTGGCAGAAAATAAAAGTAGGAAAGGTTTATTATAAAGCAAATAAAATAATCACCTACTGTGATATGTATGCTGGTTCTATAGACAATACAGTGGGTCCTTTGTATCCACTGATTCATCGATTATGGATTCATGCATCAGAGCTTGAAAATGTTCAAAAATATATAAAAATTGTAAAATGCAAACCTTGATTTTGTCATTTTATATAAGGGAGTCCATTTTACTCTCCACTGTATTTAATGGGACTTGGACATCCATGGATTTGGGTATCCATGAAGGGTCCTGGAACAAAAGCCCAGAAGATACCGAGATCCCAACATACACAATAATTTCAAACAAAATCACATTTGTCCCTGAACTGTCTTCACATTCTCAGCTACCATCAGATCCAATCTGATCTCCTCTTCTTCCCTCTTTCTAATGGCCCTGTCTGTATTTCTAGTTGACCCTGTGTTTATCTTTATTGGAGTCAACTAACCACTTCACACACAGCCCTCTAGGTCAGTTGTGCCCAACCTTTGGTCCCTCTACTTTTTGGACTTCAGGTCCCAGATGCCCCAGCCAACTTGGCCAACAGTAAGGAGTTATTGGAAATGCTAAATGAGGTTCTTTCCTTAATAGCCCTCCAAGATTTAATGAATTCGCCTTACTTCACCCTTGCATGCTCCAGTCCTCTGGGAGGAATCTGCTACAACCTCTATTAAGACCAAATTGTCACAGACCTCTCAGAGGGTCTTCTCCGCCATCGCTCCCAGACTGTGGAACGACCTGCCGGATGAGATACGTCTTATCACAACCCTGGACGGCTTCAAAAAAGCCACCAAGACGCATCTCTCCCAGCAGGCCTTCCAGGACAGCAGCTAACCTTCCCTGGTCTCCAAGACATCTATCTAGCTTTCCCCAGCCACATCAGATATCACCTTGAAGCTGCCCATAAATTTGGATTTGGATATATTATTATTATTAAATTACTAAAACCCAGTTTCAGTCTCTCTGAAAGCACATCTGCTGGTGTAAACAAGAGTTCTAGCCATTATCTGCTCAAGACCACTTTCCCTATTCCGTCTGTGACTCCTTTGATGTATGGTAAAAATATCTTCCCTTTGAGTAGTTGCTTGTCTTGAATCTTCTGGGTTTTTCTGGGCCTGGCAGCCCTTCTGATGTCTGCGCTGGAGTAACCATTGGCCTGTATAGTCTGGTCCAGGTATTTCAGTTCATCTTCCAAGAAGTGGGGTTCACAAATACATTTCGCCCAGTCTACCAGTGTTTTTATAGTGCTTCTTTTTTGTCCTGGGTGATGGTTGGAGTTCTTGTGCAGGTATCTGTCCGTATGTGTAGGTTTTCTGTATACTGTGTTTCCTAAACGTTGGTTTGGTTTGTGAATGACTAGGACATCCAAGAATGGTAGTTTTCCTTCCTTTTCTTTTTCCATTGTGAATTGGATGTTAGGATGGATGTTGTTCAGATGGTTCAGAAATACAGCCAGATCTTCTTCCCCATGGCTCCAAATGATGAAAGTGTCATCCACATATCGGAACCATGTTGTGGGCTTTTTCGGTGCTGTTTCCAGGGCTTGTTTTTCAAAGTGCTCCATGTAAAAGCTTGCTATCACAGGGCTCAGAGGGCTCTCCATTGCTACCCCATCTCTCTGCTCATATTTTTACCATACATCAAAGGAGTCACAGACAGAATAGGGAAAGTGGTGAAGAAACACAACCTTCAAATGGTTTACAAACCAACTAAGAAAATCCAGCAAATACTTCGCTCAGCCAAGGACAAGAGAGACCCTCTCACAGCCACTGGAGTCTAACACATTCCATGCAGCTGCAGACAGGTCTACATAGGGACCACCAAATGCAGTGTGCAAACAAGAATCAAGGAACATGAGAGACACTGCAGACTGGGTCAACCGGAAAAACCAGCAGTGGCAGAACATGCTATAAACCATCCTGGGCATAAAATGCTGTTTGAAAGCACTGAAATTCTGGACCATGCCAACAACTACCATGTCAGAATGCACGGGGAGGCCATTGAAATCCATAAACACCTGGACAATTTCAACAGGAAAGAGGAAACCCTGAGGGTAAACAAGGCCTTAAAGGACAGCAAGATCAAGATTCAACCTATGCAAATGAGAAACAGCCTAAGGCCAGGGGATTTCCAGCAGACAATGAGCACCAGTTAGCAGACATTAATCCTTGTTTGCATATCCTCCCACCCTGAGGACTGCCATTAGCAACAGAACAATACATTTGCAAATTACTCCTTCCTTCCCAGGGTCACACAGGATATATGTATCCAATATTTTCCAGGCTATCATTCTCTGAAGATGCCAGCCACAGATGCTGGCGAAATGTCTTCTAGGACATGGCCACATAGCCCAAAAGCTCCACGAAAAATCAAGGATTGTTGTTTTTTCCAGTTCAAAAATAAGTTGTCTGCCATCTTTTCCTGTTGTTGTTGTTGTTGTTGTTGTTGTTGTTGTTGTGTGTCCTCAAGTTGTTTCTGACTTATGGCGACCAAAGGTGAAACTATCCTGGGGTTTTCTTGGCATGATTTTTTCAGAGGCGGTTTGCCATTGCCTTCCCCTGAGGCTGAAAGCATGTGACTGGCCCAAAGTTTCATGGCTGAGCTGGGAACTGAACCTTGGTCCACCAAAACTAACCAGAAACAACAACACCCTATTTTTGCATAACCTCTGCCTTTCCAAAACTTTCTGTAACTTCTTAAAATGTGAAATCGAAGGCTTTCGAGGCCAGCATCCGTAGACTTTTGTGGTTTTTTCAGGCTATGTGGCCATGTTCTAGAAGAGTTTATTCCTGATGTTTCGCCAGCATTTGTGGCTGGCATCTTCAGAGAATGCTGACATGGAAGAGAGTGGGGTGTCTGTCTATCTATCTATCTATCTATCTATCTATCTGTCGGTCTATCATCTATCTATCTCCACCCCACTCTCTTCCATGCCAGCATGTGAAGAAGGAAACATGTCAAGAAGACTCCTACCCAGAGTCATACAGTGTGTGTGTGTGTGTACATACACATACATACGTACTGTGTTACCCTGGGAAAGGGTCTTCTTGACATGTTCCCTACCAGATGGGACCTTCAACTTTGCCCTAACACTAATTTCAGTGCAACTTTACCATTGCTTTCAATTCACTAAAATGCATATGTAGAACCTTGTGGATGGACCCAGGGCTATCCATAATAAATGCACACTGTGTTGATTATTTATCGTAAATATCTTGTATGTTGCATTGCTGAAAGCAAAACAAGAATACGTTGGATGTGTGCACCGGGGTTAAAGTGGAGCATTGCTGTTAAGTTGCCGTGGCTTTGCCGCCCTCCGATGTGCCACTCAATGTGCTCTTGGGTCTCCGTTCCACCCATGCCTCCCCTCCCTTTAGTTATCCTTTCTCCCCGGTATCATTTGTCATGTTAACCTCAAGCCAAGCTGCTGGGCATCTTTTTTTCTTTTCTTTTTCTTTTTGGTATCGGTGGCTATGTTTGCCATATCCGATCAGTGTGATTGATCATTGCCTTCACCACAGGTTGGTAATAAGCTGTTTTGAGAGACTCCCACATTTCCCAGAGGACATAAGTGGCATGACAGCCTTGTAAACCGGTCATTCATCAAGACATTCCCTAGTGGTCACTGTCTGGAGACTGGAAGGCAGGCAACCTAGCCTTTGCTATTTTTGCCCAATCTTGCAAGACTTGTTCGCCGGAGCAGTCTCAAACCTCCGGAAGACACTTAAGCACAGAATAAACCAAAATGCCCAAGAAGAAGACAGCAAATGCCCAAAAACAAGGTCTTAAATTATGGTAAAATGGCTTTTAGGATGTGACCCAGCAATAGGATGAGGAAGTGAGAATCTGATTAGTTGCACCATTGTTGAATTTCTCTGAATTCCTGCTACAATCATCCCTCTGTATCCATAGATTCATTATCCATGGATCAACCATCCACAATTTGTATTTTTTTAAAAATAATTTTTTATTAACGTTTAAAAAAACCCGTACATTAACATACATTGCATACATCACATACAAATACCTACATGAACAGACACAACAAAAATTACACCAAACATCACATACATATAACATCCAACATAAGGAAGAACAAAAAGAAGTGCGTATGATTAAATGCTACAGACTTCCAAGCCACTAAGCTAAAGTTTCCTCTGTTTTGCAATTTTGTTCTTTCATCTACTAATCAATCTGTCTAATTTTATGCTAAGGTAGGATCTATATTTTTGTATTTCTGAATTTACTTAAGGTTTGTATCTTTAACTTAACTTACTGATAACATTTCCTTATTTCTGTATTTAACTTAAAATTAATATCTTTAACTTTTCGTTTTACTACCACTATCGTTCCAAAGCAAAACACAATTTGGAGATATTTTTAAAAAATTATAAATTTCAAAAGCAAACCTTGATTTTGCCATTTTATACAAGGGACACCATTTGACTATGCCATTGTATTTAATGGGTCCTGGAACCAAACCTCAGCAGATATGTACTGTACATTTTAAAATTCCTGTCCCTTTTTGTGACACTTTTGTCTTGTTATGTTGAAATTTGTATCATTGTATCCTGCATGTTTTCCCAAACTCATGCACTCATGTGGACATTGCAGATAACACCTTCCCATAATGTTTCTGAGTGTTTTTCTCAATAAGCATCTTAGCTGTTCCTGTTTTAAAATATACCCATTAAAACATACCTGTCCACGTTTTACAATATTCTCAAGGCAACCTGCACATTTTTCTATCAACGTATCACAGAAGGTGCACAAATGCTACTTTTCTTGAGACTGTCAAATCCAATGAAATTTCTGTTGATCCCAATTCATTGGATGAATGGCTTACCAGCACCACTGAAATTTTTTGATAACCTTACTGAAACTCTTTGCATTTGTATCTGCCTTCAAGTCACCTGTCGACTTATGGCAACCCCATGACTTGTATAGGGTTTTCTTAGGCAAGGAATACTCAGAGCTGGTACAGAGTTCCTGGTACTTGTTGTCAGTCTCCCATCCAAGTACTAACCAGGGTTGGTCCTGCTTAGTTTCCAAGATCATACAGGATCTAGTGCATTTATCTGTTAAGCACTTTGTATGAAAGGGGAACTGCGATTCCTTGTGAATTTTCCTTTGGGAGGTATTTCAGTGCCAGGGCTTAGGAGAAACAAATCTATCAGTTTTGCTTTCTTTCATATTCAATTTTTGAAATCCCTTGTTCTTTCCTCTTAATTTGTGAATTATGTAAAGAAAAAAACAAATTGAACTCATCCACACTGGCCAAATGGGCCATCTTCGCAGCACCAGAGAGGACCATGTTTTATTAGCTTACCATGTTGATATTAAAAGATGAGGAGCCTGTCAAGAAAAACAGCTGGGAACTAATTTATGGATGAATACAAAGGGATTAAAATATGAGACCTTAAAGAACTAAGCATTCTGCCCAGTTGGGGCTGAAAGTTCATCCACATTAAGATATTTTAAATCTCAAATACTTTACATGAAAATGTGCACATTTTGGGATGTTTTTATCATTAGCAAATACCGTATATACTCAACTATAAGGCACCCTCATGTATAAGTCGAGGGTAGGTTGTGGGGCCAAAATTATGGATATTGATATCACCCGCAGATAAGTCGAGGCTAAAACTTAGGGCCATGTGACAAAGGCTCTAAAGGATGAAGGAAGGAAAACAGTGCCAAACAACTCACAAAATTCCAGCAGGCACAACTCTTTGGCCTGATAAAGACAGACACGAAGAGGTGTGATTAGGGTTCTTTTCTGCGCATTTAGGGTTAGGGAGGGTGCAGCATTTACACCCTCACTAACCCTAAAGTGTATGGACATTTTAAAATGGCAGTGTCCATACGGGCGCACCATGATGTTGTCATGGCGCGTGCAGCATTTAAGCACAGCTGTGTGCACCTGATCACATTGCACCTTGGAAAGGCACCAATGGCGCCCTTTCCACAGCGCAAAAAAGAGATCCAAAATGGAGCTCTTTTTTTTGCGCCTGGTCCTGGTCCTTTAGACGGCTGTGCCAAGGACCCAGGGGGGAAAGGGGCTGAGCCAGCGGCCCCTTTCTCCCCTCAACATCGCTGGGAAGAGCAGGGTGCAGCGGGTGCCCAGGGTGCCTGCGGCACCCCGCTTTCAGGCTGCGGGGAAGCAGACATTTGCCACTTCCCCACGGCCTTCAGAAGCATGGGATGGGTCCACCCAAAAGGGGTGGTCTGCAGCCACCACAAAAAGCGGCGAGATTGGGCCAGGGCTGCCCCCAGAGGCCCCATCCCATGCTTCTGAAGGCCGCAGGGAAGTGGCATACTGCTGCTTCCCCACAGCCTGAAAGCGGGGTGCAGCCGGCACCCTGGGTGCCCTCTGCACCCTGCTCTCCCTGGCAATGTTGAGGGGAGAAAGGGGCCGCTACCATCGCCCCTTTCCCCCCTGGGTCTTTGGCGCAGCCGTCTAAAGGCCGCGCCAAGAACCAAGAGCAAAAAAAAGAGCTCCATTTTGGATGGTCTGTACCACCTCTTTGTGCCCAAGCCCAGTATTGTCTATTATGGATGGGAATGGCTCTTCCATATTGTTCGCATCCTTTAATAAGTTATTTGAAAACCACTGGTGGAGCTTGATTTTTCTCCATCGAGTCCTGAGTGAAGCAACTTCCCTTCGCTTCAAATAACTATGGAGTTATTTCCTGCTTCTAGAAAGTACTGTTTTAATCTCAACGAAAGATTTAATGCCCACTGAAGTGTAAAATAAACCACTGTGTTACAAGCATGGCCTGATCAATCAAATCTACATAGTTCACAGAAAAGTACCTGTATGAGAGGGTTTTTTAATATATATATGTGTATATATATCTAAAAATGCCTGTAATAATAAGGGACGTTTATTAGTGCCCATAAAGCTGTTTGAATTTAATCCCTCTCTAAATAACACCAACAGCATTAAAACAAATCTCTCTAAAGCAAGCACAAGTATGCTATAAACAGCCTGCAACGCAAGGCTTAAAAGCCATTACGGAAAACTCGGAGAGTTTCATAGACTGTAGTAGTGATTGGAGACTCTATAGTCTGAGTAGGGAAACCCCTGCAATTACAATGGACAGCCCTTGTAATATAGTATTATGGAGTATTAACTAAGTGATTGGCTATGCATTTCAGTGCAAAAAAACCCCAAACACATGAATTAATTAGAAACCTGGCTGTGATAGTTTAGCTGGTGTAAAACAGTTCCTAGTAGGAGTTGGTTGCTTGGGTATTTCCCGATGGCGTTACATTATACTTGTTGGATTCAAACCAAGCACCATGACATTACACACTACACTACACTACACAACACACACTACTACACACTACATTGGACCTTATCACACTACCTGAACAGAAACGGGATTTTGTATGTAGAAAAAAAACCAGTAAATGCAGGAAGGTTATCACACGCATATCTGCAAAAGTGAAATGACGTGAAAATAAAGCGGACGGAAAATGGACAAAAATGGCAGCTTTTTCTGAAAGTAAAAAGCTGCTGTTTTGGTGCCCTTTACATTTGCTTTATTTTCGTGTTGTTTCACTTTTGGAGAAATGTTGTGTGATAAGCTTCCTGTATTTGCGGGTTTTTTCTCCTTTAAATCTACTTTAAATCCCGTTTCTCAGTGGGATTCCTCTAGTATGACAAGGGCCATTATTTACCATGTATTTACCATGACCATAGGATATCTCTTATGGATGCCAGAAGGATGTTGAGAAACTGGAGCGTATCCAAAGGAAGTTGAATAAAATGGTGAAGGGTCTGGAAACCATGCCCTATGAGGAACGGCTCAGGGAGCTGGAGATGTTTAACATGGAGAAGGGACGGTTAAGAGGTGATATGATAGCCCTGTTTAAATATTTGAAGGGATGTCATAGCTTGTTTTCTGCTGCTCCAGAGAACATTTGTAATTTGTTGACCAGCCAGACCCAAAGGGTGTTCAACAATGGCTCCTTTTCAACCTGGAGAGAAGTGACAAGTGGGGTCCCACAGGGCTCTGTCCTGAGCCCAGTGCTATTCAATATCTGTATTAATGACTTGGATGACAGAATTGGGGCAATACTTATCATATTTGCAGATGACACCAAATTAGGAGGAGCAGCTAATACTCCAGAGGACAGGATCAAAATTCAAAGTGACCTGAATAGACTAGAAAGCTGGTCCAAAGCTAACAAAATGAAATTCAATGTGGACAAATGTAAGGTCCTGCATTTAAGAAGGGAAAATGAAATGCACAGATATAGGATGGGGGGGGGGCACCTGGATGAACGAAACTACATGTGAAAGGGATCTAGGAGTCAACAGTGCGACGCAGCAGCTAAAAAGGCCAATGCTGCATCAATAGAAGTATAGTGTCTAGATCAAGGGAAGTAATAAGTGCCACTCTATTCTGCTTTGGTCAGGCCAGTTCTGGGCACCACAATTCAAAAAGGATGTGGAGAAACTGGAGCGTGTCCTAAAGAAGGCAACTAAAACGGTGAAGGGACTGGAAACCATGCCTTATGAGGAACGACTTAGGGAGCTGGGGATGTTTAGCCTGGAGAAGAGAAGGTTAAGAGGTGATATGATAGCCCTGTTTAAATATTTGAAGGGATGTCACATTGAAGAGGGAGCAAGCTTGTTTTCTGCTGCTGCAGAGACTAGAACACGGAAGAATGGATGTAAGCTCCAGGAAAAGAGATTCTACCTCAACATTATGAGGAACTTCCTGAGAGTAAGGGCTGTTTGACAGTGGAACACACTCCCTCGAAGTGTAGTGGAGTCTCCTTCCTTGGAGGTCTTTAAGCAGAGGCTGGATGGCCATCTGTTGGGGATGCTTTGACTGGGAGTTCCTGCATGGCAGGGGGTTGGACTGGATGGCCCTTGTGGTCTCTTCCAACTCTATGATTCTATGATTCTATGATATATCCAGAGGTAAATTGGATAATTTTACACTTCAATACTAGATCCACTATGGGTTATTCAGACAATGAAAATAATCCAGGATGAATTGTTCACATGTATATCGAGTGCACCGGAATAAATGGGGGGGGGGGGGGACTGCTGAAAAGCTACTTAATCTGGGATAAATATTGGGGGTTTTTCTGAGTTTTTAAAAATATTGACATTGTTTTCAACTGGGCAAAAATTGAAACATCTTGGAAACAAACTGGTTCACATCATTGGCAGTGTGAGTAACCAATGCAAATAGGCCCAAATAGGATAAAATTATGCAGGCCTTGCACGTGTTCCGAATGCGTTCACAGCATTGGCTCCATCTTTATTCAAATTCTGGCATGTTTGAGAATTTTTCAGAGATGCACATCAATGTGGTTCCATAGTGTCAACACCAAACATAGAGAGATCTCACATTGTTGCATTAAAGAAACCGACGTCTGAATGACCCCACTGTTTTCATGGCTGTCATTGAGACATGTCATTGGGAGTTTATATGACTAGCTTCAAAATGATCTCTCAAGATACCAACATGCAACCTGGCAAAGATAATAATTGAGAGTATGTTGGTCTGGAGAGAGCAGGCTGCTGGTTGAGAAATGGCGATGGAGGGATCAAACTGTTTTCGATGTTGGTTTCTTATATGTTCAATCAGAATTCCATTTTGTGAACTTCTTTAAAAAAGAAAAACACAGGGCATTGAAACTGTGCACTCTCTCTCCTGGAACATGCCTCTTTGTAAGGATTGCTCACTAAGACATGCATTTTTGTATGGATTTTTTGGAGGTAAGAACTACCTTGCAAAATTCTGACACATAAAGAATAACTGCAGACCACAATGTGAAATGAGTTTTTGTCTTCATATTAGAGCAGGAGGTAGAAAGTGACTCTCGGAGTATAGAGAATATTCTCATCTTGAGATACACTGTCAAAAACTATTGTCAGCTGACATGATTTTTTTTTTTACCCATTAATACAAAAGTACCAGCAATTTTGGTGGTAGCCTTAAGTCTGGAAGGCACACAACAACACAACAAACAGCCCCAAAGGAGAGAGGGAGAGGGGGAGACATTTCTCCCAAAAATGTATTGTCCATCATAAACAATGTTTTTGCAATATTTCTCATGAAATTCATGCCAATAAAGCCCCAAAAATAAAAATAAAAAAATTGTTAGAAAAGGCACAAAAAGTCTTTCTCCCAGTAGGAGAAAACAGACATCTATGAGACGATGGGATTTTGTGTGAAAGCAAAATAAGCAAAGGTGTATCTAAAAAATTAAGACCAACCCAAGGCCTCCAGTATTTGAAGTTGAGAACTGAATATTTACAAGTATACATTTTCAGAGCAAAAATTAGTCCTTCGGGAACATTCTTCTGGGCTTCTGTATTCACGATGTTCTATACAACTCCAGTTAAGTATGAGTAAGGTCATGTCACAATGTCAAGGCAAGTCCATACAACGGGCAAGCAATGATATGAGCATAACCTCTAACAGTTCACAGATGAAAACTAGGAATCAAGTGGTCTAGCAACATCAGGGTGAGGTCAAGATGGCAAAAAGTCCTATTAAGGAAGAACACACATGCTTGGAGAGGCTGCCAACATTTGCTTTTCCCTGAGTTTATTAGGAAGGACAAGATCCCACTATGTTCTGTTTGTGACCTAAATAAATATATGAATTCATTCAAGATCTTGACTCTCCATTCCACTCCCTTCAGCTGAATTAACTGAGCGCAAACTACTTTTGCACTTTGAGCTCAATTTGCAGCAATCAAAGTCAATAGAGAACGAAAGGAGAGGAGGACAGAGAAGCCAGGACATTTTAAAAAGTGGCTGAGAAAGTGGAACGGAGGTTTAACTGGCACAGGCTCTACCAATTCAGGACAGTTGGAGGGTGTGTATGAAGAGCACTAAGAAATCTCAAGGTGGTCTTAGATGAGCCTCCTTCTATGGGGCTGAGTAGTCGGGCCAGAATTAGACTGTCCAAGCCTGTGCTTTCATGGCCTGGAACTCAACTCGGATTGGTCTTTTAGCTAGCACAGAGATGGAACAGTGTTTATACATCCCAGTGCCACAGATCTGGTACCACCATAGGCCCCTACCTCTTTTGGTCAGTGCCGCACATGAGTATACTTCCCCATTGCCACGTCTGACATAGAGCTTTATCACACTAGCAAGATCCCGCATGAAAACGGGACCTAAACAAGAGTTAAGTTAAATTTAGATTTAAACACAACTTGCAAATGCGGGAAGTTTATCACACTGAATTGCTGCTAAAACGAAATAATACAAAGTTAAACCGCAGTTAAAGCAGAGAAAACCGGCACCTTTTTAATATTCAGTTTGTTCTGAATTTAAAAAGCTGCTGGTATTCTCCGCAGATTAACTTCACATTATTTCACGTTAACAGCAATGTCGTGTGATAAACTTTGGACATTTCCGGATTATCTTCTCGTTATATTGCGTTTAACTCCCGTTTTCCCACAGAATCTCGCTAGTGTGATAAACTCCATAGAAACTAGGCACCTGGCTGCAGTTGAATGGCCAGATGCTTTGTTTTTGCATCAGATGCAGCAAGAGGGGGATCTACTCATATGTGGCATGGATGATGGAGGTAAGAAATTTGGTGGCAAATGTTGGGTCCAGTTTACCACATTAAGACCCTTTTGTCCCGAGATCAGACCAGATCCACTGGCTCTGTGTCCATTCTGGCAGGATTGGGCATCATCCAATGTGAAGTTGGGGGGAACCCAGGCCTTTTGGTCTGTGAGGACAACCTCACATTCTGCAGACCTATGTTACACAGATATAGCAAAGACTATGGAGGTTATGTCGGGCAACACTTTGAACTCTTAAAGAGTTCAAAGTGTTTCCCAACTCTTAAAAACTTGCCATTGTCCTTGGTGATATTGACATACTCTTCCTCAGAGGAGCAAGGAGATGTGTCATTCGGGATGTTTTTATGGGTGCGGCGCATCAGTCAATATGGTTGGATCAAAGCTCTGAGCGAACGGGATGTTGAATAAAGGGTGGCACTGTTTTTGCCCTGCAGCTGTGGTTAACAGATGGGGATTTGGAAGGTAGTTTTTCTCACTGGAGGTTCAAAGAGAGAATAACTGGAGTTGCCCTTTGGCAGGAGAAGACAACATTGTGTGTCTGTGTGCTTTCAGTGCCACCCGCATGGGCTGAGCATAAATGCACAAATTGACAGCCAAGTGCATGAGAGTTGCCTCTTCCTGTGTTGCTGTCTGTTCTGAACAGCCTAGGAGATTAATCTCATACAGAGGGGTGCTTTTCCCCCTCCAGGAGGGCTCAAATATTCCATTTAAAGTGTGTATGTGTGTATGGATCTTCCAAAAAATATACGAGGGGTGAAAAAGGCGTGAGGGACAATGAGGGTCATCTCAATCTCTGCAAAGTATACCAAATTTGCCATGCATCCAGAGATGTCCCATGCATATTTCACTATGCAAAAAAGGTGCTCATCTGATTTCTCAGTCGCTATCTGTATCATTGGAGATCGCCAGGGAAGGATTTGTGGAAGTGGATGTTTCTCCATGAATAAAACTGTTCAATGCATACACATAGCTAGGTGTTGGGCAATAGGGTTCTAGCCTAGATTTCTCTCTGTCTATTTTCTCTATATTAGCTCATTTGTTATTTTCTGGAATTGCTCATTTTATATATACAGTTGCCCCTCCTAACTTGCAGATCTGAGATCCACACCCTTGAATATACGTGGAGGGGCAACCTCCCCTATTTGCAATAATAATAATAATAATAATAATAATAATAATAGTCAACTTTATTTGTATACCGCCCTTCCTGCGATCAGTGCAATGGTGCCTGCGCCTATGGGGCTTGAATAAGTGCGAGCCTTCATTATCGCAGGGCATCTGGAATGGATCCCTGCGAAAACAGAGGGTCAACTGTACAAAGAAACATTTTCACCTGTTGGGCTTGTGGTTTTTGAGAGATGGAACCCCGTGACAGTTTTACAGCTGCAGCATTTGCACAAACCCATCCTTCCAGGCCTATTTTCATCCCTTGATGTCGCCTAAAGTTAATGTTACATAAATCGAGGTATATAAATAGAGGTTAAACCCACCTAGCCCTGTATTGACCCGCTCTGACCACTGGGATTTCTTCAGTGTTTGTCATCTCCATACGTTTTTTCCTGACACATCTGGGGGTGTTTTCCTATCATGCCTTCTGCACACATAGCCCATGTTCTGAAACTGAACTATATGGTCTCTCCTCAAAATTTAGTTTGACAAGGCAGCTGAGCTAGGCAATGCCGTATATCCTCGACTATAAGTCGACCTCATGTATAAGTCGAGGGCAAGTTTTGGGGCCAAAATTATGGATTTTGAACATATAGCAAAGGATCTACAGGATGAAACAAAGCAAAGCAATGTCAAAAAACTGGTATAATTCCAGCAGAAATAACTCTGTGCTTACTCTTAAGACTGGATGGATGACAGAGTAGACAGGCTCAGTGCTTCACATATTATACTCTTGATTTTCACCTGGGAATGGTTCCTTCTTTTAAATAAGAGTTAAGATACACTACGTATATTCACCCGTGGATAAGTCGACTCAGGTTTTTTGGATTAATTTTTGACCTAAATTTATAGACTTATACATGAGTGTATACAGTAGTTTGTACATGGTGCACTGCTATGCACTTTCAGGATATAAAAAAGAAGGCCTTGGTGCTTCATCATGAGTGTTTCTGAGTGAGAGACAGGACATTCAATGAAATGTGCTTACCTAGTCTTAGAGTACAATTTTGTGGTACAGTGGTTTGAGAGATGGCCTAGACCCTGGAGACCAGGGTTTGAATCCTCACTCGGCCATGGAAATCCATTGGGTGACTTTGGATGTATCCCACACTCTCAGCCCCTGAAAATCCCATGATTGATTCAGCTTGGGGTCAACATAAATTAGAAATGACTTGAAGATACAAAGCAACAGCAACAGCAACAGCAGCAGCAACAGAGCATTGCATCAAAAATAGTGTACAAGCAATCTGGATTTGAGAGTTCCTGGTGCTGTTGTGTGCCTTCAAGTTATTTCCAAGTCATGGCAACCCTAAGGGGAACCTGTCATGGGGCAAGATTTGTCCAGAGGTGATCTGGAGCTCTTTATTCCAGCACCATGGCAGCTGTGTGCATGGGCATCTTACTGGGCCACCTACCATGTCCACCACTACCATGGATCACTCACTTCTGAAGTCAGAACAATGCCACTTTCTGATCTCAGAAGCAAGTGACCCATGGTGGCAGCAGCAGCAGGGAGACTAGATGTCCTAACTGCAAAGGAGGAAAAGTTGCTGCAAGATGTAAGAACGTTGCCACATAAAACATAAAAATAAAAATGTGAATTCATGCTTCTTAGTCATGTTTAGAATTCCTCCTGTACAGACAGTTGAAATGTAAGACTTCTCTTGGCAAAGAAGGAGATCTGGTCACCCTGGGCAGTGGTTATGCCGGGCAGCTCATGGGACACCCATGCAGACAACTTCTCTTTTGCAGGAATGGAGGGCCAGGTAACAAGGGGCAAGTTGGGGCAGGTGCAGGGCCAGGTATTTTAGGGATGCCCCCGGACTATCTTGACTTGTGCAGACAGGGCCCCTGTGGCAAAGCACATGCTTTGCAAGTAGGAGTCCTCAGTTTACTCCCAGGCATCTTCAGGTTGGGCTAAAGAGCATCCCCATCTCAGACCCTAGAGACCCACTATCTTGCAATGTGGAAGTCAATGTGGAGGTCTTTAAGCAGAAGCTGGATGGCCATCTGTCAGGGATGCTTTGATTGGGAGTTCCTGCATGGCAGAATGGGGTTGGACTAGATGGCCCTTGGGGTCTCTTCCAACTCTGTGATTCTATGATTCAACAATGAGAGAAGTGGTTGGTGGTCCCACTAGGGAGTTTATCATATGATGGAATTTGGGGGTATAATGCAATGGCAATCCAAACGCAATCATGGGGTTTCACATAATTGTGAATGAGTATATCTCACGCAATTTCGGGCAATGGGAAGTCATTCCGAAGGCAATCATGGGGTTTCACGTTATTGCGTATTAGAGTATCTCACGTAATTTCGGGCAATGGGGGTCATTTTCGGGCAATGGGAAGTCATTCTGAACGCATTCTGAACACAATCACGTAAAGTTGCTAAGCTAGCGAATTCACATAATTGCGAATTGGCTCCATTCGCAATTGAGAGAAATTCCTCCCATGTGATAAACTCCTAGGACTCATTGATTTCCAAATCCAGCCAACAATCAGGAATTCTGAAAGCTCCAGTCCAAAACATCTGGAGGACCAAAATTTGGGAACCACTGGTGTAGAGTACTGGTTTCAAATGTTTTGGAGTTCAGCACCTAGATTTTCAGACTATTGGTCAAACTGACTAGGGCTTCTGGGAGGTGAAGTCCAAAACATCTGGAGGACCAAAATTTGGGAACCACTGGCGTAGAGTACTGGTTTCCTAAATGTTGGTCTTCCAGATGTTTTGGACTTCACAACCCAGAATTTCAGACTGTTGGTCAAACTGACTAGGGAGTTTATCATACAACGGAATTAGAGGGTATAATGCAATGGCAATCCGAACACAATCATGGAGTTTCACGTTATTGCGAATGAGTGTATCTCACGCAATTTCGGGCAAAAGGGAAGTCATTCCAAACGCAGTCATGGGGCTTCCCGTAATTGTGTATTAGAGTATCTCACACAATATTGGGCAATGGGTGGTCATTTTCAGGAAATGGGAAGTCATTCTGAACTCATTCTGAACGCAATCAGATTTCACATAAATTTGCTAAACTAGCGAATTCACGTAATTGCGAATTGGCTCCATTCACAATTGAGAGAAATTCCTTCCATGTGATAAACTCCTAGGACTTCTGGGAGTTGAAGTCCAAAACACCCAGAGAACCAAAATTTGGGAATCACAGCACTAGGTCATAAAGGAGTCATCTGTGCTCCAAGGTGGAAATTAGGCAGAAGGTTTTTTTCCTGATGTTTCTGAAAACCACGAGGCAAACTTGAGCACATAGGAAACTAGGCAAACTCTCATGCCTTGAGTCGAAAGATAATAAAAGCAAGGAACTGTGCTGAGCAAAGAAACAATTCCAGGAGACAGCTAATGGACTGACTTTTTTGTGACACCGAACCATGATCTCAGTGCCGGAGTCAGGAGAACAGTAAGACACTTTAGCGGTTTCTGGAGTTTCCTTTCCCTTTGAGGAAAGCAAAACATGAATGCGTACGAAAGGAAGACGGCGGGAATTGGTTCCCGGAGGCCTTCGCAACAACTGGAATGGAGCTAACCGTGCCAAGTTCTAACTTTGAAACTCTTTGGCTGCAGTAATATGGTTGCAAATTTGCTGGGAATTTCTCCTTGCACAGGAGCAGTGTGAGAGGATTTGTACTATTGTAAATGTGCAAGGTGCCTTTTTCTGGATTGTGAATCCAGAAGCAGAGGTCTTGATATGCTCTTGATATGTTAAGATCTCTTATATCAGAGAGAAAAGTCATGATAGAAGTTTCAGAGGGGAGGAAAAGAAGCTTTGAGATCTGAACTGGGAAAAAGACCTGATGATGATGATGATGATGATGATGATGACGACGACGACTTGTCATTTCCTGATGCACTAGAAATTAAAATAATTTCTGATGCACTAGAAATTACAATTACTGCTGAGGCTGCTTCTTGTGGTTTTCTGGGATTTGCAGTTTGGTGGGGCATTTAGTATCCTCCGTCAGAGAGCTCTTAGTCCTCACTAAACTGCAAATCCCAGAATTCATTTTAATTATATTTTAATTGTTTTCTTGGTTTTAACTTGTTCTTAGTTTAATTTAATTTTAAGGGGTGGGACATTGGGTAGTGGGCTTTAGGAACTGTATTACTTTGTGATTTTTTACTTGCTGTAACCCGCTCCGATTGTTTTGACAGAGGAGCAGGCTATTTATTATTATTATTATTATTATTATTATTATTATTATTAGGATGGGGATGGAAGAGTGGGTCATTTATATAATGCATTGTTGTGATTTTAAAGTGTAAGCTGCTCTGATTGTAACAGAGAAGCGGGATAGAAATAAAAGTTTTATTTATGATTATTTTATTATTATAAGACACAAGTAATACTTTTAATTTCTAGTGCATCAGAAAGTGTAAGTCGTCAGTTAGTGGAATAATAGTGCCGTAAGGATGTAGTATGATATTGACTATAGTTAAAATTCACAGCGGATGAAATTTGGGGAGGGAAGGGCCATCATAACCTAAAAACCCATTACAAAACATAACCATAAACCAACAGCAGCAACAATTAAAAGTCGGGCGCGTTACACAAGCCCTGTTTCCCCTTTAATACTTTATTTTTTCGTTCAAGACCGACACCAGCCTCGAAAAACAGCCCCAACCACAACAATGTTCCAGCTGGGCCTTTAGCTCACAATTTGAGCGATTAAAAATGGGCCCCTGCCAATTGATCAAAAGTTGAATAATCGCCAATTAAACTGCTTAAAGACTGTAATTTACTTTGCACCATGTGCCTTTCTACTTGGTTCTATAATATTGATTGGAACCAATTAATTTGCTCCTTTATTTGGCTTAAAAAGCTTGTCATCTGTTCGTATTGACGGGCGATCCTTCTGCAGTGCTATCTATATGGGCCGACTTGATCATTCAGCCCCATTGAGGCTTACTCTCTGGAAACGGAAACAAGAAATACAGCCTTAATTAAACAATAATAATAATACTAATATTAATGTGAAATTGAAGGCTTTCATGGCCAGCATCCATAGTTTTTTGTGGGTTTTTCAGGCCATGTTCTAGAAAAGTTTGTTCCTGATGTTTTGCCAACATTTGTGGCTGGCATCTTCAAAGAAATAATAATAATGATAATAATTCTTGTATAGGACTGAACACCTTTTAAAGAAGTGTTTAATACACTGAAATAGGATTTAATACATTGCTGTTGTTGTATGCCTCCAAGTTGTTTCCAGCTTACGGCGACCCTAAAGGGAAGCTATCATGGGGTTTTCTTGGCAAGATTTTTTTCGTGCACAAAATTATTTAAAATATTATATATAAAACTACTTTCAGGCTATCTGGATCAGGTGTATGTTGTTGTTGTTGTTGTGGTTGTGTACCTTCAAGTTGCTTCTGACTTACGGTGACCAGAAGGCGAAGCTATCATGGGTTTTTCTTGGCAAGATTTGTTCAGAGGAGGTTTGCCATTGCCTTCCCCTGAGGCTGAGAGAGTGTGACTTGCCCAAGGTCACTCACTGGGCAACACAAATATATACATGCATGAATTTGTGGTTGTCATTGTGCGTGCCTTCAAGTCATTTCTGACTTACGGAGACCCAAAGGCGAACTTATCATGGGGTTTTCTTGGCAAGATTTGTTCAGAGGAGGTTTGCCATTGCCTTCTCCTGAGGCTGAGAGAGTGTGACTTGCCCAAGGTCCCCCAGTGGTTTTTATGGCTGAGCCATAAAACCAAATGTCATGTGCTACACCACAACGCCATGTTGTCTCTCTATGGATATAAAAATGAATAATAAGATTAATAATAAAATTTAGTTATGTTCCCTCTCCCTGCGCATCGAGGTGGAATTACAAAACAAAATAGGATTGGATAATGCAATATAATACATACCATAACAACAGAACACTATCCCCTTGCACCACCCCACCACAACAAATAATAAAACTAAATATCAATTACAATAGTAATCATTAAAATACAAATAAAACAAGTGAAATGGGAGGCGGACGGGGCGAACCTTCTTTTGGGAGGTCACTCTGGGAAGGCCCACTGGAAGAGATATAGTATGAAAGCCACACAAACCCCCACATATATATAAAACATATTCAGTAAAAACATATTTTACTGAAATAATTCAGAATCCTTCCAAAACTCCTAGTTTATTGTACGGAGAATTCTCCTCCTTGGATTTCTCTCGTTCCAACGGTCTCTCAATGCAAAGAAAGAGGGTGATCTCCATTCCTTCCAAACCGAACTTGTCCAGGCATTTGATGTGATGGAATGACTGTCACTTCACACCTGTACAAACTCCTGTACAAACGAACGAAGGTTACGGCGAGCCCTTCTTCTTGGAAATTTACTCAGCATGTTCACATTGTCTCCTCTAACCCAATGCAAACATTGCGGGGTTTTGCTGAAAGGCGGTGGGTTCATTCCGGGTTTTAAGCAAACGGGGGTTTTCAGCAAAGCCACTCCTGAAAGAAGAAATTATTATTATTATTATTATTATTATTATTATTATTTCTAGACCGCCCCCCTGAGCAAGCAATCGGGGCGGGTTACAACAGAGGGAATTATACATGCAATAACAATATACATGAATTAAAAAACAAATGGCAAGGTATTAAGCAATAGCAATAAAATCAGATAGCAATTAACAATAACTAGCAAAATACATAACAATTATAGCAACGAAAATACATAGTAATTTAAGTAACAGTAAAATTAGCAAAGCAAAATGCGTAACAATCAACAAAGCAAAAATACAGAACAGTTATAGCAACAACAACAAAATACATAGTAATTATAACAAAAAATAACCAAAAAAAATTATAAAATTAACAAAGCAAAATACATAACAGTTAACATACCAAAACAAGTAAAAAGAAAATAATCCCCATTCTCAAGGGTCATCCCCGTCTGTACGTTTTGCTATTAAGGGACCTACCAAAGATGCACTCCAGCGGCACCCTTGATAACCTTTTTTGCAAAAAAGAATGGGGAGAAAAAGTTGTTTCAGGATGTAATTATTATTATTATTATTATTACCCGGCCTCTCCCGCAGATCAAGGCGGCTCACAACAGCAATAAAATAGAATATAAAATACATCATACAATATAAAATACTCATACAAACATATTTATATGTTTTTAACCAATCAATAAAAATTTAAAAATAATATATATATATATATATATATATATAAAATACTCATTATTCCCTCCCAAAACAATACCATAATAAAATACCATTGCAACAATCGAAACCATCGAGACAAACTAAACAGTCACACCAAACAGAGTGTGACTAAAAATGCAAAAGAAAAGATATGCTATATCATATTTTCCTTTTATTTTACTATTATTAAAATGGGGTGAAAAATTCTTACTATTACTATTACATTGTTGTTATTGTTGTTGTTGCAATTATTTGTAAGTGCAAAAGAAAATGTAACGGTCACAAGAAGCCAAGCCAGGAAGGCATTCAGGAGGTCTGTACTTCTTTTTGTATTTGATTGCCATTTTAGTTTTGTAGTTATGTTTGTTACGTTGCATGATCTAAGGTAGTGTTAGGTTAATTGGTTGTGTGATATATCATGTAATAAGTTATGTGTCAATAACATATAACATGTAACATATAAAATAAAAATTTAAAAGAAGGAGAAGGAGAAGACACAATCCAACAAGCTGTATTGGCTTTTCTGTTGGAGATGTGTATTTGTGTTGTGTCACTTGGTGTGTACTGTGATTGCTAAAAATCCTCCGTCGTGATATTGTTGTCTGTTAATAGGGAAAAATACAAAGAAATGAATCTCGATGGTCTAAATCAGGACTGGACTTATCCAGCCCTCCACATTTCTCACTATTGGCTTTCCAGGTTGGGGCTGCTGGGAATTGTGGTTCAACAACATCCAGAATCCTGCACATTGTGCTAAATCCTATTACCCAGAATAGAGTAGATCATTGAATAAATTGGGTTTACAGAAGTGTTGGTTGTCAATTGATTGAGTTTAAAATCACAACTGAACGGATGGTTGCCAAGACTTTGTGGAGGATAACATCCCTACCTCTGAGATCTTTATATGATATATAATAAAACTTTATTGGTATCCTGTCTCTCTGTCAGTGACAATCGAGGCGTCTTACAAGTTAAAAAAATTACATATAATCTCACGTCCCAATATCCCACCCTCCCCTAAAACATCCATTAAACGATTATAATTTAAAATCTTTGAATCAAAAATCAAACGAGGGATGAATATAAGTCTAAATCCAACCTTAGTCCCGACTAAAGTAGGTCCATAGAAATGAATATAAGATTTATATAAATATTTTAGTCATCTCTTAACATAGATGTCAGCGATTTCATTCGATCTGCCCTAGCTGCGACTAAAATTGGATTTTGTCCACCTTTGCATATGGAAAATCATCTTTTCGGGAATGTGCCGGGACTAAAGCTGGAAGAATATTACACACTGTCTCACTCATTATTATTATTATCATTATTATTATTAAATTATTATTAATATAATTATTAATTATTATTAATAATAATAATGATACATTTTATTTATATGCCGCCTCTCCTGTAGGACTGAGGTGGCTTACAACAGTAAATAAAACAGAATATAAATTACAGCATACAGTTAAAATACTTCCCATTAAGTCCCTCTCTCCCAACCGTACTACAATAAATTAACAATTAAATAATCACTAGGATTAAAATCAAAAGAGTTAAAAATTTTAAAAAGCCAAACAATGGATTCTACCTGGATTTATTGAATTTCGGAGCGGCTAAATTCAGAGCTCCATTGTAAGTGCATTCTGAAGATGTTGCAAATTCACATTTTAAAAAGCAAATGTTGTTTGCCAAGGAACGCCTTTTTTATCATTTGCTTTATTTACGTGTAAAACACTAGACTTAATGTAGATCCCATACAGTCTATTTCCTTTTTTAAAAAGCATCTGTTCTTAATTGTATTTATTTTATGGCTTTCGCCCACATTGTGTTTGTTTCCATTTTGGTGTTGGGGGTGGAAATACGAAGATTCTGTTGATCTTTTTAAAAAGCAATAAAATAAGAATAAAAGATTAAAGTTTTTAAAAGGTTTATTAGTTCTGGAACTGTCATGCCCAATTGTTGGATATGTTGGGATGCAATATAATATTTGCCACCCAGCCCTCAGTCGATAAAGAAACAGAAAGAAAGCGGCACGGAATTGAAGCCATGTGTAAAACTTCCAACGTTATTAAAATCTTCTTTGGCTTCTTCAGTATCGAGGGGAAAAAATCCAGTTTAGGAAAAGCAAACCTCGGAGTAATACAACATCGTATATATTCATACTTTAAGTTGTAACCCACGGATTTCTGATCCTCTTTTTAACAATCGCAATAGAAAAGAACTACTTCGTGTGTGTTTTCTTGATAAAAGCAACAACCGCCAAGTCCGCTTTCACAGATCAGTTTAGTACTTTTGTATTTATTTTGCAGTCTATTCATTTGAAACTCTTCATAAATATTGTATCAAGATGCCCTCTGTTGTTAAAAGCTGGTTTTGCAGTCAGCATTGGGAAAAAGTTGGATGAACTTTGTGTGGCTGAGAAGAGATTCCCCCAATTTTACGAAACAACGCTCATTTCAAATATGCCAAAGATTTGCTTAATCTTAAAAAACTAAAATTAAAAATGGAGAAACACTGGCAATTTCTCCTTGGTGAGAAATTGGTATGATTCTTCTGGCGAAGAGAACAAAGTTGTAAAACAACCACAAGGAATTAGCACAAAAATCGACTAGGAGACCAAAAGGAAAAACATACCCAAAAGAAAACGATGTACGTTTTTAATGCTGTAAGCCACCCCGATTGCATTTCATAGAGGGACAGGATATTAATAATAATAAAAATAATAATTAGAAAATAATTTGCATGAATAGACTGGAAGTCATAGAGTATGTGTTTGCTGTCATTGTGTGCCTTTGAGTCATTTCTGACCCAATCATCGGTTTTTCTTGGCATGTTTTGTTCAGAGGGAGTTTGTCTTCCTCTGAGGCTGAGAGAGTGTGACTTGCCCAGGATCTACATGGTCTAGCTAGGATTCAAACCACTATACCTTGCTGGCTTATCGCCAGATTAATTTCTGGACCAAATTTCTGGGATTTCTAGAATCACTGAACCAAAAACTCACTGGATGATTTGAGTTAGATATTTCCGTTTAGTCTAAACTGAATTCCTGTTTTCTGTCCTGGTGCTGGTGTTACTTTACAGTTGTGCCTTTGGTTCAAATGATAAATGTGGAAATAATGA
Source organism: Urosaurus nigricauda (assembly GCA_034509955.1). NCBI lineage: Eukaryota > Metazoa > Chordata > Lepidosauria > Squamata > Phrynosomatidae > Urosaurus > Urosaurus nigricauda. The sequence continues at coordinate 1,209,777 of JAOEGL010000008.1, read as the reverse complement.
AACCTATCTATCTGCAAATTGACTTCTGTTTATACAATAGAACATTGCATTTCCATTTTCTTCCAAATTTGCTCTGGAAAGGGGACATCGTATTGCAAGGTGAAAGAGGAGTCCACCTTTAAAATGGATGGTATTCTATTGGGAGATGAACACAATTCGATTTCAACCTTAGAGTCGGTTTGTTGAAATAGATGAAATCAGCAAAAGTACACCCTTTCATGATGGACTTTTCCCAGTGGTTGAGTCGGGTTAAAAAAAGGTTCAGCTAAATTAGTCTGGATCCAACCTATAATAGACAATTGGACCTTACAGTTTCTCTTGTTCAGTGGAGAGGAGGTCCGAAAATAAAGGTACTTTCACATCACTTTGAGAACTTTGTCCAGTTCTGGGCATTGTAATCCAAGAAGGATGTTGAGAAGCTGGATCGTGTCCAGGGAAGGGTGACCAAAATGGTGAAGGGTCTGGAAACCAGCAAGCCCTATGAGGGAACTGGGTATGTTTAGCCTGGAGAAGAGAAGGTTAGCCATGATAGCCATGTTTAAATAGTTGAAGGGATGCTAATGGAGGATGGAGCGAGCTTGTTTTCTGCTGCTCCAGAGAGTACGACATGGAGCAATGGATTTAAAGTACAGGGAAAATAGATTCCACCTCAACATTAGGAAGCACTTTTGATGGTAAGAGATCTTTGACAGTGCTTCAGAGAGTGGAGTCTTCCTCTCTGGAGGTTTTCAAACAGAGGTTGGATGGCCATCTGTTGAGAGTGCTTTGATGGTGTCTTCTTTTTTTAAAAAATTATTACATAATACATCCAGATATATAAAGAAAACAGAAAAAAGGGGAGGGAGAAGAAGAAGAAGAAGAAGAAGAAGAAGAAGAAGAAGAAGAAGAAGAAGAAGAGAGAAAAAAAGAACTGAATTAACACCTCTTTACTTGCAATATATTTTTATCTTCCCATAGTACTACTGCTCCTTTCCACTTTTCTTCATATTACTCGGTAGTTTCTGTTATTATCAAGCATTGATAAAATATCTAGTATAGCCAATTTTTTCAGTTTTAAGATCCATTCTTCTACTGATGGTACCCTGTTAGATTTCCAATACTTAGCGTATGTCAGTCAGGCAGCAGTAATCATATATAACGACACACTCACTTCATCTTGGGCCAGATTATCAGAAATTAGATCTGTTATATTTAATTAAAAATAATTCAGGTTTTAATAGTATTTTTTAAAATATGAGTGTAATGTTCTTATGAATTAATTTCCTTTTTTTCTTTTCTTTTTTGCTTTGCTACATTGCCACCAAAGATGATATAGAGAACCCACTTTCTGTTTACAGTTTGTATTACCATGTTTTCTTATCTTGGCTCACCTGGTTGGAGTCAGATACCATTTGAAGTCTCTCTGGCTTTTCTTCAGTAATGAAGATTCAGGATGGACTCATGATCCAACGCTTTCTACAAGCACGTTGATGACTGAAAAGGCCGATCCGAGATAAACAAGTCCGGTTACAGAAAGCGCAGCAGAAAGTCTCTTTGGGTGATGTTTCTAAGCTGTGGTTCTTTCTGCATTGTCATTTCTCTTCGAGACTCATTTGGCTTGAGTTCTCGAAAGAGGCTGCAGCATTATGGATAGTGCGTCTCCATGCCTCCCGATGTGAGGCCAGGGCAGACCATTCCTGGTGATCAATTTGGCCAAGCTTCAGATGTTGTTTCAGGGAGTCCTTGTATCTCTTCTTTGGGGCGCCCCTCTTACACTGACATGTGGCAAGTTCATCGTAGAGTACTATTTTTGTGAGGCGGTGGTCCTCCATCCTAGAAATGTGCCCTGCCCAGCGCAGCTGCGTTTTCAGTAGCATGGCCTCAATGCTGGTGATCCCTGCTTGCTCCAGGACAGCAACATTTGTCACATAGTCAGTCCAGTGTATGTTTAGGATTATTAGTAGACAGTGCTGATGAAAGCATTCGAGGAGTCACAGATATTGGCGATAGCTGACCCATGTTTCAGACCCATAGAGGAGAATGGACAATACAATGGCTCTGCACACACTGATTTTTGTGAGTCTCAGGTGTTTGTTGCTCCAGACTCTCTTGTGAAGCCTTCTGAATGCACTATATGCCTTTGCTAATCTTTGATCGATCTCTTTATCGATCTTGGTGTCTGAGGAGATGATACTTTCCAGGTAGGTGAACTGCTGGATGGACTTAAGCACAGATTTGCCAATGTTGACATGGGGTGATAGTGCTCTTCCTGTGGTGCAGGCTGGTAGAGTTTGAACTTTACATCTGAAGTAGCGTTTGTAATATTTGATGGTGTCTTCTTGTATGGCAGAAATGTTGGACAGAATGACCCTTGAGATCTTTTCCAACTCTGTGATTCTATGAATACTTCACAAAATGCTCCACTTTCCAATCTCTGTTGGAATGGCAAGGAGCATGGATGGAAGTCTCTATGGAATCTGTGAGGATTTCTCTCAGATTTCTCCTCCCCAAAGTTGGTCGTCTCTCTTCACCTTCAGAGATGAAGGTCCAAAATGTCCTACAGAACCTGGTACGTTCTTCTCAGGGACAAGAGGGCTGCCTTCTAAGTGATTTTAATAATTGCTGGCCAAGAAGCTGGTGCAGTGGTCCCAAAACTTTGGTCCTCCAGATGTTTTGGACTTCAGGTCCCAGAATCCCTTAATGTTGGTCAAGTTGGCTGGAGCTTCTGGGAACTCAAGTCCAAAACACCTGCAAGACTAAAGTTTGGGAATCAATGTTGGTGCATTCTTGATTTGTCCAAGCAATAGAAACACATAAAACATGCACAACTTACAGAGAAGCGGTAGACCTTTCTAACTCCAAGTATTACTGAATTAAATTGTCTATTGTCTTCCTAACTGCATTGCACTGAGGAAAATATATTGAATATGATTTATTGAATAACCAGATTGGAAACTACCTTTTGACCCAGCTGTGGTTCAAGCTCAGTAGTTTTAGAAATGAAAATTGGGCAATAATTTGCTTGAAGTTGCTAAAATAATATTGGAGGTGAAGAGAAGGAGGAGGAGACGGTCTCTGTTGTTGAACCAAATTTGGATGAACATGGACATGCTTAAACACTTGTCAAAGAAAATATGCAGAACGACTTTTCACTAAATAACAATTTTCGATAAATAACAATTACCTGTTAATCTTTTGAATGTGTGAAATTAAATATAAATTATTTTTAATGCAGTATTATAATAAAACTTGTTCAGTGATTCTAAAGAAGACCAGAAGGTTTTGTGAATGCAACACTGGGCACAGGATCTCATCTTCCATTGATCCATTTTATAACTAATACAATGTTTTGTTTTGTTTTCAATCTTTAAAAAAAACAATCTAGTCTTTGCTACTGCAAAAATATTGAAAGTGTATGGATTATGCCCGGGGAAATATCAAAATCAATAGTATGATCATATTATCCGGTACTGCACGCTTGTGCATGTGTCTTCAAGCCACCTGTCCATTTATGGTGACTCCATGAATTTCATAGGGTTTGAATACTCAGAGGTGGTTTTGCCAGTTCATTCCTCTGAAACATAACCTGTAGCACCTAATATTCCTTGGTTATATACCACCCAAGTACTAACCAAGGCTAAACTTTCTTAATTTCCATGATCTTGTATCTTTAGGTTATTTATAGGCCCTTACAAACTGAGCGGCTAGGCATCATTTCCAAGCTGGTTCTGCAATCCTTTTGCCTGCTTAATTCTGGATTTGTTACTCATAAGGGAAAATATACTATAGTAAACACTCCAAATGTTCCAAGTATTTCATTTCTTGCAAATGGGACACACACTCTCCTTGGGGGAAAAAAAAATCATCTGTTAATCCAGAACCAGTGTGATGTTGTGGTTTGTGTTGGACTAAGATCCTGGAGACCAGGGTTCGAATCCCTGCTCAGCATGTCAACCCACAGAAGGACCTTGGGCAAGTCACACCCTCTCAGCCTCAGAGGATGGCAAGGGAAACCCTCTCTGGAATAAATTGCCAAGAAAACCCCATGACAGGTTCAGCTTAGGGTCACCATAAGTCAGAAACAACTTGAAGGCACACAACTTGCCTTGATCCACCGGAAAAGGTGGGCTAAAAATAAATTGTTGTTGTTGTTATTATTATTATTATTATTATTATTATTACAGCAACAGACGTCTAGTGCAGTGACAGGCTTTTGGTGGTTTCCTTTCATCCTGGTTGTCAGGATGAACAAGTACAGAGCTCACCTGTCCACCATATTCCCCACTTATGATAATATATGTTTTTCTCTAACGTATAGGTTGTCGTTGTGTGCCTTCAAGTCATGGCAACCCTAAGGCGACCCTGTTGTGAGGTATTCTTGGCAAGATTTGTTCAGCATGGTTTTGGTTTTGCCCTCCTCTGAGGCTGAGAGAGTGTGACTCATCCAAGGTCACAGCATGATTTCAATGGCCCAGAGGAGACTCAAACCACTGTCTCCAGAGTCAAAGTAAAGCACTCAAACCACTACACCATGCTTGGTCTCAAAGTATACAGTCAGCCCTTTGTATCCACAGATTTGTTTTATCCACAGATTGAATCATCAACCACTTGAAAATGTTCAGAAATTATATAAATTCCAAAATCAAACATCAGTTTTGCCATTTTACTTTCCCACTGTATTTAATGGGACTTGCACATGTATGGATTTTGGTATCCACAGAGACCCATGGAAACAAACCTCAGCCCCTATAGTACCCATTCCCAAATTTGCATCAGTGTATGCAAATGTTAAGCAAACCAGGGCCTACTCAGCCATGAAACCCATTGGGTGACTTAGAGCAAGCCACACTTTCTCAGCCTCAGAGGAATGCAATGGCAAACCCCCTCTGAACAAATCTTGCCAAGAAAACTCCAAGATAGGTTTGCCTTAGGGTCGCCATAAGTTAGAAATGATGTGGAGACACACAGCAACAAAAAAGTGACTTTTTTACTCATGCAAAATAGCGACTATAGACTTCAGCCGTGCATGATGACACCAAATTAGGAGTAGCTAATACCCCAGAGGACAGGATCAAAATTCAAAATGACCTGAATAGACTAGAAAACTGGGCCAAAGCTAACAAAATGAATTTCAACACAGACAAATGTAAGGTTCTGCACTTAGGGTGGAAAAATGAAATGCACAGATATAGGATGGGGGACATGTGCCTGAATGAAAGTACATGTGAAAGGATCTAGGAGTCCAAGAAGACCATACGTTGAACATGAATCAACAGTGTGATGCAGCAGGCAAAAAGGCTAATGCAATTCTAGGCTGCATCAATGAAGTATAGTGTCTAGATCAAGGGAAGTAATAGTGCCACTCTGTTCTGCTTTGGTCAGGCCCCACCTGGAATACTGTGTCCAGTTCTGGGCACCATAATTCGAAAAGGATGTGGAGAAACTGGAGCGTGTCCAAAGGAGGGCAACTAAGATGGTGAAGGGTCTGGAAGCCATGCCCTATGAGGAACTACTTAGGGAGCTGGGGATGTTTAGCCTGGAGAAGAGAAGGTTAAGAGGTGATCTGATAGCCCTGTTTAATTATTTGAAGGGATGTCACATTGAGGAGGGAGCAAGCTTGCTTTCTGCTGCTCCAGAGAACAGGACCCGGAACAATGGATGCAAACTGCAGGAAAAGAGATTCCACCTCAACATTAGGAGGAACTTCCTGACAGTAAGGGCTGTTCGACAGTGGAACACACTCCCTCGGAGCGTAGTGGAGTCTCCTTCCTTGGAGGTCTTTAAGCAGAGGCTGGATGGCCATCTGTCGGGGATGCTATGATTGGGAGTTCCTGCATGGCAGGGGGTTGGACTGGATGGCCCTTGGGGTCTCTTCCAAAGTTATCCTTCTATGATTCTATGAGCTTTTGGTCAGGGAGTAGGCAAACTGCAAAAGAATAAGAAACTCTGTTAGTGTGAAACTTTGACCTAGCTTTCCGCAATATTCGATCCTCGCACGGTGTAATTGGCTGCTAATGAACCTTCCTAAACAGAAGGGAGGATACACTTTTGAGTTAATTTCTGGCCCGTTTGCTACATGAACTGGGGCTGGAAACTTGCCCTGGCAGAGGCGGACTTGGGTAAGGAGGAGAAAACATTATGCTCATTTTTTTTTAAATAAAATAAATTGCTGGCACTTCTGGTAGTGACAAATGTTTCAGAAGTTTGAGACGGATTCCTTGAGATCTTAAGAGCCTTTCTGCGTCGCGGTGCAGGAAAAGGTCCAGGATTTCAAGAAAGCTGAGACGGGTTCTAATTTTTGTGGTTTAGTCGGAGCTGCCTTTGCCTTGTTTACACCCGGCCACGTGAGTCTCTTCTTAACTCCCGAGTGGCAACAAAAAAAGAAATGAATTCTCCAAACCGATTAGGAACAATTTTTTAAAAAAAGTATTGGGAGTTTTTGTTTTATTATTTTTAGTAGGCAGGAGCCTGCATATTCGCTAGTAAGCCTTTTACTGAAATTGAACAGGCCAAACATAGGGGCAGTCGGAACAGATGAGAAACTAGAGAGAAAAGAAATGGGATTAGGATAGCCTCCTCTGTTGATTTATCAGACTGAAATTTTGTATTTTAAAATGTTCTGCCTTCATAAAGGAATGCTTACTACTAGGATCCTACACATTTCCATCTAGAAGTTAAGCCCCACCATGGAGTTAATTCCTAGGGGTGTATGATATATAAATGGACCGCCTGATCCAGAAGCACAATTTCTGTTTCTTTTCTAAAATGCAGTATTATTCTTTATTTGTCTTCTTGGATGCACGTGTAATCTATTATTATTTATTTGTGTGTTTTTCTTAACAAATTTATATATTTATATTATTTTTAACCTACCTTTTCCCTCAGTTTAGGATGCTCACATCACGTTAAGAGAAAAAAATACATCTACTAAAAGCCAATTTGATACTGTTTAAAAAGCATTAAACAGTTCATAGTTTGACTTCACATTAAACTGTTCTATTAAGACAATAAAGTTAAGAATTAAACACATATTTACTGATTACTATCTATTTTTAGATTGTATTTTAAATCAATCGGGGTCTAAATTGTTTGGTTTGAAATATTTTTATTTTGGCAATTTTGTTTTTAAAAATAATTTGGATGATAGTGTAACATTGTGAAATAAGGAACGTAATTTTTCTTTTATTAAATTGCCATCTTTGGGAATAAAGATTATTACAGCCTTGGAAACAACTAGAAGGCATGCAACAATCACAAAACAGCTTGCTGTGGTGAAAATACAGACAAACATACAGTTCTTATATGTGCTTAAACACACAAACACAGAGAAAGATTGATGCTCCTGGCCACCTTTCCCAAACCCAGCATTATCCATGTCAGCTAGACATGGAAAAAATATTTCAAAATATTTTCAAAAATGATGGGAAAACATCTGTTTTGTGTATTGAGAAACTTCGAGGAGAAGAATCCTGGACGGAAAAGAAACTCTGTCGTTTTGGGCTTGCTCTGTGCAAAATTCACACAAAATTGGTTTACACAGAAAACAGATTTTTTGCAGAGGAATGAGGTCCTTTTTTCTGTGCAGAAAACAATATCTCTGCTTGAAAATGTTACTTTCTTTACAGAAAGAGCTGCTTTCTGTGCAGAAAGCAAACAAAGCAGTTAATGCAAAATTTGCACGGGGTGGATTTGCACTCAAAATGGTTTTGTCAGAACAGAAAACAGTTTTTCCCCCTTCTCTATGCAGTATAGAGCCAATGTAGTTATCTGAGCATTTGACTAAGACCCTGGAGACCAGGGTTCAAATCCCAGCTCAGCCATGTAAATCCAATGGGTGACCTTGTTCAGGTCACACTCTCTCAGCCACAGAGGATGGCAATGGCAAGCCCCTTCTGAAGAAACTTCCCAAGAAAGCTTGACCTTAGGGATGCCGTAAGTCAGGAATACTTGAAGGCAAACAGCAACAACAATGCACACATATACATACGATTTCTTACGGGTTTCACTGCAAAAGCTGAGGACGAAGGAGGAAAGTGGAAGTCTGGAAATATTATTCATCTGGAAAACCTGTTTTCTGTGCTGTATATATATATATATATATATTCATGCAAACCTCTGCAAAACAACCACATAGAAATGTGGAAAGATGTGCAAAAAGAACTATGCACAATTTTTGCACAGCATCCAGTATTGCAAATAGAATCATAGACTCACAGATGGAAGGAACCACAAGGGCCATATAGTCTAATCTTTTGCCATACAGGAATACAAGAATAGTCTCTATTAAAGATGGGTAATCCTGGAGTGTCGTCCCCCCCCCCCCAAGACAAATTTATATGACGTGAAGGAGATTAATATGGGAGGAGGTAGCCATTCAGATCTCCTGGCCCCAAGCCATATATCTCTAAAAGAAACATTTTAAAAGTTCAATACATTGATCATTTCCGGCTGAACCTTCAGCCTTGCAATGCTGGGACCATATAAATGTTAATGTCATTTTTTTGAAAAAAAGAGGGAAAAAAATCAGCAACATCAATTACGGGAGTTTGAAACCCGCAGCGTCGGCAGTCTTGGATGTAAATCTGGCATATTAATCTGTTTTTTCACCCTGCTTCTGTGAGCGCTGATGCATACAACATTTTCTCTCCCATCGCCCAGCATTGGTCCTTCACAGTAGTTAAGGATAATTGAATTAAGGTCATGGGGATACCATGCATTCTCATGTTTGCTTGGTAATGCAAAACATGCAGCATCAAATAGCGTTTGCTTTTGTGTCTTGGGGATAAATGGAGCATCGAAAATGTGGGGATCCTCCAGGTTGAGCACTATGTAGATTAATATAATTTTGATTGCAGAGATCTTCAATAAACTTTCTGGAGAAGCATATCATCCCCTCCACTATCCTGCATCAATAACCTTCAAAGCAAACTGAGCACTTACAGTCTAAGATGAGGTGATGAAGGCCAGGACTTTCTTAGGCCCTTATCACACTTAGGTTGCCAAAACATTGCTGAACTGTTTCAGAAGCGCCCAAGGTGGGATCATCCATCGCACTTCTAAAACATAATTGAGACTTCCCACTTTTCTTCCGTCAATGAAACGTTCACAGGGAAGCAGGAGAAGCCTTTTTTTGAATAGCAGGATATCCCATTATCCAAAAAAAAAAAAATTGCTTCTCTGCTCATGCTTCATCGACAGAAACAAACGGGAAGCCTCAATTACGTTTCATAAGCACAACAGATGATCCCCTCCTTTGTTCTTCTGCAATAGTTTGGCAATGTTTTGGCAACATAAGTCCCTCCATGTGATAAGGTCCTTAAATAAACAAAACAAACAGCTTCATTTAGATACCGCTTCGTACCGCCTAAGGAGTGTCTAAGCGATTTACAACTGTAAGCTACTTGCCCCCAACAATCTGGGTCCTTAGTGGTGTCTTCTCTCCTCTCCTCTGAAACTTCATGTTCAGGAAGACTCACTTCACAAGTACTTTGAGAATTCCCTGAGGCTCCATCGGCACTGCAGATATAAACCATAGAATCATAGAATCAAAGAGTTGGATGAGACACCAAGGGCCATCCAGTCCAACCCCATTCTGCCATGCAGGAACTCACAATCAAAGCATCCCCATTGAAAGATGGCCATCCAGCCTCTGCTTAAAGTCCTCCAAGGAAGGAGACTCCACTACACTTTTAGAGGTAGGCAATCTAGGTGTTCAATTCAAAGATGGCACAGGAATAAGTGGGATTAAAATCCCAGAGATGAACAAATAAAATCTCTCATTCCTTGCCATGGTCTATCCTGAAAACATATCCAGGGGTAGCTGTGTTAACCATATAGCAAAGTAGAATAAAATCCAAAATCCACTAAACAGTCCTATCTTTATTGGCCAGCCAAATTGCACAAAATACATGTTGCAAGCTTTCGAAGCTCCACTGGCTTCATCCAGCAAAGATGTTGAAAATCACCCAGGAGAAAAAAAACATGATGCAGGTATTACTCCCGAGACTTCATTTTGTCAAGATGTGGCTGTTCTCAGTTCAGATTCAGATGCAGGAAAATTCATGCAGGGAGGAAAAAAACTTCTGTTATCAAAGAGCAAGAGGGAAGCTCCTTTTGAGATCCAAGTTGCCTTTGGCCCAAACATGGTGTCACTGTTTGGTGGATTTTGGACATTATTGTAAATTGTGTATGCTGGTTAGTGTTACTGGGGCTTGTAGTTCAGCTACATCTGGAGGACCATGCAATGCCCAGCCTTCCTCTAAAGTCACTGTCTCAATCCAGCTCCCATTTCTTTTCCCTATCAATAAAGTGTTCCATGTTGCTGTTTTCTCCATAAAACAGCAGGTGAAGCACAACAGAACCCAAACTCCAATGTCTTGTGTCATTAAGGGACTCCAACACTTGTAGCGCATGTCTTTCTTTAAAAAAGAAAAGGCCTCGATAAACGCACAACTCGATCCTGCCAGCTCTCCTTGACCTCTGCTTCTTCAGGATGCGATTTAATTTGCTCTAATTACATTCCAGACTGACAGAATCTTGGACCCTCTTTGCAACTTTTAGGTACCCTTGGTCCAGGACAGACTGCTCCGGCTGCAATGTGGGAAGACTATTATGTGTGTCTTTGCTTGCGTTGCTCCTTCTGCATGTGCATATCCACATGAATTGGGACCTGCAAGGAGTAAATAAAGCTTAGCAATGACTGCAGGAGATCAGCCAGCCCACCAGCCATGTTCTTTTGGGTTATTCCATTTCTTTTTCTCTGGTGGTTGGCTTATTTCTTTACTCCTTCCACCCCTCACCTCCCATTTTTGCACATGCTCAATGCACATTTGAACATGCTGAGTGCACATTTGGCTCCGTGTGTGTTTGTGTTTGGAATCCCTCACTTTTACATTTCCCCATTTTTGTGAAAATACGAAACGCAGTGGGCTTTGACAGGCTTCTTTTAAGAAAGAATTTTCAGAGGAATTGCACATTCGCATACATGTGTGTCAGAAAGTTTGTGTGGGAGAGACCCTTTGTGTCATGGTGCTCTTTCCAGAGAAGCATCAGGTGCCCATCTCAATAAGGAAACTGCATTCCCATGGGTGCCGTCCTGAAGTGGAGAGGCATCAGTGAGGCATTTGCACATTTCAAAATATTGTATCATTCTCAAACGTAGCCCCCATTAGGCTGCTGAAACCGGATCCTCCAATTTGAACTCGGGGAAGAAAAACAAAGAATGCAGGTCTTGTGTTTGCTGAGACAAGGAGCCACCCGCCTCTTCCTCCCCCCCCCCCCCCAAAAAAAAAAGATCCCTTGAGCTGTCTTTCAGAGAGTGATAGTTACGGAAATTAGCCGGGCAGAAATTCATACTGATCATTCATCAAGAATCTTATTAGCTGTCTTCGCAATGTTGGAAGGAGTAGTCCCAGCCTAGTGACATGAGCAGCTGCAGAAGGGCTCCTCGGACCCAGACATGTGGAAAAAGTGATGATTCAGGGATGTTCAGGAGGGATGTTAAGGTGGACCTCCTTTCTCTCATTCGGAGTGTAACTTGACTGTTAGGGCTGAGTTCATAGGTGGAATTCCAGGGATCAGTTCTAGAAAATGGCAAACATCTTTTATATGTGGGTATATGTGTATGTATATATATGTGTGTGTGTGTTTATTGGATATATATGTGTGCATGTATATACATACACACATACATATATCCAATGCTCAAGTCCCTATGCCACTCTGGCTCCTATATATATATATATATATATAGGAGCCAGAGTGGCAGAGGACTCTTTCAGACGTGGGAAATTGGAAGTATAATCCAAGGGCAATCCAAACGCAATCCTGGGGTTTCACGTTATTGCGAATTAATTCTTCTCACGCAAATTCGGGCAAAAGGGAAGTCACTCCGAATGCAATCATGGGTTTCACGTTATTGCGAATTTAAGCTTCTCACGCGATTTCGGGCAAGGGGGGGTTATTTTCGGGTAATCGGAAGTAATTCTGAATGCCTTCCGAACGGAGCAGGGGTTTAGGTAAATTCGCTAAACAAGCGAATTTACATGAATCCGCATTGGCTCCATTCGGAATTGGGAGAAATTCCTCCCGTTTGAAAGAGTCCATAGGGACTTGAGCATTGGGCTAGGACACTGATTGACCAAGATTCAAATCCCAGTTTAGCCATGGAAACCCAAGGGGTGACTTTGGGCAAATCTCATAAGTTTATCACATGGGGCTTGGAGAACGGAAACAGAGTGGAAGGGAAGGGAACAGAACGGAACAGAAGAGGGAATTTCAGCAGGTATTGCTTGGTAACTGCTTGTGTGACAAGCAACACTTGCTGAAATGCTCTCTTCTGCAGAGGTTCTAATCTCAACCTCTGATCCTCCAGCTGTTTTGGACTTCATCTCCCAGAAGCCTTTGCCAGTATGGCCAATGATGAGGGAATCTGGGAGCTGAAGTCAAAAACATCTGGAGGATCAAACCACTGCATTAGACGGACAGGAGCCCTCTCCAGTTTCCAATCTGAAAACCCTATTTCTTGACTGGACTCCTTGTGCCTTCAACCATGTCTGTGATAGAGAAAAAGAGTTACCATCTCCTTTCCTGGGAGGTTCCTTACCTTTAACACTAAGGATGATCAACATATGTGTGTGTGTGTGTATATATATATATATATATATCAGGGAGATGTAACATGGTGTTCTAAAAGCTAGGAATAGAGGTATTACTGGTGCAAATGGAGAGAGAAAACATCCAGTACATTTTGGAAAAGTTTCCCCAAATTTGATAATTCCTGACATAAAAAGCTGGGGATGGCAGATGCTTTCATTATCTGGTAACCTTCAGACAAAATCAAGAGGGTAGCAGCTCTGCCAGTCTGTTTAAAAAAAAGGGTCTTGCAAGATAAACATCCAGAAAGGAGAGATATAGCGGTCATGGGAGATTTCAGCTATCCTGGTTTTTGTTGTAAGTCCAACTCTGCCAAGAATATAAGGTCCAACAAATTCCTCACTTGCCTTGCAGACAATGAAATTGCTCAGAAAGTAGACGAGGCGACAAGGGGATCTGCTGTTTTGGCTACGATCCTAGCCAACAGAGATGATCTGGTTTATTTTATTATTTTATTTTATTTCAAGGATTTATATCCCACCTTTCTCACACAATGGGATTCAAGGTGGGTTGCTGTCTATGCTTAATGGGGTGCAAGTGGTGGGATCCTTAGGTAGGAGTGACCATGTTCTCCTGGCTTTTGTTATACAGGAGAAAGCGGAAGCCAAGCTTTGTCAGACATATATTCTAGACTTTAACAAAGTTGATTTTAGTAAACTTAGGGAAATGCTGGGTGTGATCCCATGTTCAGAAATACTAAAAAAGAAGGGAGCTTGTGATGGGTGGGACTTTCTTAAAAGTTACAACTTCAAATATTTCCAATGAGGAGTAAAAATGGAAGTTGTCTAAAAAAAAAACAAAGATGGAGGACATAGTTAGCAGATGACACCAAATTAGGAGGAGTAACTAATGCCCCAGAGGACAGGATCAAAATTCAAAATGACCTGAACAGACTAGAAAGCTGGGCCAAAGCTAACAAAATGAAATTCAACACGGAGAAATGTAAGGTTCTGCACTTAGGTCGGAAAAATGAAATGCACAGATATAAAATGGGGGACATCTGGCTGAATGAGATTACATGTGAAAGGGATCTAGGAGTCCAAGTAGACCGCAAGTTGAACATCAATCAACAATGTGATGCAGCAGCTAAAAAGGCCAATGCAATTTTAGGCTGTATCAATAGAAGTATAGTGTCTAGATCAAGGGAAGTAATAGTGCCTCTCTATTCTGCTTTGGTCCGGCTCCACCTGGAATAATCCTGTGTCCAGTTCTGGGCACCATAATTCAAAAAAGATGTGGAGAAAGTGGAGCGTGTCCAAAGGATGGTGAAAGGTCTGGAAACCATGTCCTATGAGGAACGTCTTAGGGAACTGGGGATATTTAGCCTGGAGAAGAGAAGGTTAAGAGGTAATATGATAGCCCTATGTCATATTGAGGAGGGACCAAGCTTGTTTTCTGCTGCTCCAGAGAACAAAACCCAGAACAATGGATGCAAACTACAGGAAAAGAGATTCCACCTCAACATTAGGAGGAACCTCCTGATAGTAAGGGCTGTTTGACAGTGGAAGATGCTCCCTCAGAGAGTAGTGGAATCTTCTTCTTTGGAGGTCTTTACACAGAGGCTGGATGGCCATCTGTCAGGGATGCTTTGATGGAGAGTTCCTGCATGACAGAAGGGACTGGATGGCCCTTGGGGTCTTGTCCAAATCTAGGATTCTATGATTCTATGATATCTAAAAAAACTTTCAAGTGAGCTAAAAGGAGCATGTAAGAGAATTGGGAAAAGGTGGAAATAAACAAAGAAAAATTCAAACAAATAGCCAGCTCATGTAGGGAGAAAGTCAGAAAAGCTAGAGTGCAGAACAAGCCCAGACTTGCTAGGGAGCTTAAAGTGCCATTGAATGACTCTGGGTCCTTATACAGTTATCCGCCTCCAATTTAGGGCAGTTCTTCTCCATCTGAGAATATTTACCATCAACTCTGGTCTTCAGGAGCCATCTAGAGTGTAGTTGTTTGAATGTTGGACCTATGACTCTGGAGACCAGGGTTCAATTCCCAGCTCAGCCATGAAAACCCACTGGGTGACTTTGCTCTCAGCCTCGGGGGAAGGCAATGGCAAAACCTCCTCTGAACAAATTTTGCCAAGAAAACTCCATGATACATTTGCCTTAAGGTTGCCGTAAGTCTGAAGCTACTTCAAGGCACACAACAACAACAACTAGGGTCTAAGGCAGGCAGAGGTCTTTCCTGACACTTTCTACCTGATACTTTCAGCTTCTGATGTTGAGACTCACATTCAGTGTTTGTAAGCATGGAGGGCCACAGGGATACAGACTTTTCCCCTACTGTTGTGACTGTACCATCTCCGGGAACAGCTCAGCTTGAATTTCTTAGAAGGCATTTATCTAATTTTTTTTATTTATTTTTTTGATCTTGTAGAAAAAGACCATCATTACACTGTGTGAAATCGACGGCTTTCATGGCCGGCATCCATAGTTTTTTGTGGGTTTTTGGAGCTTTGGGGCCATGTTCTAGAAGCGTTTATTCCTAATGTTTCACCAGCATCTGTGATGCTGGTGAAGATGCTGGTGAAGATGCTGAAGATGCCAGCCACAGATGCTGCTGAAACGTCAGGAATAAACTCTTCTAGAACATGGCCACAGAGCCCGAAAAACCCACAAAAAACCTATTGTTACACATCTTTCACAAAGCCATGGAGTGACATGGTAGAGGAAGGTGCTCATCGTACATAAATACATACACAAATGGGTAACATTCAAACATAGTTCTGTTGAGTACCTTTCTTTTGGTAGAAGGATGAAGAAAAAAGAGGCATCTCTGAAATTGCTTCCAAAAAGATCTACGCTTTAAATGATCTGTCCTGTGCAGAAGAGAATCCTATCCAGTTTTTGAAGCTTGATTTGCCCTCTCCACCTTAAGAGGGACCCAAGAGATAATGCTCAGGAAAAGCAAGGGGACATTTCTGGCTGGTTTGTTATCTCTTCGGTTGAACTGTGTTCCTCATGTGTTGAAAGGGATATTTCTTTAACAAGTATGACATAAATAACCTTCACTCTTGACTGCACCGTCTTTGGCGAGCTTAATCACTAGATGAAAACAGGGGGGACTTTAAAAAATGTTTATTAGATTATCTTATAATGACACGCAGAAAGGCAAGAATGTTCCTCGCTGGGTTGGCTGGGGAGGAATTTAGGAATGCAACTTGACACCAGGTTGAGAATACGGAAGGACAATCTCTTCCATGAGCTCATCTTTGTGAGGGTCTCAAGCGCTTCATTCTCACTGAGGTTGTGAACCTGTCCTTCACCTAAACCACTTCAGACTGTGAGTGAGAGAAGAAGGGTGCCAGGTCCTATGAGTGTTGCTTTCCATGGGGAAGGGGGATCACCGCTCATAAAACCTGCCATGGCAGGAAAATAATCCAGCCTTCTCTTCCACGGCCTCATTCCCACTTACAGATAAATCGGTGTGCGATCTGAATCGATGGATCTGTTCGACAGCGGAGCGTGGATCCCACTACACTTGCCCCGATCACATTTTTTCCCTCTAAAATAATCCACTTGTGGTTCACATTCAAGCACACATTGATTCAAAATGGACCTGCTCCAACTGGCTGAAGGACAAATTTAAATCAATTCCGATCCACATGTGGTTCACACTTGTGCAGAATCGATTTATCGAAAAAGAAGCAGAAAAAAATCAGACTGGATGGTCCTTGTGGTCTCTTCCAACTCTATGATTCTATGATTCTATGATTCAAAAAGACGCGGGTTAAATGGGTCTAGAGCATGTGCCCCCCCCCCCGAATCGTTTCAGAGATTCTGATTAAGTGGGAACCAGGGTTGTTAAAAACCGGTTCAAACCGATTCACAATCCGGTTTAAAATGTAGTGGGAATGAGGCCAAATGGTAATCTATCAGGATCCTATAGCAGTGGAGCTGCTGCATTAACTGAGGGGTCAGGCTGCATGGTCTTGGAGGTATTTCCAACTCTGTAAGTCTGACTTTTATTTTTATTTTATTTTTTTCAAAATATAGATTTTGCACCACTAAACGCTGACATTTTCAACAAAGGATACTGTGCTCGGTTTTAGGGTGACTGTTAAAGTGGAACTGTTAAAAACCAAGTTGGTATTCTGGGCTCTCAGCGACAAAATTATTGTAATCAGCGCCGTCGAGATTTGCATCTCCACAATGCGCTTGCTGACGGAGGTGTAATGAAACCTTCTAAAACTGCCACGGATGCTGGTTTTGATAATAGTCTGTGGCTAAAGATTGCATTGATAGCCCCGTAATGATTCATCCATCTATGAACCAGGACAAGGTATTAATAAAAAAAGGATTGCAGTGCCCTCGGGCAAAGCTAAGGTGGAAACTTATCAGAAGCACTGAACTTTGATGTGAGGCATTTAAAATATAATTCCAATATTCTTTCACAAATAAAAGGATTTCGGGTAGCCAATCCACAAAAGTGCTGATGACAGTGTAATACGTATTCACTAAATATCATCAGTGTATCGGTTGAGTGGAAAAGAAAAAAAAAATTATCTACAATTAGATTTTTAAAACAAAGATGATGGGGGTCTCAATCCTTATTATGCCTTCAGCCCCAACCTTTTATTCACAGAATGTATAGACTGTTCTGACCATTGCTTTAACAACCATCTTCTGATTTTAAAGAATATGCCAGGGATCATTTTGCTTGCAGAAATCACAAATAATTCAGAATAATTCAATTCAGGGGGTGCAGCTTGTCGGAATTTATGTTTTGCAGTAGATTCATTGTCTGGTTCAACGGCAGCACGAGGGTTGGAAAATAAATGTATTTAACTTGCATTTCTCAATGGAAATATTAATTTTGCACCTTTCAGGACTAGCAGTAGGGTGGGATGTATCCTATTGGAGGAAGCGATAGGTTTCAAAGGCTTGCAATGTGCTTTGATAAGGAAAACGGAACACAGTTGCAAAATGGAGTGCTTTCAAAACACACACGTACACAAACATGCTTGCTTCAATGGAAAATGTAGGAAATCGACACCCTAGAAAACCCTATACCAAAATATGTACATTTTAAGCAAAGTGCATGAAAATCTGCATGGGGTTTTGCATGGAAAGAAGGGGAAACAAAGGCTCACAAGAACTATTTGCTGGAGTAGGATGCAGCAAGAATGCCAGTGGGATCCTGAAGAATGCAACAAAAATGAAACTGGTGGATTTTCACATCCTTAGATGGGGTTAAGGAACAGGAACCTAGGAGCAGAAGAAACAACAGGTGCTGAAGGGAAAGATCCAACCTTACTTCCATCACCTGAAGCCACCCTGTATTACAGCAACATTGCATTTGTTGAAAGATAAAGATGAATAAAATCCACATCATGGCTGGGGCACATCGCATTTTGCAGCATGTTGTTCCACACACGTGGAATATATTTTGACATGGATTCTTCTTCTTATTTACACCTGTGTACATCACTTAGCATCCACTCTGTGTTTTTGTGGCCTTAGGTTTTGCGTATCATGATTTTGAAATTACATGCCTTATATACTCGACTATACATTGGCATCACATATAAGTTGAGGGCAAGTTTTGGGGCTAAAAGCAGACCTAAAGGAGGTGAATTTGATGGGATAGAATCATAGAGGTGAAAGAGACCACAAGGGCCATCCAGTCCAACCCATTCTGCCATGCAGGAACTCTCAATCAAAGCACCCAACAGAATCCAGCTCTGTTTAAAGACCTCCAAAGAAGGAGACTCTGTTGCACTCCACTGCACTGTAGAACAGCTCTTACCATCAGGAAGTTCTTCCTAATGTTTAGGTAGAACCTCTTTTCCTATAACTTTCATCCATTGTTCCGGGTCCTGTTCTCTGGAGCAGCAGAAAACAAGCTTGTTCCCTCCTCAATATGGCATCTCTTCAAGTATTTAAATAGGGCGTTCATACCACCACTTAACATTCTCTTTTCCATCCCCAGCTCCCTAAGGCGTTCCTCATAAGGCATGGTTTCCAGACCCTTTACCATTTTAGTCGCCCTCCTTTGGACACGCTCCAGTTTCTCCACATCCTTTTTGAATTGTGGTGCCCAGAACTGGACACAGTATTCCAGGTGGGGCCTGCCTTTGAAAATGATCTGGTAATTACAAATGATGCAAAATGCTCCGACGACAAGTTAGCAATCCCGAAAGAGCTGCATTGGCAGCCTAGCTTTCCTGGGCTGAATTCAAGGTGCTGGCATTGGCCCACCAAGTCCTATTAACCAGATGTAGCACACCTAAAAGCCGGCTATCTTTCTCCAGTTGCAACTGTCAAATCAAACATGACAGGCCCTCACCTAAGAAACCATAATAGCTAGACTTGTAGTATATCACGGAACACAGCATCATTTAAACTGCATTTGGGAGCAAACCCAAAAGAACAGAAACTCGTAAGCTGGCATCAGTGGGGGGAAATGTTCATATCCCTCTTGTCAGCCAATGCTATTGCAAACCGGTTGTTGTTGCACACTTGGCACACACACAATCATGTGTCGGGTGGCACGGTGTAATATTGCAAGAGAGGAGAAGCTTACAAGGGAAAAAAACCTCTCTTGGGGAACACTGGGAATGAACTTGCCTTTCTCAGGAAGACTTTGCGATTGTAATCTTGCCCCAATAAATTCTTTACAGTTACTTGATCCAATTTTACGAAACCTCGCCAAACACCCATGCATTAAACATGAGAGCTGAAAGCCGCCTGTAACACGTCTTTAAAATATTTGCCATGCAAACAAAAGCAGCAGACCAAAAAAATTCCAGGAACGGCCATAAAAAACGGATGCATTTCAATGAATTGTTAAAAAACAAAAGAAGAAAAAAGCTGAAAGCATTCATCAAGACTTGCATTTTGCTTGCACAAACCTTATCCTGAAGTAACCTCTTAACTTTCCTCGGTCTCACATATTTAATCAAAGGTTTGATATAAAGCAATTTAAATTGCTAAGCATTTTAAAAGCCAGATTAATCAGGAGCTTTTGATTCTCATATACCACTATTTTCCTTGTTAAGGATGCAATTCTTCACTTCTTTCTTCTCAAAGGGAGCAACAAGTAATGTTGGCATTTTTCCTCCCATTTCAATGAAACTTTCAAAAATAATACAATTCTCAAAGACTAGGCATAATTCAGAAGTTATTCTGCCCAAACTTTGTATGTGGTTATTTTTGCACAGAAAATAGCATTTCTGCACAGAAGACAGACATTTCAGTGCAGAACATAAAATTTCTGTACCAATACACTGGTCCCCCGGGTTACGAAGGTAATCCGTTCCGGGATTACCTTCGTAACCCGGAAGTCGTTCGTAACTCGGGGGACCGCTTTCGCGGACGGACCGCGTGGCCATTTAAAGGGGCCACGCGGCTTTTTTTCCGCTTTTTTCCCGGATCTCAGGGGATCCTTCGGATCCCGGGGGATACAATGGCGGTCCTGCCGCCTTTGGATCCCGGGGTTTTCGTAACCCGGGGGATTCGTAAGGCGGGGGACCACTGTATCTCTTTTGCACTGAAAAAAATCCCCAACGGCAGCATTTTTGTGCAAAGCATAATTTGTCTGTTCACATGCCTATTTTGCACAGAATAAGTGCCCAATTACAGAATTTTCTGCACAAGAAACAGCATTTTCTGCACAGAATTCTATGATTCTATGATTTCTGTTCACATGTCCATTTTGCATGGAATAAGTCCGCAATTACAGAATATTCCACACCTGAAACAGTATTTACTGTGCAGAGCATAACATTTCTGTTCCAAATGGCCGTGAGGCCTTTAAAGGACTTGGAAGCATGGGTGACCGGCACCATTGCTAGCCAGCTCCCCTCCCAACCTCCCTAGTTTCATATCTTGCTTCTTGTCACAACTTTGTAAAGATGGTTGCATAGGTCTTGGATCTGATGGGTATGGTTTCACTGAACGGTGGAGCACTGGTTCGGGAGTCCATTGGAGACCCGGGATACTGAGCGGAAGCAATGTCGCCAATGCGGGGCTGACACCGACCAACATCGAAGAAGCATTTCCCGCTGACAAGGGTATAAAATGCTCACATTCGCATTTCGGTGCAGTATAAATCGGAATCATTGCCGGTTGCCCTTCTATCATCCCGAGACATAGCCATGACCAAGCAAGATGGGTTCATCGACCAACAGGGGGTTGGCAGATGACAGATCCAGACCTTATGCATTTCGGGCCAACCCACCTTCTTCTTGGTGCTGCGCTCAATAAAGTTGTGGCCTTATATTGCCAGATGGTTGTCAGTGTGGTTTTTGCCTTCCCCCTTTGCAGCTCCACAGCAATGTCTATTTTGCACAGAATAAGCCCACAATTACTGCATTTTCTGCACCAGAAACAGTATTTTCTGTACAGAACATAATATTTCTGTTCACATGTCCATTTTGCACAGAATAAGTCCACAATTATATCATTTTCTGCACCAGAAACAGTATTTTCTGTGCAAAACATAATATTTCTGTTCATATGTCCATTTTGCACAGAATAAGTCCACAATTACAGCATTTTCTGCACCAGAAACAGTATTTTCTGTGCAAAACATAATATTTCTGTTCATATGTCCATTTTGCACAGAATAAGTCCACAATTACAGCATTTTCTGCACCAGAAACAGTATTTTCTGTGCAAAACATAATATTTCTGTTCATATGTCCATTTTGCACAGAATAAGTCCACAATTACAGCATTTTCTGCACCAGAAACAATATTTTCTGTGCAAAACATAATATTTCTGTTCATATGTCCATTTTGCACAGAATAAGTCCACAATTGCAGCACTACCCACTCAGGCAAAACATCCAAGGAACACTAAGGAAGCCATATATTTGGAGAAGGTCAACCAAATTTTGCATGGAGGTCCTGCATGTCCCTGCCTATGGCCAGCAAGAAAGCATTAACACAATTCAGAGACTCTCTACAATCCTAGAGTTGGAAGAGACCCCAAGGGCCATCCAGTTCAACCCCTTGCCTTTCCAGAAGATACAAAGGGGCTTTCTAGATTGGCAGGAAAGTGTGACATGAAGTTGCCTTTTCCTTAATGCTTAGCAGCTGCACCGCAGCCTTTAGATGGAGCTGCGCTGTTCCGCAGTTTTTAAAAAAGAAGCTGGGAAAACCGGCACCTTTTTAAAGGCGCTTCTTCTCCCCTAAAACGCAAAAAAAAGTGTTTTCATGGCATACTTTCCCTTTTTCTCATCTAAAGGCTAGAGTTTCATGCAGCCATGAACACACTTCTTTTTGCCAATCTAGAAAGCCCCAAAGTACTCCAGGTAGATGGCCCTGTCAAATGTTAAATTGTGTAGTGGAAATTCATCGACTCTTCCTTAGCACTGAGTGTTTTGTTAGGAGCTGGAAATGACTGAAGAAACTCTCCATCCAATGATCAAAACCGATGTGATCCAGAGCAATTGATACTGCTATAGTTAAGAACAAAATAGTATAGCAAGCTCCAAAATTTTCTCAGCTCGTAACCTGAGATGCCATTGAGAATCAAAATCCCTTCCCTTGTAATTTCTCCTCTGTTTGTAATTAAAACTGGGATATAATATGGGAACATTCCCACATTCTGGACTTGTGTTGTTGGTATTTATCAGCAAGCCCATAAAACTGGTACCTCCTGTCATGCCCACACTCAGGAATTCATTGCTTGAATGCAACGCTCCACAACTGTTGGAGTCTGACTTGAAATTTTACCTAATAACAAGATATGTTCCCACAAAGGGAGGTTGAAAGAATCCAGTCTTTGGAGTTTATCAGATGGGAGGAATTTCTCTTTATTTTGAATGGAGCAAATTGGAGCCAATTCCAATCCACATGAATTCGCTAGTTTAGCGAGTTCACATGAATTCCAATTGCGTTCGGAATGCATTCAGAATGACTTCACATTACCCAAAAATGACTGCCCATTGCCCGAAATTGTGTGAGATGCTTTAATACAAAATAATGTAAAACCCATAATTGCGTTCGGAATGACTTCCCTTTTGCCAGAAATTGCGTGAGATACTTTAATTCGCAATAATGTGAAACCCCAAGATTGTGTTTGGATTGCCATTAGATTATACTTCCAACTTCCAATGTTTGATAAGGTCCTTTGTAAATTTTGCAGACTACCTGATCCAGTTGTCTTGGATGCAAAGAGAGAAGTAGATAACTATCATTTGCCTGAATTGACCCAATGTATTACTCACAAAGCTACAAATCCCAGGATTCCATAGCATTTGACCATGGCAGTTACAGCAGTGTCAAACTGCATTAATTCTGTAGTGTAGATGCAACCCCAGATACTCAATAGCAGATTTTGGAAAAATTGTATTTTTAGACTACCATGCCTAGAATCTCTCTAAACTCTGCACAGCAGAACATTGGAGATCATAACAGCAAATGGATTATTATACGACCTTCCAATTTCACTAGGAAAATGCTTACTTTACACGGTCAATCAGTATTGATGCATCAGCCAATCAATTGGCAAACTTTAATTTCTTATCCAGGGGGAGCCTTGTTGGCCATGTAGCAAAGCATGATAACATCCAAAAAATTCAGAAAACAGTGATACCTTTAATGGCTAACCAAAATGCACAAAGGAGAACAAGATTGGCAGCATGAGCTACTTCCTCAGATGCATTTGGAGGAAGTAGACTGTAGTCTAGGAAAGGTCATGCTGCCGACTTCTTTCTTTAGTTAGGGGCTGTACTTACAGGCGGTGGGGTGTTGCCCCTTTTTGCCCTGGATTGAGGCCGTGGCAACTGCACTCCACGGCCTCCACAGGGAGCAAAAAGAAGACCTGAAAGGGGGCTTATTTTTCGCTCCCTGGAAGGGGCATCATAGCTGTGACAGGGCGGCATGATGATACCCCTTATGCACTGCACCATTTCGACGCTGTGCAAGAGTCACACCATGATGCCATGCACCATTTAGAAGGGTGTGCGACATCATGGTGCGATGAGGGCGAGGTCACAGCGTTGAGCGTGTGGACGCTACACCATGACTTTGCCCACAGGCTGTCACAAAGTGCCAGTCTGTATTTCCCCTTAGTCTCAAGCGTGTTACAAGATATCTCTACCTGCTATTCTACAGACTGTCACAGCTTTATCTTTGAATTCTACCAAAATGCACAAAATACATGTTGCAAGCTTCCAAAGCTCCACTGGCATCTTCATCAGACAAAGATGTTAAAAATCAACTAGTCATGGTTTATTATTCTGACGGAGATGAAATTCATAGTTATCAAACTGAACTTTTCCAAAGCCAAATTCTGATTTCCATTCTGCTGCACCCCCTAATTCTGTGCACCTTTAATGGTGCTGGATTGCAGTTGTGCTGCATACAAGTTTAATAGGTTTAAGAATACAAATCTAATTTTTTTTTTCAAAAGAAAAGGGCAGGCAGGAAGACTGAAAAAAAGAAAACTGCACAGTGAATGAAGGCAACCAGGGCCGGTGGGAGGAAAGAGGAGTGAGATGAGCCAAAGGACTGATGCGTCGCTGGGCTTGTTGGATATATCTGTGGATTTAAATGACATCTCAAGGGACAGGATCAAACTTCCAGATCCAATTCATCCATCAGATGGGAGAACAAGACCTGGCTTTCAGTCAGCGAGGAGCTGAAGGCCTCTATTGGAGACCACACAGATAAACAGTGTCTTCTGTTCCATTTGAAAACATTTCAGGAGAGAATCATCTGTCACTCGGCTCCGGGCCGGAGGCCTTTCAGCTCTGATTAAAGTAGAGAGTTCAGCACAACACTGGCCCTTTTGAAACCCTCTCTCCAATCCTTCTCCCCATCTTAACTTCACAGCTTCCCAGAATTTGAAGCAAACCGCGCGGCATTCATATATTACTGATAGCATTCTCTTTCCCAAGAAAGGATGGACCGTGCTCAGCAAGCATTAGTTATAATAGGGCCCTTTCTTTACCGACCAGGGGTTTTGCTCTCGCACTCTCTCCCTGTGTTTGATACTGTATTTCTAGGATAAGAATCAAGTCTCCTCCAGGTATTTGATCTCCTTCGTTGTCTTAAAAACTGTATGGCTAAAATAAGGGTGAGCAAGGGAGGGAGAGTCGTATACAAACAAACCCTTCCAATATAAATTTGCTTGCAAATAATAATAATAATAATAATAATAATAATAATAATGTGAAGTTGAAGGCTTTGATGGCCAGCATCCATAGTTTCTGAAGCTCCAAGACAGGAGGATTCCCCAAAAATGCCATTGTAAGATAACTTGGGTCTCACTTCCACTACCTTTTAAACCAGATTGGAATTCAGTTCAAACCAGTTCAAACAACCCTGGTTCCTGCTTAAACTGAATCGCTGAAGTGATTCAGTGAGGGGAGCCATGCACCAGACCCCATTTAACCTGCATCTTTTTGATGCTGATTTTTTTCAGCATCTTTTTCGATAAATCGATTCTGTGCGAGCGTGAACCACAAGCAGATCAGAATTGATCAAATTTCCCCTTTGGCTGGCTGGAACTGAATCATTTTGAATCGATTCATTGTGAATGCGAACCACAAGTGGGTTATTTTGATGTCAGAAAATGACAGAAAATGTGATCGGGGCAAATGTAGTGGGAACCATGCTCCGCTGTCAAATCGATCCATTGATTCAGATCGCACACCAATTTATATGTAAGTGGGAATCAGGCCATAGTTTGTTGATCTATTTTGTCTCCTCTATTAGAGAGCTCTGGTGCCACAAGAAACTAACTACAAACCCTAGGATTCCATAGCATTGCCCAATGGCAGTTAAAGTGGTCTCAACCTGGATCATTCCTGTAGTATGGATGCAGCCTCGGAAGCTCCAGGGAGGACTCCCAAGAAATGCCAGTGTAAGATAACTTGTTCTCCAGAGCTTAGAAAAATAGCATTTAAAAAATTAACTTTTCCAAGTTCGGCTTGCTTCCAGAATTTCACTGTACATTGCCAGCCTCCAGATTTCTCCTCATCTCCCATTCTCTCTTGAGTTGGCACTGCCCAGACCAAATTCATGCAAGATTGCCAATGGCTAGTTGCAAATATTCAGTGTATTCCATCCAGGGCTATTCCCATGCAACTTTGCATGGAAAGAAAGGGACGCTGTACTTGATCGATTGCAGCCATTGTCGTCCTTACAACTGGCCTTTGTGGGCATTAAAAAACCAAACACCAAAAAAGCCAACCCCCCAAATCACATTCATCTGTACGAGAGAAAAGATGGGGAAATTTATTCCGCCTGGCACTGGGGGAGGAAAAGAAAAAAGAAGTGTGGTTTTTAAAACAAACAACCAGAAACGCACACCTTTTCTAGTCCTACAAGGACTGAACTTTGTCTCCCAATGATGGCAAGGTGCATTTGCAGCTCGCAACCCCAGTTAGCGGTTCCTGGCCCGTTACATTAACTAATTTGAGACGAAATTATCAAATTTGCTCATTGCTCCTAGCACTAATTTGAAACTGTACAATAAAGAGCAGTATGAGAGTCGAGATGAAAGAGTGCCACCCACCGAGGCTCCAAGACCTGTCCCTTGCATATCACAGCACGGTTTGGAAAGATTTTGGGTAATTGCAGTCATGAGCTGCAGCTGATTGAGGAAAATTATACCCTTTGCTTTCTTCTTCTTCTTTCTTTTTATCCCCTCTTTTTTAACTGTAAGGTTGATTTTTTTGGGGTGGTGGTGGTGGTTTTTGTTTTGCCTTGCTTTCTATTGGATGGGGGAATTTTTTGGGTCTTGGCGGTGATGGTGATGATGACTCTACACATAATAGGCACTGGAAAATCTATGAGTAGGGCAGTTGAGCAAAATCATTTTTTAAGAAAACAAAAACCTGCGTTGCAGTCTATGAGTGGGAGATGGAAAGGCGTTTGGAAGAAATAAGCAACAGATCATGACCCACAGACACATTGGAGCAGTTTGCATCATGAAGGTTTGCATGGTTCTCAGTCTCCTGACAACTAGACAGGGGAGACTAAGGCCTCATTCCCACTTACATAAAAATCAGTTTGCAATTCAAATCGATGGACCGATTTGACAGCGGAGCATGGTTCACACTACATTTGCCTGCTGCGGTTGCATTTATTCCCGGTAAAATAATCCATTTGTGGTTCACATTCATGAATTAATTGGGTCAAAATGGACCCGCTTCAGCCGTCCAAAGGGCAAATTTAAATCGCTTCCGATCCGCATCTGGTTCACACTTGCACAAAATCGATTTATCCAAAAAGATGGGTCTAGTGCATGGCCCCCTCTCCGAATCACTTCTGCGATTTGATTCAAGTGGGAACCAGGGTCATTGGAAAAGGTTCAAATCGATTTGCAATTCGGTTTTAAAAGTAGTGGGAATAAGGCCCAAGGGTGGATGAGAATTTTGTTCAGTTGGTTTTTCAATATAGTGAGCCCTTGGTATTCGCTGGGCTTTGGTTCCAGGTTATTCCATGGATACCAAGATCTGTGGATGTGATTTTACAGCAGATCACAAATATTGTCACAAACAGGACAGCTAGAACTGGAGATCTGCTGCATGAGACAGAGCACAACTGAAAAATTCAGCCATCCAGGTGGAAATTTTCAAATGTTCAGCTCTCGAAAGTCTAGGCCTGAATCGTTGTGTATTCAATTAAGTTTGTTCAACTCATTTAAAGATGTCTCCTTCCCATCACCACCTCCTTTCAAGTTGCTCCTCTATAACAGAATCCTGTCCAGCAGTTACAAGATAATGCTCTAGAGGCTGGCAATATTTGGCCAGGGCAAATGGGTGGAAATTAGGGATGCACTTCAGGTTCAGGAGACTCCAAAACCCCAAGATTTAGCCAGATTCAGGAGGTACCAGAATCCTTCAAAGCAGAATGAATCTTGATCTGAACTCTCGGGAAAATTTAGCTGTTTGGAGTTGGAGGGATACAGAGACGCAGACAGCCTGTCTCCAGAGTTGATGCTTTTCTTCTCAAGGTCTCCATATTAGGAACCGGTGCTTCACACGCATTATCTGCCCCTGTCATATTGCATTTTCTGGGACTTTGGTGCCAATTGGCATGGTGACAACCAAACAGGAGGACTCCCTTTTTTTCTTTTCCTTTTTTCCATTCACCCCTCCAATGCCTGCATTTGCCTTTGGAAACATGGAAGGTTTCTTACAAGGAACACCTGAATGATTTTTGTACAAGTGGGTTGTACCAGGTGCTTGGGGACACTGGAAGGCGGGTTTTAGATACTGCTGATATGCTTGTCCCCAGTTTCAGATCACCATGTGCTCAAGACTCTAGCCTAGTCTGGGATTGTAACAGCATTGGCAATGGTTTTTGAGGGTTTTCCGAGCTGTGTGGCCATGTTCCAGAAGAATTTATTCCTAACGCTTCACCAGCATCTGTGGCT
Organism: Urosaurus nigricauda; assembly: GCA_034509955.1. Lineage (NCBI taxonomy): Eukaryota > Metazoa > Chordata > Lepidosauria > Squamata > Phrynosomatidae > Urosaurus > Urosaurus nigricauda. The sequence goes on along the minus strand of JAOEGL010000008.1, from coordinate 1,181,802 downwards.
GGCATCTTGAGAGAATACTGGCATGGAAGTCAGTTGGGTGTATATATATATATTTACCTCACTCACTTCCATGCCAGCATTCTCTGAAGATGCCAGCCACAGATGCTGGCAAAACATTAGGAATAAACTCTTCTAGAAAATGGCCACATAACCTGAAAAACCCGCAAAAAACTATGGTTGCTGGCAGTGAAAGCCTTCAACTTCGGCATCCCTTGTCCTTCCCCTCTTCTATATATGATTTGTTGTTGTTTTCCTTCAAGTTGTTTCTGATTCATGGCAACCCTGAGGCAACCCTATCATGGGGTTTTCTTGGCAAGATTTCTTCAGAGGAGGTTTCCCATTGCCTTCCCTTGAGGCTGAGAGGGTGTGACTAGCTGGAGATCACCACTGGGTTTCATGGCCAAGCAGGGAATCGAACCCTAGTCTCCAGAGTTGCAGTCCAACACTCAAACCATTATGCCATGCTGGCCCTGCTCTGTATATGATACATATTTTCAAAAAATTAAATTGGAAGGATGAATGCTGAAACTTCTTAATTGCAAGCAATTTCACTGGAATTAAGATAAATGTCAAAGCGGGCTCTTTCCCTACCACCCCTGACCTTCCTGAGATAAACATTTAAGGGTCCAATCTTTATATCAATATCCGAAGGTGAGAGGTCAACGTGTCAAACTCCTTGAAAGGTTTTAAAAAATGTCTCATTTGCTGCATCCAGCTCTTTGACACAGTGGCTGCAGAATGTCAGCGAGAAATCCAGAGAAAGAGAGAGGGGTGCTGTCGTTTTGCCTTTTGCCTTTGAAGCAAAGGAAACGCTGCCGAGGGGACTCTATTTACAGTGAGTTTTTTCAGTCCAAATTATGTTTATAAAAATCTTGAACCTTTGGGGAGGAGGTTTCAGCGGCAGGTTCAATGCCAACAACAAGTCCTGCGGTTTGGTTAGGGGCAAAGGTTAAAATGTTCTTCTAATTTGCCGCCTCTTTCGGCAATCCCACTCCCGGAGAGGGTTTTTTTTTTTTCCCCCTTCCTTTTCCCGTTAAGAAAAAAAGTAATAATTTTTTACCATAGGAGGAAATTCAGGAGACATCAGAATTGGCTCAAGTTGTTTGCGGAGCCCAAAGACGACAGAGCCAGAGTGAAGCAACAGATTGTGGTTTTGAAAACCTGGAGGGAGAAAGAATATTACTGCCTTTCCAAACTTGCATCTCTTTCTCTCTCTTTCACACTCACTCACTTGTATATGTATATTTGCCAAGCCAGCCAAAGCAACACCTGCTGAAATTCCCTCTTCTCCAGAAAGGTATAGGAGCCCTCTCCAGCTTTTACACTAGCAACCCCATATAAGGAATTTATAATCATAGCATCAAAGGAGTTTATCAGATGGGAGGAATTTCTCTCAATTGTGAAAGGAGCCAATTCGAATTCACGTGAATTTGCTAGTTTAGCAAATTCACATGAATTCCAATTGCATTCAGAATGCATTCAGAATGACTTCCCATTACCCAAAAATGACCCCCCCATTGCCCGAAATTGTGTGAGATGCTTTAATTCGCAATAACGTAAAACCCATGATTGCATTCGGAATGACTTCCCTTTTGCCCAAAATTGCGTGAGAAACTTTAATTCGTAATAACATGAAACCCCATGATTGTGTTCAGATTGCCATTGCATTATACTTCCAATTTCCAACGTCTGATAAACTCCATAGAGTTGGAAGAGACCTCAAAGGTTATCCAGTCCAACCCTATTCTTCCATTCAGGAATTGACCACAAAGGAATTCCTGACAGATGGCCATCTAGCCTCTGTTTAAAAACCTCCAAAGAAAGAGAGCCCACCATTCTCCGAGGCAGCATCTTCCACTGTTGAACAGCTCTTACCTTCAGGAAGTTCTTCTTATGTTTAGATGAATCATAGAATCATAGAGTTGGAAGAGACCACAAAGGCCTTCCAGTCCAATTGTCCAGGTTGTGAGTTTGATTCCAGCCAGGGGCTCCAGCATTGACTCAGCCTTCCATCCTTTCATAGGTCAGTAAAATGAGTATCCAGCTTGTTGGGGGCAATGGGCTCACACACTGTAAACCACTTAGAGACTGCTTAGTTCAGTATGAAGCAATATAGAAATGTAGCTGCTATTGTTATTGCTATTGCTATTGGTTATGTTTTCCCCATAACCATGTATTGATATGTGAGCTGGACAGTTAAGAAAATGGACAAAAAGACAATAAATTCATTTGAGATCGTAGAATCATAGAATAGTTGGAAGACACCACAAGGGCCATCCAGTCCAACCCCCCCCCCCCGCCATACAGGAACTCTCAATCAAAGCATATCTGACAGATGGCCATCCAGCCTCTGTTTAAAGACCTCCAAAGAAGGAGACTCCATCCCTCTCCAACGGAGCGTCTTCCACTGTCAAACAGCTCTTAATGTCAGGAAGCTCCTCCTAATGTTGAGGTGGAATCTCTTTTAATGGAGCTTGCATCTATTGTTCCAGGTCCTATTCTCTGACAGAGCAGAAAACAAGCTTGCTCCCTTCTCAACATGACATCCCTTCAAATATTTAAACAGGGCTATCAGATCACCTCTTCACCTTCTCTTGTAAAAGGGTCCCTATACCTTGGATCAGACACTGACCAGAACAGGGACAGCTGTCAAGAAACCAAAAGACTAAGAATAGAGAGGGCAGCCATGAAAGAACTAGAAAAACTCCTAAAGAGCCAAGATATGCAACTAAGCACAAAAGTTGGAATCATCCAAGCCATTGTTGGGAGCTCTGGTGGTGCAATGATTAAATGCTGGTACTTCAGCTATTCATTCACAGCAACAAGGTTGTGAGTTCGATTCCAGCCTGGGGCTTCAGCGTTGACTCAGCCTGGCATCCTTTCGAGGTCACTAAAAGAGTACCCAGCTTGTTGGGGACAATTAGCTTACACATTGTAAACCACTTAGAGACTTCTTAGTTCTGTATGAAGCAGTGCAGAAATGTAGCTGCTATTGCTATTGCTATTGCTATTGCTAATGTTTTCCCCATTAACATGTATGGATACGAGAGCTGGGCAGTTAAGAAAATGGGAAAAAAGACAATAAATTCATTTGAGATCATAGAATCATGGAGTTGGAAGAGATCTCAAGGGGCATCTAGTCCAACCCTCTTCTGCCATGCAGGAACTCTCAATCAAAGCATCCCCGATAGATGGCCATCCAGCCTCTGTTTAAAGATTTCCAAAGAAGGAAACTCCATCACTCTCCAAAGCAGTGTGTTCCACTGTCAAACAGCTCTTATTGTCGGGAGGTTCTTCCTAATGTTGAGCTGGAATCTCTTTTCCTGGAGCTTGCATCCATTGTTTCAGGTCCTAGTCTCTGGAGCAGCAGAAAACAAGCTTGCTCCGTCCTCAATATCACATCCCTTCAAGTATTTAAACAGGGCTGGAGAAGACTGCTGAGAATACTATGGACAGCAAAAAGAATGAATAAATGGGTCCTAGAACAGATCAAGCCTAGGCAAAGATGACTAGACTCAGGCTGTCTTACTTTGGCCACATCATGAGAAGGCATGGATCATTAGAAAAGGCCATAATGCTAGAAAAGGTTGAGGGATGAAGAAAGAGAGGAAGACCACATACCAAATGGGTGGACTGTGTTAAGGAGGTTATGGGTATGAATCTGCAAGAGTTCAGAAGAATCGTGGAGGACAGGGAGTCTTGGAAATGTCTCATCCACAGGGTCTCCACAAATTGAGATCGAATTAAGGGTGGTTAACAACAACAAAGCCATATTTTAGTTTAGTGTGTGTCACCGTAAGTAATGGGACATGCAGTTGTAGAGGCCCCTCTTACTTGCTGATATGTTCCTGTGGCAAGCAGAGATTTTGGCCCCATTCCCTCTTGCAGATAAATCAGTGTGCAATCCAAATCGATGGCCCGATTCAACAGCGGAGCATGGTTCCCACTACGTTTGCCCCGATTGCTTTTTTTCCCTCTTAAATATTCCACTTGTGATTCACATTCAGGCATGAAGCGATTCAAAATGAGCCTGCTCCAGCCAGCCGAAGGGCAAGTTTAAATCGATTCCAATCTTCATATGGTTCACACTTGAGCAGATTCGGTTTATCAAAAAAGAGGCTAAAAAAATCAGCATCAAAAAGACGCGGGTTAAATGGGTCTAGTGCATGGCCCCCTTCTTGGAATCGATTTAGCGATTAGGATTAAGGGAAACCAAGATCATGTGAACTGGTTCAAACTGAATTGTAATCCAATGTAAAAGGTAGTGGGAAGGAGGCCTCAGTTGCATGCACATTTCATGAGAATTTATTTACGGGGAGAGATGGGGGGAAACTATGTCCTGAATTATCTCTGCAGTGGGATGTGTCTGTGTCTCTGTTTTAAAAAAGACAGAGGACTGAGAGCTAATTCGAGAACTTAGTGACAGAGAGGAAACAGGGCCAGGAGTAAATGGGCTGTTGATTTACTCAGGTTACATCATTTTCTTCCCCTCCAGAGCCTATAAATCTCCCACTCCTTGTAAAAACAGAATTTAAAAACAATCAAGAGCTGCTCAGGCGACCCCTCGGCTTCCATGCACAGAGTCTCCTTTCACAGGCCCAGCCAGCTTGGTTCGGGTTAGATACTGGGGGGATACCCCCCTTCCACTTCCAGCCATGCAGCCAAACCTGTTAAGATATTTTATAGTCATCCTAGCAGTTGAGATAACACTCCCTGCAGCACAGATCCTACATATCGCAGGGCTTTAGCTAAATAGCTGGCTTCCTGACTTTGCTGTCAACTTGTAGAGTCATTTATTCACACAGATTTGCAAAACCCTCCCTTCTTTTTCCCCTTTCTCCGTTCCCCCCTTTCCTTTAAGTCCTCTTTCAGATCAAAGGCATTCAGACCACCACAAGAAGAGGTGCCATTATTATATTATATTATATTTTTAAAAAGAAGGCCGAGGAAGGGAGAAGCTTCTTTGGTTTATTGTAAAAATTTATAGCCTCTCGTGGTTCCAAGAGTTGAATATTTTTTCCAAAAAAATAAAAGGAAGAGAAAAGAAAAGGAAAAAAGAGAGAGCAGCGTGATTGTTCGGCAGTTTGCTGCAGCGCTCATTAATTTCATTTTAACATCTCCCCTCTGAGGGGAACAGGGAATTAAATTTGATTTCTTTCCTCTCTCCTATTTGAATGGCGGGCAAATGCAAGGCATGCCAGCAATCCCAAAGGTGGTCCAACTTATTAGAGGCTCTTTATGTTTGTAGGCAGAGAAATTAGGATGGAAGAAGGCTACCGGCGGAGTGGAGAGGCAGACTGGACTGGTCTTTAAACTTCTATCGGTCTATAGTTTTTTTGTGGGTTTTTCAGGCTATATGACCATGTTCTAGAAGAGTTTCACCTGCATCTGTGGCTGGCATCTTCAGAGAATGCTGGCATGGAAGTGAGTGGGGTAGGGTCACACAGTATATATACATACCCCATTCACTTCCATGCTGGCATTCCCTGAAAATGCCAACCACAGATTCTGGTGAAACATCAGGAATAAACTCTTCTAGAACATGGCGACAGAGCCCAAAAAATCCACAAAAATAACTATGGAGGCCAGCCATGAAAGCCTTTGACTTCTAATGACATTCTGGTGTCCCCAGCCATGGTCAAAGTGCAAGCAACACACAAAAAGGAGGTGATGTCAGAGTAATCTTTCTAGTTCTTGGACTGAACAATGTGGTAACCCATCCACTCCAAACCTATAGTAGACCACAAGTTGAATATGAATCAACAGCGTGATGCAGCAGCTAAAAAATGCAATGCGATTCTAGATTGCATCCATAGAAGTATAGTGTCTACATCAATAGGTCTCACCTGGAATATTGTGTCCAGTTGTGTGCACCATAATTCAAGGAGGATATTGAGAAGCAGAAGCATGTGACCAAAATGGTGAAAGCTTTGGAAACCACCAAGACCTATGAGGAGTTGGGTACAATTAGCCTGGAGAAGAGAAGGTTAAGAGGAGATATGATAGCCCTGGTTAAATATTTGAAGGGATGTCATGCTGAAGATGGAACAAGTTTGTTTTCTGCAGCTTTAGAGAACAGGACATGGAGCCATGGATTCAAATTACAGGAAAAGAGATTCCACCTAAACGTCAGAAAGATCTTCCTGACTGTAAGAGTTGTTTAGCAGGGGATCACTTTGCCTTGGAGGGTGGTGGCAAAACTTTTTTTGGTTGTTTTTAAACAAAGGCTGGATAGTAATCCACCAGAAGTGCTTTGACTGTGTATTTCTATATGGCAGAATGGGATTGGACTGGATGGTCCTTGCAGTCTCTCCCAACTCAAGGATTCTGTGATACTATGATTCTGTGACTCATTCTATCTTTCTACAAGCTCAGAGCCTCTTTCAAGAAGACCAGTCCTTCTTCCCCAGGACCTCTAGAAATCACTTTTGTCCTGTCATTCATTTTTCATTTCACTTCCAATATCTTTCTACCTTCCTAGTTCTTATGACTTAGGGATTATTTCAAACATATTTGCTTTGCTTTGGATTCTGCCTTGGATAAAGGGCTAATAGACAGCCATCACAATCTGTAGCCGTTCTTAGTATTATCCTCCTTGCATTTGTCAAATCCCTTTAAAGTCATTTGCATTGGTCTGGGGTAGGGAATTCTAAATCTGCAACATTGGGGAAATGCCTCAGTGTGGGCAACACACTGTTGCAATGTTGTTACCCAAGAAAAATGGACTGTTCACCCTTGTCTGTGCATATTGGAGGGAGCCATTGGGGAAATGGTCATGCAGCCCTTGGTCTTTGCTACCTTTTTTGCTTCCAGTCCCTTTCTTTAAATGTAGGGTTTCTTTCCCTCCCTCTCTGGCATCACATTCAGTCTAATGCAACATTTCAGAAATTTATTCTCACTAATTTCCACTGCACCATTGTAGTTGTTGTTGTGCTTGTTGTGGTTCTTCTTGTTCAGATGTTATATTCTAAGTGCTAAAGTGCTTTAGCAATAAAATACCATTGGGGTCATTAGCGTTTTAATGCCAGCATTCCTCTTTCCCTCGCCTGATCTTGGATGAATCTGTGTCTTGAAAACAACAGTTATGAGTAGTGTCCATGTTAGCTATGGTTACTAGTGGTGTTATTATATTAGCTAGTTCTGAGACTGCAGAAATACACAAGGCAAATACAGATACATTTCTTTTTAGGAAACACTGGGTTAATTTTTAATGTCCTGAGAATTAAGAGTTGCAATGTCAGGAGGTCCTCATACATTGGGATGAAGTATATGATGGACAGGGGTACAGGTGGTATTCAAAGGAACACAGAAAAACTGAAACAGTTTTCCTCATCCCTGATATCTGCTCTCAAGATCACATCATACTCACCTAACCACCACATTCTTGCATTTGCAGTCAGGATAAGAAAAGAGTGGATTTTTCTTCTTTTGGTGCAATCTTCCAGGCCCCGGAATGATTCTGCCTTGCATTCATAATTGTGCATTTACATGAACTGAGGCAGAATATAAGCATTGCACCTTATTTTCACTCTGTCTTCACTTGCAAAATGTATTACCATTGATCTGTCTTCCAGCCCTGCATTCCAGGGTTGATTTTTTTTTTCACAAGCATTTTAAGTGAATAAATTCCCAGCCTTGCATGCAAACATCTGTCTTGTCCATGTCCCATTTCTTCAGACTCCACCTCCAAAACTTGCTAGGAGAAGGTGGACACAATGATCCTTCTTGCATTCTTAACAAGAAAAGGGTAATTTGTTAGAAAATCCTACTGTTGAGAATATACTAGGAGATCCAGGTGACTTTGTTTTTACAGAATCATAGGACCATAAAGTTGGAAGAGACCCTAAAGAAGGAGATTCCATCACACTATCGAACAGCTCTTACTTTCAGGACATTCTTCCTAATGTTTAGGTGTAATCCTTATACTGCATAGCAGACTGAGGTTGGACTGGATGACCCTTGTGGTCTCTTCCAACTCAGGGACATGAAGCGGGTTGGACGACGACTAGAGCGCAAGTGGCGGAAAACTCTACTCCTGTCCGACAAGACTCGCCATAGGCAGCATCTTCATGCCTATCGGGAGGCTTTGCGTGCAGCGTGGAAATCTTTCTGCTCTGCATGCATTGCACTTGCAGAACTATTTAGAGTTTTGGGGAAAATGACGCAGGTTCCCCCTGCACAGAATCCCCTACTTGACCCAACAACCCAACGACAGCCTGCTGCAATGAGTTCAACAACTACTTTGCAGATAAAATCTCTCGGATAAGAGTCAACTCAGATGCCACCTTTCCTTCAGATCCCACTGGTGAGGTGTCCAGCGACTCCGCTGTTGCTACATTAGTGGATGAGTTTCAACCTGTAAGTACTGATGACGTGGACAAGCTACTCGGGAGTATGAGGAAGATGAATTGCCCCCCTGATCCTTGTTCATCTTGCCTGGTCATCCAGGAGGGAGATGCATTGAGAGTGTTCCTTCGGGATACAATCAATGCGTCCCTTAGGAAGGGTATCCTACCATCTTGCCTTAAGGAGGCGGCAGTTTAGCCCCTCCTGAAAAAACCCTCCCTCAACTCCCTGGATAGAAACAACTACAGACCAGTGTCCTTGCAAGGTGATCGAAAGGGCAATCGCCTCCCAACTCCAGGCAGTCTTGGATGAAACCGATTATCTTGTTCCATTTCAAACCAGCTTCAGGACAGGACATGGAGTTGAGACTGCCATGGTCGCTCTGACCAATGACCTCCACCTGAGCATCGACAGGGGTAGTGTGATCTTGCTGGTGCTCTTGGATCTCTCAGCAGCCTTTGACACTGTAGATCATTCCATCCTTTTGGGTCGGCTGAGGGAGCTGAGGGGATCGGAGGCACCGCTCTTCGGTGGTTTTGTTCCTGTCTCTCTAGCAGATAGGCTTGGGGAAAGTTGCTCATCCAAAATCGAGCTTAAATGCAGTGTCCCTCAGGGCGCCATCCTGTCCCTGATGCTATTCAATATCTACATGAAGCCGCTGGGTGAGATCATTCGGAGGCATGGAGCTCAGTGTCTTCAGTACACTGACGACACTCAGATATATCTCTCCATAACCATATTGTCGGCTCAGATTTCAGATGGCATCTCCCCTCTTAATAATTGTCTTGCGGTGGTAATGGATTGGATGAGGGAAAACAGATTGAAGCTAAATCCAGACAAAACGGAGGTACTAACAGTTACATGCCCGAAACCAGGTCTGGGAATACAGCTAGATGGAATCACATTCTCCTCGAAGGACTCTGTTCGCAGTCTGGGAGTACCCCTTGACTCACTGATTCACATGAGTAGTCAGGTGAATGCGGTGGTCAGGAGCACCTGTTATCAGTTTCAGCTGATACGCCAGCTGTGCCCTTTCCTGGACACGAAAGACCTGGAGTCTGTGGTACACGCTCTAGTAACCTCAGGTCTGGATTTCTGCAATGCGCTCTACATGGGGCTACCCTTGTGCCTAACCCGGAAACTTCAAATTAGTTCAGAACATGGCATCCAGGCTTATCACAGGAACATCAAGGAGAGATCACATAACACCTGTGCTTAAAGCTCTCCACTGGCTGCCGATTAGTTTCCGGGCGCAGTACAAGGTGTTGGTTTTAACCTTTAAAGCCCTACATGACCCAGGCCCATCTTACCTCAGGAACCGCCTCTTCCCGTATGAACTCCTCACATACTCCGGTCCTCTGGGAGGAACCTGTTACAGCCCATGAAAACTAGGCTGTCACAGACCTCCCAGAGGACTTTTTCAGCTACCGCTTCCAAGCTCTCGGACTGCCGGACGAGATGCATCTTTTTACATCACTTGCTAGTTTCAAAAAAGCTTTAAAGACGCATCTCTTCCGGCAGGCCTTCCCCTGAAAAAATCATCAATTCCTCGCTCTGAAACGGAAATTGGATAGATAATCTCGGTTGTCCCCTTTATTTAACTTTCTTGATTTCATCTGTTGCTTATTTGCACAAGAATTGTTCATGAGATTGCACTTTGTTTTTAACTGTTTTCGATTTTAATATTTGCTGGTTTAATCTAATTTTAAGGGGTGGTGATCGGGAAAGGGCATGATAGTTGTTTTAGTCTGTATTTTTTAACCTTGTTGTACCCGCTCCAATTACATTGCTAGAGGAGTGGGTTATAAATAAACATTATTATTATTATTATTATTATTATTATTCAATCCTGTTACTGTAGATCTTTTTTCTTGCCCAACATTGAGGAAGTGGAAGCAAATCTGCTTCATAGTCCCACTCCAGGTTTCTGAGTTTTGTTTTGACTTGTGCTTTCCTGCTTTCCAAAATAACAATAGAAACTAGGGCCTCATTCCCACTACCTTTTAAACCGGGTCGTGAATTGGTTTGAACTGGTTCAAATGATCCTTGTTCCCACTTATCTGAATTACTGAAGAGATTCGGAGAGGGGGGCGATGTGCTAGACCCATTTAACCAGCGTCTTTTTGACACCGATTTTTTTCTGCTTCTTTTTCCATAAATCAAATCTGCGCAAGTGTGGCCCACATGCAGCTTGGAATCCATTTAAATTTGCCCTTTGTCCAGATGGAGTGGGTCCATTTTGAGTTGATTCATGTGAACCACAAGTGGGTTGTCTTGGAGAGAAAAAATGTGATTGTAGTAAATGTAGTGGGAAAAAATGTGATTAGGGTAAATGTAGTGGGAACCACGCTCCACTGTCGAATTGATCCATCCAGATCACACACCAATTTATCTGTAAGTGGGAGTGGGGCCTAAGACACATCTACTTCTCCACCACGCCCAATGCCCCAACCGGTTAACTCCACCGAACCTTCCCTGATTTGGTTGGGAATGTTTGAATCCCATTGATACCTACCAGCGTTTTCTTGCATAAAGGATCTTAAAGAATCTCTCTCTCTTTCCCTTTTAAGAGCAAGACCTCACAGATGCCAAGCAACATTGAGCATCAAGCTTCGGTTTTGCTGGTGCCCCAGTTGCTCTTACTGAGTAGATAGGCAGGGCTTTTCATGGCGTTTGACAGTTATCTCCTCAAATGCGTTACTGGGTTTATACACCTCCTTTCACCAGCTCCCGATAGGACTGACAGCTGGTGGGGGAAGGATTCTGTTTTGTTTCAGGGATGGAGGAGGGAGAAAGGTGGTCTTTCAGCAGTAGCCAAGGCCACACTCAAGCACCGAGGGTTACAATGTCCCCTCTGTCTTCTGGGGAAAATAGCTCTTGACAGGAATCAGTTTTCAGTCAACCACCATGGCTTCTCCCATTATGGGAGGCCCGACCTGCAGGCTGTTCGGCAGATAACCTACCTGTTATCCTGGAAGAGATGATTGAATTGGATAGCTTGGTTGCCTCCTGTCATTGCTTTTGCTCTGTGGCAAACAAATTCTTAGAAAATAATTCCTTCTTGGAAACAAGGAGCTACAGGTTTAGTCTCTGTTATACAGAATTCTGAAATATTCCAAAAACCAACACTTTCTTTTTCACTGTGATAGGCCTCGTTCCCACTTACAAAAAAAATAAAATAAAGCGGTTTGCAATCCGAATCAATGGATCAATTCAACAGTGGAGCATGATTCCCACTACATTTGCCCCGATTGCATTTTTTCCCTGCAAAATAACCCACTTGTGGTTCACATCTACGAATGAATTGGTTCAAAATGGACCTGCGCCAGCCAGCCGAATGGCAAATTTAAGTCGATTCTGATCCTCCTCTGGTTCACACTTGCACGGAATCAATTTATTGAAAAAGATGTAGAAAAAAATCAGCGTCAAAAAGATGCAGGTTAAATGGGCCTAGCACATGCCCCCCCTCTCTGAATCACTTCAAATGGAAACCAGGGTCATTTGAACCAGTTCAAACCAATTGGTGATCCGTTTTAAAAGATAGTGGGAATCAAGCCATAATGAGCCCTTTGCTTTTGGAATATTCCTTCCAAACAGACTTTGTTTCATGTACAAGATGATTTTTAAAATGTTGTACAAAATTACCTTCAGTTTATGTGTACAGCGGGCCCTTAGTGTCCATTGAGGTTTGGTTCCAGGATCCCCATGGATACCAAAATCTGTGGATGCTCAAGCCCCATTAAATACAGTGGCATAGTAAAATGGTGCCCCTAATATAAAATGGCAACAATCAAGGTTGGCTTTTTGGAATTTATATTTTTAAAAAATATTTTCAAGCCATGGATGCTTGAATCCATGGGTGAAGAATGCACGGATATGGAGGGCTGAGTGTTTAAGGTCCATATGGAAGATAAATTCATTTTGTGTTTAGACTTGGATCCCATCTCCAATAGATCACATTATGTTCACATATGGAAATATAGGTATTCCCACATCCCCAAAACAGGACAATTCCAAAATTGAAGAGGTGTCTGGGCCCAAGCATTTTGGATAAAAGAGGCTCAACCTGTACAAAAATTGGGGCTGAAATGTTTGGTGCGTCAAAAGCATGCTGGATGGTTAGTCCCTGTTTTAATAAGATGCATTTTGTCCTGAGCATGGAATTCAGTTCAGGTGACTGATTAACCAGGTAAAGCCATGAATTGCCATGATTTTGGAGGAAGACCGGGTGGAGAGGGAAACATAGTGGAATATTTTGCACAGAATCCAGCTACTAAAGTGTATCAGATTTCAACTGAAGGAAAAAATAATAATTTAAGGTAGACCACACCACACCAGTAAGAAGAGCAATTCAAGTGCCCAGGCTAAGGTGCTACCGTATAAGTGATCTGAATTACTTCTTGCTGGGTTCAGTCCTCTTTAAGCATGAGAATTTATTCAGCATTTAATAATAAATAAATAAATAAATAAATAAATCTTTTATTTGTACCTCGCTTTTTGTAAAAACAATCGAAGTGGTGAACGACATACATCATAGTCATCATATACAATATCCCCCTTAAAAAGAACTAAAACAGTTTGAGATTAAAATTACATAAATCACATTAAAATCTAGTAATAATCGGACAATCATGGGCAGCGTCATAACATAGAGCAAAAACAGAATTAGGGTTGATCTGAATTTTTTCCATACTCAGAAAATGTATCTAGGGGTAGCTGTGTTGGCCACACAACAAACTACAATAACATCCAATATCCATTTTACTTTATTCTATTTTTTTCCTTTATATCCCCCCAGAGGGACCAAAGGCAGCTTACAGATAAAACCTTTAAAATTATTATAAAATCCAAACAATTAAAACATCTCTATATAAAATCACATTAAAAATATACAATAAAATATCATAAATATAATATTGTATTTTATTAGGGCCACCAAAATGCACACAATACATGATGCATGCTTTCAAAGCTGCACTAGTTTCTTTGAAAGCTTGCATCATGCATTTTGTGCACTTTGGTTGTCTCAATAAAAGTATTACTGTTTTGTCGATTTTGGATGTTATCGTTGCTATTTTTCTGAATGTTTGATGATAAAAAAGTTGTTCATCTCAATTAAAAACTGAAGACCGTGTTGCAGAATTTTCTCTCATTATTCTCCGCCAGTTTTGTGGTTACTCTCATGACACTGAACTGAACTGAAAAATAAGGTTGACATTCCTACTTAGTTCTATCCAAAAAGAACTGGCTGCAACAAATATGCCTCTCTGTCTTCATGCCTGAAGTAAAAGTAATAATTAACAACTTTCCATTGAAGCTGTACGTAATTTGGGTACAGCCGATATACTTTGAGAAATAAATCTATTATCGTACTTCTGTTTAGCCTGGCTTTAAGTTATTTGACCTCCAGGCAGATCGTGTTATCGATACATAACATATCAGATCTCTAAAAACCTGGCTTATAACCTGAGCACTGATCTTGCGAGATAAAAAAGCATGAGGATGAGTCTTTGGTAGCGGAAGAGAGCAGGGCATAAAGTTACATAGAAAGAATTTACCCAAAGAAATCTGGGGTTTTACCCCCTCCTCCAACTTAGTCATACAAATTATAGGAACTGATCCACAATGGCCTCTCAACATCTCACATTCACAGGCAGCGAAGTATGCAATGTGATTGTGTCTGTGAATAAGCATAAATAGGATTTCTCCAAGTATATTTTTCTAGTGTTTTCCAGGGGTTTCAAAGGGTCCCTATTAGTAGGAGTAACTGAGTCTCTCTTATCTGGAATTCCAAAATCCAAAATATTCCAAAACGGTCCACATGGGTAGCTGAGAGAGTGACACGTTTGCTTTCTGGTGGTTAAAAATTTGGCCTCATTACCACTACCTTTTAAACCAGATTGCAATTCGGTTTGAACTAGTTCAAATGAGTTTCCCACTTAAATTGAATTGCTAAAACAATTTGGTGAGGGGGTCCATGCACCAGACCCTTTTAACCTGCATCTTTTTGACGCTGATTTTTTTCCGCTTCTTTTTCAATAAATCAATTCTGCGCAAGTGTGAACCAAATGCGGATCAGTATCGATTTAAATTTGCCCTTTGGCTGGCTGGAGTGGGTCCATTTTGAACTGATTCATTTGTGAATGTGAACCACAAGTGGGTTATTTTACAGGGAAAAAATGTGATCGGGGCAAATGTAGTGGGAACCATGGTCCACCGTTGAATTGATCCATCGATTCGGATCACACACTGATCTGTCTATAAGTGGGAATGGTGCCTTTGTTTTGTGCCCAAAATTATTTAAAATACTATGTATAAAACTACTTTCAGGCTATGTGGATCAGCTGTACGTTGTTCTTGTTGCTGTCATGTACCTTCAAGTCATTTCTGACTTGTGGCAATCCTCAGGCAAACCTGTCATGTGATTTTCTTGGCAAGATTTGTTCAGAGGAGGTTGAGAGAGTGTGACTTGCCCAAGGTCACCCAGTGGGTTTCATGGCTGAGCTGGAAATTTAAAACATAAATAAATTTCAAATAATAAATGAATTCCAGAACATAAATGAATTCCAAAACATAAATTAATTAAGATTAGGTCGCATCCCCAAGATATCTCCTTATGTATATTCAAAAATCTGTAAAAATCAGAAATCCAAAACACTTCTGGTCCCAAGCATTTCACATAAGGAAGAGGCAACCTGTATTGGCAGCAGTGGTCCCATTACACACCTAGCCCCCAATAACACACATAAGCAGCATCAGAGGTCAGGCATTGGCAACTTGAATGGCATTTTCTATCATGGTATGTCCACATGGAGACAGTATAGATTGTGGGTAGGCAACTTGTGGGCTGCAACTTCCAATGGCCCAGATCCACTAGTATAACACAAACCAGGGCTGCTGTTTATACTGGATGACAAACATGGATAATGACAGAGTTGTTGCAAGGACCTGTGGCATATGTACCATATTTGTTTTCTTGCTGGAGAAGCAAGAACAGGGACGGTAACCTCACAGACTGGAAGCCAGTGCAGTTTTTTCAAGACCGGTGTTATTTGGTCTCTAAAATGCACACCTAGCCCCAGTCTGGTTGCTTCATTTTGCATACATTTTGATGGCAGCCCCATATAGAGCTCATTACAGTGAGATATTCATGTGTCAAGGCTGTGGAATCCTGGTTAAGCAAGCCAATGCAATTCCAGATGCATCAGCAGGAACATAGGGTCCAGATCAATGAAAGTAGTAGTGCAATTCTATTCTGCTTTGTTCACACCTCATACTGTGTCCATTTCTGGGCACCACAGTTCAAGAAGGAGAGTGATAAACTTGAATGGGTCCAGGTCAGTGTGACCAAGCTCTATGAGGAATGACTTAGAAAGCTGGTTACGTTTAGCTTGGAGATGAGTGGAGTCAGAGGTGGCATGATAGCCACTTTTAAATCTCTAAAGGGAGGTCATGGAGAAGATGGAGTGAGCTTGTTTTCTACCACTCCAGAGACTAGAACACAAACCAACGGATTCAAATTAGAAGAAAAGAAATACTGCCTAACCATTTAAGAAGAGCTTCCTCACTTGGTAAAAGTGGTAGAATTCAAAGACATAGGTGTGTTAGGCTGGAAATTCCATTGGCAAAGGGATCTTATAGCTCCTTTGAGATGAACGGAAAGAAAGAAGCTGATAGCATGAGCTGTTGTTGAGGCAAGTCTACTTCAGAAGCAGACATAGAATCATAGAATCATAGAATCATAGAATCATAGAGTTGGAAGAGACCACTAGGGCCATCCAGTCCAACCCCCTGCTATGCAGGAAATCCAAATCAAAGCACCCCTGACAGATGGCCATCCAGCCTCTGTTTAAAGACCTCCAAGGAAGGAGACTCTATCACCTTCCGAGGAAGTGCGTTCCACTGTCGAACAGCCCTTACTGTCAGGAAGTTCTTCCTAATGTTCAGGTGGAATCTCTTTTCCTGTATCTTGCATCCATTGTTCCGGGTCCTGTTCTCTGGAGCAGCAGAAAACAAGCTTGCTCCCTCCTCAATATGACATCCTTTCAAATATTTAAACAGGGCTATCATATCACCTCTTAACCTTCTTTTCTCCAGGCTAAACATCCCCAGCTCCCTAAGTCGTTCCTCATAGGGCATGGTTTCCAGACCCTTCACCATTTTTGTTGCCCTCCTTTGGACACACTCCAGTTTCTCAATGTCCTTTCTGAATTGTGGCGCCCAGA
The DNA here is from genome assembly GCA_034509955.1 of Urosaurus nigricauda. Classification (NCBI taxonomy): domain Eukaryota; kingdom Metazoa; phylum Chordata; class Lepidosauria; order Squamata; family Phrynosomatidae; genus Urosaurus; species Urosaurus nigricauda. The sequence continues at coordinate 1,165,231 of JAOEGL010000008.1, read as the reverse complement.
ACTGGACACAATATTCTAGGTGGGGCCTGACCAAAGCAGAATACAGTGGCACTATTACTTCTCTTGATCTAGACACTATACTTCTATTAATGCAGCCCAAAATAGCATTGGCCTTTTTAGCTGCCGCATCACACTGTTGACTCATGTTCAACTTGTGGTCTACTTGGACTCCTAGATCCCTTTCACACGTAGTTTCATTCAGCCAGGTGTCACCCATCCTATATCTGTGCATTTTATTTTTCCGCCCTAAGTGCAATACCTTACATTTCTCTGTATTGAATTTCATTTTGTTAGCTTTGGCCCAGCTTTCTAGTCTATTCAGGTCATTTTGAATCTTGATCCTGTCCTCTGGGGTATTAGCTATTCCCCCTAATTTGGTGTCATCTGCAAATTTGATAAGTATGCTCCCAATTCTGTCATCCAGGTCATTGATAAAGATGTTGAATAGCACTGGGCCGAGGACAGAGCCCTGTGGGACCCCACTGGTCACTTCTCTCCAGGATGAAAAGGAGCCATTGTTGAGCACCCTTTGGGTTCGGCCATTCAACCAATTACAGATCCATTTAACAGTTCCTTTGTCTAGCCCACATTTTACAAGCTTGTTTGCAAGAATGTCATGGGGAACCTTGTCAAAGGCCTTACTGAAATCAAGATATACTATATCCACAGCATTCCCTTCATCTACCAAGCTGGTAATTTTATCAAAGAAAGAGATTAGATTTGTCTGGCATGACTTGTTTCTCTGAAACCCGTGTTGAGTTTTTGTGATTATGGCATTACCATCTAGATGTTCACAGACTCTCTGTTTAATGATCTGCTCCAGAATCTTTCCTAGAACTGATGTCAGACTAACTGGACGATAATTGTTGGGATCCTCTTTTTTCCCCTTTTTGAAGATGGGGACAACGTTTGCCCTTCGCCAGTCTGCTGGGATCTCTCCTGTTCTCCAGGAGTTTTCAAATATGATTGCCAATGGCTCTGATATTACTTTTGCCAGTTCTTTTAATACCCTTGGATGGAGTTCATCTGGTCCCGGAGACTTAAATTCATTTAGATTAACAAGGTGTTCCTCTACTATCTCTTTACTTATTCTGTGCTGAAATTCCCCAATTCTGTTCTCTGCTCCATTATCCTCAGGTTGAGCACCCTTTGCCTTTTCTGAGAAGACTGAGGCAAAGAAGGTGTTGAGTAATTCTGCCTTTTCTCTGTCCCCTGTTAGCATTTTGCCATCTTCTCCACGCAGTGGCCCTACCGTTTCCTTCTTCTTCCTCTTGCTGCGGACATATCCAAAAAAGCCCTTTTTATTGTTCTTAACCTCTCTAGCAAGCCTGAGTTCATTCTGCGCTTTAGCTTTTCTGACTTTACCCCTACACATGCCTGCTATTTCTTTGAATTCCTTTTTCATGATTTCCCCCTTTTTCCATTTCTTATACATGTTCCGTTTCAAACTTAGCTCGGTTGAAAGTTCCTTAGTCATCCATCCTGGTTTCTTGAGACACCTCCCATTTTTCTTTCTCACTGGAACTGTTTGAAATTGTGCCTTCAGTATCTCCCTTTTGAGAAAGTCCCATCCGTCCTGAACTCCTTTATCTTTTAGTATTTCTGACCATGGAATCGCCCTCAATACTTCTCTAAGTTTACTGAAATCCGCTCTCCTAAAGTCTAGGATGCGTGTCTGACTCTGCCTGGCTTCTCCTTTCCACTGTATTACAAACTCCAGGAGAACATGGTCACTTCCACCTAATGATCCCACCACTTGCACCCCATTAACCAAGTCCTCCTTGTTGGTTAGGATCAGATCTAAAATAGCTGACCCCCTTGTTGCCTCTTCCACCTTTTGGACCATGAAATTGTCTTCCAGGCAAGTGAGGAATTTGCTAGACCTTGAGGATTTTGCTGAGTTAGACTTCCAGCAAATATCAGGATAGTTGAAGTCGCCTATCACTACTACATCTCTCTTTTCTGACTGTGTGGTCATCTGTTCTAGAAAGATATCATCCAATTCCTCAGTCTGACTTGGGGGTCTGTAGTAGACTCCCACCGTAACACCCTTGTTGTTTCCCTCCCCTTTAATTCTTATCCAGATGCTCTCCACCTGGCTTCCATGATTGATGTCCAGGATCTCTTCACTGGTGTAAATATCTCTGACATATAGTGCTATTCCTCCTCCTTTCCTGTTTGGCCTATTTCTCTTAATAAGGTTATACCCCTCTATTTCCACATTCCAATCATGAGACTCATCCCACCAGGTTTCAGTGATGCCTATTATATCATATTTGCCTTGTTGTACTAGGAGTTCTAGTTCATCTTGCTTATTTCCCATGCTCTGTGCATTAGTGTAGAGACATCGCAGACCATGGTTCCCTTTTACTTGCTGCCTGTGCAAGTTTTTTTGCCTCCCACTGTTGGGTCCTTGCACTGTTTGCCTTGTTTCCTCTATGTCAGTTTGACTATTTACGCCATCCCTTTTGCGTTCCTTAATATTGTCTCCCTTCCCCTCGGAACTCAGTTTAAAGCTCTCCTGATCAAGTTCTTGAGACTGTTGGCAAAAACATTTCTTCCAACTGGCGTGAGATGCAACCCGTCTGTTGCAAGAAGTCCCTCCTCATGGAACCGCAGCCCATGATCCAAGAATCCAAATCCTTCTCGGCGGCACCATCTGCGAAGCCAGTTGTTCACCTCTGCTATTTTCCTCTCCCTTCCTGGACCATGCCCTTCAACTGGCAGAAGAGACGAGATGACAACCTGTACATCCATTCCTTTCAGCTTCCTACCAAGCGCCTCGTAATCCCTTTTGATGTTCTGAATGCTGTGTCTTGCAGTATCATTAGTTCCCACGTGGACCAAAAGGAAGGGGTATTGGTCAGTAGGCTTGACCAGTCTTGTCAGCCTCTCTGTCACATCCCGGATCTTTGCACCTGGAAGACAGCACACCTCTCGAGACATCTTGTCAGGCCTACAAATCACTGCTTCTGTACCCCTCAGCAAGGAGTCCCCCACTACGACCACACGCCTCCTCCGAGGCTTAGCAGCGACTGTTCCCTCGGGTGGGACTCTCAGGCTCCCTTGCTCTGTCCCTGAAGTCTGTCCATGCTGCTCTTCTTCATCCTCCTTGATAAGGGAAAGAGCTTCGAATCGATTCTCTAGCTGCAAGCTCCCCGAACAATTCCTTCTTGGTTTACTACTCTTTGTGACATTCCTCCAGCTGTCTGCCTCCTCTGTTTGGCAAGTGACCTCTTCCACCCTAGCATCTTCCTCTGCATGGTACTCATCCAAGATGGTTAGTTCTATTGTGTCCAGGAAATCCTCTTGTTCCCTAATCTGCTGAAGTGTAGCTACTCTGGACTCCAGCTGCTGCACTTTCTCCTCCAAGAGTGCTACCAACTTGCACTTGGTGCATGTGAAGTTCTCCACTACTGTAGGCAAGAAGAGAAACATCCCACAAGAGTTGCAGGTGACTGTGGCAGATCCCTCGTTGTCCATACTGCAAAGTCTTTAGTAATAAATATAACAGTCAATCTACTGGGAATACTTCTTTAGGGGTAAGTACTGGCTGCTATCTTACACTTAAAGGGAAGGTTCTGTTTCAATATCTGATTCTAACCTTATGCCACTTGAGCAGAGTTGTTCAGTTAAAGAAAACTAAAATTCCTCCTCCCCTTCAGCAACAAGCACACGGTCTCAAGCACACGGTCCCAAAATGGCTGCCAAGCAGCTCCTCTCCTTCTCTCTCTGGCCGGACTGTTCTGGAAGGCTCTGGAAGGTGGTATATAAAGCTAGTCTGCTAGCTCCGCCCCCTTGTGACTCACAGATGTGACTCACAGAAGCTCCTCCCCTTCAGCAACAAGCACACGGTCTCAAGCACACGGTCCCAAAATGGCTGCCAAGCAGCTCCTCTCCTTCTCCTCTCTCTGGCCGGACTGTTCTGGAAGGCTCTGGAAGGTGGTATATAAAGCTAGTCTGCTAGCTCCGCCCCCTTGTGACTCACAGATGTGACTCACAGAAGCTCCTCCCCTTCAGCAACAAGCACACGGTCTCAAGCACACGGTCCCAAAATGGCTGCCAAGCAGCTCCTCTCCTTCTCCTCTCTCTGGCCGGACTGTTCTGGAAGGCTCTGGAAGGTGGTATATAAAGCTAGTCTGCTAGCTCCGCCCCCTTGTGACTCACAGATGTGACTCACAGAAGCTCCTCCCCTTCAGCAACAAGCACACGGTCTCAAGCACACGGTCCCAAAATGGCTGCCAAGCAGCTCCTCTCCTTCTCCTCTCTCTGGCCGGACTGTTCTGGAAGGCTCTGGAAGGTGGTATATAAAGCTAGTCTGCTAGCTCCGCCCCCTTGTGACTCACAGATGTGACTCACAGAAGCTCCTCCCCTTCAGCAACAAGCACACGGTCTCAAGCACACGGTCCCAAAATGGCTGCCAAGCAGCTCCTCTCCTTCTCCTCTCTCTGGCCGGACTGTTCTGGAAGGCTCTGGAAGGTGGTATATAAAGCTAGTCTGCTAGCTCCGCCCCCTTGTGACTCACAGATGTGACTCACAGAAGCTCCTCCCCTTCAGCAACAAGCACACGGTCTCAAGCACACGGTCCCAAAATGGCTGCAAGCAGCTCCTCTCCTTCTCCTCTCTCTGGCCGGACTGTTCTGGAAGGCTCTGGAAGGTGGTATATAAAGCTAGTCTGCTAGCTCCGCCCCCTTGTGACTCACAGATGTGACTCACAGAAGCTCCTCCCCTTCAGCAACAAGCACACGGTCTCAAGCACACGGTCCACATGTTGTTTAACCATGGAATAGACTGCCTAAGATGGGGCAGTCTGTTCTTTGCTGGGGTTGAAACAGAGGTTGGGCAGGTAACTTTCAGGAGTCTTTTAGTTGTGTATTCCTGTGTCGCACTTGTGGCCCCCATTCCCACTTACAGATAAATGGATCGATTCAACAGTGGAACGTGGTTCCCACTACATATTGGGAACCACTAATGTGCCCCGATCACATTTTTCCCCTCCAAAATAATCCACTTGTGGTTCTCATTCACAAATGAATTGATTAAAAATGATTCGGTTCCAGCCAGCCGAAGGGGAAATTTGAATCGATTCTGATCCACGTGTGGTTCACACTTGCACAGATGTGATTTATTGAAAAAGAAGTGGAAAAAATCAGCATCGAAAAGATGGGGTTAAATGGGTCTAGTGCATGGCTCCCTCTCGGAATCGCTTCAGCAATTTGGATTAAGTGGGAACGAGGGTCATTTGAACCTGTTCAAATCGATTCCTGATCCGATTTAAAAGGTAGTGAGAATGAGGCCGTTGAAGGGTATGGGGAACCAGTGCCATCTTGTGGGTGAGACTGGGCAGAATCTGGAGCTTCTTGGCTTTTCTTAGCCTAGATAGGTTTCCAGAATACATCTTTACTGCTCATCAGGTACAGTTGGCAAACTTGTATAGAGTATACACAACTGTAGAGGAGCAAGTTCCTTAGATTCGAACACTATTCCCTTTCTTTGTGAGGCCGAGGCAGTCGCGGGGGTGGAGGAGATCATTATGTGAAATAGCAGAGTGAAGATTCTCTCTGCAGATTTCCTTTGAAACGAAACGGAGGAAAAGGCGACGCAATCCAGCATCCAAACGCCTACAGTTCCTTCTCCGTTGCTTCTTGCTCGCTGTGTGTCTCCTCGCAGTCTGTCCTTAAAAAAAGAAAAGACATTTATTTCCTATTACCTTCCCCCAGTAGCTGAAGCGGAGAGGGGAACAATGAAGGGAATGGCGGTTGCAAAGCGCCCTCCCAAGTTCAAAGCCCACCAAATGTGAAATGTGGGCTTGTCGTTCTTCTCTTGCAAAATGACATACCTCCCCGAACAATCCAGCGATGACTGGGCCTTGTCAGCTCATCATGTCCTTCCCTTTTGCTCACCCACGGGTTCAGAAGAGAAAAGCTTTCATGTTGGAAGGCAAAAATGAAACGATGCCTAATTGTCTCGAAAGAGGTCAATAAGCAACCGGCGGCCCACACAGTGTCACTAGGCCCATCCTGTGTCACAGGTTTAATTTCAAACTAGCGATGCTATTCGGCTCTAATTTCCTCCTCGAAGGAAGCCATGGCAGTGTTAACAATGTTCGTCCCACTCCAAAGACTTTAAGCACCACCGATGCTTATTTGCAAGGCAGGATTGATTCGGCACGAAATTTTCACCCAGTTGCTGCGTACAGAAAGCAGCATTTTCTGTGTGTGAAATAATATAGCTGCACAGAAATGTTTGTTTATATGCAAAGAATCATAGAATCATAGAATCATAGAATCATAGAGTTGGAAGAGACCACAAGGGCCATCCAGTCCAACCCCCTGCCATGCAGGAACTCCCAGTCAAAGCATCCCCGACAGATGGCTATCCAGCCTCTGCTTAAAGACCTCCAAGGATGGAGACTCTACCACACTCCGAGGGAGTGTGTTCCACCGTCGAACAGCCCTTACTGTCAGGAAGTTCCTCCTAATGTTGAGGTGGAATCTCTTTTCCTGCAGCTTGCATCCATTGCTCCGCGTTCTGGTCTCTGGAGCAGCAGAAAACAAGCCTGCTCCCTCCTCAATATGACATCCCTTCAAATATTTGAACAGGGCTATCATATCACCTCTTAACCTTCTCTTCTCCAGGCTAAACATCCCCAGCTCTCTAAGTCGTTCCTCATAGGGCATGGTTTCCAGACCCTTCACCATCTTAGTTGCCCTCCTTTGGACCCGCTCCAGTTTCTCCACATCCTTTTTGAATTGTGGTGCCCAGAACTGGACACAGTATTCCAGGTGGGGCCTCACCAAAGCAGAATAGAGAGGCACTATTACTTCCTTTGATCTAGACACTATACTTCTATTGATGCAACCTAAAATAGCATTGGCCTTTTTAGCTGCTGCATCACACTGCTGACTCATGTTCAACTTATGGTCTACTTGGACTCCTAGATCCCTTTCACACATAGTTTCATTCAGCCAGATGTCCCCCATCCTATATCTGTGCATTTCATTTTTCCTCCCTAGGTGCAGAACCTTACATTTCTCCGCATTGAATTTCATTTTGTTAGCGTTGGCCCAGCTTTCTAGTCTATTCAGGTCATTCTGAATTTCAATCCTGTCTTCTGGAGTATTGGCTACTCCTCCTAATTTGGTGTCATCTGCAAATTTGATAAGTATGCCCCCAATTCTGTCATCCAAGTCATTAATAAAGATATTGAATAGCACTGGGCCCAGGACAGAACCCTGTGGGACCCCACTGGTCACTTCTTTCCAGGATGAAAGGGAGCCATTGTTGAGCACCCTTTGAGTTCGGTCAGTCAACCAGTTACAAATCCATGTAATGGTTACCTTGTCTAGCCCACATTTTACGAGCTTGTTTGCAAGAATGTCATGGGGAACCTTGTCAAAGGCCTTACTGAAATCAAGATATACTATATCCACAGCATTCCCTTCATCTACCAAACTGGTAATTTTATCAAAAAAAGAGATCAGATTTGTCTGGCAAGACTTGTTTCTCTGAAACCCATGTTGGCTTTTTGTGATTATGGCATTGGCCTCTAAATGTTCACAGACTCTCTGCTTAATGATCTGCTCTAGAACCTTTCCTGGAATTGATGTCAGACTAACTGGACGATAATTGTTGGGATCCTCTTTTTTCCCCTTTTTGAAGATGGGCACAACGTTTGCCCTCCTCCAGTCTGCTGGGACTTCTCCTGTTCTCCAGGAGTTCTCAAAGATTATTGCCAATGGTTCCGATATTACATTCGCCAGTTCTTTTAATACTCTAGGATGTAGTTCATCTGGTCCTGGAGATTTATATTCATTTAGGTTAACCAGGTATTCCTGTACTATCTCTTTACTTATTCTGTGCTGAGATTCCCCTATTCTGTCTTCTGCTCCATTATCCTTAGGTTGACCACCCTTTGCCTTTTCTGAGAAGACTGAAGCAAAGAAGGTGTTGAGTAATTCTGCCTTTTCTTTGTCATCTTTGAGCATTTTGCCATCTTCTGCACGCAGTGGCCCTACTGTTTCCTTCTTCTTCCTTTTGCTTCGGACATACCCAAAAAAGCCCTTTTTGTTGTTCTTAACCTCTCTAGCCAGCCTGAGTTCATTCTGTGCTTTAGCTTTTCTGACTTTACCCCTACATGTGCTGGCTATTTGTTTGAATTCCTCTTTCGTGATTTCCCCATTTTTCCATTTCTTATACATGTTCTGTTTAAGGCTTATCTCAGTTGAAAGTTCCTTAGTCATCCATCCTGGCTTCTTGAGACACCTCCCATTTTTCTTCCTCATTGGAACTGTTTGAAATTGCGCCTTCAGTATCTCCTTTTTGAGAAACTCCCATCCGTCTTGAACTCCCTTCTCTTTTAGTTTTCTTGACCATGGGATCTCCCCCAGTATTTCTCTAAGTTTATTGAAATCAGCTCTCCTAAAGTCTAGAATGCGTGTCTGACTATGCCTGGCTTCCCCTTTCCGCTGTATAACAAACTCCAGGAGAACATGGTCGCTTCCCCCTAAGGATCCAACCACTTGCACCCCATTGACTAGGTCATCCCTGTTGGTTAAGATCAGATCTAAAATAGTTGATCCCCTTGTTGTCTCTTCCACCTTTTGGACAATGAAATTGTCTTCCAGGCAAGTGAGGAATTTGCTAGACCTTGAGGATTTGGCTGAGTTTGACTTCCAGCAAATATCCGGATAGTTGAAGTCCCCCATCACTACTACATCTCTCCTTTCTGAGTGTGTACTCATCTGTTCTAGAAAGGCATCATCCAATTCCTCTGCCTGAGTAGGGGGTCTGTAGTAGACTCCCACAGTAACATCCCTGTTGTTTCCCTCTCCTTTAATGTTTATCCAGATGCTCTCCACCTGGCTTCCAGTATTGACTTCCTGGATCTCTTCACTGGTGTAAATATCCCTGACATATAATGCTATTCCTCCTCCTTTCCTGTTTGGCCTGTTTCTCTTAAAAAGGTTATATCCCTCTATTTCTACATTCCAGTCATGAGACTCATCCCACCAGGTTTCAGTGATGCCTATTATATCATATTTGCTCTGTTGTGCTAGGAGTTCGAGTTCATCCTGTTTATTTCCCATACTCTGTGCATTAGTGTAGAGACATCTAAGAACATGTGTTCCCTTTACTTGCTGCCTGTGCAAATTTTTTTGCTTCCCACTGTTGGGTCCTTGCACTGTTTGCCTTGTTCCCTCTATGTCAGTTTGATTATTTTCTCCAGCCCTTTTGCCTTCCAAAATAATGTCTCCCTCCCCCATATAACTCAGTTTAAAGCCCTCCTGATCAGATTTTTGAGACTTTTGGCAAAAATGTTTTTGCCAACTGGTGTGAGATGCAGCCCAATGCAAAGAGAAACTGATTCCTGCACGGTCCAAGGACAGAGTTCATGGTTTGCATGAGCCACAAACTCAAACTCAAAGCATGTTCAGCATATGCGCAGTTGTATCCCAGTTTATCACCGGTCCATCCATGGCGGTTAATCGCACAGACCAAAATGCGAATCCAGGGAGGGAAAAATGGGATTGTGTGTCCCAGGTTTTGGCAGCCCCCCCCCCCCCCAAAATAACAGTAAGTCAGGTGTATTCGGTTTGCATGTGAACAAGACAGATTGAATCCACATTCTACCAGGATTATTTTTATTGTCTAGATAAGCTCTAAATTTTTGAATCTTTTGAATTTATCCCTAAAAACCAGGAAAATCCCAGATTGAAGGGTCTGACAAATGTCCCAGATGGCTGGGCTGATTGAATCAAGAAACCACAATTCCCAAAATGTAAATTGATGGCAACATATACACAAACAAACAAACAAACAAATGAAATATGCAGTAAAACAATGTTACATGACAAAAATGAGGTGTGTGGGGTTTTGAGGGAGTGTCAGTAAAGTACTTAATCCAGTCCTGTATCTTTTTGTCCTGGTTTTGTGGACGAGAATTATGGCAACCCTGGCCTGATTCCCACTACCTTTTAAACTGGATTGCAAATCAGTTTGAACCGGTTTAAATGACAATGGATCACACTTGTACCAAATTTCTGAAGCATTCTGGAGAGAGGGGCCATGGTCTAGACCCATTTAACCCGCATCTTTTTGGCGCTGATTTTTTCTGCATCTTTTTGGATAAATTGATTCTGCACAAGTGTGAACCAGATGCAGATCAGAAATGATTTAAATTTGCCCTTTGGCTGGCTGGAGTGGGTCCACTTTGAATCGATTCATTCGTGAATGTGAACCACAAGTGGGTTATTTTACAGGGAAAAAATATGATCGGGGCAAGTGTAGTGACCCATGCTCCGCTGTCGAATTGATCCATCAATTTGGATCACAAACCGACTTATTTGTAAGTGGGAACGTGGCCCCTGTTCCAGACCCTAACATGCTTGAATCTTTTTGTAGCACAGGAAGCATAAGAAAATGCAAAATCATAAGAAAATGGTCATCTGCTTACATTTCACCTGCTGGCCTTCTGTTAAAAACAAAGTGGTGGACCTGAATGGCACAGATTCATAATCCCTTCTCTGTCTTTTTCTTTCTCTGCCTTGGATGAAAGAACTTGCTTGAATCCACTGTCTCTTTAAGAGGGAAAACTTTTGGCCGGCTACAGCCGCCTCATTCTGATTCCTATCACCAAGTGATGATGTGCGGGTTCAGCAGAGAGAACAACAGCTTGAATTCTCAGCCAAGAGGGGTTAAGGGTGTCTTTCAGACTTCGCTGACCACCCACTTCACCTTGTACTTGTCAGACTCAGCAGGGTTTCTTAACCCTTGCCTTGGCGGTGAAAACTAGCTGATTGCAAACATGGAGTTTAATTCAAACTTTTATTTTATTTCATTCTTTAAAGGAAGCCAAAAGAAAAATCCTCCAATTAGTTTGCAAGCTGCTATCCTTGCTCGAACTCTCCCGGGTTCTTTGTTTTGGAAAGATTGTCGGGACAAGTTTTTGGAGACTGATATTCCGGCGGTGGCATTTTTCTTCTTCCAAATGAATCCTGGCATGCTGTGCACGGCTCTTGCCGAAAGGATGTGTCAGAATCGCAACCCGGGAGACATTTCTTAACATAAGTAGCCTGGCTGTGAAACCTGATAAAGAAAAAGAAAAAGATTCTTTCAAAACTTTCCAGTGAGTAGAAAATAGAAAATAAAAATGAAACAAAATCAAAAAAGCTGGCACAGGATACAATGAAATTCAGCCGGGCTTGACACAACACGGTTCTTTATCATTTGCACCCTTGTTATTTATTAAATAATAATAATAATAATAATAATAATAATACATTTTATTTCTGGCTTCTGATTTCTTCTTTTTTCCTATATATCAGCCCTAAGGAGAATTCTTGACAATCTTTCTCAAGATCCACCTTTCTTGTGATGGCTCTGCCTCACCCTTTATAGGCTTGGCATCACCATGCGGTTGGTATCTTTCCATGACCAGTTGCCCAACGAGGCTCAACATGCTCAGTCATACCCTTCATGTAGGGTAGCTAGACCAGGAAACCACTATGATGCTCAGGAGCAACATTTTATTTATTTGGATGCTTCTGAGCATTGCAGAAAACCAAAATGGTAGTTCCCAGCCACAATAATGTAATGATGACTTCGGCAAGTGATTATGAGGCTCTGAGATCGAAGCTTGATGGACCTTGGGGCAAAGGTGATGGTCTCATCACTCATTGAATCATAGAATCATAGAGTTGGAAGAGATCCCAAGGGCCATCCAGTCCAACCCCATTCTCCCATGCAGGAACTCCCAATCAAAGCATCCCTGATAGATGGCCATCCAAACTCTGTTTAAAGACTTCCATGAAAGGAGACTCCACCACCCTCTGAGGGAGTGTTTTCCACTGTTGAACAGCCCATATTGTCAGGAAGGTCCTCCTAATGTTGAGCTGGAATCTCCTGGAGCTTCCATCCATTGTTCCGGGTCCTGTTCTCCGGAGCAACAGAAAACAAGCTTGCTCCCTCCTCAATATGACAGCCCTTCAGTTATTTAAACAGGGCTTTCATATCACCTCTTAACCGTCTCTTCTCCAGATTAAACATACCCAGCTCCCTAAGTCGTTCCTACTAGGGCATGGTTTCACTGTTTTGGTTGCCCTCCTTTGGACATGCTCCAGTTTCTCCACATCCTTTTTGAATTGTGGACTCATGTTCAACTTGTGGTCTACTTGGACTCCTAGATCCCTTTCACATGTTGTTTCCTTCAGCCAGGTGTCCCCCATCCTATATCTAAAGACTCCTTCTTATTGAAGGTCTGTAAACTTGCAAATGTATTTATCGTCATAGACCAAAATAATAAAAGTCTTGTTGAAGGCCATGGCACAGGAAGAGAAAAAGGAATCCTTTCATAGGTTGGCAAAGTGAGTACCCAGCTTGTTGGGGGCAATTGGCTAACATATTTTAAACCACTTAGAGAGTGCTTAATTTACTATGAAGCGGTATAGAAATGTAAGTGCAATTGCTGTTTGATACTACAGATGAACTAATGGCTGCACAAATGATGCTGTTGATAAAGATTGGACAAAATTTTTGCACTATGATTAGCATTTCTGTGAAGGAAGGACTTCTGGGAAGAGATGGGTTCCATCAAACAGGGACTGGGTTGCTAGCAAATATATTCAACTATATGTCAACCTCATATATAAGTCGAGGGCAGGTTTGGGGGCTAAAATTATGGATTTTGATATGACCCATGGATAAGTCAAGGGCAAAGGGGCATTTAATGAAGGATGTAAAGAATGAAGCCAAGTAAAACAATGCCAAAGAACTTATAAAATTCCAGGAGGCATAACTGTTTATGCACATACTAAAGGCTGGATGGATGGGAGGGTAAAAGGGTGTCTGTGGTTCCAGGGCAGATTAAAGTCTTGCCTATATATGCATTAAAATACAGTACTTACATTGACCCGTGAATAAGTTTACTCAGGTTGTTTTGGGGAAAAAAATAACCTAAATTTCTATGCAGTATTAACACAGCTTTAACTGCTGTGGCTCCCTCCTATGAGATCCTTGGATTTGTAGTTTGCTGTGGCACCAGAGCTCTCTGACGGAGAAGGCTAAATAGCTCACAAAACTACACGTCCCAGAATTCCATAGCATTGAGCCATGGAAGTTCAAGTGGTGTCAAACTGCATTAATTCTGCAGTGTAGATGCAACCACTTCTCCGACCCTCCTGAAAACAAATCCCTCCATGATTTCTCCTATGCCCCAAATATTCCTCGTTTTCTATTGCGTTACTTCGCTTCTCCTTTCATCACCATTCAAAGTGCCTCAAAGGACTACCAAAACCTGGATTGGTTCAGAGGGAATAGTCAGAGAATGGGGAAATTCCAATTGGTTGTGTGGGCCACTAAATGTGGTGCTCTGATTTTCAGCTTTATGATGTTTTGATAATTAACTAGTTCACTTTCCACATTCCTTGTTCTTCCCTAAAGGCTGAAGCCACAGCCTGAAATGCATGTGAATCTGAAGCGCACGTGAATTGCATCAAATTATGACATATCATATTCAGACTTGAAAACAGTTCTGGATCTATAGTTTTTTGTGGGTATTTTGGGCTTTGTGGCCATGTTCTAGAACAGCTTATTCCTGACGTTTCACCAGCATCTGTGGCTGGCATCTTCAGAGATTTCTGATGCCAGCCACAGATGCTGGCGAAACATCAGGAATAAACTCTTCTAGAACATGGCCGCATAGCTTGAAAAACCCACGAAAAACTATGGATGCCAGCCATGAAAGCCTTCGACTTCACAGTTCTGGGTCTGTTTGAAAACAGACAGTTCTGGATCTAAATCAACGCATGCAGAAAGGTGCTTTAATGCTGCAATCGTGTGCAGCCATTCTTGGGATCATGCGTCTCTGTAAATACACACAGGACTGTGTTAAATGTCCCATTCATGGTGGAGATGAAGTCTAAGTTTGTTGTGTCTCTTCACGTCATTTCCGACTTGTGGCGACCCTAACATGAACCTATCATGGGGTTTTCTTGGCAAGGTTTGTTCAGAGGAGGTTTGCCACTGCCTTTCCCTGTGGCTGAGAGAGCGTGACTTGCCTAAGGTCACCCAATGGGTTTCACACCTGACCTAGGAATCAAACCCTGGTCTCCAGAATTGTAGACCAACACTCATTTTGTTGTTGTGCCTTCAAGTTGTTTCCGACTTCTGGCGACTCTAAGACGAACGTATCATGGGGTTTTCTTGGCAAGATTTGTTCAGAGGAGGTTTGCCATTGCCTTTCTCCTTGGTCTGAGAGAGCGTGACTTGCCCGAGATCACCCATGAATCATGTTGGAAGGTACTCAAAATCCTGAAATATGTTGGAAGTACTCAAAATCCATATTGTGAACTGCTCACACCGCCGAAAGGAAACAGAAGCGACTGTTTCACTGGGTATGGGCTCCTGGTGTAAGGCTTGCCTTCTTTCTTTCTTTCTTTCTTTCTTTCCACTGAATAGCATGCAAAGCCTTTGCTGCGAGGTCATGTTCAATCCCCACTACCGCACTCCATTTCGAGACCACCAGAAGGAGGGGGGAACCCCCCCGAAAGGCATTCCTTTCTCCTTTCAAGGCACTGCAGTCAAGGACTTTGTCACCTGTTTGCTTTATGGCAAGAAACTAAACCTCATTTCTTCCCCTGGCAGCCATGATTCGGGGTCAAGAGGTAAGGAGATAAGGCCCGCCAGCCTTTTGTGAATGAGAGCTTGACTTTCAGAGAACAGGAAGTTGGAGTGAATGGCAAGAGAATGGCAGGAATCAGAACAGCGAAACTCCAACCTGCTTTGATCTGATAAGGAAGAGACATTAAACTTAACACTGACAGGGAAACCTCCATTCAGCCACCCAACAGAAAAGGAAGTTTTCTCCGGACCAGCGAGCCTTGCAGAGGGAAACGGCGGGGCGTATACGGTTACCCTCCGCCATATAATATTTAAGCTGGGTCTCAAGGTCTGCCGAAAAATATCTGGGGTGCAGAACGCGTTCTTTGAGTTCCAGAGACTGCTAACCTATCTGCTCTGACCTGGAAGCAAGACCTATTGAAATCGATATGACTTATTTCTGCAGATAAATCATAGAATCATAGAGTGTGGAGAGAACCCAAGGACCATCCAGTTCAACTCCCTGCCGTGCAGGAACTCACAATCAAAGCACCTGACAGATGGCCAACCAGCCTCTATTTAAAAACCTCCAAAGAAGGAGACTCCACCACTCTCCGAGGGAATGTCTTCCACTGTCGAACAGCCCTTACTGTTAGGAAGTTCCTCCTAATGTTGCGGTGGAATCTCTTCTCCTTAAACTTTCATCCATTGTTCCGGGTCCTGTTCTCTGGAGCAGCAGAAAACAAGCTTGCTCCCTCTTCAATATGGCACCCCTTCCAATATTTAAACAGGGCTCTCATATCACCTCTTAACCTTCCCTTCTCCAGGCTAAGCATCCCCAGCCCCCTAAGTCTCTCCTCAGAGGGATTCATGGTTTCCAGACCCTTCACCGTTTTGGTGTATCTCAATCTTTAGAGCTTATCGCACTGTCCCCGGGACATGATGGGAACAGAATGGGGCAAAGGACATATTTTACCGCACACCAGAATGCCACCACCACCACTGGAAGTTCCCATTCCATTCCTGATCCGTCCCAGAGGAGGTGATTTTCAGGAACGCTTCTGAACAGTTCCTGAAAATCACCCCCTTTGCGATGGATCAGGAACAGAATGGGAACTTCCGGCAGCGGTAGTGTGTTCTGGTGTGTGGTAAAATGTGTCCTTTGCCCCATTCTGTTCCCATCCCAATCCCTTTTATTCCACCCCCATCACGTCCCCGAGGGCAGTGCGGTAAGTGCCTTTCTCTCTCCTCTTTACTTTTTGGATGACGATGGGGCCCAAGTTTATACATTAAATTCATTTATGTTTCATGTATACCTTTTATTCCTAGCCTGAAGATAATTTTATACATATTTTAAATAGTTTTGTGCAGGAAACAAAGCTTGTGTACACTGAACTGTCAGAAAGCAACAGTGTCTCATGAAAAAGCCACTCATGAATAACATTTTGGTTTTTGAAAAAGATTTTTTGGTTTTTGGAGTATTTTGGATTTTGGAATTCTGGATAAGAGAACCTCAACTTGCATCATCATCATCATCATGATGTTTCCTCCTCCTTTCCCTCTTCCTTCTCCTTCCAGCTTTTTGAGTTACTTTATATTACCTAAGTTGAAGTTAATTTTATACATAATATTTTTAATAGTTCAGTGCATGAAACAAAGTTTGTGTACACTGAACCATCAGAAAGCAAAGGGGTCACTGTCCCAGTCCCCCATGAAAAAGGTTTTTGGTTTTTGGAGTATTTTGAATTTTGGAGTTCCGGATAAGAGAACCTCAACCTGCGTCATCATTATCACCATCATCATCATCATCATCATCATCATCCTTCCTCCTCCTCCTTTCCCTCTTCATTCTCCTTCGAGCTTTTTGAGCTACTTTATATTACCTAAGTTGAAGTTAATTTTATACATAATATTTTTAATAGTTCAGTGCATGAAACAAAGTTTGTGTACACTGAACCATCGGAAAGCAAAGGGGTCACTGTCCCAGTCCCCCATGAAAAAGGTTTTTGGTTTTTGGAGTATTTTGAATTTTGGAGTTCCGGATAAGAGAACCTCAACCTGCGTCATCATTATCACCATCATCATCATCATCATCATCATCATCATCCTTCCTCCTCCTCCTTTCCCTCTTCATTCTCCTTCGAGCTTTTTGAGCTACTTTATATTACCTAGGTTGAAGGTAATTTTATACATAATATTTTTAATAGTTTTGTGCATGAAACAAACTTTGTGTACACTGAACCATCAGAAAGCAAAGGGGTCACTATCCCAGTCCCCCATGAAAAAGATTTTGGTTTTTGGAGTATTTTGGAATTCCGGATAAGAGAACCTCAATCATCATCATCATCATCATCATCATCATCATCATCATCATCCTTCCTCCTCTTCCTCCTCCTCCTTTCCCTCTTCCTTCTCCTTCCAGCTTTTTGAGCTACTTTATATACTTAGCTTGAAGGTAATTTTATAGATAATATTTTTAATAGTTTTGTGCATGAAGCAAAGTTTGTGTACACTGAACTGTCAGAAAGCAAAAGTGTCACTATTCCAGCCACCCTTGAAAAAGTTTTTGGTTTTTGGAATAGTTTGGATTACAGAATTCCAGATCATCAACATCATTGTGATCATCATCATCATCACCATCATTATCATCATCAGTCTTCCTCTTTTCCCTCCCCCTCCTTCTTCCAGCTTTTTGAGTTACTTATTGATATACCTCCAGCGAGCAAGATGGAGATTTATTGCAAGCAAATCGCTCATAAAATGGTCAGCTTGGGCCAGACCAAGATCCCAGCAGGGGAACAAGTTCCACGCTGCTGGGATGTGATCCGCCTTGGAGCACATGTGGGGCTGTTAAATGTAACTGGAGATGGGAGGAAATGTTTGTGCTCCTGAACTTCCTCAATTACATAGAAGTCCGACTTGCTACTGGGCTGCTATATTCTGCATAGCTTTCTTAGCCTCTGGAGGAAGAGGAAAGAATCATCAAAACAGCAGCCTGCAAACTTGCAATGTTTCTGCTTCCTTTGGCTAGAAAGATGGTGAAGACATTCACATTGGTTAAACACACAAACAACAAACTCAGATATAACAAACAACTCTAACCTACATAACATTCTTTACATTGCATTAATTCAATCATTTACCCAAACAAACAACATACAGATTCTGTACTTCTTAAAACTATTGGGTTATTCCCATTTATTTTAATTCTAATAATCTAATCACTCTTGACTAACTTTATTAGTCGCATGAAACTGTGACTAATCAAATGTACTCTTCTTTTTATCTATATTTTTATAACCATTTCTGTATCCAACTTAAAAAAAATGATTAATTACTTCTTTTAATTAATAATCTTTCTTTATTCCTTTTATTCCTCTATTAAAGCAAGATACATATCTCCCTTTTCTTCTGATTGGGATAGGTTGGTTTCCAAAGCAAGCTGAGAATCTCAGTTTGGGGAAGAAAATGTTCTTTATTGTTACTGAGCGTCTTCAGGTCATTTCTGACTTATGGTGACCCTAAGGAGTTTATCAAATGGGATTTATCCCATGCAGAAACAGGTTTTAAAATGGATAAATCCTGCTTTGTGGGATAGTTTTCACAAAACGTCAGTCATTAATGCACACAAAAAGTGGACAAATCCCCCAAAACCATGACCATTTTCACACGTTGGGGACAGTGAATAATAATAATAGATGTTGTTTATATCCCGCCTTTCCAAAAGGATTAAGGCGGGTTACAAGAAAATATATAAACAAGTACAGGCATATACACAACTAAAAATTACATATCTCTTATCCCTTACCTTGGCTAAGACACCAACACTATAATTACAAATTAAAATTAATTTAATCGGGCATTAACCCACACAGAAAGTGGACAAAATTGGACGCTTTTTTTTACTTTCGGGATTCTCCCGAAATTAAAAAGTGGCCAATTTTGTCCATATTCTGTGTGGATTATTTTCGCATTAATGCTCAATGTCTCCGATGAGTCTGAAAACGATCCCACTTTTATGGGATTTTGCCAGGATTTAAATCCCATTTTTGCATGGGCTTTAAGCACTTAACTTGTGATAAACTCCAAAGACAAACCTATTATGAGGTTTTCTTGGCAAGATTTATTCAGAGGAGGTTTGCCATTGCTGTCCCCTGAGGCTGAGAGAGTGTGATATGCCCAAGGTCACCTGGTGGTTTTCATGGCCGAGCTGGGAATCGAACCCTTGTCTTTGGAATTGTGTAATATTCAAACTACTATGCCATGTTGGCTCTCCTGGGAAGAAAATACACATACACATATGCATATATATATATACTTACCACCAACAAATGACTATAAATGAGTTGAAATCTGTGCTGTTGACTATATTCTAACATTTACATTAGTAATGGATTGGATCCAGATTTAGTTCCACTTCGAGCAGTTCCATTAGCACTTGGGTCCATTTTTTCAAGGTATAGTCATAACAAGATTTGTAATGCGCAACTGTTTTAACTTTTCAGTTTTACTGCAAAAAATAATATAAAATAAAATAAATTCATAATAACCAAGATTTTTAACAAACCTATCCAATTTGTGGTCTATCACACTAGCCATGAAAGCCTATGTGTATCTTTCAGTTTCCTGTCTGAAACCACATTTCTTTCTTCCTTCCAATGGATGCAAGCCAATGGGAAAAGACATTTTGAAAAACAGGCATTTGGAAAAGTGCGTTCCAAAATATGTACAAATTTCTGTGCGGGAAAGAAAAGGAATAGTTTCGCCGCCTGACCTGGAATGCGGACAGAACAAAAATGCTGATGGGAAGCTGAGAAATGCCTTGGAAGATGTTCACATTTCTCATTTTAACCTCCAGCCAAAACAAAAACTGTACATAGACCTCATTCCCACTGCCTTTTAAACCGTTTTGCAAATCAGTTTGAGCTGGTTTAAATGACTATGGTTCACACTTGAACCGAATTGCTGAAGCAATTGGGAGAGGGGGGCCATGCACTAGACCCATTTATCCTGCATCTTTTTGATGCTGATTTTTCCATGTTTTTTGCATCATTTGATTCCACACAAGTGTGAACTACAAGCGGATCAGAATCGATTTAAATTTGCCCAGCTGGAATGGGTCCATATTGAATCGATTCATTTGTGCATGTGAACTACAAGTGGGTTATTTTATTTTATTTTGCAGCAAGAAAATGGAATCGGGGCAAATGTAGTGTTAACCATGCTCCGCTGCTGAATCGATCCATTGATTTGGATCGCAAAGTGACTTATTTGTAAGTGGGAATGTGGCCAAGAATGTCCAAAGATTTCTTTTTTAAACTTCACATGCTGTTTTTCCTATGTGGCAAATTCTTATGTATGGAAAAGGTTTAACATACGGGAGACCCATCTACAGTGGGCCCTTGTTATCCGCTGAGGTTTGGTTCCAGGACCCTCCGTGGATAACAAAATCCATGTATGCTCAAGTCCCAGTAAATATCACGGCACAACAAAATGGTGTCCCATATATAAAAAGGAAAATCAAGGTTTGCTATTTGGAATTTATACTTTTGGGGAATATTTTCAAGCTGTGTATGCTCAAATCCATGGATAAAAAAAATATAAGGAGAGCCAACTGTATGATGAGACAGTTTGAACAAACTTTGACCATTATGGTAAGGACTAAGTCACACAGCAAAGCCTCCAGAGAGGTCAAATGAAACAAATAAATACTAATTTCCTTCCTCATAGGAAGCCTACCAAAGGCTATCTCTTCCTTCCTTCCAACAATGTTGATATATATATATATATATATATATATATATATTATTCAGGTTTCTTTTGGATTTATTAGTGCTATTTATTTTGTTTTATTTCTTTAAAAAGAAATGCTCTTTTGCTCTTCGAGATGCATCGCAAAGCGATCATGCAAACTGCTTTGAGCTTTGCAAGAAGAGCGAAGGCCAAATAAATAAATTCTTTCCCCGATTGCTTTCGGTGGAGCTGACTGCTTGGTGGATCATAGCCAAAGATTCCCTACTACAGACTCTTAATGCAGTCTCTGGTTTTATACTCCATATACCTGAGGGATGTATCATAACCCAAAAAAACCCTTCCTCTTTTTTTTCTCCCCCTTCGGTAGGAGTTTATTATTATTTCAGCGTAGAACGCAGCTATATTACATTATATCCTTGGCAGTCAGAGAAGCCAAGCCAAAGCTACATAAAAGGCCCTTATGTTGGCCATCAGGTTCACCTTCCATGGGTCATTTGCTTCGCCGCTGGCTCAGCCGGCCGACAGACAGTGAAGCCTCTCAGTTGCACCTTGGAAACACGGTCCAAGAAAGGGCTTTCATGTGGTGGCCTTGTTTTCCTTGGGCAGAAATGAACTCTTGAATGTTGAGAAAAGGAGATTTGCACATTGAGATAGGGTTGGATTGGGGAGAACGCGCCATTCTTCACTGCCATAGATGGAAAGAGGATTGCAGCCTCTTGGCCTGGAAGCGTTTTTATTTTATTGGGGAGAGGTTCGGTTCAGAGAGATCTGCAGAAGAGAGGATTTCAGCAAATATGTTGCTCCAGCTGCTGTGAAGGAACTATGTGTCTTTTTGTAGTACAGTTGAGTGAACAGCAGGCAGCGTAGAGGTTTGCCCGCTCCCCATAAGACTTCTGCCCCTGCGCCAAGAAAAATTGCCTTCAGTCCCCAACGTTCTAGCATTCAATTGAGAGAAATATAGACCCGGTACAGATGGACATGTTGCGCCGTCACAGGAATGATTCTAGGTCAGGAGCGTGCACCAACCTCATGCTCCCAAACCCCAGAACGTGCCAGCGCCAGCATCACGGTGGCTTTCCATCCTCCCATATCTTGATGTAAGCGACACACAGCATGTAGACATCGCTGCACGTTGCTTACATAACTGATGCGCCACAGTGTGTGAATGGCCACATGGCATCCCAAAAAGAACCTATTTTTTCCGGGTTCTTTTTGGGACGTAAGGAGGCCACGCAGTTTGGCTTCTGTGGTCTCCCTTGGCAGCAGAAATGGGTGTTTCCAGCCTGCCCTTTTTGGGCAGCCTGTCGCACCCCATAGTTTTGGTATATTCAAAAAACAAAAAGATACTGTGGAACCCTGCAAAACCCCAGCACTTCAGTTCAAGCCTTCATGAACTAGCCACTATAATGGAGTGGTTTTGAGTCTTGGACTATGACTCTGGAGACCAGGGTTCAAGTCCCTGCTTGGCCATGAGAAGGACTGAGAAGAGTGGTTGAGGACAAGAGGTCTTGGAGACA
Organism: Urosaurus nigricauda; assembly: GCA_034509955.1. NCBI lineage: Eukaryota > Metazoa > Chordata > Lepidosauria > Squamata > Phrynosomatidae > Urosaurus > Urosaurus nigricauda. Next base: position 1,143,362 of record JAOEGL010000008.1, on the reverse strand, counting down.
TCTCATTGATGGGGTTGGCATGAGTTGATGCCAACTCAAGGGCAGTTAGCAACAATGGAGAAACTGGAGCATGTCCAAAGGAGGGCAACTAAGATGGTGAAGGGTCTGGAAGGGTCCCTAAGGCCCTATGAGGAACGCCTTAGGGAGCTGGGGATGTTTAGCCTGGAGAAGAGAAGGTTAAGAGGTGATATGATAGCCCTGTTTAAATATTTGAAGGGATGTCATATTGAGGAGGGAGCAAGCAAGCTTGTTTTCTGCTGCTCCAGAGACTAGGACACGGAACAATGGATACAAATTGCAGGAAAAGAGATTCCACCTCAACATTAGGAGGAACTTTCTGACAGTAAGGGCTCTTCGACAGTAGAACACACTCCCTTGGAGTGGAGTTGCCTTCCTTGGAGGTCTTTAAGCAGAGACTGGATGGCCAGTCAGGGATGCTTTGATTGGGAATTCCTGCATGGCAGGGGGTTGGATTGGATGGCCCTTGGGGTCTCTTCCAACTCTAGGATTCTATGATTCTAATGCAAGGAAGCCTTTCTATGCATGTAACATCTGCATGCTGTAGGACTCACCTTTGGTGCATCTGCAGCTGTGTGAGGATATTTATTCTTGATACATATGCTGAGACTTGACTGGCAATCAGTCCTTCATCTGAGAAAAAGCAAACTGGAAATGTGGGATGAGAGGATTAATTGGAATAGTTAGTTAGTTAGTTGCTTGTGGGCATTTATCTTCGCAAAATGGATTGCAAGCATTTTGGAATGCAGTAGGCTTCACAAGGGAAATGCCTGATGTGCACCAATTACTGTAATACCAGCAGCACAAAAAAGAGAAATTAGTAATAATAATAGTATGAAATAAATAAATAAATAAATTTATATGCTGTCCCTCCCAGAGGATCGAGGCACCTTACAATCGCCGTAAAAATACAAAGTAAAATGCAGTTAATAATACATTTTATTTATATGTATTTATTTAGAACTTCTTGGTTTAATTTTGTCAATATGATCTTGACTCTTAAAAAAAACCCACTACTTGAGATGGAGGAGAATGCTATCTTTCCCACGTATTAGAGAGAGTGGACTAAGGGTGCTTCTACACTTTAGAAATGATGGCGTTTGACACCACTTTAAACGTCATAGCTCCATCCTATGGAATCCTGGAAAATGGAGTTTTACAAGGTCTTTAGCCTTCTCTTGTGGATGCTGTAGGATGGGGCCATGACAGTAATAGTGGCACTGAATTGTATTATTCCTACAGTGCAGATGCATCCTTATTTAGTAAAATTTCAGGTTTGTGTTTTGTCATTGATATTTCCATTTCGGTTGGATTGTGCAGTCTCTATGCAGAAATGCAAGTTATAAATTTAATCAATAGATAATATTAGAGGTGAAACTTGTCGCTTCTATTCTGGCCAGGCCCTATAGCTTTCACGATTCAAAATGGAGAGCCAGGATGAGGCTTATCGCTGGCACCAGCTGTTGTTAAAAGCAGAAAGACAAAACCATGCCAAGATCCGGCTCATATTAAGGAACTTTCCCTCCCCAGTTACAATGGAAGGAAGGGGAGCGTGTTTCAGACTTTTGTCTCTTTTTCTCCTTTCCTTGGAAATAAAATGCGGGACTTGAAAGCACTTAACTTTGGGTTGTGCCCTGCATAAACAAATGCAAATAGTGCCACAGCGAAGCCCTCGATAAATTTTTGCTCTGCAGCCCAGGCGATTAAATAATTCAGAGATGCCAATGCAGCGGGAAATGTGGCAGGGCGCTTTGGAAGAAGGCGATCAGGTGTGTAACACAATGCCTCTATCATTAATGCAGCAGCCTTTCAAGAAAATATAGAAGTGGAAAAAACTGTAAAAGCATAACATCTTAAGGCTCTACCTGGGACTTTCATGGAGTTTTATCAGTTTGCGAGATGCTGCTCTGGAATAAAATGCATGCTGTTCTTGATTAAGGTTTCATTCCCACTTAAAAATAAATCGGCTTGCGATCTGGATTGATTCGACAATGGAGCGTCGTTCCCACTACATTTGCCCCTATCACATTTTTTTCCCTATCAAATAACCCACTTGTGGTTCACATTCACAAATGAATCTGTTCAAAATGGACCCGCTCCAGCCGAAATCTAAATCGATTCTGATCCGTATTTGGTTCACACTGGCACAGAATCGATTTATCCAAAAAGGCACTGAAAAGATGTGGGTTAAATGGGTCTAGCACATGGCCCTCCTCTTTGAATCGCTTCAGAAGTTCAATTCAGGTGGGAACAATGATCATTTAAAATGGTTCAAACCAATTTGCAATCCAGTGGGAATGAGGCCTTAGTAAACCAAACCTCAGCGTGTCTCCACCTTGAATCCAAGGTTTTAAATGGAGAACCAGCATGGTTTGTGTGCTGGATTCAGCGTCTGGGAAACCAGGATCCCAGCTCAGTTATAGAAACCCACTGGGTGACCATGGACAAGTCACACTCTCTCACAATCAACAGAAGGCAATGACAACTCTCTGCTGGACATATCATGCCAAGAAAAGATTGCAATGGGTTTGCCTTAGGGTCGCCATGTGCGATGACTGCAAGGCACACAACTTGCACACATTTGAAAGTGGGAAATGGGAGGGAAAGCATGTGCATAGTCTGATAGTGGCAAAATGAAACACATTTCCCTCCTAAAAATGAGTAGGATTTGTAAGTACAATGGCCAAGAAAGTTGAACTTTCAAGAAGATGTGAGACAGGAGGGTTTTCTTTATTATTTGTTTTGTTTCACTGTTTAATAGTGTTTATAATTTTGTGTTGTTTATGTAGATGATGATGATGAGTATTTATTATTATTATTATTATTATTATTATTATTATTTTGAAGGCTTTCATGGCCAGCATCCATAGTTTTTTGTGGGTTTTTCGGGCTCTGTGGCGATGTTCTAGAAGAGTTTATTCCTGATGTTTCACCAGCATCTGTGGCTGGCATCTTCAGAGAAGCAGACGCTAATCCTCTTTGCATATCTTCCCAGCCTGAGGCCTTGCCAACAACAACAAAACAATACACAGATTAACATGGTTTCCTACCCAGGGTCACACAATATATATACACACAAACACACACAAACAACACACACAACACACACACATATATATACCAAACTCTCTTCCATGCCAGAATTCTCTGAAGATGCCAACCACAGATACTGGTGAAACATCAGGAATAAACTCTTCTAGAACATGGCCACAGAGCCTGAAAAACCCACCAAAAATTACTACCACTATTATTATTATTATTATTATTATTATTATTATTATTTCACCTCTCTCCATTGATCAAGGCAGGGAAAGACAACAAATCATCAAAGAACAACATCAATCAAAATATTAAAATATGTGTGTGGTTGTTTTATGTATAATAAAAATTATATTTATATTATATGTAAAAATCAAGAAGCAAAACAAAATAGGGCTCTTCACCTCCAGGTCAAGCAGAATTCTTCTGCATCCTTAAAAATAAATAAATACATAAATAAGTCTATAAAAGTGTGGCATTGGGTTCTCATACTGTTATTACCCTGGGTGACTCAACCTCCTCCCCATTTAGGAATTTCTGGGGGTTAATTCGGATTTGTAGGGAGTGCTCAAATCCCTCCCCAAAGCACACACATATGCACATTGGCTGAGATCCTGCATGAGATTCCATGATGCATAACTTTACAGTGATGAACTATACTGCCTTTACAATATCCATACATTCTAGTGAATTGCAACAATGCAGTATACACAAGAGGTCCCATAGGGTAGAAGGGGATCACATTGTAGAATAAAACATCATGCATTAGGACACATTGTACAATCTGACTGTTGCACATTGGCCGCACTGCTGGTTCCACTTGTGCAACAGTCGCAATGGCTTTGCCACATCTCTGCCCCCTTCCCGAGAATACAAGCATTGTACGATGCCACAATTTCAACTTTATGCAACTGCAAGTCAGGTTGCAGTAATGTAACTTCCCAACAGGATGCCAGCCATTGTCTACAAATATTTTAGGGAATTTTAAACTGATATTATGAACTACACATTGGCTTTGTGGAGAGCAAAGCCAGTGAAAACCCCTTGAAGGCTAGAAACAAAACTGTCAATAAATGCCAAGTTGTTTTTCCGCACTCTTCAAAAATCAGTGTTCTGGGTCAGTGCATCTGATGGTGTCTTGAACATTCCCTTAGAAAATAAAACAATTATTTTTGGCAACTGGCATTGATTTAGCATGTGTATGTGTGCATATATATGCAGCTATCCCTTTGCATTCTCATCTGTGTCTTTCGGAAACAGAAAGGGGGGGAAAAGCCTGCAGGAGATTCAATAAACCAATTGTTTGCCTCATCGATTGCATTTTGGGTTGGGGGGAAAAAAACTGCAGACAGCGCAGTGTTAAATTATTAACTAAATGTTCCCGTCCTCCAGGGACATGTTTCTGTAAAGATCATCTGGAAGAACAATGATCTTTTTATGAAATTAATAGCCGGAGGGATGTCATCAGATGAAGAAACATAAACTCCTGAAGCAGCTGGGGAAACAAACATAGGCCATGGCGAGCCAACATGCACCTATCATTATTAATAGTATTATTAAAGTGTGAACAAAGGAGCACAAGATGGATAGGAGTGGATCAGACCAATGGCCAATATCTAGTCTAGTGTTTTGTTCATAATAGCGGCAAACAAGATGACTCCAGAAACCCCAAAAGAGGACACAAACACAACAGTATCTTTTTGGTTGTGTTCCTCCGAAACGGACATTGAGAGGCTTACTTTCTCTGGTGCTGTTGATGACTAGTAGCCATTACTGTCCTCCAGATATTTTACTCCAGGTATTTTACAACAACAAAGAAAGCACCCCCAAAAGATGCCCATCCAACCTCTGTTGAAATACTGGTACCTTCAATGATGGAGAGCCCACCACCCTTCAAGGCATTCTAATATTCCACTATCAAATATCTCTTACCATTAGGATATTTTTACTAATGAGTTTCCTAATGTTTAGGTGTAGTTTTGAAGCTGTTAGTGTTCTAGTCTTCACAGTAGCAGAAAAGAAGCTCACTCTATCTTTTGCATGACATCTTCTCAGATATTTAAATATGGCTATCATGTCACCTCTCAGTCTTCTCTTCTCTTAAAGCTAAACATAGGTCCTGTACAGACTGGTGTTTTGCACCGGTCTGGAGCCAAAATTAGGGTTATGTAGGGCTGGGTGCCCACAAGTGCCCAGCCCTAGTATCGGCATGCGGGTGCCATCATTCTGCACACCTGTCCATACAGGTCACACAATGATGATGTGCATGCGGCTCGGTGCCCAAACAGCACTACACCAAATGGATGCCATCAGTGCATGCACGCACGCCAATGGTACCCTGCACATGTCGTAAAAAGAACCTGCTGGAAGTAGGTTCTTTTAAGGCCTACCAGAGACCGCAGCATTTGTCTGTTACATCCTCCATCTGGGGCAGAAAGGAGCATCATCTCGCCACCCCTTTCTGCCCGTCTGTATCCCCCCAAAGTCTTCTGCGGAATTTGGGAAACTGCAGGATATTGCTGAGCAAATGAATACTATGTAACCAGTTGGAAAAGATCATCCAGGAAGACATCAGCAGTTATGAGACTCAAGTTGATTGACTTGGGCTTAAGTCAAACTCACATCACTTCAGTGACTTGATTTGGACTCAACAATAAATGAAACCCTGACTTGACTTCACTCGAGACTTGTATATTTTTAATGTCCGACTTGTTGATGTCATTCACTTCAAGTATCAGCCAAGACTTGACCCCAGAGCATGGAATGCATTTCTCAAAGGGGAACAGAGAGGCAATGAGGTTGAGGTGGTGGGGTCCTTTTAAAGCTTTATGAAAGTTTTAAAAGGCTTCTCTGGTATGCAGCAGGGACAGGCTGCCTAGCAGACCTCAACCTCCATCTCAAGCCCATTGTCTAAGATGTTTTCGGTTCTCCTCCATGTTGAAATTGGCTCAAAGATTTGAAATTTGACTCGAGACTTGACTTGAAAGTATCTTGCAAAGACTTGAAACTTGACTCAAGACTTGACTTGACAGTATCTTGCAAGGACTTGAAACTTGACTCAAGACTTGATTTGAAAGTATGTTGCAAGGACTTGAGACTCAATTTGAAAGTATCTTGCAAGGACTTGAGATTCAACTTGAAAGTATTTTGCAAGGACTTAAGACTCGACTTGATCTTCCGGCAGGCATATCCACCTGATCTCATCTAACTCTCACGTATGGTACTTCCCCTGAAGTTATAGGCCCCATGACGTAATATGTTGTTTTTAATGTGATATTGTTTTAATTGTGATTTTATTGTATTGTATTTTGACATGTTGTAAGCCCGCCTCGATCCGTAGGGAGAGGCGGGAGATATAAATAAATATTATTATTATTATTATTATTATTATTATTATCTTACAAGGACTTAAGACGTGACTTGAAAGTACCTTGTAAGGACTTAGGACTTGACTTGAAAGTATCTTGCAAGGTCTTGAGACTCGACTCAAGACTTTACTTGAAGCACCAAGCAAGGATTCAATTCAAGACTTGAAGGTAGAAACTTGAAACTTGACTTGAGACTTGGGACTACAAGAATTGAATATGTCACTGGATATTAGGGAGTGTGCATTTCTTTCTTTGTCAGGCTCAGAATAAGAGTGTCCCATTTTGATCTCTTAAATAGTTCAGACAATCACTTCAGCAGTGGGGCTTACCAATTGCATGCTGCTCCATTGATGCTTCTAAATATACTGATGCCTAAGCCAGTCGCTCGGACCGCTCGGTTGTGGGATTGGCCCCATGTCTCTTCCTGGACATTGTGTTCCGTATGGTTCTGAGTGATTGCATGTATGCAGTTGACTGCCCTCCCAACCCCAGCATAAAGCAGCCAAGATGAAGTTAATATTTATGCCCAGTGCCTGTTTGCGATCGGGGGGAGCAGGGGGGAGGGTTATGACTAGTGAAGGGGGCTCATTGTTCCCTGTTACTCTCTGAAAAATATATATGGCAGTGACATAAAGCCAGCCTTACCCTAATGCGTGACTCAGTGCCACGCTGAGCCTCCTTTTGTTCCTCCGGAAGAGAATGCACAGCTTCTGCCACTTAAATGGGCCATTTTTCTTGCAAAATATAGCTTTCACCAAAAAAAGGGAGCACTTTTTGGAACAAGATCCTCACTAAGGTAAGAAGTCCTGGCACCATTTCATGCGGCACTCCAGCTGTTTGAGAGCAGGCCCTTTCTTCCCCGTGTCCAACCTATAATAGGTGCAAATGAACAATATGTATTTTTTTCCCTCTCTTTTTATTTTGTATGCTCAAAAAAAAAAAAAAAAGGAAGAAAGAAAGAAAGAAAGAAAGAAAGAAAGAAAGAAAAGGATCTTTGGGGAGTGCCTTGTCCTCCCCACCCCGAAGCCAAAGGAATAAAGACTGTATTTTGGGTGAATTAAACGAATTCAACTTTGCTCACATCGCATTGCTTGCAAAGAGAATTAAAAGAGCCCTAGCTCCAGATTGAGGTGGAGGAGCAGGGGGCTTGCGAGGTTTCGTTTGAAATTATACTAACAATTCCTGAATTATAGCTGTAGGTAAGTGTATTGTTGGAAGAGGTGGAGGGGGGAAACTGGACCATATCCATTTATAATTTTTCTGGCTTCACAGACTCTTAGCCTAATCGTCTCCGGCCGGCTTCTGTAGGCGAACTTGTCTCTTAGTCGCATTCCGAGACTCAAGCTCCTGTCTCTCTACCAGGGACTTCACCCTGCAGGAGATAAGGAGGAGATAAGTCTTCTTGGCCAAGAAGGTGTCAATGGGAAGCCCCCCGACACATGATGAGTGCGAAAAGCCTCCGAAAAGGTGCTGATGTGGCTCCCCGGACTTAATGAGGTCATCGCTGAAGTCACAGACCCCTGCTGATAACCTTGCAAATCCGAGTTATGCAAAGATAGCGGGAGGGTGCTCAGAAACGGCTGCCCTTCATCATTCTCTCACTGTCAGGCCTGGACAGGCAGAACAACAGAAACGACCCTCCGACAATTAAAATAGAGCAATGTGAAGTTGAAGGCTTTCATGACCGGCATCCATAGGGTTTTTGTGTGTGTTTTTTCAGGCTCTGTGGCCATGTTCTAGGAGAGTTTATTTCTGACATTTCTCTGAAGATGCCAGCCACAGATGCTGGCCAAACATCAGGAATAAGCTCTTCTAGAACATGGCCAGAGCGCCCTGAAAAACCCACACAAAAAATAAAGCCAGCCTTTCTGCATGGCCATGGATAATCTTCATTGCTTCTAGTTTTCCCAGGTGAAGTCCCTGGAGGACCTCCAGTGGCTGCATACTGCAGTTTTCCAAAGCGTTCTGAACCGTTGTTGTCATGTGCCTTCGAGTCATTTCTTTCGTTGGCCCTAAGAAAAACATATCCCTTGATGGTCTTGGAAATATTTTACAAAATCATAGAATCTGAGAGTTGGAAGAGACCCCCAAGGGTCAACCAGTGTAATCCGCAGCAAATTACTTTGAAGAGATGGCCATCCAGCCTCTCCTTAAAAACCTCCAAAGAAGAAGACTCCACCACACCCTATGGACCATATCACACTAGTAAAATCTCGGCAACGGCACGGACGCGACAACAACCCACTCCAAAAAGGAGTTGTGAAATGCAGCTCCTTTCTACGCCACTGCCATTTAGTTTCCTTTTTAATATGCTTAAAATAAGCAGGTGACTCTATTTCATGTTTTTGATTAAAAACTTTTTCTGGAGATGTCTGGGTAGGGGCCAGTAAACTGTTGTATGGAATCTTGTATTGGACGGTTTACCAGTTGACTTTTACCCAAAGTTATTGTAGCCTGTTCATGAGAACCAGTTATACAAATGCCCTGGAGTGGCGCAGTGACGTCTCTTGTGCACCGTGCCATTTGGATGCTGAGCACAAGACACATCATTGGCGTGCACAGTGTGGATGTGTATGCGCCAAAATGGCTCCAGAAGAGCATGGAGCATGCGGATGCTCTGTTCTCCCCAGCCCTAATTTTGGCCCCAAGCCACCGCAAAGCAGCAGTCTGTACTGGGCCTAACTTTTCCAATATCCTCACTTTTTAAAAAGAATTGTATAGAACAAACATAACCGTTTAAAAATCTAACTGTGAGCACAAGCAAAATTGACAGATTAATCCATTCAGGTAAATTGCTTTGGAAGTTTTCCTCTTAGAAGTCTGGTTTAGATTCACTGCTAAATCATCCATGTTTGCGGTGGATTAGGATCGCCACCTCTTTTTTCTCACAGGCGCCTACACGGCAGGCAGATACAAAACAATCTTCCACATGCTAGGAACACCTATACTTGTTGAATTTAATGGGAGCTGATGGATGATTTTTATGTTATTTTTTTGGCGGTCCTTTCTCCTTTTCTGATAATAGCAACAAAAAGAAAGAAAAGGAAGGATTTGAAACCTGAGTAAATGCGGGAGAAAGCTAAACTGCCCAAGGATGTAGTTTTTAATTAGATTCACCCCAATCACAATATGATTTGAAAATGTTTGCTTCTTTGTATTCATTTCATTGCTTCTTTTCCCTCCATAAGTATTTAAAAATGTATTTTGCTTTGCTGGCTGCAAACATTAGATGGCATTGGAAACATTTGTGTATGATGAATCTTGGGGGGACTCTACAGAAAAATTCCCAGTTTCAAGGATAACCATCTGTTGTTGTTTTTTTTCCTTTCTGTGGTCAGGTGTTTTGCAAACGTAGCATTTATTCTATGAAGCAATTATAATCAATACAATAGGAGGGAAATACTTAACATCTCAGTCTTATGTTGGAGCCAGGCTCTTTCAAGGGCAGTCTCATGCCAACAAGTAGAGACTTAGCAGTGAACTAAACTAGGGCCTCCTTCCCAGTATCTTTTAAATCAGATCGTGAATCAGTTTGAACCGGTTCAAACGACCCTGGTTCCCACTTAATCTGAATCACTGTCCCAGTTTTCATCTGAGAGATATTTGAGGTTTTGCATTGATAAACTGAGCGTCCCAGATACTTCTTGTTACCGCAGGGATAGTTGCATGCCTTCTGGTTGGTTGCCATCTTTCCAAGGTCTGTTAGAGCCAGGCAGAAGCATTCAAATAGATCTGTGGACTTTAAAATATGACATTTTCATTTTGCATTCACCTTGCCTTTGTTTCCCATGCCTTTCACTGACATTTACTGAAAATGGTCAAAGGACAATTCCAGAGGTACAGAGGTTAAGAGTTTGGGGTGGAAGGGTAGAGTGTCCTTCTATGGGACTGGGTACGATTTGTAGGAAAAGGGAATATGCCACTAAGGCTGTCCCACCTAAGCAAGAAATACGCCAGATTTCTGAAGGAGACAGAAAGTGCAGCGTGAGAAAATACAGGAAGATATTACGTTTTGATAGAAATAGATTTGGGCTGGAACCCTGTGTTCACCTGCCTGGTAATAAGCCACTGAAATCAATGCAACTTTGCTGTCTGTCGCTTATAGAATTGCCCTCTGAAAAATGTCCATTTTGAGAGAGAGATGGTTTATATCTCTAAATGCATATTCACCCTGAAATATAATGGAAACGTATTGTTGAGTAAATGCATGTGAAAGTGCACTGGAACAGGAGCAGATGAATTCAAGCCTCACTCTGATAGTTTAAGTAGCACACCAAGCCAAGATATTTTTTTAAAATAAGAGTAGTGTATCCAAATGGACGCCTCATGCCAGCCTTTGGGCACCCATTGGAGACAAATGGACAGATACAATCAGTGAACCAATCAGCAAACCAAGAATACAGATTCTGACTGGAAGCTATACTCCCTAAAGCCGGCGATGTATTTAAGTTGTTTACTCCAAGTCTCAAGTCAAGTCTCAAATCCTTGCAAGATACTTTTAAGTCTAGTTTCATGTCAAGGCTCAAGTTGAGTCCCAAGTTCTTGTACTATACTTTAAAGTCTAGTCTCAAGTTGAGTCTCAAGTCCTTGCAAGATATTTTAAAGTCAAGTTTCAAGTCAACTCTCAAGTCTGGAAGCCAACTTTAAGAGCTATCGATTATCTTCCTATTTGGAAGACAGGCTGCCAAGTAGACTTGAACGCCAGCTTCCAAATCCAGAAATATCAAGTCATTAATTTAAAAAATGCAAGTCACAAGTTAAGTCGAGCCAGTGCATCATTCATTGGCGAGTCCAATCTGAGTCATGTCATTGCAGTGACTTGAGTCCAACTTGAGTCCAAGTCAAGTGACTTGTGTCTACACTGCTGCCTAATGCTAACATACAGTGGCTTCAGTCCAACTTACATAAATATCCACATCCAGAGATTCAGTGTATAAGTGCAACACAACCCCCCTGCAATATTGACAAACACATGTCAATGATAGGATGAGTGCAGTGAGCCATGTGCTTTGCTCAACCACAATGTACAGTGTGCAATCTCAATGTGCAATGTTGTTGAATGCACATCTCCTCTTCCACTACTGCCAGCAGAATATAGCTGTTGCACTACGGCAAGTAATTTACCTCCTCTCATGAGTAGCGCAACTTATGCATACCTATGTCACTAACCAAATGTCAGCCAAGGTGTCTAAAGGCTTGTGCATCAGTGCAGATAGTATGCAAAGGGATCTTGTAGAACCTTTGGAAACTAACTGAAAGAAAGAAGTTGGTAGTAAGATTCATCTGAGGAAGCAGGCTCAAGTCTACAGAAGCTCATGCTACCAACTTCTTTGTTTCAGTTAGTCTCAGAGGAGTTTATCAGACGACGGAATTTGGGGGTATACTCCAATTGCAATCTTAATGCAATCATAAGATTTCACGTAATTGCGTATGAGTGTATCTCACACAATTTCGGGCAAGGGGAAGTCATTCTGAACGCAATCATGGGGTATCACGTAATTGCGTATAAGAGTATTTCAGGCAATTTCGGGCAACGGAGGGTCATTTTCAGGAAATGGGATGTCATTCTGAACACATTCTGAATGCAATTAGAATTCACGTAAATTCGCTAGTTTAGCAAATTTACGTGAATTCAAATTGGCTCCATTCAAAATTGGGAGAAATTCCTCCCATGTGATAAACTCCAAAGGTGCTACAAGATCCCTTTGCAGACTGATTTTCCAGACTAACATGGCTATGTCTTTGAATTGTGCCAGTATAAATAGTAGTGATTTATTAATGCTTAGACCAGTGATTCTCAACCTTCCTAATGCTGCAATCCTTTCATACAGTTCCTCGTGTATTTGAAGGGATGTCATATTGAGGATGGACCAAGCTTGTTTTCTGCTGCTCCAGAGACTAGGATCTGGAGCAATGGATTCATAGAATCATAGACTCATAGAGTTGGAAAAGACGAGAAGGCTAGCTGGGCTTTTGATTTCTGGATTGCTCATTTACAAAACACTCCAAAGACGAAATACCACTATTGCCATCCTGTAGATTTGTGTATTTTATTAAGTAGTCAGAAATTCAACCTACACGAAAAGAGATTCCACTTCAGCATTAGGAAAAACTTCCTGGCAGTAAGAGCTGTTTGAAAGTGGAAGATGCTGCTTCAGAAAGTAATGGAGTTTCCTTCTTTGAAGGGTTTTAAACAGTGGCTGTTTAATTCAGCAAAGGGAGGGAAGCTGAGGAGATGAAGTCTTGTCCTTCCCAGTAGGCTCAGGCAAAAGCAAACTGCTGCAGCTTTTCCTAGCTTGCCTCTTAATAACATTTTTTATCTTTACCACCACTCTGAGGTTGTTGGACCATTTGTGCTTTTGCTTCCATCTGTGAAATGTTTGAAAGGTGCGACCCTCTTTGTAGGCAAAAAAACTGGAGATATTATTTCCCTGAACCTTTCTAGGGGTGCAAAGAAATCCAACCATTTCTTGGGGCAGGAGCTGCCTAAGAAAGAGTGTGACAAAATAATCACTTTTAACTACATCTCTCCAAGTCAAATGTCAAAAACAAACATTTGGACACTTTTTTGGAGGCAGGGAAGTGCCCACTGAAATATCACTGAATTCCAGATCTGATAATTCAATATGTGAATCATGTCATTGATTACTATCTCATGGTAATATATAGCCTATTTTGCATGGTTTTGGATGGCAATAAAATTTTGCGTCACTTGCTGAAGTTTTTGTTTCACCCTCCACCAGGAATTTTGTGTCCTGGGTCCATCCTAATCTGGAGGGCAGGGGAACTGGAAGAAGAGATAACTCTCCAGAACCAGCATCTGCTCCAACCGTCACTCAAGAAAGACTTTCTGGCTACTAAGGGCAGCTGTTTCCCATCTTCCTAGCAAACCACAGGAGCGGTAGCCTGCAAAAGGCTTGGCCCAGCTGGAGGCAGCCTTGCCACTATGCTTCCATTTCAGGCCCCGCTTCCTAGTCATGTGGAGAAGCTGGGAAATTCAATCTTCCCACCAGACGGACAGGCTATAAAATTCACACAGGCTCAAGTTTAGGCAGAGATCTCGCTGGCACTTGGGGACAAAGTGGGCAAGGTGCAAAGCATTTTTAAAGACATTCCTCCTGGGTGTCCGTCTTCTAATTCAAATTGAGTGGGATCATCTCTGCTACATTCAAACTGAAGACAAAGAGTTTCCTTTAAAAAAAACAACAGCAGCCCAACAGGGATTTAATATAGAATTGTACAGTGGTCCCCCGGGTTACGAAGGTAATCCGTTCCGGATTACCTTTCGTAACCCGGAAATCTTCGTTTCCCGGGGGACCGCTATTTCTGCCGGACCACGCGGCCAATTTAAAGGGGCCGCGTGGTTTTTCTTCTTCGCATCCTTCAGATCCTGGGGGATGTTTTTTGGTCCCAGCGATTTCGGGTCCCGGGGATTTCGTTCCCTGGGGGCTTCGTAACCCGGGGGACCACTGTACTTTTATATTTCACATAGGGCTGGTACAGACTGGCAAATTGCACCAGCCTGGGCCTGAAATTATGGCTAGAAAGGGCTGGGTGTCCACATGTGCCCAGCCCTACTATTGGCGCCTGTGCGCCATCATGATGAGGCGTGCCATGATGACACATGTGTGTCAGAGTACTGAAATGTTGCTTGCTAGAAGGGGCGTCATCATGGTGCATGAGCACCATGATGACACCCCTGCATGTTAGTGGTGCGCCATCCAGCTGCCACGGTGAAGAACTATTGAACACAATAAGAGAATATAGAGAGGTGTCTGGATTTCACATGAATGAGGAAAAAAACCAAAATGTTGGTGATGAATATGACCAAAAAAGAAAAAGAACACCTGAAAAAAAATTAACAAAAATTCAAATCAGTAAAGAAATAAGATATCTGGGAATTAAGATTACCACAAAAAATTCAGATTTATTTAAGAATAATTATAAAGTAAAATGGCAAGAAATTAAACAAGATTTACAGAGATGGGGGAAAATTGGATTGTCGTGGATGGGAAGAATATCTACCATAAAAATGAATGTGCGACCCAAAACGTTATACAGTGGTCCCCCGGGTTACGAAAGTAATCCATTCCGGATTACTTTTCGTAACCCGGAAATTTTTGTTTCCCGAGGGACCGCTTTCTTTGACGGACCGCGCGGCAAATTTAAAGGGGCCACACAGTTTTTTCGTTTTGGATCCCGGGGTTTCTTTCGGATCCCGGGGCCGTTTTTGCGGCCCCGGCTCTTTTGTTCCCCGGGGTTTTCGTACCCCAGGGGATTCATAACCCGGGGGACCACTGTATTTATTTCAAAACATTCCAGTTATATGACATGACAAACCATTTAAAATTTGGCATAAAGATATATCCAAATTTGTATGGGCAGGAAGAAAGCCAAAAATAAAATACAAATATATGCAAGATGAAATTAAGAAAAGAGGTTTAGCGTTGCCAAATTTAAGGATATATTACTATGTGTGTTGTATAGACTGGGTCACAGATTGGATTAAACTTGAAAAGCAAAGAGTGTTGAAACTAGAGGGTTCTGGAGCAAGATATGGATGACCCGGTTATTTTTTTATGATATAGTAAAGGTCAATAAGGATTTTAATAACCACTTTGTTAGAAATTCTTTGTTAAAGGTAGGGTCAAAGTTAAAATGTAAATGGTGTAGAGGGTTACCAACGTGAGTATCGATCAACGAAGTTTTTTTCAACAGAGTTAAATTAAGAGAGGACAAACAGGTAACATATGAGGACTTATTGGGAAAAAGGCATATATGTAATGAAAACACAACAATTAATTAATGATGGGTTAAACTGTACGTGGTTTATGTATTTTCAGATTAAAGAAAGATTTATGGTAGATATAAAGACCAATGTTATAGGAAAGACAGACTCAGATCTGGAAAACATTGTAAAAGGAGATGATGATCATAGAATAAGTAAATACTATAAGGCGATATTAAAACTAGAAATGGAAGAAGAAGATATCAAACCACAGATGGTAACATGGGCACAAAATATGGGTCAAAGTATAAGTCTGGAACAATGGGAAGAAACATGGGTTAAAAGGATTAAGTACACTAAGTTACAACTTAAAAGAAAACTACTATAAAATGCAATATAGATGGCATTTAACCCCATTTAAACTTGTGAAAATAAACAACTTTTATAATTTATGTTGGAAATGTTCTGAAAAAGTGGGAACATATTACCATCTGTGGTGGGAATGTATATATGCTAAAACATACTGGAATAGAATACATGAGAAAATAGAAGAAATATTACAGATAGAATTTTGTAAGGACCCCAAGAGATATCTATTAAGTATAAACCAAGAAAAAGAACTGGGAAAAAAACTATGGAAGATTGTTATTTTATATGACGACTGCAGCAAGATTGCTATATGCAGCTAAATGGAAAGGAAAAAAGATACCAGAAACAAATGATTGGTTAAAAAGATGATAGATTTTATGGAAATAGATAAACTAACTCAAATATTGCAGGAAAAAATTAGAAAGATTTTAAAAAGATTGGCATCCTTTAGTTCAAGATTTGAAAAACAAAGAAAACCAAAACTGGAATGAGAGTCTGGATTGATAAAGAACTTGGAAATATCATAATAGTAATGGAGAATGATAAATCCCAAAGGTTAGATTGGAGAGTGATGGAATAGTATGGTGTATTTGGTTGTTGAATGTTGTGTATATGTGTTTATGTTATATATATATATATATATATATATATATGTTTTTTTAAAAAAAGAATGTGGAAAATGCTGCTTCAGAAATAGTGGAGTCTCCTTCTTTGTTTAATGAGGCCGTTTAATTCAGCAAAGGATGGGAAGCTGAGGAGATGAAGTCTTGTCCTTCCCAGTAGGCTCAGGCAAAAGCAAACTGCTGCAGCCTTTCCTAGCTTGCACTTCCTAGCACTTTGCGCCAGCCTGGGCCTGAAATTATGGCTAGATAGGGCTGGGTGTCCACATGTGCCCAGCCTGTGCGCCTGTGTGCCATCATGATGAGGCATGCCATGATGACACATGCATGTCAGAGTGCCGAAATGTTGCTTGCCAGAAGGGGCATCATCATGGTGCATGAGCACCATGATGACACCCCTAAAAAGAAGCTGCCTAGAGCAGCTTCTTTTTAGGGAGCATGTTAGTGGTGCGCCGTGCAGCTGCCACAGAACCAACCAGTGGCAAAGATGGGTGGCTTTTAACCACCCGTCTGTATAGCCCTAGTTATGCTTTATGGGTTAACCTTATAGAATCATAGAATCGTACAGTTAGAAGAGACCACAAGGGCCATCCAGTCCAACCCCCTGCCATGCAGGAACTCCAATTCAAAGCATCCCTGACAGATGGCCATCCAGCCTCTGCTTAAACTTAATCCACAATGTCCTGATTGTGGGATAACACAACCTCTATTTCTTTTTTAAAGATAGCAATGCATGCTTTTATTTCTATAATTTATATAAATAAAACCAAGAGTACCAGTGCCAAGAATAGAACTCACTCCCGTCTTGCCAAAGGCCAGTTTGCAGGATGTAAAAACAAAATGGCAACTCTGACATGGCCACCACCTTGTTCTTTTCCTACACACTTCTGTCCTCCTGGAGTTTGTGATTGCTCTCCCTCTCTCTCTCTCTCTCTCTCTCTCTCTCTATATATATATATATATATATATTACAAGCAATCCTGCTAACCTTCACAGAAGAAAGGTAGAACATAAATGCTGCCGGTGAATTAAGTCGTGACAGATTCCGACATTTCTGCAAGGCATTGCCTGACAGTAGCTCCGGTTCTCAATGCGGTCCCCTCCATTCAATTCGTAATTTATTTCTTCTTCATTTTTTACCCCGAGGGTTTTCCAGTTCAATTAGCTGGGGTCATGATTCCTAATTAATAATATTAAGGATCATACCAGAAGCCTGCAGCCAAGGAACTGGCTGGTTAGTTCCAATCAATATGAGAATGCCAAGCCCCCTCCTTGCTCTATTTCCAAGCCTTCTCCTGCCAGATCAGGGTTCCTGGGTCACAATACTTTGGGGATAGGAGAAGCCACCCATGGCACAGCATACTTTTAAACATAGCTGCCTAAATGTGGGCAAACCTATGGCCCACAGGAACCCCAAGCCCTGCCCTATCTCTCTTCCCTTCTTGCTAATAGTCCCCTGCGGAAGCAAAAACTGGAGAGCACCCAATAAAATCTGCAGGAGAACCCAGAGACATGTCTCCAGGTGCTCAAATTATGTGTGTGTGCATACATATATATTTTCTATATCTATATAGCAAACATTTTCAGCCTGTTTCTTTTTGTCCGGTAAATGATGTGAGTGTCAGCCCCAGGGAGACCTGAAGTTAAATTTCAAATGCCCTTGAGGGCATTTATAAGCCAAAAGATGTTTGAATAATTTATTCATCATTTAAGCTCTTGGAGACATGTCTGTGGTTTCTTCTGCTGACTGTAGCCCCAAAAACCAATAATATAAGATAGATAGATAGATAGATAGATAGATGATAGATATCGGAATATTTGCATAAACATCATGAGATATCTTAGAGATGGGACCTAAGTCTCAACCTAACATTCATTTATGTTTCATATACACTTTATACACATAGCCTGAAGGCAGCTTTATACACAATATTATTAATAATTTTGTGCATGAGACACACTGAACACTGTACACTGAACTATCAGAACGCAAAGATGTCATTTATTCAGCCACCTATAGGGACAATTTTGGAGTATTTTGGAGTATTTTGGCATTCCAGAGGACTCAACTTAAGTCCTCAGCAGGACTAGCCAGTGTTCATTGAATTGGTGTCCTGAATACGAACTGAACTGAGTTTTGTGAGCTGTTTCCAATGGATCTTAATTTCAAAAGCCTTCTGTAAGTGATCGTTTGAGATCCCTGGCAGAAGTGATCTGTTTTTTCTCTGGCAGCCTATTGGAGTTAGCAGGAGAGACCATCATCATCATCATCATGATCATCATCATCATGATCATCATCATCATCCCTCTTGGCTTGGAGCCCACCCATACAGCCACCCATTCCCAAGTAAATGCAACCTTTTACCAACATAAATAGCCTTTCTGGGATTTAAAGGGTGACAGAATGGATGGCCAACAGATCTCACTCTCAAGATGCTGTGTCCCAGCGGATTCTTTTGTGCAAACCTAACTGAAATTGTACCACCTTCACTGCTATTGATACTGATGCTGTGCAACTTGGAAGTGTAGCCAACAGATTTATGCAAGGAGCAAGACTGGAAGAGTAAGAGTCAACCAACAGGTTATGAGACACTAAGCAAAACATAGGTACTGGATCAATAGTGGCTTTGGACTCTTTCAGACGTGGGAAATTGAAAGTATAATCCAAGGGCAATCCAAACGCAATCCTGGGGTTTCACGTTATTGCGAATTAAAGCTTCTCACGCAATTTCGGGCAAAAGGGAAGTCATTCCAAAAGCAATCATGGCTTTCACATTATTGCGAATTAAAGCTTCTTCCACAATGGGTAATGGGAAGTCAATCTGAATGCATTCCAAATGCAACGGGGATTCACGTGAATTCGCTAAACTAGCGAATTCACCTGAATTCGCATTGGCTCCATTCGATGTTGGGAGAAATTCCTCCCGTGTGAAGGAGTCTCCTTGGTATCATCTGAGGAGCTTTATAGCTGGCCCTTCTCAGAATTTGTGTAAGTTATCCTACAGTCAACATGGCCATGAGTTGTAGTACAAAAAGTAACTTCCCTAAGACCTGACCTCTCCCTCTCCCCCATTATTTGCTGGAGCATCAGCAGGATTCTTGTCTCCAGGCCGTTTCACACTGTAGAACTGTAGTGCTATGATTCCAGTAAATGCTGGGCTTCCATCCTATGGAATCCTGGGATTGGCACCAGAGAATTCGGGTGGTTTTACCAAACTACCCATCCCAGAATTCTGCAGAAACACACCTGTACACATTCCAGTCTTTGACTCTGCTCAGATCCTGCACCATCTCTGCTCCTGGAGAACATGGATGTGATTTGGGACAATTTTCAATGGATGAAGAATAGGAACCATCACAGTATGTTGGGTTCTCTAAATCAGTCTCCTTCAGTTGGGTCACCTTTTGGCTGATTTTGGCTAATTTGGCCAGATTCCATGGTGAAAGAAAGGCAAGAGATAGATGATAGAGAGAGAGAGAGTCCTTTCCAGAATAGTTCAGCTACCCATTGAGTAGACTATTATGTAGCCTATTGATTTTCCCGCACCCCATTCTCCGGCTTCTTTGTTTTTCTTTGTTTCAATTAATCTTTTGAGTATGAATTTTTAACATAACTGTGATTTAATTGTTACTTTAAGGCGAGGAGGGTAGAACCTGGGACTATTGTATATTGTTATTTTATTGTGTTTTGACTGTTTTACTGTAAGCCACCTCGTTCCTAATCGGAGTAGGCGGGATATAAATTGATGATGATGATGATGATGATGATGATGATGATGATGATATTTTGTCCATCTTCCTTGAATCTCCCTGAGCCACAGAGAGCAATTGGATCGTTTTCCCCTACGAAAGTCAAATGTGGTTATTGGTCATAAATCTAGTGGCATTGTGATAAGCAGCATGATTGCAAGAATCTTTTGTCTGTGCAACTCTCATCCTTTTAATATGGTCTTTTGCAGTGAAAATTCCTGGTGGATGATGTCCTGTGTCAGTTAGGAGGGAAAGGGGACAACATTGAGACACCAAATATATTGGGCTGCCCCCATCTCTCCCTCTCTTTCGCTAGCTGTATGTATGTGTCATCTTCTCCCCACGGATACAGCCTCTGTGATTAAGTCTGCAATTCCCCTGCTGTTTTTAATAGGCCTGTAGCCCCAACCAGCTGATGAGAACTAAACGACGCAGCTTGGTCTCAAATATTTTCACTGGAATCTCCTAATGCACTATATTAATCATGGCTGTCAAACCATTCAGGAGCCAAATATGTCCACCCAGAAGTGCTTGGAGGGGGTTGGAGAAAGAGCGTCTGGCTTCGTATAAAAACCAGACATGGGACAGTGGCCCTGCGCGCCTCCCTTTTGAAACTCTTAAACACAGCAAAAGGGCCAAAAAACCAAAACAAAACAACCCAACAAGGTGTATTCTGTAGCATCGTTTCCCTAAACTGTTAATCCACACATGCGATTCCTAATAATAATAACTTAATTTTTCTATCCCGCCATTTTGCTTGGGCAATCAAGGCGGCTTACATAGAATAAAAGAGGTTTAAATAAAATATAGCCTGGGTAAAAAATAGAAACCCCCCCCCATTCCTTAAAAAGAATTAAATATAATACTATTTAAAATTGAAAACTTACTGATTAAAAATGCAACATGATATTAAAACAGCAATTTTCTGGTAATGTTGGATGAAGTGAGGATTGCGCAGACTGGATTGGATTGCTCTATTTGGCTATATCACTTTGGACTCTTTCACACTGGAGGAATTTCTCCCAACTTTGAATGCAGCCAATGCGAATTCACATGAATTCGCTTGTTTAGCGAATTTACGTGAATCCCCATTGCATTCGGAAGGCGTTCGGAATGACTTCCCATTACCCGAAAATGACCCCTCCTTGCCAGAAATTGCGTGAGAAGCTTTAATTCGCAATAACGTGAAACCTATGATTGCATTCGGAGTGACTTACCTTTTGCCCGAAATTGCATGAGAAGCTCTAATTCGCAATAACGTGAAACCCCATGATTGCGTTTGGATTGCCCTTGGATTATACTTCCAATTTCCCACGTCTGAAAGAGTCCTTTGGCTTACCTTTGTCTCTGAGGACAATAAACAACTACTTGGTTGTCCATCAAAATATTCAGTAGGGTTAGGGGCACAAGACCCCCATGAATATGGAAAAACCACAAATAACAAAAACACCATATTTTTACCTGAGAGGACACCTCTCTAGGGATATCTAGGTCCTCCAGTGCAACTCTATGGTCAACGTCCGACAGACAACTGCTCCAGAGGAGCTACAAAGGCCTAGTAGAGTATTCTCTCTAGGGATCTCTAGGTCTTTCAGTGCAACCTTTAGTTCAAGTTGACCATAGAGTTGCACTGGGGGACCTAGATATTCCTAGAGAGAAGATATTAATCAAATTCATGAATAATCAAATCCGCAAATATCAAAGCCGCAAATACGGAGGGATGAGTGTACTGCAAAATGATGATAGTGGTGATGTTTGTTAAAGATTTGACAGTTGCAAATTCTTGCCAATCTATGGCAAATCAACTGCAGATCTAGCAGTAGATCCTAATTTACTATCAGCATACCCATGATGATGATGATGATGATGAGGATGAATCATCTCCTTCAAAGAATTAGACCAGGGTGGACAAGCAGTGAATTTATTGTTTTATAGAACAAATGCATTTCTGGGCACATTTTGACCAGTTATTATCTGCACCTAGAATATGAATACATGTAATTGGAGCCATTTCAACTGTTGGTGATCTAAGCCAGAACTTCTCAAGTCTAGGAAAGCTCATGCTACCGACTTCTATCTTTCAGTTCATCTCAAAGGTGCTGTATGTTCCCTTTGCAGTTGCACAAATGCATTGGCATGATTGGGTGCAAGTTTGTGTTCCTTGCCCATTCTTGTGCCATGAATCCTGGCATACCCTTTACTTCCACGTTCCATTAAACAGCAAAGAGAGAGGAAACTTTGGGACGGAAAAACTCCTTGAATGTTCAACAAGAGAGCCATGGTGTGGGAATAAGAGAGAAGGGAGGGGAAACCTGCCCCCAAACCACTCCAAGTGGCAGAACCCACCTGGTTCCTTGCAACAGTTATATTAATCCAGTCTTTTCCCCTTTCCTTTGAGACCAGAGTGCATCTATTTGGGGGCTTTCTTCATTTACCGTAATATGTTTCCATAATGATATGATTAGCTTTGTCTTGCCCATAATAAAACAACACACGATACCGGAGCTGCTGCCGTAGTGTTAGGTCATATTGAAACCATGTGTAGCAAATCTTTATTTGCAGCAACTTTGGAGCTTCAATTTCAGCTGCTGTTCTACTTATCAATACCGATTTTCATACATTTCAGCTCCTTGCTTCCTTTCCTTTCCTCCAAGTTAGATTTTTCTTTACCTCCTCCCACCGTCCCAGGTCTTCCAGCTGTCTCTTCTTTTTCTCCTATGTTATATTATTTTAATTGACTTTTTAAAATGATATTGGTTTGGGTGAGATGTGTAACCCCGTAGTAGGCTGGATCTATGCTGCAAAATTAATGCAGTCTGACAGCACTTTAACTGCTCTGGTGCAAGGCTATGGAATTCTGGAATATGTAGTTTTGCGAGAGCTTTAGCCCACTCTGTCCGAGAACGCTGGTGCCACAGCAAACTACAATTCCCAGGATTCCATAGCACTGAGCCATGGCAGTTAAAGCCGTCTCAAACTGCATCGATTCTGTCGTGTGGCAGCAGTGGTAGAGAAGGGGTGTATAACTGAAATTTGAAGTTTCTTTCCTTTCAAGTAAAAATAATATCCTAACAATTGGACAATTGCTAATACCCCAGAGGACAGGATCAATATTCAAAATGACCTGAATATATCAGAAAGCTGGGCCAAAGCTAACAAAATGAATTTCAACATGGAGAAATGTTAGGGCAGAAAAATGAAATGCACAGATATAGGATGGGGGACACCTGGCTGAATGAGACCACATGTGAAAGGGATCTAGGAGTCCAAGTAGACAACAAGTTGAACATGAGTCAACAGTGTTATGCAGCAGCTAAAAAGGCCAATGCAATTCTAGGCTACATCAATAGAAGTATAGTGTTTAGATCAAGAGAAGTAATAGTGCCACGCTATTCTGTTTTAGTCAGGCCTCACCTGGAATATTGTGTCCAGTTTTGGGCACCACAATTCAAAAAGGATGTGGAGAAACTGGAGCATCTCCAAAGGAGGATGACTAAAATGGTGAAGGGTCTGGAAACCATGCCTTATGAGGAAAGACTTAGTGAGCTAGGTATGTTTAGCCTGGAGAAGAGGTTAACAGGTGATATGATAGCCTTGTTTAAATATTTGAAGGGATGTTATATTGAGGAGCGAGCAAGCTTGTTTTCTGCTGCTCCAGAAAACAGGAGTCTGTTAAAATGAACCTTTGAATGGAAGAAGGTAACAGATGATTAACCTTTCCTGTGCTGTCCCACATGTTTTCTGTTCTGTTTTGGTTCCAGACGTGATTTCTGCTTCTGCTTCTGAATAGCTATTCAGAAAAGTTTATCACATGGAAGGAATTTCTCTCAATTTTGAAAGAAATGAAAGTGGGGCCAGTTTGGAAATGAGTTAATTCACTAGTTGAATGAATTTACATGATTGCGTATTGATGCCGCATTGCGTTTGGAACTGCACAAAATTGACTCCCATTGCCCGAAATTGTGTGTGATAGTTTCTCAAGCAATAACGTGAAACCCTACGATTGCCTTTGGAAGGACTTCCCATTGCCAGAAAATGCGTGTGATCGGCTCTCATGCAATAACATGAAACCCCATTATTGCGTTCAGACCGCCATTGGATTAGGCTTCCAATTTCTGTCGTCTGATAAATTCCAGAGAGAATGTTGACAAATTAATAAAGGTTGGCCTATTAACTGCTGTTTGGCAGGCCGATGTGCAACAGCAGAGCCAAACTTTGCAGAGTTGGGAACCTCTTGGGTTTCCCCCCCTCCAACTAAGGATCTTTGCCAGTTCCACTAAACTAGCCCATCCAATAAGAAATATTAGTGATTTCTGTGGGTAGTGAGGATCATAGAAATCATAGAGTCATAGAGTTGGAAAAAACCACAAGGGCCATCCAGTCCAGCCCCCTGCCATGCAGGAACTCTCCATCAAAGCATCCCCGACAGATAGCCATCCAGCCTCTGCTTAAAGACCTCCAAGGAAGGAGACTCCACCACCCTCCGAGGGAGTGTGTTCCACTGTCGAACAGCCCTCACTGTCAGAAAGTTCTTCCTAATGTTGAGGTGGAATCTTTTTTCCTGCAGTTTGCATCCATTGTTCCGCGTTCTAGTCTCTGCAGCAGCAGAAAAAAGCTTACTCCCTCCTCAATATGACATCCCTTCAAATATTTAAACAGGGCTATCATATCACCTCTTAACCTTCTCTTCTCCAGGCTAAACATCCCCAGTTCCCGAAGGCGTTCCTCGTAGGCATGGTTTCCAGACCCTTCACCATCTTTGGTCCCACTCCAGTTTCTCCACATCCTTTTTGAATTGTGGTGCCCAGAACTGGACACAGTATTCCAGGTGGGGCCTGACCAAAGCAGAATAGAGTGGCACTATTACTTCCCTTGATCTAGACACTACACTTATATTGATGCAGCCTAAAATTGCAATCTTCCATTTTTCTTCCTCATTGAAACTGTTTGAAATTGCGCCTTCAGTATCTCCCACCAGGTTTCAGTGATGCCTATTATAGTGTGTTGCTTACACATCCCTTCAGCGAGAACACAGCAACACAAATAGTTTCATCCGACTGAATGCACTGTCCAATTTATCATGCTTCTGTCCTCTTTGATCCCAAGGACAGGATAATAAGCAGGACTACATGTGGGAGTTTGCCTCTGCTTTAAGAAATAGGGTTTAATCCATTATGCTGCATAGATAATGTTGCTCTGTTCCAACTGTGATAGACTTGGGCTGAGTATGGCCAACTCTAACAGGCAGATGCTCTCCAGGGAGGTAAGAAAGAGGCCTTTCTCATCATCGCGGCATGCTTTTTATATAAAAATGGACATGCTGTGGATTATATATGTAAGAGAATGCTGCTGTGGGTGGGAGGGAATGGATAACCAAAGTGGAATGGAACAGAGTGGATAGAAGAATATGCCTTCCAAATTAATCCTTTGTCATCCCACTTCTTCACTGCTTTTAGAAGGTCCCAGTTTCTCTCTTCTCCTCCCACTTTCCCCTCTGTTTTCCTTTTACTTAGTTGCTCCATATTGAGTTCCCAGGGCAAATGTAGTTTGCACTCAACTCAGCAGAAGGGAGGAGAGAGAATGAGCAAGAATCTTGCCCTTCCCAGTAGGCTCAGGCAAAAGCAAGCTGCTGCAGGATTTCCCAGTTTGTCTGTTCTTCTTCATTAATAACTTTTGCCATTTTGACCACACTCTGAAGGTGCCTGGACACATGTGTCCTGGTTGTCATCTCTGAAACGCTGGTGGCTATAGTAGAGCATCATTATATACTACAGCATTCTGTTGCTATCATCATCATCATCATCATCATCATCATCATCATCATCATCTCAGGTTGGCCTTGACTCATGGTTACTCTATGGATGAAATATCTCCAAGAGCCCCTGTCCTCCACTATCCTGCTCAGGTCCTCCTTGATTTGAGCCTGTCTAACATATATATACTTTTTAAATACTTGTTCGTCGCCTTCAGTCCCTATATTGAGAAAAAGGTGGGATATAGTAATAATCATCATCACCATCACCATCATCATCATCATCATCATCATCATCAGTCTTCCGCTCTTTCTAATACCTTCTGCCTTTCCTAGCATTATTGCCTTTTCTAATGGGTCATACCTTCACATTATATGGCCAAAATACGACAGACTCAACTTAGTCATCTTGGCTTCTAGGAGTATTTCAGACTTGATCTGTTCAAGGACACATTTGTTTGCCTTCTTGGTCATCCGCAGCGCTCTTCTCCAGCACGACATCTCAAATGAATTGATTTTTCTTTCTGTTGGCTTTCTGCACTGTCCAGTAAATATATAGCTCTGAAAACTAAAGGTAGGGTCACCCAAGCCATTGTATTCCCCATCCATACATGATGATGGGGAATACAGTGGCTTAGATGTCCTTAATTTTAGTTTTCAGAGCTATATATTTACACCTTAGGATCTTGTCCAGTTCTTGCATGGCTGCCCTTCCCAACCCTAGTCCTCTTCTGATTTCTTGACTGCGCTCTCTATTCTGATTAATGTTTGATCCAAGGTATGGGAACGCTTTGACTCTTTTATATTTTCCCATTACCTAGGATGAATTCTTGTACATCTTCCATTGTCATCTGTTGTTTTCTGTTGCTGATCCCATTTGTCATATCTAAACTTTACCAGTAGGTGGAAGTGTGTGATAATAAGGCTCATAGAAGCAAGTGCTAGGCATCAACACACAGTCCATTGACATCTCAGCTGGTATGTGAACCCACTCAAGGCTCTGGAGAAACTGTGCGCAAGCTAGCATTTCTGGTATGCTTGCATTTGTCAGCAAAAGGTGAGTTTTAAAAATGTGGGTTATGGAGAGGAAGCCCCGAATCGGGTTTGGGTATCGTGAAGACAGCCCAGCCCTGATTTAGGGTTTTGGCCCTGTGTTGTGTAAGCAACACACTATTATTATTATATTATTATTGTTTTCTTATATCCCTTTCTATGAGTATCCATGCACACCAGATTGGCAATTATGGCATGGTACTGAATTCCATGGTTTAACAATGCAATGTCTGCACCCCAGATAATGGCCATCACCAACTTTGTCGTTCATTGTTGTTTGCCTTCTAGTCTTTTCCAACTTATGGCAACCCTAAGGTGAACCCTTCACGGGGTTTTCTTGGCAAGATTTGCTCACAGGAGCTTTGCCATTGCCATCCCCTGAGGCTGAGAGAGTGTGACTTGCCCAAGGTCACCCAGTGGGTTTCATGGCCAAACGGGGAGGTCAGATGCTGGCTTCTGGAACTGTAGATCAATGCTCAAATCACAACACCATGCTGGCTCATAGTATCAAATCCCATGTTGAACGGAGTGTGTATAGGAAGGGAATTGCACACCATTTGCCTATTTTCTTCCCTTCTAAAGCATTGGAGTCTGATTGTTGACTTGATAGATGGGCACTGAACTGTTATTCTTGAACGTCTTACACAAAAGCCCTCAGTTCTCTGTTTTCCACCCATCCCTGCCATTTCCAAGGTGGAACATCTTCCGACAGTCCTAAAATGATACCAGATGTCTTGGTGATGTTCCCATTCGAAGGAGAAAGAAAGAAACGTACCATCCGCTCGGGAGTTTCCATACGCTCATTTGCCCTTCAGAGGGGTGCCGGGGCGGGATGAACTTTTCTCTTTGACTTCGAGTGAAGACACTGTTTCAACAAGACCATCACTGTCTTGGGACACAGTGTGCCATTCAGAGGCACAGATAGCCTTTCATGAAGGGAGATAGCTGCGTGGGACAATGAGGCTCTGCATTGTGTTGGACAATCTTGTTCTTGAATCAGAAGTGGGCAGTATATGGGTGGGGATTTTTTTCCCAAAGCCATCAAGCTGACCTTACAGTGAAAAGCTCTAGGAAAAACCCAATGTAATGTTTCATAGAATTATAGATTTGGAAGAGACCTCAAAGGTCATCCAGTCTAACCCCCTGCCATGCAGGAATACACGAACCAAGCACCCATAACAGGGTGCTTTGCCTTTCATCTGCTGCTTTCTTTGGATGCATTTAACCTTTTTCTCATCTCCATCGTGACCCACTCTAAATTTCAAGCTCCAGTTAAGTTGGGCGCCCTTGCAACACGCAAACCCCATCTCCATGATGTGGATTTCAAACAAATTATAAGGAAACATGCAAAGGATTTGTAGTTTGGTGAGGCACCAGCATGCTTTGGAAGAGAAGGCTACAGGCTTTGTAACACTACAAATCCCAGGGTTCCTAGGATGGAATTACAGCACTTAGAATTGCATTGGCTTTCTTAGCTGCTGCATCACATTGCTGACATGTTCAGCCTGTGGTCCACTAATACTCCCAGATCTCTTTTGCATGTCAAGCCAGGTATCACCTATCCTATATCTATACATTTCATTTTTAATGTCCAAGTGTAGTAGCCTACATTTCTTCCTATGGCCTCATTCTCACTAGCTATGGTGTTGTTATAATGTTATATTGGAATTGTTTTTAATTGTATGTATATGTTTTGCATTTTAAATTGCTGTAATCCCGCCTCAATGGAGAGGCGGGACATAGAAATAAAACATTATTATTATTATTATTATTATTATTATTATTATTATTAAACAGGATTGTAGTTCAGTTTGAACTGGTTCAAATGACCCTGGTTCCCACTTAATCTGAATCGCTGAAGCGATTCCAAAAACTGGGTCCATGCTCTAGACCCATTTAACCCAACTTTTTTGATACTGATTTTCCCCACTTCTTTTCAACCAAACTGAATCAGCGCAAGTGGGAACCAGAACCGAATCAAAATCGATTTAAATTTCCCCTTTGGCCAGCTGGAACCGAATCATTTTGAATCGATTCATTGGTGAATGGGAAATAGAAGTGGGTTATTTTGATGCAATTCCATGACAGAAAATGTGATAGGGGCAAATACAGTGGGAACCACGCTCCGATGTCAAATCAATCCATCGATTTGGATTAGAGACCAATTTATATGTAAGTGGGAATGAGGCTTTTGTTGGTTGTAGCCCAGCTTTCTCATCTATTAAGGCCATTTTGAATTCTGATCCTGTCCCCTGGGGATTAGCTACTACTCCTAATTTGGTGTCATCTGCAAATTTGATAAACTTGCTATCTATTCTATCACTCTCATCCTTTACAAACTAGGAAGTCTAGTTCCTGCTTCCTCTAAGCAGATTTCTGCCTCCTGTTTCTCTTTCAAGCCTCTTGTCGCTGGCAAATGTGTCCTAGAACAGATCAAGCCAGCTCCCCCTGGAAGCCAAGACGGGGAAGGTGAGACTGTCATTCTTTGGCCACATCATGAGATGGCACAACTCATTAGAAAAGACAACCATACTAGGAAAAGTAGAAGGTAGTAGAAAGAGAGGAAGACCACACAGAGATGGATAGACTCAATTTGGGAGATCATGGACCTGGATCTGCAAGACCTAGGCAGAACACTGAAGGACAGGGGGTCTTGGAGATGTCTCATCTCTGAGTCACCATGAGTCAGGGCTGACTCAAAGGTATTTGAAAAGCACAACAAATAAAACAATTGAAATTATTGTTGGATATCTTCAAGTCATTTCCAATTCATGGCTTCCCTAATACCTATAATGGGTGTGAAGTCAAAAGCTTTCATGGCCAGCATCCATAGTTTTTGTGGGTTTTCCGGGATCTGTGGCCATGTTCTAGAAGAGTTTATTCCTGATGTTTCACCCTCATCTCTGGTTAGCATCTTCAGAGAATGATGGTATGAAAGTGAGTGGGGTATATATATATATATACTGTGTGACCCCGGGTAGAGAGGAGTGATTTCCATGTTAATCTGTGTATTGTTCTGTTGCTCCCACCCTGAGTCCTAGCCATCAACCACAGAACAATACACAGATTAACATGGAAATCAGTCCTCTCTACCCAGGGTCAGACAGTGTGTGTGTGTGTGAGTATATATATCCAACTTTCTTCCATGCCAGCATTCTCTGAAGATTCCAGCTACAGATGCAGGCGAAACATCAGGAATAGACTCTTCTAGAACGTGGCCACATAGCCCCCAAAACCCACAAAAAAACTACCTATAACAGGGTTTTCTGGGGCTGAGTGCGTATGACTTGCCCCAGGTCCCCTTATGAGTTTTCATGGCCAAGCAAGGAATCAAACCTTGATCTCCATAGACATGGTCCAATGCTCAAAATACTACACTACATAGGCATGTGCTATTAAAGCGCAAATGTGATGAGGGTACGATACACTGCATCAGCATCCATCTACGTTTGAAAGTATAAGCAACGTTTGTTGTTGGTGGTAACCCTATGGATGAGACATCTCTAAGACTCCTTATGTTGTTGTAAGCTGCCCCGATTGCCTGAGTGCAGATAGGGCAGGTTATAAATTGTTGTTGTTGTTGTTGTTGTTGTTGTTGTTGTTATTTTATGTTCCAGTTCTCTGCTTAGGTCCTGCAAATTCATGCACGAGCTCCTTAATAGAGGCCATCCATCTAGCATGCAGCCTCTTCCTACATCCCTCCACCTTTCCTAGCATTACTGTCTTGTCTTTTCCAATGATTTGTTCCTTCTCACAATGTGACCAAAGTACAACAACCTCAACTTTACATCTTGGCTTCCGGGGAGATTTCAGGCCTGTTCAAGGACCCATTTGTTTGAAGTTTGGTGAAGTAGAACAACCCAACCCAATTGACTTTTTTTGATAAGCACAAGTGTGATAAACATTATTTTGCAAATGTCAACTGTGAAGGAAGGTTTGCATTTTGGGTGCTTTACAAAACCCCTTGATCTTCTAAAGGGGAGATGGCATCCAAACAAGCTTCTTAATGGGAGCCTCTCTTTATGACTTTATGCCCCAAAGGAGAATGTAGCACCTCTTGGTACTTAAGCCCCGTACTCCAAAGCATGTGTGCGTACATGCACGACATTTCAGCAAACACTTTCAAGCAATCTTGTTACAATTATCTCCTTCCCCACTGGTTGGCATCTAACCTCTGCATTAGTAGAGAAGGTTGGCGTCCAACATTTCCTGCCAAGAAGAGCCAGACAGCAGCTCCAAACACCCAGTTATACCGTCCGCTGGCTTCCACCATCAAATCCCAAGCGATAGCCATTAATGATCTTCTGTCTCCCTCTTACTCCATAACCTCGCTCTCTCTCCCCGCCGTTTGCGCGGACAAAATGAAAGCGCAGTAAATGGAAATAGTTGTTTGCTGCCTGGGCAATTACTTTTGCTTCGTCTCCAAAGGCCAGATGCGGGGAGATTATAGAAACCAGACCCTTGCCACAGTTTTAATTATGAAGGCCCTGACAGAAAGGAATGAAACGCCGAATGACTTGGCCACGGTGCAGACCAGAAAACCCTTGCACATGGATTTTTTCCTCCATAAAATTTTATAGCTTCTTAAAGAAACACCATTCATATAGTTTACGAGGCCTAATCGTTTGCTAATGCCTATATGGGTGCACCTGTGGCATTTGGGCCCCGGCACCCCTCCTAACAAACCCACACTTTTTGACCAGCCCCATAGTAGGACCGGAGAGGCCAACCTGGCTTCTGTAACCAAGCAACCATTCGTTCTAATAAGGTAGAGGCAAGGAGATTTATGGGTAATCTATCGGCAGATGCTTGACGTTGTTAATCATGTTCATTTCTTTTAATAAATAAGAGAAAGCAAGCAAGCAAGCAAGACATCCAGTTAGGGATATATGCACATTGAAGTCATGCTACTCATGCAGAGCCAAAAAGTCATCATTGCACAACAAAGGTCTGATAGCAGCTGGAGTGGGATTGTGCAAGGAGTATGCTGCTTTGGACCTTGTCTTTGTGTGTTGTGATTGTTGCAGTAGTGCACTGCACATTGCGCATAATTTACTCTGTACTGCAGTTGTATGTTCCGTATCATGCATTGCTCAGTAGTTGCACATCATTTGTTCTAAACTGGAATTCTGTATTCTGTATCATTCCTCGCACAGCACTTTCACACTGCATATTGCAGTTGCACATGATTTGTTCTGTACTGCAGTTGTGTATTCTATTTCATGCATTGTTATTGTTGTTGTTGTTGTTAACTGCCCTTTGGCCAACCTCAGCTCATGGTAATCCTGTGGATAAGACATCATCAAGACCTCCACAACATTAGGAAGAACTTCCTGACAGTAAGGGCTGTTCGACAGTGGAACACACTCCCTTGGAGGGTGGTGGAGTCTCCTTCCTTGGAGGTTTTTAAGCAGAGACTGGATGGCCATCTGTCAGAAATGCTTTGATTGGGAGTTCCTGCATGGCAGAATGGGGTTGGACTGGATGGCCCTTGTGGTCTCTTCCAACTCTATGATTCTATGATTCTATGATTCTCTCCACCTGGCATGTTGTCTTCATCTCTTTCTGCTGTCTTCTACCTTTTCCAGCCTTATTGTCTTTTCTATCTATATATTGTCCTTGCTATCTAATGTGCCATGCCTTCTCATGATGTGGCCAAAGTATGACAGCCTCAGTTTCATCATCTTGCATTGCACAGCAGTTTCACATTGTACATTGCAATTTCATGTTGTATGTTCTGTACTGCAGTTGTATATTGATCAATCAATCAATCTTTATTATGGTCAAAGACCAGCATCATATAAAATATAACAAAAAATAAAATAAAATAGTGCACAATTACTGTCTTGCATTGCACAATGCACCCAGTAAACCTTTTCACATCGCCTACTTAGGAGGAGCATGAATGCAGTTGTGTAGTCTGAACATCCAGAGCTTGGAAACATTCCTTGTTTTGGACTACAGCTCCCAGAATCCCATAGCCAACATGGCCAATGGCCAGGTTGATTGGACAGTTCCAAGAGCTGACTGCTGTCATTGTTGTTGTGTGCCTTCAAGTCATTTCTGACTGACTGCGGTCTTAAGGTGAACCTGTCATGGGGTTTTCTTAGCAAGGTTTGTTCAGAGGAGGTTTGCCATCGCCTTCCTCTGAGGCTGAGAGAGTGTGACTTGCCCAAGGTCACCCAATGGGTCTCATGGCCAGGCAGGGATTCAAACCCTGTTCTCGAGAGTCATAGTCCAACACTCAAACCGCTACGCCATCCTGGCTTGAACTCTGAGAGCTGTAGTCCTCCCAAAAGCAAGAGTTCTAAATTCTGTGCAGTTTCTACACTTATTCCCAGGAGCCTAAACCTTACCTTACCTTCCTGTATTTGCTGTGCCAGTCCTGCAGCAACATCTCAGCGATGTTATATAATGCTAGGCTGGTGTGCAATGCTGAAAGCCCAGGATACATCCACGAAGGCAGCTCTACATTATTCTACTTAATAATTTGGCTGTCACCACAAGGTAAACCATTTATGTGCGGCTGCTCACTTTGCAGATTTTCCCCAGCACTGCAACAAATCAGTATGTTATGGAGAGAGCATTGAACATGTACCAAATAGCAGCAGCCATGCGACCCTGTGTGTGTATATATACGTCTGTGTTCCTGCATGTGGTGATCTTTCTCTCTTTCTGTTTGTGAGTTGGGCAGCAGAGTGATAGTGGTGGTGGTAATAAGACACAACTTTCTTGTTGCCGTTGTGCGCCTTGAAGTTGTTTCTGGCGTAGCGTGATTCTAAGTGAACCTATCATGAGGAGTTCTTGGCATGTTTTGTTCAAAGGGGAGGGGCAGTTGCCTTTGCCTTCCTCTGAGGCTGAGAGTGTGTGACTTGTCCAAGGTCACTCAGTGGGTTTCTGTGGCTGAGTGAGCATTCAAACCTTGGTCTCCAGTGTCATAGTGTGACACTCATGGAATCATAGAATCATAGAGTTGGAAGAGACCCCAAGGGCCATCCAGTCCAACCCCTGCCATGCAGGAACTCTCCATCAAAGCATCCCCGACAGATGGCCATCCAGCCTCTGCTTAAAGACCTCTAAGGAGGGAGACTCCACTACACTCCGAGGGAGTTTGTTCCGCTGTCGAACAGCCCTTACTGTCAGGAAGGTTCTCCTTGAATTTCTTTTCCTGGAGCTTGCATCCATTGGTCCGCGTTCTATCTCTGGAGCAGCAGAAAACAAGCTTGCTCCCTCCTCAATATGACATCCCTTCAAATACTTAAACAAAGCTATCATATCACCTCTTAACCTTCTCTTCTCCAGGCTAAACATTCCTAGCTCCCTTGATCACTCCTCATAGGGAATGGTTTCCAGACCCTTCACCATCTTAGTTGCCCTCCTTTGGACACGCTCCAGTTTCTCACCATCCCTTTTGAATTGTGATGCCCAGAACTGGACACAGTATTCCAGGTAGGGCCTGACCAAAGCAGAATACAGTGGCACTATGCTACAGGATCCACTCAAACCACTACATCCTGCTGCCTCTCACCAGGTGTCACCACTTCTTTAGTCCAACAGTATCTCTAAGAAAATACCTCTATGAGATATTGTTAGGATAAAATTAGCTAGAACCACACAATTAATCAAAATGTTTTCATGCTGTCCTTGAATAGAAATTACTTTGTGCAGTCCACAACACATCATATAGCAGTAGTAATCCATAAAACACATTCAGGGGTAGCCATGTTCGCCGTATAGCAAAGTACAATAGCAACCAAAGTCTGCAGAACAGTGATACTTTTAACCGGCCAACCAAAATGCACAAAACACACAAAATACAACTGATGACTTCAGATGCCTGATTGTTCTGCAAGCAGTCATAACCAACGTAAAAATACATCTGCGACTGAATCTCAATGTAGAATCATTCTGGAGCATTTTGTGGGCATGGCTCAAGACACTGTTTATCCTTTAAAATGCATCCTTTTCCAAATTCTGTGCTACAGTTGAAAAGTTCTCAATGGGGCTTTCTAGATTGGCAAAAAGAAGTGTGTTCATGGCTGCATGAAATTCTAGCCTTTAGATGAGAAAAAGGGAAAGTGTGCCATGAAAACGCTTTTTTTGTGTGTGTTTTAGGGGAGAAGAAGCGCCTTTAAAAAGGTGCTGGTTTTCCCAGCTTCTTTTTTAAAAACTGCAGAACAGCCCAGCTCCATCTAAAGGCTGCGGTGCAGCTGCTAAGCATTAAGGAAAAGGCAACTTCATGTCACACTTTCCTGCCAATCTAGAAAGCCCCAATAATTACAAGAAAGAAAGAAAGAAAGAAAGAAAGAGAAATGCATTTGTGAAATGTCTTTGTAAACACACCTACTTCAATCAAGTCATTGCTGTTTTGTGGATTTTGGATGATACTATCCTTTGCTATAGAGCCAACACTGCTACCCATGGATACCTTTCAAGGATACGTTACTGTAGATACTCATACATAAGTCTAGAAATTTTTGTCAAATCAGTGTAAGTAAAGTCAGCCCTCCTTATCCATGGATTTTTTTATCCACGGATTCAAGCATCCACGGCTTGAAAATATTTTAAAAAGTATAAATTCCAAATAGCAAACCTTGATTTTCCATTTTAAATAAGAGACACAATTTTACTATGCCATTGTCTTTAATGGGACTTGAGCATCCACAGGTTTTGTTATCCACAGAGGGGCCTGGAACCAAACCCCAGCAGATAACAAGGGCCCATTGTAGTGTATTTTAACTCTTCACCTCTTCTAAGTAGAATGGCAAAAGGTAAGAGCTTAGTTCATCCTAGGAGCACCCAAAGAAGCACCAACCCTATCTATTCTTTTCACAATGATGCCACTTCTGGCCTTTTTGAATGCTTTGGTGGGAAAATAGCAGTGGTGGCACTCTTTGGTGCTTCCCTTCAAAATAGTGCCATGAGGAATTGGACTTAGAAGGATCTGAATAAATAATTTTTGCACAAAGACGGTAAACTTCATCTTTAACATCCTTTTTTGCATGCCCCTAAATTTTATCCTCAAATTATCCACGAGTCATATCAAAATCCATAAATCTGGCCTCAAAACTTGCCCTCGGCTTATACATGTGGTTGACTTATAGTCGCGTATATACAGTAAGTACATAAATGTGCATATTAGGGAAAACTACATAGAAAGATGCACAAATTAAGGAGATAGGCGATACAGAAAGCAGAAGGCAGGGCAAAGTGTGAAAATTAGGGTCCATTTCCATTTGTTTGTTTTCACGACAGAATAATGACGAACCACGGAATCACCTGCAAAAGAGAAACGGGTTTTGCATCCCTCTTTTGTTGGTGGTGACATCTTCCACTCTGCTCCTTTGACGTCATGATATTTTGGCTGGAACAAGTTTCCTTTCTCCCCCCCTCCCCACTTGTATTTTTTTTCTCTGTTGCCCAGTTTGCAAAGCTACAAAGTGTCCTTTTTACGGCACTGATCAATTCAGAAAGGGGCTAGTAGTAAGCTGAGAATATTTGGATAAACTTGTCAGCCCTCGAAGACAAGAAAAGGTCTTTTGTCCACAAAGAGGAGGAGGGGGAAGAGAGACCCATTACACTGCCGTAGGATGGCTGGATCGGATCCAATAAAAACCGAGCTTGGCATCGGGTGAAAAACAAAAGCCCCAAGGTGATTGGGGTGTCTAATGAAGGATCTTTTACTCCAGGACTTAAGTGTGTTTGATTTATTTATTAGAACGTACGTCTGACATCCTACCGCCGATTCAAATTTGGTGTGGCAAAGTCCTTTTTAAGAATATCATCTATGCACAAAGGGAACTTTGTATGAAGTGAGGAGAGAGTTATTAGGATTGGAAACGCAGTGCCCAGTGGGCAAAGGAAGGAAGCCTGCAATGCAAATTTGCTTTTCCTGACCTAACAGGGCCTTCTGGCTTTGTTTTCCCAGGTCACTTATCCTCTGGCCTCTTAACTTTAAGTGACAAGGGCCTTCCTGGCCAGGATCCAAAAATGGACGCTATCCAAAATATGAGGCTATCCAAGTATCTGCTGGGGTTTGGTTCCAGGACCCACCATGGATCCCAAAATCCATGGATTCTCAAGTCCTTTAACTGTATATATAGTTGAGTAGTAAAATAGTGTTTCTTGTATAAAATGAGAAAAATCAAGGTCTGCTTTTTGGAATTTATTTTCTTCTGTAACATTTTCAAGCTGTGGATGACTGAATCTGTGGATTAAAAAAAAAATCCATGGATACGGAGGACCAACTGCAGAGTGAAGGTTCCAGGATTCCTCCAGAATTGCTCAAAAAGTAAAAAGTTGGAAGTTATAGCTTCCTTTCAGATGAGCCATAGTATTTCCGATCGCCATGTATGGATGTGAGATCTGGACAGTGAAAGAAGCTGATCAGAAGAAAGTGACACATTTGAGATGTGGTGATGGAGAACAGTGCTGAGGATACCATGAGCAGCCAAGAAGACAAAACAATGGGTTTTAGAACAGACCAAGGCTGGACTATCTATGGATGACCAACGGAGGATGTTGTACTCTGGCCACATCATGAGGAGTAAGGAATCATTAGAAAAGACAACAATGTTAGGAAAGGTAGAGGGCAGCAGGAAAAGATGAAGAGCACATGCTAGGCGGATAGAACCAGAGCAAACACAGGTATGAGCCTAAAGGACCAGAGATGTCTCATCCACAGGGTCGCCATGAGTCCAAGTCAACTTGGGGGTTGCTAACAACAATAACAACAAGAAGTTAGGCCTGTGGTCTGTCATGGGTGGTCAACTCCAGGGAGTTGGTGAGACATAGTTTCACCCCAAACACCCACAAAAAGCCATACCCAGGATGACCAGATGCCATAACTACAAAGGAGGACAAGGCTCTGCAAATGTTGGAGATTCAAGAAAAATAGATGACTTTACCAAATAAGTGCTCAAACCACTCATATGACTATCAATTCACATTTCTCAGCCATGCTCAAAATGGAGGGCGTTTTGGAATTCCTCCTGGACAGAAGGCTGAAATGTAAGACATGCCTTGGAAAAGGAGGACATCTGGTCATGACAGAACCCTTGTTTGGAAATCACCAAATAAATAACCAAACAAACTGGAAGTGGCAAGATGTGGAGAGGTTGAGGGGGACTGAGGACTTGTTATGCAAAAACTGCCACCCTTGGAAGCCTCCAGGAACAAGGAAAAATGGCTGGTGAACTATCACTAATCCTATGGACACTTTTGTTTTTCTTTGTTGTAGTGTATAATGCAAATTGCTGCTGATTTTCACACGTTCGCATCAATGTTTGTCTTCACTTTCTGTCCATATTTACATCTAGTGGCATCTATTCTCCCTCCATGAAGTCGAAGGCTTTCACGGCCGGCATCAATAGATTTTTGTCGGGTTTTCAGGCTATGTGGCCATGTTCTAGAAAGGTTTATTCATGATGATGATGATGATGATGATCATATTCTCCCTCCCTCTGCTGAAAATGTGAATTCATGCCAAGTAGACAGACAGCCACGTGTTCAAAAATATGCATCCTCACGGATATCCTGGTAAAAACAGCAAAGACTAGGTGCAAACTACTTTTTCATGTTGAACTCAAGTTTGCACCAAGTGAAGGACAAAGGAGGAAAGTGGGAGAAGGGGAAAGAAACTGGGTCATTTTAAAAGAAGCTGAAAAACTGGGACTGCAGAGGATTAATTGGGACTATCCTTGCAAAATCAGAACAGTTGGAGAATATGCAATATTTGGAGGGACACGTGATCCCCGTCTATGCTCTATATTACATTATTATACCTGTTTGGAAGTTTTATTTCATTTTAGGTTTGGATCCTCATCACTGTTAGCTGTTCCGACTGGCGCATAAATCCCAGAAGGCTGGGAACTCCATTTTCCTATAAATAAACACATAAATAATTTGATGCGAAGTGGCAGTTGTTCTGAGACTTCCAATATGTTTATCCCATACATCCCTTATGAGACGTGATGTGGAAACTGATGCTTCATATTGTGACTTCCAGCTGCGTGACGTCAGAAGCGTGGAATGCAAGATCTGAGCAAAATAAAATTATTAATTTTTTTAAAAAACCCACCTTGAACCAAATTGCCACCTTTTGCTGGGATGATCTAATATTTTGAGAGAGAACAGCAGACAATTATTTCCATTCACTCCCTCTCCATGAATCATCATTTTATGAATGTTTGATTTCGGCTCTCTCCCCGCAGTGGCTTAATCATACGGCTTTTTAAAAAATTATTTTTAAAGCGTACAGCTCTAATCTTTTTATTCTTTGCCACATCAGACAGGAAACATTTTGCTTGTCCCGTTCTGTATACTATTAGCAAGCTCATTCTCGACACGCTGGTCTTTATGGAGCCAAAACGGCACCATTGGGCTTTAATAAAAAGAAGGTGTGGGATGGGGCACAGCTGGGTTGCAAAAATGTAGAATTTGAACTTGCCCCCACAAAAGGGCGATCTTGGGCTTTTCCAAACTGGTCCAAAGAAGTATATGCTCCTTGGATTTTGCTGGGTTGCTGTTGCTTCAGCATCCACTTGTCCCATTCTATTGGAAGGCTTTTGGTACCTGTTTCTTGCATCTGCACCAGGTCTCCCCTCCAGGAAAGGTTTCTTAAAAGCGGTTTGCAAAGCTAGTTCTATGCTTTGAAGGCTGCATCCGCACTGCATAAATAACTTCATGGGGGAATCCCTTTTGATCTGATTCCCACTATCTTTTAAACCAGATAGTAAATTGGTTTGAACCGGTTCAAATGACCCTGGTTCCCACTTGAATTGATTCGCTGAAGCAATTCTGAGGACGAGGGGGGGGCACACACTGGACCCATTTAACCAGTATCTTTTTTACTCTGATGTTTTCCACGTCTTTTTGGATAAATCGATTCTGCGCAAGTGCGAACCAGATGCAGATCGGAATCAATTTAAATTTGCCCTTCGGTTGGCTGGAGCAGGTCCATTTTGAATTGATTCATTCATCAATGTGAAGCACAAGTGGGTTATTTTAGATGGAAAAAATTGTGATTGAGGCAAATGTAGTGGGACCCATGCTCCGCTGTTGAATCGATCCATCAATTAGGATCACGGACCAATTTATTTGTAAGTGGGAATGAGGCCATTGTTTCTGTCCCATATAAAGAGATCTTATAGCACCTTTGAAACGAACTGAAGGAAAGAGGTTGGCAGCATGAGCTGTCATAGACTTCAGTCTACTTCCTCAGATGCAATAGCTATCAGATTAGGTTCTCCAAATGCATCTGAGGAAGTAGACTTAAATACAAAAGATCACGCTGCCAACTTCTTTCTATTATCCCAATCCTGAAATCAGAAAGAGAAGGGCAAAACGTGTCCTCAAATAAGCAAAATAGGGTCTCTTTTTCTTTATAATAATAGTTAACTCATGTCTTGGTCTATCAATAATATTGATAGACCAATACTAAGTGTCCCTATTTCTATTTTAAAAACAATATTGCAT
Organism: Urosaurus nigricauda; assembly: GCA_034509955.1. Classification (NCBI taxonomy): domain Eukaryota; kingdom Metazoa; phylum Chordata; class Lepidosauria; order Squamata; family Phrynosomatidae; genus Urosaurus; species Urosaurus nigricauda. The sequence goes on along the minus strand of JAOEGL010000008.1, from coordinate 1,103,189 downwards.
TACTCCAGTCACTTATTATCTTACAGCCATCCTGGTTTGTTAGTTTATCCATTTCTTTTGCTTCTAACAGTTTATACAACCAGTCTCTTATTTCCGCAATGTTAGATTGTTTCCACTGTCAATTTGAAAACACAAAACTCTCTGCTTCAGATGTGCAAAGTTGTGGTCGGCTTTTGTGGTACCCGGCAATCTTTTCCCCGAAGACACCTGCCGTTTCATGGTCGCCCACAGCAAAAAGAAAAAAAGACCACAACGGCTTTTAAGATGAACATTGTTCTCATCGCAACTGCCTCGGCCCTTTTGTGAGAATGGTGCGTTCTGACAAACAGAGGCAACACTTTTTGTGCTGCTGCTTAGCTCTGCACCAGTGGCCCAGCTGCACCACATACTTTTTTTACAGCACTACGTTTCTGCTATAACTGCCATATCTGCGTCCTGTGGAATTGTGGGATTTGTAGTTTGGCAAAGCACTGATCATTCCGGCTGAAAATTCTAAATATTCCCCCCAAAAAACCTTCAACTCCATGGACTGCATAGGAAGGAACCATGGCAGTTAAAGTGGAATGATAATGCTAAAATTGTGTAGTGTGAATGGGCTTCAGGGCTGGCCCTAAGAGAAATGGTATTCCAGGGCAAAGATGTCATTGGTTCCCTTGCCTCCATTTTATTCTATTTTTGAATAACACGTTCTTTTTTAAAATCTGCATGATTTATCCTTATAATAGTGTTCGTGTGCCGACTTATGGTGACCCTAAGGCATACAGATCATGGGATTTTCTTGGCAGGATTTGTTCAGAGGAGGTTTGCCCTTGCCTTCTCCTGAGGCTGAGAGAGTGGGTTTCATGGCTTAGTCGAGAATTGAACCCTGGTCTTCTGAATCTGGAAGACCTGAGAAAAAAACGGTTGAGAATAGGGGATCTTGGAGATGTCTCATCCATGGGGTTGGCATGATTCAGGGCCAACAACACCTTTAATCACAACATTTTTTTTTCACTATTAAATACTTTATGTATGCTTATTACATCCATTAGCAAGATTTTTTAAAAAAAATCTTCCTAGCTTATGCCAAAAAAAAAAAAATTAAACCAGGCATGTCAAAAGTTGAAAATACAAGCTGGAAATTGTATCTGTAATGTACAAAGGGAGTTTGTAGTGACCTGGGTTGGGGCATCAGCGACAGGCACATGCCGGGTATGTTTCATTGGGCATCCAACCCAAAGACTCCATTAGCCGAAGTGATGGCAGATTCTCCTGGAATCCTGGCTAAATGAACCCATTGGAGCAAACCCTTGGATCAAACAAGCCAGATGCTGCAAGCGGTGTTTCAAATAAACTCCAAATGTAAGCAAAATCCCACCCGCCTCAATAGCTTTGGCTTTCATTTGGAGCTTCTGATGTGAAAGAACTACAAACAAATTCAGTAAGATGGGATCCTGAATGGCTGCAACATCCAGGGGTGGGACGGGGGAGAGGGGAGCGCATACAGCACCAGGTGACACCCTGAAATGGATAACACAACTGGTCCCTAAACATCTACTTTTTGGCAGATGTTTCACCTCTGTCCCTTTAAAATGGTGAAGAGATGGTATGAATAGGGTAATGCTCAATGAATCATAGAATCATAGACTCCTAGAATTGGAAGAGACCTCAAAGGCCATCCAGTCGAACCCCATTCTGCCATGCGTCCCTGAAACAGATGGCCATCCAGCCTCTGTTTAAAGACCTCTAAAGAAGGAGACTCAGCCACTCTCCAAGGGAGTGTTTTCCACTATTGAACAGCTCTTACTGTCGGGAAGATCTTCCTAATGCTGATGTGGAATCTCTTTTCTGTAGCTTGCATCCATTGTTCTGGGTCCTATTCTCTGGAGCAGCAGAAAACAAGCTTGATGCATTCTCAATGCGACATTCTTTCACTGTATATAACCATGTATGAGTCTAGAAATTTAGGCCTAGATTTAAATAAAAAGATTTACCCAAAAAACCTGAATCGACTTATCCATAGGTCAATGTATGTACTGTATCTTTACTTTTATTTAAAAGAAGGAACCATCCCCTGATGAAAAGCAAGAGTATAATCTGTCCTGAAAGCTCTGACCCCTGTACTCACTCATCCATCCAGGCTTAAGAATAAGCATAAAGAGTTATTTCTGATGGAATGTTGTAAGTTCTTTGACATTGTTTTGCTTTGCTTCATCTTTTAGATCCTTTGCTATATGCCCCTAAATTTTACCCTAGACTTATCCATGGGTCATAGCAAAATCCATAATTTTGGACCCCAAATATGCCCTCGACTTATACATGAGGTTGACTTATAGTTGAGTATATGTGTTAAATATTTAAACAAGACTATCATATCACTTCTTAAGCTTCTCTTCTCCAGGTTTAACATGCCCAGCTCCCTACCCAAACTTCTTGCACATGGTCCATATTCTCAAGAGGGATGCAAAGTTATGTCATTGGGACTATTACGCATTCAGACGGGAACTCTCATTGGGCAATGGGACACATTGCTCATCAGGACATGTTCATCAGGATGACTGTATCATGGCCATGATCTGGTGATGCATGCATAATGGTCTGTTCAAGGACCCATTTGTCTTTTTATCTTTCCACGGTGTCCTCAATGCTCTCCTCCAGCATCACGTCTCAAATGAGTTGACTTTCTTTCTATTGGCTTTTTTCACTGTCCAGCTTTCACGTCTTGTCCAATTTTTTATAGCTGTCCTTCCCAATCCTAGCCTTCCTCTGATTACTTGGCTGCAGTCTCCGTTCTGGTCAATATTTGATCCCAGGTATGGGAACTCTTTGGCTATTTCAATTTCCGTGTTATCTAGGATGAATTCTTGCAGGTCTTCCATGGCCATTATTTTTGTTTTTATTTAATGTTCAGCATTAATCCAACTTGGCACTTTCCTCCTTGATCTTCTTCAGTGGTTGCTCTAGGTTGGTTTCTGCTAGTAGTACAGTGTCATCTGCATACCGTAGGCTGTTAATGTTAATGGGTATATAAGGTCTTGTTTTTTGCTACATAAGCAACAGAACTGAGCACTGGGAATAAATTGAATTGTTTTAGACTAGTGAAATTGAATTGTTTTAGACTAGTGAAAATAGCAGGTGTGTGTTGCGACCAGAGTTTGTGCTTTTGAATCACTCAGATTTAATCCAGGGTAAACAATCTCTGACTTTCTGGTGTTGGTCCTGCAACTGGGTGGAAATGAGGGATGAGAAGAAAAACGGGAAAGTAGCACAGGCAAATAATACTCAGAACTTCACCAAATGCATGATATATGTTATGTACAAGTCACCCCATAACCTGAAGCTATTATTTTCATTTCTCATAACTCTTTTTACAAGTGAGAACAGGCTAAGAAGCAGTTTCCAGGAAGGAATGGTTCTCATTATCTACAAATCAGTAACACCAGTATCGAACCCTGCGTCACGGACATTTGTTTCCTTCTTTCCAAAAGAAATGCGCAGCGTACATAACCAGGGACTTAGCTATGGGAGGACAGCGGCAAATGAAAATGAATGATCCCTCAAATAAGAATTCAGTTGAAATTTCCCTTCGTTTCTAAAATTTCCAGCATTGCAGAGAGTGAGACTCTGGAAATTGTTTGCACCTAGAACCCTTCTGTTTGTCTTGTTTGCATTTCCTTGGTCTCTTGGCCTGCCAAAGTGACCAAACCCACATTTCTAAATGCTTGAGTGAAGCTTGAAAGTGACTGCAATGCTAGAAATGTAGGAAATGAAGGAAAATTTCATTCGAGGGGGCAGAATTTTTATTTGGAGCTGTGAAATCAAAGGCTTTCCAGGGGGGCATCCATAGTTTTTTGTGGGTTTTTCAGGCTATGCAGCCATGTTCTAGAAGAGTCTATTCCAGACGTTTCACCACTATCTGTGGCTGGCATCTGCAGAGATTTGGAGGATCAATGTTCTCATTTTGCCTTCTACCACTATACCCCTGATATACAACTGTACGAAATCTTTCTCCCTTTTGTTCTTTGAATTTCTTCTTTCTGCTTCCCTCCTTCCTTTTTTCTTTCCTTTCCCTCCCTCCCTCCTACACACTGGCTTTTTATACGTTTAGGAGAAGACTTATCTCCAAAATTGACAAGGTGCCAAAGATCCAAAAAATGGTTGCATGCTGCATACATCGAGATCTCTGGAGCTGGTTTAACTATGGATCCTCTGCTGCTGCCACACTGCAGTTTGACACTGCTTTAACTGCCATGGCTCCTGGGATTTGTAGTTTGGTGTGGCACCTGAGCTCTCAGACAGAGGAGGCTAAGAATCTCACAAAGCTACAAATCCCCACATTTCCATAGCCATCAGGGTCAAACTGCATTAATCCCGCAGTTACCGTCTCCATTTGTAACTGAATGCATCTCTCTAAGGATTTCAGCCCAGAACAAAAATAGTGTAGGAAACTTCCTTCCATAATCTCTCTACGCTGAATCCCAGCCAGGAGACTGGCCAAGTGATCTGTGTCTCTCAAACTTTATTCGCATTTCTTTATTTTGTAGCAGATTAGCGTAACCGAACTGGGAAAGTGGCAAATTGCTTGAGAATCCCCTCTTTCCTCTGCAGAAAGATTTGGTGTGAAAATCTTTGCTACCTGCTTGTAGATGTTCTCACATCACTTGTTACCTTTCCTGTGTGAAGCTGCACCTCTCTTGCTTTGAGGATAGAAAAGAAAGGACAGCAAAGAACACCCTTTAAAGGTCAACACCACCATTGCTTTATTTCCCACGCCTCGCATTAGTGTCTTTAGACATTTGCGAGAACATCTGCAACAAGAGTTGCTATTCATAACAGCTGGGGTTTTGTGCTTACATTCAAACCGCGGCCCATTGCCTAAATATGATTAAGTATGTCATCTCTTAATCAAACCCAGGCTCCTGTACAATGCAGCCCTGTTTTTGATGATCTTTTAAAGGAAGGACGAATTTGGTTGGGTTCTTGCCCAAAAAGCAAGCCCTTGACTTCAGATCCCTTCCTACTCCCATATTCCCAAGTCTTGTGTTGCCTTGCTGTGATCAATCACTAGGAAAAAGTGTTCTGTGTGTACTCAGACGTCCTCTTCGCTGGGGTTTAAAACTGTCAGGGTAGCTGTGTTGACCATAAGAAAAACTGCAAATCCATATTACGGAACAGGATAATTCTCCCTTCTCCAAAATTCTTGGGCTCAGGAGTGTTTTGAATTTTGGATTTATTTTTTTATTTTTTGGATTTTGGAGTATTTCCATATACAGGAAATAATAATGAGCTATCCTGGAAATGAGACCCAAGTTTAAATACTCTGTTTCCCCTAAAATAAGACATCCCCAAAAGTAAGACCTAGCAAAGTTTTTGTTTGGAAACATGCCCAATTTTTTGTTCAACAATAAATGTGAATTCTTCTTCATGGAAAAATAAGCCATCCCTTGAAAATAAGACCTAGTGCATCTTTTGGAGCAAAAATTAGTATAAGACACTGTCTTATTTTCGGGGAAACACGGGTATGAAGTAAAGCTTGGGTACACTGAACCATTAGAAAGCAAAGGTGTCTCTGTTTAGATCCTTGGTTTGTAGGAAGAAAGAAATCAATGATGCAGATAAATTTTCTATACTGATTGTAAGTGTATGGAATCTTTAGGGCATCTTTCAGGACAGATTTAGTTGCATGTCTCTGCATGGTAAGGAGTTGTATTAGATGAGTTGGTCCTTTCCAACTCTAAATTTCTTTGATTCTAAGGCCTGGTACAGCGCGGCCCTCGGGCCAAAATTATGGTTTGGAAGCACATAGCGACCGCATGCTCCCAAACCCTAGTCTGCAATGGCGGTGCCATAATGGCTTCCTCCCATCCACAGGGGGCTGCCATGATGATGCAAGCACGGTGCAGTGTCCGCATGTCGCTACACCATGCTTGCATCATCAACGCGCACCAGTGCGCCAATGGCGCAGTCATGGCGCCCGGCACACAAGATAAAAAGAACCTGCTTTTAGCTATTTGGCTGCTGCAGCCTCCGTCTGGAGTAAATGGTTGACTCCAGCCCGCCCTTTTGGGATGGTCTGTTGAGCACCTAAGAAACCAGCCTCAGGCTTCCGGTCACTTACCATATATACTAAACTATAAGTCGACCTCATGTATAAATCGAGGGCAGGTTTTGGGGGCAAAATTATGGATTTTGATGCATCCCTTGGATAAGTCAAGGGTAACACTTAGGGACATGCAACAAAGGATCTAAATGACAAAGCAAAGGAAAACAATGCCAAAGAACCTATAAAATTATGGCCGGCATAAATGTTTTGGCTCACACTAAAAGCTGGATGGAAAAGAGAGTAGAAAGAAATCAGTGCTTCCAGGACAGATTGCACTCTTGCCTTTCACCAGGGAAAGATTCCCTTTTTAATAAGAGTTAAAGTATAGTATTTACATTGACCCATGGATAAGTCAACCTAGGTTTTTGTGGTCAATTTTTGGACTAATTTTTCTAGATTTATACATGAGTGTATACAGTAACTCCCTGGGATTGCTATCTGTCTTTGCCTCCCTTTGGTTGGCTTTGAACCTTTACTGTTCTCCACATTGACTTCTCTTCTTCTCTTTAAACCTATGCTCTTGTCTTCTCTTTCAGACTGGCGATGACGTGGGCACTGAAAAATTCTGTGTTGATGCCAACCAGATGGGAAATGGGAATTGGCTGAAGTACATCCGGATGGCTTGCTCTAGCGAGGAACAAAATATAGCAGTGTGCCCCATAAATGACCAGGTATGAGCCACTGTTTTGGCATTAAGCCTAACTTGATATTTCCTCCTTGACCGTCTTTAGGAATTGCTCCAGGTTTTTGCTTCTGGTAGTACAGTAGTATGGTGTTGTCTGCGTATCTTAGGTTGCTAATGTTCCTTCCTCCTATCTTTACACCTCCTGCCCCTGAGTCCAAGCCTGCTCTGCATACAATATTTTCTGCATACTGGTTGAATAAATAGGGTAATGGAATGCAGACTTACTTGATCCTGTTATGGCTTATTGATTATTGATTATTTTGAACCCAGAATTCTAACCAGAAATCAGCTTATCCTAATGGATCAGGCATCAGCTTCCAAAGCTGTGGATTATGGGTTCATGTCCCATCTGGGTCACCATCAATCAATCTTTTATCTATATGTTTTGTTTCACTGTCCCTAAACTGTCTCTCGTCGTACTTCCTTTATTTGGGTTAACATCGTAAGTTAGGAGCCATTTCCAAATTGTTTACATTGCAAAGCAGAGAATTTAACGTGACCTGAATCCTTCATCCTGACAAACTTATTGATTATTGATTATTTCAGTACTATAATTTCCAGCTCCTGAGCATAAGTAAAATTCTGAATTTTGACCATTCTACCACAATCCCTTTGCTGATTGGGAACCATTCCGTTTCTCCAAATTCTATTATGCTGGCAACCTCTTGTCCTAAGTAAAGGTTGCGCATCAGGATCATCAGATGTTGGGGCACTCCCATCCTCTAAGCTATAGCTTTTTGCAATTTATGCAGTCAAAGGTTTTGCTGTAGTCAAGAAAGCACATGAAGATGTTCTTCTGGAATTGTGTGGAAGATCAACAAGAATTCATCTTAGATAATGAGCAAATTGATAATGAGTCAAAGAGTTCCTATACCTTGGTTCAAATATTGATCAGAATGGAGACTGCAGTCAATAGATCAGATGAAAACTTGGATTGGGAAGGACAGCCGTGAAAGAACTGGACAAGCTTTTAAAAATGTAAAGGTATACAAGTGAACACTAAAGTTAAAATAGTCCAAGCCATTATGTTCCCCATCACCATGTACGGATGTGAGAGCTGGACAGTGAAGAAAGCTGAAGGGAAGAAAATAACTCATTGGAGAAGAGCACTGTGGATACCATGGATGGCAAAGAAGGGATGGCATGTTAGGCTTCTGGTTTAAAGCCTAGCCCTTTTAAGGCCCTCCACTGAGATGAAGAACAGGACAGGAAAGTGAGTGGCTTCTAGGCTACAACATGCAGGGATGGTTTCAGACCTTATCAGAGCATGTTAAGAGTGCTCCTTGCTGCTGTGACAGCTGATCCGCTCAAAATAGGAATGTAATTCTTCACTTATTACCTTCCTAATGGAAGCAGTGAATAATTTTAGCATCCCTGACCAATGGCCATCCAACCTCAAAAACTTCCAAAGACAAAGAGTCCACTACCCTTTGAGGGATCATAGAATCATAGGAGTTTATCATACGATGGAATTTGGGGGTATAATGCAATGACAATCCGAATGCAATCATGGGGTTTCACGTTATTGCGAATGAGTGTATCTCACGCAACTTCGGGCAATGGGAAGTCATTCCGAATGCAATCATGGGGTTTCACGTAATTGCGTATTGGAGTATCTCACACAATTTAGGGCAATGGGGGGGGGTCATTTTTGGGAAATGGGAAGTCATTCTGAACGCATTCCGAACGCAATCAGATCTCACATAAATTTGCTAAACTAGCGAATTCACATAATTGCGAATTGGCTCCATTCGCAATTGAGAGAAATTCCTCCCAACTTCCCTAGAGTTGGAAGAAGCCACAATGGCCACCCAGTCCAACACCCTGCCATGCAGGAACTCACAATCAAAGCACCCCTGACAAATAATAATAATAATAATAATAATGTAATAAATTTATTTATACCTGGCCTCTCCAATGAGATCGAAGCAGTTTACAACAATAGTAAAAACATTAAAATACAATAAAATACAATGCCCCATAAACCCACCATAACGGATAAATCACAGCAATAAACAATAACAGTAAAACAATACAGTTAAGATTATTAAAACAGACAAAACAGGGTAGTCAACGGAGGCGACTGAGATGCTAATCTGGGAAGGCCTGTCGGAAGAGATCTGTCTTGATTGCTTTTTTAAAGCTATCAAGATTAATAATATAGCGGGGATCCTTTGGCAGACCATTCCATAACTTGGGAATGGTAGAGGAGAGGGTCTTCTGGGTAACTGCAGCCAGTTTAGTTTTTGCTGGTTGCATTAGATTTTTCCTAGAGGACCTGAGTTTGTGGGGTGGATTGTATGGAAGAAGGCAATCCCGTCCAGCCTGTTTAAAGACCTCCAAAGAAGGAGATTCCACCACTCTCCAAGGAAGTGTCTTCCACTGTCAAACAGCTCTTACTGTCAGGAAGTTCTTCATAATGTTTAGGTAGGGTCTCTTTTCCTGTAGTTTGCATCCATTGTTCTGGTTGACACAAGCTTGCTCTACCCTCAATATGATATCCCTGCAAATACTGAAACAGGGGTATCATATCACCTCCTAACCATCTCTTCTACAGGCTCCCTAAGTCTCTCCTTATAGGGCTTTATGGTTTCCAGACCCTTCACCATTTTAGTTGCCCGCCTTTGGACACGTTCCAGTTTCTCCACATTCTTTTTGAATTGTGGTGCCCAGAACTGGACACAGTATTCCAGGTGAGATCTGACCAAAGCAGAATAGAGGGGCACTATTCTATCGGATGGAACCATGGTAGCTATGTGCGATCAAACTGCATTAGTTTTGCACTGTGGCAGCAGCCAGGTCCTAGGCAAGTGAGTCTAGGAAGGCAGCTTTATTGATTATATTGTTTTGACTTCTGGAGTCTTCCTTAGAACCAAAAGGAGGTTTAGAAATGTGAATGAAAAGACAAATACAAATATTGAAATATAAATAAAGACACTAAGGTAGCAGTTGCACTGCTGAAATAATCCAGTTTGCCACCACTTTTGCTGCCACGGCTCAAAATGCTACAGGAGTCTGGGAATTGCAGTTTTGTGAGTCATTGAGCCTTCTCTGTCGGAGAGCTCTGGTGCCACAACAAACAACAATTCCCAGAGTCCCGTAGCATGGAGCCATGGCAGTTCAAGTTGTGTCAAACTGGATTATTTCTGCAGTGCAGATGCAACCTAAGAAACATGCCTGAGCTCCTTTTTGGCAAACAGATACACAGCAAACAGCAAATGTCATTTTGCTGGATGTTGCCTAAAGCAACATTTCATTTTTGGAAAAAGAGGAATGAAGAGATGTCATTCACACTAACTTCATAAAATCTTAATTGGAAAGTGAGCTTGAAATTCTATTTATTGTATAAGTGTCCACTGGCGTTTAGGATTCAATTACAGTCTTCATTTCAAAGGATTGAAGTGCCGTTCATTTCACTCAGGAGAGTTTCCTCCCGGTTTTTATTAAGCCATTTAGCATTAGTGGTTTTGCTTTGGCTAGTTTCTAGTATGCAGCAAAAGGGTTTGTACCTCTTGTCAACATATGTATGGTATATAGTGAACAGTTTATGACACTAAGTGCAAGATAGACAGAAATATATAATTCCCAGTCAATTTTAGCTAATCTACTAAGGCTAATATTGAGTTATTTTGTTCTGACATGACCTTCCCGAAACCTCTATATTTTGGAAATGATGTTTTAAAAATGATTTGGACTCATTATTATGTAATGTATTATGTATCAACATCTGAACTAACCTTCCCAAAAGATTATTTGTAACATGGCCAGCTCATCCGACTTGTCAGCTAGCAAAAGTAAATTTACAGCGCTATATAAATAAAACTTAGTAGCAGTAGTAGTAGTAGTAGTAGTAGTAATAGTAGAAAAGGAATTTTAACACCAGCAAAAAGTCTGCATTTTCCCTTCCTAAGAACAATGACTTTACATTGTTGATTTCGTCTTAATTCATAAACTTTAGTGGAGGGATGACGATGGAACTGCCTATTTTTTTCAGAAAAAAAGGCTAACAAAATAAATTTTATATTGACCTGAAATATGTATCATCTTTCTCCTTCCTTCCTTCCTTCCTTCCTTCCTTCCCTTCCTTCCCTTCCTTCCTTCCTTCTTCCTGTCCCATCCCATCCCATCTCATCTCATCCCATCCTCTCTTCCTCCCTCCTTTTTGAACTGATGTTATGCTGTAACATTAATATATTTCTTTCCACAAACCTTTTTAGAAATAATTTTGGAAGGGAAATGGCTATTGTGTCCTTCTTTGCCTGATATCTCTTTTAACATCAGTGCCTGTGTCATTGTAGTCAGCAATACTGCCAGTGTGCGTTTGTGTGGCTCTAAATATTTAATGTAATATGTGTCGGTTTGTCTTTTGAAGCAAACACACCAATAAAATGTCCATGGGACATCCCTCGGGGCCTAGAAACAGATATGTGCACCTTGAATAAATTTAACTTCCCATTCTTATGCGCAGCAAAGAGAATAGACTTCTTCTGTTACTGGGATAGATGCGTTAATAAGAATGTATACTGGGAAATATTACCATTTGGGGAACAAGTTTAGAGAGCTTGGTCAGCGCTTTGAGATTTTGCCCTTGGGGTTCACAGGAGGTTGAAACTATTGTATACACTGTATAAGTCTAGAAATTTTAGTCCAAAAATTGACCCCCAAAAAGCTGGATCGACTTCTCCATGGGTCGATGTAAGTACTGTATTTAAACTCTTTCCCATCTCAGTAGAATGGCAAAAGCTAAGAGCTTAATCCATCCCGGGAGCAACCAAAAGATGCACTAACCCCATCTACTCTTTCCAACACAATCAGGATTAGAAGGATCTGAATAGGATATTTATGCATTAAGGCAATAAACTTCATCCTTGACATCCTTTGCCACATGCCCCTAAGTTTTATCCCCAACTTATCCATGAGTCATATCAAAATCCATAAATTTGGCCCCCAAACTTGCCCTTGACTTATATATGAGGTTGACTTATAGTTGAGCATATACTGTATATCGCATATTTTACTATCTTTTATTTTTAATAATCAGAATCACAGACCGTTTATCTCTCCTTTATTAAGCCATTTACCTGCTCGATTGGATAAGTTTTATGTTAAAGTTCTATTGGAGGATAGATGTTCTAAAGCAACCCCGTTGATAGCCAAGTTCTTGCCTTTGGAAATAAAGATTAGAGAGACGGAAACTCATATAACTGGGCAGAGGATCTAAAAAGTGCTCTGCTGTTTGAGATTCTGCCAGGAGGAGAGCCAGAAGGTGGAAGGAGAAGGGACAAGATGAGAGAGGAACCAAATCCCACCAGAACTGGAATGCCAGCCCAAATCAAAGCCAGGATGAGGATAGTCTTAAGTGCTGGCATCACTGGTCATGTCACCCCAATGAGATAACTCATGTTGAAACCCCAAGGCGCAGAGCTACCAAGCCAATGGTCCCTGATGAGTACATTGGACCCTATTGAAAAGAAAAGCTTTGATCTACTAGCTGCTGACAGCTGGTGGATCAGGGCACCTGAAAAGATTGTCCATGTCCCAGGTTTATATCAGTTTACCTGCCTTGTTTGCAAGATCTGAAAGTGCCCAGGTTCCATGTGAAATTGAAGGCTTTCATGGCCAGCATCCATAGCTTCTTGTGGGTTTTTCAGGCTATGAAGCCATGTTCTAGAAGAGTTTATTCCTGATTTTTCGCCAGTATCTGTGGCTGGCATCTTCAGAGAATGCTGGCATGGAAGAGAATGGGGTATATATACTCTTGGTGGAGAGGAAGCGATTTACATATTAATCTGTGTATTGGTCCAGGGTGAGGTTCAGTTCGGGTTTTCCCAGCAGACAATGAATCATTAATTATGTGAAGTTGAAGGCTTTCAGGACTGGCATCCCTAGCTTTTTGTGGGTTTTTCAGGCTATGTGGCCATGTTATAGAAGAGTTTATTCCTGACGTTATGCCAGCATCTGTGGCTGGCATCTTCAGAGAATGCTGGCATGGAAGACAGTGGGGAATATATATATATATATATATATATATAGTATGACCCTGGGTCATATGACTCATGTTAATCTGTGTATTGTTCTGTTGTTGAATGGCAAGGCCTGGTTGGGAGGATATCAACAACAGAACAATACACAGATTAACATGGAAATCACAGCTCCCTGCCCAGGGTCACAAACATACACTGACACACACACACAGAGCCCACTCTCTTCCATGCCAGCATTCTCTGAAGATGCCAGCCAGAGATGCTGGTGAAACGTCAGGAATAAACTCTTCTAGAACATGGCCACATAACCTGAAAATCCCACAAAAAACTATAATCATTAATTAAATTGACATCCTGAGATCTTGCCATCCAGCAACAGAACAATACACAAATTAACATGCAAATTGCTTCCTCTCAACCAAGAGTATGTATACCCCACTCTCTTGCATGCCAGCATTCTCTGAAGATGCCAGCCACAGATGCAGACAGGAATAAATTCTTCTAGAACATGACCACAGCCCAAAAAAATCTCCAAAATACTAAGGTCCAGTTGCCTTTTGGTGATGGGAGATGCCTCCAGGGGTTCAACACGGCATACCAACAGAATCCTGGCTGGCCACCCTGCCACATTCTGGTGGGTCGACCAAGTCCTTCTTAGGACCATCAGTCTCTGGGTGTCCTGGTCTACCTGTGGAGAGGTGCGATGGTACATTCAACTCTAGGCAGATACTTCCCTGTAGTCCACACTCCCGGCAGTGATGCCCCTGGACCTCAGTAATTTTCAACATCTCTACATTGAGAGGGGTTTGGATTCAGCTTTGCCAGTTAGGATAGAGCTCTATACCAACTGAACTTAGTTCACATTGAGATCTGGGATATGTAGTTTCATGAGACATTTTGCATTCTCTGTCAGAGGACTCTTTCAACCGTCGGGAATTGGAAGTATAATCTAGGGTCAATCCGAACGCAATCATAGGGTTTGACGTTATTGCGAATTAAGGCTTCGCACGCAATTTCAGGCAAAAGGGAAGTCAATTTGAACGCAATCATGGGTTTCACGTTATTGCAAATTAAAGCATCGCATGCAATTTCGGGCAAGGAGGGGTCATTTTCGGGAAATGGAGCGTTACTCCAAATGCAATGGGGATTCCCGTAAATTCGCTAAACAAGTGAATTTACAGGAATTCGCATTGGCTCCATTCGAAGTTTGGGAGAAATTCCTCCCATGTGAAAGAATCCAGAGAGAGCTCTGGTGCCACCACCAACTACAGTGGGCCCTTGGTATCTGCTGGGGTTTGGTTCCAGGACCCTCCATGGATACCAAAATTTGTGGATGCTCAAGTCTCATTAAATACAGTGGCATAGTAAAAGGTATCCCTGATGTAAAATGGCAAAATTAAGGTTTGCTTTTGGGAATCTATATTCTTATGAAAATTTTCAAGTCATGGGTGATTGAATCCATGGATAAAGAACCAGTGGTTACAGAGGGCCTACTGTACATTCCCAAAATTCCATAGTATGGAGTCATGGCAGTTAAAGTGGTGTCAAATTGGATTAACACTGCAGTGGGGATGCAGCCAGAAATAATTTCCAGTCATTCCTTCTGCTTCTGTCTAGAATTTCTGAATTTTCATAGTTATACTTTCCACATACACAAATAGGCATATCAACGGCAAATGAGTTTCATAGCCAAATACCACTGAAAAGTTAATCTCAAACGGTGATGATCATGGTACTAATTTGTAGTTTACATATCCAACTATAAAGGAACGTGTTTTTTTTTTCAAAAAAGAATTGTACTTTCTTCATTTTCTGATTCATCTTTGCCTTTTCTACAACTTAGCAGCATTATATAGATTGAGTCTCCCTTCTCTGAAATGCTTGGGACCGGACATGTTTTGGATTTTGGATTCTTATTTTATTTTATTTGCTGGATGTTGGAATCCCTGTGCTTGCAAATAGGTACATAGTGAGATATCTTGGAGATGGATCCCAAGTCTTAACACAAAATCCATTGTATGCTTCATGTATACTTTATGCACATAGTCTGAAGATAATTTTATGCAACATTTTAAAAATAATTTTGTGCATGAAACAAAAGTTTGGGTACATTGAACCATCAGAAAGCAAAGGTGTCTCTATCTCACCCACTCATGAAAAAAAGTTTTGGTTTTGAGAATATTTTGGATTTCAGAATTCCATATAAGGGAGACTCAACCTGCATATACTTTTTCTCATTGGTTTCTATTATGCAGTCCTGAGGAATCTCCCAATTTTTTCCAATTCTCCTCTTTATTCGGTCTTGCTTCTAGTCATTTCAGCAATGAATCTTCATGCACACTTCTTTTTCAATAATTATTTTTACCCTGGAAAATTTTATTTCTTCATTTCAGTTCTTTGGCAGGTGCTTGTGGTGGAAGCTGGCTGGCATTGCTGAGGATTTAGCGGACTAATGTTTGGATCAGTTTTTGACCGCTGTCTGGGATGTCATTTCGACTGTTTGCTAAAATAATTTTAGGAGATTTGGAGCGTTTTTTCCCGGACCATTTACCTACATAACTTTCTTAAGATTTGGGGATGAATGTCCATTCATCTGAAGCACTTGGAGCCATTCATTTTGGACGATGTCAAGAGGATGATCCAATCATACTTTAGTAAAGTATTAGGAATGTTTTCGAAATATTTCGGTGACACGTATCTCTGTATATTAGACAGGTCATTTTTCTCACATAATCCTTTTGCCTCTTTCTTTCTGTGACGCCAGAAAATTAGCCAGATATTTTTAGGAGCAAGAAGGGACCCAACGTATGTGTGCCGTTCTTAATTTCCAAAACCTTTTCTTCTGGTAAAATTCTTATTATTATAATCTTCTTTTACCAAAAACTATTAACACCTCTTGCAAATTGCCAGAAAGTCAAGCAAGCCTTGTCTTTCCTGCCATGAGGTGACTTTCATTTGTGCAAACAAGAAAGGGACCCAAAAGTCCTTTTAAAAACTCACACGTTGAAAGTGTGTTCTCGTAAGAGCTTCATTCTTCAGATGCACGAAGGTTGTGTTGCTCTTCTAGCAAGAACTTAGGGATGCTAGCTTGGAAAGAAACCTTGCCGATCGGTCCCAGGTAAGTTGCCAAATGGCTGCATCTTTTAAAAAAAAGATCAGATTTCAGAACTTCTTTCAATGATGATATCTGAAATGGCAGAAATGGAGAGAGAAGTGAAACATGGACTCCTTTAGCAAGCAATTCAGGGAGAAAAGGGAGGAAAACAGCATTATACCTAGAAGTGCCTTAATGATATATCTGTTCTGCAGTCTCTGTTGTTGAATTTATTATTTAATTTCATTGTGATCGTTGTTTTGCTTCACGTCATTTCTGACTTATGGCAAACCTATCATGGGGTTTTCTTGGCAGTAGTTGTTCAGAGATTGCCATTGCCTTTGCAGGAGCTGGATGCACCATATATACTCGACTATATGTCGAACTCATATATAAATCGAGGAGCAAGTTTTGGGGCCAAAATTATGGATTTGGATATGACCCATGGATAAGTCGAGTGTAAAACTTGACTTGTAATGAAAGATGTAACGGACGAAGTAAAGGAAAAGGACTTGCAAAATTCCAGCAGGTATAACTATTTGTGTACCTACTAAAGGCTGGATGGATGAGAGAGTAGAAGGGGGTCAGTGCTTCCAGGGCAGATTAAACTCTTGCCTTTCACTATACACACACACACATATATATGCATTAAAATGAAGTACTTACCTTGACCTGTCGATAAGTCAATTCAGGTTATTTGGGTTAATTTTTAAACTTAAAATTCTAGACTTATACGTGACTATATACAATATATACTGTATACAGTGGGCCCTTGTTATCCGCTGGGGTTTGGTTCCAGGACCCTCCGTGGATAACAAAATCCATGGATGCTCAAGTCCCATTAAATATAATGGCACAACAAAATGGTGTCACATACATAAAATGGAAAGCCAAAGTTTGCTATTTGGAATTTATATTTTGGGGAAATATTTTCAAGCCATGTATGCTCAAATCTATGGATAAAAAATCCATGGATAAGAAGGGCCAACTGTATACAGTATACTTATCCCTGGAGATGGAACTGGAGTTGGTCTTTGGTGCTTGGTTTTCTTTCTGGTTTTCTTTGCATCCTTCCCTCCATCTCCGTCACCTTTTTTTTTTTTTTTTTTTCAAAACACTAATAAAGTTTTCAGCCAAAGTGGAAACTCAGGAGTTCTGACTTCTATAAGCGGAATGTCCTTTTCCTTTGAACAAAATCAGGTTCACAATCTCTCTGGTATTCTCAATGGAGAGAGGTCAGGGTGATAAGAGTAGTAAGTGTGTCTCTAATGTGAAAGGTTTTTTAAAGATAACTGAAAGAGGAAGGCTTTTGCAAGAGGAGGTACCTCATCTAGAAACAAGGATGCTCTTTGGGAGAGATAAGTAGCTTACCTCTGCCATACCTGTCTGGAGGCTTGCGATAGCTGCTGATTCCATTGCATTGCATGCAGAATTGTTTTTTGTGGTCAGTGGTCTCGATTCCAGAATAACACAAAAGGATACCCTAAATTTAACTTCGGCTTCTCTCTTTGGGGATCTCACACCAGGAAAAAAAACAACAGGTCAGCATTTTAGTTGTTGACCCTTTAATTCACGGTGCTAGAATGCAAAGATATAGCCATATTAGTCTGCAGAATCAGTATGTAGAAAGATCTTGTAGACTTAAGAAAGAAGTTGATGGCATGAACTTTCCTAGACTTAAGTCCAAATGCATCTGAAGAAGTAGACTGAAGTCTACGAAAGCTCATGCTGCCAACTTCTTTCTTTGAATGTCTCAAAGGTACTACAAGATCTTCCTACTTCTTCTTCTTATTATCGCATCTAAATGCATCTGAGGAAATAGATGCATTTCCTAGGAAAGCTCATGCTGCCAATTTCTGTCTTTTAGTTAATAATAATAATAATAATAGTAATAATAATAATAATAATAAATTTTTATTTATATTTTCCTCCTCTCCCTACGGATCGAGGCAGGATTACAGCATAAAAACAGTACATAACAATTTAAAATTATAAATAATTACTATAAGCAATTTAAAATTTACCTTAATTAACCACAATAAAAAAGTTAGTCATAAATGTGCTACAAGACCTTTAATTCACCATTCTTTTTTTCTTTCCTCTCCCTCTCTCTCCCCATCCATTCAATATTATATTATATTATTCTATTTGGCTTGCATTGATCAGACTGCATACCATGAGTCTTTTAAGCCTCCATTTTCTAATGCAATTTGGAAAAGGCTCGGCTGGAGGACATCTTATTATTATTTTTGCACTGTCTGTGTGTCTGGATCTAAAATATTGCTCATTTAATTCAGCATGAACTCTTAAATAGCATAATGTATATAAAGAGAGTGAGAAAGAGAGAGAACTCGCCCAGTTATTTTTCCCCTTTTCATTGCTTCTGATGTGTAAGAAAGTTTGGGAAGTATTTGGCAACATGATATTGATTTCATTATCAAAAGGGAAATCCAAAACCATACTGGATATGCACAGGTCTCTAAAGATGCCTTTAATTCAAGCGAAATTCATGTGTGCTCAAAACATGGAAAAGAAATTGCACAGGATGCTTCTCTAGTGTCCAAGACCTTTGGAGTTTATCAGATGGGAGGAATTTCTCTCAATTGTGAAGGGAGCCAATTCGAATTCACGTGGATTCTAATTGTGTTCGGAATGCGTTCAGGATGACTTCCCATTACCCGAAAATGACCCCCCCCCCCATTGCCCAAAATTGTGTGAGATGCTTTAATTCATAAAAACATAAAACCCATGATTGCATTTGGAATGACTTCCCTTTTGCCCGAAATTGCGTGAGATACTTTAATTCGCAATAACTTGAAACCCCATAATTGTGTTCGGATTGCCATTGGATTATACTTCCAATTTCCAACGTCTGATAAAGTTATTTGAAAAGTTGCCCTGTTTTGGGCCACATTTTGCATTAGACTCTTATGGCATATGTCTTTTATCATTAAAAGTCCCTGGGGTGCAATTTCTGTAGCAATTGTTTTGCTTTCGTACTAAGCTGGGAGGAATTGCATTTGAAAGAGATTTCTGTTAATTTTATCCATTGCTTTACTGAAAGGGCAGGGAATTTTGATTGTTCTAGTTGTGTTAAAGTTTCTAGATAGTTAAAGCTTTTGCTCATTTGAACTGTAGAACTCTTCTTCTTGTGCCCTACAATTATTATTATTATTATTATTATTATTATTATCACGTTTATTTGTATAGTGCCATAGGCTTTACGTAGCGCTTTACAAAGGAGAGAAAACAATCCGAAATAGAAAGAAAAGCCTGCCTATGGCGCACAATCTAAAACCACAAACAAGATTATAAAATTAATAAAATATTCCTAGAACATGGTTAAAACAATACTATGAAAGTGTATATTAATACAGGTAATATGGTCATAAAATCAAGACGAAAGTTGAAAGGCTCCCCTGAATAGAATAGTCTTTAATTTAGACTTAGAGTAGTCTAAAATGGTGGTGGTCTGCAAATTCATGGGAAGGGGATTCCAATAAGAGAGTTTAAGAGGGTTTAGGAGATGACTCTGAAAAATACAAATATAATATTTACAAATATAAGGAAGGAATATATATATATTGGTAAGAGAAAACAGTGAACATAAATTTAATTGGTAAATGGTGCCCTCTTGTGGATAAATTAATAAGTCTGCTGCAGTAAGCCATTGACAATAACTTTTAGGAGTTTATCAGACGTCAGAAACTGGGAGTATAATCCAAGGGTAATCCAAACACAATCACAGGGTTTCACATTATTACGAATTAAAGCAGCTCACGCAATTTTGGGCAATAGGAGGGGTCATTTTTGGGTAATGGGAAATCATTCTGAACACATTCCGAACACAATGGGAATTCACGTGAATTCACTAAACTAGCGAATTCACGTGAGTTCGAATTGGCTCCCTTTGCAATTGAGAGAAATTCCTCCCGTCTGATAAACTCTTTAGACAGTTCAGGAGTCAGCCCTATCTCTATGTCAAAATTATACCTATAAGGCGATGTGGTTGAAGACCAGAATATATTCATTTTTTTTCCAAATGAAAGGTTAAGCAAAAAAGGACGGAGCTTGTTGTTTTGTGCCCGCAAGGCAAACTGTTGCAATACTTACTCTCTCTGTGTTGTGCAAGATGGTCAATGAATAATTCTTTAAGGTTTGGTGTGCTCCCGGGCAGCACTGTATTTCCGTTACCGTAACATCGAGATATCCCTGAATTCCACCTCAAGCCAAATCCAAGATGAATTTAAGGAAGGCTTTTGAATGTGTTGGAATTCCAAGGGTCTGATTGGAAAGAACTCCCAGGATGAACGTTTGCTTCTGAACGTCTTTTGCTTCCAAGGAATAATTTGATCTATAGTAGGAAGATACCTCGGAGTGTAGTGGAGTCTCCTTCCTTGGAGGTCTTTAAGCAGAGGCTGGATGGCCATCTGTGCAACTAATGTTATAATCAGATGATAATAATAATAATAATAATAATAATAATATTTATTTATTTATATGCCACCCAATCACAGGGAATCCGGGCAGCTTACAACATAGGGAAATACAAAGCAATAACAATACAAATGAAATAAAAAGCAAATATAACATAGCAATATATCAAGCAATGACAATAAAATAAAATAAAATAACAATTAACTATACCAGTAAATACCAGTACAAAAAATACATTGTTAGAGGGTCCTTCATTGCAGTGCAGCCTCCTTTCCATTGCAACTACACATTTTTGTTGTGGCAGCCTTGGGATGAATGCAGCTAAAAAAGGCAAGGCAATCCTTGGCTGCATCAATAGAAGTATAGTTTCTAGATCAAGGGAAGTAATAGAGCCACTGTATTCTGCTTTGGTCAAGACTCACCTGGAATAGTGTCCAGTTCTGGGCAAAACAATTCAAAAAGGTTGTTGAAAAGCTGGAGCAAGTCCAGAGGAGGGCCACCAAAATGGTGAAGGGTCTGGAAACAGTGCCTTATGAGGAACGACTTAGGGATCTGAGGATGTTTAGCCTGGACAAGAGGAGGTTAAGAGGTGATATGATAGCCCTCTTTAAGTATGTTTTGTCTTATGCACCAGAGAGGTTGTGTTTATTTGTCACTATGTGCTGTGTTGTTGTTGTACAATGTCATTTTATATAATAAAATTAATAAATTATAAAATAAAAGTGTAAAAAAAAGTATTTGAAGGGGTGTCACATTGAGGATGGAGCAACCTTGTTTTCTGCTGCTCCAGAGAAGAGGACCCAGAACAATGGATGCAAACTGCAGGAAAAGAGATTCCACCTCAACATTAGGAGGAACTTCCTGACAGTAAGGGCTGTTCGACAGTGGAACACACTCCCTCGGAGATTGTGGTGGAGTCTCCTTCCTTGGAGGTCTTTAAGCAGAGGCTGGATGGCCATCTGTCGGGGATGCTCTGATGGATAGTTCCTTCATGGCAGAATGGGGTGGAACTGGATGGCCCTTGGGGTCTCTTCCAACTCTATGATTCTATGATTCTATGTTTCAGAAGAAGGAACTGGCAAAATCACTCCTGAGAATTCCTTGCCTAAGGAAAAAAAATCTGTGAAATTCAAGGTATCGCCATACGTCGACAGGTGACTTGAAGGCACGAACAAACAACTTTCCCTGAATTTGAAGGCTTTCATGGCGGGTATCCGTAGATATTTGTGGTTTTTGGGGGGCTATGTGGCCATGTTCTAGAAGAGTTTATCCCTGACATTTCACCAGCATCTGTGGCTGGCATCTTCAGAGAAAGATACCAGCCACAGATGTTGGCACCTTTCTCCGAAGGTGCCAGCCACAGATGCTTGTGGAATATCGAGAATAAATTCTGCAAGAACATGGCCACATAGCCCAAGAAAAACCAGAAAAATCTATACAACTCTGTTTTGTCAAAACTAATGTCCCGCTGACACAAACACTCACATGGAGCTATTTCAATACAAGCTTTATTATCACCACCAAATCAAAAAAAGGGTTCTTTCTGTATTAAGTGGAAATGGGATAAGCTTTGAGCACTATCAAATTATTGCGCATCTGGCATTGTTGGTGCAGGACCATTGGGTATTAAAAGGGTAAAATCCATTGGGGAACATTATCAGACCAATTCAATGACAGCATGCCCTCTCTGCCCAAGATTTGCAGAAAACGTTCAGTGAGAGACAAAGTGGCTGTGCAAATTTAATTTTTTTTTTCTCTTCTCTTCTCTCTCTCTTTCTCTCTCTCTCTGCCCTTCTCCCTTTTGTCATAAATGTCTAGATTTATTATAAAGTTATTAGAGAAATAGAACCTGGAGAAGAGCTGCTGATGTATACGAAAGAAGGCGCTTACTCTGCTGGGAACATGCCACCTAGTTTGGAAGGTGAGATGACCCTCTCCCCATTCCCTTTAAGTCGCTTAAACCCCTACGCCATGCTGGAAATGAAATGAAGGTGAGGAAAAGAAAACCAAATCAGTGGGGAATGAACCTATTTTGGACAATCTGTTGGGGTCTGTAGCTTTGACTTTATTTTTATTCTGAAATGATACCTTCTGAGCCTATCCAGAAAGAAAACGAACACCCCTACCTGGGACCCAACAAAGCTCCATTTTGCAATTTGACCATATTTATCTACCTCCTCTTTAGAGCGTATCAAGGAGCCGGCAGTTGCTTGCTAATTGCTTTCCAAACATAATAGCCTATCATCATCAAACATTTGACTTTTGAATACTTGGCTTTTTCAATAAAAAAAATCCCTTTTACCTTTTAAAAAAAGGCTTCCTCTCCTCACTTTTCCTGGTGAATGCTGAATTGCATTAGAAAAGAAAGGTTAAAATGTTCCACACAAAGATAATTATCATTTTTTAACAGACAAAAAGAAATAAAAATAAAATGAAATCTTTTCTCCAAACGGCTGCCAAATGCAACAGACCCCCTTATCGCGGCAGGAATTTTGAACAGGGCTCTTGAATTCCTTTGAGATACACAGTTCTGGGAGATTAGCATGTAGATGGTACATAATTGTGTCCCCCCTCGGTCTCTTTGAAAGCCATTATGGCCTGGCGTATTATTTTATTTTAGTCTAGTTCATTGGTTACTTTCCTGCTATGTCCTGAGTGTTCCTGGAGGAGTATAGGATAGATGCATGCAATACAGATCAGATGGAGAGGACTGACAGTGTAGCTCTGAGATCTCTCCTCTTCGTGCCATAGGCCTGAATTAGGATTGGAATATTTCTAATATTGGAATATCTCCTCTCCATGCATTCCTACAAGATGAGAGCAAAGCTGACATCAGCAGTCAGTTGCTTCCTTGGGCAAATCCCAGGGTTCTAGATAGGTCCACCATTGGTATCTGTTCTCCTCTCCCGGACTAGGAATCTGGAAGACCAAGGATTCAATCCCTGCTTCACCATAAAAACCCACTTGACGATCTTGAGCAAGTAACGCTATAACAGCCTCAGAGGAAGGTAATGGCACCCCACCCACCCCAAAACAATGCTTGTCTCTGTGTTGATAGAAGTTGGAAATTATGTGAAGGAAAACAACAAGAGAGGAGGAGCAGGAGGTATGGAGATGCAGATGGAGATGGAAGTGGAGGTGGAGGTGGAGATGGAGGTGGGGTGGAGATGGAGATGCAGATGCAGATTGAGAGAGAGAGAGATGTAGATGCAGATGCAGATGGGGTGAAGGTTGGGTGGAGATGGAGACAGGGAGGAGGTGGAGGTGGAGATGGAGATTGAGATGCAGATGGAGATCGAAATGAAGATCCAGATGGAGGTGGAAGTGGAGATGAAGATTGAGGAGGGGGAGTTTTGCAACATTTGAATGCAACTGTTGAACCTCTTCTTGAAAGTGAAAAGGGCCTACTCAATAGCCCCAGCTCCTGCATCTCCTGTTCAGCTCCAGTACTACTTCTTTTTCTGAATTCTTGTTAAGTACAGCTCTTTCTCAGGGGCATCGCTAGGGGGTGTGAGAGTGCAGATCCCATTGGGTGACACCTCAGAGTGGGGTGAACACTGAATGGGACCGTCACTCCCATCCCAAATGAGTCACCACCCCAAGTGCAGAAGCTAAAGAGAATTTCAAGACAGAGGTCAGAACAGTCTGAAGAAGACTTCCCTGGCCACTGCCCTCCACCAGCCAGGGCACCTCTGCCATCCATCAAGTGAGGGTGGGGTGCTGCTGCTGGGCCTGGTGTGGCTTCTGGGTGAGTGGGGAAAAGGATGCCAGGCAATAGCGGCACCCCACATTCACCAGAAGCCACTGGTGGGAAGAGCCTGCTTTCCTGGTCCAGTTGGTCTACTGGTTGGATGAGAAAGTGAGCAACCTTCCTTTCCCACCCATCTAGTAGCTCCGCCAGACCCAGAAAAGGATGTAGAAGTGAGGAAAGGGGCATTAAGAAATGATCTGCACCAGATGTCAAATACTAGACACACCAGTGCTCCTTCTCTAGGTTTTCCCCACCCATTGAGCCAAACCAATGGGTCCCGAATGTTGATCTTCTGGGTGCATTGGACTTCATCTTCCAAAAACCTCAGCCAGCTTGCGCAAAATTCAGGAATTATGGGAGATGAAGTGGGAAGAAAATCTAATAGACCAAAATTTGGGAATCACTGGGCCAAACCAGTAGCCTGTAAGTGTTGCACAATCTGAAGGCCGTGTCTTCTTTGAATGAGCCGATCCATCTGTAACGTGGTGGTCTTCCATTGCAATGACTGTTCCCGGCTTTAAATTAGTGGTGGCGCCGCTGCGGTTTACTTCCAAAAAGGCTTCCAAAATTGAGAAGGCAGATGCATTTCTAAAGTACAACCCTCATTGGAATTGAAAAGCTTCTCTTTTCAGTGAACGATCAGAGAGGAGGAGATTCAGCCCCATCCCGACTTTGCTCCCAGAAGTCATTCTGCTGGAAAATTTACAGTGCTAAGCGGATTTGTTTGGCTTGGCACACTGGTCAGGATGCTGTCTTGTAAACTTAGTAATAGCTGCCCCTGTTTTAATTTGTTTGATTTTGACGACAGTAATTTATTATGCACTTTAGAGTTGCTCCCCCAATACTGACACAGGAAGAAAGAGAGTGAGAGCACTTTAAAACAAAGAGTTTGGCATCTTTCTTCAGACTGCTCTGAACTATGTCTTGAAATTCTCTTTTGTTTCTGCACATGCATTGGTGACTCATTTGCAATCTACATTGCATCAGGAGACAAGAGAACTCCTTTGAAAATGTATGCCACATTCTGAAAAATTCAAGGACACTCCTTTTTGGAGGTCCATAATTATCTAAGAATTGACCATGAGAAACTATTATACTGTCATCCCTCCTTATCCATGGATTTTTTTATCCAGGGATCCAGGCATCCACAGCTTGAAAATATTTTTTTAAAAAATATATATATAAATTCTAAATAGCAAACCTTGATTTCCATTTTATATTAAAGATGCCATTTTCCTATTTCATTCTGTTTAATGGGACTTGAGCATCCATGGCTTTTGTTATCTCTGGGGGTTCCTGGAACCAAAACACAGCAGATAACAAGGCCCCACTGCATTATATATTATATTATATTATATTCGGTGTTCTATATTATTATTATTATTATTATTATTATTATTATCCTTATATACAACCTTTCTCCTAGTATATACCACCTTTCTCCTAGTATAAGGACTTAAAATCAGAATACTACACTTAATGTACAGTCAGCCCTCCACATTTGCGGCTTTGACTTTTGCAGAAAATTCCTGCTACAGAAAAAGCCCTATATACTCATCATCCTAGCATCAGCCTAGTTCAGACATACAGTGGTCCCCCGGCTTACGAATCCCCCGGGTTGCGAAAACCCCGAGATCCGAAAGCCGCCGGACCGCTACAATATCCCCCGGGATCCGAAAGATCCCCCGGGATACGGAAAAAAAACCGTGCGGCCCCTTTAAATCGGCCGCGCGGTCCATTGAGTTTAGCGGTCCCCCGGGAAACGAAAGCTTCCAGGTTACGAAAGTAATCCCGGAACGGATTACTTTCGTAACCCGGGGGACCACTGTATACAGTTTATATAAATAATGAAGATTAAGATTCAATGAATAAATGATTTAGATTAAGATTAAATTGTGTAAATTTAGCATCCCCACATTAGTTTGCTTTTTTTTTCTTTTTTTCTTTTTTGAGACTTCATCTCCAGCCAGCATGGTATAGTGCTTTGAGTGTTGGTCTATGATTCTGGTGCACAAGGTTCGAATCCCTGCTCAGCCATGGAAGCCCACTGGGTGAACTTGAGAAAGTCACAATCTCTCAGCCTCAGAGGATGGCAGTAGCAGAGCCCCTCTGAAATAACATGCCAAGAAAACCCTGTGATGGGTTTGCCTTAGGTTCACCATAAGTTGGAAATGATTTGAAAGTGCACAAGAACAACTGGGGACCATACCCTAATGATAGCAACCCTGTCTACCTTCATAAAGTCCCGGGATCAGTTCCCAGCATCTCTTTTAGTTTTCATTTGATGGATCAGAGGGCAAGCAATGATAGAATCATTTTTGTTCCAGAAATTCCAAAGAGCTGCTGCCAGCCACTGAAGATGATACTGGGAAAGAGTTGAAAATAGTTTGACCAGATACAAAGCAGGTCAAATTATTGGAGAACCACCATGATATGCCTTCATGTTGTTTCCAGCCATGGTTTTAGCATAGGATTAGGACTCTGGAGACCAAGGTTAGACTCCCACCTTGGCTATGAAAACCCACTGGGTAACCTTGGACAAGTCACAATTTCTCGGCCTCAGAGGATGGCAATGGCAAACCCTCTCTGAAGAAACATACCAAGAAAACCCCATGACAGAGTGACCTTTAGCATCACCCTGGGTTGGAAACAACATGAACGCATACAACATCAACAAAAATATTCAGAACTGGGGCAAAATGAATTTTTGGACCTCCAGAATCATCCATTACATCATTACAATTTGCTGGGGAATTCTAAGAATAGTTGTCCAAGGAGTAACATCTCCAGGTTCTGCCTACACCTGCTGCTTCTTTGGAGTAAACTAGGAAAAATCCTTTTTCAAGTAACATACTTGGCTTGGTCAGGACCCTTGACTCCTTCCAACCATGATGTCTTTGTCCACAATTAACATTTTCTCCATTCTTCCATAGAAGTGCACACGTTCCGCTGTGAGGACTGTGACGAACTCTTCCAGTCGAAAATGGACATGAGGCGGCACAAGAAGTATTCCTGCAACGCTGTCAGTTCCCTCTATGAAACCCTGAGCGAGGAGATCAAGCAGGAAAGTGGCACGGACGGGCAGATCCACGAGTGCAAAGATTGTGAAAGGATGTTTCCAAACAAATACAGGTAACACTATTAAAACAAACGTAATTTATTTAGCAATGTACAAGCTTAGTCTCCAACATCCAGAATCCCAAAATCCAAAATATTTCAAAATCCAAACTGGTCCATATGGGTGGCTGAAGTAGTGACACCTTTGGCTTTCTGATGGTTCAGTGTGCAGAACTGCATTTTGATTTGAGAATTAGTTCAAAAAGTGCAAGCTGGGTGGGTTTTTATATATAGCAGAGAACAAGATTAATATTTCCACCATTCAGTCGCCAACTACAACCTCATTCCCACTAACAGATAAATCGGTGTGCAATCAGAATCAATGGATCGATTCTATATCGGATCATCGTTTATACTACACTTGCCCTGATTGTATTTTCTGTATTTTCTGGCATCAAAATAGCCTACTTGTGGTTTGCGTTCATGAATGAATTGATTCAAAATGATTCGGCTTAAGCTGGCTGAAGGGCAATTTGAATCAATTTGAATCTACATCTAGTTCACACTTGCGTTAAATCGATTTGGTGAAAAAGATGCTGAAAAAACCAGCGTCTAAAAGACATGGGTTAAATGAGTCTGTTGCATGGCCCCTCTCATCGAATTGCTTCAGCGGATCAATTTAATTGGGAATCGGGGTTGTTTGAACTGGTTCAAACCGAATTACGATCCGGTTTAAAAGATAGTGGGAATGAGACCTACATTTGTGGTGTGGGTGTCGAATTCCACTGCACTCAGTTGGAAACAACCTTGCAAGCTTCATTGCCTCTGTGCAGAGCTTTCAAGGTTTGTTGCTAGAAGCTGGGATGCACCTCTTTTAACTGCTGTGGCTCAATGCTGTGGAATTCTGGGAATTGTAGTTTGTTGTGGCACCAGAGCCTGGCAACATCTTGCAACATCTGACATTTTTCTTGAACGTCCTACATTTTGCAGTGCCTTATCTTCCTTTATGATATGACATCTGGTCACTCCAGGACATGAGAGTTCTCAAAATGTGTGCAGTGGTAATGATGAGCAAAAGAAAGATTTGTGAAGTTGAAGGCTTTCATGGCCGGCATCCATAGTTTTTGTGGGTTTTTCGGGCTATGTGGCCATGTTCTAGAAGAGTTTATTCCTGGCATTTCACCAGCATCTGTGGCTGGCGTCTTCAGAGAACGCTGGCATGGAAGAGAGTTGGAAAGGAAAGATATTTTGCAATGTCTCCTGCCTTGCAGGGTTGGGATTACAAACACACAAGCTACATGGTCCCTGCTCTAGAACCTGGTTTGTGTCTTTATGGTAAGGAATTGTAACCGTCTGGGTTTTCCTTTCTGTGCCAGCTTGGAGCAACACATGATCATCCATACTGAAGAAAGGGAATACAAGTGCGACCAGTGCCCCAAGGCCTTCAACTGGAAATCCAACCTGATCCGTCACCAGATGTCGCATGACAGCGGCAAACGATTTGAATGTGAAAATTGTGTCAAGGTATGGCTGGATATCATGGCATTCCTTGCATTAGTAGGAGGCTGGAGGAGATAACCCTTGGAGTCCCTTCCGACCACATCATTTCATTTTTCTTACAAAATTGCCACCATAATCAAGACATTTAATTGTTAACGCACAAGAGAGAGAAGATTGAAACTGTCATGTCTCCTAAATGATGCGGTGTGAAATAATGCAGGGATGCAAAATTTTTGTTTCCCCGTCAAGGGAAACATTCTCTTGAGGAAAGGAGCAGAGTAGACCTTTGTGAAACTGTTACACTAAACATGTGCCAATGCGACAGAAAAATGCTGCCTTGAATTACGTCTTAGGGGAATAGAGGGATGATGAGGTTTTTAAGTAAAATAAATGATTGGAAGTGGGAAACCTATACCTGGGGGGAGGGGGGACCTTAGCATTGGAGTTTATCAGACGAAGCAAATTGGAAGTATAATCTAATGGCAATCCGAATGCAATCATGGGGTTTCATGTTATTGCGTATTACAGTATCTCATGCAATTTCAGGCAAAAGGGAAGTCATTCCAAATGCAATCATGGGTTTAACGTTATTTTGTATTAAAGCATCTCACGCAATTTCGGGCAATGGGTGGTCATTTTCTGGTAATGGGAAGTCATTCTGGATGCATTCTGAACGCAATTGGAATTCACGTGAATTCGCTAAACTAGCAAATTCAAGTGGATTCGAATTGGCTCCATTCGAAATAAAGAGAAATTCCTCCTGTCTGATAAACTCCATAGACTTCCCCAAACTGAGGATGTCCAGAGCTACAGAATTCCCATTTTCCACATGTATCTATGGGAAGTGTGCTTCCCCCATAAAATAATCCTTCAGTCCCTAAATGCTACTTAAAATTCCCATTGAACATTTAGAAATATGGTGCAGGCATCCAAAGAAAAGGAGCAGTCAAAGTGCCCCAGGGAATAAAAGTATGGCAGACGGAACGGTTCTGGGTGCGAATGATTTTCAGAGTTTGCAATGCTAGAAATGTGGGGTCTGAAGGAAAAATTTCATTGGCAGCAGATTTCTTATTAGAAGGCAATGCCTTCATTTGCTTCATCTTCATGCCTCATCGCCAGGTACTACCTAGCCGTTTCTTATTGTTCGTGCTGATATCGCATATAATGCATACAGATACATACAAAAATGCAGCTCTTCTTGATGTTTTTTTCTCCTGAAAATTCTTCCCTCTCCTCCTTTCAGGTGTTTACCGACCCCAGCAACCTCCAGCGGCACATCCGTTCTCAACACGTCGGCGCCCGGGCCCACGCCTGCCCAGACTGTGGGAAAACCTTTGCCACTTCCTCGGGCCTCAAGCAACACAAGCACATCCACAGCACTGTCAAACCTTTCATATGTAAGTTGTCATGGCCGTCTCGGAGAACTCGGCCGGCTGCAATAATTGCACATATCCTGAACCGTGCCATGAGTCCCCCCCAGTCAGTGCCAGCTCTGCAGTTTTATAGGTCAGGGCCCACGATGAAATCCCACCGCCTTTTTTTCTTTTCTTTTTGGTGGGCTCCTGTTTTCTCAGGAAACATGGGTGGCGGGCTTTTTGACAAGTTAAAAGCTGAACTCAACCGCAAGCACTGACAAGTTTGCCTGAGTTTTTCACTGCATCACACAGAGAGCTTGCATCTGAGAGAAAAGATGGTTAAGAGGGGATATGATAGCCCTCTATAAAAATTTGAAGGGGAGTCGCATTGAGGATGGAGCAAGCTTGTTTTCTGCTGCTCCAGAGAACAGGAACCAGAACAATGGATGCAAGCTCAACATTAGGATCGCAATATTAGGAAGAGCATAGTGGAGCATCCTTCTTTGGAGGTCTGGATGGCCATCTGTCAGGAATGTTTTGATTGAGAGTTCTTGCATGGCAGAAGGGGGTGGACTGGATGGCCCTTAAGGTCTCTTCCAACTCTATGATTCTATGATCCTATGATTCTATGAATTTCTATGGGAAAACAATGGGGAATCATAGAGTTGGAAGGAACTTCCTATTGCAATATGTCATTGTTGTTGTTGTTGTGGGCCTTCAACACATTTCCAACTTATGGCAACCCCGTCATGGAGTTTTCTGAGGCTGGGAGTGTGTGACTTTCCCAAGCTTACTCAGATGGTTTCCATAGAATCGTAGAATCGTAGAGTTGGAAAGGATCCCCAAAAGGGCCATCCAGTCCAACTCCCTTCTGCCATGCAGGAACTCTCAATCAAAGCATATTGAACCCTGATCTCTAGGGTTGTAGTCCAATGCTCAAGCCATTTCCTTGCTCATTTCCAGTCAGGCAGTGATACCCAAATTCTGGCCTTCCAGGTGTCTTGGACTTCATCTCCCCAAATCCCAGACCTTTGGCCAACATGGCTGTAATTTCTCGGAGCTGAAGTCCAAAATATCTGGAGGACTAGAGTTTGGGAATCAGTGAACTAAAGCATCCCCAGCAGGGAGCTGTCCAGGCTCCTTCTTGAAGACATCCAGAGAAGGAGACCCCACTACCTTGCTCTCACTATCAAGACGTTCCTTCTAATATTCAACCAAAATCTATCCTCCTGGAACTTCAAACCATTAAACTTGGTCCTACCTTCTGGGGCAACAGAGCATAAACCTGCCCTTTTTCCTCTGTATGATAACCATTAAGGTATTTATTTAAAGAGTACAATCATGTCACTCCTCAACCTTCTCTTCGCCAAGCCAAACATGTCCGGCTCTATCAGCCGCTCCTCATATGTTTTGCTCTCCATCCTTTGCTCTTATCAGCCTGGTTGCCCTTCTTTGAACCTGCTCCAACTTACAGTTATATACGCATGAATAAGCCTAGAAATTTTAGTCAAAAAATTGACCCAAAAAACTGAGTCGACTTATCCATGGGTCAATATAGGTACTGTATATATGTAGAATTTTGTAAGTTCTTTGGCACTGTTTTCCTTTGCATCATCTGTTAGATCCTTTGTTACATGCCCCTAGATTTTACCCCCAACATATCTATGGGTCCAAAACTTACCCTTGACTTAAACATGAGGTCGACTTATAGTCGAGTAAATACGGTATCTCTGTCCTTCTTAAAATAAGGCACCCAGAACTGAACACAGTACTTAAGATAAGACCTGACTAGCACAGAATATAATGAGGCTATTCCTTCCCATGACTTCAAAGCTATGCTTCTATTAATGCAGGCTAAAATAGCATTCACCTTCTTTGCTGCAGCATCTCACTGCTGGCTCATATGCAGTTTACGATCAACTATAATCTCAAGGTCCTTTTCATGCGTATTACCCATGAGCCATACATCTCTCGTCCCATACGGGAAAGAAAGCTACTACTTTCTAGCCTATTGCAGTATTTGGTTGACTACTGTAGAAACAGGATCCTGGACTACTTAGGCCTTTGAATTAATCCAGTATGCTTGTTCAGATTTTCACACAGTCACATCCGACTGCTTCACCATTCCAAAATCCATATTTGAACAAAAGTTTGGGTTTTTTTAATTGCTGGCTAAATTCTTAAGTATGCAAAAGCTCGCACTTTATTTGGTGACCTTCAGGTGTCCAAATATGGATTTATTTGTTGTTATTGGTTTGGGCCAGCATGGCTAGCTTTGCTTTCTGCATCAGAAAGACGCATCTAAGGTGCTTGACGCTATCATGTTGCTAGCAGGCAAGATTTGGAAGAAAGAAAAAAATGATTCATGAAAGTCTGTTTCTTTTGTATTTCATCTGGTTCTGTACAGTGTTCTATATAGTTGCATGGTGGGAACCATTTTAGCCAAAGGTCCCAAAGAGAGAACAGCTGTAGATGCATGTCTTACTTTACCAAGGGGTGCATCCACACTGCAGAATTAAAGCAGTTTTATACTACTTAAACAACCATGACTCTATCGTACAGAATTGTGTGATTTGTACTTTGGTGAGGCAACAGATCTTTCTGACACACCAGGCTGAATACATCACCAAACTACAAATTGCAGGATTCTGTAGGATAAAATGATGGCAGTTAAAGTGGTATCAAACTGCTTTAATTCTCCAGTGTGGATAATTAAATTAAATTCTCCTCTCTTTCAAGGGCTGTCCAGTCCTCATCTATTTCAGAGTTAAAGAACTCAAAAAAGCAGACATTACACTTCAGTACTGCCTGCCAGCCATATGCAGCAAGAAAACAAATTAGCAGACCTATATTTGTTGTTATTGTTTGCCTCTTGTTGTGTGACTCTAAGGTGAACCTATTGTGGAATTTTCTTGGTAAGTTTCTTAAGAGGTGGTTTGCCTTTGCCTTCCTCTGAGGCTGAGAGAGTGTGACTTGCGCAAGGTCACCCAGACAGGTATACCTAATAGAAAATTTCTTCTCCAGCATGATAAGGAGCTCTGCATTTCTCTTTCTGTTCTGGCAATTGTTTTTAAATGTGCATATCTCATTATTGCACCTATAAGCAACTATAGGTATTCCCAAATCTGAAAATTTCCAAAATCCCAAACACTTTTGGTCCCAAGCATTTTGGAGAAGGGGAAAGTCAACTTTTATATTGTTGCGCCTGCCTCTTTGCATTAATTTAAATGTTATCAATGCACCACTAGAATATTTTCACCATTGTATTTTGTTGTTGTTTTAAAGACGACTTCGCCTCTGACCGGTTCTTTCATATTAATTTCATATTGGGTTTTGGTGTTTTGGTTTCTGTTGACGCTTTAGGTGAGGTCTGCCACAAGTCCTACACACAGTTCTCCAACCTCTGCCGCCACAAGCGCATGCACGCCGACTGCCGGACCCAGATCAAGTGCAAGGACTGTGGGCAGATGTTCAGCACCACCTCCTCACTCAACAAGCACCGGCGGTTCTGCGAGGGCAAGAACCATTATAACCCGGGGGGCATTTTTGGACCAGGTTTGCCTCTGACTCCTAGCTCCATGATGGACAAGTCCAAGCCACCTCCTGCCCTCAACCACACCGGCCTTGGCTTCAATGACTACTTCCCTTCCCGTCCGCACCCTGGTGGGCTTCCATTCTCTCCTGCTCCCCCAGCATTTTCAGCCCTTGCTCCTGGGTTCCCAGGTATCTTCCCTCCATCACTGTACCCCAGGCCCCCTTTATTACCTCCAACACCGCTACTCAAGAGTCCCATCAACCACACTCAAGACGCCAAGCTCCCCAGCCCTCTTGGCAACCCAGCGTTGCCCCTGCTCTCTGCCGTGAGCAACAGCGGTCATCCGGCTTCGGGAGAGGAGAAGTTCAACAGTAGTGGTGGCCTAGGCAACTCCTACCTGGAGAAGCTGAAAGCCAGGACTAGTGATATGTCTGACGCGAGCGACTTTGAGGACGTCAACACCACCACAGGCACTGATTTGGATACCACCACCGGGACAGGGTCTGACCTGGAGAGCGACGCGGAGAGTGACCGGGACAAAATGAAAGAGAAGAGTAAGCAGACGGAGGGCAAGCCGGATTTTAGTAGCAACTCTGTATCCACTAGTTCCACCAACAACATAAGCGACCTCCCTCTTTTTTATTCCCAACATTCCTTCTTCCCTCCACCTGAGGAGCAGCTCCTTCCCATGGCAGGAGCCGCCAATGACTCCATAAAGGCCATTGCCTCCATCGCGGAGAAGTACTTTGGGCCGGGCTTCATGGGCATGCAGGAGAAGAAGATGGGCTCCCTCCCCTACCATTCCATGTTTCCATTCCAGTTCCTTCCCAATTTCCCCCATTCGCTGTATCCCTTTACGGACCGGACCCTCAACCACAGCTTGCTGGTCAAGGCCGAACCAAAGTCGCCCAGGGACCTTCAGAAAATGGGCAGCACCAGCGCCGAGTCACCCTTTGACCTTACCACAAAGCCAAAAGAAATTAAGCCAGCCTTGCCACCTCCCAAAATCCTGCCAGCGCATCCGTCCGGGGAGGAACAGCCGCTCGACCTGAGCATCGGCAACCGCATCCGGGCCAGTCAAAATGGGAGCCGGGACACTCAGAAGAACCACGTGTACGGAGACAGGAAACTCATGACCAGCGATGTATTACCCAAGATTTCTCAGGCTCAGATGCCGCCGCAGCCATCCTTGCATTATGCTAAGCCATCTCCTTTTTTCATGGACCCCATATACAGGTATTAACATACCCTGCCTTAAATCGCTGCCCCTTTTACATTACCCCACACATTCACTCCAATGGAGTCCACTGTTTATTTTAGCCTCTGGGTTACATGGTTTTATGCAGTGGGGTCAACTGTGGAGGGTCTCAAAAATTTATCACACTAGCAAGATCCTGTGGGAAAACAGGAGTTAAACATGATATAACGCAAAGATAACCCAGAAATGTCCTAAGTTTATCATATGAGAACGGGAGTTAAACGTGAAATAATGTGAAGTTAATCTGCAGTTAAGCGGAGAAAACCAGCAGCTTTTTAAATTCGGAACAAATTTGCATTATTTCATTTTGGCAGCAATTCGGTATGATAAACTTCCCGAATTTGCAAGTTCTGTTTAAATCCGACTGTAACTTAACTCTCATTTAACTCCCGTTTTCTTGTGGGATCTCGCTAGTGTGATAAAGGTCTCCGAGTCCTTGAGCTGTATGGGTTGTCAGAAATGCTGCAAAACAAAGCAAAAATACTGCTAGGTACAGGAAATCTACTCCTGGTTTTGTTTTATCGTTAATTTTAATAGCTGTTATACAGCGCAGGGGGCCCTGTAGTTTATTTCACAGGTGACTTGCAGCTTCTTGAGGTTTCCGAGAGGAGGGTTAATAATTTCTTGGACAAAGAAACGGCCAGACCAGAGAGTCTAGAAGTGTCCAGGTACTACAAGATCCCTTTGCATATTGACATTAGGTATAAGTGACATTTGCCCCCCAGACCTTTCTGAAGGAGCTTCTTTAGATGGTGGTGGGTATTACGTCCCTCATTCACTTAATGTGAGTATCCAAAGGGATCTTGTAGCACCTTGAGACTGTGCAAATGATGTTGCAGAATGAGCTTTCACAGACTTGCACAGTAACTTCCAAACCCCACAAAACGGTGATACCTTTAATCAGCCAACCAAAATGTGCAAAATACATGTTGCAGGCTTTTGAAGCTCTGCTGGCTTCTTCATCAGGCAAAGGTTTAAAAAATCATACAGGAGAAAAAATAATAATTTTAAAAAATGATGTTAGCTATAGGCCTGCATTTTCTCAATGTTGTTGGTGTGTTGTTCTTTGGAGGGAAATCTATGCAACTCGGTCCCTCCTCCTTCTCAGCATGCAGCATTGGGGATAAAGCATGCCAGAATCCAGGTGATAAAATTTGAATTTCATTAGCAGTGCAAAAATGTTCTTCTTCGGAGATCCCAGATGTCTCCATCCTCTGTGAGGTCCCAGCCCTTTTTTGTTAGACAGAGAACACTTAGAGCCACATTGCATTATAAATAAATCCAGCAGACAAAAGGAGAGATGCGTGGGTTTTTTACTCCCTCTGCATGATGTCGAAGCACTTTTGTTCTCTTCAGGTTGTAAAAGAATGGGAGAGGGTCATAAAAGATTTCTTTTTGCCAAGCTGGAAAAATCTGTTTGGCAAAAGCGATGCTTTTACCCCCATCTCCCATGCTTTTACATCCTGAAGAACATGGACATCATGCTGATGGAGAAAAACAAATATGCATCTTTTTGCTTCTCAGCCAGCTTTGTTAAATAATACAGTAAAGTTCTGAATCTCTCAGGAAAAACCTCCATACTTTTGCATTAGGTGAATTTTAGGTGTTCTTTTGGTCAAACGTGCCAAATATAGTTCCATTTTTTTAAAAAAAAGTTTTAGCTTTGTTAATCATTTCATATATATATATATATATATATATATATTCTCCTGTTTGATTCTTAACGTTTTTGTGTGATGAAGAAGCCAGTGGAGCTTTGAAAGCTTGCATCGTGTATTTTGTGTGTTTTTGGTTGTCCAATTAAAGATACCACTGTCGTGTGGATTTTGGATGTTATTGTACTTTGCTATATGGCCAACACGGCTACTGCTGAATATATTTCATAGGCTTGGTCTACTTCCTCAGATGCACAAAAGCTTATACTACAGCTTCATTGCACAGTTAGTCTCAAAGGTACCCATAGGTTGCAACCGCTCTTAGTTTTCATGTGTAAAATGTATGGAGGATGCTAGGCTAGGTAGATGTGCTATTCTCATCCAATAGGTCATCCTTACATTTCTTTTTTCAGCAGTAAATATGACGTTGCGCGTGTTCTTGGCCAAGAGATGTGAAATTAGGAAACCCACACCTGCAGCCTCATGGAGTTTATGTAGTAAAAGAGTGTGGGAAAATATGATATCAATATGGAGGGAGGCCAAAGAACTGTCAGTTTAGATTAAAATGGCTTTGCCCAGTCGAGAGACGTAGACTGAGGGAGGGAAGGAAGGAAGGAGAAAGAACTTCAGTTTTCCCAGAATTGCTGTTGATACTTGATTTAGTGCAGTCCCCAACATTTATCCCATTTCCCCCCAAATGCTCTCATTCAGTGTGATAGAAAAGAAATTGCTTTAAAAAATGCAAAAGAGATTTGGAAGAAATTTTCTTGGGGGAGGCATGAATAGGAATCTACTGTTTGCCTTAGTTACAAAAACCTCTATTCAGGGCCTCATGCCCACTTACAAATAAATCCATTTGCGATCCGAATTGATGGATCAATTCAACAGCGGATCATGGTTTTCACCACATTTGCCCTGGTCGCATTTTTTCCCTGTAAAATAACCCACTTGTGGTTCACATTCACAAATGAATCGATTCAAAATGGACCCACTCCAGCCAATTGAAGGGCAAATTTAAATCAATTCCAACCCGCATCTGGTTCACACTTGCATGGAATCGATTTATCCAAAAAGATGTGGAAAGACATGGGTCTAGTGCATGGCTCCCCTCTCCAAATCACTTGAGCATCAGCGATTTGGTTCAAGTGCGAACGAGGGTCATTTAAGCTGGTTCAAACCGATTTTTGATCCGGTTTAAAAGGTAGTGGGAATTAGTCCCAGGTGTACTTTTGTCAACACTATTTCTACAGTTTAGATGCACCCTTCATCTCCAGAGCTGAATCCAACAGTGTCCCTCTTCAAGCCCATTGCAGGACTTTCAGGGGAATCATAGAATTGGAAGAGACCACAAGGGCCATGCAGTTCAACCCCCTGCCATGCAGGAACTCTTAATCAAAGCATGGAATCTCTTTTCCTGCAGTTTGCAACATGGAACAATGGATGAAAACTGCAGGAAAAGAGATTCCACTTCAACATTAGGAGGAAATTCCTGACAGTAAGGGCTGTTTGACAGTGGAACACACTCCCTCGGAGTCTGTAGTGGAGTCTCCCTCCTTGGAGGTTTTTAAGCAGAGGTTGGATGGCCATCTGTCAGTGATGCTTTGATTGGGGGTTCCTGCATTGCAGGGGGTGGGACTGGATGGCCCTTGTGGTCTCTTCCAACTTTATGATTCTATGATTCATCCCCGACAGATGGCCATCCAGCCTCTGCTTAAAGACCTCTAAGGAAGGAGACTCCACCACACTCCGAGGAAGGAGTGTGTTCCACTGTCGAAGAGCCCTTACTGTCAGGAAATTCTTCCTAACGTTGAGCTGGAATCTCTTTTCCTGTAGCTTGCACCCGTTGTTCCGGGTCCTGTTCTCTGGAGCAGCAGAAAACAAGCTTGCTCCTTCCTCAATGTGACATCCCTTCAAGTATTTAAACAGGGCTATCATATCACATCTTAACCTTCTCTTCTGCAGGCTAAACATCCCCAGCTCCCTAAGTCACTCCTCATAGGGCATGATTTCTAGACCCTTCACCATCTTAGTCGCCCTCCTTTGGACACGCTCCAGTTTCAGGAATGGCCTTATCAGAACCTGCATTATAGACAAAGCATTTCATAATCACTTTTCACTATTTAATGTTTAAAAGACATGGGGAAGGAGTTGATTCCTAAAGTGTGGCAACTACAGCTGGGCCAAGTTCCCCAGATGTTTTTGCTAAGAAGGTAGTTCATCTCCAGCAATAGAAAGCTACTTTGCCTAATGTTCCCCAGATTTTCTTCACCATTCTTGTGTGTATATGTGTCTTGTATGCACACCTGTGTAAGTTGCAGTTGCCTCTCCCCTGCACAACATGTTGCAGAAATTTACTAGAATTCAGAGACTTGGCTGCATTCATCTGGAATATCAATATGAAAGGGATCTTGCAGAACCTTTGAAGTTTAAAAGCAGTGCAATATTTGTCGCTTTTTGTATGGGTTAATGTCACGTTAATGCTTAATATACATGATGTGTCTGAAAACAGTCCCGCTCTTGTGGGATTTCCCTAAAATTTAAACCCTGTTTATGCACAGGATTTGGGCACTATGGCCTACTTCTTCAGATGCATGGAGTAAACTGGTGCCCAGGTAGGACCTTTATAGACTATATGCATACCACAATCTATATGGTCGTCCACCCATCCTGGCCTTAGGCAACATCTTTCCTCCCGCCTTTGCCTCCCAATGATCCGAGTTAAAGCTGAAATTGTCACCTCATCACCATTACCAGAAGTTTTGCATTTCTATGGCTATTCATACAATCTGATTATAAAAGTTCCTTCCTGGGCATCAGTCACTCAATGAATCTGAAGAAGTAGACTTAAATACTCATGTATAAGTCTAGAAATTTAGGTTAAAAAATTGACCCCAAAAACCTGAGTTGACTTATCCACAGGTCAATGTATGTTCTGTACTTTAACTCATATATATATATATATATATATATATATGCCATCCCCGGTGAAAGGCAAGAGTATAATCTGTCTTGGAAGCACCGACCCCATTTACTCTCTCATTCATTCAGCCTTAAGATTGAGCACAAATAGTTATGGCTGCTGGGATTTAGTATGTTCTTTGGCATTGTTTTCCTTTGCTCCATCCTTTAGATACTTTGTTGAATGCTCCTAAGTTTTACCCTCAACTTATCCATGGGTCATAACAAAATCCATAATTTCCCCCAAAAAACTTGCCCTTGGCTTATACACAAGGTCGACTTTTAGTTGAATATATACGATACTTAAAGGTTGCCATTATGGCAGGTCTGGTGAACCTGTAGCCCACCAGATGTTGGTGGACTTTTTTGTTGTTGATCGCTACGTTGGAGACAATTTTGATTCATGGTGACCCTGTCAATAAGACATCTCCAAGCCCCACTGTCCTCAGTTGCTCTGGTCAGATCCTCCAGGTTCATGGTCATGGTCTCCTTTATTGAGTCTATCCACATTGTATGTGCTTTTCCGCTCTTTCTACTGTCTTCCACCTTTCCTAAAATTGTTGTTTTTACTAGTGAGTCCTGCCTTCTCATGATGTGTCCAAAGTACAACAGCGTTAATTTAGTCATCTTGGCTTCCATGAGAAGTTCTGGCTTAATCTCTTCAAGGACCTATTTGTTTGTATTTTTGACTATCGATGATATCCTCAGCACTCTTCCCCAGCACCACATCTCAAATGAATTAATTTTCTTCCCATCTTCTTTACTCTCCAGTTCTCAAATCTGTACATGTGTTGGATGTACAGATGTTGGATGTTGGTCTACAACTCCCAACACTGGGTCATGTTGGTCAAAGCGAAGGCGGTGGGAATCCCACAACGTCTAGAGGGCCCCTGGTTCCCCACCCCAAATCCCCCAACAATATGAGTATGACAAAATGCTTTGGCAATCTTAGTGCTGTTCTGTGGGAAATAAAGAGGATAAGGTAGAGATGGATGAGTCCGGTGGGATTCCAGCACCTCTGCGTCGTATGGCCTGGAAATGATGCCAGGATAACAGAAGTTGGAGAACGCTTTGCCAATTAAAACAGAAGATGTTGGGAAATGGCAGAATACCAGAAGACAGACGTAAGGGAGGGATCCGGGCAGGAGAGAGATTTTTGAAACAACAACGACAAAAAGCAAATGTTTAAGATCCAACTGATGATGTAATGGGTTTACCCAGCAGTTAACCCAGCTTGGAAAATGTAGAAATAAAAGTGGGATGTACAACAGATTTTTGCAGCATAGCTTCACCTCCTTATAGAATGGCTCATGTCCAAGTTTCCAGGCAATTTTTTAAAAAAATATTATTTTAAAATTTTCTTTTAAAAAAATCACATCTTACCAAATTTTCACTTTAACCGCATGAAACTATGTACATGCATGGAGCCCAGGCGGCGCAGTGGTTAAATGTTGTTCCTGCAGCCACAAGGTTGTGAGTTCGATCCCAAGGCTCTAAGGTTGACTCAGCCTTCCATTCTTTCGTCGGTCGGTAAAATGAGTCCCCAGCTTGTTGGGGGCAATTGGCTTAGAGATTGTAAACTGCTTAGAGAGTGCTGAGTTCACTGATAAGTGGTATAGAAATATAAATGCTATTGCTATTGCTATATGTAAATACATGTAGGCCTTGCGCACAATATTGCAATTTAAAGGCAGGTTTTTAATATTACTAGTTGTTTATGTCACAGCTGTTACCACTACATTCAATAATATATGGGAATTACAATTTATGAGTGCAAAAAACATGACCAAGGATTCTGTATGGTGTGATATGGGAGGTCAAGGGTGTGTGTGTGAGACACCTTGTGTTACTGCACTGGGGCCTGTGGTGATCCGAGGGGTTAAGCAACCCAGCAACACCCTGCTCCTGGCCCTTAACCCCAGGGGATCTTCTTTGGGATTTCCCCCTTAGAGTCCCCTGAGTCCCTGTTTCCACTCCCTGCTGAGTGGAATGGGCACCTTAGAGGTCCTCTAAACCTAGCCACCACCTAGCGAATTACAACTGAATTCCCCTGTTTAGCACATGCTAGGGCTTGCTAAAGGGAGTTATAGTTCTTTTCCACTTCCCACTTGCTACCAGCAAGCAACCACCGAGCTAAGGCACGTGTTGTAGGAATAGAGAGCAAACAGATACGGTTCAAGAAAATGGATTTATTCTAACTACACAAGAATAGAGTATAGAGGTATCTCATTCATGCAAGGCCTCCTTGCCTTGCAGGTACAGGAGCATAGTTACACAAATGTTCAGTTCAAGCAAGCCATAAGAAACATAATAAAAAGGCCTAAATCGCACTACCTAACATAA
This sequence comes from Urosaurus nigricauda, assembly GCA_034509955.1. Lineage (NCBI taxonomy): Eukaryota > Metazoa > Chordata > Lepidosauria > Squamata > Phrynosomatidae > Urosaurus > Urosaurus nigricauda. The sequence continues at coordinate 1,061,495 of JAOEGL010000008.1, read as the reverse complement.
CTCTAAGTTACTCACAAAGAGATATGGGGATTGCAGTCCTTGGGGAGTTTGGATGTGGGAGCTGGCCCTTTTTGGCTAGCTCAGACCACATCCCAGCCTGCCCTGTTGGCAGAGGTTCAAGAGCTGGACTTCAGGAAGAAGAAGAACAAAAGAGCACATGGGTTCAAGGCTTTTTAAAGGTTTCAGATAGAAGGTTCTTGAAAAGTCCCGGTCCAATTCACTGATTGATTAAAGGGCCATAGGTTATCTGTGATGTAATTACTCATTAGCATGTACCACCCCCAAGATTAACCCTTTGTAGTCTGAGAAAGCCCCCAAGTGACTGGTGGGTCCCAGTCACTACAGGGCCTCATTCCCACTACCTTTTAAACTGGATCATGATTCAGTTCGAAACGGTTTTTTGACTATGGTTCCTACTGAAGCGATTCCAAAAGGGGGGCCATGCTCTAGACCCATTTAACCCATGTCTTTTTGACATTGATTTTTTTCCACTTCTTTTCAACCAAATCAAATCAGCATAAATGGGAACCACAAGCGGATCAGAATCAATTCAACTTTCCCCTTTGGGCATCTGGAACCGAATCATTTTGAATCGCTTCACTGGTGAATGGGAACCAAAAGTGGGTTATTTTGATGCGATTACATGACAGAAAATGCAATTGGGGCAAAGGCAGTGGTAACCACGATCTGATGTCGAATCGATCCATTGATTTGGATCGGAGACCAATTTATCTGTAAGTGGGAATGAGGCCTGGGTGATGCCAACCCTAGTGGCAACTAATCTTCCTTTAGGGAAGCCAAAGAAAGGAACCACAACCTCACCCACCTTTCTTGGTGTATAGTGCCCCCCATGAATGCAGTCTCACTGATCCCTTTGTAAGGTGGCTTCACACATCCCTCCCTTTATAAACCCTCACATTTTCCAAAGTAAGGTGATGGATTCTCACCTGTTTCCTCGCAGCCCCTGTCAGGTATGTAACCCTCTGTGTTGCTGTCCAGCAGGGTGGAGAAACGGAAAGTGACAGACTCAGTCGGAGCACTAAAGGAGAAGTACCTGAGACCTTCACCCCTGCTTTTTCATCCCCAGGTAAGACTGGGCACTGTATGTTCGGACAACTTTCTTGTGGCACTGAGTGTGGGGCAGGAACCCAGATATGTGGGGCTCCTCTAGTTACCTTGGGATGGTATAACCTGAGCCTACAGCCAGCGAAAGCCAATGGCCATCTATCAGGAATTGTTTGATTGAGAGTTCCTGCATGACAGAAGGAGGGTTGGACTGGATGGCTCTTTTGGTCTCTTCCAACTCTCAAATTCTATGATCCTATGACAGCCATCTTTAAATATCTGAAGGGAGGTCATGCAGGAGATGAAGGTCATGTAGAAGATGAAGCAAGATTGGTTTCTGCTGCCCAGAAATTGGAACCCAAAGCGGTGGATTCAAATTACAAGGAAAGAAATTCCATCTAAATTTTAGGAAGAACTTCCTGATGTTAAAAGCTGTTTGACAGTGGAATCCTGCCTCTTCCGAGGTCTTTAAACAGAGGTTGGAGGGGCATCTTTCCAAGGTGTTTCAGTTGTGTATTTCTGCATGGCTGGGGGTTGGACTAGGTGGCTCTTGTGGTCCCTTCCAGCTCTGAGATTCTTGTGATCACACCATAGCAGTCTAAATGAGCACAGTTCTCTGAAATATTTGTTGAAGGACCCAGGCTAAGTCCTTGAGAACCTGAACACAAATGGTTAGCCTCCACCCAACTGAGTTGGGAGGCAGTTTGGGAATTCCCTGCAGCCGCTTCCTGTCTAGTCTGTCTCTTTCCACTGGCAGAGTTCATCTCCTCTATGCTGGAAGTATGTATGTTTTAATTCCAGTAAATCTTCTGTAAGCAACCGAAAGAGTTAAGTCTCCTGTCTGGTCAGTAGCCATGCATGCCCAAAAATAACCTTCATAAAAAGAAGCTTCCTTCTCAGAGGCTTTAGTAACTGAAGTATGCCTTTGTTATCTGCTGGGGTGTGGTTCCAGGACCCTCCGTAGATAACAAAATCTGTAAATACTCAAGTCCCATTAAATATAATGGCACGACAAATGGTGTCCCACATATAAAATGGAAAATCAAGGTTTAGTATTTGGAATTTATACTTTCTGGGCATATTTTCAATCTGTGTATGCTTAAAATCAGGGATAAAAAAATCTGTGGATAAGGAGGGTCAACTGTACAATCCACAACACTGTGCAGTGTAGCTACACCTCGAGTCTTAGAAGTTGGACTGCTTCTCAGTCAACGGTAGACCAAAACAGGTGGAACACAAGCTTAATCCATGATCAAGGGTGTTTCTCCTGAATAAAAAGTCCCCTTTTGCTCTGGATCAGGGTGGAAATGCCAAAGAATGGCCTAGGCAAAGCAGCGCCATATAGCTCCACCGCCGCAGCTAGGTCACCCTTTCTAGGGAGCCAAAAACAGCCACTTTTGTGGCTCCTTTTCATGCCCTGGCAAGTCTGAATCAGGGCTGCAGCATGTGGTTGCTGCAGCCCCGATTCAGATAGGAAAGGGGCTGTATGTACAGCCCCTAAATCTTTTAATTCTTTCACTTTTGAGTTTGCAGTTCCTCTAGTGCCATTCTTTTTGCAGACATGCAAACTGATCGCACAAGTGCGCATTAGCACAAATACCATCAGTACGACACACGGACGCAAATCTATTGCAGAAGCACAAATGAGCACAACAATGCCATCAATACAGCACATTGACAAATCAGTAGCCACCAACCCCAGAAGCTATGAGATGAGATGGAGAGGGGTGTGTGGACAGTTCTGCCAGTATCGGCCCATTGTGGGTTCCAGTAGTATGGATAGCAACTCCTCCTTGCGAATGCAGAAGCTTCAACAGTAAGCTGGTTTTTCCCATCCATACAGACACAGCCTTTCTCTGTCTGCAACTGCAAAAACCAGGGACCTCTTTTGTTAGGTGGCGACAACACAGTGAGAAGACCCTGTGTCATTGCCGCATTATGACATGGCTTGATGATCTTAGTCTTGATCTGGCACAAATAGTGAACAATATCTTTATCCCCTTTCTGCTGTAAATACAGTAGCAAGCATCTCCTCTCTGGCTTCACTTACCCGGTGCATGCTTGCATTGTTTCCCTGCTGGAACATTTGCCACCTTGAGTAAGCAGTCCTGACATCTTTATGAAAAGCTGAAGCGGGCGGCTTTCAGAGCTAAACTTAGTCCCTTCATTGTTTTGTCTCGGACCAAAGAGTTTGCTTAATAACTTCCTCTGATTTTCCTTTGGAGGGGACCCTACAATGGTGACAGGCCAGCCAGGAATATCCGGCATTTGTACGGGTCAGAATAGCAGGGAGAGTGGTCTCCAAAGGATCTATGATAGCTATCCAACAAGTCTGGTGAGAAAGATATTCACACCGAACAAGAGCATTTACAAGGGACCAAGAAGGGGGCGGCGGGGAAGCCAAGCTAATAAAACTGACAGCAAGGGAAATATCTGTCATGCTAATGTCCCTCAACACCAACTACTGTATATACTCCTGTATAAGTCTAGAAATGTTCATCAAAAAATTGACCCCAAAAGCCTGTGTCGACTTATCCGCGGGTCAATATAAGTACTATACTTTAATGCGTATTAAAAAGGAAACATACAGTGATGAAAGGAAAGACCATAATGTGTCCTGGGAGCACCGATTCCCCCAAAATAATAATAATAATAAATTTTATTTATGTGCTGCCTCTCCACCAGGATCGAGGCAGCTTACAAAACAAAAATCGAAAATACATACACTTCAAAATAATCCCAAAAATTATTCCCTCCCTCCCTTAAAGATATAAAATCCCCCACATAATAGTAATAAATAACAATTAAAGCATTATAGTAATCATTAAAACAATCAGAGATGGGAAGAGATGGAGAGAATTCAGAGGGCAACCAACTATTCAGGAAAGGCCTGTTAGAAGAGGTCCATCTTGACAGCTTTTTTTCAAGGCTGGTGATGTGACAGATCTCCTCCGACAAACCATTAGATATCCCCTCTGTTATCTCATCCATGCAGCCTTTAGTATGAGCACAAATGGTTAACATCTGCTTGAATTTTTTATGTTCTTTGACATTGTTTTCCTTTGCATCATCCTTTGCATCCTTTGTTACATGACCCTAACTTTTACCCTCAACTTATCCAACTGTCATATCAAAATCCATCCTTTTGGTTCCAAAACCTGCCCTCGACTTATACATGAGGTCGATTTATAGTCAAGTATATACTTTTAGTCAAGTATATATGGTATTACAGTATTTATTGTTCTTAGCAAAAGTCACAACCATAGCTCAATGAGACGGATTATTTGTACCTTTTTCAATCAGGCTTTTGTTCCAGATTTGGGACCTTGAGAGGGTTTTGTTCACCTTGCTGGGTGACCTTCCTTGGGGATTGGATGGGAGGAGTGCAATATTTTTCATTGACTTGAGAATCCCATAGCTTTCAGTACCATCAACAGTAGAGATGCCATAGTGATGTTGTTGTTGTGTATCTTCAAGTGTATGTGTGTTTGTGTGGTATATACTCATTTATAAGTCTAGAAATTTAGGTCAAAAATTGACCCAAAAAATGGAGTTGATTTATTCATGGGTCAATGTAGGTATTGTCTCTTAACTCTTATTTAAAAGAAGGAACTATCTCCTGGTGAAAAGCAGAAAACCCTAGCTTTCTTGTTGTTCTTGTGTGCCTTCAAGTAATTTCTGACTTACGGTGACGCAAAGGCGAACTTATCATGGGGTTTTCACAGCAAGAAAAAGGGAATTGCCTTTGACTTCCTCTGAAGCTGAGAAAGTGTGACTTGTCCAAGGTCACCCAATGGGTTTCCATGGCTGAGCAGGGATTCGAACCCTGGTCTCCAGAGTCCAGCACCCAAAACGCTGCATCTCAATGCCTCTCAACTTTAATGGCCAGTCATTCCTCCTTCTCCAGTCATTCCTCTTGTTTTCTTCCTTCCCCCCCCCCCCCGATCATTTTGAAGTCATTGCCACTTGCTTAAAATAAAATAAAAATGGTCCTACCAAACGAGGAGGCCAGAATCTTTAGAATTTTAATTTTTTTCTAAATTCCAAATTTTTCTACATTCCAAAATTTAAAATGTTAAAATAAGTCCACAAGTTCCCACATGGTAAAGCTTCTGTGATGAAAAGCTGGAACAGCAAAAGGCATCCTCTTGCAAAAGGGCCAAAAGAGAGACTCTCTATGGGATCTATGCAGCATTTTTAAAAACCTAATGGATTATGTTACTTGCTGGCAACTGAAACTGAGTCCTTGGTGCTTTCATGCTGTTTACACAGAGGCCCCAAATCTGCCCTAGCAAATGACAAAAAAATGGCTTTTATGGGTCTTTATTTATTTGTGTTTTCTGAGTGGTTGTTAACCTCCTGCAATTTATTCTTCAATGTTCAGAACAAGCCCTTTCTTTTTTTTCTTCCTTCCTTTCTTTCTTTCTTTCTTTCTTTCTTTGTAAGTTCTGATATATACTCTCCAGCAACACCTTGGCTCTCAGTGCCCATTTTGAATGCTCTGGGAATGTGCCAAATTCAACATCTCCAGCTACTAATAATACAGTGTTTCATTTTGTGAGTGATCACTGGAAGCGCAACCACTGAAGACTGGACTTTGTGGCCTATGATTCACACACCTTCCATTGGTCCAACAACAACAACAACAACAACAACAATAATTTATTTATTTATTGCCCGCTCCTCTGTCAACCAACTGGAGCGGGTTATAACAATTAAAAATACAAGGTAAAAGGTAAAATTCACAATAACCCGTACCCAACCACCCACCCCTTAAAAATTAGATTAAACTGACATCAAAGTTAAAAACAACATACAGTGGTCCCCCAGGTTACGAAGGTAATCCGTTCCGGATTACCTTTCGTAACCCGGAAGCTTTCGTTTCCCGAGAGACCACTATTTAGAACGGACCGCGCGGCCATTTAAAGGGGCCGCACGGCTTTTTTCGTTTCGTATCCCAGGGGATATTTCGTATCCCAAGGGATACAATGCCGGTCCGCCGCCTTTCAGATCCCGGGGTTTTCGTAACCCGGGGGATTCGTAAGGCGGGGGACCACTGTAATTAAAATTCCCACAACATAACACAACAATCAATTGCATGGGCATCAGGGGTCAAGATGTTAAAAATTGAGGGGGAAGCTTGACCCACTTACAGAGCTGGGAGTTAAGGACTTTCTGGAAAGGCCTGCCGGAAGAGATGCATCTTTATGGCTTTTTAAAAGCAATCAAGAGATGTAATAAGACGCATCTCATCTGGCAGGTTGTTCTATAGCCTGGGAGCAGCAGCCAAAAACGTCCTCTGAGAGGTCTGTGGCAGCCTGGTCTTCATGGGCTGTAGCAGGTTCCTCCCAGAGGACCGGAGTGTGCGGGGGGGGGGTCCATATGGGAAGAGGCGGTCCCTGAGATAGGATGGACACGAGCCATGTAGGGAAACTAATCGGCAGCCAGTGGAGAGACTTAAGCACCGGTATTATGTGCTCTCTCCTCGATGTTCCCGTGATAAGCCTGGCTGCCAAGTTCTGAACTAATTGAAATTTCCAGGTTAAGCACAAGGGTAGCCCTATGTAGAGCGCATTACAGAAGTCCAATCGTGAGGTTACCAAAGCATGTACCACAGACTCCAGGTCCTTCAGATCCAGGAAAGGGCACAACTGGCATATCAGTCGAAGCTGATAACAGGCACTCCTGACCGTCACATTCACCTGACAAGTCATGTGAAGCGTTGAGTGTAGGAGTACCCCCAGACTGCAAACAGAGTCCTTCGAGCAGAGTGTGACTCCATCTAGGACCAGAAGTTGTATTCCCAGACCTGTCTTTGGTTCTGTAACTGTTTGTACCTCTGTTTTGTCTGGATTTAGCTTCCTCATCCAATCCAAGTTTTTCCTCATCCAATCCATTACTGCCACAAGACAGTCATTAAGAGGAGAGACGTCATCTGAGGTCTGAGACGATGATCTTATCATGGAGAGGTATATCTGTCATCAGCATACTGAAGACACTGAGCTCCATGCCTCCGTATGATCTCACCAAGTGGCTTTATATAAATATTAAACAGCATTGAGGACAGGAAGGCGCCCTGAGGGACGCCACAATTAAGCTCGATCATTGAAGAGCAACTGTCCCCGAGCCTCACCCTTTGGGATCTACCGGAGAGAAAGGACCGGAACCACCAGAATGCGGTGCCTCCTATCCCCAACTCCCTCAGCCAGTCCAAAAGGATGGAATGATCTACAGTGTCAAAGGCAGCAGAGAGATCCAAGAGCACTAGAAGGGCCACACTACCCCTGTCAATACTCAAGCGGAGGTAATCAGTCAGAGCAACCATGGCAGTCTCAACTCCATGTCCTGTCCTGAAGCCCGTTTGAAATGGATTTAGATAATCGGTTTCATCCAAGATGGCTTGGAGCTGGCTCGATCACCTTGCTCAAGAAAGGGAGCAGGGATACTGGTCTGTAGTTATTCCTGTCCAGGGGATCAAGGGAGGGTTTCTTCAGGAGGGACCTAACGGCCGCCTCCTTCAGACAAGATGGTAGAGAACCCTCCCTGAGGGACGCATTGATTGTATCCCGTAGGAATACCTTCAATGCGTCCCCTCCTTGGACGACCAGCCAAGATGGACAAGGATCGAGAGGGCATTTCATCTTGCTCAAACTTCCAAGGAGCTTGTCCATGTCCTCAGTACTAGCAAGTTGAAATTCATCCAGTAAAGGAGCAACAACTGAGTTATTGGACACCTCATTTATGGACTCTGACAAAACATTGATGTCCAAGTCGGCCCTTATCCGAGAAATTTTATCTGCAAAGTAGGTGCTAAAGGCATCACAGCAGGCTGTTGTTGGGTCAAGTAAGGGATTTGGCACAGGTGGAACCCGCGTCATCTCCCCCACCACCCTGAACAGCTCTGCTTAGCCAGACCGTGCAGACGTGATGCATGTAAAACAGAAGGATCTCTGTGCTGTACGCAAAGCCTCCCGATAGGCACAAAGATGCTGCCTATGGTGTGTTCTGTTGGACAAGAGCCGAGTCTTCCGGCATCTGCATTCTAGTCGTCATCCAACCCACTTCATTTCCCTAAGTTCCTCCGTGAACCAGGGTTTGCGGTTAGGAGCAGGTTGGAGAGGACGTTTGGGGGCGATTGGGAAGATCGGTGTTTCAAGTGTTCACCAAGGTTTCGACGGAGTCATCGGCGCTACCAACCATTAAACCCTCTAAGGCCTTCTGAAAACCAATTGGTTCCATTAGCCTTTGGGGGTGGACTTTTCTAATGGGTCCGCCACCCCCAGGGGGACAGAAAGTGGCATTTAGTTCCATCTTGATCAGGAAAGGATCTGTCCATGACAATGCAGAGGTTTTAGTTACCTCCGCCCACAAATACTCCTGTTCCGTACTAAAGATCCCATCGAGTGTGTGACCCACACAATGGGTGGGCTCTTTGACCAATTGGGATAGGTTCATGCCTGTCATGGATTCCATGAACTCCCAAGCTGCTCCAGATAAATCAGAAGGGCTGGTCGCGAGAGGAATGTTGAAGTCGCCCAAAACAAGAAGTCTGGGCGTTTCCGACAACAACTCAGAGACCAGCTGAGTCAACTTGGTTAGGGAGCCTGTTAGGCAACGGGGTAGCCGGTATACCAACAGAATCCCCAAATTATCCCTGGTCTTCAGGCTAAGGTATACACACTCGATGTGGGTCATTTTCTGGACAGGTTCCTGATCAAGGTTAGATTGGTTTTGTGGACTATTGCCATGCCGCCCCCCCCCCCCCCCCCAGTTTCCCTTATCTGCTCACTAACCGTATAGCCGGCTGGGAGAGCCTGTGCCCACATAGCAGCGCTGACATCTCCCAGCCAGGTCTTGGTGAAGCATACCAGGTTGGCCTGTTCATCCATGAGGAGATCGTGGATGGTGTGGGTCTTACCTTTGGCCAACCTGATGTTGCTGAGGAGCAGATTAAGGAACTGTGGAATGGTTGGTGCACTCTCCCCATTATCTTGGGAAACAGAGTGAACTGAAGAAGGGATAGATACCAAACATTGATCCCTACTTCTTTTGTAACATGTGTTCACTCTGTTACCGCCATACCTTCCCTGCCCCCATGCAACCTCGATTCCCGCTCCCAGGCTATTCCTGGCTCCATCATCTAGTGGTAAGGATAGATAATCCATCTGAGGTTTCTGTCCCACAATAGGACGACCGTGTCTGACAAACAGTGGACAGGTGTTGGCATTGTCCTGTCTAGTCAGCTCTCCCATTATAAGTATTGTGCCAAAGACCAAGAAAAGCCATGTATCTTGCCACTGAGATGAAACGCTAATCTTTGTGGCTATCCTCACCAAGCAATATTAGAGGGGGGAGCAATGTTCAGCAATGTCCCAGCTCCTCCTCCTATGCGACCTGTGCCGCGGTGCTGGTGGGGGGAAGAGTGGCCTTAGGAGGCCCAGGTGTTGCTGCCTCTCCTCCCCGACTGGTTCCCTGCGCTGCCACTGCCACGAGGAAATACGTTGGGGCTTGTGATCTGTAGCCCTCTGCAAACTTAATTCTATTTCAACAGGGATTATTTATTTAATTGTCTGATTGGCTTGGGATGGGGTTCTTACTTCCCCTTCCTAGACCTGGGACTTTGGTGGTTTCTCCTCCCTCTCCTTCTGCTGTTGCTGCTGCTGCTGCTGCTGCTACTGGAGCAAGGGAGTGGGACTGGGGCTTTTGAAGGCCCATGTCTCCTCTCTCTCCCTCTGCTAAGGAGTTTATCACACGAAGGAGATTGGGAGTTTATCCCATGAATATCCCAGAAAAATAGTGCAATTCCGTGAAACTATTTCATGCAACATTGCACAAAACCTGCCATTAAAGTGGTCACAAAGAAGCATTAACATGCATCTTTTTATTTTAGGGATTTCAGTGACAATGCATTTCCGATATTACTTTATTTGCACAATGGCATGTGATAATCATTTGTGCAATTACTCGCCATTTCCACTTCATTTGTGAGATGCTTTAAATGCACTTTAATTTGTAATGCCAAAATTAGCCCCAGTGTGATAAACTTAAAATAGTTTTTATAGTTGATATCGTAGCTGCACCCAGAAGAGCCAGCATGGTGTAGAGGTTTGAGCATTGGACTACAAATCTGGAGACCAGGGTTCAATTCCCACTCAGCCATGAAGCCCACTGAGTGACTTTGGGCAAGTCACACTCTCTCAGCCTCAGTGGAAGGAAATGGCAAACTTTCTCCGATCAAATCTTGCCAAGCTCCAACCATTACGACACACTGGCTCCCTACATGCACACAATATGTGCTGAAAATGCCTCTTGCTGCTTTGTTTTTGTCAATGTTTACCTCCATTGTAGCCTATCTTACTGTTCACTGCCATATTTTCCTTCATTGAGGTCTCTTTCTCTTTTATAGAAAGATGCCAACTAATAAGGGGTCACACAGGGAACATGGTAGCTTCCCAAAGCCAGCCTGATCTGGCCGTGTGCTGATTTCCCTGAGAGCGAGCAAAGCTGATTTAGGTAGCAAGTACTTTCTGGTTCATGATCAGAGACCATTCTGGTGAATGTTTGATAGACAGTCAAACACTTCCCCCTGTATTCAAAGCAATACCAGTACCATGGATGAACAAATATGTACGACACCTTTAGGGTTATGCCTAGATCTGGGCATCTATTTTCAGTCTTTGTACACTTATCACTGAACGCAATGCAAAATGTTAATCTCCATGAACAAGAAAGTGATGGTTGTTGTTGTTAGCTGCCCCTGAGTCAGTTCTGACTGATGGGAACCCTCTGGATGAAACATTTCCAGGAATCCCTATCCTCCACTGCTTTGCCCAGATCCTTCAAGCCCTTGCCCATAATAAACCCCCTTATTGAGTCTATCCATCTGGTTTGTGGTCTTCTTCTTTCTTCTTCCCTCTACCTTTCCTAGCATTATTGTTTTTTCTAGCAATCCATGTCTTCTTATGATGTGGCCAAAGTACAATAGTCTCAGCTTGAGCATCTTTGCTTCCAAGGAGAGCTGTTCTGATCTGTTCAAGAACCCATTTGTTTGTTTTCTTGGCCATCCATGGCATCCTAATACTCTTCTCTAGCATCACATTTCAAAGGAGTTGGTTTTCTCTCTGTCTGCATCCTTCACTGTCCAGCTCTCACATCTGTACATAGTAACTGGGAATATAATGGCCTGAATGATTCTGACTTTAGTGTTCAGTTGTATGTCTTTGCTCTTCAGTACCTTTTCCAGTTCTTTCATAGCTGCCCTTCCCATTCTTAGTCTTCTTATTTCTTGACTGCGGTCTCCATTCTGGTCAAGGCTTGATCCTAGATAGGGGAATTCTTTAACTATTTCCATTTCCTTGTTGTCTAGATTCAATTTGTGTATTTCTTCTGTGGTCATTATTTTTGTTTTCTTTATGTTCAGCATTAGTACCTGCCTTTGCACTTTCATCTTTGACCTTCCTTATTAACCGTTCCAATCCCTGAATGTCTTCTGCTAATATCATGGTGTCATCTGCATATCTTAGGTTGTTAATGTTGCCTCCTCCTATCTTCTCTCATAGGATCACAGATTTCAGTGCAGTCCAGAACAAATTTGGCATGGGACTTCTCTCCCTATCATCTGTTCTTGCTGTTTGCATTCTAGTCATTTCCAACTTAGGGTGACCCAAAGGCGAACATATCATGGGGTTTTCTTGGCAAGGTTTATTCAGAGGTTTGCCACTGCCTTACCCTGAGGCTGAGAGCAAACAACTTGTGCAAGGTCACCAATTTGTGTGTGTGTATGTGTGTGCCACTGAGTGTGAATTGCAATGTTTGAAGATCCAGATGGAACTGAAGCCCCTAATGTTTCTTTCAGCCTCACAAAGTCTGAGAGTAGTGATTGTTTTGCCTGGAGGATTCATTTAGAAGCAAAAATTGCTTGCTTGGTGACTTATTTACTTCATTATTAGCATGTGCCCAGTGCACATTCCTATATTTATTCAGTGGGGGTTCCTCCTTAAGAGGTGTGCATTGAATTGCACCCTGACTTGCCAATGAATCTAGATATATTACACCACAACATAAGTCAGAAATGACTTGAAGGCATACAACAACCAACTTACCAAAACATCTAGGAAGGAACTGACTTTTTAAATGTACAGGGATTCTGTAGCAAATGTCTGTCCAGCAACAAGATAAATATGTATTCCAAATTAGAATTATAGGAACTCTGTATGCATTCTATGAGGATTCTATAACTATGTTCTATATTATTATTATTATTATTATTATCCTCCCCTTATTCCAAAACTGGGACTCAGTTGTACAGGTTGAGTAGCCCTTATCCAAAATGCTTAGGATGAGAAGCATATCGGAGTTGGGATTTTGGGAAGATTGGCAAGTAGCATAGTGCACTCAGTCCTCCATGTCCATGGATATTTTTATCCACAGATGTAAGCATCCATCGTTTGAATACATTTTTGAAAATATATAAATATATAAATATATTTATAAAATAGATCAATAGATAACTTCCCAAAAGCAAACCTTGATTTTGCCATTTTATATAAGAGAGAACATTTTACTACAAGTAGCATAGTACACTTAGCCCACCATATCCATGTATATTTTTTTTTGTCCGTGGATTTAAACATCCATGGCTTGAATATACATTTTTAAAATATATACATTCCCAAAAGCATACTTTGATTTGGCCATTTTGTATAAGAGATAACATTTTACTATGTCATTATATTTAATGCGACTTGATTATCCACATATTTTGATATTTGAAGGGGAAGGGGTACTAGAACCAAAACCCAGCGGATAACCAAAGGCCTACTGTTCTGCTTTGGATTTTCAAGGTTGGAAAGAGAGACAAAAATCTGTGAAATGATGGGAGCAGTGGATTCATGCTGAGCGCTAAACTTGGTTTACTGCTAGTTCACAGATCCTCACCTCTTCTACTTTTGTTATGTATGAGATGCAAGACTGAAAAGAGATAGAGGATCTGAAAAGTGAACTATCAGGATTCCCGCAGCTGCCACCTCAGAAGTGGACAGCGGGCAGCAAAAAGCTTGTTTTTGGAGGTTTTTGGATATTTCATATTTCCAAATTGAGGATGCTCAGCCTGTATTATATATCGGATAAACATTTAGATTTTTTTGGTCACGGACATGGCTGTTGATTAAACTTTGCAAGGAATACATGGTGATGCACATTGGGTGGTGCATGGAATTTAGCACCTAAACAAAACAAAACAAAAAAAGGTAGATGAATGGGTTTGGGTAGAGAATAATAAAGTTATGCAAGGCCTATTTAGTCTAACCCTCTGCCATATAGGAATAAAAAGCTAAAGCCTGCCTGAAAAATGGCCATCCAACCTTTGTTCAAAGACCTTCAAAGGAGAAGACTCCTTTGTGATATACAATTAGAAAAATATGACAGGATTGATAACTGGTAATTACCTTCATCACCAAGTGTGAGTTGTGATTTTATGACGAAAACAAAAAGTAGAGCATATAAGATGGTAAAAACAGAGTTGGAGATAAACTAAAGAAAGTAATATGGTTATAATTCAGGATAGATATTGATCAATTTGTTATCGCTTTATAAATTTATCGTATGATTCCATGTGTAAATTCGTAAATTTTTTATGTTTTAGAAAATAAATAAAAATATTTGGGGAAAAAAGAAGTTCTTCCTAATGTTTAGGCAGAATCACTTTTCTTTTAATTGGGATCCATTGGTTCATTAATATGGTCTTTGGAGCAGCAGAATCATAGAATCACAGAATTGGAAGAGACCCCAAGGGCCATCCAGTCCAACCACAATCTGCCATGCAGGAACTCCCAATCAAAACATCCCCGACATATGGCCATCCAGAGTCTGCTTAAAGTCTTCCAAGGATGGAGAGTCCACTTTACTCCGAGGGAGTGTGTTCCACTGTTGAACAGCCCTCACTGTCAGGAAGTTCCTCCTAATGTTGAGGTGGAATCTCTTTTCCTGCAGTTTGCATCCATTGCTCTGTGTTCTATTCTCTGCAGCAGCAGAAAACAAGCTTGCTCCCTCCTCAATGTGACAGCCCTTCAAGTATTTAAACAGGGCTATCATATCACCTCTTAACCTTCTCTTCTCCAGGCGAAACATCCCAGCTCCCTAAGTTGTTCCTCATAAGGCATGGCTTCCAGGCCCTTCACCATTTTAGTTGCCCTCCTTTGAACACACTCCATTTTCTCCATATCTTTTTTTGAATTGTGGTGCCCATAACTGGACACAGTATTCCAGGTGGGGCCTGACCAAAGCAGAATCGAGTGGCACTATTACTTCCCTTGATCTAGATACTATACTTCTATTGATGCAGCCTAAAATTGCATTGGCCTTTTTAGCTGCTGCATCACACTGTTGACTCATGTTCAGCTTATGGTCTACTTGGACTCCTAGATCCCTTTCACATGTGGTCTCATTCAGCCAGGTGTCCCCCATCCTATATCTGTGCATTTCATTTTTCCGCCCTAAGTGCAGAACCTTACATTTCTCCGCATTGAATTGCATTTTGTTAGCACTGGCCCAGCTTTCTAGTCTATTCAGGTCATTTTGAATTTTGATCCTGTCCTCTGGGGTATTAGCTACTCCTCCCAGTTTAGTGTCATCTGCAAATTTGATAAGTATGCCCCCAATTCTGTCAACCAAATCATTAATAAAGATGTTGAATAGCACTGGGCCCAGGACAGAGCCCTGTGAGACCCCACTGGTCACTTCTTTCCAGGTTGAAAATGAACCATTGCTGTGCACCCTTTGGGTTCGGCTGGTCAACCAATTACAAATCCATGTAACAGTTAACTTGTCTAGTCCACATTTTACAAACTTGTTTGCAAGAATGTCATGGGGAACTTGGTCAAAGGCCTTACTGAAATCAAGATATACTATATCCACAGCATTCCCTTCATCTACCAAGTAGGTATTTTTGTCACCAAAAAAGAGAGAGAGAGAGAGAGAGAGAGATCAGGTTTGTCTGGCATGAACACAGAACACAGACCTTGAGGAATTGGCTGAGTTTGACTTCCAGAAAATATCTGGATAGTTGAAGTCCCTCATCACTACTACATTTCTCTTTTCTGAATATGTGGTCATCTAGAAAAGCATCATCCAATTCCTCATTCTGACTTGGGGGTCTGTAGTAGACTCCCACAGTAACATCCCTGTTGTTTCCCTCTCCTTTAATTTTTATCCAGATGCTTTCCACTTGGCTTCCAGTACTGATGTCCTGGATTTCTAACCTACTACAGTAGCAGAAAACAGGCTCACTCCAAAAAGTAGGAGGGTTCCAAAAAAGGAGTAACAAGAAAGTTAGATTGTTAGGGTAGATATGGTCTTCTTGGTAAGACCTGCAATGCCACTAGTATAACAACTTTCTAGAGGTTCTAAACAAGTTAACTGATGACCGCTGGTTATCGAAATCTTTCCCTTTAGATGTCTGCTATAGAAACCATGACAGAGAAACTGGGGAGCTTTGCCGCCATGAAGACAGATGCCAGTGTCTCCTTGCAACCCCTCCCGCATCATCCCTTCAATTTCCGTTCACCGCCCCCAACGTTGTCCGACCCCATTTTGCGCAAAGGAAAAGAACGTTATACCTGCAGGTAAAAACTTAAGAGTGGTCATGCTTATAAACAGAGCATGGAAGCATGCATTTTTGGAACTACAGCGCCCAGAAACTTTGGGCAGGATGGATGTGCTGGCCGAGACATTTGTGGGTTTGTCTTCCAAAATGTTGCCGTTCCAAGCTCAGCTTCCTACCATCTTGACTCAAATTCTGCATTGAGAAAAAGAAAATGAATTCCACTTTGGACATCACAGATAGTCAAATGTAAATTGAGAATTTGGAGATTTCTGACTCCTCTGTTTAATGTGTAGACAGAACTTGCAGCACCTTTGAGACTAACTAAAGAAAGAAGTTGGCAGGATGAGCTTTTGTAGACTTCAGTCTACTTCCTCAGATCCAATATCTATCAGATTATGTTCTCCAAATGCATCTGAGGAAGTAGTTGTAAGTCTACGAAAGCTCATGCTGCCAACTTCTTTCTTTAAGGACCTTATCATACTAGAGGAATCCTGAATGGAAATGGGATTTAAATTAGAGATAAATGGGGGGAAAAACCCATACACACAGGAAGTTTTTCACACGGCGTTACTGGCAATGTGAAATAACACAAAAAAATAAATAAACCAAAGGCAAAAGGGACCAAAACAGCAGCTTTTTACTTTTGGAACTTCCCGAAAGTAAAAACCTGTCATTTTTCTCCATTTTACCTTCAGTTTATTTTTGCGTTATTTCACGTTTGCAGGAATGTTGTGTGAAAATCTTCCCGCATTTGCAGGGTTTTTAAAAATTTAAATCTAGTCTAAATCCTGTTTCTGAACGGTATTTTGCTAGTGTAATAAGGTCTCCAGATAGTCTCAAAGGAGTTTATCATATGACAGAATTTGGGGTATAATACAATGGCAATCCACATGCAATCATGGGGTTGCCTGTTATTGCGTATAAGTGTATCTCACGCAATTTCGGGCAAAAGGGAAGTCACTCCGAACGCAATCATGGGGTTTCATGTAATTGCGTATTAATAAAGGATCTCACGCAATTTCGGGCAATGGGGAGTCATTTTTGGGCAATGGGAAGTCATTCTGAATGCATTACGAACGCAATTAGATTTCACGTAAATTCGGTAAACTAGCGAATTTGTGTGAATTCGAATTGGCTCCATTCGAAATGGAGAGAAATTCCTCCCATGTGATAAACTCCAAAGCTGCTACAAGATCTCTCTACATACTGATTGTACAGACTAACATGGCTATATCTTTGAATTCCCCCCTTGTTTAATAGTAGAATTAAGAAAATGAACCTTTCCTCTTTTCTCTCCCTAAAATAATTGAAGGGAAAATCTAAGTGGATTTTTGTGCAAAGTGGAGCACTCTGATCTTTATACCAAAAACAAATTCCTTAGCTGTGAATGAGAGCAAAGATCCAGGGTTTTTTTTAATTCTGAAGGCTCAGCACTTGCTTTAAGACATTGTGTGTTTTTTGTGTCTAGTTCTGGGTGAAGTTGACTTCATTTAAGTACAAAACAAATACAATTCACACCACCCAGAACAGTATATGCTGCACAAGAGAAGCAAATATGCCTAGATTTCAATTGATCAGCTGAATTCCTTCCGGATTTTGGGATTTCATGAGATCATTTCAAACCTACAGATTTGGTGAGGTAGAAGGTTAGAAACCAGCTTTAAAAGGAAACTATGGACAATCTGGCCATGTTTTAGAAGAGTTTGTTTCTCGTGTTTTGTCAGCATCTGTGTCTGGCATCTTCAGAGAATGTTGGCATGGAAGAGAGTGGGATATATATATATATATATATACTGTGTGAACCTGGGTAGGGGGGAGTGATTTCCATGTTAATCTGTGTAATATCTTCCCACCCTGAGGCCTTGCCATTCAACAACAGCACAATACAAAGATTAACATGGAAATCACTCCTCCCTACCCAGGGTCACACAGTGTATATATACCCCACTCTCTTCCATGTCAGCAATCTCTGAAGACACCAGCCACAGATGTTGGTGAAATGTCAGGAACAAACCCTTCTAGAACATGGCCACAGAGCATGAAAAACCCACAAAAAACTATGGATGCCAGCCATGAAAGCCTTCGACTTCACAATGGACAGTTATTTGAACAATGCAGACAGCAAAAACAACAAGGGTCCAGTTCTACATTAAACTCTAAAAGTTTTATTTGACATGAGCTTTTGGTAGACTCTAGCTTAGTTCTTCAGATTCATCAGTCCACTAATAAAACCAATAAAATTGGTTAGTTTTCAAGGTGCTACTGTCAGCTCTTAGCTGGTGTTGCTGTGTCAGAAAAACTGGAAATTATATGCAGATTGATTTGGATATCTACCAGATTATGTTCTCTGGTGATACAGGATAGAAATAAAATGAAAGCCATAGTCAGATTAGCTACAACTCCATGCAAAGGAATATGGTGGTTGCTTAGGGCATACATTGGTTGTGTGAATGTGAGGCTCATTCTTGTGACCCTGAAATCTTCCAAATGAGTATAAAGCAGGGGATCTTTTATGCTTCATGGATTCTTTTCTCTTTTAAGGGATCCAGGTATTGCAATAGGTCACTGCTGCAAATATCCAGCAGAACAAGCATATCAAGTCAGATGACTTGTGAGCAGTTTAGGAAGACATATAAGCACACAAATAAAGTTTTGCAAGTGCTTACAATAGCTGGGAAGCTTCCGATCTATGGCATGGGATATACCTTGTTCTTACATTCCTTCCAGGTATTGTGGTAAGATCTTCCCGCGTTCAGCAAATCTGACAAGACATCTGCGGACACACACAGGAGAACAACCTTACAGGTGAGTAAGAAAGCTTGTGAACTCTAGTACAGACAAATCGGTCACTTCCAGTTTTGTTTATTTCTTGTTTTCCCAACTTTAAGCTCATGCTGGCTCATTTTTCGGTGAACTCCCCATGTACATATTCTTGAATTTTCTCATTTTCTTTCATCCACACAATTTAAGTAAGTGGCCCGGTGGGGCGGGTTGCTATGTTTTCTATGAACATGGCCAACTAGACTAGCAAAATTAAGGAATATCAATGTGTGGCTAAGACAGTTGTGTAGAGAAGATAAATGTTTTGGAAAAAAGCTAGGCCTACACAAAAGGCAACTGTGGGAAACAGATTGGGCAGTTCCAAGAGGTTGTTGTTGTTGTTGTTGTTGTTGTTGTGTGCCTTCACACCATTTCTGACTTATGACAATCCTAAAACAACCCTATCCTGGGGTTTTCTTGACAAGATTTGTTCAGAGGTGGTTTGCCATTGCCTTCCCCTGAGGCTGAGAGAGTGTGACTAGCCCAAGGTCACCCAGTGGGTTTCATGGCCAAGATGGGATGTGAACCTGGTGCCACACTGGCTCCTACTACAGTGGTAGCCTTTTGAAAATGCTGGAAATCAAAAAGGAATCTCAGCAAAATACACACCCCTCCCAAATAAATCGGTTAAAAAAATTCACCGTCTTTCCTTTGACTGGACCTTGCAAATCCGTGTTCAAAAGTTCCCATTGGGAAATGTTCAGCCCAGCACTATTTGGCAGGGAATTATCTGCATATATCCCTCCACATTCAATTTGTAATTGCTTTCCTCCTCTTCTAATCTATTAGGTTATTTTGCTTTGAGTGAAATAAGCACTGCCACATTCACTTGTCAGACCCAAAGCACACTCCAGATTATTCACAGCTTGCTTAGGCCATTTTTCTTCCCAAAAAGGAGACCTCGATACTTAACGTTAAGTTAGCAAAATAAAAATGTGTTTGGTCTGGTCCTCTCCCAGAAAAAAAATGGTCTCTGTGTTTTGATTGTTTTGTTTTGTTTTGTTTTAGCAATCAGGGTTCGACTTCTAGACAATCTTATATAGTAATGGCTCTCCAGAGAGTCGGCACCACGTTTTGCAAAGAGTGTGGGTCATTACCTATTTTCTTTTTGCTTCGTTCACAACTCTGGCTTCTAAGTTTAGCGCGTTAAAAAAAAAATTGGTTTGGAAAGCTTCCTGACTTTGTCTGGGTAGGAAGAATCCCATCGCTACTTTCTAGCTCGTGTATTTAGGCAATTTTTCCTTTCGACTGCTTAAGAAGTTTCTTTGTTGACCCATTTAATCTGAGAAATTAATCAAACGCATACATATGCATGTCCCAAAGATGTGTGCGGGTGACAGAGCACAAAGCCCAGGGCAAGACTGATGAACTGGAGCTGGAGTTGATGACTTTCTTCATTGCAAATTCAAGTCATGATCCTACGTTGCTCTGGCGGAATTTAAAGTGCCATCAGGCATAACCAAGAGCCTGTAGCTGCCACGGCTGTATCCTAAGGAAGCCTGTTGTTTGTCTGAGGTCTTTAAACAGAGGCTGGATGGCCATCTGTCAATGGGGATGTTTTCATTGAGAGTTCCTGCATGGCAGAATGAGGTTGGAATGGATGGCCCTTAAGGTCTCTTCCAGTTCTAGGATACTATGATTATATGATTCTATGATCCTGGTGACATTATATAGCTTTCTAATTGAGGATTCTAAACATTCCTGTCCCTAGAATCATAGAATCATAGAAGAGACCATAAGGATCATCCAGTCCGACCCCATTCTGCGATAAGGGAACTCTCCATCAAAACACCCCGACGGATGGCCATCCAGCCTTTGCTTAAAGACCTCCAAAGAAGGAGACTCCTCCGCCCTCCAAGGGAATGTCTTCCACTGTCAAACAGCTCAAGACATTCCTCCTAATACTGAGCTGGAATGGTTCTGTGATTCTATGATTCTATGATATGATAGCCCTGTTTAAGTATTTGAAGAGGTGTCACATTGAGGAGGGAGCAAGCTTGTTTTCTGCTGCTCCAGAGACTAGAACACGGAACAATGAATGCAAGCTACAGTAAGCTTGTGGTCTCTTCCAACTCTATGATTCTATGAAATCTTGCCAAGAAAACCCTATGATAGGGTGGCTTTAGGCTTGCCATAAGTCAGAAATGGCTTGAAGGCAAGCAACAAGAACAACAATGAGGTCTTTGGGCCTTGACAGGTTGTGCAGAGAAAGCTGAGTAAATTTGCTCAGAGGGTATGCTTTGGACAGACTATTGTTGAGGACTGACTGGCACAATAATAGAAATATACTAGACTAGAGATTGGTTAACTTAACTTCCAACAATGTGAAATCCTCATTCTTGGGTGCCTCAATACTGCCCTCTTCAGGAATTCACAGATAATACTGATATTATTATTATATATATAATTAATACATTCTGCATAAAACCTGACAACAAATGGTATGCTATGTGGCTATGTTCTAGAAGAGTTTATTCCTGATGTTTCACCACCCACAGATGCCGGCAAAATGTCAGGAATAAACTCTTGTAGACCATGGCCATATAGCCCGAAAAACCCACAAAAATCTATGGATGCCGGCCATGAACGCCTTTAACTTCACAATATTGGTTATTACTACTGCTGTTAACACCATTTCTATCTCTGCTCCATTACAGTGGGACTTTGTCATTTGCTGGGGTTTGATTCCAGGATCCCCCGTGGATAACAAAACCCATGGATGCTCAAATCCCATTAAATATAATGGCAGAGCAAAATGGGGTTGCCCTTATATAAAATGGAAAATCAAGTTTAGCTATTTGGAATTTATACTTTTTTAAATATATATTTTCAAGCCATGGATGCTTGGTTCCATGGATAAAAAAAAATCCATGGATAAAGAGGGCCGACTGTGCTATACTTTACTATGCTATAACATTACATACCAGAACAACCAGAACAACATCTTCCACTCTCTCCTTTTTTTTTACTGTACATGCACAAATGTTAACTCCCAAATGAATGCTAGACAGCCAGCCTGGCATAGTGGTTTGAGTGTTGGACAAGGACTCTGGAGAGTAGGGTTCAAATCTCCTCTGAGCCATGAAATCCCTGGATAAGTCACACTCTCTCAGCCTTAGAGAATGGCAATGGCAAACCCTGTCAGAAGAAATCTGCCTAGGAAACCCTGTGATAGGTTCACCTATCATAAGTCGGGAATGACTTGACGCCACACAACAACAACAACAACAACAACAACAACAACAAAACTAGGCTTAAGACTTACATCTATCTACATATATATATATATATATATATAATTTCCATTCATTGTGATCCTTCTCTGTATCATTTTGCTGTTTTTAAAGTCTGCACGAAAATTCATATAGGTTATTCTGAAATATTCGAAAAATCAAAACTTCTTCCGTGGGTAGTTGAGATATCAACAGCTTTGCTTTTTGACGCAGACTTAGTTTCATGCACAACTTTATTAAAAGTATTATGTTAAATGACTTTCAGGCTGTGTCGATAGATAGATTACCGGGACAATGCAAATATGCCCACTTTATTTTTAATGTACTATTGTAGAGATGCTTTTATTTTGTAATGCTGATGTTTTAGATTGTACGCCATATGGCAGGTTTTATTACTACTCTATTTTATTTCGATCTCTTTCATGTAAAGTGCTGTGCAAACTTTACAGAGCTCTATAAATAAACAATAATAATAATAATTCACACTATGAAAGCAGGGTGAAAAGCCTACAAATGTTACTTTTGGGCTGCTACCTCCTAAAATCTCCCAGTAAGTGTAAGGATTCTGGTAACTGTCTTCAAATTAGTAACTTTTCCAAGCCCTGGACCAGGAGCCCTAAGCATCTATTTCTTTACCCTCTGATTGTCTCTGCGGTGATTCCAGCATCTTATTTTCCTTGCTTATTCCTTTTTGTTCATTTACTGTTCTTTTTTATTCCCCAGGTGTAAATATTGTGACAGGTCCTTCAGCATTTCATCAAATCTCCAACGCCACGTTCGAAACATTCACAACAAGGAGAAGCCATTCAAATGCCATCTGTGTAATCGGTGTTTTGGCCAGCAGACTAATCTTGACCGACATCTGAAAAAACATGAACATGAGAGTGTCCCAGGTAAATTTTTTATAAAAACAAAAACCATAGGATCAGAAGGAAATACAATTTGTGAGTCCCCCATGAGTACCGCCAAAGTCAGTTTCTCATATATCCAGCTTTACCATTCATTGCGATCCTTTTCGGTATCACTTTGCTGTTTCTAAAGTCTGAACGAAAATTCATATAGGTTATCCAGAATTCTGTAGGGCTGGGCGTCCATACATGACCAGCCCTATAATCGGTGCCTGTGCACCATCTTGCTGTGGCCATGTCCACACAGGGTGCATGAGGATGATACACGGGCATCCAAGTGCCCAAATGGTGCTCGTGACACTTGTGATGTGCCGTCAGTGCCACACCATGCGGCTGGCACGGTAACGACAAGGGGCAAAGATGGGTGGCATGGTGGGCAGCCTCCCTCCTATGTAGCCATGTTCTAGAAGAGTTTATTCCAAAAGAATAAACTCTTCTAGAAGAGACCACATAGCCCGAAAAACCCACCATATATATATATAGAGAGAGAGAGAGAGAGAGAGAGAGATGCTGGCCACGAAAGCCTTTGACTTTTCTCCTGTCTAGTTTTTAACATCTTTGCCTGATAAAGAAGCCAGCGAAGCTTTCAAAATTTGCACAATGAATTTTCTGCATTTGGCTTGGTCAATAAAACTACAGTGGTCCCCCGGGTTACGAAAGTAATCCGTTCCGGATTACCTTTCGTAACCCAGAAATATTCGTAACCCGGGGGACCGCTTTGTTTGCCGCACCGCGCTGCAAATTTAAAGGGACCGTGCGGTTTTTTCTTCGTACCCCAGGGTTTTTTTTCGTAAGCCGGGGCCATTTTTGCGGCCCCGGCTCTTTCGTACCCGGGGGTTTTCGTACCCCGGGGGATTCGTAACCCGGGGTACCACTGTATCACTATTTTGTGGATTTTGAATTATGTTGACTTTTTTGCTGCATGCCAACATCTGAATATGTTTCCCATTGCAAGTTTTTTTTCTGCAAGATTTGTCTGGAGGGGGTTTGCCATTGCCTGCCACTGAGGTTGAGAGAGTAAGGGCCTGAACAGACAGGTCAAAACAAAGCTGCTTCGGGTCACTTTGGAGGTATGCTGTTTAAATGGCACACGCATCTTAAGAAGCCAGAAGCTGCACCAAAGACACACTCCAGTCCTTAGGATTGGAGCATGACTTTGGTGCAGCTTCTGACCTCTTAGGACACATGCCTCATTTAAACTGCACACATCCAAAGTGACCCAAAGTAGCTTTATGTTGGCCTGTCTGTTCAGGCCTAAAGTCATTGACCAAATTTCCATGGCCTGGAGGGGATTTGAACCCTGATCTCCCATTGTCTTAGCCCAACACTCAGACCACAATACCATGCTGGCTCCAGCATGATAATACATTCTTCTTACCTCGCAATCACCCATTTCGACACCAGTCCTATCAGCGTTCAGCCGATTGAATTTGCTATTAGAAGGCGTAATGATGATAATATCTCTCTGAGCAGTTTGAACCTTTTCTGTACTTTCTTTAACAGCAAGGTAGCTCTGCTTGGCATTAAAGTCCCCCGCCACCGACGCCACTCTGTTAATGTGCCCTTATTCTCCTTTTTCCCATTACCCCAGTGAGCCAGCACACCGGAGTCATCACGAACCACCTGGGGAACAATGCCTCCTCGCCGATCTCCGAATCAGACAACCATGCACTTTTAGATGAGAAAGAAGACTCCTATTTCTCAGAAATCAGAAACTTTATTGCAAACAGCGAGATGAACCAATCGTCGGCTTTAGCAGATAAAAGGTATGCAAGTTGGATGAATACTGGATCTTGGAAACTGGGGTAGACGGCAAAGTGACTGAAAGAAGAATATATGGGCAGTGGTGTGGCTTAAGTAACATAATGGGAGAAGTAACATCATTCTAATAATAATAATAATAATAATAATTTATTTTCATCCCACCCCTCTGTGTAACACAACATTAAAACATACATTCTCTTAACCCAAGATCCCACCCCCCCCCAAAAAAAATTAAACAGTTTACAATTTATTATTATTAACCTTTATTTGTATAGCACTGTAAATTTACACAGTGGTGAACATACAATCTGTAGTTAGACGGTTCCCTGCCCTCAGGCTTACAGTCTAAGAAGACACTGTAATTTAAAACATAATTTAAAATAATAGACAAAAACAACAGTAGCTATAGCAGAAATCAGGGGCACATCAAGTTAGGCTTTTTGATGGCCAGGTAACTATTCAGGAAAGGCCTAGCGGAAGAGATCTGTCTTAATGGCTTTTTAAAAGCTATTTAAGGCGGTAATATGACAGATCTCATTATTTGCAAGCAACATTTATGTGTAACAGCTAACATCTTGCTATTTGGGAAGTGGGGGTTGCCCACCTTTGTATTCTTAACGGTGTGTGTGTGTGCATATGTGTGTGTGTGTGTGTGTGTGTGTATATATATATATATATATATATATATATATAACTGGCCAGGACCCTATGGGCTCTGTCACACAAGCTAGAAAAGTGGAACTTTAGCAGGGAGAAAAGCATCTTGGCCCTGTAATCCAATGTTCATGTGCATGCAAGTCCAACTGGATACAGCAGGCCTTACATTCAAGTAAATACAGTGGGACCTTGTTATCCTCTGGGGTTTGGCTCCAGGACCCTCCGTGGATAACAAATCCATGGATGCTTGAGTCCCATTAAATAGAATCATAGAATCATAGACTTGGAAGAGACCACAAGGGCCATCTAGTCCAACCCCCTGCCATGCAGGAACTCCCAATCAAAGCATCCCTGACAGATGGCCATCCAGCCTCTGCTTAAAGACCTCCAAGGAGGGAGACTCCACTACACTCCGAGGGAGTGTGTTCCACTGTCGAACAGCCCTTATTGTCAGGAAGTTTCTCCTAATGTTGAGGTGGAATCTCTTTTCCTGCAATTTATATCCATTGTTCAGTGTCCTACTCTCTGCAGCAGCAGAAAACAAGCTCCCTCCCTCCTCAATATGACATCCCTTCAAATATTTAAACAGGGCTATCATATCACCTCTTAACCTTCTCTTCTCCAGGCTAAACATCCCCAGTTCCCTAAGGCGTTCCTCATAGGGCATGGGTTCCAGTCCCTTCACCATCTTAGTTGCCCTCCTTTGGACCCGCTCCAGTTTCTCTACATCCTTTTTGAATTGTGGTGCCCAGAACTGGACACAGTCTTCCAGGTGGGGCCTGACCAAAGCAGAATAGAGTGGCACTATTACTTCCCTTGATCTAGACACTATACTTCTATTGATGCAGCCTAAAATTGCATTGGCCTTTTTAGCTGCCGCATCGCACTGTTGACTCATGTTCAGCTTATGGTCTACTTGGACTCCTAGATCCCTTTCACATGTGGCCTCTTTCAGCCAGGTGTCCCCCATTTTATATCTGTGCATTTCATTTTTCCTCCCTAAGTGCAGAACCTTACATTTTTCTGCGTTGAATTTCATCTTGTTAGCATTGGCCCAGCTTTCTAGTATATTCAGGTCATTTTGAATTTTGATCCTGTCCTCTGGGGTATTAGCTACTCCTCCCAGTTTAGTGTCATCTGCAAATTTGATAACTAGGCCCCCAATTCTGTCATCCAAATCATTAATAAAGATGTTGAACAGCACAATATAATGGCAGAGCAAAAAGATGTCCCTTATATAAAATGGAAAATCAAAGTTTGCTTTTTGGAATTTATACTTTTCAAGCCATGGATGCTTGGATTCACGGATAAAAAAAATCTGAGGATAAAGAGAGCCAACTGCATGCTTAGAAATGCACTGGACGTAGCTAAACACAGTTTTAATGTGTATGGCCTTTATCAAGCAAGGTTAGAAAAGCGGAATTTCAACCAGATAAAAGTGTCTTTGGTCAGTACTTATCACACAATGTCATGTCTGTCCGGCTGCAGCCTTGTGTTTCTTCTATTACTGGTGTGTCCCTTTTCATTGATGTGCAAAACTGATCATTCGGCTCTGCATCTGCATCGCCCCAGATTGGGTGGCTCTGCATGCAGCAGCGTTGCGCTTCGGGAAAATGGAGGAGCAATGATCACAATTTCCAGTTGCTTCCTAAAGCCATATTCACACAGCAGCCAACTGCAAGAGGTGGCTCAGAAGCAATGTACAATATACAGTGGGCCTTTGATTTCTGTTGGGGTTTGGTTCCAGGACCCTCATGAATACCAAACTCCGTGGATGTCCAAAGGCCCATTTAATACAACGGCATAGTAAAATGGTGTCTCTTATATAAAATGGCAAAATTAAGGTTTGCTTTTTGGAATGTTTATATATGTATATATATTGAATATTTTCAAGCCATGGATGCTTTAATCCCTGGATAAAGAGTCCGTGGGTATGGAGGGCTGACTGTACAAACTCCATTTGAGAAAACCTGCAGTTGATTCATATCCTCAGTCCAACTGCAAATAAGTAATAAACAATTCCCAATTGTTCTTAAAATTAATCAAAGGTTTCTCTTCAATCAACATTGTCAAATTGTCTGTTCCAGCAAAATACTTTAATGTTTGTTATATACACATATGCTCACACAGAAGAAACTGAAGGGGCAATTTTATAGCTGACTGGCATAATTAATCCTAGGGGAGAATTGGATTTTGCGATCATTTAAAACGCAAAGGCACACACAGAGAGAGCTTTTTTTGTTTAGACTATGTGACAAGATGCAGGGTTTGCAGGAACCGTGTGTGTTTCCCGGCCCGTGATTTTTAAAGAAACCTCCGATTGACCAGACGGATATTTAATCTGCCGAAGAACTGAGAAAAAAAATAAATAGGGCCCCTTTTTAACATTGCACACAATCCAGCGCCCAACTGCGCAGTGCCAGTTGCAATTACGTTTCGGCTGTCCTGATGCTTCCAAATGCTGTGTAATGTGAACAGGCTGGCATTTTCTTCTCTTATTTTATTTATATTTTTTGCACCAAGAATTCCATGCGCCAAGCGGTGCTCCAGTCAGACGCTAACCAAGGCATTACTGATGGCCCTTGGGGGGGACACAGTGCTTATTTTCTGTCTGGAACGATGTTGTTCCTGGATTCTGCAGCGCCTGCGGCAAAAGATATCATCTGAATTACCCATGGCAAGCTGTCATCACTGGACTATATGGGCAGCCCGGCATTTAAAGTTGGGAAATGAGTGATGCTATTCAGGTTCATATTTACCTGCCGTTGACGACAGACTTCCGCAGCTCATCGAGTGCTGTTTCCCTTTAGTCCTTCTCTGAGGACATTATCACATGAGCTCCGTTCTTGCTGCAATCGAGTCAGTTAATAAAAATGGAAACATAACCGTTTTGGAGCAGCCTCGCCGAAAGAGCGCAACTGGGGCTGTTTCTGCCATTGCATTTTCTTCTGCAAAGCCCAACCTGTGCCCTTCAGATACCTACAGAGCGATAAATGCTCAGCTATATAAACCATTAGATTTTGGACATTATGAATATTATAACAGTAAATGCACAGTCACTTATTATGAAGGTTTGCCCCTACCAGAATCATTCATTTTATTTTTTTCTATTATTATTATTATTATTATTATTATTATTATTATTATTATTTGTATCCCACCTCTCCAAGCAGATCAAGGTAGCTAACAATAAAAAACACCCTTAAAACACAATAAAACAATTATCATCATATCCCAACCCTCCCCAACTCACCCATCAATAATAATAATAAAATTATTATTATTATTATTATTATTATTATTATTATTATATGCCACCCAATCACTGGGAATTCGGGCGACTTGCAATAGAATAACAATATACATGAATTAAAAAACAAATGGCAATGCATTAAGCAATAGCAATAACAATAATAATATCAGATAGCAATTAACAATAACAATAACTCACAAAATACATAACAATTATAAAAATCCATAGCAATTTTAGTAAGAATAAAATTAGCAAAGCAAAATACATAACAATTAACAAAGCAAAATTACATAGCAGTTATAGCAACAACAATAAAAAACACATAGTAATTATAACAGAAAATAAAATTAACAAAGCAAAATACATAACAATTAACATACCAAAACAATAAAATACAATTAAATATTAAACAATTGTAAAAACAAGCTAGAGGCAGCTCTGGACAGTAGTGGATGCTTGATGAAATAATAATAATAATAATAATAATAATAATAATAGGCAGCCAGAAGAGATTTAACACAATCCCAGAGTTATGGTAGTGCAATTTAAATTTTTAAAAAAAGAAATAGGGGGAAAATTAAAAGAAAATAGGCTCCTTTGGACAGACACTGCATGACTGCCAATATCTTAACTGCCCCGGCAGCGATGTTTTGCACCTGTGGGGTAATGGAAAAGAAGCATAATTGAAATTTTATTACCTATATATAACAATTAGTATATATTAAAATTAAGGTTAATATTTATAAGGTGGTTGGTACTGACAGAAAGGAAATTTGGGCTGATGGTTCCAGGAGGTTTGTAAGAAGATATGAGCAAGTGACAATGGAGATTATGAGAAAGTATAGTAAAATATTATTGTGAAGGGTTAAAAAAGGAGTAAAATTGCATGTGAAGGAGAAGGGGATCGGAGAAAGAGCAAGGAAGGAGTATAGAAGGATAAAGCAGGAGAAGATGTGAGTTGGGTGGGAATCAGAAGGTGTGGAGAAGTGAGAAGATTTAGAAGGAAAATGTAAGTCAGTATCAGAGCAGGTGTGTTTGTATATATTGGTATATACATGTGTGTTATCTTTTTCTACGTTTTATATGTGTCTTTTATATTTTTTTCTTTTTTATTCTCAATAAAGATTTTTGCGTTTTTTTTAAAAATAAAAAGAAACATGATTGGGAGCTTATTGATGGGTTTCCCCAGTCAATGAACAAGGACACCCTTACCGTGCTTCGGAGACACAGCAGCTATGGGGCAGAGGGGTTATAATGTTATAGGTATTGCCAAATGTAATTGCAATTATTTTCCAAATGTATATATTTTCCAAATGTAATTGCAATTTCAAAGCTTCATGTAGTACTCTCCTAACCCAGATTGAGTATTTGGGTATCTATAAATCAGTATGGAGACCTGAGACATGTCGCTTTTCTAAGTGTCTGAGCAGACAAGAAATATCAGGCACTTTGGGCATTATATGGCCTGGGTGCGTTGTGTCTGGGATATTGTTGTAAGCATGCTCATCTGCTGATATATAGCTTAAGGTATTTGTTGGCAGTCTCCCATTCAAGGGTAAACCAAGGCTGATCCTACTTAGTTGCCAAGATCAGAGATGACCTGGTGCCTATAGCTTATATGCGCCTTCAAGACATGGATTTCACAAGGTTTTCTTGAGCAAGGAATACTCCGAAATGGTTTTGCCAGTTCTTTCCTCTGAAATATAGCTTGCAGCACCTGGTATTTGTTGATGGTCTCCCATTCAGTTACTAACCAAGGATGACCCTGCTTAGTTTTGAAAATCTGATGGGATCTGTATAGCATAAGCCATTACAAAAAGTATTCCAAATAAAACACAAAAATCAGATACATTATAAAAATAGTACTTTACGTCACATAGTTAAAACCATCGAGAAACATTAAATTTGCAGGCTCAAGGATCAGATACACTAAAATATATGACATTGCTTTACGATGTTAAGATCAACCCAAAATAGTTGTATGTATTTTTAATAGGTTCAAATCTGTCCTGAAACCTAACCGTCATCTTTACAGAACTTCCTCCTTAAAACCATCGCTTTAAAAGAAAGGCAGGCTACCTTTTCAGAAAGTAGGAATCTGAGCTGTTTGGTACCAATCGTAACTCTAAAGGATTTATTTATTTTCCGCGAGTAAAAAAATGGAATATAAATACAGTGGTCCCCCGGGTTACAAAAGTAATCCATTCCGGGATTACTTTCGTAACCCGGAAGCGTTCGTAACCCGGGGGACCGCTTTTTTTGGTGCACAGCGCGCCGGAGCACTCTGTTTTAAAGGCCCCGGGTTGCTTTTTTCTTTCACAAACCGGGGATTTTTTCGTAGACCGGGGCCGTTTTTCCGGCCCCGGCTGTTTCGGGTCCTGGGGATTTCGTACCCCGGGGGCTTCGTATCCCGGGGGACCACTGTAAATCATTTCCAGCGGAACCTTGTTATGCTCTGGGAATTGGTTCCAGAATCCCTCTTGGATAACAAAATCCGTGGATGCTCAAGTCTCATTAAATATAATGGCAGAGCAAAATGGTGTCCCTTGTATAAAATGGGACATCAAGGTTTGCTATTTGGAATTTATACTTTTTTAAAAATATTTTCAAGCTGTGGATAAAAAATCCATGGATAAGGAGGGCTGGCTGTTGTTGTTGTTGTTGTTGTTGTTGTTGTTGTTATAACTCATTAGGAACAATGGTGACACAAAGGCAGGAGAGCAAGGCTAATGGATGTGAGCACCCTGACAATATTAAGCAGTGCTTTCCATTTGTCATCTGATCTACTAATCCTCTCTGGTCACTCCCTGCAGGCCTGAAATCCCGAATACTGACGGCGGCTCCCAGTGCCATGGCTTGGCCAATGACAAAGTGGAAGAAGGGGATGAGGAAGAGGAAGAACTGGAAGAGGAAGACGATGACAGCCTGACGGGGAAGTCTCAGGATGAGACAGGATCGCCCACAACGGAGCCGCAAGGAGGGTATGAGGACGAGGAAGAGGAGGAGGCCACATCTCTCACCATGAGTTTTGATCGCACCCGACAGTGAGTAGGGCAATCCTTGCCAGTGAGATGCCTGCTTTTCCCAACCCCTTGTTGACGAATCCTGGGGTGACCATGAAGCATGATACCAGAAAACAGATCCATGGGTATCTATGTTGGCCATGCAGCAAAATGCAACACCCCAAACAAAAAAGCAATACCTTTTTCAGACCAACTGCAAATGCACAAAAGACGTCATGCAATGTGAAGGCGAAGGCTTTCATGGCCAGCATCCATAGATTTTAGTGGGTTTTTCAGGCTATGTAGCCATGTTCTAGAAGAGTTTATTCCTGACGTTTCCCCAGCATCTGTGGCTGGCAACTTCAGAGAATGCTGGCATGGAAGAGTGTTGGGTGTTTATAATGTGTGACCATGGGTACGCAACTCTCTTCCATGCCAGCGTTCTCTGAAGATGTCAGCCACAGATGCTGGTGAAACGTCAGGAATAAACTCTTCTAGAACATGGCCACATAGCCTGAAAAACCCACAAAAATCTAGACCTCGTGCAAGCTTCCAAAGCTCTGCTGGCTTCTTCATCACACAAAGGTATTAAAAATCAGGAAGGGGGGGAGATGACAACAATAGACAGTCATAGGCCTACATTTTATCAAGATGTTTGTTATGTTGTTCTTAGTTAAGATGGTCTTCAGGAATGTAGGTAGGCGCCATTCCTCCTCCTTTGGCCACACAAGCTTTGGGAGACAAAGAGGCATAAAATCCAGGCAATCAAATT
Organism: Urosaurus nigricauda; assembly: GCA_034509955.1. Classification (NCBI taxonomy): domain Eukaryota; kingdom Metazoa; phylum Chordata; class Lepidosauria; order Squamata; family Phrynosomatidae; genus Urosaurus; species Urosaurus nigricauda. The sequence continues at coordinate 1,029,419 of JAOEGL010000008.1, read as the reverse complement.
TCAACCCCTTTTAGCCACAGAAAAAGTAACTTCCCTTGAGATCCGGGCTGTTTCTGTCCCAGGCGACTGATAGCTGGCTGGCAACACTTCCCAAGGTGAGCATCACAGAAGGAGGCAAGTAGTTTGGACTTACCTCTGCTCAACTATGTTATGATGCAGGTGATGTTCTATTTCAGCCTTCCCCAAACTACTGCCCTCCAGTTGTTTTAGACTACAAATTCAGTTTGACATAGTGGTTTGAGTGTTGGAGTGCAGCTCTAGAGAATACAATTTGATTCCCGCTCCTCCATGAAACCCACTGGGTGACCTTGGGCAAGTCACACTCTCTCAGACTCAGTGGAAGGCAATAGCAAACCTCCTGTGAACAAATCTTGGCACGAAAACCCAATGATAGGTTTGCCTTAGGTTGCCATAAATCAGAAATTACTTGAAGGCAAACAACAACAATCAAATTCTGCCATTCTTCCCAAATCCGGGCCAAGCTTCCTGGGGCTAACATAGAAGTTTATCACACTGGGAGTTTGGCATTAAAATGAAGCGGAAATGGTGAGTAATTGTGCAAATGATTATCACACACAATTGTGCAAATAAAGTTATATTGGAAATGCATTGTCATTGAAATCCTGAAAGTAAAAAGATTAATAATAAAGATAATAATAATAAAAAATTTCATTTCTAAACCGCCACTCTGCAGAGCAATCGGGGCAGTGTATAGCAAAAATTAAAACAAACACCAGTTAAAACATTCCAAGAACCCAATCCCTAACCTCCCTCCCCTTAAAATTAAATTAAACTGATACAGAATTAAAAGCAATCCAAGCAGTAAAATACCAATAAAAACAATTATGCTCAAGCAGCATAAGCGGTGGCAGCATGGGTCCATTAAGCCAGGGAGTTTAGCTGGAGAGTTTTAGAGCCGGTAAGTTATTCCGGGAAGGCCTGCCAGAAGAGGTACGTCTTAAGAGCTCTTTTAAAGCTATCAAGGGTGGCAGCAAGACGAATCTCGTCCGGCAGGCCATTCCATAGCTTGGGAAGAGTTGCCAAAAAGGCCTTCTGGCACGTCTGCGACGGCCTAGTCTTCATGGGCTGTAGCAGATACTTCCCAGAGGACCGGAGTGTGTGGGGGGGGATCATATGGGAAGAGGCTGTCCCTAAGATAAGATGGACCCAAGCCATGTAGGGCTTTAAAGGTTAAAACCAACACTTTGTACTGAGCCTGGAAACTAACGGCAGCCAGTGGAGAGATTTAAGCACAGATGTTATGTGTTCTCTCCTAGATGTTCCGGTAACTAGCCTGGCTGCCATATTTTGTACTAGTTGAAGTTTCCAGGTTAGGCACAAAGGTAGCCCCATGTAGCGTGCATTGCAGTAATCCAAACGTGAGGTTACCAGGGTGTGTACTACAGTTTCCAGATCCTTCATGTCCAGGAAAGGGCGCAGCTGGCGTATCAGATGTAGCTGATAGCAGGCACTCCTGATTGTCACATTCACCTGATTAGTCATGTGAAGCGATGAATCTAGAAGTACTCCCAGACTGCGAACAGAGTCCTTAGAGGAGAGTGTGACTCCGTCTAGGACTGGAAGTTGTATTCCCAAACCTGGTTTTGGGCCCGTGACCATCAGTGCCTTCGTTTTCTCTGGATTTAGTTTCAATCTGTTTTTCCTCATCCAATCCATTAATGCTCCAAGACAGTCATTGAGAGGGGAGACGCCATCTGACGTCTGAGCCGACAATCTGATCATGGAGAAGTATATCTGAGTGTCATCAGCATGCTGATGACACTGCGCTCCATGCCTCCATATGATCTCACCCAGCGGCTTCATATAGATATTAAATAGCATCGGAGATAGGATGGCACCCTGAGGGACGCCACAATTAAGCTCAGTTTTGGAGGAGCAACTGTCCCTGAGCCTCACCCTCTGGGATCTGCCAGAGAGAAAGGAACAGAACCATCACAGAGCAGTGCCTCCAATTCCTAACTCCCTCAGCTGATCCAAAAGGATGGAATGATCTATAGTATTGAAAGCCACTGAGAGATCCAAGAGCACTAACAGGGTCACACTACCCCTGTCAATGCTCAAGTCGAGGTCGTCGGCCAGAGCAACCATGGCGATGTCAACTCCGTATCCTGTCCTGAAGCCGGTTTGAAATGGATCGAAATAATCACTTTCATCCAAGACAGCTTGGAGTTGGGAGGCAACTGCCCTCTCGATCACTTTGCTTTAAAAGGGTAGCAAGGAAACTGGTCTATAGTTGTTCCTATCCAAAGGGTCCAGGGCAGGTTTTTTTCAGGAGAGGCTTCACTGCCGCCTCCTTCAGGGAAGATGGCACAATGCCTTCCCTGAAGGACGCATTGATTGCATCCCGTAGGAATACCCTCAACGCATTCCCCCCCCCCCGGACGACCAGCCAAGATGGACAAGGATCAAAAGGGCAAGTCGAGATGCGTGTTAATGCTTCTTTGTGGCCACTTTAATGGCAGGTTTTGTGCGACATCATGTGAAATTGTGACACGCAATTGCACAATTTTTCCGGGATGTTCCTGGGATAAACTCCTGATCTCTTTCATGTGATAAACTTTATATAGAGGTTACCACTCTGTGGACATTCTGTGTGACAAAATGCTATTATTGTGTAGACGTTTAGGGAGAGAGGATATTTCCACATGGACATAGGCTCCAGATCTTTCTTTAAAGGATTCCTTGTAACAACAGGAGCAAAACCCACAACGGTGGGGATCACATTTTCTTCTTGATTTTACGGTGTAGCAATACCATTTTGCAAAGTCCGTTGTTATTCCAAACCAGGGATGTATCTCTTTGCTATTTCTTTCCCTTGCATGCAGGCACAAAAAAATTTAAAAGTCTTTTTTTTTTTTCACTGATGGATGAGATTACTAGAATGATGCACATGCCAGATTTATTTTATTTGGCATTGGGGGATTTTATTGAAAACATTGTGCTAAACCACATCATTTGCAGCATAAAAACAAAACAAGACCTTTTAGGGAACCTTTATAGAGAAACAAAATGTTCACAAAATGCCCAGAAATACTAAGAGAGAAAGAAAAAATCCACCAAGATTTGCCCTTGTTTCCCATGTAGAAGAATGAAGGGAGACAAAGACCCATGGGATATGTGATGCTCCAAAAACTCAATGCTACAATTGTAGTAAATGTGTCTTTGTTTTTATTTTATAATAGCCCCTGAAGAAGGCCAATTGGTGACAAGGCTGAAATGTATTGGGCTTTTTAAGAAATAGAAGTTTTTGGACCATCACATTGAGCCTTTTCTCCTTTTTTTGTCTTCTTTCACTTTTCTACTGCAGAATTTTGTCTCCTTTCATTCTTCTACTGTGAATACATGCTTTCCAGTTTTTTGGCCTGTTCCATTGTTTTCCATGGTTGGTCTTGATATATTGAGACACCTTTCTCAATGAGGACAAAACCATTTCCAAGTATTCTTTACATCTCCCATCCCATCTAGAGAAGATCCTAGTGGGACTGATGTAACTCAGGATTACCAAACCTCATTCATTTTCAGAGAGCCTACTCTAAGACCCAGAGTGATCTAGTGGTTTGAGTGTTGGACTACAGCTCTGAAGACCAAGGTTCAATTCCCAGTTCGACCATAAACCCTACTGGGTGACCTTGGGCAAGTCGCTTCCTCTCGACCCCAGGGGAATGCAATGGCAAAACTCATCTGAACAAATCTTGCCAAGAAAACCCCATAACTTAGGCTCACTGTAAGGCAGAAATAATAATACAGTTGTCCCCCGGGATACGAAGCCCCCGGGGAACGAAATCCCCGGGAGCCGAAAGAGCCGGGGGCGAAAAAAAGCCCCCGGGATCCGAATGAAGCCCCAGGATGTGAAGAAGAAAAACCGCGCGGCCCCTTTAAATTGGCCGCGCGGTCCGTCAGCTAAAGCGGTCCCCCGGGATACGACGATTTCCGGGTTACGAAAGATAATCCGGAACGGATTACCTTCGTAACCCAGGGGACCACTGTAATAATAAAATAGAGTCAAAGGCTTTCATGGCCAGCATCCATAGTTTTTTTGTGGGGTTTTCAGGCTATGGCCACATAGCCCGAAAACACCACAAATAATAATAATAATAATAATAATAATTATTATTATTATTATTATTATTATTATTTCCCTATGGATCAACTTGAAGGCATCCAACAACAATCTCTAATTGTGGCTAAGATAAGATTCAGCCCCAAGCCTCCTGTCTGTGGTCCCTGAGCCAAGATGCCCAACATAGAAATGCCAGCAGCAGTGAGCTTCAGCAAATGCACCAGGGATCCAGACTCATGCAACCAAACCCTCTTAGCGCTGTTTTTGTTCCTTGTGTCTTGTGCCTCACCCTTCTCTATCTGTCATGCTGTCTGTCGATGTGGTTCTTCCTTTTCTAATGTCCTGCATGTCTAGCTTTGGGCAGCTCTGTGGTCTGTGTGCGCATGTCCGCCCCTTGCCTTGGGTCGCCCTCACCTTTCCCCCGACGGTGAACGGTCAGATGCTCTAACAGGTCAACCCTTCCCCTCCCTTCCTGGTCATTGGTACAGGTGTATTGAGGAGGACGAAGCCGGCTTGTTAGATTTGGAGCAGATGCCGCATTTTGGGAAGGGGCTGGATCTCCGCAAGGCCTCCGAGGAAGCTTTGGAAGTTAAAGATGTGTATAATTCCACCTTAGACTCTGAGGCAATAAAACAAACTCTATACAGGCAGGCTAAAAATCAGGTAGGTATCTGTTGGGACTTTTCCCTTAGTTTCATCTCTAGTTTGGTTTCTGTCTGCAATGAGCTGGGGTTCTCCAGAAGAAGGGAGGCGAGATGTGGCCTGGCAACCACAAAATATTTGTTGCAGTGTGTTGGTCATTGGAATATTTGCTGGGGATGGTGGTCATCAGAGTTTACGGACTGGCTTTTCTTGCTCTATAAACTCAAGAGATGAGAAAGAGATGTAGGCTGCAGAAATAATGCAGTTTGACTTCTTTCTCGCCAGGGTCTGAATGGAGAGCCATGTCAGATATACAAGTATAAAAGCCAATATAGACATGCTGGTTTGCATCTGCACTGCAGGAGTAATGCACTTTGACACCACTTTAACTGCCATGGCTCTAGGCTGCGGATTCCTGGGATTTGTAGTTTGTTGTGGCGCCAGAACTCTCTGAAGGCTAAATAGCGCACAAAACTATTTCATGATTTCTCCAGCCTCTTTCTCATCCCTTGAGTTTGTAGAGAAATAAGAGCCAATCCATACACTCTGATGACCACCACTCCCTGCCAATATTTCCTGAATTCCATAGCACTGAGCCATGGAAGTCAAAGCGATGTCAAACTGCATTATTCCTGCAGTGCGGATGCAAGCCAGCATCACACGTCTGCCCTCAAGCGTTATATTGGCTTTTATACTTGTATATCTGCTATGGCTCACCACTCAGACCCTGGTGAGAAGGAATTGTGGAGGACAGAGGTCAGGGAGAATTTTTCCAGGGAAAAACAATGCCAAGATTTTTCTGGTAAGATGACATTATTTAATGTTTCAGTACAGTATCTAAGTCCTCAGGAACAGATAGTAGCCCATAGAGCATAAATGTCCCTGTGAGTTTCCTTCAAGGAGGGAGGCTGGTTTCCCTTTTCTTTGTGGTTTGAGAGCAAGAGCAAGGGATCATTTCTTGTTTCCATGCATGCCTTTTGTCTTTTGTCAAACTAATAAGCTGAAAATGTACTAATTTTTTATAGATGTTGTGCCGTCTGTTGCTGTTTTTGCATCAGTGTCCTTTTTTTGAGAAATACTTTTTGGGTGGATTTGTTTTTTGTTTTTGTTTTTTTTGTGTGTTTTTTTTTTTTACAAACACTGGTGCAGGACAGTAATTTTGCTGGAAATAGTCAAGCTGGGAAAAGAAAATGATATTTTCTTTTCCCGTCTTCTGATTTTACTCCCAAAGCTCATCGTCCTTTGTACTGTTCACTCTCAAGCCAATTCTGCTTTCTTCTCAATTGAGGAAACTTCCCATTCTCTCTACTTATTCCATGATGACCAACCCCAACTAGATATGAGCTTTTCTGTACTGGAAGAGGTCTTTGTTCTATTTAATACAGTCTGAATTTCTACCTGATTCCAAATCCAAATGTCAGTACACTACTGATAATGTACTACAGGTTGAATCTCCCTTATCTGAAATGCTTGGGAACAGGAGTGTTTTGGATTTCAGAGTTTTTCAGATTTTGCTGTATTTTGAGATATCTTGGTGATGGGACACAAGTCTAAACATTTTTGTCTGTAGTAGTAGTAGTAGTAATAATAATAATAATAATAATTTTATTTATTTCCCCCCCCCCCTGCCTCTCCAATGAGATCGAGGCAGCTTACAACAATATTAAAAACGTTAAAACAAAATGAAATACAATGCCCCATAAACCCACCCACCCTCTGGAGTTCAGGGTTCGATTCCCCACTCCGCCATGAAACACGCTGGGCAAGCCACACTCTCTCAGCCTCAGGGGAAGGCAATGGCAAACCTCCTCTGCACAAATCTTGCCAAGAAAACCCGATTATAGCTTCCCCTTAGGTTCCGCCATAAGTCGGAGACAACATGAAGGCACACAACAACATCACACCTTATACACATAGCCTGGGGGTAATTTCATACATAATATTTTTAATAATTGCATGCCTGAAAGAAAGTTTATGTACACTATCTCAGCCATCCATGTAGACAGTTTTGGATTTTGGAAAATTTTGGATTTTGCCATTTCGGATAAAGGACACTCAACCTGTACAATCTACATTTTTTATTAGTCCATCTTGGCCTTTGTTATGCTGAAGGGAGCCTACAGATGTAGCGAGAAAATGCTTTCTCTGTCTGAAATAATCCCCATATTGTCTGCCCTATGCTTAGCACATTGCCTCTGGAGTGTGAGAAGGATCAACCAATTCAGATATAATCCCTAACCATGAATGGCTGCTATCTATGGGCATCATGCTCACACACTCCTTACCTGAGTTCATCCACTCCTCCTTTTTCTCTGATTCCAGGAGTTTACCTTGATGCCACTTCAAATGATGGTTTATTTGAAAACTAGACCAATGGTAGTCTAGTTTGGAGGCATACTGGCATGCACAAACCTTCATTTCCCTATGTGCAAACCAGTCATAGTTCTAGATATTTGAGGCATGCCCGAGCCTGAGGCATACCCATAATGGGCATACTATGGTTCAGTAAATACATGTGAAGTGAAGCATCTTAACACCTAATATGGGGTAAACGGATGGTATCTCCTCATATATATGTTAAATGGAGAGTGCATCAGCAGATGTATGCCTTCACAACCCTCACTTGAAGCGAAGGGGGTGGCATTTCATTTTGAGATTCTCACAGCCGTTGGGGATCAGACTGACCTGTACTGATGCTTTCTTTTCCTTTGCTGTGTTTTTTCTTATTTCATCGCAGGCTTATGCAATGATGTTGTCCCTCTCTGAGAACACTCCACTCCATCCTTCCTCCCAGAACTCTCTGGATGCTTGGCTGAACATGGCAGGAGCGGCTTCTGAGCCAGGAGGCTTCAACTCCATCGGTCATCTCTGAGAGGTTCGAGGAGGCACCTGGCCAGAAATAATCCCAGCAAAGAGGCTGAGGTGCCACGCGCGGCCTCTCAGAAATCCTGGCAAGTGGAAGACTGATGGAAGAGCCCTTGGGGGCTTGCCAACTGGGAGGAGAAACCCTTCACAGATGACTCCTTTCCCATTTTGTCAAACGTCGGACACCAAGCCACCCAGCAGCCTCAAGATCCTGCCATCTCCGATGCATAGCACATAAACAGGAGTGAAATTTGCTCCCTGCATGGGGAAATATCAGGTGCATTTGTCGTCCAGAAATGAAATACTGTCCCCTCTCGCATCACGGACCATGTTGCTGAGCCAGCAAGAACCTACTTGTAAAACTTAACTAATCTTGAAGTCCTTGGATCCTCATATCAAGTCCTGCTAAGGAGAAGACTTTCTAGGCCAGGTCTATCCTAATGAAGTCACTGGAGTTCCACTGAGATTCGAACACTGTTGACTTTCTACTGCTTTATTTCCCCCGTCCTTTTAAAACAAGTGTCAAATTCTGTGCCCTGAGGTCCATGTACATTTATAGTGTGAACCCTTCCTAAAGAGGCTTTTGCTGTGAGCAACAATCTTGAAACGTATTGACCCCGGTGGGCAACGTCCTGATAGTTCAAATTCAAACTCCTTTCTTTCTTTCTTTCTTTCTTTCTTTCAAAAATGTGTAACCCTATAACCCCGAGGTCATCAGCCTTTGAATATCTGTTGTCACTTCTCTTAGCAAGAGCAACAGCATCCTCTTAAGCTGAGAGGCCATCTCCATCTTGGTAGACAACTTCTTTTGTGGCTTGTTATCCCATCTGCCCATTGACTTTATCATGAAAAAATGACATATATATATATTTTTAAGATGAACAGAATACATGGTATCTCCTCTGTCCCGCGTGGATAGGATAATGGTTGTCCACAGTGACTATGGACATAGCAGTGGTCCATAATGATTGCCATATAGCTCAAAGCAGAAATATTTCCATGGGAAAAGACATAGAGGGAAAGAGAGAGAAGAGAACTCATCTCTTCCAGTGAATGGGCACCAGTTATGGATGTACAGAGCCGTACCTATCTCTGCAGCCCAAGAAATGTTACAAGTCTTATTTTTAAAAAAAATCCTATTACTTTCCTCAGATGCTTTGCCTGAGAAAGAGTCTCCACATCTGCCTTGAATGTTAGTGTCAGCAGGTATCTGCGAATTGGGTCTATTTACTGAAGACTGGCCTACCACTGGAAGATCTAAACCCAAAATAAGAGTGTCCACCAGAAATGCTTGTTAAGGAAAATGCTCCATGGTTTGCTTTCACCAATGGACTGTCAGCCCCTCTTATAGAAAGCCATTTCCAGCTGAAACCCACTGGGCATTAAGCCACTGGCCTAACACCAGAAATGTTAGAGAACAGGTCCAGTGTCTGAGGAGTTCACGTTCCCTACAAAATAAAAGAGAATGGTCAAAATTGATCCTATCAGACCTCGGCCTTATTACTCCAGCCCACCTTTTAGAAACTGAGGTGTAGCCTTTTCTAGATGCCAACATTTAGATGTTGTTTGGCAAGCAAGGATATATTTATACAAATAATATCAAGAAGTGTTTGAGAGTTGGGTTGGGTTGGGTTGACTTGAGTTGGGTTGGGTTGAGTTGAGTTGGGTTACAAGTTTCTGCTTTAATTTAGGTTCATATTTTTGGTTCTGATTCACCACCTTAACCTCAATGCCATTGTTTCCAAACATAATGCAGATCAAGCTCTAAGACAGAGAAATAATAATGCTGGGTCCTTGTGGTGAATGTTGTGGTGCGTCCAGCCTTAGTTACACTTGGATTACGTCAGTGTGTTATTTTTTTTTCCTTGTAATTCACTATTTTAGGGGAAATCTGTGGTAATCTTGGGTAATGGGATAGGAGAAAATTGTTATTGGTCATGGTCTCTCTGTAGCTGCTTATAAGACAAGAACGAAATGGTGTGGAGCTTAGGTTGTGCATCTGCTGGGGAAACCATTAAACATGTATCTCCTTCTCTCTCCTAGTGTTGAGTGGCAGGTGAGGACATGACATTTCATAGTATTATGTGTTTCTCTGCCTCAGAAATGCCCATGTAATGCAATGACCCGAGAACCTCCATTTTGCTCGGCTTGATGTGGTGGGAGATGTAGGGAGAACAAGAAGGTAGGACTTACATAATTGGATCCTGGCTTGCACAAATGGGTCTAATCTAAATAAGGCTAAGTATAGATCCCAACTCACTGTTTTCAGCAATAGCCCTACATCCTTCACAACACATACAGGTTGAGTCTCCCTTATCAGAAATGCTCGAGAACAGAAATGTTTTGGATTTTGGATTTTTTTGGATTTTGGAATATTTGAATATATATTACGACAGATCCAAGTCTAAACATGAAATTTCTTTATGTTTTGGATACATCTTATATGCATAGCTTGAAGGTAATTTATAGATAATAGTTTTAATAAAGTAAGTGTATGTTGAAAGATCAGAAATCAAAGATGTCACTATCCTAACCACCCATGTGGACAATTTTAAATTTTGGAATATTTCAGATTTCAGAATTCTGGATAAGAGAGACTCATCCTGTAATTCCTATCTAAAAAACACACACCTTTTTGGGACTTGGGACTTTTCTGTCTTCCCCCCATCCCACACTAAGCTAGACCACCTCCTTGCACAAAACTCTTCGCTTATTGTTGCCCATGGACTGATATTATCATAATGATTTTTGCTTCCAAGGCTACTTCTCAGGAAAGCCTAGTTACAAAACCAACTTAAATCTGCATTGCTCCTGTTTCATTATCTGGACTTCCTTGGAAGCATTTGCAGAAGTCTAGATTGGTCAAGGCATGCTAGAAATCCTACATTTCTCAGGACTGCCTTAGGGAGAGGACTGCTAATGGATGTATATATGGCCAGAGGTAACACTTTGCAGACCTGGAAGAATGCATAGGGGTCACTCCCATGGCTGTGTCAGGACCCAACTTGCATAATAATAATAATAATAATAATAATCAACTTTTATTTATATCCCACCTATATCGGACCGAGGCGGCTTACAGTAAACTAGTCCAACTTGACTCAACTTGATTTTTTAAAAATGTTGGACATTTTCTAATTTATTCTAAATCTGCCACCAAAGATACCTTTAAATAAAAAAGCTGACATCTTAAGTCTTGGGCCAGGAATGGTCCAAGATCTTCAGTTCCCTCGAACAGATGGCAATCTCATTCTCCCTGCCCCAGGTTAAGGTAGAAAGGATACAGGGCCAGCCAAGTTATTTAAGAAACTACAGCAGAAAATGTTCTTCCCTTCCTTATCCTTTTAAACATCACACTAGCAAAGGAAATGACAGTTCATTATTCCTTCATCCAAAGATCAACTCTGCGAAGTAGGAACCTCATTCTGCCCAGCGGTCAATGAAACAGAAGGTAGCCACATGAAAAATCTATATACTTCTTTGAAAGCCCCTAAATCTCACTATATATTTAATTTATTGGAAACTTGAAGGGGGGAATTTGATATATATATATATATATATATATATTCATATTTTAGCAAACACACATGGATCTGCTCATGTTGCTTCAGATACATTTCTACCACCCCTGACCCTCCTCCATTTGCCATGAATTTATGCTCAGCTGGATTGACTTAACTTACCCATTTTCAAGACCTATGTAGGCCATACATTATTTGAGCTCTTCTGGGTGTTTTGCACCCAAGTTTGTCAGGCCAAGGAGAAAGCAGATCATTCATCCTTCTGGTCCAGCCATGGCTAGTCTTGAGTAGTAGGATATTAGTGGGGTGAAGGATTGAGAGATGAATCTTTTTCATCACTTGCTACCTGATCCATTTAAGAGCTTCACTTGCCAGGTTTTGAACTCATCTGTTGTAAAGTCTGTTGTGAAAAGTTGCCCTCTGAGATGAAAGAGAACATTCCATAGCTTAGACTTGACCAGGGAGCCATATTATGTCTCTGTCATGCCAAATGGCATCCATTCTTGTCCAGCATGAAAAACAAATGGATTCCAACCATGTCATGCCATTCTGTTCCATGGGATCCTAGGCTGGTTCAAGAGCAGAGGTTGTCAACCTTTGATCCCCCAGCTGTTTTGGACTTCAGAAGCCTTTGCCAGCATAACCAATGATGAAGGAATCTGGGAGATGAAGTCAAAAACATCTGGAGGACCAGAGGTTAAGAGCCATTGTTCCAGAGTTTGGAGAGTCATCATGCAAAAAGCTCTGTTCACTATTTATAGAGTACTCCTCTCCCTTCCTCTTTCGCATGTACACACCACAGTATTGAAACCCCTTCATAGAATCATTGAACCATAGAATCCTAGAGTTGGAAGAGACCCCAAGGGCCATCCAGTCCAACCCCATTCTGCCATGCAGGAACCCCCAATCAAAGTATCCAGCCTCTGTTTAAAGGCGTCCAAGGAAGGAGACTCCACTACACTCCCAAGGAGTTTGTTCCACTGTCTAAGATCTTTTACTGTCAGGAAGTTACTCCTAGTGTTGAGATGGAATCTCTTTTCCTGAAGCTTGCATCCATTGTTCCAGGTCCTGTTCTCTTGAGCAACAGAAAACAAGCTTGCTCCCTCCTCAATGTGACATCCCTTCAAATATTTAAACAGGGCTGTCATATCACCTCTTAACCTTCTCTTCTCCAGGTGAAACATCTCCAGCTCCCTAAGTCGTTCCTCATAAGGCATGGTTTCCAGACCCTTCACCATTTTAGTCGCCCTCCTCTGGACACTCTCCAGTTTCTCAACATCTTTTTTGAAGTGTGAGGCCCAGAACTGGACACAATATCAGATGAGTCGAGAGAATAAGAGAGAGTTTGCATTGAGCATCCAAAAGAAATCTGTGGAAGGTGTCTTAAGGTGGGGGAAGCTTTTATGGACTTCTGATCTCTAGTGTTTGCTTAGGGTGAGGGACTCTGGTGTCAGTCGTGTCGGAAGTAGATTCTTTGACAATCCTTTGTAATATAATTGTGGGTTCCCCTCACCCACCCAATGGGGTTTAATGCACCTCCCTACAAGTGTGAAACACCAGTTCCTTCTTCGCTGGGAGAACTTTTGAAGGCATTACCCAAGTCATTTTCAATTCTTTTTTGGCCATCATGTCAACCCATACCAAGTCTGTTGGCACCCCAGGGGCACCTGTTCTGCCCTACCGGACACTACCAACCCCTTGGGTTGTGCTTGCCAGCCTTTGCCCAAGAAATGTTCATTACAGCTTAGACAGACATGGGACTGATTCCTTATATATGAATTGTTACAAGTCTGTTATGCAAAGTTGCCCTCTTGGGATGAAGGAGAACATTCCATGGTTTGGCATTTCTATTTCTACTTCTATATAACAAAAGCAGAAACAACCGTAATAGCAAAATGCATCCGATTCAGATGAGCTGTATATTCCCACTGGGGCCAATGTGTAAGATGTTAATATTAATAATGATTATGATATTAATAGTTTTAAAAGACTGTTGGGCTACTTCACGGGACAATGGACATCTTCTTTGATCTGTATATAACTTGTAATTTTTTTAACAGAACAGGGGAGTGGGGAAAAGAACATACCTTTTTCTTATTTTATTTCTTCCTTGACAATATTTTGTTTTTATATATATATATATATATATATATGCATTAGATATCATTATTGTGAAGAAATAATGTTAATATAAGTAACTAGTGAAGGACCAAAATGGTATAATTAAGGCTGTATGTTGTATGATCCATAAGTGGAGCCTAGCAGTATGGATTGTTATTTTTTCATTCTTGTCATTGTTATTAATGTGCCAAATGACCCCTTGAGTAATAACAGCATTATTCTGGCTGCGAGTTTTCCAGACAATCATATATTTTGTTTAATTGGTTTGGCGTTTGCATTTAGAGTTAAGCACGCTATTTATTTCTATTTGCTTTTAGAGTTTGGTTCGGTGATAGTAGTGGGGGAAATTACACCGATGAATCTCTGAAGATGTCATGAAAAGGAACACAGACACATGCATGTGTAGGATGCACTCACAACGTAAATACTAAATGATGGCTGGCATCCTATTAGTGAGATACACATGCGTACATGATGCTATTCATACAGGGTGGATTGTTTCCCATGGCACAACAGACAAACTCTGCTGAAAGCAACAGAAGAGAAGCTGGGCATACAGCTGTGCATTGCAGTTTCACATTACAGTTGTGCATTGTGGTTGCACCCAGTCGTTGACATGACTTGAGCGATGCTGCTATTCTGCATGGGAGTTGCATAGTGCTGGGGTAGCATTAATTCACATATGGATATTTACGTTGCGCTAAGGGAGTGTTGGACGGCAGCCTGTGTCTTTAATATTCCATATCATTGCCTGGACAGTGTTTATTTAAAGTAAGCCACATAGTATTGCAAGACCTTGATTGTTCTGGAAAAGCCCCTAGAAACAAACACATGCACCTCGAATTCCTGGTTACGGGATAATAACAGTACGGTAGGGTGGTGAATCCGCTCTGCAGTTTGGTCCAGACTTTAAATGAGTGTTTCATGGTGCAGAACCATTTCTCAAAACTAGGTTCTGCTCCATTTCAAGTTTAAACTGAAACCCAGAACAGATTTGATGTTCTCCAGGCATGGAGCGCTGCTGCATCTCCTTCTGGCCTTATTTGAAGAGTTATTGGTGGTGCACTAAGGATCTCACTTGCAGTGATAGGATGTGGGCTGAGCATTTGTGCAGGAAGTGATTGCACATGTGCATCCATGCAAGGAAGAGTCCACACAGCCATCTTTGGTAGCATTGGATTGCCTGTTAGAAGAGAAGGGTCTCCATCAAGCATTTGGTTGGCGCCATCCATGTCAATTGTGTGAGCCATCTCTTTCAACCTTCACGTGTTGAATGTGAAGTCAAAGGCTTTCACGGCCAGCATCCATAGTTTGTTTGTTTGGTTTTTTTGTGGGTTTTTCAGGCGATGTGGTCAAGAGTTTATTCCTGACGTTTCGCCAGCAGCTGTGGCTGGCATCTTCCGAACCAGTATTAGGATTGGCACCATAGCCCTGGTTGCTAGGTGCAGGATTCTAGCCATGCAATGTTTCTGTCGGCCTACTTTTTGTCTTTTTGGTTGTTTTATCTTATATTCCCAATGCTACAGGACGTTCCTCAACAAAACAGGTTTCTGCTTGCGGGATGCTATTTCTGGAACACTATTACTGTAGGTAATCTTATTCCAATGCATATATTACCACAATATGGCCAGTACTTAACCTTTCAAATGCATTGGGAGGCACTGTCTTTTGTCTCTAATCCCTGTGATGCTAAGAATTTGTAGTATGATTTGTGTGTGTGTGTTTGTGTTATCATGCTCAGGACCACAAATTGTTCCCAGACCATTTTTCTCCTCCTAGTTTCAAAGAGGCTTCATGGAGGTTGGTTTTCATGACTACAGAAGGTGGATCTAGCCATTAACATGGAGGAACTTCAACTGAGTTAGATAAATGTATGAATTCTGGTCACCAGAATCGACTGGATCAGCACATAAACTTGCGTTATTTGGTATCCCAAAAAAACAATTGGCTCAGGGATATCTTTGAAGGATCTTGAGTGTTCCTTCATCCCTTGCCATCCTTTCATGGGCTGCGTGTAAGGATGTCACCCCATGAAAGAAATCTGAGTTAGTTTTCATCAATTATCAGTAAAGTCTACATAAATCTGCATCACCTAAAAGCAGCTCTACTGAAAATGAAAACAGAGGAAAGTACACTAATTTTTGAGCCAACACAACTCCTTAGATGAGCCATTCCCCCTTAGAGGAGCCATTATTACACAAAGACGAAATACCTTGCCTGAGATAAAAACTTAGCCACCCAACTTTTAAAATATTCTTCCCTTTGGGGGGAAAAAAAATCAAAGCAAAACCAAAACTTGATTAATTGAGGCCTTTGTTTTTAGTCAATCGCCTGATTTTATTTATTAAGTGTTGCAAATTTATGCAGCAGCGAGCTCATTTGTCCCAACTTCAAGATGCAACACGAAAGCCATGGGCAAGCTGGGCTCCTGGGTGCATCCCTCCATATAATGGTGTATTTGCACATACATGCTAAACACATCCCACAACCTAAGAAGCCGTTCCAAAATTATTTTTTGTGGCTTTTTCAGACTATTTTTTGGTTCCAAAATTACAGCAACACCTGTGGATCCCACACCGGTAGCCATTGTAGCATAAGGACTGATGTGATCTAGAGCAATCCAATGCCAATTCCATTCTTGATCCACTGTAGACACCGTTGTGCAGAAATCATGCAGTCTGGTGTCATTTTGAGTGCTGTAGTTCCATCCTATGGAATCCTGGGATATGTAGTTTGAATATTTTAAAACTTGGGTGGCTTTAGCCTTCTCTGCCAAAGAGCACTGGTGCCTCGCAAAACTACAGATCCCAGGATTCTGCAGGATGGAGCCATAGCAGCTGAAGAGAGTTCATTATTTCAACAGTGTAGATGCACCCTGGGTTTCAGCTGACCCACAACACAATACAGGTTGCGTGGCTTCATTGTTCTGTTCTTCGGCTGATGCCTCCCTCAGATAACCTTGCAGGGGGAGAAAAAATACACACATCCAGCTGTGAATACACACATCCAGTGTGAATGCAGTAATGCAGAAAGCAGTGAATGCAGAAAGCTGTTCTCTGCAAAACAATATATGTAAGATTTCCCCTTTTCCATTTTGGAAGACCCACCTTTAACATCAACAGGTTCCAGTTGGCTCCTGCAAGGGATTCCTGTCCCTTTGCAAAGAGTCCAAGGAGCCTGACTGGGTTTCCCATGAATGTGGATTACTGCATTAACACAACCCAAGAGATGGATGGAAAGATGTCATGGTAACCCAATCCCAATGGTAGGAATCCATGTGGAGAAGAAACTGGGAAAAGTACAGTTTGGAAGTCATAGCTGTATGAATGGAGGCCCAGATTATACCAAATATGTATTTCAATTCCATTGCATAAAGGTTGCATAGTTTATGTGTGTGTGTAAAGTTCCCCATAAAGATATGACTTCCATATTTTAAAACAAGGTTGGGCCAATCTTAATTTTTCCCTAACACACATACATATGCACACACCTCTAGTAGAATCTTAACATAATATGGAGTATTATAATACTAGTAGATCATTGATCAAGACAGTTAACCATTGTTTTCAGGCTGCAATCCGTAAACAAATGTGCTAGAGAATAAGCGCCATAGGACTTAATTTACTTCCAGATAAAACATGCTCAGGATCCGATTGCAAGACACAAATGGTTTCTAACCTGTTTTTCTCTCCCTGGCTTTAAGGAAGGTTTTATAGCTCTTGGTCTTCATGACCACAGGAATTGGATCCAGCCATTACAATAGATGAAATTCAGTTGTATTAGACAACATTGTGGGTGGTTAGGCTGTCCATCACTGTTGGCCACTATGGAAACCTTTTTGGGCTTCATTCCCACTTACAGATAAATCAGTGTGAGATCCAAATCAATGGATCGATTTGACAGTGGAGTGTGGTTCCCATTACATTTGAGCCGATCACATTTTTCCCCCTCTAAAATAATCCACTTGTGGTTCACATTCATGCATGAATTGATTCAAAATGGACCTGCTCCAGCTGACTGAAGGGAAAATTGATTCTGATCCGCATCTGGTTCACACTTGCGTGGAATCGATTTATCGAAAAAAGATGTAGAAAAAATCAGGGTCAAAAAGACGCAGCTTAAATGGGTCTAGCACATGCCCCCCCCCCCCCGAACCACTTCAGCAAGTCAGTTCAAGTGCAAACCATGGTCATTTAAACCAGTTCAAACTGATTTGTGATCCAGTTTAAAAGGTCGATACTGGGGACAAACAAGCAAAAAAAGATGCATTGGTTTATATGGTGGCTTGAAATGGATCTGCTCAGGTCACCTGGCAAGACAGCAATTCATCCCAAATCCTTGCCTTATAGAAAATCAACATCCATTTTAGTTCCCTGTCCCTTTGAGAACCCACCAAGTGGAATATAGTCTGTTAAATTCTCCTTTCTTTGCACTCATTTGGAAAAAAAAAAAAGGGGGGGGGACCAAATCTGGCATTATTTAACTTTGTTTTAATATGACTTGTTTCCTTCAAACAGAGACAAGTGGGACCAATAAGGATTTCAGGGAGCCAGTCCTGCCTCTTGGCAGGTTACTACATTTCATTTCCATCAGCTTTCCAAGGCCACTGAAAATATTTGGACCAACTGAAACAAGTTTTTTTTTGGGGGGGGGGGGAGTTTGAGACTTGCTTGAAAACTAAATTGATTGGCACTCTATTTCTCTCTCTCTCCTCTCTGGTTCTGTGCAAAAATTATTTTTTTGCAAAAATGTCCTGACATTTTTAAAAAATGCACTTAAATATAAGGCCTCATTCCCACTTATAGATAAACTGGTGTGCAACCCGAATCAATGGATCAATTCAACAGCAAAGTGTTGTTCCCACTACATTTGCCCCTATTGCATTTTTACCCTCCAAAATAATCCACTTATGGTTAACAGTGAGGCATGAATCTATTCAAAATGGACCTGCTCCAGCTGAATGAAGGGCAAATTTAAATTGATTCCTATCCGCATGTGGTTCACACTTGCGCAGATTTGATTTATCGAAAAAGAAGTAGAAAAAAAATCAGCATCAAAAAGACACGGGTTAAATGGGTCGAGTGCATGCCCCCCCCCCTCGGAATCGCTTCAGCAATTCGGATTAAGTGGGAACCAGAGTCATTTGAACAGGTTCAAAGCAATTCACGATCTGGTTTAAAAGGCAGTGGGAATGAGGCCTAAAAATGGCTTGAGATGGACCTGCTCAGTAGGTTTCATATTGACTAGCTTTTCGTTGGTGTGTGTTTGTGAAACAACCCAACTGTATATCCCTGTCACCGACTAAAATCAGGGACACGTGAATAATACTTGGATCAGGAGGATGGGATGAAAGTGGATAGAGATCCTTAACCAGATCAGCACTTGGCTAATGAGTTTTCTATTAGTTTATTAAATCCATTTCTTAAGAGATGTTTTTTAGGTAGGCAATACAGCATCACGCCTACATGAGAGAGAAAGGGTTTCATATTGACTAACTTTTTCCTTGTATGAATCAAAGCTAAGAGGAGAGTTTCTGAGTTTCTGAGATATTATCGAGTATCGGGCTCCATGTATATTTCCCATGCATATTTCCTGGATCAAAATTCCCTTTTTCTATAAGTAGAGACACTTATTTTAATCTTCTGTTTGTCTCACTACATTGGCTATTGGATAGTCCTTCTCCTCTCACCAGCTTTGACCATGAAAGGTGGCTTCAGGGTTGTTTTATGAGATCTGATACTACACAGTGCATTTGATAAAAGTAACTCCTTCACCTTCCCAAAGTGGCAGTCTGGGTTGAGGAAGAGGAAGCACTGTTAGGGGGAAAAAAGAGAAAGAATACCCAACATTTCCTTGCAAGATGCCATTTCAGATGCCAGCAACTGAGGGCCTCTGGGGATAGGTGGGACAGTGTGCCATCTAACCAGTCCAGACTGAATGCCTTTCATGAGCCGATGGTGAAATTGCAACCCATAATTCAGAGCACAATGGGCAGTTTTAAGCCAGATTCATCTGGTTCCAGAGGGAATGGTGTACCATTCTGAATACAGATGAAAGGAAGAGAGGCATCTATTTCATCTGCTGATCAAAGATCTTGGGAGTGGGATCGATGCATTCAAGTCAGGCTCAAACCTGAATATGTAAAAAAAATTGGGAGAAGGAATGCCACCACTGCAATTCCCTTTCAACAGATGGATGGATTTATTGGACCTTTCTCTTGGCTAGGCATCTGACTGAGGATGGAGCTGGTCTAACTTGGCCTTTGTGGAAGACTGTCACCTCTAGTTCATGGCAATTTGTTTCTTGTGTCGGGACCAAATGCAAAGAGACTTTATCCCCCTTTCTGTAGGCTTTCTAAAAATATCACCCAGGAGGATCTCAATATGCCATGACCAAAAGCTCCGGGAGCAATTGGACAGCAAGAAATATATTCAGGGAAATGCTCATCCTCCTTGCAATTCTTTAAAATTATCCCCAGATGCTGGAAGCAGAAAGAAATATGCTAGACTGGCTTTGAGCAAAACTACTCACATGTTCAACTTACTTTCCATTCTTCTGCATTCATGCTACCAATTTCCCATTCTTATGGCTGTTTCCTCTGGTTGTTGGGCTTCCAATGGTCACCAAAGGTGGCTGCATGCAAATCTGCACCTGTACAAAGCCATTCCACAAATGTGTTGTAAAAGCCTCCCATTGCACACAAACAAATTGTGGATCCGTGGAGCATCAAAGCAGATGGGTCCCTCTAAAACCAATCCAGAGTCCTTAGCATTTCTCAAGTCAGTAAAGGGGCCAGCCAGCAAGCCAAAAAGGATGACCGCTTCAAAAGTGAGAACATGTCCTTCTTAACAGTAAAGGCGAGGAAGAGCTGCAATTGGCAAATGTGTATCAGCAAAGGAAAAGGAAAAGTTTTTTTTGTATTTAAACTCCCATTGCACATCAAATCAGCACTTAGGGAGAGGATATAATTCAGCTGTAGAGTACAATGCTTTCCATGCAAAGGGTTCTTGATAAAGTCCTGAGCATCTCCCAGTAAGACTGAGAATAATTCAACTTGGAAGTCCTAGGGACTTGGTGCCAGTCAATTCAGAGTTGGGGTCAGGAGGATGTGACCCTCCAAATGCTCTTGTATCATAACTTGAATCACTTCTCACCACCACAAGCAATGCTAGGGATGGAAGCTGTAGTCCAAACGTATCTGGAAAACCACTGGTTGAAAACCATTGGTATAGACCAGTGGTTCCCAAACTTTGGTCCTTCAGAAGTTTTGGGACTTCAGGTCCCAGAATTCCCGACTGTTGACCAAGCTGGCTGGGGCTTCTGGGAGATTAAGGGGCTGTACATACCGGCACTTTGTGCTGGCCTGTATGCACAGTAAGGGCTGGGCGTCCACATGCTCAAAGCCCTTACCGTGCCACCCGGCCACCATTATGGCACAAGCCCATCTACATGGCTCGCACCATTATGGCACAGCACCCAAACAGCACTGGATGGAAGGGGTGTCATGACGCTGCACAAGAGTGCTTATGATACCCCTTCCAGGACCCTTTTCAGGGTTTCTTTTTGCTCTTTCCAGAGGCTGTGGCATGCAGTTACTGGGGCCTCCATCCAGGACACAAAGAGCCCTAAGTCTTCAACACGTGGAGGTCCACACTTTGGGAACCACTGAATCTTAGAATCATAGAATTTTAGAATTGGAAGGGGCTTCAAGGGCCATGCAAAAAATACACAACCAACGCACCCCTAAAAGATGGCTATCCAACCTCGGTATATAGATGTCCAAAGAAACCAAGTCCACCACTTTCCAAGGCAGTCTGTTCCACTGTATAGAGATTCTTTCTGATGTTTAGGCGAAATCTCGTTTCTTGTCATTTGAATTCATTGGTCTGTTTCTAGTCTCTGGAGCGGCAGAAAATAAGATGGCTGCACCTTCTGCCCATTCAGTCATTCTGTTTTGAGATGTTGTGAGCATGCGATGGAGAAGGCAAAGGCAAGTGTTGTAGCACACATGGCCTTTGCCCTTGCATTTTGGGTGACAAACTCTGAAGGGGAATAAAAGCACTTACTCAGTGGCATGATCTCCAGGTGGTTCTCTGGCACAAAGCTCTGGGCTTTTGCAAACCAGAGGTTGCGGAGGAAAGTCAAGGCACTCCTCTCACAATGAGCTTTTGGCAAACCGAGATGTTTCTGGTAGACTGTGTCCATGTACAAATGAAAGCTGTAAGCAAAAAGAGAAAAGAAATGCAGCATTAGAAGCACTGGAATGAGTTTCTCTCCAAATGTACTGCAAGCTACTGACTTAACATTCATTGTTTTAATATGCTGTTTATTTTATTTTTTATTTTTTATTTGTTTTGTCATGGTCAGAGGGAGGGGCGGGATGGGGATAATGTATCGCGATGTAGAAACGTACAAAAAATGAAGGAACGGTGTCGACTGTGCGCACCTCTGCTGATGATATGTGGGCAAAAAAAATCATTTTTCTTCTGTAACGGTCAGTAGTGACATTCACAAAGCCATGGAAAACTTTTTTTTCCTTTATATTTAACAGAAACTGTGATTAAAAGGTTTTGTTTCTCCTGAAATCCAAGTCTTTCTCTCTTTCCTGTGTGTCTCTGGTTCCTCCGTCCTTAACACCACTTTCAGATTTATGCTTTGTAAAGTAAAAAATGGCAGCTTTGGTGGGTAGGTGGGAATGTCCCAAGGAACAATTCAGAGAAGAACAAACAATTCTAAAGCCATTTCGTAAAGAGAGCATCTCTTAAGTGTGTCCAAGATTGCAATCTTGGGTTCTGGAGTAAGAGATGCTCTTTTTAAGAAATGGAACTTAAGTATGTCCAAGATTGCAATCTTGGGTTTTGGAGTAAGAGATGCTTCCTTTAAGAAATGGGACTTAAGTGTGTCTAAGATTTCAATCTTGGGTTCTGGAGTAAGTCCTACTGAATTTACTTTGGAAAAAGGATCTTGTGTGACCTTTGAGACTAACTGAAAGAAAGAAGCTGGTAGCATGAGCTTGAGACTTGAACTTCTTTCCTCAGATGCATGGATGAAGTAGGCTCAGGTCTAGGAAAGCTCATGCTGCCAAAGTCTTTCTTGCAGTTAGTCTCAGAGGTGCTGCAAGATCCCTTTGCATGCTGATTTTCCAGACTAGCACGGCTTTTCTGAAGAAAGAATTTAAAGAAGTAGCTGTGTTAGTCTCAAAAATCAGTAGCACCTTTGAGACAAATTGAAAGAAAGAAGTAGCATGAGCTTTCATAGGACTCTTTCAAACGGGGAGGAATTTCTCCCAACTCCGAATGGAGCCAATGCGGATTTATGTAAATTCGCTTGTTTAGCGAATTTACATGAACCCCTGCTCCGTTCGGAATTACTTCCTATTACCCGAAAATAACCCCCTCCTGCCCGAATTTGCAGCGAAGCTTTAATTCGCAATAAGGTAAAACCCATGATTGCATTCGAATTGGCTTCCCTCTTGCCCGAATTTGCATGTGAAGAGTTAATTTGCAATAACATAAAACCCATGATTGCATTCGAATTGACCTTAAATTATACTTCCAATTTAGCCTTGTATGAAAGAGTCCATAGACTTGAGCCTACTTCTTCAGAAGCATGCTACCAACTTCTTTCTTGCAGTTAGTTTCAAAGGTGCTGCAAGATCCCTTTGCATGCTGATTCTCCAGACTAACAAAGCTAGGTCTTTGAATTCATACTTCAGAAAAGCCATGTTAGTCTGGAAAATCAGTCTGCAAAAATCCTGTAGCACCTTTGAGACTAACTGCAAGAAAGAAGTTGGCAGCATAAACTTTTGTAGACTTCAGTCCAACTTCTCCAAAACATGCATCTGAGGTCAACGAAAGCTCATGCTACACATTTATTTTGTTCCCATTTAGTCTCAAAAGTGCTACAAGAACCTTTTCAGAAAAGTCACATATAGGGAGACACTATCTAGTTTAATATTCATTCCTTCTCTTTAAGGAATGAAACGTGGTTCAGTGGGGCTTTACAGAAAGCCCCGAACGGAGATTTCTCAGCAAACTGAGTATTGCACTTAAGTAATTTTATTCTGGATTTAACAGATTAATGGACTGAGTAAATTCTTGAGATGTCAGTATGTATTACTTTGCTTCTGGTAAGGCAACCTAGCTATATTTTGGGTCCCTTTTGCTCATTGACATTACACTTCGGTCCTATCTCAACAGCACCACTAAGTAAACTCCAAGTCACCAGATTCTTTACAGGAAAACTCACTATGTTTCAATGGATATAAAACCGATAGGGATCCCTCCTTGTCTCAGCTCTCTTTTCAAATCGTCAAAATGCAAATTTTTTCTATGCCCATTGCCTGCCTACAAAAAGATGTAAATTTTAATGTGTTTTTTTTAAAAAACTTATATTATATTATATATATATAATATATATATATATATAGTAGCAAGGATGATGATTTGTGTATCTGTCCTCATTCCTCCCTTTCCCGAATCCCTTCAGTTGTTACAGTTGGGCCCTAGTATATTTTATTTCTTTTAAAACTTGTATAGTCTTTGTTTCTAAATCAATTGTAAATGTCTGGAATTTTTTCACATAATGTTTTTAAAACATTGCGGAAAAGAAAGGTGCTAGTCCTTTAGCATTCTGGAGTGTATATTGCTTCAATTCTGTTTATAAGTAAAAGGAGACAACAACAACAAAAACCCAACTTGTGCATGACTTGTATTTAGCAGCCATTTATCGTGTCTGCTTGTGAAATTTTTATTCAAAAGAAAAGAAAATTCAGTAGATGCACTTATGTATATGTGATTAGAGTTTTCGTTCTGTTTTTGGGTTTTTGTTTCATTGGGGGATTTTTAAATTTATTTTATTTTTAATTTTTTTTCCTGCATTAGGGGCTAGAAGCCTCAAAACTGCCAAGGAAAATTTTAAATAAGTGGCAGTTATTAAATAATAATGAAATGGCTTTGTTGAGAGAATAAATGAAGTTGCAGAGAATGAGTGTGAATGAGTGAGCGAAAGGGAGAAAGAAAAGACATGTAGAATATAATGAAAACAAACAGCAATTTTGCAAAAATTTCATGTTGACGCTTGTGATAAAAAGATGGAAAACAAATGTACGTGTAGAGAAATTCCTTTTAAAGAAAAACAATGACTAGAAAGCGCTGATTTTTGAGGTTAATGCTGTAGAATAGGAATGTATACCAAATGTAATCTTTCCAGTGCTACAACGGATTTATACATGAGATTGATATGCAATAAAAACCTGTGTGCTTTTTTAACAGATAGTTCTCCTCATTTTCTTTTTTTCGGGGTTCGAAAGTGGGAATGCGATTTATGTACGGACTTACTTCAAGTGCTGTCTTTCTCGAAAGCAATTTAAAACTAGAACCGTAGATTTTTGATTTAAGAATTATGTAGAAAAACTCTTTCTTCGTGCATTTTTTGGGACAAAAACTTATAGTATATTATATCAGTAGATCATGAAAAGAAAGGAAGTTTGTTTAAATGTTAGTCTTTTTTTCCGTTTATCTTTTAAGTATAGGATGTATGCTGTATGTTTTGTCATGTTTATTTTTTTATATGTGAGCACTGAATATATGTTTTATACTAAATAAAGAATATTAATAAAAATGAAAATAAAACTAGAACCATACAATCATAGAGTTGGAAGACACCTCAAAGGCCAAAGTACTCCAACCAAAATCACATCTATACTTTTAAAAACCCAAATAATTATATTTAAAAGAACATTGTTGAAACAGTTTAAAACATAATTGAGGGATAAAGATAAAACTATAGCCTACAACATTCAGAGCAGCCTTCTACTAAATGGCTTAAGAAATCTATGTCTTACCTAAATAGGAATATTTAGGAAATAAGAAAACTCATTTGTTGACCTGTGATTTGTCTACAGCCACTGTTTGTTATTATTGTTATAGTTTTTAAGCATGTTTTCATTGTAAATTGTTTAATTGCATTTTAAGGGGGTGGGCTTGGGGGATGTGTAAGGTATATTTTAATGTTGTAAGCCGCCCCGGTTGCGTTGCGCAGAGGGGCAGGATAAAAAATAAATTTTATTATTATTATTCTGCTTTGGTCAGGCCTCACCTGGGATACCGTGTCCAGTTCTGGGCACCACAATTCAGAAGGGATCTTGAGAAGCTGGAGTGTATCCTAAGAAGAGTGGCCAAAATGGTGAAGGGCCTGGAAACCATGACCTATGAGGAGAGACTTAGGGAACTGGGTACATTTATCCTGGAGAAGAAAAGATTAGGAGGTTAATGATTTGAACATTGGGCACTGGGAGACCAGGGTTTGAATCCCAGCTCAGGTATGGAAATCCAGTGGGTGACCATGGGCAAGTGACGCTCTCTCAGCCTCAGAGGACAGCAGTGGCAAACCTCCTCTGAAGAAACTTGCCAAGAAAACCCCATGATCAAGTTTGCCTTAGGGTCACCATCAGTCAGAAACAACTTGAAGGCACACAACCGAAACAACAAGGATTTGAAGTGTTCAGATGCTTGGCCGGCTTTCGCCCTTGTCTCCAAATTCTCACTTGGACCTTGGCCTAGCTGCATTTGAGAGAACAAGCATCCCAACTGTAAACAGATGTACCCTTTAAAGACTCTCCCTCCCTCCCAGTTTCCAAAATCGGAGAAGACGCAACAGCTCTCTGGACAGATTTTGGCAGCCATTTGTTCCATTGTATTAAAACAAACGCAGGATCGGGGGGGAAACGTGGTTTCCGAATGGGAAGCAGCAAGAGACAGATGGATGCATTATAGAAGTGAAGGTTGGGGTGTTTGCCAAACCGAAAAAGGTCCTTAAAGAAAAGGGCCATTGTTGGGAGGGTGAGAACCCCATGTGCAATTCTTTCATATCCAAGCTCGGAAAAGAAAATATATCTACCAGGGGGTATCCAAAAGTTTTAATGATCACCTTTTTAAAAAATTGACAGAAAGTTTGTTTTGATTTGTAGTTGATCCACCAAATACCTGATATTGCAGAAGTCTGCAGATTGCGCCTGATAAGGATTTTACACTTTAGTCACTTCTGGCAGAGCCAGTCATAAAAATAATGGACTCAATGAGCTGATTTTCTCAGCAATGTGCACTTAGGGATCAATGGTGGCACTGACAAAATTTCATCAATATGCCATCATAACTTCCGGGTGATAATTTTTACTTTACGATACCCTCTCGTAAGGCGCAATCTGCAGACTTCTACAATATCAGGTATTCGGAGGGTCAAGATATGCTGGGAAAATGTCTAAATCTAGATAGTGACTACATAGAGATAAGATAACAACTACAAATCAAAACAAACGTTCTGTCAAATTTTTTAAAAGGTGATCATTAAAACTTTTGGATACCCCCTCGTGTGTGTGTGTGTGTGTGTGTGTATATATATATATATATATCCTCTATCATGGAATCAGATGGACCCTTATTGTTGGTCCTACTCCCTTCCTTTGTCAGCATTGCCATGAACAGACAGCATGAAGAAACGCTGAACGTAACGAAAACAAGAATAATGACCACAGAAGATCTGCATGCATTCAACTTACTCAATGTGGAAATCGAAATAGTAAAAGAATTCCCATACCTTGGATCGAACATTGATCAAAATGGGGACTGCAGTGGAGAAATTGATTAAAACAAGAGTACAGTGGGCCCTTGTTATCTGCTGGGGTTTGGTTCCAGGACCTTGTGGATGCTCAAGTCCCATTAAATATAATGGCACAACAAAAAGGTGTCCCATATATAAAATGGAAAATTAAGGTTTGCCATTTGGAATTTATACTTTTTGGGAATATTTTCAAGCTATGTATGCACAAATCTGTGGATAAAATATCTGAAGATTGCAAACTGTAGATTGTGCACAGATAAGGTACTTCAAACAAAGTGCCACCTTATCAACTAATCATCTCCCAGCATTGTGTTACATGGAAATGTGTAACAACCAGTTTTGAAAATCAAGCCTCCAAATTCTTTTACGTAGTTATCACTTCTCTGTGGTGAACACTGTCTTTGGCATGGATAAAAGGCAATTAAGAAACTGGCTATTTTGGATCGATTCAAGACGAGATTTACAGTCAATTTGGACCTCAAAATTTCCCCCGTGGTTCTCCGTTTTGAAGACAGAATGTTTTAGAGCCAGATGTTTCACCAAAGTCGAGCCACCTACTTTAAGAATTGCCTTCACTGAGCTACGATTTCAAGTAATGCCAGCTGCAGTTCTAGATGGATGCTACAACAAAATGCTATTTGAGAACAGACTATGCATCTGCAGTCACTCTCTGGTGGAGGACATTGTCCAATGTGTCCTCTGTATAGTTCCCACTATGGTTTAAACCAGATAATAATTTGAAATGATCCGGTTTAAACCAACATGGTTCTCAGTTAATTCAAATTGCAGAAGCGATTCGGAAAGGGGGGGCATGGTTTTTACTCATTTTTACCCATTTAACCAGCATCCAAAACATTGGTAAAATGGGGTGCTTTGGGGGAATGAATCAATTTATTCAGAAATAAATCAATTCAGCCCAAGTGAGAACCAGGCAGAATCGAATCGGATTCAAATCCGCCCTGGTTTCAGGAATCGGTGCATGAAGCGAATCAAGAGGTGAGTGGGAAGGAGGCCCTAGAGAGAAATTCCTAACACCCTTGTTGACAAACGAAAATCTGGAGCTCTTTTGTAGATTTGATTCAATTTCTTTTGAGCAATAACAATGTGGTTCTTTTTGCCATGGCTGCAAAAAAGATTAGGAAGAGAGGGTTAAATAAATTGCCATAAATTGCAATGGAGCCTCAAAGTATTAATTAGATTTTTATGATAGCAATGCACAAGTTTACTGATATTCAGGAAAGGTTTTGATCTCATATCAATAATAATTTTAACTGAATCTTAAATGGTGAGATATCTTTTGCTCTTTGGTACTTTTGTGCCTTTTGTTTTAAATGCTTTGTGTAGTTTGATTAGCTTTTTCGTCACGGCCTTCGACGAGCACAATAAACAACTTGAAAATTGAAATTCAAATTGAAATCAGAAACAGACTAGTAGGATTGGGAAGGGCAGCTATGAAAGACCTGGACAAGGTGTGAGAGCTGGACAGTGTCATATTTCACATCTGGAGCCAGCATGTTCTTGAGATGGTGTTTAACAACTCCGGGCCATGTTCCAGAAGAGTTTTTTCCTGACATTTCGCTGTGGCTGGCATCTTCGGAGAAGGCCAGGTTTCCAGGGAAAGGATCAAGGACACATCCAAGAACAATCACATCTAAATAGGTGTACTAAATGTTCCTTCTTTTCCCCCCAAGTCATCTGCATTCCCTCTTGCAACTTGGGACAAAAGATCTCCTTGCACTCAAAGTGGTAAGCCAACCACTTTACCTATTCCCTGTTGCGTTCCCAGCCAAACTTCCCTGTCCATCCATCCTGGAGATATCCTGATCCAATTGCTGTTTTTGTCACACTAAAATTAAAGCCATCAACCAGTCCAGAATTCCATTGTTGATCCTGGGAAAGGACATCCAGTCTTTGTTACCTTAGAAGACAGCTCACTTTTTGGGGCTAGATTTCAGGTATAAATATTGGTCCCAAGAACCTAGTGCATGTACTCGACTATAAGTCGACCTCTTGAGGGCAGGTTTTGCAACCAAAATTAGGGATTTCGATATGATCCATGGATAAGTCGAGGGTAAAACTTAGGTGCATGTAACAAAAGATGATGCAAAGGGAAACAATGTCAATGAACATACAAAATTCCAATAGACAGTAACTGCTTCTGGTCACAATAAAGGCTGGATGGATGAGATAATTGGGGGGGGGGGGGGTGTCAGAGTTTCCATATGGTCTTTCCTTTTCCCATGGTATGGTTCCTTTTTAAAATAAGAATTAAAGTATAGTATTTATATTGACCCGTGGTTATGTTGACACAGGTGTTTGGGGTCAATTTTTTTGACAAAAATTTCTAGACTTATTCATGAGTATATACAGTAGTTATTCACTTTACACACACAGTTCTCCCAGGCTGCACTCTGTGTATGAAACTGTGCCATCCTCAGATAACAGCCTGAGCAGCTTTCCGCAATCTACTCATCAGATGGGTAAGTAACACCCCCATTTTGAACCCTCAGACTCCACTATCCAGTGTCTAATATTTACTTTTGGATTAGCTCTAGATGCTGTGTCTGTATGAATTGCTGCTCTCTGTGTGTGACTGCATTCTGCATTTTTCCAAAGAATATTCACTTCATTCACCCAAAACCTGGCATTCTCCTATGTTATGCATGCACAACTTGGGGAGCTGGGGATAACAGTGTGATGCAGCAGCTAAAGGCCAATGCGATTTTAGGTTGCGTCAATATAGTGTCTAGATCAAGGGAAGTCATAGTGCCACTCCCTTCTGCATTGGTCAGGCCCCACCTGGAATAATACTGTGTCCAGTTCTGGGCACCACAATTCAAAAAGGACATTGAGAAAGTGGAGCGTATCCAAAGGAGGCCAACTAAAATAGTGAAGGGCCTGGAAATCTTGCCCTATGAGGAACAACATAGGGAGCTGGGGACATTTAGCCTGGAGAAGAGAAAGTTAAGAGGTGATATGATAGCTCTGATTAAATATTTGAAGGGATGTCATATTGAGGAGGGACCAAGCTTGTTTTCTGCTGCTCCAGAGAATAGGACACAGAACAATGGATGCAAGCTCCAGGAAAAGAGATTCCAGCTCAACATTAGGAGGAACTTCCTGACAGTGAGGGCTGTTCGATGGTGGAAGACACTCCCTCGGAGATTGTGATGGAGTCTCCTTCTTTGGAGGTCTTTAAACAGAGGCTGGATGGTCATATGTCAGAATCAGAGTTGGAAGAAACCCCAAGGGCCATCCAGTCCAACCCCCCTACCATGCAGGAATTCACAATCAAAGCATCCCTGACAGATGGCCATCCAGATGCTTTAATTGTGAGTCCTTGAATGTCAGGGGGTTGGACTGGATGGCCCTTTGGGTCTCTTCCAACTCTATGGTTCTACAGTATATACAAGTGCAAATGATCCTAAAGTTTACCCATCCTCTTGCAAGAGCTAATTTCCCCCCAAAATGAAAGTCAAGCTGATGGATTGGTGGTGATCTCCCAGTCCCCCCACTTTTCTTTCGGTGATACAACAGCTGCAGCAGATGGTGGGGATGGGGTGCTCTTGCCACCTGGGAGCTCCTTCTGGCTCTGATGGGGCTGTTGGACAAACAATTGGCCTTTTTGGCGGAGGAGGGCAGCTGTGGCCATCCAGCTTCTGTTTAAAAACTTCCAAAGAAGGAGATGCCACTACTCTCCAAGGCAGCATTTTCCACTAGAACAATTCTTCTTGTTTGGGAGCTGAGTCCTAAGTCCTAATGTTGAGCTGGAATCTCTTTTCCTGTAGCTTGAATCCGTTACTCCAGATCCTATTCCCTGGAGGATCAGAAAACAAGCTTGCTCCATCCTCAACCAGGCTGCCAGGAAGTGACAACATGAGTTACTGGACTAGGGTGGCACTATGCCTAGTGACGCCAATGATTTTAGGTCCTACTTTTTGAATGTTTCCCCCCTTTGGATAAAAAGACCTGCATGTATACAGAAGCAACCATTTCAGACATTGGTAGCACCAAGTCTCCTACAGATGGAGTGTGCAAAGAAGGAATTTCACGCAGTTGGTTCTCCATATCCATGGATCTTTTATCCACGGATTCAGCCATCCATGGCTTGAAAATATTCCAAAAAGATATAAATTCCAAAGAGTAAACAAAGGCCGGTATCCTTAGTTTTTTGTGGGTTTGTCAGGCTATGTAGCTAAGTTCTAGAAGAGTTTAGTCCTGACGTTTCATCAGTATCTGTGGCTGGCATCTTCAGAGAATGCTGGCATGAAAGAGAGTCACACAGTATGTATATATCTATATACACATATACCTAACTCTCTTCCATACCAGCAGTCTCTAAAGATGCCAGCCACAGGTGCTGACAGAACGTCACGACTAAACTCTTCTAGAACATGGCCACATAGCCTGAAAAACCCACAAAAGACTATAGCAAATCTTAATGTTTGCCATTGGATAGAAGGGATAGCATTTTACTCTCCGTTGTAGTTAAGGGGATTTGAGCCCCAGTGGATTTTGGTATCCACGGAAAGTCCTGGAAACAAACCACTGTAGTTAGTGAAGTCGAAGGCTTTCATGGCCAGCAATTCATAGTCTTTTGTGGGTTTTTGGGCTATGTGGCCATGGTCTAGAAGAGTTTATTCCTGAAGATGCCAGCCACAGATGCGGGTGAAACGTCAGGAATAAACTCTTCGAGAATGTGGCCACATAGCCCGAAAAACCCACAAAAAGCAGTGTAGTTAGTCTTTCATGGCAAACTCTACAATGTATTGAAATATTTATTGATCCTTTGCATACTCAAGGCTCAGCCAAGTCTCCCCCCCCCCCCCCAATTTTTAAAGTCTTTTGTTTCCAACTTTTCCTTTACTTCCAGGATCAGAGCAATGAGCCACAGCATCCACCAGAGGTCAGGCTGCAACAGCAGAATGAAGATTTGATGCTATCCTGCAAAATATTTCAGATTAATTTATCGATAGCCCTGTTTAAATATTTGAAGGGGTTTCACATTGAGGAGGGAGCAAGCTTGTTTTCTGCTGCTCCAGAGAATAGGACCCGGAGCATTGGATGCAAGCTCCAGGAAAAGAGATTCCACCTCAGCATTAGGACTTGGGACTCTTGGGTTCACTTCCAACTCTAGGGAGTTTATCACACAGAGGCGGGGGAATGTGGAGTTTAAACAGTGATTAACCTGTGAAAATCATACAGTTGACCTTAAATTGTGATTAAAATGACATTAGCACAAGAGCCATTGTCCTGGGAATAACCAGGCAACAAACAGCAAAAAGCCATTCATAGGAAAATGCCATGAATGATTTGTTACTGTATTCAAAGGATCATGGCACTTTAATTGTGTTTCACCTCGACGTCGTGTGAAAACCGTTAGTGGGATTGTCATGGTTTAATCGCCATTTATACAATTGTGATAAGCTCCTAGGATTCTCTGTATTCCTGCATGGCAGAAGGGGGTTGGGTTGGATGGCCCTTGGAGGTCTCTTCCTACTCAGGGAGTCTATTGTTTTAAGAGTTCTCCTCTGTTTTCCCGCATGGCCAAAGCGGGTTGGATTGGATGGTCCTTGGGGTCTTTTCCATCTCTAGCATTCTCTGTATTCCTGCATGGCAAACATGGGGTTGGCTTGGCTTGGATGGCCCTTGAGGTCTCTTCCAACTCTAGGATTCTCTGCATTCCTGCATGGAATCCTCTGATTCTCTGCCTTCATGCATGATAATGGTTGGCTTGGGTGGCCCTTGGGGTCTCTTCCAACTCTAGCGTTCTCTGTATTCCTGCATGGCCAAAGGGGGTTGGGTTGGGTGGCCCTTGAGGACTCTTCCAACTCTAGGATTCTCTGCATTCCTGCATGGAATCCTCTGATTCTCTGCATTCACGCATGATAATGGTTGGGTTGGGTGGCCCTTGGGATCTCTTCCAACTCTAGCGTTCTCCGTATTCCTGCACGTCCAAGGGGGTTGGGTTGGGTGGCCCTTGGGGTCTCTTCCAACTCTAGCATTCTCCGTATTCCTGCACGTCTGAAGGGGGTTGGGTTGGGTGGCCCTTGAGGACTCTTCCAACTCTAGGATTCTCTGCATTCCTGCATGGAATCCTCTGATTCTCTGCATTCCTGCATGGAATCCTCTGATTCTCTGCATTCATGCATGATAATGGTTGGGTTGGGTGGCCCTTGGGGTCCCTTCCAACTCTACCGTTCTCTGTATTCCTGCATGGCCAAAGGGGATTGGGTTGGGTTCATTCCAAGTAGTCTCTGCATTTCTGGGAGGGCTGGGGGGGGGGGGAGGTTGCCTAAGGGGCGGGGCCAGGCCTGGTGACGTCACTGCCCGCCCAGGTGAGGGCGCTCAGGTGTGGCGCAGGCTCAGGGCAGAGGAGGGCAAGGGCCACTAGGGGGCGCCTGGGCTTCTCTCTCTCTTCCTTCCCCAAAAGAGGAGGGCTGCCAAGGAAGGGAGCGATTGCTTTCAGCTGGGCAGCTCACTCTGCTTTCTAGCTTTGCAAGCAAACACTGCGAAGAAGGACGGTAAGGCTGCCTTCTTTTCCTTGCCTTTTTCTCTCCTTCCTTCCCTTTCTTCCTTTCTTTTCCTCCATTTCTTCTTTCCTTCCCTTCCGTTCTTTTTTCTCTTTCTTTCTTTCCTCCCTTTCTTTTCTTTTTGTCTGTCTTTCCTTCCTTTCATTTTCCTCCCTCCTTTTCTTCCCTTCCTGCCCTCCCTCCTTCCTTTCTTTCTTTCTTTCTTACTTTCCTCCCTCCCTTTTCTTTCTTTCTTTCTTTCCCTCCCTTTCTTCTTTTCTTTCCTTCCCTTCCCTTTTTTGTTCCCTCCTTCCCTTTCTTTCTTTTCATCCTTCCTGCTTACCTTTCCCTCCTTCATTTCCTTCCCTTTCTTTCTTTCTTTCCCTCTCTCTTCTTTTCTTTCTCTTTCTTTCCTTCCTTCCTTCCTTCCCTCCCTCTCTTCTTTTCTTTCCTTCCCTTTCTTCCCTTCCCTTTCTGTTTCCTCCCTCCCTCCCTTTCTTTCTTCTCTTCCATACATCCCTGCCTTCCTTCCTTCCTTCCTTCCTTCCTTTCTCTCCTTCCCTTCCTTCCCTTCCTTCCTTTCTTTTCTTTCCTTTCCTCCCTCTCTTCTTTCCTTCCCTTTCTTCTTTTCCCTTTTTCTTCCCTTTCTGCCTTTCTTCCTTCCCTCCTCCCCTTCCACCTCCTCCTATTTAGTTGTTTATTGTACATATGTATCTTTTTATTGTTATATTATTATTATTAACCTTTATTTATATAGTGCTGTAAATGTACACAGTGCTGTACATAGGAGCCTTGGAAGTGAAAAGTGTTGCTTGTTGCTGGAAGAGGGTTGTAGCACTTTCCAAACATTGGGGGACCATGAATCTCAGCCATCCTGACTGGGTCCCCTTGTTCTGCCAAGGGATCTTGCCCTTTGATGCCCCTAGGAAAGCTCAGGCTGCCACCTTCCCTCTTGCCCTGAGCTCCCAAACCCACTTGGACTAAGTGCCCTGCCTCAAGGAATACCTGCAAAGAAAGGCAAGAAATGCTGCTGAGGGTTTTGGTCTTGGAAAGTTAAGCAGAGTCAGCTGTGGATTTTGGATGGGAGATGATGACCAATTCAGATCAGGTGCTGGAGCCTGGAGTTCAGAGGAAAGAACTGGCCAAAAAAACCCACCTTTTGCACCAGAAAAGCCTTTGGGACTCATTGGAAGAACAACATTTAGCTGTTCCAGCTAGAACTTCCGCGCCGCAGAAATGATCCGCTTGGACACCCCTTTGACAACCCTGGCGTATTTGCTATGGATTTAGGGGAGTTGTAGTTTCATCAGGCCTGTAACCACCTCTCCAAGAGACTCTGGTGCCACAGCAATCTACACATCCCAGGATTCCATAGGATATTGACCCACGGCGGTGAAAACAGTGTCAAGCCAGATCACTCCTGCAGTGTGGATGCGGCCAGGACCCTCCATCCAGCACAGCTGTATTGGTCAATTGATTCTGGGAGTTATCCAAACTTTTGGATAGCTCCAACAAAGAAATGTTGTTGTTATTATTAAGGTTTTTTGTAAAGGGCTGTACATTTGCACAGGCCACATCCGCACTGCAGAAATGATCTGGTTTGGACACTCCTTTCATGGCCCCGGCTCAGTGCTGTGGCTTTGTGAGAGTTGCAGTTTCTCGTACACGCTGCAATCGATTAAAAATGAATCAAATAAACTATAAACCTGCCAGCGGCATACCCTCTAGCTAAAGCAAGTAGAACTTAAGTCCTATGAATGCGTATAAAATTCAAAACATTAAAATACAGCAAACAAATGGGTTAAAATAAGCCGAAGACGACAACCATCTCTGCTGTCGTGTAAGCTTTCAAATGAGTTTATCACACGGGAGGAATTTCTCCCAATTTTGAATGGAGCCAATTCAAATTCTAGTTTAGCGAATTTACGTGAAATCTGATTGCATTTGGAATACGTTCAGAATGACTTCCCATTTCCGGAATATAACCCCCCCCCCCCCCATTGCCCAAACTTGCATGAGATACTCTTATACGCATTAACTCAAAACCTATGATTGCGTTTGGAATGACTTCCCTTTTGCCCGAAATTGTGTGAGATACGCTCATCCGCAATTACGTGAAATCCCATGATTGCGTCCGGATTGCCGTTGCATTATACCCCCAAATTCCGTCGTATGATAAACTCCAGTTAGTTTTAACTGACCAAGCGATACGCAGCTTGTCATTTAAGGCTGCCTTCTTTGCTGGAGACAGGAAAGTAGTTGACCTACTTCTCCGGAGATTAATGTGTCTGATCCAGGAAAGTAATTCTTAAATTCTTTAATTTTGTGCACTGTAGGAATAATGCTGTTTAATACCACTTTTAAGTGCTGCAGCTGCATTCTGTGGAATCCTGGGATCTGTAGTGTGACAAGGCCTTTAGCCTTCTCTGCCAAAGAGTGCTGGTGCAGCGTTGTTGTTGCTGGGGTTGTGTGCCTTCTCGGTCCAAAACACACTGCAGAAATAATCCAGTTTGAGACCGCTTTAACTGCCTAGGGAATCCTGGGAACTGTAGTTTGTAAGAAACTTAGCTTTCTCTGTCAGAGAGAGCTCTGGTGCCACAACAAACCACAGTTCCCAGGATTCCCTAGCATTGAGCCAAAGCAGTCTCAAAGTGGATCATTTCTGCAGTGTGTTTTGGACCTTAGTCATTTAGGTGACCCTATCGTGGGGTTTTCTTGGCAAGTTTCTTCATTGGGGGTTTGCCATTGCCATCCTCTGGGGCTGAGAAAGTGTGACTTTTCCAAGGTCTTCTGGGGCTGAGAAAGTGCGATTTTTCCCAAGGGGGTTTTCCATGGCAGAGCCGGGATTTGAACCCCGGTCTCCAGAGTCCTGGTCCAATGCTCAAACCACTGCACCACGCTGGCTCACAAACTACAAATCCCAGGATTCTACAGGATAGCAATAGCAGTTTCATTTATATACCGTTTTATACTACCTAAGTGGTTGACAATTGTAAGCGAATTGCCCCCAACAATCTGGGTACTTGTTTTAGCGACTTTAGAAGGATGCAAGCCTGAGTCGAACTTGAGCCCCCTGGCTGGAATCGAACTCACAACCGTATGGTTTGTGAGTGAGTGGAACTCTGGCAGATAAAGTGATGCCAAATGACATTATCTGTACAGTGTAGAGGCACCCCAAAAGTTGATAATGGTAAATTCTTCCCTTTTACTCTTCACCTTTTGTACCTGGCGTTGATGCTAGCTAGGGTTGTCAGGTCCATCATCATAAGTTATGACTATCAGAATCATAGAATCAGAAAGTTGGAAGAGAGACCACAAGGGCCATCCAGTCCAACTCCCTGCCATGCAGGAACTCCCAATCAAAGCATCCCCGATCAATGCACCCCTCGAACCTACGTTTGCAGCCTGCAAGTGTGGACGCGTTTCTGAAGTGCTGGAGATCGCAGTGCTGGGAGTTGCTATCTGCTGGCCATGGGGTGCCTTGAGAGCAAGCAACTGGGCAAACCTTTCAGGGTCTTGTTGCAACCGCTTGTCTTGGAGCATCCAGACTGGGACCGCATTGCGGACGTCATTTCCCAGTGCCTCCGTTTCTCACCCTGCAGAAGCACTTCAGTAATGGCATTGCTCAGCTGAAATGGTAGGTTTGAGGGGCCGCGTTTTGTCATTCACGACTGCAGCCATGGATCTCCTAATAGGCATGATACCATACGTCCCATTGGACAGCATGCCAGGTATGTTGTGCAGTTATTGTTGTGTGCTTTCAAGGTTTTTGTGTGTGTGTGTGTGTGTGGGTTTTTCAGGCTATGTGGCCATGTTCTGGAAGAGTTTTATTCCTGACATTTTTCCAGCATCTGTGGCTGGCACCTTCAGAGAATGCTGGCATGGAAGAGAGTGGGGTATACTGTATATACTCATGTATAAGTCTAGAAATTTAGGTCCAAAAATTGACCCAAAAAAACTGAGTCGACTTATCCACGGGTCAATGTAAGTACTGTATCTTAACTCTTATTTAAAAGAAGGAACCATCCCCTGATGAAAAGCAAGAGTATAATCTGTCCTGGAAGCACTGACCCCTCTTTACTCCTCATCCATCCAGTCTTAAGAATAAGGACAAAGAGTTATGTCTGATGGACTTTTGGAAGTTATTTGACATTGTTTTGCTTTGCTTCATCGTTTAGATCCTTTCCTATATGCCCCTAAATTTTACCCTCGACTTATCCACAGGTCATAGCAAAATCCATAATTTTTGCCCCAAAACCTGCCCTCAACTTATACATGAGGTCGACTTATAGTCGAGTATATACGGTATATACTTTTGGTTGAGAAGAAGCGATTTACATGTTAATCTGTGTGTTGGTCTGTTATGGAATGGCAAGGTCACAGGATCTCCATTTAATAAATAATAATAATTATTAATGATCTATTGTTTGCTGGGAAAACCCCTGATCCTGGATGGTTTTCATTTGCACTTGATGGGTCTTGATTTGGATGTGTTTCAAAACTGGTAACTGGAAACTTAGTTCACTTTAAGGGGTTTCTTCTTTTCTGTTGAAGTCGTCCAGGTGTTTGTGGATTTCAGTGCCTTCACTGTGCATTCTGACATGATAGTAGTTGGCATGGTCCAGAATTTCAGTGTTTTCAAACAACGTTTTATGCCCTGGATGGTTTATAACGTGTTCTGCTACTGCTGATTTTTCTCGCTGCAGTGTTTCTCATGTTCCTTGATTCATGTTTCAACACTGCGTTTGGTGGTCCCTGTTTAGCCTTGTCCACACCTGCACCGTATGCAGTAAACTCCTACAGCTTTCTTGTCCTTCTCTGGATTTTCTTGGTTGGTTTGTAGATCATTTGGAGGTTGTGTTTCCTCACCACTTTCCCTATTCTGTCTGTGACTCCTCTGATGTATGGTCAAAATACCTTCCCTTTGGGCAGTTCTTTGTCTTCACTCCTGTGGTTTTCTCTGGGTCTGGCTGCCCTTCTGACATCTGAGCTGGAGTAACCATTAGCTTGTAGAATGTAGTCTAGGTGCTTCAATTCATTTTCTAGGAGTTGGGGTTCACAGATCCTGGTCTACCAGTGTTTGTGTTGTGCTTCTTTTTTGTCCTGGGTGGATGATTGGCGTTTTTGTATAGGTATCTGTCCATCTGTATAGGTTTACTATATACCATGTGGCCCAAACGCTGGTTCAGTTTGTGGATGACCAGGACATCCAAGAACGGCAATGTTCCTTCCTTTTCTTTTTCCATCGTGAATTGGATGTTTGGATGGATGTTGTCCAGATGGTTCAGAAACATGGTCAAATCTTCTCCATGGCTCCAAATTGTGAAAGTGTCTTCCACATATTGGAACCATGTTGTGGGCTTTTTTGGTGCTGTTTCCAGGGCTTGCGTTTCAAAGTGTCCCATGTAAAAATTTACTGTCTGTGGCTTGCCCAAGGTCACCCAGTGGGTTTATATGGCCAAGCCAAAATTGAAACCCTGGTTTCTAGAAACGTAGCCCAACATTCAAACCACTACACCACGCTGGCTTTCTAAAATTATATGCCATTCTACAAATGTTCATTCTTATTCATTCTTAGCCTTGCACTGACTTCTTTGTTGGCCCTCTTAGAACTTTTCCCATGGCATTGTTCCCGTTGTAATTCTCCCCTTCAATTATATGCCCCTCATTGTCTTTTTATTGCCTCTGCTTTTATTGCCATTTTGTTATCCTGGATTTGGAATTTCTCCATGCCCCTCCTGCCAGGCCTTTTGTTAAATGCAACAAACTACAAGCAACCTCACCTCCTGCAGGTTTTATTTGGAGGTCTTAAGGATTCCGCTTTCCTCTAGCCTTCTGGCATGAAAACGCAAAGCAATTCACTGTGAATGTGCCTGGAATCTGTGCAAGAATTTGCATAGAAAATAGTTACACTTACCCCTCCATATTTACTTGGATATGTGCGGACTTGATTATTCACAGATTTGATTAATAAGTTCTCTCTAGGAATATGTAGCTCCTCCAGTGCAACTCTAAGGTCAACTTTAACTAAAAGTTGCACTGAAAGACCTAGAGATTCCTAGAGAGGATAGTCTACTAGGCCTTTGTAGCTCCTCCAGCGCAGTTCTGTGGTCAGTGTCTGTTGGACATTGACCACAGAGTTGCAGTGGAGGACCTAGAGATTCCTAGAGAGGTCCTCGCAGGTAAAAAATTGTGTTTTTGTTATTTGCAGTTATTCCATATTCATAGGGGTCTTGTGCCCCTAACTGTAGCGAATATGGAGGGAGAAGTGTAATTTTTAGCTATTCCAGTAACATATTCAGGGACAGTTGTGTTGGCCGTACAGCAAAGTAGAATAGCATCCAAAATCCACAACACAGTGATACCTTTATCCAGCCACCCCAAAGCCGCAAATATATGATGCAAGCTTTGGCAGCGTCACTGGCTCCTCCAAATAAACTTGCCAAGAAAACCCCATGATAGATTCGCCTTAGGGTCGCTGTAAGTTGGAAATGACTTGAAGGCGCACGCAGCAACAAATCCGAGAAGAGGCCATGCACGGCTGGATGGAAGCCTGAAGGCAAACACGGCGACAAGCCCAACTTGTTACGCAGAATCTCTTTAACTGGTTCTACTGTATCTGTTCTCTCCACCTTGAAACTTCCAGCATTTGCTTCACCTCCTCTTCAAGGTTTGGGGAAGAACTGTCAACCATTTATTCTTATCTATTTATCTACTTTATTGTCTTTGATTTGCATCAGTGTTGCAAGAACACAGAAAGCGGAGCATGGTTTTGACTCTGAGCCTCCAGTTTCTTTGAAGCCAGTCCTCAATTTGGCTCTGTCACCTACATTATGGGTCCGGAGCTTTTCTCAGAGGTCATCGTATGAGATGCTTCCACCAAATGAAGTGCAGGATGGGGAAATTTTTCCAGCTGCGGTACCCTGGCTATGTGATGCTCTCCTAGTAGTGGAATAGACTGTCTCGGACCGTGGTGGAGTCTTCTTCTTTGGAGGTTTTTAAACAGAGGTTGGATGGCCATCTGTCATGAGTGCTTTGATTCTGTGTTTTTGCATGGCAGAATGGGGTTGGATTGGATGGCCCCTTGGGGTCCCTTCCAACTTTTATGATTCTAGTAGAATCTACATGGTCTTCTGGTGAGGGCCCCACTAGATGCCCCAGTTTACACCACTTTTTATATCCTTTGCACCAATGCCATTCTCCATTATTTTGCTCTGGTTTTATTTTGGTCTAGACCTTATGCACTCGTCCCTCCACATTTACTGGGGTTAGGGTCACAGGACCCCTGTGAATTTGGCAAAACCGCAAAAAATGCAATGTTTTTCCCTGAAAGAACACCTCTCTAGGAATATCTAGGGGTGTATGCCATGGGCAGGTTTATTTTATCTATTTTAATTGATTGTACAGTTGGCCTTCTTTATCCACAGATTGTTTTTTATCCACGGATTTGAGCATACACAGCTTGAAAATATTCCCAAAAAGTATAAATTCCAATTAGCAAACCTTCATTTTCCATTTTATATATGGGACACCATTTTGTTGTGCCATTATATTTAATGGGACTTGAGCATCCACGGATTTTGTTGTCCACGGAGGGTTCTGGATCCAAATCTCAGCGGATAACAAGGGCCCACTGTGTGTACAAATTTCCAGCGCTTTATAAATAAAGCATCATCATCATCGTGTAAAACCACAAATAAGATTATAAAATGAATAAAATGTTGCTCTAATAAAGTTAAAACATGCTATAAAAGTGTAAATTAATGCAAATAATATGGTATTTATACATTTATTTATTTACACATGCACATGTATATAAATATATATATTTCTATGCTAAGCTGAGAGAGAGAGAAGATATATAACTTTATTCTAAGAGACTAGAGAGAAATATCTCCATCACATATTAATATTCCTCAGATTAGTTTGTTTTGACTATTTCCAGTTATGATTCTGTCCCCATTACTTCCGCTTCCTCCCACTTTTTTTGATAAAATAGTGGAAGCTCTTTAAAGATTTATCTGAACTTGCCATTTGTAGCAACCGGATGTATGTGTACCACAGGAGCACAGTATAATCAACAGTGTGTTTTATTTTCATTATTTTGTTTGCATATACCCGAATGTGTCCAGACACGTTATTGCAACAATATTCTGCAGAATTCTAACTATAAACTCCTTGAATCCATCTAGCTCAGTGGCTCCCAAACTTTGGTCCGCCACATTTTTCGGACCTCAACTCCCAGAAGTCCCCGCCAGTTTGGCCAACCGTCAAGAATTCTGGGAATTGAATTCCAAAACATCTGGAGGACTAAAGTTTGGGAACCACTCAAGTCTAGCTGCTGCACATTGTGGTAGTAAGGCAACATCTTGGATTTAAATACTGTACCAGCTGTGAATTTGGGATGCAATGCAGTGCAATGGTTACTGTTGCACTGAGGCCACATAGATATTTGCTCAAGTTATATTTGGTGATGGTCTACTTTCCTGGACATTCCTAAAGGTGATGTGAAGATAAAATGAGAAAAAAAGGAGAGATCAGGAATAATAATAATAATAATTTCTAGATCAAGGCAGCTTACATCGATAAAATCCATACAGTGCAATAAGAGAAATCCCACTATCCTATCCCTCCTTAAGCCAAATCAACATAATAATTACAACATAATTAAATTACAATTAAAATGATTGAAACGATCACAAACAATACAAGAATGGTACACTGAACTCCTTGGAAGCAGAAAAAGAAAAGGGTTACTGTTGTTATTATGTGTCTTCAAGCTGACTTTGACTTATGGCGACTCCATCCTGGGGTTGTTTGGGCAAGATTTCTTCAGAGGGGTTTTGACGTTGCCATCGTTTCGGGTTGAGAAAGTGTGACAAACCCAAGGTCACCCAGTCAGTTTCTTTGACCAAGCAAGGATTCGAACCCTGGTCTCCCGGAGTCCTATTCCAGCACTCAAATTGCTGCACTATGCTGGCTCCAGATGGTGTATAAATGCAAAATAAAATATGTGAAGTGGAAGGCTTTCATAGCTGGTATCCATAGTTTTTTGTGGGTTTTTCGGGCTGTGTGGCCATGTTCTGGAAGAGTTTATGCCTGATGTTTTGCCAACATCTGTAGCTGGCATCTTTAGAGAATGCTGGCATGGAAATGAATGGGATTTATATATCTATATATATAGATATATATATACCCCACTCCCTTCCATTCCAGCATTCTCTTAAGATGCCAGCCACAGATGCTGGCAAAACATCAGGCATAAACTTTTCCAGAACATGGCCACACAGCCCAAAAAACCCACAAAAAAACAACTACACAATAAAATCCTATGCCCCATTTTCATATTTTTAACAGACAAGAGTATAAACACAGTGGGTCCTTGGTATCTGCTCAGGTTTGGATCCAGGACCCCCCTCTGGATATGAAAATCCGTGGATTCTCAAGTCCCACTATATACAATGGCATAATGAAATAGTGTTCCTTATGTAAAATAGCAAAAATCAAGCTTTCCTTTTTGGAATTTATATATTTTTAAAATATTTTCAAACCGCAGATGCTTGAATCTGTGGATAAAAAACAAACTGTGAACTGGGAAGTCTGACTGGTTTCTAGAGCCAGCATGGCGTAATGGTTTGAGTGTTGAGTCCTCTGTTGGTGTTCTTATTTATCACATTTAAAACATAAGTTATGTTTTTAAATTGCTAATTATTTAATTGTATTTTAAGAGGATGGGTTTGGGAGATATGGAATGTATATTTTAATGCTGTAAGCCGCCCTGGTTGCATTGCG
This sequence comes from Urosaurus nigricauda, assembly GCA_034509955.1. Taxonomy (NCBI): domain Eukaryota; kingdom Metazoa; phylum Chordata; class Lepidosauria; order Squamata; family Phrynosomatidae; genus Urosaurus; species Urosaurus nigricauda. The sequence continues at coordinate 986,265 of JAOEGL010000008.1, read as the reverse complement.
CAGAGGGGTGAGATAAAAATAAATTATTATTATTATTATATATTATTATTATTATTATTATTATTATTATTATATTGTGTGTTGGAGACCAGAGCTTGATTCCTGCTCAGCCATAAAATCCACTGGATGACCTTGGGCAAGTCACACTCTCTCAGCTTCAGGGGAAGGCAGTGGCAAACCTCTGCACACATCACACAAAGAAAACCTCATGATAGGTTTGCCTTAGAGTCGCCACAACTTGAAGGCGCACAGAAACAAACGTCCTCTCAACCAATCCTTGATTTACGCTCGCATCTTTGAGACTAACTGAAATAAAGAAGTTGGCGGCATTAGCATCCGTAGTGCAAGGTTTCTTGTATACAGCTTTATTAATGTCAGCTGCCTCAATCTTATTAGAGAGGCAGGATAGAAATAAATATTATAATTATTATTATTATTATTATTATTATTAGGGTGTAAGCAAGAGAGCCAGTGTGGCATAGCAGTTTGAGTTTTGAACTATGACTCTGGAGACTAGGGTTCGATTCCCAGCTCAGCCACAAAACCCACTGGGTGACCTTAGACAAGGCACACTCTCTCAGCCCCGGGAGAAGGTAATGGCAACCTTCCTCTGAACAAATCTTGCCAAGAAAGCCCCATGATAGGGTCGCCATAAGTCCGCATACATCGCCGTAAGTTGGAGATGACTTGAAGGCTCACAACGCAGACACACCAATGAATGATCCTTTCTCACCGATGCAGGTGTGTAGGTGTGTTTGCTATATGGAAAGTAAACAGGGCTGTGGAGGGTGGAGGTGCCTTGCTTTGCAGTCTCTTTCATGCCACTGTTCTCTCCTCTGGCTGTTTGAATTGCAGGGTGGCTTCTTAAGGACCTCTAGATGTTGCATCCTGGTTGCAGAGCGAGCAAAGTCTGGGAAAGGCACTTGTTTGGACAACAACTCACAGATTCAGCACCAGTGACCATGCTGACTGGGACATCCTGGGAGCCGTAATCCCAAAAGGTAATATTTCTATACCTGGTAGGTAGAAGTTTTTGTGGATTTTGGATGTTGTTGTACTTTGCTATATGGTCAACACCCCTGGATATATTTCAATGATATAGCCGTGTGGTCTGTAGAATCAGTATGTAGAGAGAACTTGTAGGACCTTTGAGACTAACTGAGAGAAAGAAATTGGCAGCATGACCTTTCCTAGACTTCACTCTATTTCCAATCCTCCGTCTACTTCCTTGTCAAATGCATCTGAGGAAGTAGACTGAAGTCTACAAAAGCTCCTGCTGCCAATTTCATTCTTTCAGTGAGTCTCAAAGGTGCTACAAGATATCTCTACCCCTGGATATAGTTTTTTTAATGGGGTTTTCAGGCTATGTGGCCATATTCTGGAAGAGTTTATTCCCAAAGTTTTGCCAGCATCTGAGAATGCTGGCATGGAAGTGAGTGGGATATATATATATACTGTAGGACCCTACCTCACTCACTTCCATGCCAGCGTTCTCTGAAGATGCCATCCGCAGATGCTGGTGAAACATCAGGAATAAACTCTTCCAGAACACGGCCACGTAGCCCGAAAACCCCATTAAAAACTATGGATTCTGGCCTTGAAAGCCTTTGAACCCCTGGCTATGTTCCCTGGATGCGAAGATACTACATTGTAGCTGCAAACAAGAGGGAGCCAGTGTATTGGGACTTTACCATTTAAGATATGTCCCACAAAAGTAAAAGTTCTTTTCTTTTTTAATGGGACTGCAATTGGCTTGTTTTACCTACAGCAGCTAAAAAGCTCTTACTGCCAATTTCAATGAGTTTCAAAGGTGCTACAAATCTCTCTACCTACAGCACCTAAAATATTTCTAATGCAAATGCATGGAGACTTTCAGAGAGTTTCAGTGTTCTCTGCCTAATAAAGGAATTTGTGGCCTCACAAAGGATTGAGACATCCTGGGTCTCATAGGAAGTCCTTTTTTTGTTTTGCTAATGGAATTTAACTTTCCTGGAATCTAAAATGCTTTGTCTCCTAAATAGCCAGAAGAAGGAGTGGCTGCTTGCATAGATGTCCTTCTGTATCCAGAAGAATAGCACCAAAATGCAGCCTTATTCAGTGCTGCAGGATCCATCTGGGATGTGAATGCTTTGATAGATGAAAAGGAATTGGAAAAGGAGTGGTTTTTTAGCAGCAAGTAAACCCACTGGGTGACCTTAGGCATGTCATACTCTCTCAGCCTCAGAGAATGTCAGTGGCAAATCTACTCTCAACAAATCTTGCCGATAAAACCTTAGGGTCAGGTATGACTTGAAGGCACACCGCAACAACAAATACCTGCATGGGGATTGCCAGTATGGTGTAGTGGCTTGAGTGTTGGGTTATGACTCTGGAGACCAGGGTTTGAATTCCCGGTCAAACATAAAAATCCACAGCGGGGGACCTTAGGCTGTTCATATTCTCTCAGCCTCAGAGGATGGCCATGCAAACCCCTTCTTAAAAAAGCTTGCCAAGAAAAGGTTCGCCTTAGGGTCGCCATAAGTCAAAAATGACGAGGCACACAACAATAACAGCAACAACAGCGTGAAGTTTTAGGGATGAGGCCTGGGATGTCCTGCTACAGTTACTAACTTAAATGCCACAAGCATCAGTGGAGCAATAATCAGCAACAAAATGTTGCAGTGCATTTGCACATCGAAGTAGTGCCAGCCATGCACTTCTCCCAAGAACCTCCATTGAATATCTCCTCCTTCTCTCCTTGTTGCGATGCTCACTTCTCTTTTTGACCCGACGCACAGCGTTCTTTGTCTCCCAGTCAAACCCTTGAGCCCCAATTCTGACCAAAAAAAAGCAGGGCATAAATAAAGCGGTTAAGAGTGATCGTTCTGGATTAGGGTTTTTATTTTTTCCATGGACATTTTTCCTTTAAAAAAAGCTGTTTGTATTTTTGCAAGCCTTCATCATAATCAAATCTCCCTCTGGTTTCTCAGCGGCCCCATTTTGGCTTTGGTCCTGTTGGCGCTCAAGGCTTGCGACTGCTGTTTGCAGGAAACGATAAACAGTTTTTAAAGAAATTGGATGTTTACGGTATCCTTGGTGCTTTGGGTCATAAGTGTCCTGTGATCCTGATGGGTGGATCTGGGAGCACTGTGGAAATTGTCCGGATAAGTAGCTCTGTTTCTGTGCAGATAGAATAGCCCTTGGAAAAAGGAATTGAGAGCAACCTGCTGGAGAGAGTCTGGGGAAGAACAATATCGGCTCCGAAGTGAACTTTGGAAACCAAGCCGACTGGTTGGACTGCTTTTGTGTGCATGTGTGTGCATGCCCACACACTCATGTGGGTGTATCGGGATTGCTGTTGTGACCTTTGTGTACTTTCAAACAGCCATGAGAAAAGAAAGGAGCTGCTTTTTCCTCTCTGCTTTGGTGGATTTTTGTTTTTCTTGAAAGATCTCCAGCTGAGCGCCAGTCTGTATACCTGCCTGGATATTTACTGTATATACTTGACTATAAGTTGACCTCGTGTATAAGTTTGGGGACCAAAATTAGGGATTTTGTTATGACCCATGGATAAATCGAGGGTAAAATTCAGGGGTACACAGCAAAGGAGCTAAAGCAGTGGTCCCCAAACTGGGATTTTAGACTTCAGCTCCCAGAATCTCAGACTATTAGCCAACATGGCTGAGGCTTCTAGGAGCTGATGTCCAAAATCTCTTGAAGGACACAGTTTGGGGACAGCTTACCTAAGGCAAAACAATGACAAAGAACTTACAAAATTCCAGAAGACATAATTCTGTGCTTACTCTTAAAGCTGGATGGATGAGAGTAGAGGGGGGCAGTGCTTCACATATTATATTCTTGCTTTTCACCAGGGGATGGCTCCTTCTTTTAAATAAGAGTTAAAGTACAGTACTTACATTGACCCATGGATAAGTCGACTGGTCTTTTTTTTGTGTCAGTTTTCTTTTTTTACCTAAATTTCTAGACTATACATGAATATATATAATACTCCAATCCAAACCTTGCACCTTTGCCTTTTCTCTCATTCTCATCCTTCAGGCGGCAGTAATACTTTTTTATTTTGCAGCATTGTTGGGTAATAAGTGATGTAATGCATCTCCAGTGCTCTGTTTACTTCAGATGATGGTGATGATGGTGATGGTGATGATGACGACAACTTCAGCTTAGATCCTTCCTCATGCCCATCTCTTTTTAAAATTGTTGTTCTTTTTCTTGCGTGCCTTCAAGTCAGGGACCCTAAGACAAACCTATCTTGGCATTTTCTTTCAGGTTTCTTCAGAGAGGGTTTGCCATTGCTCTGAGAATGAGAGAGTGTGACTTGCCCAAGGCCACCCAATGGGTTCACATGACAGAGCCAGGATTTGAACCCTGGTCCCCAGAGTCATAGTCCAATGCTCAAACCACTACATCAGACTGGCTCCTGTTTTTAAAATTAACCATCTGTAAAGCACACTGACTAATCCAGACCTTTGTTCATAGATAACGTCAAACAATGTTAAATGGGTTAGAGGACTAAATTTGCTGTTGCTGTTGTTGTGTGCCTTTGAGTTGTTTCTGACTTACGGTGTCCCTAAATTCAACCTATCATGGGGTTTTCACGGCAAGATTTGTTCAGAGGGGGTTTGCCGTTGCCTTCCCCTGAGGCTGAGAGAGTGTGACTTGCCCAAGATCATCTAGTGGGTTTCCATAGCTGAACAGGTCATTGAAGCCAATTCTCCAGATTCATAATCCAGCTACACCACACTGACTTTTGGATTGAGTTCATTGCCCAGCAACTTCGCTGGGTGTTTCCTTCTCGGTCCTTGCAAAATGCTTCAACTAGATGGACACGGTTGCCTGGTTGTTACCTTCTATGGGTTGTTCCAGAAGTTGTTGGACTGCAGCCCAGGAGCCTAGTAGGAGCCGCAGTCAGCAATGCTGATGGTGAGGAAGGCTAGGAGCTGCGGTCGAACAACATCTGGGGAGTTGCACTTTGCCCATGCATTTACTAAACAGTGGGACAAGATGTGGAAGAAGAGGAAAAAAGAAAGACTTTGGGTATTCCCACACCTCTTTTAAATAATATTAAGAATGCTGGGCAAATGCTACGTTTGGGATCTTGTTGGTGGAGAGAAAGAGGCAGAGAGAGCAAGATGAGGAATGAAGCTCACTATTGATTATTATTGGCTCCTATTGATTAGAAGTTAATAATACGGTAATTGTTTGTTGACTTCTATTGATCAGTTTTGATTATTTTTGACAATTGACTTCTGCCCGCTTACAGTTTTATGCCGTTTCACACCACATAATTATATTCCTTTCCTTTGGAAAGTTAAATGATAAAGTACAGGCTCCCCCTGCCTTTTGACAGCTCTCTCTTAAAATTTGCAAATCAGAGACAAACCACAACCAAAAGTCTCTCTTTTTCCAGCCCTTCTTCAGCATCCTCCAAAGCTGATGATGCTTAAGAAAAAATTCCAGGTGGGCAGAGGATTAAGAGGATGAAGGGTGCGAAGAGGCTGAATGGGCATAAAAAGACTTTGTAAAAAGGCACTTCTTTGTTAGTGTGTGTCTTGTGTACCTTCAAGTCATTCCCGACCCTATCATGGCATTTCTTTGGCATGTTTTTTCAGAGGAGGTTTGCCATTGCCTTCACCTGAGGCTGAGAGAGTGTGTCTCAGCCAAGGGCACCCAGTGGCTGATAAAAGTTTTATTGCTATTTCCAGACTGACCTTCCCACTATACTAATGTAGATTGCCCTCGTTTGCCCAGATGTCTCTCCCCAGTCCTGCCTGTTTTAAATTGATTTTAATTCATAATTATAGTGTTGGATTTAGTTTTAAAGTAAGGGATAAAGGGATATATATATCTTAATTATGTATGTATTTATGTATTCTATTGTAACCCACCTTGATCCTTTTGGAAAGGTGGGCTATAAATAAATTATTATTATTATTATTATTATTATTATTATTATTACAGTGGGCCTTTGTTATCCGCTGGGGTTTGGTTCCAGGATCCCGGGTGGATAACAAAATCCGTGGATGCTTGGGTCCCATTAAGTGCAATGGCATAGCAAAATGGTGTCCCTTATACAAAATGGAAAATCAAGGTTTGCTATCTGAAATGGCCAATGCAATTTTAGGCTGCATCAATAGAAGTATAGTGTCTAGATCAAGGGAAGTAATAGTGCCACTCTATTCTGCTTTGGTCAGGCCCCACCTGGAATACTGTGTCCAGTTCTGGGCACCACAATTCAAAAAGGATGTGGAGAAACTGGAGCGGTTCCAAAGGAGGGCAACTAAGATGGTGAAGGGTCTGGAAACCATGCCCTATGAGGAACGCCTTAGGGAACTGGGGATGTTTAGAGAAGAGAAGGTTAAGAGGTGATATGATAGCCCTGTTTAAATATTTGAAGGGATGTCATATTGAGGAGGGAGCAAGCTTGTTTTCTGCTGCTGCAGAGACTAGGACACGGAACAATGGATATAAATTGCAGGAAAAGAGATTCCACCTCAACATTAGGAGGAACGTCCTGACAGTAAGGGCTGTTCGACGGTGGAACACACTCCCTCGGAGCGTAGTGGAGTCTCCTTCCTTGGAGGTCTTTAAGCAGAGGCTGGATGGCCATCTGTCAGGGATGCTTTGATTTGGAGGTCCTGCATGGCAGGGGGTTGGACTAGATGGCCCTTGTGGTCTCTTCCAACTCTATGATTCTATGATTCTATGATTCTATGAAATGTATACTTTTTCTGAATATTTTCAAATGGTAGATGCTTGAATCCGTGGATAAAAAAAAATCTGTGGATAAGGAAGGCTGACTGTATTATTATTGAATTATACCCTCATCTGCAAAGTCGTAGCCCAACACTTGAGACAACTACAAAATATTTTAATACATAAATAAACAAACAAACCCATGGGGCATCACATGGAGAAAAAAACACCCTCCCTTATCGGAAGGCCTACCAACTGCTTGCTTCCCATTTATACTGTCTGAAAGCCTGATGCCTTTTCTCTTTGTCTTCTCCATAGGCTTCATAAATCTGTTCTCTGTGCACTTGGTCTGAGCATCATCATGTCCCAGAGGCATTCAAACACCTCCCTGGGGGACAAGACTTTCCTCTTGGATCACCAACTTAGCTCAGACTTGCATGCTGGCAGCAACACGGCCATCTCCCCACATGGAAAGTATGGATCCTTGGCCCCACTGGACAATGCCGCGTTTCTGGCCGAGCGCTCCCCACCTCTTATTGGGCCCCGCCGGATCATCCTCAGCACCGAAAGCCCCGCAGCGCTCAAGGTGGGCACTCAGCAGCTCATCCCCAAGAGCCTGGCTGAGGGCCCTAAATCCAAAGCCCCCTCCCGGCACCAGAGCTTCTCCTCATCCGTCCTGAGCAAGGAGATGACTCGATGTGACCCGAAGCGCATGTCGGCCCCCAGCATTTCCTTCGACGATCTGGACTTCGATGATTCCGGCGAGGGGACGCTGAAGCGTAACCTGCGCAACATGTCTTACCGGGCTGCAATGAAAGGCTTGGGCAATGGTGAGGAAGCTGAGCCACTGGAGGCCATTGGTAGCCTGAAACCTCCGCCTGAAGAAGCCATAGTCCAGGGAGCTCGTAGTCCTGGAAGAAACAAGGTAGGTTCTGGACTGGGCGGATGGCAGAGCCATGACTTCAGCAGCATTGAATCCTCTCTTGGTTTCACTCTTCTCCTTTCATGGTTGCTCCGAGTTGAGCAGGAGCTCTTTTGATGCCAAATCTCAGAAAGGAGAGGGTTGAAGCCCAAAAGAGCTCCCATACAACTCAGGATCTTGATAACCCCATAGGGGACCCACCCACTGCTTCTCCCAAGTTTGTTATTCTGCAATTGTTTCTTCTGCTGCTCTGCTGTTCCAGGACAAACCCCCCTCCATGGATACCATAATCTGTGGATGCTCAAGTCCAGTTATATGCAATGACATAGTAAAATGTTGCCCCTTACATAAAATGGCAAAAACAATGTTTGCTTTTTGAATATAGACCCATTTAACTTGCATCTTTTTGACGCTGATGTTTTCTGCATCTTTTTGGCTAAATCACTTCTGTGCAAGTGTGAACCAGTTGCAGATTAGAATCTTTTAATATATATATATTCAAGTTGTGGATGGTGGAATCCATGGGTAAAGCATTAGTGGATACAGAGAGCCAACTGCAAAATCTAACTAATTAATAACTTAGCAAATTAATTAACTAGTTATTTTCAAACTCTGCTGTGATCTATTTTTAATACATTGGAGAGTTATCCTCAGAGAATACAGGGTTGGGATGGATGGAGCAGTGTCTTAGTTCTTAGTTTCATGTTGTGTATTGCAATCATGGCATTTGAATGGGCCATTCGTAGTACAACTCTCTCTAGAGGGAGATGCTTTAGCGTACTGTTGTCACGATTCGTCTGTAAAGCAGCTCCCCAAGCCCAAGCATTCCCTAGCAGCCAGAGAGTTAGGCATCTGAGGAAGTAGACTTTAGTCTATGAAAGGTCCAAATGCATCTGAGGAAGTAGATGTTAGTCTATGAAATCTCATGCTGCCAACGTCTTTCTTTCAGTTAGTTTCAAAGGTGCTACAAGATCTCTCTACTCTCTGAGCTCAAATGACTCTGGAGCATTGAGCAGAAAGGAATCAAAGGTGGAAGGAATCTATATTTTTTTAAACAAAGTCTGGAGGGCTGCTTATCAATGCTGTAATTGTGAGTGTCTTGCATTGGCAGTCTTTGCTGTCCTTTCAAGTCTTGATTTTTTAGAAAAACAGTTAAGCAGCACTTAGCTTTGGTTGGTCTTCACCTCTGGATCCTCAAACGATGGGGGATTTTTTTCTTTTTTGAAGTCGTGATGTGGAGCAGTATCCAAGCTGACCCAACGTCTTCAGAAAAGATTCTGCATCTTTACAAAGCAAGACTTTGGTTTTCTGTTCCTCTTCCTCTTAAACTTGCATTTATAATCCACTTTTGATGGGATGGATGCTGAAGAACTTGCAGCTGGCTTTAATTATCATCCTTGTTGGCTGATGCATGGCCAGGGTTGGGGCAGAGGTCAGTTTGTATTTAAAACAAAACAAATGAACTCCTTCAGTTCCAGGAGCAGAAAGCCAACAACTTTGGAGATGTGGATTATCCTTCTGTCATATGGGAACCAGTGAGTTAATGGACTCCTTTTAAGACTGTCTGGGATTTAAACAATTTTTTTACCAGGGAGATGTGGAGCTGTTGGGAAACACAGGGACAGAGCTGTCTCCTTCTGCACACATCTGGTCTTTCCTAGAAATGTTTAATGAGAGAGGAAGCCTGGTAGTGGATATCAACTAGAGTTCATAGGCTCATCCTTGAGAAAAGACGTGATCCGGCTGCTTTGACTGCGAATAGAAAGGATCAACCAGAAGGAAAGTTGACAGTTCCTCTTCCTGGAAGTCTGGAACATTTCAGCTGTCAATAGTAGTAAAGAATGTCTCTCAAAGGCCATTTTCCACAGCATGGCTGTTGGAAATGTATTCTTCTTTCCACATCTTTCAGTTGATGATCACCTTGCTTACTCTCTTTTGTACACTAGCCTAAGAATGGGAAGCCTGTGGCCTTCCAGATGTTGTTGGTCTTCCATCAGCTTTAATCCCTATCGACAGGAGCAAAATGATGGAAAAAGAAGTCCAATAACATCTGTAAAATGGATATACCCTGTTTCTCCAAAAATAAGACATCTGCTGAAAATAAGGCCTAGTAGAGGTTTTGCTGAATTGCTAAATATAAGACCTCCCCCGAAAGTAAGACCTAGCAAAGTTTTTGTGTGTAAATATGTATACAGTATATAAGTGTTCATTTTTTGTTCAACAATAAATGTGAATTTTCTTCATGGAAAAAAAAAGAACATCCCCTGAAAATAAGACCTAGCACATCCTTGGGAGCAAAGATTAATATAAGACACTGTCTTATTTTCGAGGAAAACATGGTAGGTGTCTTAGGAGACCACAAGCTGAATGTGAGTCAACAGTACGATGCAGCAGCTAAAAAAAGGCAGTATTATTCTAGACTCCATCAATGGAGCTTATCGCACACACTTTTGTCTCCGTTCTGCTTTCCAGCTGAGCAAAATTCACACTCCTCACCTAGCTCAGGGATGGGTTGCGGTCAGCAATGGCATGGGGACACCTTTGCGTCAGTTTAGCATGTGATAAACTCTGTTTTGACCTGGCCACATACGTTCCATGCTTGTGCCCAGAACAGAGACAAAAGTATGTGCGATAAGCTCCAATAAGAGTGTAGTATCCAGAATGAGGAAAGTAATAGTGCCACTTTAGTCAGGCCCCACCTGGAATATTGTGTCCAGTTCTGGACACCACAATTCAAGAAGGATATTGACAAGCTGGAGGGTGACCAAAGGAGGGCAACCAAAATGTTAAAAAGTCTGGAAACTATGCCTTACGACCCTGATGGCGAACCTATGACATGCGTGTCAGCACTGACACGCGCATCCATTTCTTATGACACACGGCCGCTGAGGTGGCCGCATGCTGAGAACGATGTTTAATCCTTGGCTCCTGCATGGCCAAGTGCAGTAGCTGAGGATGAATAAGACTCTAGTTGCAAATGTTTCATCCTTGGCTACTGCACTTGGTTGTGCTGCGTTCCTCTGCTCCCTGCTCTGTCGGCGGAAGTGAGGGCAAAGATCCTGGCGTAACCGGGAGTCCCTGAACTAAACGCTCTATGATGGACTTCTGTTGTTTTGGCCTACAGACCTCTAATAGGGGAGGATGAAACATTTGCTGCTCCTGAGGATGAAACAATTTGCAGATGTTTCATCCCCCCCTTATTAGACACTCTGTGCCGGAGGTCTGTAGGCCAAAACAACAGAAGTCTGTCACAGAGCGTCTAGTTCTGGGACTTCCGGTTAAACCGGGATCTTTGCCCTCACTTCCGCTGGCAGAGCAGGGAGCAGCGGGACGCAGCAGGGGATGCATCCCTGGGGGCCCTGCCATTACCAGTAACCAACAGTTAACCACAGCAACCATTATCTACTGTTCTGGGGTGTCATGGATTTCTAATCCATCATTACTGAGATACGTGATTTAAACTATAAATAAATAAAATAAAAAAATAAGTGATTAAAACTAAATATCACGAAATAATGTTTTTTCCTCAAAGTGATACACCACCCGAGTTATGCTCAGTTTTTTGGCAAAGTTTGACACACCAAGCTCAAAAGGTTGTCTATCACTGCCTTGCAAGAAGCAGCTTAGGGAGCTGGGTATGTGTAGCTGGAGAAGAAAAAAGAGGTGACAGGATAGCCCTGTTTAAGTGTTTGAAGGGGTGTCATATGGAGCAAGCTTGTTTTCTGCTGCTCCAGAGAATAGGACATGGAACAATGGATGGAAGCTACAGGAAAAGCGATTCCAGCTCAACATTAGGAAGAATTTCCTGATGCTAAGGGCTGTTCAACAGTGGAGCACATTCCTTCAGAGAGTGGTAGTGTCTCCTTCTTTGGCGGTCTTTAAACAGAGTCTGGATGGCCATCTGTTAGGGGTGCTTTGATTGTGAGTTCCTGCATGGTAGAATGGGGTTGGACTGGACAGCCGTTGTCATTTCTTCCAACTCTAGCATTTTATGATTTTGATCAGTTGCTCTCAATGGATTTTTAACATGATTTTGTTAAGTTTTGGGGTGGCTTGCATGAGCAGTCCTGGGAATTCTTTTGGATTCAAAGGAAAGTTAGAAATTAAATATATTTGACGTATCAGCCACATTTTTCCCATCGCCAAAGTAAAATCTAATGGGGTGATTCACTGGAGGTCATGACCAGTCCAACTGTTCTGCAGTTCAGCTTGGATCTTGAGACACCATCTCCGAGGAGGGAGGCTTGTATTTTCTTGTACAACAAATACAACTGGATTAGGTTCTTAAGCCATGCCTCCTCTTCCTCTACTTCCTCCTCCTCCTCCTAATTGAATTTGTGATTTTTTTTAAAAATCTTGCCCTTCAGTAGAAATTTTCAGAAAGATTGTAGGATGGAAGCAGGAATGTAGAGAATACTTTGTGTGATAATTTGTGTGCTCTGTAGCAAGTAACACGATACAGGCAGGTCCAGAGGTTCAATTTGCAAGCTATGCGCCTCGACATGCTCAGCAGAGAAAAGCTGTAGTAGTAACTTCAGAGCCTTTGGGACAAAGGCCCCAGTCAAAGGGAGGTTATACGCGATGCACAAGTCATTTAGGGTTCTCTTTCCCTTTCCCTTAAGAAGCAAAACTGAAAGAAGGCAAAGAACAGCAAATTACAGAGGTGTGTATCAAGACTGGGCAAGGCAGGCATTGCTCTGGGGAAAATACGTTCCACTTGAGTTTCCTTTTAGTTTTGCAAAGGAAAGTCCAGTTACCTCCATTGACCTCCTGCTCTGGACACTTGTCTGACAACGGTGATGATAAATACAGTCGGCCCTCCATATCCGCGGATTCTGCACCCACAGATTGCATGATACATGTCTTGCAGATATTCGCCAACCCCTAAAAAAATTCCCAAAATCAAATTTTGCCATTTTTTATACTGGACTCCATTCTACTGTGTCACTGTATACAATGGGACTTGAGCATAAATAAATGAATTAGTCTCCCTTAGGTGGTATACTTTGGTTGAATGCTGAGGAGCCTATAGAGAAAATCCATATCAACAACACTTGGATAGCAGACAGAGCAGGTACAGTGGTCCCCCAGGTTACGAAAGTAATCCGTTCCAGGACCCCTTTCGTAACCCGAAAACATTCGTAACCCGGGGGGCCACTGTAAGTATAGGAAAGGACTTGGCGCAATTTGAATTTCGCGCCGCTTTCCTTTCGCAACCCGGGGTTTTTTTTGGAAACCAGGGCCGTTTTTCTGGCCCCGGCTCTTTCGGATCCCGGGGTTTTCGTACCCCGGGGGATTCGTAACCCGGGAGACCACTGTACTTCTACTCATATCAAAGTAATTATTTTTTTTTATTTTTTTATTTTTATTAATTAAAACAGACAATTTACAGAATGAAAAGATAATTCTAACAATGAATAGTTAAAGAGTAGGTATCAAGCAGCAAAATAAAGAGCATTTATCCTAGGTGAGACTTACACCTTAGTTCTTAAAAAAGATTATTTATCAATGCCCTTCGTCTCGTAAAGGGATACCTATCTGTCTGTTTTTTCCCAAAGTTTTCTTTTATTATTGCCAGTTTTTGACATATAGATAGATTATCTCAGGCTTCCATATGATCTGTCAAGTGTTGCATTCTTAGATCTGCACAATTTAATCAACTTCAGCAAAAAGAAAAACAATACATACGATTCTTACTATTTCTCTCAGTTTTGTTATCTTAAAATGTCTATATCTCTGATCTAATTAGTTCTCTTTCTCTAATGTTACCCATAGGATTAAGATGTCATATACTCCATTTTTCCCAACAATATATATAAAAAAGATTCCAACTTTCTTTAGCATTATAGTCATATCAAAGTAATTATGTCTGTATTTTCCTATATTGTCTACATTGGCCAATGCACATGTGCCCCTTCCCATTTCCTCCTTTACATCAGTAGCCGCTATACTAGGCAGCCAAGGAAACCTGTTTCTTTACAGTCAGAGACCTTTGTGTTCCAGGAGATTGTAACAAATAGCTGGTTAGTTAAAAACATCTATATGTCCTATTCCCTATTCAAAAGGCCCCATGATGGAGAAGGTGTTGGACCATTTCTCAGCGGTGGGACCAAGAGAAAGGCTTCATAGCTATGCCAAGCCATGGAGCCCAGATTGGTCGTGGCACATGTAGTCATCCCAGAAAATGAGTGTCAGATACCCTGCAGTATTGATACTTCTGTGTACAAGTGGTGTTGTTGTTAGCTGCCTTCAAGTCGGTTCCGACTTATGGCGACCCTGTGGTTGAGACATCTCCAAGAATCCCTATCCTCCAATGCTTTGTCCAGATCCTACAAGCCCTTGCCCATAATAACTCCCTGATCAAGTCTATCCATCTGGTTTATGGTCTTCCTCTATCTCTTCTACTCTCTACTTTTCCTAGAACTATTGTTTTTTCTAGTGATCCATGTCTTCTCATGATGTGGCCAAAATACGATAGTCTCAACTTGATCATTTTTGCTTCCAAGGAGAGCCCTGGTCTGATCTGTTCAGGAACCCATTTGTTTGTCTTCTTGGCTGTCCATAGGATGTTAAATACTATTCTACAGCACCACATTTCAAATTAGTTGGTTTTCTTTCTGTCTGCTTCCTGCACTGTCCAGCTCTTGCATCCGTGCATGGTAATTGGGAATATATTGGCCTGGATGATTCTGAGTTTGGTGCTCAGTTGTATGTCTTTGCTCTTCAGTATCTTTTCCAGTTCTTTCATAGCTGCCCTTCCCATCCTTAGTCGTCTTCTTCTTTCTTGACTGCAGTCTCCATTCTGGTTAAGGTTTGATCCTAGATATGGGAATTAGAGCCAGAATTCACAAGTGCCTTCTGGCCCAGGATTTTCTAGTTAACAGGGACCATAATAAACCATCTGCTCTCATCCTAGAATCCTTGGTTTTCCTTGGATGTAGCAGGAAGGGAAGCAGATTTTCATAGCAACAGTTGTGAAACTGTTGCTATGATTTATCCCTCTTGCAATTGTGAGTTATCCTTCTTGCAATTCAGTAGCAAGCAAGCGTAAGGCTTGGTCCTTGGTGGGGGTTAAAACTGAAAAAGAACATCAACGTTAAACAAAAAACTATTCTTTTGGGTGTCAGCGTACAGGAACTGTCATGATGAGGGCTAGGTTTTCAGTATTTACCACCGTTCTGTGCTCTTTGCCTTGGAAAGCTTTACTACTTAGCCAAAGAAATGTCTTGTGTTTGTTTTTTGTTCCATTGAAGTCTTTGAAAAGCACTTTGTCTGACCGCATATGTAACTGTTGTTGCAACATAACTCTCTGACTGGCTAGTTTTTTTCTGTCCAAATCCAGATTATCTCCTTCCTTGTGATGATATTTGTATGCAGGTTGGAAAATGTTTGTGTATGTAGGATGGGGAGGAGAAACACTTGCTAGCAATTGGACACAAAGAGGCTTGGCTCGCTCTTAGCCTTGTCAGACCTTTGAAGTCCTTAGTGAACTCGGTTGCTCCAATAAATAGAATTTGTAGGAGGGACGAGGGCTTGCTGTTATTAACTGCCCTCAAATCAACCGTCCTCGACTCACGGTGACCCTATGGATGAGACATTCCCAAGGCCCCTTATCCTCCACTGCTCTGCTCAGGTCTTGCAGGCTCAGGCTGGAGACTTCATTGATAGATAGGTTTATCGCACGAGACTTGGAGAATGGGAAAGGAGCAGAAAGGAAGGGAATGGAATGGGCTAGACAAGTTAACTGTTACATGGATTTGCAATTGGTTGACCGGCCGAACCCAAAGGGTGCTCAACAATGATTGCTTTTCAACCTGGAAAGAAGTGATCAGTGGGGTCCCACAGGGCTCTGTCCTGGGCCCAATGCTATTCAGTACCTTTATTAATGACTTGGATGACACGATTGGGGGAATACTTATCAAATTTGCATATGACAACAAATTAGGAGGAGTAGCTAATACTCCAGAAGACAGGATCAAAATTCAAAGTGACCTGAATATACTAGAAAGCTGGGCCAACGTTAACAACATGAAATTCAATGCGGAGAAATGTACGGCGCCTCACTTAGGGCAGAAAAATGAAATGCACAGATATAGGATGGAGGACACTTGGCTGAATGAAAGTACATGTGAAAGGGATCTAGGAGTCGAAGTAGACCATAAGTTGAACATGAGTCAACAGTGCGATGCGGCAGCTAAAAAGGCCAATGCTATTTTAGGCTGCATCAATAGAAGTATAGTGTCTAGATCAAGGGAAGTAATAGTGCCACTCTATTCTGCTTTGGTCAGGCCCCACCTGGAATAATACTGTGTCCAGTTCTGGGCACCACAATTCAAAAAGTATGTGGAGAAACTGGAGCATGTCCAAAGGATGGCAACTAAGATGGTGAAGGGTCTGCAAGCCATGCCCTATGAGGAATGACTTAGGGAGCTGAGGATGTTTAGCCTGGAGAAGAGAAGGTTAAGAGGTGATATGATAGCTCTGTTTAAATATTTGAAGGGATGTCATATTGAGGAGGGAGCAAGCTTGTTTTCTGCTGCTCCAGAGACTAGGACGCAGAACAATGGTTACAAATTGCAGGAAAAGAGATTCCACCTCAACATTAGGAGGAACATCCTGACAGTAAGAGCTGTTCGACAGTGGAACACACTCCCTCGGAGTGTGGAGGAGTCTCCCTCTTTGGAGGTCTTTAAAAAGAGGCTGGATGGCCATCTGTCGGGGATGCTTTGATTGGGAGTTCCTGTATGGCAGGAGGTTGGACTGGATGACCCTTGCGGTCTCTTTCAACTCTATGATTCTATGAAAAAAGGGGGGATGTTTATTATTGTATCGGAGAACGCCAGCGATGGCACCGGGAGTTCCCAATCTGTTCCACATCAGCTGATTTTGAAGAACGATTCTGAACAGTTGTTCAAAATCGGCTGCTGTGGAACGGTTGGGGAATGGATTGGGGACTCCCGGCAGCATTGGCGGCATTCTCCCATGTGATAACATATGTTTTTACCCCTGTCTGTTCCGTTCCATTCCGTTCCCTTCTGCTCCATTCCTATTCTCCGAGTCCCATGCGATAATCTTAAAAGACTCTCACCTGGCGTGTAGTCTTCCTCTCTTTCTGCTGCCTTCTACTTTCCCTA
This sequence comes from Urosaurus nigricauda, assembly GCA_034509955.1. Taxonomy (NCBI): domain Eukaryota; kingdom Metazoa; phylum Chordata; class Lepidosauria; order Squamata; family Phrynosomatidae; genus Urosaurus; species Urosaurus nigricauda. Next base: position 969,513 of record JAOEGL010000008.1, on the reverse strand, counting down.
GCATTATTGTCTTTTTATGTGAGTCATGTCTTCTCATGATGTGTCCAAAGTACAACAGCCTCAGTTCTCAACCTTTGGCTCTCCTAATTTTTGGACTTCAACTCCCAGAAGTCCCAGCCAGCTTGTCCAAATGATCAGGAATTCTGGAAGCTGAAGTCAAAAATGCCTCAAGGACCCAAGATTGAGAACCACAGCACTAAACAGTCACCCCTCCATTTTCACGGACTTGGAATCCACATCCCTTGCATGTTTGCAGACAGCAAATAGAGGGGACAAAATGGAGTATGCACCACCATTCAAGCCAATAGGGCTTGAATATCATCGATTCTCCATTTTCGCAAGGGAGTTCAGAATGGATCTCCTGCAAAAACAGAGGAGCGATTGTACTTCTGTTGATGCAGCCTAAAATCACACTGGCGTTTTTTAGCTGCCGTATCACAGCCAAAACAGCCAATGTCATTCTAGCCTGCACCAATAGAAGTGTAGTGTCTAGATTTTTGGTTACTTTAAGTTCAGAAGAAAGCCTGCCTTTGCACACAATTCAGGCAGTTGCCGCAAGTCTGGAAGCCGTGCCCTACGAGGAGCAGCTTAGGGAACTGGGTATGTTTAGCTCATGGAAGAGAAGGTTAAGAGAGGACATGATGGCCATATTTAGATATTTGAAGAGATGTCATATTGAGGATGGAGGAAGCTTGTTTTCTGCTGCTCCAGAGACTTAGACATGGAGCAATGGATGCAAATGACAGGAAAAGAGATTCCACATAAAATTTAGGAAGAATTTTCTACTGGTAGGAGAAGATGCTGCCTAGGGAAGATGTTGCCTTGGAGAGTGGTGGAGTCTCCTCCTTTGGAGGTTTTTCAACAGAGTCTGGATGGCCATCTTTCAGGAGTTCTTTGATGGTATCTTCCTGCATGGCAGAATGAAGTTAGGACTGGATTGCCCCTGAAGTCTCTTCCAACTCTAAAAGTCAACCAGGGTCTTGACGTGGTGCACACAAACACGGACACAAAATAGCACAAAAACGTCGACCTTAGTCACCCAAAGGGATAAAGAGTATATGGGGCCGAGACATGAGCTTTCTGCTTATGTAATCCCACATTCCAAATATAATAGCAGACTCCAGTAGTAATCCTGAAATCAAAGACTTTTCCGGTCTGTCTGCGATTGCTTCAGCAAAACAGAGCTGGAGAGGTTGCTCAGGAAAATTCCATTGCCATAAGAATTACTTTCAGCCAGGTGAAGGCACAGCTGAGATCTGCATGGCAAGGACAGAGAAATACTTCTGACCGAGTGTTAGGTTCGTGCAAAAAATGTTCATGGCTATCATTGATGGGGTCTTTCTCTCTCTTTGGCTTTTGACAGAGAACCTTTGGTCGGCGACGGATGCAGCGGCACGGGGGCTCCTTCAAGGATGGTGAGTGTGCAGCTTGGATCTTGGATAGTGACCAGACAGATGTGAGATCTGTGTGTGTGTGTGTATATAGGTATGGGTATGTGTGTGTGTAGAATTTTGTGGTTGCTGATATTTTTTCATTGGGAATGAGTATCTCTCTCAGCCTGAGATAGTGGCACAGTTCTTATATGTGTATAAAAACTTTGTTTCATGCACACAGTTATTAAAGAAACTGTGTATAAACTTATCTTCAGGTTATGTATATAAGGTATAAAAGAAACACCTGTCTATGTTTAGACTTGGGTCCTATTGCCAAGGTAAACTCACTGAATGACCGTGGGCCAGTCCTATGCTCTCAGCCTCAAGGGAAGGTAATGGCAAACCTCTTGGGGTTTTTTGCCAAATTTTGCCAAGGTTATGGTTCACCTTAGGGTCTCCTTAGTATGAATGGTGCCGTTTTGACTGCAGAAGGTTCCACGTTCAGAAAATGATCTCAGTAACAACACATCATCCAGTATTTGACAGAGAGGTTTCAATGTGTATAAGTTATGCAACTGCACCAAGCAGAAGACATTGAGGTCACTTTGTCTGTCCTGGTTTTCCTCTCCAGACCCCCGCCTGTACCAAGAGATCCGTGAAAAAGGACTCAACTCAATCAATCACGAGTCGGACGACGATCTCCTTGAGGCGGAAACCATCCCCGAGGAACCCCCAAACCCTGATTCTGTCATTGTGGTGAGGACCTATCGCCCTGCTCATGTCACCTGGAGCCAGCTTCCTGAGGTAGGCAGAAGAAGTAACCCAATAAGAAGGGAAGCTGTCTTACAAAAAGCTACCCTTGGGTTTTATTTGAAAACGGTCACTCGATATTTACCATATATACTGGACTATAAGTCGACCTCATGTATAAGTCGAGGGCAGGTTTTGGGGATTTTGATATGACCCATGGATAAGTTGAGGGTAAAACGTAGGGGCATGCAACAAAGGATCTAAATGATGAAGCAAAGGAAAATGATACCACTAGATTGGGGGTTCCCAACCTTTTTGACTTGCGGAGTCCTTATTTCTACGGCGGAGCCCTTAAGTGACCTGCCCTATGTCTTCCAAGTTAATGGTGTTTATATATATATAAGAATATATGCTTATTCTTCAATTTGGTTCAATTTTTTTTTCTTTCATTTTCCTGGTGTGACCGTGGAACCCCTGCACTGTGTGTATGTGTGTGTGTGTGTGTGTGTGTGTGTATATTCTTTTAATGATAAATATTATCTTTTGGGGGTATTTTTTTTTTCAAAACATAAGTCTGAACACAGAAAGCTAAAGGCTTTCAAGATAGTTGTTGGTATACTTCAAGTGGTTGTACAAATAATAAGGAATTATATTTCAAACTGGGAATATCCCTGTTATAAGATTGCAGAAAGATAATGTCAACTAGGGTTATTTCTTCACCACTGTCAAATAGGAAGGCTTTCTTGCAAGATGAAACCAGCAAACATTTCCTTTGGGTTTTTTTAAATAATGAAATCACTATGCAATGATTTTAATTGTATTTTTGCAATATTTGCTGTATTGTAATTATGTGGATTTGTTTTAAGGAAGGGGAGTAATGGGATTTATTTTATTATGTTACAGTAGAGTCTCGATTATCCGACGTAAACAGGCGTGCTGATAGTCGGATAGCCAAAAATGTTGGATAATCCGGAGGGTCCAAGAAAAGCCTTGAAATCACTATGAATTGCAAATGTATTGAAGTTTTACTGAAGTAACAGTAAAAGTAAATGTAAAGAAATCACTGATCAACATTGTGATGTATAGTAGAAACAGTTCAGTCCTCCCAAAATTTAAAGTAATCACAGAAAATTTAAAGAAATCACAGCAGCCGTGACGTTGGATAATCCAGAATGTTGGATAACCGAAGGATGGAGAGACTCTACTGTATATGTTTTTATTGAAGTAAGCTGCCTCGATCTTACTGAAAAGGCAAGATATAAATAAATTATTATTAAATAATAATAATAATAATAATAATAAGACAAGTTACACTCTCTCAGCCTCAGAAGCAGGCATCGGCTAACTCCATCTGAACAAATTGTTCCAGGAAAACCCATGGTAGGTTCATGTTAGGATCGCCATGAGTGAGAAGTGAAGGCATGCAACAGCAACAAGGTGCAAAAACAACAACAACGTGCAAAAACATGACTTTTCCATGCTCTGACCTCCTCATGCAGGCAATGTGTTATCAACACAAATGTTCCGTCTGGACTTTGAATCCAAGCCGCAGCTTGCCTTGAATCTCACCCAGAACCAAACCGGGAACCTGTTAGCGCTACAGTTTCTTTAGTCAATATTGACCCAACTGTCTCCCTGCCCTTCCCATAGGTGTGGCTTGGCTGGTGCAGGACTCTCTTTGGAAGTTCCCTTCGGGGACCATACCTTTTTGAAACAATTGTGGTGCAACATCCAGCGGGGATGATGTGACTTAAGGAGTGGTTGTACCTGAGGCTCACCTGCCTCTTATCTGACCCATACTTATCTATCCTCCCCCCAGTCGCTTCTATAAAGTCTAAAGATTTCTTCCTGGAACAGTACCTCCACCTGTCAGGTGCAAATGTCTGAGCAGGATTGATCAAGTTTGCTGAAACATAGCTCTGCCTTTTGTTTAAATACCAGGGAGAAGGGAAATGCCCCAGCAAGGAGCTATAATAGAAGAAAATACCTTACTATGTAGTGCCCAGTGGTAGGTCTCCTCTGCTCCAGAGTAGATTTTATTTTATCAGTATCTCATCCGTCTGCTGGCATGGGACCCAAGATGTAGCAATGGCATATTGTTGTTACAGTCATAGAATCGTAGAGTTGGAAGAGACCCCAAGGACCATCCAATCCAGCCCCTTGCTATGCAGGAACTCTCCATCAAAGCATCCCTGAAACAGATGGCCATCCAGCCTCTGTTTAAAGACTTCCGAAGAAGGAGACTCCACCAATAATCTCAATGTCCTTTTTGAATTGTGGTGTATTGGACACAGTATTCTAGGTGGCATTGACAGCTTCCCTAGAATAGAGGGGCACTATTACTTCCCTTGATCTAGACACTATACTTCTATTGATGCAGCCTAAAATTGCATTGGCCTTTTTAGTTGCCGCATTGCACTGTTGACTCTTGTCTGTTGTGGTCTACTTGGACTTCTAGATCCCTTTCACACATGTAAGTCTCCTTAAGCCAGGTGTCCCCCATCCTAAATCTGTGCATTTCATTTTTCCGCCCTAAGTGCAGTACTATACATTTCTCCGTGTTGAATTTCATTTTGTTAGCGTTGGCCCAGCTTTCTAGTCTATTCAGGTCATTTTGAATTTTGATCCTGTCCTCTGGGGTATTAGCTACTCCTCCTAATTGCTGTGTGCCTTCAAGTTATTTCTGACATATGGTGACCCTAGAGTTTTCGTGGCAAAATTTGTTCAGAGGAGGTTTGCCTCTGCTGCCTTCTGTAGCTGAGAGAGTGTGCTTTGCCCAAGATCACCCAGTGGATTTCCATGATCTCCAGAGTTGCAATTGAGTAGTCAGACCACTATTATTTTATTTGGTTGGTGGTTTTATTTTATTTTTATGCTGCCTTTCCCCCAGAAGGGGACCCGAGGTGGCTCGCAGATAAAATTGGTTAAAAAAAATTGCAATAACAATTATAAAACAATTAAAATCATCTCATTAAAACAGTATAGCACAATGGCTGTGACTCACTCAAGCTTGTCTTCTGTAGGTGCTGGAAGCAGGAATCCTGGAATTGATCTCCCCCGAAGAACGCAAGAGGCAAGAGGTAAGGGAAACTGCGAGTGCCAAACAAGGAACCCAAGTGCGTTAACAGATTTGTAATTTTTACTTGCAAATAGGAAACCCAGAGGGCTGGCTTGTTCTGAGTGACTGTCCCTTGTGCAGAAATTCCTCCAGAAAGAGAGCTACTTGGAAGATTTTATCTGTCCATTTCAGGGAGAAATCAATGCCAGAAGGTGTGACAGTGCTTGGAGATGCTAATTCAGGAGGGAGAGCTGAGCAGTGAACTAGAATAGCAACAGAGGACTCTTTCACACGGGAGGAATTTCTCCCAAACTTCGAATGGAGTCAATGTGAATTCCTGTAAATTCGCTTGTTTAGCGAATTTATGGGAATCCCCATTGCATTCGGAGTAATGCTCCATTTCCCAAAAATGATCCCACCTTGCCCGAAATTGCGTGCGAAGCTTTAATTCGCAATAACGTGAAACCCATGATTGCGTTCGAATTGACTACCCTTTTGCCCGAAATTGCGTGCGAAGCTTTAATTCGCAATAACGTCAAACCCTATGATTGCATTCAGATTGACCCTAGATTATACTTCCAATTCCCGACGTCTGAAAGAGTCCAGAATCATTAAGACATTTTCTGCTTCTTGAGCACAGACCCATATTGAGAAGGAAGCTGTTTCGTACCAGAGCATAATAGTCATGGAGCATATAATCATGGGGTTGGAATGGACTCCAAGAGCCACCTAGTTCAAACTTCTGCCAAGCATGCTCTTAAACTATGGTCTAGTGGCTCATTGAAGAGATCAGCCTCATGCCAAGTGAAAGGAGATGGATGAAGGATCAGGATCTGGTGACTCCAAACAGGGATCGCCCTACCTTTATCTGATAGCATCAGAAAATGCAAGCTAATCTGCCCTTTCCTTTTATGAACATTTAAAAAGGCGTCATGTATCGTGTCATTATAGAATTGGAAAGGACCTTGGAGATCTGGTTCAGTCTCCTTGTTCACTTCAGGATCTGTATAGTTCAAGAGGCAGGACCAGCAAGCCTGACAGATATCTGCTCTGCCTCTGTTTAAATACCTTATCATCATTTAATAAAATCAGAGAACTGCAGAAGAGGCAGCTGTGAAGGGCCTCATTCCTACTACCTTTTAAACCAGTTTGCAGATTGGTTTGAAGTGGTTTAAATGACCTTGGTTTGCACTTGAACTGAATTGTTGAACCGATTCAGAGAGGGGGGATCATGGTTAGACCCATTTAACCAGCGTCTTTTTGATGCTGATTTTCCCACTTCTTTTTGGTTAAATCAGTTTGTCACAAGTGTTAACCAAATGCGGATCAGAATAGATTTCAAGATTCGATTTCATGAATCAATTCAATGTCAATGTGAACGAGATGCAGATCAGAATCAATTCACTATGGCATGATAAGAGGTTTCTTGGTGGGGAAGTGGGAATTAATAACCTGTTTTAGTCCACATTTTGACGTACGTAAATGCGATTGCAGTGATGGGCAAAGGAAAAAAAATCTTGCTAAAAATGCTTAAAATTGAACCAATTAGTTTGCCAATGTGAACTATACGTGGGATTATTTTGAGAGACTCCCGCAGGAAACAGTTTAAATTGAATCGATTCATTTGTCAATGTGAACCACAAGTGGGTTATTTTATTTTATTGTGCAGCAAGAAAATGAGATTGGGTCAAACGTAGTGTAAACCACACTCTGCTGCCGATCCAATCCATCGATTTGGATCGCAAAGCGATTTATTTGTAAGTGGGAATGCGGCCCATAGTTGCTCCCCAGCCTCTGCTTAAACAGTGTCAGTGTTTAAGAGAAATGTCCGTCCCTTCCCAAGTCAGATCTTCTGCCAAAGAGCTCTCATTGTGAACAACAGCAAAATGTGGCCACAGAGTCATATTAAACCACTTTGTCTGTATTTTTGTTATGCAGGCCATTTTTGAGATTATCACTTCAGAGTATTCCTACATGAGGAGTCTAGAAATCCTTGTCAACCACTTCTTGAAATCAGAAGCGCTGAAGGACACTGTGACTCAGACGGACCATCATCACCTCTTCTCCAACATTGGGGACATCTTGGTTGTCAGCCAGAGGTACATCTCAAGGGGAGGTCTGAACAACCTTTTTTTGAGAGCAGTTATGCGTGTCAGGCATAGATCAGAGAGACCTGAGTTCAAATCCCTGCTTGGCTTAAAAACTCACTGGGTGGCATTGGACAAGTTGTTGACCTATCTTATACGTTGAAGGGTTGTTATGAGGTTTTACCGTGAGATACTTGGATAAAAGATAGGATTGAAAGGTTGATGTTGAATGAGTATAATGGAGGGTGGTGGTGATGGATCACGCTGTGAAGGAAATTATAGCAGATGATGATGATGATACAGGTGAATATCCCTTATCCAAAATGCTTAGGAACAGAAGTGTTTTGAATTTCAGATTTTTTCAGGTCTTGGAATATTTGAATATACCTAATGAGATGTCTTGAAGATAGGACCCAAGTCTGAACATGAAATCCCTTTATGTTTTGTATGCATCTCATCCATATAGCCTAAATATTTCATACATAACATTTTTATTAATTTTGTGCATGAAGCAAAGGTTGTATACATTGAACCATCAGAACCATCATAATGAGATATCTTGAAGATAGGACCCAAGTCTGAACATGAAATCCATTTGTTTTGTATGCATCTCATACATATAGCCTAAATATTTCATAGATAATATTTTTTATTAATTATGTTCATGAAACCAAGTTTTTATGTACTGAACCATCAGAAAGCACTGTCTCACTTACCCATATGGAAAATTTTGGATTATTTCGGATTCAGAAGTCGGGATGAGGGATACTCAACCTGTAATGGTAGAATTTAAAGATATAGCTATGTTAGTCTGTAGAATCAGTATGTAAAGAGTTCTTGTAGCATCTTTGAGACTTACTGAAAGAGAAATGTTGGCAGCATGAGCTTTTGTAGACTTCAGTCTGCTTGCTCAGATGCATTTGGGGAAGTCAAACTGACATAGAGGGAACAAGGCAAACAGTGCAAAGACCCAATAGTGGGAGGCAAAAAAAAAAAAAAATGCACAGGCAGCAAGTAAAGGGGACACATGGTCTTAGATGTCTCTACATTAATGCACAGAGCATGGGAAATAAGTAAGATGAACTTGAACTCCTAGCACAACAAGGGAAATATGATATAATAGGCATCACTGAAACCTGGTGGGATGAGTCTCATGATTGGAATGTAGAAATAGAGGGATATAACCTTTTTAAGAGAAACAGGCCAAACAGGAAAGGAAGAGGAATAGCATTATATGTCAGGGATATTTACACCAGTGAAGAGATCCAGGACATCAGTACTGGAAGCCAAGTGGAGAGCGTCTGGGTAAAAATTAAAGGAGAGGGAAACAACAGGGATGATATTGTGGAAGTCTGCTACAGACCCCCAACTCAGACGGAGAAATTGGATGATGTCTTTCTAGAACAGATGACCACACACAGAGAAAAGAGAGATGTAGTACCAATGGGGGACTTCAACTATCCTGATATTTGCTGGAAGTCAAACACAGCCAAATCCTCAAGGTCTAGCAAATTCCCCACTGCCTAGCCTGTGGATAAGACGACTCACATTTTTGGGTCAATTTTTGACTATAATTTCTAGTCTGTTCCTTGTATGAATGGTGAAAATCAGGGCAGACTAACAGAAAAGGCAGAAATTCGTGTACAGTCCCTTTGACTCTTTAGCACAAAGGGTGGGATACAAATGTGAACAAAAATGGAACTTACCGTATATACTTGACTGTAAGTCGACCTCATGTATAAGTCAAGGGCAGGTTTTGGGGCCAAAATTATGGATTTTGATGTGACCCATGGATATGTCAAGGGTAAAATTTAGGGGCATGTAACAAAGGATGTAAAGGATGATGCAAAGGAAAATGATGCCAAAGAACTTAGAAAATTCTGGCAGGTATCACTGTTTGTGCTCAAAGAGTTAAAGTGCAGTACTTACATTGACCCATGTGGGGTAAAATTTTTGACTAAAATTTCTAGACTTACGCATGGGTAAATACAGTATATGGAAATTCAGGTATTCCAAAATCAAACAAATCTGAAACCGGAAACAATTCTGGTCCCACACATTTTGTATAAGGGAGACTCAACCTGTATCTTTGCTACCTGTGGCAAACATGTACATCATCTCCTCTTTGTATGTACTACTGGGTGGTAACAAATAGAAGCTCCCACCCATTAGGTGGAATAGTTACTTCTTTGGACTACATCGCCTACTATCAGCTGTGCTGGCTAGGGTATTCTAGGAGCTGTAGTCCAAAGAAGTAACTTTTCCAGGTTCTACCTTCCTCTATAAATCAGTGTCTTCTCCTTCCCCTCCTTCTCCTCCTCCTCCTTTTGTGTGTCTCCAGCTTTTTTGAGGACTTGGAAAAGAGGCACCAAGAGCATGTCTTGATCCCAGACATCAGCGACATCGTGGTGTATCATGCCACCAGACATTTCAATCCATACATCATCTATTGCTCCAATGAAGTCTACCAGCAGAGGACCCTTCAGAAGCTGTTGTGAGTGGCTACAGCCCTCTTCCCCTGGTCCTAAGCATCCTTACCTAGGCCACCATTTTAAAAACCTACCTCCCAAATAAGAGTAGATGTTGCATAGTGGCTGTTAATCCTCTACAAGTCAGGATGTCCCAGAACTGAATTGTGTCTCAAGCATTAATTCACTAAGGAGCCTTACACAGGCCATTTTCTCTCTCTCAGCCTCCCCCTTCTGTAATGCGGAACATAATAAAATTGACCTCCCTTATAGGATTGTCATAGAGATGGTCGGTTGTTGTTTTTTTGCAAACGCACCCCAAGAGTTTGCAGACCTTTTTTAAAAAAAAAAAAAAAAAGTCCCAAAGTTTGGAAAAGAATAAAGAAAAGTGGAAAAACTTTTGCAACTTTGGTCAGCAGGAGGAAAAAAACCTTCGGAAATCATTTACAGAACATCCGTTCTTGCGGTCTTCGGACCTGTGTCCCTCGCGCATAAGCGAGGGACACAGGTCCAAAGACCGCAAGAACATGAAAGAACATGAAATGAAAGGAGGGAGAATGAATGGGGTGTGCACCTGCAGTGTGTGCCTTCACGCCCATTTTCAAGCCAGTGGGGTATATATAGGCAAATATAGGTGTAACTCCGTTTTCGTGAGGGGGTCCAAAATGGATCCCCCGTGAAAAAGGAGGGGCAACTGTACTAACAAAGTATTTGTTAACAAGAGAGAGAGAGAATGAAAAGAAATAAAAATGTTTGCTAACTAAAAGAAAGAAACTTAGGCCTGGGACAGAGGGGCCAAAAGTGGGGTGCCGCCACCGCCGATATTAGGGTTTGGGAGGGTGCAGTAACCACACGCTCCCGAACCCTAGCATATAACAGCGGCGGCATCATGGCAATGTGCCGTCCACATGGGTGCTGCTAAAATGATGTAAGTGATGTGCAGTGTTGAGACATCGCTGTGCGTCACTTACATCACCAGTGCGCCAATGGCGCACTCATGACACGTGTTGGGGACCTTTAAAAGAACCCAGTTTTTCTGGTTTTTGTTTTTTTCCACGGAGGGATGCTGCGCAGTTTTGCTGCTGCAGTGTCCTGACAGATTTAAAACGGGCTCCTCTTGCCCACCATTTTCAGGCGGTCTGTCTTGTCCCTAACTAGCCTTTTTGCTAAGAAAAAAGGAACTATATACATCCCTCCTTTGAACAGTCTTCTGAAAGCTAGTAGCTGAAGGGTGAAGTGAACCTTTTTGGGAAGGAGAGTTCCATAGGGATCAGGTATTCACCCTCAACTGCTGACTCCAATACCTTTGAGTGGAGTTACATTCAGCCCTGATACTTATGTGAGTTGCAGAGAAATGCATATAGGAACCAGAGCAGAAAGAAACTTGAGCATTCGCAGCATCCACAAAACTGTTTTTCTGTTCTGTTGCAGAGCCACAAACCCTGCTTTTAAGGAGACCTTGAAGCAGATTGAGCAGAAACCCGAATGTGGCAGCCTTCCCTTGATCTCATTTCTCATCCTCCCCATGCAGAGAGTGACACGCTTGCCTCTACTCATGGATGTGAGTCAAAGCAATGGGAACACATCTTGGAATGTTTATTTTTAAAGGGAACTACAGTCTGCCCTCCATGTTGGCCGCTTTGACTTTTGCAGATTTGATTATTTGTGGATTTGATTAATATGTTCTCTCTAGGAATCTCTAGATCCGCCAGTGCATCTCTGCCAGAAGTTGGTCAGAAAGTAATGCTGGAGGACCTACAGATTTCCTAATAAAAGTGCTTCCCTGTGTTAGGCAGACTCGCTGTGCCAACTATGACCACTTGCAGAATGGGACCACATAGACAGGACACCAAGGAGAAGGTCTCTGGAGAGATATCAGGAACAGTCTTCAGGCCAGGAAGGAAAAAAATTCCTTCACCGCAGCAAACGGCCTTGAGCACCCTGCTTGCTGAATAAAGACACAGGCACTGCCAGTCTTTACTCGATATGAGGGCTTTAATCTTTGTTTTCAGTATATACAAAGATATGTACATAGAGTATCGGACAGCCATCTCAAATACTTTCTATCTCTCACTCACCAACAAACTGCTTCGCCAACCACCATTCCACAACAACCCACAATGAAGACATTTCCCATCTCCCTTATATAGGTGGTCTGATGCCTATTGCATCATGCATATCAGGTGTGCATAATACCTACTAGTTACCCACACACACCTGCCGCTGGAGCTTGACCTCTTTCCATTTACTAAGCTTGCAGCTCTATCTTGTGGTCGCATCCATGTCATTTCCTGACACTCTAAGCATTTGTAGATCCTCCAGTGTGAGTCTATGGTCACCTTCTTATGGACGTTGCACATTGAGATGCGTTGGAGGACCTACAAATTCCTAGCACAGTTTTTCCACTTTCACAGGGGTCCTGCACCCCTAACCCTAGTGAATGTGTAGGGCCCAGTTGGTCATTAGTCTAACTTTTCAAAACTCAATACTTGTTCCTGTTACTGCAGTCCAGAGACTAACTTACTACTGACATGTTAGTGTTACTATTGTGCTGTTAAAAATACAAGTAAATGCTCTCTTGAATCTACTGTATTTGAATCCTCCATTCTCAGTACTGCTTTCTGTGCACTGGTGCAGCTTGAGGGTTGACTTTCCTGTCAGACATATTCTTGGGTTTTACATTTGAATGGTGCATAGGGTCAAAGGCAAGCAAGTGGGTGCAAAAATAAGAGCACATTTGTCTTTAAAGCTGTTACTGTTAATTATTAAACCTTAGGAGAGCTATTTGAAGCTTTTAGAAGGGCTAAACATGCACAAAAACTGGGAATGCAGCAAACTGTGTTATGGAGAAGAAGTGTGGCTGTCTGGGGAATGCCCATAATCTGTATCGGAAGGCAGGTTTTGGACACGTATCCAGTTCAGCCTTATGTAGGTTTTGCCAGCCTGTAGTTTGAAAATGTATCATTGAATGGCATCTTTGCTTTCAGACTGTCTGCCAGAAGACACAGATGAACACTGCAGTGTATGAAGCTGCCACCCAAGCTCTAAAGGCCATAAGCAAGGTAAAAGATCTGCTACCAAGAAGTGCAGAAATGTCAGATATTTCCAGGTAGTTGACTGATTTGCTAAATCTGGGAGATTGGGATTGCACAGATTTGCAGAGGTGCAGTGTGTTCTGAACATCTCTGGCACTCATTTCTGGGTCTGCAGACAAACTTTAACTGCATAGATCTCAAAAAGCTATGGCTTGCACTTAGAGGAATGGGAACGCTATAACATCTGATAGTCCTAATGCTCAGGACAAAAGGCTGCCATCAGAAGAGAATGTGGAGAAACAGGATGGTTCCCAATTGGAAAAGTGGTCAGGCACGGCCGCACACTATCCCCCTATTTATTCAATCTGTATAAAGAAAATATCACATGCAGCACAGGTTTGGACTCAGAGGCAGGAGGAGTGAAGATAGGAGGAAAGAACATTAACAACTTAAGATACACAGATGACACAATGCTACTAACAGAAACAAGCAAAGTCCTGGAGCAGCTACTGAAGAAGGTCAAGGAGGAAAGTGCCAAGGTTGGATTAATGCCAAACATTTTTTAAAAAAAATAATGACCACGGAAGATGTACAAGTTGTACATGAGTCAACAGTGTGATGCGGCAGCTAAAAAGGCCAATGCAATTTTAGGCTGCATCACTGACGTATAGTGTCTAGATTAAGGGAAGTCATAGTGCCACTCTATTCTGCTTTGGTCAGGCCCCACCTGGAATACTGTGTCCAGTTCTGGGCACCACAATTCAAAAAGGATGTGGAGAAACTGGAGCGTGTCCAGAGAAAGGTGACCAAAATGGTGAAAGGTTTGGAAACCTTTTCTTATGAGGAACAACTTAGGGAGCTGGGGCAATTGTGCTGCATGTCATTTTTAAATGTACACGCATATATACTCACACCCACAAATGCGTGTAAATAAAAATGCCTTGCATCTCTTGCTTTCTAGCTTGTCAAGCAGTGCAATGAAGGTGCCCACACGATGGAGAGGACGGAGCAGATGTACACCCTACAGAAGCAGCTAGAGTTTGGAAAAATCAAGGTGAGATACCTCCAGGATCTAAACCAGAGATGGGCGACTTTGACATAGCCAGGGACCAGTCTCAGTCACATACTCACAAGTATATTTAAAAAGTAAAACCAGTAGCCGCCAGAGTTCACTTCCAGTTTAAAAAACATGTTTGCCTTAAAACAAGGCTTCCAGAGCCTCTGGGAGTTGCAAACCTGAGTTTGGTGCCACATACAGTTTGAGGGTCATATGTTGCCAAACCAATTTAAATGTTTGTGATCAGGCAGACCATGTTCTCCCATTCAAGCTTGCTGGGGCCCTGATCTCTTCAAGAGAGACTCATATATTGCTTCCGCCACACTTGAAGGCACTTTTAATAGGGACACAAGAGGGTCTTCTCAGTGGCTACTCCTAAGTTACGGGACTTATGTCTAAGAGAGTCTAGAATGGCCACTTCCTTTCTGCCAGGCAAAGAGTGTTATGTTTGTGTTTTGACAGGCTTTTAGAAATTGACTGCTTCTAAAGATAGGGTGATATGCCGTTTTTAAAACATTTTTTTTTAAAATTAGTGCATGATTTATTTTTTTAGTTTTTATATACTATTGATAATTGATGGCAGTCTTTTGTGTGTTTTTGATCTGTCTGGAGTCCCGATTCACAGGGGAAAGGTGGGATATTAACACCATTAACTCTAGACTTATACAAAATCCATAAAACAGTGATACTTTTATTGGAACAACCAAAATGCAAAGAAAAAATACATGTTGCAAGCATTCAAAGCTCCACTGGCAGCTTCTTCAAGCATATATGTTAAAATCATACAAGGAGAGGAGGAAAAAAAATATGATGTTAGTCACAAGCCTGCATTTTAGCAACATGTTGTTTTTGTTGTTCTTGGTTAAGATGAGGGTGACCATCTCCTTTTCCAGGACATGGCCTACAATTCAGCCTTCTGTCCAGGAGGAATTCCAAAACATCCTCCACTTTGAGCATGACTAAGAAGCATTTATATTACCCTTTGTTAGGCAGAGAATATTGAATGGTTGGCGATGGGTTTATTTAGGGCCTCATTCCCACTACCTTTTAAACCAGATCGCAATTCAGTTTAAACCGGTTCAAATGACCCTGATTCCCACTTAAATCAATTCGCTGAAGCAATTCGGTGAGGAGGGCCATGCACCAGACCCATCTTTTTGACCCACATCTTTTTAACACTGATTTTTTTCCCGCATCTTTTTCACCAAATCAATTCAATGCAAGTGTGAACCACAAGCAGATCAGAATCAATTGAAATTTGCCCTTTGGCCAGCTGGAGCCAAATCATTTTGAATCGATTCATTTGTTAATGTGAACCACAAGTGGGTTATTGTTAGAATCCTTTTAGTCTTCTATCGGATATAGTTTTGTGGTAGTTATGGGGATGATGGATATAGAGTTAGGTACAGCTGGATTTTGCTAGACAGAGGGGAGGAGTGCATGGCGGTGCCAGGAGGATGTTATCAGTTGGCCTTGTAGCTGCTCAGCTCTGAGGCTAGGAATGTAACAGCATTTGGTGGGAAGAGAGCAGCTTAGGGGGGAGACAGGGGGGAAACAGAAACTGATGGGAAAAGACATGGAATGTGTTAGTTCGCGGGCTTTTGGCGGGGGGGGAGGAGTAAGGCTATTGGGATGTATTGAGGTGCTGGGCGGGAACTGGTCAGTCTCAGCTAAGAAGCTGAATGGTGTGGTATTGCTGATCCTGAAGCATCAATAAAGTTTTGTTTATTCTACATAAAGCTGACTGGTTGATTGTCTGGGATTCTGGACCCCTGTTCTGACAGTTAGCTGAGACTCACTAAAACTTCTCTGAGGCAATGCAGGAGCAGGAGACTTCAGAGGAGCCATTCTCCACTAAAACAACCGAGGACACAGAGGAGTCCACGGCCCCGACGGCGGGATCAGGAGCGCTGCCGAAGGCTACGAGACCCCCTGTGCTACAGACTCCGGTGGGTGGAGGGCCCTGGTTTGGACAGCCTAGGGCCCCTGTGCACACCCGGGAACGGAGGAGGGACACCCGGTGGTCCGATTGGGACACGGGCTTCACTCAGCGCCTGAGGGTGCAATCTGCAGAGGATGCGGATCTGGACGAACGAGTCGCCCACCTCCAGACCGACATGGATGAGTTGCGTGACCTCCTGATGGAGGTGCTGGCCACCGTAAAGGAACGCCCAGATGGGGTGAGAGACGGGCGAGAGGCTGGAGGCGCTGCTGGCATCCCGGCGGCACCGGCGCGAGGAGAGGCACCGCAACCTGGCCGTCAGCCAGCCCGCCAGGCCCCAGACCACCAGCTGGAACCACAGGCCCGAAAGTTGGGAGTTAAGTATGATGGGGACCCCCAGACTTTGCCCTATTTTTTATCCCAAGTGGCTGATCACATGGAGGAATGGGGGCCCACCTTCCCCACAGAGGCTGCCAAGGTGAAGTGTGTTGCGCGACACCTCAAAGGGGAGGCAGCCAACTGGCTGGTGCAGCTTTATGACTGCCAAGCGGCAGAATTGCGAAATCTGGCGGACTTTATGAGAACGTTGAAAGCCAGATTTGAGGACCCCTTTAGAGCGAGTACGGCTCTGGCCGGCTTGAAGGCCCTAGACCAGGGAGCCCAATCTGTCTCCGAGTATGCCATGGAGTTCAGGAGATTGGTTGCCCAAGTGCCAGATTGCACCGAGGGGATGAAGATCCAATACTTCAAAGAGGGCCTGCGTCCTGAGATTGTGAAGTGGGCACTCACCATGGGCAACCCTCCCATGGCAATGGAATGGATTCGGCTGGCTGGGGAGGCGGAGGCGGTGCTTCAGGAAGTCCGAATGCTGACCCAACGGAAAAATAAAGGGGGCAAAGGGAGAGAAAACCGACCGGCTGGGGAAAAGGGCAAAGGAAAGTCGGGGCAAATGCCAGGCGACGAACGAGAGCGACGCCGCCGGCTGGGGTTATGCCTGGGCTGTGGGCTTAAAGGCCATCTGGTTGCGAGCTGCCCAGACCGAAACCTGGAAAAGAAAGCATCCCCTTTTACGACCCCGCCGGCGACCGCTCCCAAGAACGGGAAAGGGAAGACAAAGGAAAAAAGCCACGCTGACCGCAGACTTCAAGCTGTGACAGAGGACGAGGAAGAAGACTGGACAGACAGCAACAGCACCGACTCCGAGGAGCCGGCTTTAAACTCCCAGAGCCTGCCTTAAAAAGCGGCCAGAGGCAGGCTGTGCGTCGGGACGGCCCCAAACCCATGGTGAGTGGGGGCATACCCCTCTACACCTTGACTGTGACTTTGATGGTGGGACGGGAGCAGAGAGCCATGACCCTTACGTCGGCAGTGGACTCTGGGTGCACTAGGTGTTTAATTAACCCGGAGGTGGTCAAGAGACTGGGCATAAAAACCCAGGACTTACGGGAGCCTATTCCCTTCTCCCAAATGGATGGTAGCTCGATGGGGGGGCAAGCCTCTAAGGAACATACCACTCCGGTGTGGCTGGGAATAGCAGACCATTGGGAACAGATCCAGTTGGTGGTGGGACACACTTATCATTACCACCTCATGTTGGGGATAGATTGGTTACACCACCACAATCTCCACACTAAATGGAGACAGAGACAGTTGATTTTCGATGACCCAATCTGTCAGGGACACCACTTGGACTCAGCTATAAAGGTTCCTCCCGTGCAAGAGCCTGTGGAGATAACCCCAGCCGCAGTCGGGGGAGTCCGCCACCCACTTGGAGCCGGTGAGCGGAGGGGGGGGCAAGGCCTCCCCTGATCGGGAAGGGAAAACAGTGGGAACGAAGGGCAACACCCCGGAGGCTGTGGCCTCCTACCCGGATTGTTATGATGATCTCAAGGAGGTGTTTGAGTCTAAGGAAAGTGACATGCTGCCGCCACATCGAGAAACGGACTGTGCCATAGAAATAGAACCAGGGGCGCCCCTGCCCAAACCTAAACTATATTCCATGACCCCCTGGGAATTGTCCGCCCTCAAGGAATTTGTAGAAAAGAACCTGGCAAGGGGGTTTATTAGGCTATCCACCTCCACTTTTGCGGCGCCTGTGTTCTTCAGAGAAAAGAAAGATGGGACTCTGCGCTTGGTTACCGATTATCAGAATTTAAATGGGATCTGTAGCACCAACAAGTACCCCTTGCCATTAATGAAGGACATGTTGGGCCGACTGGTCACGGGCAAGGTGTTCACTAAATTGGATTTGAGAGACGCTTATTATAGGGTGCGAATTAGGGAAGGGGATAAATATAAGACTGCCTTCAATTGCCCCTTGGGGGCCTTTGAGTATTTAGTCCTCCCTTTTGGATTATCAGGGGCTCCCGGGGTCTTCATGAGGCTTATCAATAAAGTGCTACACGATCTATTGTCTGAGGGGGTGCAGGTGTATTTGGACGATGTTTTAATATATTCTCAGGATTTGGAGAGTCATGTGCCGCTGGTACGAGAGGTGTTGAAACGGTTGCTGGATAATCAGCTATATGTGAAGTTATCTAAATGTCACTTCCACACCGACAAATTGGATTTTTTAGGGTATCGGGTGTCAGCCCAGGGAATCAAGATGGATCCACAGAAAGTCCAAACTGTGTTGAATTGGGCCCCTCCCAAGAATCGAAAACAGGTGCAAAAGTTTTTGGGCTTTGCCAACTTTTATAGGCAGTTCATCCCAGAGTTTGCTAAAATAGCATTGCCAATCACTGATTTACTAAAGACAAAAACCCAGGAAGGGGGAGCCCGGGGCACGAGTGCTAAGGAAAAGAAACAACCCAAACCCTCGACCCCGATTCAGTGGACTGATAGGTGCCAAAGGGCCTTTGACCAGCTGAAACAGTTATTTTGATGCCAGAAAATGCAGTCGGGGCACATGTAGTGTAAACCACAATCTGATGTCGAATTGATCCATCGATTTGGATCGCACACTGAATTATCTGTAAGTGGGAATGAGGCCCACATTCCATTAATTTGTTCACATTTGTATCCCACCCTTTGCGCAGTCAGAGGGACTATAGATGAATTTCTGCCTTTTCTGTTAGTCTGCCTTGATTTTCACCATTGATACAAGGAACAGTACAGTATACACTCATGTATAAGTCTAGAAATTTTAGTCAAAAAATTGACTGAAAAAACCCTGAGTCGACTTATCCACGGGTCAATGTAAGTTCTGTAATTTAACTCTTATAAAAAGGGAACCATCCATTAGTAAAAGGCAAAAGTGTAATCTGTCCTGAAAGCACTGGCTCCCCTCTGCTCTTTCATCCATCCAGCCTTTATTGGAAGCACAAACAGTTATAGCTGCTGGAATTTTGTTAAGTTCTTTGGCATCATTTTCCTTTGCATCATCCTTTAGATTGATTCTTTGTCACACGCCCCTAAATTTTACCCTAGACTTTGATATGGGCCATATCAAAATCCATCATTTTAGCCCCAAAGCCTGACCTTGACTTGTACGTGAGATCGACTTATAGTCGAGTATATATGGTAAGTTTCCCAAAGCTCTCGTATCCTTCCTTTCCATGACCAGCGTTTCTGTGTTATTCCTAGAACTTCCCCCTGATTTCTGCTTCTCGATGGCTTCTGAAAAGAGGGGAACTCTCCCTTCCCTTGGTGGAAGAAGGCGGGATTTTCCGGAAGGCATCCGGACGCGGGAACTGCTACCTCTTCGTGTTCAATGACGTCCTGATAATCACCAAGAAAAAGAGGTGAGAGAGAGAGAAGGACATCTTCAAATATTGATCAGAAACAGAGACTGCAGTTCAGAAATCTGGAGAAGGCAATAATAATAATAATAATAATAATAATACTTTATTTATATACCACCCTTCCAACGATTAGGGCGGTGCACAACATATATAACGTATACATAGTTAAAAACTAGGATTGGGAAAGGCAGATATGAAAGAACTGGACAAGATTGTAAAATGTAAAGACAAAACTAAAGAATAAATAGGGAGAAAAAGAGGACCCAAATAACTATGGCCCATTCAACCTGATATGAATACCAGGAAATATTCCAGAGCAGATCATTAAACAGAAAGTCCGTAAACGCGTAAGAATGCCATGATCAGTAAAAGTCAACATGGGTTTCTCAAAAGCAAGTCATGGTAGACTAATCTGAGCTCTTTTTTATATAGATAGTTACAAGCTTGGTAGATGTAGGGAATGCTCTGGATGTAGTCTAACTTGATTTCAGTAATGTCTTGGAATATCCCCTGTGATCATAAAATCCAATACCTCTTTGCAGTGTTTGAATTCAGCACACTCTCTAACTTCTGTCTTCCTACTCTCTATCATTTCCTTTATTATCCACCTTTGTTTACTTCTCTTCCCTCTTTACTACTTCTTGGCTTCCACCCATCTCCTCACTATTCTTTTAAACAGATCTCACTTATTTCAACCTCCTTTACTTACTAAATAACCTTCTTCTATATTTCTACATTGCATCCTCCCAGTGTGCTAAAATTAAGCATCCCAACATCTTTCTTATCTCAGTCTTCTGTTTCAATTTCATACACATCCTTCCTTCAACTCGTTCATTCAATACTTCCTATCTTACTAGTTCGACACTTACTCTTGCTGAACATAATCCATTAATTTATTCTATTTTCAAACTACAAGTCTTTACACCTTTATCTAAACAACCTTTTCTTAATCATAGTTTAATATTAATGTGAATATTGCCTTTTTTTTCTCTTATTTTCCCCTTCCTATTACTTTGTCATTCTGTAAAGCTTTCCGCCCTTATTCAGCCCTTTTCTTTAGATAAATTCTACTACATATTTCCAATCTTTTTCAAAATTCGTCAAGTTTCCATCTATTAATAATCAAGTTAATTCGTCCCTTTCAGCCAGATCGTAAATCTTTCTCCGTCATCCTTCTTTCTCCGGGACTTGATCTTCTTTCCAATGTCTTGCAACAGGGATCTTGAACTCTGATTTGTTTTTCTGCTACCCCAAATTTCTTCTCTAATATTTTCTCCTGGTAGAAAATCTAGGCTGAGAAGCAAGGTTGCATTGTACATGGCAAATGCATTGAGCAGGATTTAGTATAGTTCAGGGACCTATGGCTCTTGAGATGAGGCTGAACTATGTCTCCCATTATTCCTGACCCAGGCCATGCTGGCTGGGCTTCATGGGAACAAAGTGTAGAGGGCCACATGCTCCTTATCCCTTACTAGAGATATTAGAGATCCGTCTAACTACTAGATTGTATGTACAGCATTGTGTAAACTTACAGCGCTATATAAAATAATAATAATAATAATAATAATAATAATAATATTGAAATCTTAGGTGTTTTAAAGACCAATCTGTCACAATGCTGAATTTTTCATGCCATGCATCGTCTTCCACGAATTCTCATCAATTTGAGGGTTTTCCAGACAATGGCTCAAAAGCAACTGAACTATCCACAAGAGAACAAATGGTGGGAAAAGGCTTTGCTGATCATTCCTAGGAGGGTGAAACTTAGGGAAAAAACATATCTATCATGTCCCAGAGGTCCGTGGCATGAAGGAAAACTGGTTCTCCTCTTTCAGACAAAATGCCTGTTGGGGCCAAAAGGAGAGGCAGTTTCATCTTTCTCTTCTTATTTGTTGGGTTTTGATGCTATTTCAGCATTGAGCCAACTGTGTGCAGCCACATTTGTTTTAAATATTTCCAAGTGCGTCGAATCGGATTCAAATAACACCATATTTTGAGTGGGATCCAAGAATCCAATGTATTTGCGGTTGCCTGGGGACGACCGACTCAGTTTGCTCCTTATCTGTATTGTTGGGCGATGGGACAGAAAATAGTTTTGTGTATAAAAAGCTTTGGATTCAATCCATGGTACAGTTGTCCCCCGGGTTACAAAGGTAATCCGTTCCGGATTACCTTTTGTAACCCGGAAGCTTTCGTTTCCCGGGGGACCGCTTTAGCGGACGGACCGCGCGGCCGATTTAAAATGATCAGATAGCAGGGAATATCTCCGTCTTGGATGCCGGAAAGCTGCTTCCAGTCCAAATAGACAACGCTGTACTAGATAGATCAATTCAACATAGAAAAATCTACTAGCTACTTCAACTTGCTCATGATGTATAAAACTACAGCTGGCCAGCCTGAAGGATGTGTTGCAGTCTAACATAAGGAATGAGCATCAGTTTGAGAAAGAGGAGTCCAGTATAACTTTGTTCAGGACAGCTTCTTGTATTCCTATTTAAACTTAGCTCAGTTGTTATACTTAAGTAGCTCCTGCACAGCTTCCAGAAAACTGGGAGCAACATGAAAAGGGGGCCTGTGCATTGATGCTTTCTAAATATGCATGGGTTTAATGAATCCTGCGTGGGCTTAATTCACTTAACCTTGGAAGTCTATCCCCATCGCCCCTAAATAATGTCTCAAAGGAATCCACTCCTTCCTTCCTTCCCCCTTTCCTTCTTCCTCCATCCAAAATTAGGACTCGCAGCAGCTTACAATTTAATAGAACAGTACAATTAGAAGCATAGAATATGAGCATTAAAATAGAATTAATTACAATACTAAAACAAATCACTCATAAAAAAAATGCAATTTAAAAAGATAAAAGCGCTTAAAAACAGTACGCTATAAAACAGTTCAACACTTCCAGCCCACGTTCTGAAGTTTCTGCTTCCTTCTGTTGCATCCTTTTGTGGAACTAACAGCCCCTCTTTTCCACTGAATTTATCATTTGAAGACAGAATATTTGGGGGTGGTGGAGGACATTTCTCTGGACACATACTAGGGCATAGACACTAGAGAAACATGAATATTTTATGATAAGGAGCTGTGGAATTTGTGGTGGAATGCAAGGGTCATTGGATTCCTTGGCAGCTGTGTTTTGCAAGACTATGGGACTGTGTCCTGGAAGTGGAAGGCTTGCTGTCTGTTTTCCAAATTCTCTTCTGCAGCTGTTTCCCTCTTTGCTCTTCCCAGGGTAACGGAAATGTCATTTTGCGGGAGCGCTTTTAGTTTGCCTTGGAATACTTGTTAAGTATTTGCTCTGCAATGCTGAGGGACGGGTTTATATGGGAACTGCCTGTTGACGGAGAGGCCACTTGTGGCCCATTGATTCCTGAACAGATATTGAATGTGAACATAAGAGATGGGAGAATTCAAAGACGTAGCTGCTTTAGTCTGGAAAATCAGTATGCAAAGGGATTTTGTAGCACCTTTGAGACGAACTGGAAGAAAGAACACGGTAGCAGGAGCTTTCCGAGACGTGAGCCTAGGAAGTATTTAAACCCAATCTTTGAGGTCTCCATCCAGCGCTGTGACCACTGTACAACATTGACTTTGCATGGTGCCTCCAAAAAAGCCTTCTGTCTGGTGTCCACCCCAATCCTTATGGAGGGGCAGTTGCTTAGTAGTAGTAGTAGTAGTAGTAGTTTTATTTATATGCCACATCTCCTGCAGGATCCAGGTGGCTTACAAGAACAAATAAAAACACAGCATAAAATACAGCATAGTTAGTATACAGCATACATCTTAGGGGTAACCACATTCTCTGCCTTAGATTCAAACACTTCTGAATGCAAATTTTAAAAGATTCAGGTGATCCGAGGAATGACTTTTGTCTACTGTACACATTGTGGCTTGTAACCAGTTGGAACAGACCTTACTGGGCAAGATGGACAAAGACACTGGCTTGGCTAAAGGCGCCTTTCCATCTTCCTTTCTTCTGAAGATAGTATCTGATGGGCAGGCAGGCAGCTTTGGTCAGAAGGGCTGTGTAAGCATGCCAGAATATGGGAGGTAATAAAAAATGGGGTGCCCACACAACCCCACTTACTGGCTTCAAACTCCCAAAACAGGGAGTTAGTAGAATATGGTGAGCATAATATTTTTAAAGTCTGAGTTGCAAGCATGATGAATGGCATTGTGATGGTGGTGCTTGGGGCAAAACCAAAATTAACCAGCTGCTGCTTCTTTGTGCCACACTGTATACCTTTGTTTTATTTTAGGTTTCATGTTGATGTCTAATTCTGTCAGTTGTCCTCCATCTGTCTGATATCCTTTCCCATTTCCGTTCCGTCTTGCAGTGAGGAGAGTTACACAGTCCTCAACTATGCCATGCTGGACCAACTCTCAGTGGAGAAAATGGAAAACCCGAGCGCTCCTTCTTCTCCCCCGGGAAAGCCAGGCACAAGTGGGGTCTGCCGCGGTGGCCACTTCTTCCGGGTGGTCATGAACAGGGACAGCGAAGGCAAACAAGAAGTGATTGTGTTGGCTGCGGAAACCTTGTGAGTATCATGTGTTGGGGTAGAATCACCAAGTGCTATCTACTGAGAGCCATATCCCTGGAAGAAGGTCTGTTGTGAACCCAAGCAAGAATATTTTCAGTTTGCAGTCCTTCCCAGCACCCCAGAAAAAATGCATTCTCTGCTTGGTTTTCTAGGGTAGACATTTTGCTTTGTTTTTAATATACTTGTGTGGCATAGTGGTCATAATATACTTGTGTGGCATAGACTATGACTCTGGAGGCCAGGGTTCGATTCCCAGCTCAGCCATGAAACCCACTGGATAACCTTGGGCAAGCCTCACTCTCTCAGCCTCAGAGGCAATGGCAAACCTCCTTTGGAACAAATCTTGCCAAGAAAACCCCATGATAGGTTCTCCCTAGGTTCACTATAAGCCAGCACGCAACCAGAATAACAAATTTGTTCTCTTTGCTTTTGGCAGGAGTGATCGTGCCCGGTGGATCATGGCACTGATGCATAGAGAAGACAAGGAGACTAGCGCTGCAAACAAAGGAGGTACAGTTTTTTGGTTTGAAAACAGGCTTTCTGCTTTCAGACTTTTGTTGTTGTTGTTGTTGAAATAGAAAATTGACTTTGGGGCAGCATTTCTAAACATGGCTTACAAGCGTATTGATTTCTTTACACTTGATCTGTCTGCCCTTTGGACAGATTCACATCGGCTGATGGCTGGCGTCTTAGAACACCTCACTTTCCTGTTGTCTGGTGTCACCTCGAAACACATTATTTTCCCATTGGAATCTGTTCATTCATAGAAACTAAGAATCTGTTAGATCAGGTTAGGCTGTTTAGACCACACTGTTCTGTCTTGGAAGCAGCTCTTTGGGTACAAAGGAATCTTTCTCATTGCCTCCCACAATTTTTTAACTCAAGGAGCTAGGAGATGAATCTGGGAACTTTGACATGCAAAGATTATTGTATATACTCAGGTCAAAAAATTGACCCAATAAAACTGAGTTGACTTATCCACGGGTCAATGTAAGTACTATACCTTAACTCTTATTTACAAGAAGGAACCATCTCCTGGTGAAAAGCAAGAGTATAACATGTGAGGCACCAACCCCTCTGCTCTCTCATCCATCCAGTCTTAAAGAACAGGCACAAAGAGTTATGTGTGCTGGAATTTTGTAAGTTCTTTGACACTGTTTTGCTTTGCTTCATACTTTAGATCCTTTGCTATATGGCCCTAAATTTTACCCTCGACTTATGCACGGGTCATAGCAAAATCCATAATTTTGTCCCTAAAACTTGGCCTCGACTTATACATGAGGTCGACTTATAGTTGAGTATATACAGTAGTAGATCAAGTGTCAGTTCCCAGCCCCGACTTTTTCAAGGCTCAGGTAGAAAGTGTTAGGAAAGATCTCCATGTGAGATGATCCTGAGCAGAGGGTTGTCTTCCTGTCCTATCTGCATGTTCAGTCAGCATGGGAAGAGCAGTTTTCCACACTTAATGGAATATGTCCATACTGGAAGTGGCCCTGACGGGATAGGAATTTTCCATGTGCAGAGGACCATCACATGCTGGTTGGGTGCCATGTGTTTAGTAGCCCTCCCAAAACTTCTAGTTCTTGATCTGTGCGGGCAGAAGGTCCATTTGCATTTTATCATTTTAGCATAACAACTGTGGTGGGGGAACAATACCCTTTCTTCAACCACCTCAATGGACAATACTGGTGCAACCAGAAGGGTGTCATTTTAGGTAACTTGTGAATTTCAGTGTTTTGGGAGAGGTTGCGATAGTTGGGTGTAGTAATGGTCAAGGGAGCACAAACCACTATGTTTTGTGGCCTTTTGGGTGGTACGAGAAGTCAGATGTCCATAAACAGGACAGATTAAATCTGTCATTATTTTGAGAAGTCAAAGGCTTTCATGGCCAGCATCCATAGTTTTTTTGTGGGTTTTTCGGGTGATGTGGCCATGTTCTAGAAGAAAGGTGAAACATCAGAAGTAAACCCTTCTAGAGCATGGACTCATAGCCCGAAAAACCCACAACAACAAAAAAACTAGAAAAAAAACTATGTTTTTGTTTTTGTTTGTGGACTACAATTCACATGCTGAACCTTTCCCAGCCAGGATGGCCAGTTCGGGAGATGTAGTTCAAACAAATAATATTTGAGGGGACCATTAGTGTGAGGCTGCCTTTTTTCACAGTTGACTGCCTCCATCCTTTTTGTTCTGGTAGATCAACTTTCTGTCCTTAGCATCTCTAGTTAAAAGGGCTTCCATATGGTCCCTCTGATGTTGAATCACAGCTCCCATCATATCTCACCATTAGCTGTGCTGGCTGGGGTTGATGGTTGTTGCAGTCCAGCATCATCTGGAGGGGCACAGATTCCACACCTTGACTGCCAACAAGTTGGCATCATTTAAGGAAAGGAATTAAATCTGAAAGTATTCCAGCTTAACCTCTTACCCTGGTGGCTGCTGCTCTTCAAAGAATGTCAGGCATGCCAAATATCAATGGCTCTCTTTTAAGAAGTGCCTTGACTTCTATTCTGAGGCTTTTAGCAGAGAAAGAGAGAGACTGGTCTGGCAGGAAAGAATAGTCACCGAACTCTCCAGTGTCCTAAGAGAAATACAATGTGAGCTCCCTCTGCTGATCATCTAGTGTACTATATTTTTTGTGGGTTTTTCAGACTATGTGGCCATGTTCTAGAAGAGTTTTTTCCTGGTGTTTCGCCATCATCTGTGGCTGGCATCTTCAGAGATTTTCTGATTTTCATTTTTTCTGAAGATGCCAATCACAGATGCTGGCGAAACATCAGGAATAAACTCTTCTAGAACATGGCCACATAGTTTTTAGTTTCTTGTGGGTTTTCCAGGCTATCATCCAAAATCCACAAAACAGGGATACCTTTATGGGGCCAACCAGAATGTGCATTACACACGTTGCAAGCTTTTGGGGCTCCACTGACTTCTTCAACAGGCAAAGTTGTTTTATAGAGTTGGGCCATCTAGCTCCGTGTTGTCTAGTCCCGTGGTTCTCAACATTTAGCTCTCCAGACGTTTCTGATTTCCAGGTCCAAGAAGCTGCAGCCAGTACAGCCAATGGTCAAGTATTCTGGATGCCGGCTATGAAAGCCTTTGATTTCACTTTGTATTTATACTTTTTAAATACTTTAACATTGTTTTTATCTTGTACTGTTTTAAATTTGTTGTTGGCCTCCCTATATTGGGACAAAGGCAGGATATAAATTGATGATGATGATGATACCAACAAGATTGCATCCACACTCTGCAACATTTTGTTACTGGTTCCACTATTGATTTCACATAATTGAACCACTTAGAAATATGTTTCAGATGCCCCCCTCTTCTTAAAATGACAACCAGAAAAGAAATGCTTGCATCTCTCTCCTCTTTTGCTCTTTAGATACCTCCACACTGTTTTTCACTCACCCTTGTTTCTCTTTTTCCCAAGATCTCAAGCAAGTGGAGATTACTCGGGCTTACTTGGCCAAACAGACGGATGAGATTTCCCTTCAGCAGACTGACGTTGTCTTGGTCCTGGCCAGAGAGGAGGGTGAGTATAGGTTTGAAAAATATCTAACCAAGCTTATGGAGGAAGGAGAATGGTCCCAAGTTTGGGAGCCTAGAATAGGATCTCTTGTGCTTTATGTTCCCTCTGTATTGTAATGGAATCAATGAGATGCAAAAATTGGATTGTGAACCCCAGGGTAACCTTTAGTCATATTTATTCAGCCCAAGCAGCCTTACAACTGATTGTGAGATTAAAAACAAGAAAAGAGCAAGGCTAGTTTTTTGTGGGTTGTTTTGGGCTTTGTGGCCATGTTCTAGAAGAGTTTATTCCTGACATTTCGCCTACATCTGTGATCAGGATCATCTCACTGGCATCCTCAGAGAATGCTGGCATCACAGTAAGTGAGATATATATGCCCAACTCTCTTCCATGCCAGGTGGAAAAATATCAGGAATAAACTCTTCTAGAAAGGGGCCACATAACCTAAAAAACCCACAAAAATCTATGGATGCCTGCCATGAAAGCCTTCGACTTCACAAAGAGCAAGATGTCAACATAGATCATAGATGCTGGACAGGACCACAAGGGCCATCTCATCCAACCCCCTGCCATGCCAGATTAGACAACTAAAACACCTCTGAAAGATGCTATCCAAACTTTCTTTAAAAACCTGCAAAGATGGAGAGTCCAATACCATCTGAGGCAGTCTGCACAGCTCTCACTATAAAGTAGTTCTTCCTAATGTGCAGATAGAAATGTTTATTTGTAATACAAATTCCTGCATGGCGCTGGGCGGCTCTTGTGCTCTTTTCCAACTCTAGGATTCAGTGAAATCCAGATTAGACACACCGAAAATACCTGACAAATGAGTGTCGTGAAAACAAGATACTAAGCAGCGACCCCACGCACACTTGCCTGAGATTACGTTGTGTTTAAATACAAACATTGCTACTTGAAAATCGAAGGCTTTCATGGCCAGCTTCCATAGTTTTTTGTGGGTTTTCCAGGCTATGTGGCCATGTTCTAGAAGGTTTTATTCCTGATGTTTCGCCTGCCTCTTTGGCTGGCATCTTCAGAGACACTCAGAAGATGCCAGCCACAGATGCTGGAGAAATGTCAGGAATAAACTCTTCTAGAACATGGCCACATAGCTTGAACAACCCACAAAAAACTATTGCTAGTTGATCTTGCCAGAAAATGCTTTTTACCCTTAATTTCCTTGGGGTGAGGGAATTTGGTATTTGTACTGCATTAGAAAGTAACACCGGAAGATGGCTTTCCACCCGGAGGGCACACTGAAATGGCATATTTTTGCAACTCTAAATGATTGCTGTAAAACAAGGTGGGACAAGCTCAGGCCCTGGGACCGAATCTGGTAGAAATGTGCTCTTATGGAAACGATCAGGTCCCTTGTAAGTCAAGGGAGAAGGAATCACCTTGTATCACCATTGACTTACAAGGAACATGATCTTTTCCATAATCAAGTGATTATGTATTCCATAGGGAAACGACAGAAGATTAAACTCCTCAGAAATATTTGGAAGAACAGCTCCGTAAGACTGGGAAAGATAGCTCTTGAAAGAATGCATTGCCAAACCTTAGACATTGGGTGCGAATTGGCCATAATATCCAAGGAGAGGCTGGTGGAAAGTGCCTTTAGAAACGGGCATAAGCAACTGAGCACAACTAATACTTGTCATGTTAGAGGTGAAAATGTTTTTATTCAACTTGAATGGGGAAATTACTTCAACACAGGTAACTGAAATATTTTTAATGAAATAAATTTTAATTATTTATTTGCATTGATCGATTGGTGGTAGTTTACAGAGAATAGCATGGAGATTGTCACAGGGGCACACTTTGTTCTTGTTTCCTTTGAAAGTAATCCTGAAGTTGACTTCCACAAGGCTGCCATTTTCTTCCAGGTGGCTTGTAGTTTTCATAGCATGATTATTTAGTTGACAATGGTGGAAATACAACATACTCTGTTTCCCTAAAAATAAGACATCCTCGGAAAATAGGACATAGTAGAGGTTTTGCTGAAGAAAGAAGTTGGCAGCGTGAGCTTTCATAGAGTGAAGTCTACGAAAACTTATGGTGCCAACTTCTATCTTTCATTTAGTCTGAAAGGTGCTACAAAATCCTTTTGCATGCATGCTGATTTTTGAGACTAAGACTGTTGTGTCTTTAAATTCTTTCTCCAGAAAAGGGATGTTAGTCTGGAAAATCAGTATGCAAAGGGATCTTGTAGCACCTTTGAGACTCTAACTGCAAGAAAGAAGTAGGCAGAATGAGCTTTCCTAAACATTTAGAGGAAGCAGAGGCCTCCCCCGAAAGTAAGACCTAGCAAAGTTTTTGTATATAATTATATATACAATATATAATAAATGTTCAATTTTTTTGTTCAACAATAAATGTGAATTCTTCATGGAAAAGTAAGGCATCCCCTGAAAATAAGACCTAGTGCATCTTTGGGAGCAAAAATTAATATAAGACACTGTCTTATTTTCGGGGAAACACGGTACCTGGAAATTGCCAGGTTGGAGAAGGACCTGGGATCCTACAACTGGTTCAGTAAAGTTTTATTGCCGACCTGCATCTCTCTTTTTTTCTTGCCAACACATACACCATTAACTGTAGACACATTGCTTGTTAAAGATTAACAAGAAGTAATATTAAAGGTCAGTAAGGAATGATGTGTTTGTTTCCATTAGAAGATGTTGACGTTCCACTATAAGTGCAGGATTCAAAAGAAACAGCAGATTTCGAGAGATCTTGTAGCATGTTTGCAACAAGTTGGCAGCATGAGCTTTCAGAGTGAAGTCTAAGAAAACTTATGCTACCAACTTCTCTCTTTCAGATAGTCTCAAAAATCAGTATGCAAAGGGAACTTGTAGCACCTTTGAGACTAAGAGAAGTTGGTAGCATGAGCTTTCCTATACTTAAGTCTGCTTCCTCTAAATGTTTAGGAAAGCTCATTCTGCCTACTTCTTTCTTGCAGTTAGAGTCTCAAAGGTGCTACAAGATCCCTTTGCATACTGATTTTCCAGACTAACATCCCTTTTCTGGAGAAAGAATTTAAAGACATAGCAGTCTTAGTCTCAAAAATCAGCATGCAAAGGGATTTTGTAGCACCTTTCAGACTAGCTGAAAGATAGAAGTTGGCACCGTGAGTTTTCGTAGACTTCACTCTATGAAAGCTCACGCTGCCAACTTCTTTCTTTCAGTTAGAATCAAAGATATGTAGAGAGATTTGTAGCACTTTTGAGACTAAGTGAAAGAAAGAAGTTGGCAGCATGAAACTTCATAGACTTAGATGGAATATGTGATTCATTGATTGATGGAATCTGTGCAGCACTGCCTGTGTACTGTGTGGATATGCGAATGTCATGTGCATATGGGAATGATGTCTGGATATGGGAATGACATTTGCATATGGGATTTATATGAATGATGTGTGCATATGTAAATATCGTGTGCATGTGTGAATGACATGCCCCCCCCCCAGCGCCTTGTGATGACCATATGTGCAGTGCTAATTAAGTGATTGATAGACAGAATATGCCTCCTTGGTGTCCGCCGACTTGTTCCCCATCGCAGGCTTCCGCCATCCCTGGTTTGGCACAGCACAAATGGGGATAAAAAAAGAAAAGCAATTCAAGTGGGATAAAAAAAGATGCCCTTTTATAGTGACGATGAGGGATCTTTTGAAATCAGTTACAGACACAGAGCAGACCCGAATCACAACCCATGTTAGTTTGTCTGTGGTGAAGTCGAGTATTAGAATAGAGAATCTATGGAATTCAGTCATATTCGAAAGAAAGCTATCAAAGCAATGGTTCAACATAGTAATGAATTTTCCTGAGTTCTGATCCATTCTTGCTCAGCTCAGTGCTTTTCAATCTCCTGCTGCCCCAGATACATGACTGCAGAACAGTTGCATTCTTGTTGCTGATATGTCTGTCTGTCTTTTTACTTCTTCTGCCTAGGCTGGTACTTTGGGGAGCGTCTGCGTGATGGGGAGAAAGGTTGGTTCCCTCAAAGCTGTGCTCAGGAGATTACCAACCGTAGTACAGTGGAACGCAATGTGCAGCGCATGGAGAGGCTGCGCATAGAAACAGATGTATAAGAGTGATCACACCCGATGTGGGTCCGCCAGAGCACTTTTGGACATGACGCAATGCACAGCACTAGAGACTGAGAACCTGGGTGCTGTTGCTTCTAAAGCTACTCCTATGTTGAAAGTAGACTCCTGTTTTGGGACCTGGGTTCTGAGGAGCTACCATCTAAAGAGGTGGAAAACCATCCAACAGAGCTGCACTGTGGATTCAGCTTTCTGTGTATGTAGCTCCAAAGCTGAGGCCAGAAAGTGGCAGGAGACAAAAAGTGGAGGAGGAACATTATTATTTCCAATGACATTTTTTAGATGGTTGGGCTTCCACCAGAAGATTATTTTCTTGGTGTAGGTTTGAAGGCCATGGCTGAGACCTTGCATTGTGGACTACAATACATGACATCATGATGAAAGACCTACATCACTTACGCAATATGGAACATAATATATATATATTTTCTTTATATATGTGAATGTCCTATATGTATGTGAATGTCTTATGGGGGTAATGTAGGGCTTGTTATGCCTTACCTCCCTGGATAGTAGTCAAAGGACTGCCCCCCCATATGACCGTGCTGCACATTGTGGGGAGCAAGCACCATCAGAGATACAACTGGCTACATACCTATGGCCAGATGTGAAATTATGACAATAAGATGGCAAGGATGGGCAACTCGCTGCATTAGCTCCCTAAGAGTCTCAGGAGGCAAACACCTCCCACTGCAACATCCCAAAAATGTGCCCCCTCCCCGTGCCTTCTAGGGACATTGGACATTTTTGCTCTGTTTTTAAGCCCCCTTGAGCCATTTTAAGATTGGGAGAATAAATTAAATTAGTTGATTTAATTTAAATGCTGATTTTTTTAATTAACAAATTGGAAAATCATTTTGTTGACTGCCCTAGGGAGTGTTTGTGCTTCAGGACAGGATATAATTTTTATATATGTATATACAAATAAAGGTTATAAGAATGAAAAAGCTGAATGTTGAGCTTTTGGGGGAGGGAGAATGCCATTCTTAGGAAAGGCTTAATATTCTTGAGGACAGTAGACTGGCCACAAGATGGGAATACTCTTATCATAGATTCAAAGAGATGGAAGGAAGCTTAAGGAACTTCTAATCCAACTCTCTGCCAGTGCAGAGAGCCACAAGTAAACCATTCTTGAGAGATGGCCAGCCAACCTTTATTCAAAGACCTCCAATGAAGAAGAGCTCATCCACTATCTTCCTTGGTATGTACAGTGGTCCCCCGGGTTACGAATCCCCCAGCCTACGAAAAACCCGGGATATGAAAGAGCCAGGGCCGGAAAAATGGCCCTGGTTTACAGAAAAAACCCGGGTTACGGAAAAAAGCGGCGGGAAATTCAAATGGTGCAAAGTTATTCCAATACATTACAGTGGTCCCCCGGTTTGCGAACTTTTTCGGTTTACGAAAGGGGTGCTGGAACGAATTAATTTCGTAAACCAGGGGACCACTATAGAAAGATCTCGTAGCACCTTTGAGACTCACTGAAAGAAAGAAGTTGGCAGTATGAGCTTTTGTAGACTTCTAAATGCATTTGAGGAAGTAGACTGAAGGCTAAGAAAGCTCATGCTGCCAATTTCTTTCTTTAGCTAGTCTCAGAGGTGCTACAAGATCTCTCTACGTGCTGATTCTATAGGCAAGCACAGCTACATCTTTGAAGACTATCTCCTTTAGTAATCTATGCAACTCTTGCACCCTTATGGCACAGTCTTTCCAATGTTTAGGTGAAAAGTTTGTGTCCTAGTCCTAGCAGAAAACAAGCTTGATTAGCCTACACAATAAGCAGAACCAGTACAATTCCAGATTTCTTTCTAATATACTGCAACCTGATAAAGCAATGGGTCACAGATTGGAAACCATCAATATACCTTCCCATCTATAAAAAAAGAGACACAAGATTGCAGTAACTACAGGACATTGCACTAATTTCCCATGCAAGCAAAGTCATATTCAAAATATTGCAGCAATGTCTCTTACCGTACATGGAGTGAGAAATTCCAGATGTGTTGGCTGGGTTCAGGAAAGGAAAAGACACTAGGGATCACATTGCAAATTTACACTGGATGATGGAGCACACCAGAGAATTCCCAAAGAAAATCAGCATTATAGACAACTCTAAAGCCTTTGACTGCATAGACCATGAAAAGTTATGGCTGGCTCTTAACCATTACATTTTACTGTCTTGATGTGCAACATGTGCACAGGGCAGCAGGTTACCATTAAAATGGAATATGGAGAAACAGAATGGTTCCCAATTGGAAAAAGGGTAATACAAGTTTCATCTTATCTCCCTGTTTGTTCAAGTTATATGCAGAAATATCATATGCAGAGCTGGTTGAGACATGGAAGAAGAGGAGTGAAGATTGGAGGAAGAACCATCAACAATCTGATATGTAGATTACACCATTCTGTACTACTATCTGAAAGCAAGAAATACTGAAACAATTTGTTTTTTGTGGGTTTTGGGGGCTATGTGGCCATGTTCGGAAAGAGTTTATTCCTGACGTTTCACCAGCATCTATGGCTGGCATCTTCTCTGAATGCTGCTCAAACATCAGGAATAAACTCTTCTATGGCCACATAGCCAAAAAACCCACAAAAAAACTGGATGTCGGCCATGAAAGCCTTCAACTTCACACTTGGAACACTTACTAAAGTTGATTAAGAAAGTGTGAAGGCAGACTTGATGTTGAACATTAAGAAAACAAAAACAATGACCATGGAGGACTTGCAGAAATTTAGTCTAGAAGATAATTAGATCGAAATAGTAAAAGATTGTCCATACCTTGGATCAATCATCAGTTGGAATGGAGACTGCAGTAAAGAAATCAGAAGACAAGTAGGACTGGGAGGGAAGCCATATAACTTGACAAGGTCATAAAAAGCAAAAATACCACACACCACCAAATTCAGGATTATCAAAACCATTGTACAATAATGAAGAAAGCTGACAGAAAGAAAATCAACCCATCTGAGATGTGATGCTGGAGAACACTGCAGCCCAAAAGACAAACAATTGGTTGATCGGCTCAAAGCCTGAACTTCTTCTGGAAACCAAGATGACCAAACTGAGGCCACCATACTTCGGACACATCATGAGCATGAAGGACTCATTAAAAAAGACAGTAATCCTGGGAAAGGTAGAGGGTAAGAGAAAAAAAGGGAGACCGCATACCAGATGGATAGATTCAACCAAAGCAGTTATGGCTAGGAGCCTGCAGAACCTGAGAAGAGCAGAGGACAAGGGATCAAAGATCATGGAATTACAGAATTGGAAGAGACCCCAAGGGCAATCCAGTCCAACCTTCAAGAGGAGCCATTGGTGAGCAACCTTTGGGTTCGGTCTGTCAACCAACTACAAATCCACCTAACAGTTGCACTCTCTAAGCACATATCGCAAGGGATAGTCCAAGGCATTTACTAAAATCAAGTTAGGCTACATCCACAGCATTTCCTTCATCTCCCAAGCCTGTAACTCTCTCTATAAAAAAACAGATCAGATTAGTCCGGCATGACTTGCTTTTGAGAAACCCATGTTGACTTTTACTGATCATGACATTCTCAAGTGTTTACAGACTTTCTATTTAATGGTCTGCTCTAGAACATTTCCTGGTATTTATGTCAGGCTGAATGGGCAGTAGTTATTTGGGTCCTCTTTTCCCCCCTAGTTTTTTCTTAGTTACGTCTTTACATTTTATGATCTTGTCCAGTTATTTCATATCTGCCTTTCCCAGTCTTAGTCTTCTTCTGATTTCTGGTTTGCAGTCTCTGTTCTGATCGATATTTGAAGTCTTGGAGGTATCTCACCCATGAGGTTCCCATGAGCTAAAGGCAACTCAAAGACAGTTTACAAAGGAAGTTATGCCAGATTAATCTGATCTATTTTTATAGAGAGAGTTACAAATAACAACAACAACATCTTGCAAGGATCCAGGATTGGATAAAATCTAGTTCTGCTCCCTATTGCTATCTCTGCACATGCTTCCCTGCTGCCTAGGTCTCAACCAAGTGGGCACAATTTCACTATTTTCCTGGACACCAGAATGTTTTTCTTAAAATGAACTGTAACCCATCTAGGCACTGAACAGGGCAATATGACAGCTGCCCACCCCTGACTTTTAATATTACTCCCACTGAGTTGTTTAGGATCAATACCCAGTTAAATGTGCCTAGAATTGCAGCTTTAGACAAATTGTGGATCTTGTAAAAGCATCTTGAAACCAACAATTGCAGTGTGCTAGACTGAAAAAAAAAGTATGTGTGCAATCACGCCAATGCAATACTTATATTTAATTTCGGAAAGCCCAATTTATTTTTCTTCTTATTTTGTGTCTCCCTTGGGACATACTACCGCTGTGTATTGCAAAACTCTTGCCACCTCCAGTGACAGTGTTTCAGAAACGCAAGGGATCTTGTAGCACCTTTGAGACTAACTGAAAGAAAGACGTTGGTAGAAGAGTTTCACAAAGTATCGATACACACACACATATATATGCATATAAATATAAATACATTTTGATATGCACAAGTAACATGATATTTTCTCTTATTCTTGACTCCATAAGGCAACTTGTAGCATTCCAGTTTTATAAAAGTCATTTGTGAAAGTCATCGCAGGAGCACCGAGATGTTGAGAAAATCACAGCGAAGGTGATGGCAGCAAGTTTGGCTTCTGAAAATGGGCAACAAAGGGACTCAATCTCAGCAGCCAGGGAAGGGAAGTTCTAGTTGAACCAAAACTGAATGATCACGAAAATCTTTCATTTAAAATTATTTAGTTGCAGGGAAAAGCCTGAACAGTAGAACCAAACATCGATTATGGCCTAAATACCCTAAAGGCACCAAATCCTATCTGATCTTGGAAGCTAAGCAAGGTCAGCCCTGGTTAAAACTTAGATGGAAGACTGCCATCGAATACCAGATACTGTAGGAACTGGCAAAACCACCTCTGAGTACTCCTTGCCTAGGAAAACTTTTATGATATCATGAGGTCGCCATAAGTCGACAGGTGACTTGGAGGCAAGGCTGTTCAGGCAGAAGGTTACTGAATGAAAAAGGTACTAAATGCCTCCTTCCTCCAAGACCATATGCAGGTGCTACATTTAGTCTGAATATGTTCGGATGTATACATAAATACATAACATTCCCATTTAAACACAGGCCTATGCATTTCTATGTATTTTAGGTATCTCATATAGACACTGTTTGTATACATGCATGAAAATACTCATGTGTTTGCATATATACATGTATACATATATGTATAAATGTACCAAATTGTGCTGCAGCGAGAAGCATTATCTTTGCTAATGTAAATGGTAGTTGGGACTTGGGAAATCTCAGCTGTTGTGATGAAAAAAGTTCACCTTTATGTCCCAGCTGATTTCAATTGTCTCAATTTTTTTCTGTTTCCACCCCAGAAAACTTACCCACACACAGCAGAAGTGCAGAACATCCATTGCTAGCAGAAATTCTGTTGAAATGAAGTTCAATTCCTTTTGACTCAATGGTTCAGTGATGAGAGGCACGAGAAACTCTACTTTCTGACAAATGGTGTGTAAAAACAACCAATTCTAGCTACAAGGTATGTTCCCTCTATGATTCCCTAACCCTGGTCAAGTCACATTTTCTCAGCCTGATCAAGGAAAGGCAGCCAAAAGAAAATGCTTATTGCCTCTTTTGGAGCATGCTTTCTCTATCCCAGTTTTATATCTAAGTTTCTGGCAGCCAAAAAATGGCTCTGTGCCCATCCTTATTCTCCAACTCTCTGCCAAATGGCCCATCTCTATGTTACTAAACAGATTTGATTCACCTGTCCATTGCATTTTCCATACAGGTGCTTCACAAACCGCCTACTATATGTAGAAATCTACTCAGACCCATAGGGCTATTTTGAGTAGCAAGCCAGATGATGGATTTGTTACATATCTCCCCATAAATATATCTTTACATAAATATGGAACTGGGCTATTAAAATTCCAGGTAAATGGGAATAAGTTCTACAGTACTTACAAGCTGCATCCCCTCCCTCCAGTATCAAGCAGCTGCATTAAACAAACCACTTGTGAGTTTTGGTGGGCCACGCAAGCTGGCATTATTCATCTCTGCACTATTGCTGGAGGAGAATGTCTGCTTGCTTGAGATGCTGATGCTGAATCTTTGCAGGATTCCCAATCGCCCAAAAGGTTCAGCTGTGCAACTTCTCAGAGGCACGGAGCTGTGAACCGATGCCAAGGTGGGCACAGATGGGTCCATTCCAGGCTTGCCACCAAGTCAAGTCTTCCTTGGAGCTGAGTACATAGACCTAGTGATTCACCGATGGAGAGACCATCCGGGGAGAATTCCAGTAAAACCTCTGAAGTGGTGCAACTGCAAGAAGATATCAAAATGGTTAGGTCTGGCACACTCAAGGCAAAATGGTTCTGCTTGGTCTGCCAGAGCCCACAAATGCCAACACTTGCCCAAAATCCTGCCCTTGCTCTCTGCCGGGCTACTTTTTTAAACTTCCCATGATATTTCATAGAAAGCCTTTGCTTTGTAATACTGTGCACAATTTGAACAGCAGATTCCCACTGATATTGCGAAGAAAGCCATGGCTCTAGGGAACTCCAAGTAAAGAGTTTGACAATTTCTCCTCGCCAAGAAAAAAATCAATTTTAGCATCACAGCTGAGATCCTGCCTCTGGAGAAGCACATCTATCAACCATTTCTGGGTGCATCTACACAGTCAAAATAATGCGGTTTGACACTACTTTAACTGCTGGAGCTGTATCATCCTACAGAATCCTGAGATTTGCAGATTTTAAAGACATAGCCATGTTGGCCATTGCCCAAACCACTATGGCTTGCTGGTTTGCAAGTTTCTGAAATGCATTTTGAAAAATCAACTGATTGTACCACTTTAGAGTCAGTGTTGGCCATCCCTCAAGTGAATGCTCTTCCATAGTTGCATTCTGTCAAATCTGTTTCCATTGCAAGTACTGTATATATTTATGTATAAGTCTAGAAATTGACCCAAAAAACCTGAGTCGACTTATCCACAGGCCAATGTAAGTACTGTATCTTAACTCTTATTTAAAAGAAGGAATCATTCCCTGGTAAAAAGCAGGAGTATAATCTGATCCCCTCTAGTCTCCCATCCATACAGCCTTAAGAGTAAGCACAAAGAGTTATATCTGCTGGAATTTTGTAATTTCTTTGACATTGTTTTGCTTTGCTTCATCCTTTAGATCTTTTGCTGATTACCATTAAGTTTTACCTGGGTCATATTACCTGGGGTCATATCAAAATCCATAATTTCGGCCCCAAAACATGCCCTTCACTTACACATGAGGTAAGTTCAGGGAATGTATTGTTAAAAACAGATATCAATGAGGTGAAAGCTGATTGGGAACAAGGAGGACTGCACCATTTCTTTATTGTGTAGTCCTTCCATATGGGATCAAAGTCAAGAGCTTTTCATACTAGCAATACCTGCCAATGAAGCCTTAATCCGAACTGTAGCAAACTTAACTCTGGCATATCAATTACCTTCATTATTTAAAAGTGGGGAAGAGACTCCACTCACTTTGTTCTGGCGGTTGCCTCGTGCTGGTTAGCAGCTGTGGTGGTCCTCCTGGAAAGGACAGAGATGAGTTAGATGTCCTTCAGCATTGCCCACAATTCCCAGCTCTCCGATTTTGTGGACAGATCCTCATGTTATAACAATTCCCACTACCAGGACATATCCTTGTGATACATCATGCATTATAACAATTCCCACTACACATTCATAGCTGTGTTAGCCTGGAAAAATCAGTATACAAAGGGATCTTGTAGCACCTTTGAGAAGTTGGTAGCTTTCAAAGACTTGAGCATCCTTCTTCAGATGCATGTGGTTGAGTGGACAGTCCAGAGACAGAGATATATAAAGCCAGTTGTGTGTGAGAATGTCAATTCAAATTCAAAACCTTGCAGGTATGGAGATGGGACGATAAATTCAATATTAACTATGGGTATTGGAGGACACAGGCTGTTGCCTAAAGCCAAGGAGAGCAGATAACCATATTGAGATTATCACACACAAATCCACTCCAAACATGCACCTGAGGAAGTAGACTCAAGTCTATGAAAACCCATGCTTCCAACTTTCTGTATGGAAAGAGATCTTGTAGCACCTTTGTGACTAACTAACTGAAGCAGTTACTGTATATATTCATGTATAAGTCTAGAAATTTAATCAAAAAATTGACCCCAAAAACCTGAGTCGACTTATCCCTGGGTCAATGTAAGTACTGTACTTTAACTCTTATTTAAAAAGGGACAATTCCCTGGTGAAAAACAAAAGCATAATCTGTCCTGGAAATATTGATGCCCCTCTATTCTCTCGTCCATCCAGCCTTTAGTATGAGCACAAACAGTTGTGCCTGCTGGAATTTTGTAAGTTGCATGGCATTGTTTTCCTTGCTTCATCCTGTAGATCCTTTATCACATGCCCGTAAGTTTTACCCTCGACTTAACCACAGGCCATATCAAAATCCATAATTTTGGCCCCAAAACCTACCCTTGATTTATACATGAGGTTGACCTATAGTCGAATATATACAGTAGTCTCAAAGGTGCTACAAGATCCCTTTACATCCAAAATACTTGGGACCAAAAGTGTTTGGGATGTTGGGGTTTTTTATAGATTCTGGAATACCTGTATTTACATGTCCATACATTTGCATATAGTGTACCTTACCTTCTCGGCACGTTGTCCCTATGTACCCATTGAGGCAAAGGCACCGTCCATTCTGGGCATTGCAGTAGGCATTGGCAGAGGAACACTCACAGGTCAGGGCACAGTCAGGGCCATATCTCCTCATTTGGCAGTCTGGTTCAGTAAGAGGAAGAAAGGAGAGCTGTTAATGTCAGGGTATGCCAGTTTGCATGGCAAGTTGTGACCGGAGGAAAGTGTAGTAAATGGCAGGTGTAACCAAGTTAGTGGAGCAATTGGACAATCAGGCCAGGTGACTGTGATAGTCAATCAGCAGACTATAACTGCTGTGGAAATCTGTTGAGAGTTTGGAGAGCATGGTGCTGGGAATTGTAGTGCTAATCCATACTGGGTTTATGCACTGCTATGCAGGAAGCTATGCCATGTTTATATGCACTTAAGGGTGGGAAAATGAAATGCACAGATATAGGATGAGGGACACTTGATTGAATGAAACTACACCTGAAAGGGATCTAGGAGTCCAAGTAGATCATAATTTGAACATGAGTCAACAGTGTGATGCGGCAGCTACAAAGGCCAATGCAATTCTAGGCTGCATCAATAGAAGTATAGTGTCTAGATCGAGGGAAGCAATAGTGCCACTCTATTCTGCTTTGGTCAGGCCCCACCTGGCATAATATTGTGTTCTGGGCACAACAATTCAAAAAGGAGGTTGAGAAGCTGACGTGTGTCAAGAGGAGGGACACCAAAATGGTGAAGGCTCTGGAAACAGGATGGATTAACTTACCTTCATCACATTTTGTGCCGGTCTTCCCAGGGGGACAGAGGCAGCGTCCGGTAGCTGGTTCACACGGAGCGTTTCCTACACAATCACACTGGTGCTGGCACTTTTCTCCATATTTCCCTGCATCACAACCTATGATTTTAAAAAGGGGGTATATATATACATAATTATACATAGTTATTGTTTAGCTAGCTATATTTTTTGCCACTGATAGAAAATTCAGTATTATAGTATCTCCAGCTATGTGTGTATATATGAATGAGAATTACAAGGACAATGGACATTATAGATTGAGTTTTCCTCAGGTGAAATGCTTGAGACTAGGGGTTCTTTGGATTTCAAGTGGTGGTGGTGGTGGTGGTGGTGGTGTTTACAGTCAGTCCTCCATATTCACAGATTTTTTTATCCATGCATCCAAGCATCCACAATTTGAAAATATTTTTAAAATATATACATTCCAAAAAGGGAACCTTGATTTTGCCATTTTATATAATGTGTACATAATGGAACTTGAGCATCCATGGATTTTTGTATCCAAGAGGGTCCTGGAACCAGACCCCAGTGGATACCAAGGGCCCGTCTTATTACTGCATTTTGGAATACCTATATTTACAAGAGTTAGGCAAAACTGCATCCTTTCACCTTATCTGTTTAACTTATATGCAGAACGTATTATACAGAAAACAG
Source organism: Urosaurus nigricauda (assembly GCA_034509955.1). Taxonomy (NCBI): domain Eukaryota; kingdom Metazoa; phylum Chordata; class Lepidosauria; order Squamata; family Phrynosomatidae; genus Urosaurus; species Urosaurus nigricauda. The sequence continues at coordinate 927,656 of JAOEGL010000008.1, read as the reverse complement.
GCTTGGACACAGGAGAAGGAAGAGTGAAAATAGGAGGAAGGAATACCAGAAATCTAAGATAAGCAGATGACACCATAGTACTAGAAGAAAACATCATAGACCTAGAACAACTACTAAGGAAGAAAGTGCAAAAGCAGGCTTACTGCTGAACATAAAGAAAACAAAAAATAATGACCACAAAGAATCTACACAAATTCAACCCAGACAATGAGGAAATCAACATCGTAAAAGATTTCCCATACTTTGGATCAAACGTATATCAGAACAGGGACTGCAGTCAAGAAATCAAAAGACTAGGAATGGGAAAGGCAACTATAAAAGCACTAGAAAAGATCCTCTGCCAAAAACTCTGCCAACAAATTCTTCACCTGCCTTGCAGACAATTTCATTGTCCAGAAGGTGGAGGAGATGACAAGGGCACCAGCTATTTTGGATTTGGTCCTAATCCACAAAGATGAACTGGTCATTGGGGTAGAGATAAATACTGTAAGCCACTTTGATTGCTACGGCAAAATGCAGGGTATAAATAAAAGTTTTATTATTATTTATTTTATAACTATTGGGTGAGAGGAGCAATGTTCTCTTCTAATGTATTATACAGAGAGAATGGGAAGCCAAATGTAGTCAGATGTGAACTTTTCAGCTTCAGTGAACTTAGGAAAATGCTGGCTGGGGTCTCATGATAAGAAATGCTCAAAGGAAAAATTTGAAAAAGATTGGAATGTTGTTATTAAATTTTTATCCCAAAGAAAGGGTCAGGAAGTAATAGATGGATTTATAGAGGATTAAAAGATTAGAGCAAACTGAAATAATAAGGGAAATAGATATAGCAGAAACGATAGGGGGAAAAAAGAAAGGGGAAAACTAGTAATAAAGATTAGGATAGTTAGAAAACAGCAGAATGAAATGTAATGAACTTATCAAAGACGGCTAAAGGATTACAAATAAATTACTGCCAAATAATCAGTATCGTAAAACAGGAAGGTTATGTTGTGTGACTATTGAATGTATAAAGAATTATTCTAGAAATGTATTGTAAGAAAATTAAAGTTACCTCTGGACCAAGGTAGAAACAAGAGAGAGATAAGTAAGTAGATAGTGGTATGAGTAAGTGTAGAAGTAAGACTTAGAAAAGGAAAGAAAAAGAAGAGTAGAAGGGAAGAGGAAGTAAGGTAAGAAAGAAAAGGGAAGGGTTGTTAAATCAAATTAGAAGAGGAGTAGTAAGGTTAGACTGAAGATGAAGAGATGGGATCCAAAGGTCACTTTTCAATCGATCAACAATTGGTAGAGCATAAGAAAGACATATGTTTATTTAGTCAAGGTGTTGTATATCGTCCTTTTATTTTTACTGTATTGCACTTTTTTATATATAATATATAATATCTTATATGGATGTCTATGTTTTATATGTAATTAGATGAATAACTAATAAGGACAACTTGGGGGAAAAGAAATGATCAAAGGGAGGAGTTCATGGTGGATAGGAACTTCTCAGAGGTTAGATATTGAAGGTGCACTTGCAAATAATAGTGAGAAGTGTCTAAAGCAATGGTTCCCAAACTTTGGTTCTCCAGGTGTTTTGGACTTCAAATCCCAGAAGTCCATGTCAACTTAGCCCAATGGCCAGGAATTCTTGGAGGTGTAGTCCAAAACATCTGGAGGAGCAAAGTTTGGGGACCACTGGTCTAAAGGAGACACAATGGACGGATGTGGCAGAGTTTTGAACTTGTTGGAGCTTGTATGACCAGTCCATTTGTTTCGACTGTAGTGATGATGGTGAAGTAGTGATCAGCAGCCAAGAAGAAATTGTTGCCCAACAAAATAATTGCATGAAGGATTAAAAAATGGACTTGCATATGGATAGTTCCAGGTGTACAAGCGTAAGTCACCGAGGTGATTCCAACCTGAATTTATACAGAGAAGCCGGATCTTGCAAACATCAGCTATGAGAACAACTTTGCTTCTTTAGATTCAGGAGTGGGTCACCCACCTTTTTGACACTGGGTGCCATGGAAGCCAGGGGGACAAATGCATTCTCCTGTCACTGGATCACATGTGGCTCCATTCTGGCAGGTGCATGGCTCTTGACAACCAACTCCATGGTAGCCAGCTGGGCAACCTGGGAGGGAAACCAATCAAGGAATGTATGGAAAAAGGAAAATGCAAGAAGAAATGCAATCCAATTTTGTGCAACCCACTAAGCAGAGCATCATTGCCCGCCCTATTATCCATCCATCTATCTATCTATCTATCTCATTCATTCATTCATTCTTCTGGTACAGTCAGCTGGCAAGGATCTAAATAAATCCAGTGCTAGGACCAAGCCAAATGCCCACCGCCACCTTCCCCCACAGTCTCTTTTGACCCATTTTCTCGGATAGTGAAATGCAGGTGAGGCATTGGGGTAACGTTATTGATACCAAATGAAATTCAGGGATGAGACTGCCATAATAATTATTATAATTTATTTATATCCTGCCTATCCTTATGGATTGTGGTGAGTTACAATAGTACAATGAATACAGTAAAATACATAATAGAAACAAACCCACAATACATAATCCCCTATCCCTCCACCATAAGAAAAAAAGCAATAACATTGTATTCTTTCCCAATGAAGATGAGATCTGATGAAGAATTACTTTGATGGGGGCTCTTGGGAAATAAAGGGTGGCTGCCCAAAGTTACCAAGCAGAGCAATCACCCCCTTTGGAGAGCTACATAATCTGAGCCAGCTATTTCCAACTTGGCAAAGGTTTGGACTAACTGTCGGGAGTGATTTGATTGTGTATTCCTGCATGGCAGAGGTTTGGACTAGTTTCTACAGACTGGTGGATCATAACCAATGGGATGCTCCAATGCAATGCATCAGACATTGTGGGTATACCCAAGAGATTCCTGGAGCATTATTGAGACTTACTGTGTTCGCATAAGTTCCCATAATGTCCTTTTCCACATCGGCAGACCCCCATCACTGGATCACAGGTTGCATTGTTTTGGCAGGAACAATTCAGCTGACAGTTGGCTCCATATCTCCCTGGTGGACATCCTGCATGGAAGACAGTATTTTGATTTATCATTTTCACAAAACTCACAAAAAATCAGGAAGCAAAAAGGAAGCAGCACAGAACCACTGATAACAAACTGGTCTTTGGACCAGAAATTGGGTATTCCTGCATGATGGAGGGGTCAGGCTAGCTGACCTTTGGAGACCCTTCCAACTCTGATTCTCTCATTCTAAACCCGAGCATACTTCAGACAGTAATATTTAGTGGAAGATGGTGGCTGTCCAAGATGCTGAACCTATTTTGGAGATAGGGCCCAAACCTGATGTAGCTCTGTGCAGTCAAAAGCTTTCATGGCTGGCATCCATAGCTTTTTGTGGGGGGTTTTGGGCTCTGTGGCCATGTTCTAGAAGAGTTTGTCCCTGACGTTTTGCTAGCATCTATGGTTGGAATCTTCAGAGTAATCTTCTAATTAAACTAATTTAGTTAATTATTTTAATTAATTAATTCTAATTAAACAGACACAAATACTTTTAATATATCCTCCCACCCCGAGGTCTTGCCATTCAAGCTGTGATAGGCGTGGGACACTCCAACTCTGACTGTGGCCAAAAGGGAAATTTTTAAATAAAATGTTGTTCAAGTTTATATTAACATATAGATATAAAGTGTTAAGATATGATTACAATGATAGTTCTATAGATGTTGTTAATTATATATATACACACACACACAAACAGTCGCTCCTTCTTTCTCATGTACAAGGTCCACGGTCTTGAATATTCATGAAGGAGTGACCGTATTTTTAATGGGGTGTGCCCCCATGGCGTATGCACCCCCACATGCTGGCCTGCACCCCATTCAAGCCTATGGGGCTTGAATATACATGAATCTCCTTTTTCACAGGGGGGTCTGGAATGGATCTTCTGCAAAAATGGAGGGCCAGCTGTGTGGATCAATGGATGGATGGATAGATAGATAGATAGATAGATAGATAGAATCATGGTGACTTGTGTTTGTGAGAAGGCAACGAAATAGACTGTATCTACTATTACAAGGTTGTTATGTCAGGAAGTGATGGGAAGACAGTTCATTCACACGGTTCAAGCCAAATGCTGGACTCCCAGGTGGTACACCATGGACATGAATAAAGTGCATGAAGTTTTGGGCTAAAACCACCAATTATATTGATACACTACAGTGAACCCGGTAAATCACTATAAAAGGCTTTCTAGACTGGCAAAAAGAAGTGTGTTCATGGCTGCATGAAACTCTAGCCTTTAGATGAGAAAAAGGGAAAGTGTGCCATGAAAACGCTTTTTTTGAGTTTTAGGGGAGAAGAAGTGCCTTTAAAAAGGTTATGCTTTTCCCAGCTTCTTTTTTAAAAACTGCGGAACAGCGCAGCTCCATCTAAAGGCTGCGGTGCAGCTGCTAAGCATTAAGGAAAAGGCAACTTCATGTCACACTTTCCTGACAATCTGGAAAGCCCCATTGTGACTGGAGAGCCAACAAAAAAGTCATGGTCCTGTCTATTCTTTCTCCTTCAATAAAAGCTGTTCTTAGACTGGAGTCTGGAATCTGGTTTTTCTGAGTTTGGAAAGGGACCAGAGGACGAGGTGTACCTGACACGAGGTCAAGGGGATGCACTGGAGCGCTCTAGCGTGGAATACTAAGTACCGTACCAAACTACGGAGTAGTGAAGGTGGTACACAACGTTTACAATTGTGTAGTGCAGACACACCCTTGGTTTCTAGGAGGAGGAACAGACACAAGTACCTAATTCACAAAACTGCCCCGTCCATCCAAGGCCACAGAGGCAGGAGCTGTTAGACGCGAGGCAGATCCCCCCGTTCTTGCAGGCGCAAGTTTGCTTACATCCAGGCCCATGGTGATTCCTTGCACAACCTGGCAGAAAAGACAACAAATCAAGACGACAAAGCCTACACCAAAAACAAAACAGTATAACAAATATATATTCAAACAGCAGCCACCGACGTCTGACTTCTTTGACATTTTGCGGCCCTGTTGTCTTGTTGCCTTCTCCAGTATAACCGACAGAAAGGTCTAGGGAAAAAAAGTATTTACAGAGTAAAACATAAATAGTTTTAATGTCTTGAAATATTCTGATGATGCAATGACAAGGCATTCACTTACATCAAAATAAACAGTGTATAAACAGTGCAATGCACCGTGCAAAAATGCATTAAAAATAGGAGGAGGATAGATCAGGCTTACGATAATTCTGTATCCTGGATGCTCAAACAATACACTGCTTATTTTGATGTTTGTTATTGCATCGTCAGAATATTTTAAGACATTAAAAGTATTTTTATGTTTTACTCTGTAAACACTCTTTTCCTAGTCCTTTATATATGTGTGTGTTTGTGTATATATGTATATGTATATGTGTATATATATATATATATATATATTGAGAGAGAGAGGGAAAGAGAGAAACATAATTTTTCAAATTATACATATACTTAAATGCAAAATTATGTCTCTCCCTTTCTTTCTCTTGATTGAAAAGTTCTGTGCTTTCCTTGGTGCAGAATTTTAATTCTCGGTGGACTGGAAAAAAGACAGCTTAGTACAACACTCGACTAAGCAGTAAGGATTGAAAGAATATTCTAAAATATTCCCCAAAAATTGGTATGTTTTTCAAATGTCCAAAAACCCTGACAAGAAGAATCCTGGAATGGCGAGAATCTTCACAGCTCAGGACTTAATGCTGTGTAAATTTGCTCATAGTTTTGTGCAGAAAACAAACAAACCTACCTAGCATTTTCAGTGCAGAAAACATTATTTTCTGTGAAGAAAGACATCCAGCACAGATTTCCAGCACAGTAAATTTTGCAATTTTAGACTTATTCTGTGCAAGACTCACACACGGTTGTTTTGCATAGAAAACAGCATTTTCAGTGCCAAACGGAAATCTTATTCTTTGCATGGAAAATGCTGTTTCCTGAAGTAGTTTGAACAGAGACAATGGTTTCTTGGCACACTATACACATTTCAACACTACCTAACCCTTCATCCTCATGAGGACACCCTTGACCACTTTATCTCCTCTCTGTTTCCCATATTATATTCCAGTACTCATTTATATGGTTATCTGCCCTCCTTGGCTTTAGGCAACCTCCTTTCTCCTGCCTTTCCTCCAACAACCAGTGTCAAAACCAAAGTTGTCATCTCATTTCCACACCCACAACGTTTTGCATTCCAAATGACATTGTCTCACACACAACCAGCTGCTGGCATAGGTCTGTCTTGAGACTTTCCAATCCACTTCTTGCATCTGAGGAAGTAGGCTCAAAGTCTAAGAAAGATCATGTTTGAGTCAACAGTGTGATGCAGCAGCTAGAAAGGCCAATGCGATTTTAGGCTGCATCAATAGTAGTGTGGAGATCAATGGAAGCAATAGTGCCACTCTATTCTGCTTTGGTCAGGCCCCACCTGGAATACTGTGTCCAGTTCTGGGCACCACAATTCAAAAAGGATGCAGAGAAACTGGAATGTGTCCAAAGGAGGGCAACTAAAATGGTGAAGGTCTGGAAACCATATGCTTATGGAGCAACTTAGGGAGCTGGGAATGGTTAGCCTGGACAAGAGATGATTAAGAGGTGATAGATAGCCCTGTTTAAGTATTTGAAGGAGTGTCACATTGAGGATGGAGCAAGCTTCTTTTCTGTTGCTCCAAAGAACAGGACCTGGAACAATGGATGCAGACTGCAGGAAAAGAGATTCCACCTAAATATTAGATAGAACTTCCTGACAGTAAGAGGTGTTTGACAGTGAAATATGTTGCATTGGAGTGTGATGTCTCCTTCTTTGGGGGTCTTTAAGCAGAGGTTGGATGGCCATCTCTCGGGGATGATTTGAATGTGAGTTCCTGCATGGCAGAGGTTGGACTGGATGGGCCTTAAGGTCTATTCAAACTCAAGCAGTCAGTCTACAAAACTCCTTCACACCCACACATACACACTCATGTCTTGGCAGGGTTGTTGTACAAATGCAGATAGTTTGCAACACTCACTCTGTTGTGCAGTTAAAATCCAATGCAAATTGTATTGCACAACCAATAATTGCTTACCATGTTCACAGTTGGGGCCTGTCTTTCCTGGTGGGCAAAGGCAGAAACCCGTCACAGGATGGCAGGTGGCATTGTGGCCGCAGGAACACACAAGGGCACAGTCTGCACCATAGCGACCGGCTGGGCAAGCTAGGAAAAACAATAGCCGGGAAAGGCCTTAACAACTGCACTGCCATCATTGATATCAAAAGCACAATCTCAGCAGTAAAGCTTAGAAAAGTGATCTCTTTGGACTGTAGCTATCAGATTATACCAACCAGCAAGGCCATTGTAAAAATAACTTTTCCATGATCTGCTCGGTAATGCTTGCAACCAAGTTGCTGTTGTTATTGTTGCTGTGTGCCATTTTCAACTAATGGCCAGCACGTGGTTTGAGCATTGAACCAGGACACTGAGAGACCAGGGTTCAAATCCTGGCTCAATCATGGAAACCCATTGGATGACCTTGGGCAAGTCACACTCTCTCAGCTTCAGAGGATGGCAATCGCAAACACCCTCTGCAGAAACTTGCCAAGGAAACCCCATGATCAAGTCTCCTTGGGTCGCCATAAGTTGGAAATAACTCAAAGGCATACAACAACAACAACAACAATAACGACAACCACGGCAAAGCAAAAGGTCAGTGTTTGGTATTGTTAGTATTTAGTTGGATATAGGGAGTTTATCACATGAAGGAGATCGGGAGTTTATCCAGTGATTACCCTGGAAAAATCGCGTAATTATGCGTAACGATTTCACATGATGTCACACAAAACCCATCGTTAAAGTGGTCACAAAGAATACTGGGTCCAGTTCTGGGCACCACAGTTCAAAAAGGATGTGGAGAAACTGGAGCATGTCCAAAGGAGGGCAACTAAGATGGTGAAGGGTCTGGAAACCTTGCCCTATGAGGAAGGACTTAGGGAGCTGGGGATGTTTAGCCTGGAGAAGAGAAGGTTAAGAGGTGATATGATAGCCCTGTTTAAATATTTGAAGGGATGTCATATTGAGGAGGGAGCAAGCTTGTTTTCTGCTGCTCCAGAGACTAGGACCCAGAACAATGGATGCAAGCTGCAGGAAAAGAGATTCCACCTCAACATTAGGAGGAACTTCCTGACAGTAAGGGCTGTTCGACGGTGGAACACACTCCCTTGGAGTGTGGTGGAGCCTCCTTCCTTGAAGGTCTTTAAGCAGAGGCTGGATGGCCATCTGTCAGGGATGCTTTGATTGGGAGTTCCTGCATGGCAGGGGGTTGGACTGGATGGCCCTTGTGGTCTCTTCCAACTCTGTGATTTATGATTCTATGATTCAATTACTCGCCATTTCCGCTTCATTCGCAGGATGTTTTAAATGCACTTTAATGCCAAAATTAGCCCCAGTGTGATAAACTTGTAGGTCAGTTCATAACATGCCATCTTGCTTGTCACAATTCTGTGCCCAGTGAGATACAGGCATCACAATTAATACTTCATACATTGCTATTTGAATTGTAAGTAGGGGTTTGATTTTAACTGTTCCATGCTTATTTGTTCTAAACAATGTTTGTTTTGTGTTAGCTTTATCTTGTTCATCATACAGCTAAAGAAGCATATCTTCTTGCAAAACTAAAAAGAAAACTATCTTGGAGATACTCCGTCTTGCTCCTGTTATCAGCCAACACTTTTTGCTGTCTGCCAACATTTTCTACAATTGTGAACTATTGTTTAGATAATCATTCATTTTCAACAATTGGAAAGTATCCCCTTCTGTAGTTAGTTAAAAGTTTAAGCAAAATTAGGGATAAAATATAGATAAATTAAATGTGTTTTTGTCTAAACTTGGAGCAGCTTCATAACATTAAAAAACAATACCATGCATAAAATACAATGGCATAAGATAAATTAGACTAAAATAAGCTACTTTATTGTTATCCTATGTTCATTTTCATTTGCTGTTTGCTATATTTTATTATTTGAATGTTAATATGTATTAAGATGTTTTCAGTTTAATTATTATTTTTTAGAATGTACACTATAGGCACGTTTATTTTATTTTACTTTATTCTATTTTTTAACTGAGCGTATGTACAGCACTTTGTAAATGTACAGCACTTTATAAATAAAGCTTATCAACAACAACAATAATAATCCTATAAATTAATTTAAATTAATAGTAGTGAATTTTTGTCTTGTAATAAACTAATAGACAACAAAATACAAAAACAAAATTAAATAAGTTCTTTACATGCAACTCCAATGTGTTCAGTAAAACAGGTGCTCCGTTGAATAGCCCTACCTATAAATTTAGCTCCTTCATTTTATTCCATTTCTGTATATAATACAGTTGCTTTTTTTCTAAACTACAGTTAACTAGTTGATACACATTGAACCAAATGTGTTATGTAAGTTTCTTTATTACCTGTGCATGAAAACAGCCATATATAGTTTATTTGCACAATATACCTGCATTTGTGCTTTGCTAGCTATGTGCATCAGTCATACATTTAGACCAGTTAATTTCACCTCTAGTTTAGTCCACACTCCTTTCAAACTATCTGATAATGCTGGAAATACCTGAACTTTTAACTCAGTTTTGCATTATACAAAATAAAACCTCCTGAATTATTATATCTATATCTATATCTATCTATAGATATAGATATAGATATCCAGCCTACTTACCAGTACTGCAGTCAGCTCCAATATAGCCAGCTGGGCACTGGCACATTCCTGTGGTTGGCACACACTGCCCTCCGTTCTTGCATTTGCATTGCCTTTCACAATTTGGGCCATAGCGTCCCAATGGACATCCTGCAGGAAAACAAAGAAACCACCAAAATGAAAAGATTCAGGGAAGGCCTTCAGGTCGCTGTACAAAACAAGACAAACGGATCCTTTAAAACAGAGGTAAGAAAACACATCATGAAAACGCTCCAGATTTTATGATGGACTGGCACCTACACTTTCCCTGCGCAATGCTAACAACACGAGGCACATGAGCCAAGATGGGGAATTGCTGTTCATCACCATATGATAGACTGAGGCCTCATTCCCACTTACAAATAAATCAATTTGTGATCCGAATCAATGGATCGATTTGACAGCAGAGCGAGGTTCACACTACATTTGCCCCGATTGCATTTTTCCCTGTAAAATAACCCACATGTGGTTCACATTCATGAATGAATGGATTCCAAATGGACCCGCACCAGCTGGCCAAAGGACAAATTTAAATAAATTCCAATCTGCGTCTGGTCCACACTTCTGCTGAATCGATTTATCCAAAAAGATGCGGAAAATCAACGTCAAAAAGGTGCAGGTTAAATGGGTCTAGCGCACGGCCCCACTCTCTGAATCAGTTCAGGAATGTGGTTCAAGTGGGAAGCAGGGTTGTTTGAACTGATTCAAACCTGAATCTGAGGACAGCCCTTCTAAGCCACTTAGCCGGTTTTCAGAAATCCATTTTTCAAACTTTTTCTTCAAAAAGAACCAAAGGTCTGTTCCTTAATGGCCTATTTTATTGTAGATTCATAAAGTCACTGTATGTCTTGAACCATGGCCTCGAGATGTCTTCTCTGAACATCTATCTCCTCAGTCCCTGGAGAAGGCGGCGGCAACGCCATCCTAACCTCTGCACGATCCTGGGGTCTATCTCTCTCCATTTCCAGATAGGTCGAAATCCTGCCATGGCAGCAAGGCAGTAAAGTTTCAACCCCTGGGACCGTCCTGATATACACAGGGCGGGGGTCCTCTAGCCAGACACCTCATTGACCAGCTCAGAAGTGTAGGGGCTCTGCGCCATCGTGGGCTCCAATACGCTTCTCGCCAAAACGCGCTGTTTTTGAGGGGACGGGTGGAGCCACCCCCAGGGGAAGGGCGAAAGGCAGCCATCAACCGGTCATGCATTTGCCATGCTCAGAACATGCCAGGGCTCTGGACTGTTCACTTCAGGGGCTCGAGACAAATCCGTACACATGTCACACGCACCCCAAAAACTGATGTCAGCGCCAAGAAAACAGCCGCCTAGTCTCCTCTTCAAACACGGCTTGTGGCTACGCCGTGCGTTGGCCAAGGACGGCGTCTGCCCCTCGTGGTCCACTGTGTCAAGCAGCATCCGACAAGGGGTCACATGCCTGCCAAAAAACCACCAGGGCCTGAAACCTACATGGCCGACCTTTTGGGGTTCCTTCAGAACCCCAAAAGCTCGCACCCCAATCTAGAACCCCCACTTCCCAAGCACCTCCCCATGAAACCCTCCTATCCAAGACCTAGAACCCTCCTTTCCAGGAGGCGGGACCCAGAGACCCAGGGAGGGTCACTTGGAGCGGGGCACTTGTCACTTTTCGTTTGACAAGAAGTGGTCCCCTTATACTACTGTTAACTCTTAGGAATATTGGATGAAGAAGTAGAGAATAAATTTGGTAAAACACTATACTATTCCATTACAATAGCTAGACTGGCGTATGGCCAAAACTGGAAAGCAAAAGGGATCCCTAAAGAAGAAGGGCAGTTTCTTAAATTATATGAAGCCACAAAATTAGATAAAAACAACCCAGTTGTTAAAGGGGAAATTGGCAGATATAATTTAAAAGGAATGGAAGCCGACTTTAAAATTTCTTAGAAAAATACGGAGTCTGATAGCAACTATAAATTTCCTGACATAGATAGTAGTATGGAATGATTAACTAGATTAGAAATGAAAATCCTGATGTAAAATACTGGAACTAATGAAAGTTATGAATATTGAGTTTTAAAAAAATCAAGTGGTGGAATAGGAAATCACAAGAAATAAAAGAAGACAATGTATGTATGGCAGAGTATTGTAAAGTGAAGTTCTGGAAAGTGAATGGTTTGAGTAAGTGGAAGAAGGGAAGGAGGAAGGAAAGAGGAGAAGAGAGAGATGGAAAGAGAAGGGAAAAGGATAGATGAGAAGTATGTAAGAAGGACAGAAGGGTATATTAGAAGGTTTTTGAATGTGAAGTGATAGAAGAAAGAGTATTAAAGATTAAGAAGTGATAGATGGTGTAGATAGTGGATAGGAGACCATTTGTAGGTGATTGGGGTTTAGCTGACATATTGATGATTAAGAGGCTGGATGGCCATCTGTCAGGGATGCTTTGATGGAGAGTTCCTGCATGGCAGGGGATTGGACTGGATGGCCCTTGGGGTCTCTTCCAACTCTTTGATTCTATGAATTGACATGAATTACGTAATAAATATATAGACAATTGTAGCGAATGCAAGGAAGCTTTATATATTTGAACTGTGTTTTGAATAAAGATATTTAAAAGAGAGAAAGAAAAGAAAGGCACTTGGCACCCACAATTGCACAATTCGGGAGTTGGAGGAAGCAGAGCATCCACGTTGGCAGTGTGGAAAATGCAACTAGGGATCGCCAAAGCACAACCATGGGGGAAAGTGTGACATGAAATGATGCCAAACCGGTATGCTTCCATTCTTAAACTAGTGCGACTATGGCCAGACAGCAAGCTCTATGATAAAGTCATAGAGAAACAGTGGCATAGTCAACAGAGAAGACAGCTGTGGTCCAGCAACATCTGAAGCATAATGTTGCCTTGCTATACAGCATGAGTGGAAACCTTTCTCAATTACCTATGTTTCCGCTCCCACAAACAAACCTTCCTAAAGTCATCCCTGTTAGATGTTAATATATTTTATACTGCAGTCTTTCTGGCTCAACTCACTTTGCCGACAATTGATGCCATAGAAACCTGGCGCACAGATACACTCTCCAGTCACTGGGTGGCAGTCGTGGTTCACTCCGGCACATTGGCAAATCCGTGCACAATTGAGTCCAAAGGTCCCTGGCAGACAGGCTACAGAGGAGAGAAAAAACTATTAAGTGGGACACGCAGGGTTTTCCACAATGCTGCAAACTCCTCAGGTTTTGGTTTATTGTTTTAATGTAACTGCTGGGATGTCAGTGGTGCTAGTCAGAGCCAAATGTGCAGTTCGCTCTCTGTATCCATGGACTTCTTATTCATGGATTCAACCATCTACAGCTTGAAAAGATTTTTTAAAAGGTATACCGTATATACTCGACTATAAGTCGACCTCATGTATAAGTCGAGGGCAAGTTTTTGGGTCCAAAATTATGGATTTTGCTATGACCCATGAATAAGTCGAGGATAAAATTTAGGGGCATATTGCAAATGATTTAAAGGATGAAGCAAAGCAACATCAATGAACTTATAAAATTTCTTCAGACATAACTCTTTGTGCTTACTGTTTAGACTGGATGGATGAGAGAGTACAGAGGGTCAGTGCTTCGCTTATTATATTCTTGCTTTTCAAAAGAAACACTTTTTAAAAAGTGTTAAGATACAGTACTTATATTGACCCATGGATTAGTCGAATCAGTTTTTTGGGGTTAATTTTTTGACCTAAATTTCTAGACTTATACATGAGTAGATACAATAAACTCCAAACAACAAACCTTAATTTTGCTATTTTATAAAAGGGAAACCATTTTACCATGCCACTGTATTTAATGGGACTCGAGAATCCATGGCATCCACAGGGGGTCCTGAAACCAAACCCCACTGTAGCAAACTTGGATTTTGCCATTTTGTGTGGATAGGTCAGCTCAGATTTTTTTTGGGTCAATTTTTTGACTAATATTTCTAGACTTACACATGAGTAGACTTTTCTAGATTTATACATTTCTAGACTTATACATGAGTATATAATTTTGTTGGAAATCCTATCCAGTAACCACACTCCTATGTCTATGCCATGACGGACTTCACCATTCTGCATCTTGTCATTTCTGCCCACCAAACAAATGCTATAAATAGCAAGAGAAGGCTCGATCAAGGTTCTCTGGTCAGCTGGGGTCTGCCCTTGAGAAAGACAAAGGCTTGGAAACCTTGAAATACAAATTGGCCTCAGCTACAATGCTACGGAGCCAAGCAGCGCCATGTCTGTTGCGTTCTGTGCCAAGCTTGGCTCTCCCTCTTGGGTTTTATGAACTTAATCCTCTTGGATGGAGCAACTCTGCTCCAGTTTCCCTCTTGGCTCCCTCTCCAGAGTTAGGATTACAGCAGCATGCACCACCTGCCAGGATACGATCCGCTTTTAGTCCCAAGCCAAGCAGAGGTTTTATTCAGATCATTTATTTATTATACCCAGAAGGGTATGTCGATTGGTCTCCTAGAGCTTTTCCAGGAGAAAATTCAGGACTTACATTGCTCACATCCGTGGCCCGTGAATCCCGGAGGACAGCCACATTCGCCCGTGATGTGGTTGCAAGGCGTTCCTGGAGGACAGTTGCAGCCGGTGGCACAGTCCTTCCCAAAAGTACCAGGCAGGCAGGCTATCATGCGAGGAGAGGAATACTGTATGTCAGTAACTAAACCAAAGCTTTCAAAATGATAGAGAGCTCGGGAAATCATGAGATATAAGTAACATTGTCAACCATAACTAATTACTAGTTACTTTGAGTCCACCCTGAATCCACCTATTAGGAGAAAGTGTGGTACAAATAAACATAAATAATAACAACAACAACAACAACAACTTTGAGGCAGAGGGAATAAGGGCATAACAACGGGTGCCTCTGTTTAAATAATTTCCAACTTGTGGTGATCCTAAGGCCAACCTATCACTGGGTTTTCTTGGCAAATGTCTTCAGAGGGGGTTTGCTATTGCCATCCTCCAAAGCTGAGAGAGTGTGACTTGCCCAAGGTCACCCAATGAGTTTTATGCTTGAGTGGCGATTCAAACCCTGGTCTCCAATGCTCAAACCACTACACCATGCTGGCTTTTTCTGCCCCTACACTGTAGAAATAATGCACTTTGGTACCACTTTAAGTGCTGTCACTCCATCCTAAGGATTGGTAGTTTTACAGGGTCTTTCACTGTCCTTGGCAGAGAGTGTTGGTGCATCACAAAACTACAAATCTCAGGATTCTGCAGGATGGAGACATGACAGGTAAAGTCATGTGCTCCCAATGTAACAAGTAAACAACATTAGGAACTGAAGAAGAGCAATGTTACTTTCTTGGTGTTGTGGGTAGTAGTTCCTAGTACATTTCAGAAGTTATTTTTGGAGCATTTTAAAGATATTTTGGGTAAGTCACTTCCCAAGTTTTATGCCATTCTTTTATCAATTCATGAGACTTTCCCCCCTCAAAAAATAAAGTAATGGAAAAGTAACATGCCGTGCAAAAGCCAATCTAATGAATTAGTTGTTGTTGTTGTTGTTGTTAGTATGATATAGCGCTGTAAATTTACACAGTGCTGTACATACAAACATATAATGAGACAGTTCCCTGCCCTCAGGCTTACAATCTAAGAGAGACTACAAAAAAGAGAAGGGGAAGGCAGTGGGAAAGGGGATGAGGTCCAGTGGTTCTTCTCTCCCTCTGGGGCCTGGACCAAGGCAGATGGACTGGAGGGAGGGCATGGCTTCTTAATACAGTGGTCCCCCGGCCTACGAATCCCTCGGGTTGCGAAAACCCCGGGATCCGAAAGCCGCAGGACCGCTGTCGTATCCCCCGGGATACGAAAGATCCCCCGGGATACGAAAAAAAAAAACGCGTGGCCCCTTTAAATCGGCCGCGCGGTCCATTGAAAATAGCAGTCCCCCGGGAAACGAAAGCTTCTGGGTTACGAAAGGTAATCCGGAACGGATTACCTTCGTAACCCGGGGGACCACTGTACATAGTTAGTAGGAGGCATCCTGGGGCAGGTGGCACAATCCTGGGAATGATTCCCTAAACAATATAGTCTTTAACTCAATTTTGAAACTGGTTAAAGAAGTGATGAGGCGTGCATGTGGGGGAAGAAGGTTCCAGGAGTGAGGGGCAGCAAGTGAGAAGGGACGAATCCGGGACAGAAACAAATCTTGCCAAGAAAACCCAATAATAAATTCGCCTTAGGGTCACCATAAGTCAAAAACGACTTGAAGGCACAGAACAACAACACTATGTTCAACAAGGCTACTCCTGACTATGAGCGATGGGTTAGTTTTGTTAAACGCTATACTGACCAAGCAAACAAATTACTTCTGAAGGGTAGCTTTCCAAGCTCTGCATTCACAGCCAGAGAAGATTAGTAAAAGTAGTGTTAGTTTTGGAGCCTTTGGGGAGGGAGAAAAGGCTTTCATTTCCTATAGACTCCATCCAGCCCCCTATACTGGCTGGGTGGTCTTCCAACTGAGAAGATGCTCAGAAGCCAACTTCTGTTTTGAAGGAAAGCCCATGCCCTTTCCATGCAGGTCTGGCTGTTTCCCCCATAACAGTTTTCTCCCTACGTGTAATATTTCTGATGGATCCATTCCTTGGTTTTAACCAGAATTCAGGAAGGTCCTGCTGTCTGCTTAGGATGTCCTATTTCAAAGGCAAGACAGAGGGCACCTTGGATCACAGAATCATAGAGTTGGAAGAGACCCCAAGGGTCATCCAGTCCAACCCCATTCTGCCATGCAGGAACTCTCGATCAAAGCATCCCCAACAGATGGCCACCCAGCCCCTGTTTAAAGACCTCCAAGGAAAGAAACTCCACCACTCTCCGAGGGAATGTCTTCCACTGTTGAACAGCTCTTATTGTCAGGACGTTCCTCCTAATGTTGAGCTTGAATTTCTTTTCCTTGAGCTTGCAACCACTGCTCTGGGTCCTTTTCTCTGGAGCAGCAGAAAACAAGCTTGCTCCCTCCTCAATATGACATCCCTTCAAATATTTAAACAGGGCTATCATATCACCTCTTAACCTTCTCTTCTCCAGGCTAAACATCCCCAGTTCCCGAAGGCGTTCCTCATAGGGCATGGTTTCCAGACCCTTCACCATCTTAGTTGCCCTCCTTTGGACCCGTTCCAGTTTCTCCACATCCTTTTTGAATTGTGGTGCCCAGAACTGGACACAGTATTCCAGGTGGGGCCTGACCAAAGCAGAATAGAGTGGCACTATTACTTCCCTTGATCTAGACACTATACTTCTATTGATGCAGCCTAAAATTGCATTGGCCTTTTTAGCTGCTGCATCGCACTGTTGACTCATATTCAACTTGTCGTCTACCTGGACTCCTAGATCCTTTTCACATGTAGTCTCCTTAATCCAGGTGTCCCCATCCTATATTCCATTTTCCAGATGGATGGATGAAGGCAGCAGAGTGTATGTGTTGGAGGGGCGCATGGATGCTATTCTAAGGAAATTGGAGGTGTCATCCTAAAGGCCACCACATCCCCTCTAAACCTGGAAGCTAAAGCGGGGTCAGCCCTGGTTAGTACTTTGCTGGAGGCCGCCAACAAATACCAGGTGCTATAGGCTGGATTTTAGAGGAAGGAACAGGGAAAACCAACTCTGAGTATCCCTTGCCTACAAAAATCCCCATTGATCCAAGGCATCCACTCAGGCTGGGACAAACAATGGGTATCAGGCCATTTTTAAAAATATTGTAACGGAGAGCAAAATCAACGCAAATGGTTTTTGCATCTTGCAAATATCCTGAAAGTGGCACTGGCTGCAGGGATGTACGGTTTTATTTCATTGCAATGTGACTTCAAGCAGAAGTCCTACTTTGGAGGTCTTTAAACAGAGGCTGGATGGCCATCTGTTGGGAATGTTTGATGGTGAGTTCCTGAATGGCAGAATGGGGTTGGACTGGATGGCCCTTGGGGTCTCTTCCAATGGCAACCCTCTCATTGTGTTGCGTTGGTAAGATTTGTTCATTCTGAGCAGCCTTCTCATTTACCTGCTTGGACCAACTATATCCAGACTCAGGACCCCCAAGACCTTTCAAAATGGGTGTTGGCCCACTCACCTTTCTCACAGCGATGCCCTCGCCATCCTGGTGGGCAGTCGCAGGCCCCTGTGATGTGATGGCACAGCACACCATGCTCACAGTCACACGACTCCTTGCACTCTTCTCCATAGGTACCCTCTGGGCAAGCTGCAGAGAGAAGAGAAAGTCGCAAAGAAGGATGAAATACTGGACTAAGTGATTTTAAGAAATTAAAACAGCACCAATCAATTTGACAGCATAATTATGACTATCAACACAAATGACAGAATAATGATCATCAATACAAATACAGGTTGAGTCTCCCTAATCTGGAATTCCAAAATCCAAAGTGATTTTTAAAACCGCCAAGACTTTTTTCACAAGTGGCTTTCTGATGGTTCAGAATGCCAAACGTTGTTTCATGCACCTAAGTATTAAAAACATTATATCAAATTACCTTCAGGTGTAGGGGAAACTGAATTTTGTGTTTAGACTTTGGTTCCATGTCCAAGATATCACAGTATGTACATATATGCAAATATTGATATTCCAAATTAATAATAATCATTATCATTATCATTATCATCATCATAAATATCAAAAGAAGTAGGGATGCCTGTCTAGAATAAGTTTCACGTAATCAGGGCTGTCAGATTTCTACTACTACAACTGTTTTGAATTTTATTGCCATTTTAAATGTTTTATATGTGAGCCGCCTTGGGTCCCCCTGGGGAGAAAGGTGGCATATAAATGAAATGAAAT
This sequence comes from Urosaurus nigricauda, assembly GCA_034509955.1. NCBI lineage: Eukaryota > Metazoa > Chordata > Lepidosauria > Squamata > Phrynosomatidae > Urosaurus > Urosaurus nigricauda. The sequence continues at coordinate 909,095 of JAOEGL010000008.1, read as the reverse complement.
GAATACAGTTCCAGTTCTGAGCATCTATATCAGACTGCAGGTGGATAAAAACTCAACTATCTCAATAATACTGGAGAAGTAGATTATTATTAAACAAAATCTGTTCAAATTTTGTACTACTAATGATATTTCGGAGAGCCATGAAAACCACTGAGTGACCTTGGGCAAGTCACGCTCTCTCAGCCTCTGGGGAAGGCAATGGCTCAACCTCCTCTGACTAATTCCTGCCATGAAAAACCCATGATGGCCTTAGGGTCACCATAAGTCGGAAATGACACACAAAACAACAAAAGATATAGATCTCAAAGCTTTCTTCTGCAAAAGGCTGGTAGGATAAAACGCAAGCAGCTGCTGCTATAATACAAGGCTACAATTGAATCACACTCTGCTTCAATAGCTAGAAACTGGAGCTGGAGGTACAATAGGTTTTATGGCATTTACTTAGAAATTGACCCAACAGATTGATCTGAAACTTGGCCGTGTAGGGAAAGTATTTCTGAGGGTGATCCGTGCCAATTTTAAGGTAAAAGGGGCAAGAGAGCCCTTTTATAGGAGGTTTACAGGAATCTCTTTTTAAAATAGCTTAACCTTTGAGTGACTTCCAATTTTTTCCCCCTTTCCTCATAGATTTTGCAGAGCTTTGACTTTGCCAGCCACTTTCTCCATTTGGACGGCATCTTTTGTCTTCGGTCAAAGGGAGAAAGTGCTGTGGCCACAATCCAATGGTTAGTCCTAACTACAGTAGTTCCATTGAATCAATAGGGTTTGCATAAGGGTTAACCTACAATTCAGCAATTGATTTATGGAGGCAAATTATTTAGGCCTATGTGCTTTGTCCTAATAGCAGTCCTAATAACATTACAATAATCCATTGGAGTTGTTGTTATTATTACTATTAATATTATTATTTTCTTATATCCTGCCTTTCCCCCAACATAGGGACTCAAGGCAGTGGACAACATGCATTAAACAATACAGTTAAAAAAGTACAAGGATATTAAAATATATAAATATAAAATTTAAATTTAAAAGGAGTTGTCCTGTTGGTGATAAACCCACTGGGTGACCTTGAGCAAGTCACACTCTCTTAGCCTCAAGAGGATAGCAATGGCAAAACGCCTCTGGAGTAACATGCCAAGAAAACTCCAGAATAGGTGCGAATTAGGGTTGCCATAAGTTGGAAAGGACTTGAAGGCAACAACAACAACAACAAATGCTGCAGAATAGTGTTACGAATACCATGGACAGCAAAAAAAGACAAACAAATTTGTTCTAGAATAGTTTGAGTCTGAAGACAAGATGATTAAACTGAGGCTCTCCTATTTTGGACACATTACGAGAAGGCCGGACTCAATCCAAAAGCCAATGATGCTAGGAAAAGTGGAGGGCAACAGAAAGAGAGGTCGACCACATCTGATACATGGACTTAAAGAAGGAAACTGTGGTCCTGATCATGCAGGATCTGAGCAGAGCAGTTAAGGAGTAGCTAATACCCCAGAGGACTGATCAAAATTCAGGCTGAGCTTAATAGATTAGAAAGCTGGGCCAAAGCTAACGAATTTCAACATGGAGAAATATAAGGTACTGCACTTAGGCAGAAAAAATAAAATGCATAGAACTAGGATGGCTTAAGGAGACTATGTGTGAAAGGGATCTAGGAGTCCAAGTAGACCACAAATTGAACATGAGTCAACAGTGCACTGCAGCAGCTAAAAAGGCCAATGCAATTTTAGGCTGCATCAATAAAAGTATAGTAATAAAAAGTAATAGTGCCACTCTATTCTGTTTGGGTCAGGCCTCGCCTGGAATACTGTGTCCAGTTCTGGGTACCACAATTCAAAAAGGATGTGGAGAAACTGGAGCATGTCCAAAGAAGGGCAACTAAGACGGTGAAGGGTCTGGAACCCATGCCCTATGAGGACCGCCTTAGGGAGCTGGGGATGTTTAGCCTGAGGAAGAGAAGGTTAAGAGATGATATGATAGCCCTGTTTAAGTATTTGAAGGGATGTCACATTGAGGAGAGAGCAAGCTTGTTTTCTGCTGCTCCAGAGAATAAGATACGGAACAATGGGTGCAAACTAGAGGAAAAGAGATTCCACCTCAACAGTAGGAGGAACTTCTGGACAGTAAGAGCTGTTCAACAGTGAAATACGCTGCTGGGAGTGTTGTAGAGTCTCCTTCTTTGGAGGTTTTTAAACAGAGGCTGGATGGCCATCTGTCAAGGATGCTTTGATTGAGAGTTCCTGCATGGCAGAAGGGAGTTGGGCTGGATGGCCCTTGTGGTCTCTTCCAACTCTATGATTCTATGAATGTGGAGGACTCACTGTTGGTGTGTCTCTGTGTGTATATTCCTCTAGAAAGGTTTGTATTAACCAAGCATGGTGTGTTCCATTTTATTTCTCTTATTTCATGGACGCTTATTCATATCTAGATATCTATTTGAGGAAAAGTGAAGGATTTGTCGTGAATCGCCATCAAGATGACGGCAACCCTATGAATGCAAGTAATCCAGCAAGGCCATGTAGTCGTAAAGACAGAGGAGATACTTCTGCCTTCCCTTTGGGAGCCTCAAAGGCAGACGACACTCTGCAGAAACTGTGCCAGACAAAAGGTCCAGCAAAAACCTTGGCATCCGGAGACCGAAGCAAGTGCTGCTGACTGGGGCAGAAAGAGAGGAAGCTGCAAGAATTACAAATCAAACCATGTTTTGCATCAACTCTCTCTCTCTCTCAACTTACTCGGGTGTGAAATGCTCTCCCTCAAGCAGTGCCAAACACAATTGGAAGTGTTATTCCTGGCCCCAGCCAGAGAGGGTTACATGCCAGGACAATATCACCGTGATCCAGAGTATTTAGCAAGATTTGCTCCAGTAGTTGAACATTTACTGTTCCATCTGTCATCAGAACCAAAAAGACACACTGTGCTCTTGAGGGAAGGGGAAGGGTGCCCATGAAATGGAGCTCCGACGTTTAAAAAGCTGCACAAACAAACAGGACACATAGTGAGCTGGGCCAACATGTTGAATTGTGTTGTCCTCCTCTTACCAAAAGAACTCTTGCTCAGGTTTCCAGTCATGTGTGTTGCCTGAATGATACAAATACACACATCCAGTAAAATTTTGCATCACGGTGTCTAATGCACAACTTTAAGAGGTCAGAGCTACATCAGTAACATGATATAGTGTCTAGACCAAGGGAAGTAATAGTGCCACTCTATTCTGCTTTGGTCATGCCCCACCTGGAATACTGTGTCCAGTTCTGGGCATCACAATTCAAAAAGGATGTGGAGAAAGTGGAGCATGTTCAAAGGAGGGCAACTAAGATGGTGAAGGGCCTGGAAACCATGCCTTATGAGGAAAGACAGGGAGCTGGGGATGTATAGCCTGGAGAAGAGGAGGTTAAGAGGCAATATGATAGCCCTGTTTAAATATTTGAAGGGATGTCATATTGAGGAGGGAGCAAGCTTGTTTTCTGCTGTTCCAGAGAACAGGACCCAGAACAATGGATGCAAGCTACAGGCAAAGAGATTCCACCTAAACATTAGTAATAACACCTTGACAGTAAGAGCTGTTCGATGGTGTGAGACACTTCCTCGGAGTCTGGTGGCGTCTCCCTCCTTGAGCATCCTTGAGTTTTAGTATCCAAAGTGGGGTCCTGGTGCCAAACTGCAATGGCTAGCAAGGGCCCACTGTATAAAATTACCTTCAGACTAGGTATATAAAGCACATATGAAATCAAAATTGAAGTTTGTGTTTAGATTTGGCATCACATGATGCATATGCAAATATTCCAAAATTCAAAAAACTTTGAAATCCAAACACTTCTGGTCCTATGCATTCGGGACAAGGGAAACTTGACCTGTATTTATTAATTCATTTATACATGCATTCATACATAACTTGCATAATGTCTTGGAACTGGCCCCAACTTCTCTACCATGAAGCTAAAACGTGGCAAAAATCAACATTGGGAATGATGTAGAAGTTTAGCTAAATCCCAGGAGTTCCCGTTTGCAGGCAGAACAGTCGGTAACTCAAGAAGTGTTGCTCATCTTACTACACATGGGGCTGCCCCCGGAGGGCATGCCAGATCCATTCAAGCTTTATTATTTGGCTCACACCCCGGACAGAAGGATGAATGGCTGCCCTCCAATGCAAACACGGAGCGGGTTAAAGCCAGGCAAGTTGGCTGGGAACGTGACCAAACTGGGCTTTTGGAAGGAGTCTTTGGAAAAGGGATGAATAACTGAAACCAGATTGAGGGCCCTGCCAGCTATAGTTTGCTTTGGGAAGTTCCCAATGAATGATACCCCCAAAAATCTTGAAACTAGAAGGGTCCTCTTAGATCAGTGGCAGGGAGCCATCGGCCCTCAAAGGGCACATTCCCACTTACAAATAAATCACTTTGTGAACCCACTTGTGGTTCACATTCACGAATGAATCGATTCAAAATGGACCCGCTCCAACTGGCCAAAGGGCAAATTTAAATCGATTCCAATTCGCATCTGGTTCACACTTGCACAGAATCGATTTATCCAAAAAGACAGGGAAAATATCAGCGTCAAAAAGACGTGGGTTAAATGGGTGTAGCATATGGCTCCCCTCTCAGAATTGCTTCAGCGATTCAGTTCAAGTGTGAACCAGGGTCATTTAAACTGGTTCAAACCAATTTGTGATCTGGTTTAAAAGGCAGTGGGAATGAGGCCCTGATGTTGTTTGACTCCAGAGCCCATTAGCCCCAACCAGCGGGTCAAAGATGATGGGAGTAGGAATGTGGGGAAAAAATGTTGCAGCTAGCACATGGTGAATGTGGTTCGTATAATATATGCTAAAAAAAAATGGAAAGAACAGACGATCCCAAATATGGAAGAATGGATCATGAATCACATAGACTTATCAATAATGGACAAGATTACTAGTCAACTAAATAATAAATCTCCTAAAGACTATGAGGAACAATGGAAAGGAGTTTTTAAAAAAAACTATGGAAAAGAATAATTTAAAAAGATAGTTGGAAATTATTTAGATAAGAAGTGGAAACCGATTCTGACAAGAGATATATATAAAAAGATGAGAATACTAATGAAATAAAAGTCTGATGGGATTTTCTTTCTTTTGGAAAAGGTTAAAGGACAGGTACCATATATACTCAACTATAAGTCAAACTCATGTATAAATCGAGGGCAGGTTTGGGGGCCAAAACTATGGATTTTGATACAACCTGTGGATACGTCGAGGGTAAAACTTAGGGCCAAGTAACAAAAGATCTAAAGGTCACCCAGAGTCACCCAGTGGGTTTATATGGCTGAACTGGGATATGAACCCTGGTCTCCAGAATCATAGTCCAACACTCAAAGCATAACACTGGCTCCCACCTCTGGGCAAGGCAACCATATTATTTTATAGGACCTGACATGGGACCCAAAGAACAAGGTTAAAACAAGACTGGGTTTTCAAAAAATTAAGTTATTCAAAGAGCTGAAACATAATAAAATCATTTTCTCCCTTTCTGAAGCTAAGCACAAGCAGCAAGCAACAAACTAAAGGCGGATGAATTACAAAGACACAAACCGGTTAATAATGTCACTTCCATGCAATAAGCTACCTCTTATGGTAGATTTAAATTCTGTGCATTTACAGAAATGTGCAAAGATCAGTCTCTAAAAAAGAACATTTCACAGGGAGGGAAAACATTCTCACATTCTTTTGTTTATGACACATGTCAGGATTCACACTCCTAAATAGGAACTTGGCCATAAAACCCACTGGGTGACCTTTAGCAAGTCACATGCTCTAAGCCTCAGGGGAAGGCAAAAGCAAAGGCAAAGCTCCTTTGAACAAATCTTACCAAGAGAAACCCAGGACAGGTGTACCTTCTTCTTGTTGTTGTGTGCCTTCAAATAGTTTCCGACTTATGGCAAACCTATGGCAATTGTATCATGGGGAAGCATAAGGGAAACTATGGGGCTCATGCCTGCGGCGCAGCATAGTGTGCACGCCATTACTTCTTCCAGCGTGGCTTTTAGTGTATGCTGAAAACCACATATAGCGCACCCATGTATAACACAGGTAAACTGTATATACAGAATATTCTAGCTACTCTTTCAGATGTGGGAAATTGGAAGTATAATCCAAGGGCAATCCAAACGCAATCGTGGGGTTTCACGTCATTGCGAATTAATTCTTCTCACGCAAATTCGGGCAAAAGGGAAGTCACTCCGAATGCAATCATGGGTTTAACGTTATTGCGAATTTAAGCTTCTCACGCGATTTCGGGCAAGGGGGGTTATTTTCGGGTAATGGGAAGTAATTCCGAATGCCTTCCGAATGGAGCAGGGGTTCAGGTAAATTCGCTAAACAAGCGAATTTACATGAATCCACATTGGCTCCATTCGGAATTGGGAGAAATTCCTCCCGTTTGAAAGAGTCCTCTGATTCTTTCTACTTACGGTTTTGGCACTTCTCTCCAGTCCAGCCTGTGCGGCAATGGCAATGCCCAGTCTGCTGGTCACACAGTCCCCCATGAAGACAACCACAGTTTTCTTGGCAATCGTATCCATATTTTCCCTGGGGACATTCTAAGGGAAAGAAATAATTTCAGAAGGGGAAAGCAAGCGGCAGGCTCCCACAATTTCAAAATGCAAATAGAGAAAAAACAGTAGATGGGAACATATTTGACACTCCCCATGTCAAAGAATAAACCTCCTCCTCTGCATCACCACCACCAATAGTCCCACCCATGCCTATGAAAAATAGTACGCAGGGCCAAGACTCTTCCCTTATAGATCCATCTTCTTCTCAGTGCAGGGAGCAACTGCAAAGGCAGCCAACAACACTTTTGGTATCTCTCAAGGGATTGACTTCACCTTATCACATTTAGGTCACTATCACTGTTGTTGTTGATGATGATGATAATGATAATGTGTACCTTCAAGTTGTTTCCACCTTATGTTGAACCTAAGGCTTTCTGGAGTTTTCTGGGTACGTACTTTCTTCACAGGGGGTTGCCACTGCCATCCTCTGAGGCTGAGAGAGTGTAACTTGCCCAGGGTCACCCAGTGGGCTAACATGATCAGGCTGGGATTCAAACCCTGGTCTCCAGAGTCACAGTCCAATGTTCAAACCATTACATGACGCATGCTCTCCAACCAACCATGATCACACAAGGTTTTTAAATCATAATTAAAACTGGATGATAGCATCTTTGGCCATACTTATTACAAGAAATCATGCCTTTCTTATTGCTGCTTTGGATTTCCAGTGCTGCTAGAGTGCACCTTTCCATTGACAGGGAAACCCCATCAATGGCTCTCAATATCACTGTTATACCATTAGTCCGCTTGGTATGACCGGCGTCTTCCGATGAAGTTCTGATATGCCAGCAGCCACGTGGCATCAGTGGGCATGATTCTCCTCCTCTCACCCTCACTATTCCCAAACAGGATGCTTTTCTTTCCTTTTTAACTTTTAAATTCCAGTGGGCCCTTGGTATCCACTGGGGTTTGGTTCCAGGGCCCTCTGTGGATAATAAAAAATGTGGGTGCTCAAGTCCCATTAATTACATTGACATAGTAAAATAGTGTCCCTTAAATAAAATGGTAAAATCAAACTTTGCCTTTTGGAATTTATATTTTTTGGAATATTTTCAATCTGGGGATGGTTGAACCCATAGATTAAAAAAAAAGTGGCTATAGAAGGCCGACTGTACATTATCATAAGGAGGGTGGCTAAAATGGTGAAGAATCTTGAAACCATGCCTTATGAGGAAAGACAGGGAGCTGGGGATGTTTAGCCTGGAGAAGAGGAGGTTAAGAGGTGATATGATAGCCCTGTTTAAATATTTGAAGGGATGTCACATTGAGGAGGGAGCAAGCTTGTATCTGCTGCTCCAGAGAATAAGACCTGGAACAATGGATGCAAGCTCTAGGAAAAGAGATTCCACCTTAATATTAGGAGAAACCTCCTGACAGTAAGGGCTGTTTGACAGGGGAATACACTTCCTCGGAGTATGATGGAGTCTCTTTCCTTGGAGATCTTTAAACAGAGGCTGGATGGCCATCTTTTGGGGATGCTTTGATTGTGAGCTCCTGCATGGCAGAATGGGGTTGGACTGGATGGCCCTTGCAGTCTATGATTCTCACGATAACACTATGATTCTATTATTCTAATTCTACAACTGTGTTAAAAACCAAACAAAACCTCAAAAGGGACGCTTGATAGGGCATAGGGCAGGAATGCAGAGTTAAGGAGGATGTGCAGAAAGGAGTACCTGGGACCATAGATAGCCAAAGCAGTGCCTTCACTGTATTCCAGAGACATCAGATAATTACTACTTGCAAACTGGTACATTTCCGCTCCCTTATACGAACACAATTGTGGCAAGAAGAAGGCTGGAGTGATAAAGAGCTTAAAGGGGAAGCCACAGATGAGCAAATAAATTTCTCATCGATACCACTTAACGTTGGTATCACCCATAAATCTTTCCCATCATGTCCTTGCATTGTTCTCAGAAATTGTATATCTGGGGGCAAGTTCTGCTTTGTTCTGCTTTTCTTATAGACTCTAGGATTCTTTGGAAGAGGTTCTCACCCAGCTCACAGGCCAATCCAATCCAACCGACAGGGCATGTACAGCGCCCAGTGACTGGATCACACGTCCCACCGTGTTGACAGAGGCACAGTTGTTGGCAGCCTGCTCCGTAGAAGCCATCTGGACACACTTCAAGAAATAACAACAACAACAACAACAAATCAGAATTGAACTAAAAGCAGGGGGGGATCAAACTATAGTAAAACTTCAGAAGGTAAGTCTTGACTAATTTGAGCATTGGCTTCACAGAAAAGTGGGGTTGTACAGCGGAGTGTGAAAAGAAATGGGGAAGAAATGTGGCACTACTAAAGTGTTCCAGGAGGTCATCTCAGACGCATGAGAAAATTAATAGATTTTCTCTGAAGATGCCAGCCACAGATGCTGGAGAAATTTCAGGAATAAACTCTTCTAGAACATGGCCACATAGCCCAAAAACCCCACAAAAAAAAAAACTATTAACAGAATTGTGTGAGGCAGCAAGTGATGGAGGAACAGCTTTGAGACCATGGTATATGCTGGTGAACAGGGGCACTGACTTTAGCTCCGGGTTTGTTAGAAAAATGGTGTAAAGCAGTACTTTTCATGAGGGTGGCTGGCAATAATTCCCCCCCCCCAAAAGTACTAGGGACTTGCACCAATAATATTTATTTATTTATTTATTTATTTATTTAATAAATACATACATACATACATACATAAAATAAAATAAAACCTGTGCTCATTGGGTACAATGGTTTCTTTCTTTCCTGGAAACTCACCAGGTACTGGGAGCCAATAGCTTCCAGACATTGACAAGACACAAAGCCATGTCCAAATGGCTTTCTTGGAATGCTCAACCATCTTTCGGAGTACAGAAAGTAAAAATGGGATAGCCACTGAATTCTGCCTGGGAGAAGGAGAATTTTCCAACCATTTCTCAAAAGTGAAACTTTACCCCAGCTTCTCCTCTACCCAGGCTTCCCTTCCTCTTGAGCAAAATAAGTGAAGAAGAAGATGCTGCAGTTTTTTGTGGGTTTTTCGGGCTCTGTGGCCATATTCTTGAAGTGTTTAATCCGAACATTTTACTAGCCTCTGTAGCTGGCATCTTCAGAGACACTTGCTCTCTGAAGATGCCAGCCACAGATGCTGGTGAAATGGTGAAATAAACTCTTCAAGAACATGGCCACATAGCTCGAAAAACCCACAAAATGTGAAGTCGAAGACCTTCATGGCTGGCATCTATAGCTTTTTTGTGTTTTTTTCAGTTTCTGTGGCCATGTTCTAGAAGAGTTTATTCCTGATGTTTATTCCTGATCTGTGACTGGCATCTTCAGAGAATGCTGGCATGGAAGAGAGTTGGGTACACACAGACACACAGACACATATATTGTGTGAGTGTGACCCTGGGTATGAAGGAGTGATTTCCATGTTAATCTATGTATTGTTCTGTTGATGACCACAATACACAGATTAACATTGAAATCATTCCTCCCTACCCAGGGTCACACAGTGTGTGTGTGTGTGTGTGTGTATCCAACTCTCTTCCATGCCAGCATTCTCTGCAAATGCCAGCCACAGTTGCTGGCGAAAAGTCAGGAATAAACTCTTTAAGAACAGGGCCAAAGAGCCCGAAGAACCCACAAAAAACTATGGATGCCAGCCATGAAAGCCTTCGACTTCTTACAGAAGATGCTGCGTCTTCTACTAAGCCCCAGATTAGAAGTTTCCTATGGCGTTCTGGGGAGGAGAGGCTAGAAATGGCTGCATCAAAGAACATTCTCAGAAATTTTTGCAAAGCGGCCTTTTGTTTCAGAGGGACTGAGAGAGGTTGGTCTTGCTCTAGATGAGAATAAGGACCAAGCTACTAGCTAGTATAATACCTTGCAGGCAGGTGTCTCCCCTCCATCCAGGGGCACAGAGACATTCTCCACTGACGGGGTCACAAATAGCCCCATTCAAACAGTTGCATTCCTGGCTGCAGTTCTCCCCATAGCGGTGAGCCGGACAAGCTGCAAGGAGAACAGACATATGAGTTCATTATTATTATTTATTTATATAGTACTGTATATTCACATGTACATGCCTAGGCTCACCACAGGATCTTCTGCAGCCAGCTGGTGGAGCAATATAGCAATAAACTCTTAATTTTTGATACCATCAGGCACATACTTTGGTTGCAGTTTGGGCCGATCCAACCCGCAGGACAAGTGCAGCGTCCGGTCACAGGATCACAGCGGGCTCCATTCAGGCACTGGCAAGTGTGCCGACATTCAATCCCATAAAAACCATCAGGGCAGGCTGTTGAAAGGGAATATTGGAGAAAGAAATATATATTAAAAATATTTAAACTAAATTTAATTTTATGTATGATTTCAGTGGCAAGATTATTAGTGTATGGACAAAGGAAAAAACTAGACTCCCCCAACTGTGGATAACTGGTTGCTTAAACTTAGTGATATGTTGGAAATGGACAGGTTAAAACTCTTTTGAACCAAGGCGATGTAGATAGCGTTGATGAAGAATGGTCTCCAATCTGCAGGTAATAGAGGGATGATGGGGAATTTCTGGATCCAGAATACTTTATTCCTGGAGTATTCTGGGCCATGCAGACATCACCCAAAAATGGGGAAAATAATAATAATCAAGGCTTGATTTTGTTGGAATTTGTGTGTGCGAATATTTTCAAGCTGTGGTTGGCTGACGCTATGGATGCAGAATCCATGGATATGGAGGGACAACTGTACCAAAAACTGAGAGAGAGAAAAATGTATGCTTTTGACAGAACAGATTGAGTTTCCCTTATCTGAGCTGTTGGGGACCAGAGGTGTTTTGGACTTTAGATTTTCTTTTTTTGGATTTTGGAATGCCTGTATTTGGGTATATGTGCATAATGGGATATCTTGGAGATGGGATCTGAGTCGAAATACAGGATTCATTTATGTTGCTTATGCACCCTCTGCACATAACCTCAAGGTAATTTTATACAATACCCTTAATACTGTTGAGCATGAATCAAAGTTTATGTGCACTGAACCACCAGAAAGCAAAAAGGTCACTTTCTCATGAAAAATGTTTCCGTTTTTGGAATACAGTGGGCCCATGGTATCTGCTGGGGTTTGATTCCAGCACCCTTCATAGATACCAAAATCCATGGATGCTCTAGACACACTGGCATTGTGAAATGTCCCTTATATAAAATGGCAAAAACAAGATTTGTTCTTTGGATTGTACAGTCAACCCTCCTTATCCACTGATTTTTTAATCCATGGCTTCAAGAATTCACGGCTTGAAAATATTCCAAACATGGTGTAAATTCCAAATAGCAAACCATGATTTTCCATTTTATATAAGGGACACCATTTTGCTATGCCACTGTATTTCATGGGACCTGAGCATCCACAGATTTTGTAATCTACGGAGGGTGCTGGAAGGATACACAGTGCATAATTTTAAAATATTTTCAAGTTGTAAGTGAATCTATGGACAAGGAATCAGTGGATATGAAGGGCTCACTGTATTTTGGATTTCAGCATTCTGGATAAGAGAGACTCAACCTGTAATAACAATATAGGCCTGATCTAGATTGGCAAAAAGAGGTGTGTTGATGGCTGCATGAAAGCCCAGCCTTTAGATGAGAAAAAGGGAAAGTGTGCCATGAAAACGCTATTTTGGTGTTTTAAGGGAGAAGAAGCGCCTTTAAAAAGGTGCTGGTTTTCCCAGCTTCTTTTTTAAAAACTGCAGAACAGCACAGCTCCATCTAAAGGCTGTGGTGTAGTTGCGCAGTTAAAGGGGCCGCTGTCTCTTTAAAGCGCCCATTTAAAGGCAGCGATACAGGTGCGGAGCATAATGGATCGTGGGTTGGGAGCATGCATGGTGTGGACTTCACTTCTAATTAAAACGCTTAATGCCCTGCAGGTGTAAAAGCTGGGGTTTAACTGCACAGTTTTTTAAAGCTCCCAAACCCTAGCTCCACCCCTAATCCGAACCCTAGACATGCGCAGTAGGGACTCTGGGATGCTGTTACTGTTATTCTACTGTGGATAACATGTCAATTCATTCACAAAATAAGGGGGTTCATTCATGATGCACCAGTGCAACGGCACAGTTTAAAAAGGCAGAGGAACCGCAATGATAATTTGACGGATCCCGCAGGTTTGCCGGCTGCTGGCTGCGAACTGCGCAATTGCGCAGTTCCCAGCTGGCAATGATAATTTGACTCTATGGTGTACCTGTGCGATTGCGCAATTGCGCAATTGCAGAATTGCGCAATTGCAGCCGGCAAGTAAAAAAATTAAAGGTTTGGCGCAGCTAAAAGCTGCGTTCCTTGCCGCCCATGTAGCTGCTCCGCCTGTGTTTGTAGCATTCTGAGAGCTTTCCATGTAGCTGCTGAGCCACAGAAAAGACTTCAGATAAGTCGTTCCCACACCCCTCAGTCTAGCTGCCCTGTGCCTTTTAAATGCACACCTGGGGCTTGCAGTCTAGCTGCTGAGCATGTAAAGGCAACTTCATGTCACACTTTCCTGCCAATCTAGAAAGCCCCATGGACTATCAGCAACTCACAGCCCAGCTTCAGATGACTTACCGTGTTCACAAAATGTCCCCCTCCAGCCAGGAGCGCAAGCGCAGGCTCCTCTGACATGGTCGCAGACGGCCCCATTGTCGCACTGACACCTGTGCCGGCAGTTCACACCAAACCACCCTTCAGGACACTCTTGGGGAAAACAAAACACAACAAGGGGGCAAAAGGGAGAGAGGACTGTAAATGGGCTGGCTAGCCAATGCCAGTTGACATGAAACAAAAGCAGCTAAGGGAATGCCATCTTTTGGAAGCCTGCCTGGCTGTTCCGGTAGAGTTGTATCAGAAAGTTAATTTGTTCATTTCTAGCGTTGCCTTTTTTACTTATTTATCTTTTCATTCATTTAACTTTGCATTCATTTTCATAACTAGTTTCTACATTTCCATTCCCATTTATTTTGCTTCCTGGTGCTTTCATTGGAAGACGCATTTACTCTGTAACTTTGGTGTTTTCCACCTAAATTGCATGACATTTGACCCTTTTAAGAATCAGATTGATCTATTCTAGATTTAAGAATATCCATAGTCCACTTTGATTTAGAGATTTCAAAGCAGTGCATAGTATAGTTGCCCCTCCGTTCTCGCAGACTTGAGATCCGTGGTCTTAAATATTCATGGAGGGGCGACCTCCATTATTTTCAATGGGGCATGCCCCCATGGTGCACTATGGGGCTTGAATATCGGCGAGTTTCCATTTTTTGCAAGGGGGTCTGGAATAGATCCCCTGCAAAAATGGAAGGCTGATTGTAATTGAAAATGAGTGGTTAGTTGGAGTAGAAGTTGGTTGCATGAACCTACTACAAAAATAGATTTGCAATATGGCTCCAAGGCTGCATCTACACTGAAGAAATAATGTAGTTTGACACCAATGGAATGGCTCAGTGCTATGGAATTCTGGGATTTGTACTTTTGCGAGCCATTTAGCCTTCTCTGTCAAAGAGCTCTGGTACCGCAACAATTTACAAACCCCAGGATTACATAAAATGGAGCCATGGCAGTTAAAGTTGTGCCAAACTTCATTAAGCCTGCTGTGTGGCAGTAGCCCCAGAGTCCTAATCCAAAACACTATGATTTCTGAAACACTGTACTTTAAAAAAGTAGGCATTCCCATCCAGCAAACAGTGAGCAAAGACACAGAAGAAAACTGATAAATAGCCAATTGTCTATAATATTATGAGCACTGAATGATGATCGGCCACACGTCTCCACAGCCAGTATTGAGCAAAAACATGGAAGAGTGATGAGATCTGAATGATGTGTGGCCATGCTATATAGTTGTTGTTTTTTCATCACTCCTTTATCATATTTTTTTATCCTCCTTCCCTTCCTCCCTTCCCCGGCTGCCATTTATAGACTGTATATGAATGATTAGGCAGCACCAAGGGACACTAACCATCAGTATCCAATGCAAGAGCTTTTGCTTCTCTGCAGTAGTTTGGAAGAGCCCAGTGTTGTATACACAGTAGGCATAACTGTATGGATTCTGTATCAAAACATACTACAGGCAATATGTAGTTGAAGGCTTTAGTGGCCAGCATCCATAGTTTTTTGTGGGTTTTTTGGGGTATGTGGCCACGTCCTAGAAGAGTTTATTCCTGACGTTTCACCTGCATCTGTGGCTGGCATCTTCAGAGAACGCTGGCGTGGAAGACAGTGGGGTATATGTAGTTGGATACACACACACACATATACACACACACAACTCTCTTCCATACCAGCATTCTCTGAAGATGTCAGACACAGATGCTGGCGAAACGTCAGGAATAAACTCTTCTAGAACATGGCCACATACTGTAGCCTGAAAAACCCACCAAAAAAAAATATACTAAAGGCAACTAAATGTTATTTTCTGGTGCATGCGGGCTTATGACATCTCTACCCCCAAGCACAAGCAATGCACCAAATGTTCAATAGGGAAACATCTAAGACAGCACTAACTTCGATCACAGCGAGTCCCAGTATAGCCAGCCTCACAGAGACACTGCCCAGTTATGGTGTTGCAGCTACCATCGCTGTTGCTGCAGTTGCAAGTGTTGGCACAATCAGGACCCCAGCGTCCAGCGCCACAGGCTGAAAAGGGAAAGGTTAGACCTTGTTTCAAGTGCTGTTTCTATCACTATTATGCTTAGAAGAAGAGGAGGTGCTAAAGGAAAGTATTTTGTAGCAAGATGGGCAGGAGAGTCTGTTTTCAGATATTTTACATGCATTGAACAATAATCAACAATCCTAATCAATTGTGTGCTATTTCTTTGGGGGGGAATGACAGTCGGCCCTCCACATTTAAAGGTTTGACTTTTGCGGATTTAATTATTCACATTATTATTTGCTGCCACCTCTGCTATACCATTTTTAATAGGGTAACTTGAAGTCTTATGAGAATGAGAGACTGCAAACAAGGCTTAAAAATGCCTATTAAAATGCTATAGGGCAGAAATAATAATAATAATAATAATAATAATAATAATAATATTTATATCCTGCTTCTCCAGCAGATCGACGTGGCTAACAGTAAAAACATCCATAAAATACAATAATCACTTCTACCACTGTATCCCAAACCCTTCCTAAACCCTCCTCTCCACAATAAAATACAATTAAATTATTAGCAGTTATTAAAACAATTATTAAACAGCAGAGGTAGCAGCAAGTCCTGCCACCCATCCTCTTCTGACTTCCAAAGGAACCCCACCTCATTGAAGGCACCCATGGTGGGTTGACCCTCCAGATCGTACTTTTTTCTGTATGTTAAATATGGTTGGGGGGGGGCAGAGTTATTTGGGGCTCCTTCCAATTTTGTGATACTGTGATCCTACACCTTCTGCTCCAGAGGATTGGAATATAGTGGCCCACTAGTTTGACCCAGCAAAGCAACCTCTGCATGTATGAAGCTTTGGAGAGTGACACTGTTCCTCCACCGCTGAAAGCATTGGGCCATGTTACTCCTAGCATTTACTTCAGATACACACACACACACATATACATACATACATATATACCAGATTGGTATAGTACACGCACACGTGCGCACACACACACTCACACATATGAATGATGCCCATCTCGGATGGAGAATATACTTTACATGACAGCAATAGAGGAGAGGTAATACCTCTTTGGCAATTGTAGCCAGCCCACCCCGAGGCACAGCTGCACTTCCCTGTCTCTGGATGGCAGTATCCTTCATTCCCACAGTTGCAGTGCAGTTGACAATCCTGACCGAATAAACCAGGCGGACACACTACAAAACAAAGGCAGGGGATTAAGAAAAAAACACAACCATGCATGCAAAGTCTCAAAGAACCCAAACTGTTCTTGCTGTGCAGTTCTCGACATCCATCTCTCTCTCTCTCCGGTGGTCGGGAGTGAGGGATGCCAAGGGATCCTTCCCATTATATTTTAGAGCAGTGATTCCCAAAAGCCGGTCCTCCAGGTGTCTTGGATTCCAGCTCCCAGAAGCTTTAGCCATCTTGGACAATGGTCTGGGATTCTGGGAGCAGAAGTTCAAAACAACTGGAAGGCCCATCAAGGCAGTGTCGTCTTGGCTTTGCTTTAGTGCACTATCAAAATAATGCTCCCACACAAGCCTTTTGCAGGGGGTTTCCAAATGAATAATGGGATGCAGTGGCTTAGTTTTTAAGACACTGTGTTGGATAGATTTAAACTGGAATTTCACTTGCTCAGGAGCTGAAGATTATAGCGCTGAAAAATTATAGAGCTGAAATATACTAGAGCAAAGGTTGTTATTCAGGTCATCTCAAATTCTCTGTTTTGGAATGTAAACATTTTGGAAATGGCTCCCATCTTAAGATGTTAACCCAAATAAAGGAAGTACTGCAAGAGACAGTTTAGAGACAGTGAAACAAAACATATAGGTGAGTTTGATTGACGGACGTTAGAAATGTATGTTAGATGTAATATTTGAACATCCAATGAATATACAGGGGTGTAAATGTTTGTTTAATATCTAACAATGTAATTTGTAGTTTCCTTTGTTCGAAGTGCTATAAAAGCTTGGTTCACTTTGGATTCGAGGTCCCAGTAATTTGGATGAATTTCCTACTGGGAACAATGCTGCAGTGAAATAAACTATGTTTTCCTTTCCAATTGGCTCCGGGTCTCCCTGCTAAGCCTGGTTAAAATTCTTGTTTCAAATTAATCTACAAAAAACACCAATTCTGATGATCGGAAGATCAGAAGGTTGGTAGTTCAAGGCCCAGGTACTGCATGATGGGGTGAGCTCCCATCACTTGTCCCAGCTTCTGCCAACCTAGCAGTTAGAAAGCATGCAAATGCAAGGAGATAAATAGGTGCCACTCATCCTGGGAAGGAAACAGCATTCGGTGCAGTCATGATGGGCCACATGGCCACCAGAGCAGTCGTCGGACAATGCTGGCTATTTGGCTTAGAAATGGAGCTGATCACCGCCACCTATAGTCGGTTACGACTAGACATTCATGTCAAGGGACTACCTTTACCTTTACCTTTTCCAAATGAGTACATGTGGCCAAGAGCTGAACCACTGACAAGAATACAAAGCACCCTCAGTCTGCTTAGGATACCTGTCGGGTGGTGGGAAGGTTGATGGCTGTTCCTTCTTCCCTACCCGGACATTAGCAAGTCCCTGGCACAAGTCTGGCATAAAACAACTACCTGGTATTCTGCAACTGGGCACCACTTCTTCAGAACCAAGTAAGAAGAAAAGGGCTGCTCACCATCCTGACAAAGGCTGCCTGTATATCCAGGAGTGCAGAGGCACACGCCGGTGGTGGGGTCGCAGCGGCCGTTGTTCTTACAGTCTGGACAGATCTCCTGGCAACCTTGTCCCCAGTGACCAGCAGGGCAATCTGCAGCCAAAAAGAGAGTGAAAAGGGCATTGGAGGTCTACCCAATGTGGAAACTCCATTTTTGTAGTTTTTTGTGGATTTTTCAGGCTATATGACCATGTTCTAGAAGAGTTTCTTCCTGATGTTTCACCAGCATCTGTGGCTGGCATCTTCAGAGAATGCTGGCACGGAAGAAAGTGGGATACACACACACACACACACACACTGTGGGTAGGGAGGAGTGATTTCCGTGTTAATCTGTGTATTGTTCTGTTGTTGAATGGCAAGGCCACAGGGTGCGAGGATATCAACAATAGAACAATACACAGATTAACATGGAAATCACTCCTCCCTACCCAGGGTCACACAGTATATATATATATATACCCCACACACTTCCATACCAGCATTCTCTGAAGAGGGCAGCCACAGATGCTGATGAAACATCAAGAATAAACTCTTCCAGAACATGACCACACAACACGAAAAACCCACAAAAAGCCATGGATGCCATCCATGAAAGCCTCTGACTTCACATCTTTTCCTGTAGCTTGAATCCATTGCTCCATGCCTCGAGACCAAACAAGCTCAAAAATGTTTCCTCTCTTGGGACCTCCCTTCAAGTATTTAAACAGGACTATCATATCACCTCTTAACCTTCTCTTCTTCAGGCTAAACATCCCCAGCTCCCTAAGGCGTTCCTCACAGGGCATGGTTTCCAGACCTTTCACCTCCTGTGTACATACTCCAACTTCTCCACTTCCTTTTTGAATTATTATTCCAGGTGAGGCCTGACCAAAGTGGAACTGAGTGGCACTATTACTTCCTTCAGTCTAAATACTACACTTCTATTAATGCAGCCTGGGATTGCATTGGCTTTCTTAACTACTGCATCACACTATTGACTTATGTTCAACTTGGGGTCTACTAAGAATCATAGAATCATAGAATCATAGAGTTGGAAGAGACCACAAGGGCCATCCAGTCCAACCCCCTGCCATGCAGGAACTCCAAGTCAAAGCATCCCTGACAGATGGCCATCCAGCCTCTGCTTAAAGACCCCTAAGGAAGGAGACTCCACTATACTCCGAGGGAGTGTGTTCCACTGTCGAACAGCCCTTACTGTCAGGAAGTTCCTCCTAATGTTGAGGTGGAATCTCTTTTCCTGCAGTTTGCATCCATTGTTCCGCGTTCTAGTCTCTGCAGCAGCAGAAAACAAGCTTGCTCCCTCCTCAACATGACATCCCTTCAAATATTTAAACAGGGCTATCATATCACCTCTTAACCTTCTCTTCTCCAGGCTAAACATCCCCAGCTCCCTAAGGCGTTCTTCATAGGGCAAGGTTTCCAGACCCTTCACCATCTTAGTTGCCCTCCTTTGGACATGCTCCAGTTTCTCCACATCTTTTTTGAAATGTGGTGCCCAGAACTGGACACAGTATTCCAGGTGGGGCCTGACCAAAGCAGAATAGAGTGGCACTATAACTTCCCTTGATCTAGAAACTATACTTCTATTGATGCAGCCTAAAATTGCATTGGCTTTTTTAGCTGCCGCATCACACTGTTGACTCATGTTCAGCTTATGGTCTACTTGGACTCCTAGATCCCTTTCACATGTGGTCTCATTCAGCCAGGTGTCCCCCATCCTATATCTGTGCATTTCATTTTTCCGCCCTAAGTGCAGAACCTTACATTTCTCCGCATTGAATTTCATTTTGTTAGCACTGGCCCAGCTTTCTAGTCTATTCAGGTCATTTTGAATTTTGATCCTGTCCTCTGGGGTATTAGCTACTCCTCCCAGTTTAGTGTCATCTGCAAATTTGATAAGTATGCCCCCAATTCTGTCATCCAAATCGTTAATAAAGATGTTGAATAGCACTGGGCCCAGGACAGAACCCTGTGGGACCCCACTGGTCACTTCTCTCCAGGATGAAAAGGAGCCATTGTTGAGCACCCTTTGAGTTCGGCCACTCAACCAATTACAAATCCATGTAACTGTTAACTTGTCTATCCCACATTTTGCAAGCTTGTTTGCAAGAATGTCATGGGGAACCTTGTCAAAGGCCTTACTGAAATCGAGGTATACTATATCCACAGCATTCCCTTCATCTACCAAGCTGGTAATTTTATCAAAAAAAGAGATCAGGTTCGTTTGGCATGACTTGTTTCTCTGAAACCCATGTTGGCTTTTTGTGATTATGGCATTGGCTTCTAAATGTTCACAGACTCTCTGCTTAATGATCTGCTCTAGAACCTTTCCTGGAATTGATGTCAGACTAACTGGACGATAATTGTTGGGATCCTCTTTTTTTCCCTTTTTGAAGATGGGGACAACGTTTGCCCTCCTCCAGTCTGCTGGGACTTCTCCTGTTCTCCAAGAGTTCTCAAAGATTATTGCCAATGGCTCTGATATTACATTTGCCAGTTCTTTTAATACTCTAGGATGTAGTTCATCTGGTCCTGGAGATTTATATTCATTTAGGTTAACCAGGTATTCCTGTACTACCTCTTTACTTATTCTGTGCTGAATTTCCTCTATTCTGTCTCCTGTTCCATTATCCTTAGGTTGAGCACCCTTTGCCTTTTCTGAGAAGACTGAAGCAAAGAAGGTGTTGAGTAATTCTGCCTTTTCTCTGTCCCCTGTTAGCATTTTGCCATCTTCTGCCCGCAGTGGCCCCACTGTTTCCTTCTTCTTCCTTTTGCTGCGGACATATCCAAAAAAGCCCTTTTTATTGTTCTTAACCTCTCTAGCAAGCCTGAGTTCATTCTGCGCTTTAGCTTTTCTGACTTTATCCCTACAAGTGCTGGCTATTTGTTTGAATTCCTCTTTCGTGATTTCTCCATTTTTCCATTTCTTGTACATGTTCCGTTTAAAACTTAGCTCAGTTGAAAGTTCCTTAGTCATCCATCCTGGCTTCTTGAGACATCTTCCATTTTTCTTCCTCATTGGAACTGTTTGAAATTGTGCCTTCAATATCTCCCTTTTGAGAAACTCCCATCCGTCTTGAACTCCCTTTTCTTTTAGTATTCCTGACCATGGGATCACTCCCAGTATTTCTCTAAGTTTATTGAAATTAGCTCTCCTAAAGTCTAGAGTGCGTGTCTGACTATGCCTAGCTTCTCCCTTCCACTGTATTACAAACTCCAGGAGAACATGGTCACTTCCACCTAAGGATCCAACCACTTGCACCCCATCAACTAGGTCTTCCCTGTTGGTTAAGATCAGATCTAAAATGGCTGATCCCCTTGTTGCCTCTTCCACCTTTTGGACAATGAAATTGTCTTCCAGGCAAGTGAGGAATTTGCTAGACTTTGAGGATTTGGCTGAGTTTGACTTCCAGCAAATATCAGGATAGTTGAAGTCACCCATCACTACTAGATCTCTTTTGCATGCACTGTTGTCAAGCTAGTTTCTCCCCCATCCTACATATTTACATTTCATTTTTTTTCTGCCTAAGCGTAGTACTTTACATTTCTCCCTGTTGAAATTATTTTTTTAATCTATGCCCACTCTCTAAACTACGACAGTCATTTTGAATTCTGATCATGTCCTCCTTATCTATTCTTCCTAATTTAGTGTCATCTGCAAATAGTTATGAATGCACAAGTCTAATGCATAAGTCTAACCTACACATTTACAACTGCTCAACAGGACGCCATTTGTTATTACTATTTTGTAGCGCAAATCTTCATATAAAAAGTGACAATTAAAGATGTTAACGTATGCCTTTACGCTTACAGTACAGAACAGCATATGGTGCTGTTACATTGTTTTAATGTATTTTAAGCATTTTAAAGTAGTTGATTTTAACACTGAATATGTTTTAATTATTGTAGTAATTTAATTCTATTTTAATATACTATTTTTTTGTATTTTTTTGTTAACTGTATGGCATTTTTTTAAAATGTTGTAAGCTGCCCTGAGTCCCAGCCCTGGGAGAAAGGCAGGATATAAATAGACATAATAACAATAATAAATAATAATATCAGCTGCCTGGCAAATATGGACTCAGGAGTGGGGAAATATCTCTCTACCCTGATACCCTCCACCTTCTTGTGTAAAAATTTCCCATCTGCTCCTCTTTTCAATGTAGCTGTTCAAAGATTCAGAATCAGAGACATTTGAACAAACTTACCTTGGGCACAATCGATGCCAGTCTTGCCAGGGACACAGTGGCATTGGCCAGTGAATCGGCTGCAAGGCGAACCATTACAGGTACAGGACTGTAGGCAGTTCACCCCAAACTTCCCTTCAGGACATTCTGCAAAGTAACATTTTCTATTATTAGTAGTAGTAGTATTGGTGGCCTACAACATTAAAAATGCCATACAGTTAAAAACACCCAAAAACAATATGTTAAAATAGGATTAAATTACTACAATAATTAAAACAAATTAAGTGCAAATATCAAATTCATGAAAATATAAAATTTCTTAAAATACATTAAAACAATATAGTACCCCTTAGTAACATTAAGGAGGAAAAGGGAGAAGACAGAGAGAAACAAGCAGCTATTACAACAGTTTGTTGTTGTTGTTGTGTGCCTTCAAGTCATTTCCGACTTATGGTGACCCTAAGGCAACCCTATCATGGCGTTTTCTTAGCAAGTTTCATCAGCGGATGTTTGCCATTGCCTTCCCCATAGGCTGAGAGAGTGTGACTTGCCCAAAGTCACCCACTGGGATTACCTGGCCAAGATGGAATTCAAACCCCAGTCTCCAGAGTCCTGATCCAATGCTCAAACCACTACACCAAGCTGGATTTGTTAAAATTTTGCAACTGACCTATTGAATGGCACCACCTGTTGTATTGCTGGGAAAAGCACAAGGTCTTTTTTCAAAGGCTGAACTGAGGTTGCATCTGCACTGCAGAAATAATGCACTCTGACACCACTTTGACTGCCAGGGCTCCATCCTATTGAATCCTGTGATCTGTAGTTTTGTAAGGTACTTAGCCTTCTTGATCAGAGAGTTCTGGTGCCACAATCCTGGGGTTCCATAGGATGGAACCATGGCAGTTAAAGCAGTGTCAAACTGCACTGCTGTATATACTTGACTATAAATCGACCTCATGTATAAGTCGATAGCAGGTTTTGGGGGCAAAATTGTGGATTTTGTTATGACCCTTGAATAAGTCGAGGAGAAAACATAGAGACATGCAACAAAGGATGTAAATGATGAAGCAAAGGAAAGCAATGCCAAAGAACCTACAAAATTATGTTTTGACTCACACTAAAAGCTGGATGGAAGAGAGAGAAGAGGGAGGTCAGTACTTCCAGGACAGATTGCACTCTTGCCTTTTTAATAAGAGTTAAAGTATAGTATTTACATTGACCCGTGGATAAGTTGACCTAGATTTTTGGGGTCAAGTTTTTGACTAAAATTTCTAGACGTATACATGAGTATATACAATATTTCTGCAGTGCAGATGCAGCCTGAAGCACACCTTTTTTTGGACTACAACTCTCAGAACCTCGTAGCCAGAGTGGCCAATGTAGTGGGGGATACTGGACACTGTAGTCCTTAATGGACTGAAGCTCTGATCTCAGTCCCCATGTTCCACACATCCCACACACTTCTCTTGCGAGTCTCTTGGGCCCTTTACATCCGTAAGTCATAAATTCAAAAGGTTTATGTTACTGCCATGTCCACACTGGAAAAACAGATCTGTGTTGGGGGGCAATAATCCTTTCCATTTCCTGAAGCTTTACGTTTCAAAAATACATTTGCTTCCCACTCCTTCACATATTTCCCCAGAGTTTCGCTTCACATAAGACATGTTTGTCTAATTCTGCCATATCTAATAACTTTAATAACCAGTCTTCTATTTTTGGTATTTTACACTCTTTCCATTTTTGTGCCAATAACAACCTAGCTGCTGCCATCATATAGAAAATCATTTTCTCAATTCATCTGGGAACAGATATTGAAACATATAAATGATCAGTGGCATATACTGATAAGATAGCATACTGTATATGTAAAATTGATATATAGGTTCAATGATTAATTTCGATGTGCAATTATATATATATTAGGATAATAAGTATAAACCATTTGTTTTTGTAGAACTAGAATGGGGATTTTTTCCCCTCTATTTTTGCATGTGCAAAGATAAGAACAGTTTGACTAAGAAATAATTCAATATTAACATGGAGTTCTTCTGGTCTAGGAAGTTAGGTATAAGAATTTAGATAGAAAAGTATGCACCTATCAATGATATTAAATATAGAAGTCAGGATTAGACACAACAGACATCTACAAGAACTTTTGTATAAGATATGTATAAGAATCAAATATAGAAGTCAAAATTACACATACAAGAACTTTTGCTTAAAATATGTGTATCTTTTCTTTTTATGTATAGGTATGAAAATAATTTTAATCAGTTTGTACACTTGTTTGCTTACTTGTTTGTTTTTCTTTTGTATTTTGTGTTTTATGTTTAAATATTTATTTATTTATTTTAAAAAATGCATTTGTTTCATGAAGTTTAATCTGAGTGACTGGGCCTCCACAGAGAAATCTGTGCTTGAATGGATCTTGTCACCAAGCATTTGAACTCAAGTTTTCAGACTTTTTAGAGAGACAATTGCAAAAGTTTGAAAGAAATTGTGAGTGAGAAGGGAAGAAACACAAATCTGAAGATCTAAGGCAATGGCGGCATCATTTCTGTGCATTCTTTCCTTTCAGTTAATTACTGACAGATGCGCTTCTTCATTTTTAATCGTTTCCAGATTTTGCATCCAGGTCCAGAACCCAATATTGCCGTAAAAATGTATGTTATTTCCTGTAAGACTTCCCCGCAGGCTTAAAACTTCTACCACCTTCTTTTTAAATGCTTCCAAACCTCCTTCATCATCTTTCCTCCTTGTCGGCCAAATTGCTCCAGCATGACGCTCCGTCATGTGAAAAAACTGAGACGAGAAAGGCTTTCTTGCTTTCTGTTACTTTCTGTTACTAAAACTAACCCTTCCTAAGAAGTTGAACCATCCTGAGAAATCCATTTGGAAAACCTGACCTTCTGTTAACAGTAACCATAAATGAAGAGAGAGCAAAAATGGACAGAAATTAGAAGATGAAGCTATACTCGCATTTTTTTATTCCTGCCCCATTGAAATAAACTTTTGTCCATTTATTCTATAAGCCCTTGTTGACAAATTTAGTAATTAAGACTCCAATTGTGTCCACATTTACCTGGGAGAAAGTCCGAACTGAAGCTGCATCTGCACTGCAGAATAATGCAGTTCAGCACCGCTTTAACCACCATGGCTCAATGTAATAGAATACTGGGATTTGTAGTTTGGGGAGGATTCTCTGTCAGAGAGCTCTGGTGCCACAACAAATCGCAAATCCCAGGATTCCATACCATTGAGCCATGGCAGTTAAAGCAGTGTCAGAATGCATTCTTCTGCAGTGAAGATGCAGCTTCAGTGGACTTTCGTCTAGGTCCATATGCTGGATCACAACCAAGACCTCTTTAGTTCACAATTTGTTCTTCGTGGTCAACTAGCTTTCTATGGGTAGACTGCCAACAGGACAAGGGGGCAACTATGCCTTCTAGTCTACAACACTCAGCAATGATACACAGATATACCGCATCTGCTACTGGAGGTGTTGTATTGCCATCCAGATGATTTTCTAAATTGTAGACTTAGATGCTGGATTTTAAATGTGGGCTGTTTTTTAAAATGTGCCCGTCTTATTTGTCCTTTTCAACCCTTGCATGTTTTAATTGTGTTTTTAAAAAATCATTGTAAGTAAACAATTATATGCAAAACATAAAGCAAAATAAAACAATCCACCTCACAACTTTAAATTGTGTTGTGGATCTCCTTCTTGGGTTCTGTTCCATGTAAGTGGGTCATTTTAAAGTCCAGTACTGTCTTTGTGTAAATCCTAGTCCAGAACGTTTGACCCAAGGTCCAGATGAGATGGAGGCTGCCTTCTCTTGTTTCTCTCTTTGTTGATAAAGCCAATGAATGGGAACCATTTGTCTATGAAAGGTCTGATTTTGGTTGTCCTGCGTAACTTGCCATTCTGTCGGACAGTTTTTCAAGTAACCACAGGTCCCATACCTTTTTCCACCACTTATCTAAAGATACCTTCCCTGTTTTCCAGCATCTGGCAATTTCTACATGGGCTGCTGTAATGAGGACATCTAGGAGGTTTTTATCTTTCAAATTTGAGTTTGTGTCGACATATATTGATTAATGTGTCTTAACTGATGTTGTGCATAGTTGACTTTTTGTTATTCCCTACCATGGGGCAAAGTGAGTAAGAAATAGATACACTGTTCATTTCCTTTGTTTTTTTTTTTTAAATAAGAGACATTTCCTGTTTATAAATTGGTGTGAATGGGAAATGTGGCAAAAATGCCCCTATATCCACTGGAGGGCAATTGTGGGTATTTTAGTGCATATATTATATTATATTATATTAATTCCTCCTGGGGCATGCATGAAGTACTTTGCCCAGCCCTGGTCTTACAGTCGCAAGAGAGTCTTTGCTTCAGAAATAAATTATTTTTCCCATGCATAAAGTGATAACAAAGTAAGGGCAGAGCTAGTTCACCCTCCCGCTTGGCTATCTGGAACAATGGATGAACAGGGCTTCTGCAAACCTCAGAGGTTTTGTAAGGATAACTACTCAAATTTGGGGAAATTATAGTTTTTTGTGGAGCTTTCGGGCTATGTGTTCCTTTCTGACTTTTCAGAGTTCCTTTCTGACTGTTCGCCAGCATCTGTGGCTGGCATCTTCAGAGAATGATAGCCTGGGAAAGGATAGATATCTCCAATCCTTTCCCAGGCTATCATTCTCTGAAGATGCCAGCCACAGATGCTTGCAAAACGCCAGAAAGGAACTCTTCTAGAACATGGCCACATAGCCAGAAAGCTCCACCAGAAACTCCACCATCATGCCAGCCATGAAAGCCTTCGACTCCACATTGGGGAAATTAATTAGCTCTAATACACCAATCTTGGCTCCTTACAAAGACCATACAAGGACCAGATTCTCATAGTGTTTACGGAGGTGCCCAGAGATCCCGGAACTGACACAAAGGCAAAGTCTTTGGATTTTAAACTAGTTTATTGATGTACAGGGGACACACTCTCTCACACACATGCATACATGCAATCACACAAGGCTAATAGAAGAAAGAATAGGCTTCCTAATGGTGAAATACTTGCCTGAAATGGCTCTTCCAGAATCCAGGCTGATACAGCAGAGCAATGGAGGGGGTTAGGGAGAAGGGTGTGTATGACTTAGAGAGAGGGGAAGGTGAGTGGGGAAAGGAGAAGGGAAGGGGGGCTGGAACTGCAAAGAACCCCAAACCGTGACCAGAGAGGTCTGTCTGAGATCCCAAGGCAGAACAACTTACAAAGAAATGGCAGACTTTAAGTACTCTTCTGGTCACATCCTCAGCAAAGGCTATTGTCTTACTTCAAAGGAAAGCCAAATTTACATATCGGTTGATCTAGGAAGCCTCTTCCATGGGAAAACACTGATACCGGAATAACATCTGTTAAGTGTCACAAAGTCATAAATCTATCTCAAGGTGTGAAGCATCCGTTCCATTGCAACTCCCAACTAGGCTATGCTGTAAACATGATCTCCTCGCCTTTAGGTCATGGAGGACTGGGGACATCTCTCATAATGCCTTTCCATTAGGCTCATAAGGAAACATGCCTTCACTTTAGGGATGCAGCTTCTCCTTAGAGGCCTCTATGATCAAGCGATTGCCAGTAGGAAGGGGTGCCTGATTGCAAATGCATTTTGCAATAGGGGTTGTGGGGGCATTTTTGTATCATTGCAGATTGGTTAACAGTCTCCTCATTGTACACCCATCTCCCTTGTTCCAAAATGCTATAGGCAAGCTCTCAGAATCCTCATCTAGGAATCTCTTTCAAACAACCACTCAACGTTTCTCTGAAGATGCCAGCCATAGATACTGGTGAAATGTCAGGAATAATCTCTTCTAGAACATGTCCACAGAGCCTGAAAAAGCCACAAAAAACTATGGATGCCAGCCATGAAAGCCTTTGACTTCACACACCACTCAAAGCTTTGTCCTGCCCAAACCATCCATGTGGATCTCACCTTGGTTGCAGGTTTCTCCATGGTAGCCCTCACCACAGACCTTCTGACATTCGCCGCTCACGTGATCGCAAGGCACACTAGCTGGGCAATCGCATTTGCTCTTGCACCTGGTACCATAATAGCCTGGGTCACATCCTGAAAAGAATGATATTTGTATCAAACTGGATAATCGATATAATCCCAAGAGAGGATGTCATTTGCTGGTAGTTTCCTGTCCATACAAATGGTTTCCAATTTAATGCACGATATGTGCTAGGAGGCATAGTGGTCTGGCTCTCCAGATACTTTTGGACTTCATCATCCATCAGCTGCAAGCAGCATGACCAATAGTGAGGAATGATGAGAGATGGAGCACAACAAACTATGTAGTGCCACAGGCTTTAGTCAGGAATGATGGGAGATGGAGTAAGAGCTGGGCAGTGACATACCGACTGAGATGGACAAGCTATGTTGGCTGGATTGA
This sequence comes from Urosaurus nigricauda, assembly GCA_034509955.1. NCBI lineage: Eukaryota > Metazoa > Chordata > Lepidosauria > Squamata > Phrynosomatidae > Urosaurus > Urosaurus nigricauda. The sequence continues at coordinate 880,566 of JAOEGL010000008.1, read as the reverse complement.
ATTGGCCATTCATGGGGTCATTCCCACTTACCTTTTAATTCGGTTTCCAAACCAAATCTATGATTCGGTTTGGCTCTGAGCGTGGTTCACACTACCTTTGCACCAGGATGGAGGCCGGGACAGAAGGAGGCAATAGACTGGGAGCAGAGAAGGCAAGGCAGGGGTGGGAAAGCCAGGGACTGCCAGGGGAGATTCGAATCCACCTGATTCCCACTTGGGCTGAATCGATTTATATTAGAATAAATCAATTCAGCCCAAAAGACCGGGGAAAAAACAGCATCTTTTTTGACATAGGTTAAACGGGGCAAAAGCATGGCCCCCTTTCCGAATTGCTTCAGCAATTATATTAAGTGGGAACCATGCTTGTTTAAACCAGATCGAACCAAATCACAATCCGCTTTAAACTGTAGTGAGAATGAGGCTGATGTCTTCAGGGTTCTTTATGGTCTATGAAAACAAGCATGGCATGAGTGGGATTCCAACGATATTTTAAAGTACAGCAGCTTCACTAGCCCTAAGAAAATGGGGTGATAGCAGAGATCCAACCTTGGGTTGCTTCCTGCTCAGGGGCATTTGTGGAGGGTGCATACCACACTGGGGGAACACTCGGAAGGGGTGAACTTTCATTGTGTGTCTCAACAAACAATATATACAATTGCTAGGCAGGGCAACTCTGCAAAATGCGGGAGCATGCCCTCATTGCAGAGTATTGCCCTGCCCTCCTTTCCCTCCCAGGAAGGAAGCAGCAGGAAAGCAAATTCAGGTCTTTCCAGATCTGGGCAGGTGGGTGGGCAAGGCAGTTGACTCTCCTGCCCAGCAGACCCACCAGATTGCCCTGCCCACCTTTTCCAGACTCCCATGCCCACCCGAAGAGCTGCTAGCTATCAGTGCAGCCAAGGGGTGACCAAACTCTGGGGCCATTTTACCAACCTTGGGATCCAGCACTGTCCGTGTCAGCTCCCCTAAAGAAAACTAGAAATGCCCAGACTGCCACTTCTGATTTTGCAGAACCCGATTTTTGGGATTTCAGGGTAGGTGTGGTGGAATAGTACAAGGCACGCAAGGGGATTTCTATTGCAATCTACATAGTCTACCATTTTAAAGCTTTTTTGCTCTTATATAACCAATCTCAACTGTACTCCGCTTTCATCCTGTACTGGGGGTTAACTAGGATAAGAAACAAGCAAATAAATAAATAAATAACGTGGAAACAACATTCATAAGGCCTCCAGTAGTCCTCCTTTGCTGGCCCTTGCTTCTGGAGCCTTCTTCCCATACAACTGAGAATCGCCACTTTTTCAGCCAATTTTAAGTCTGAACTAAAAACGTCTTTGTACAGGGAAGCATTCCAGCTCACAATCTGACATGATGGTTATTTGTTCCATTGTGGTTTTTAGCTTATTCTTAACATGTTACGATATGATGCAAAGATATAGCCATGTTAGTCTGTAGAATTAGTGCGTAGAGAGATCTTGTAGCACCTTTGAGACCAACTGAAAGAAAAAGGTAGACTGAAGTCTAGGAAAGCTCATGCCACCCATTTTTTTTCCCTTTCAGTTAGTCTCAAAGGTGCTACAAGGTCTTTCTACGTACAAATGATATGGTAGTGTTATATGTTTATATTTTTAGACTGTACGCCGAAGGTATTTCAGTTTTATACAGCGCTGTGCAAATTTACAGCATTTTATAAAATAATAATAATAATAATAATAATAATAATAGTTCTTTCTCTTTTTTTTAACCACCAAAAATATTTTCCCTGCTGTGGGAGGGCACCCAAAACCCAGCCCTGTGGCCATATGTGTTCTATATGAATGTAGATAATATTGAAGTAAATAACCCAACAGCCTGATTCCATGCAAGACAACTTTCTATGCTCCTTCCTGATATGCTCTTTTATTTTATTTAAAAAGCAACTCACTTGCTTGGCACTTTTTCCCATGGTAGCCAGGTTTACAGAGACAGGTGCCATCCTTTTTGTCACAATCCTGAGTGTGCTGCTGCACACACTGGCATTCCTCAGAGCAGCCGGTGCCATAGGCCCACTTTGGGCAAGCTGAGATAGGGTTTCGGGGTAGAGAGAAAGACGAAAGAAAGGAAAATAAGACCTGATTTAAATGCAAACAACAACAACAACAAAAAACCCCCAAAGGAACAGGAATTAAAAAGTAAAGCTGAAAGAGAGAGAGAGAGACAGAAAGAGAAAGACAGAGAGACAGAAAGAGAAAGACAGACTCGATTCTACTTCAGCCAACCAAACATCAATGAAGGTGCTTCTACATCAACAAAAATAACCGGCCTCCCTTAGTATTTTTTGGTCCATAACAACCCCATTGACACCACATTCTCACAAACACAGCATATCTGGCCACACATTTCCACCCTTGTAAACTTGCTTTTACCCCCTTCTCAGTATGCATCAACCTATCAACCAATGCTCATATTTTTTGCCTGTCTATTGTATCCATCCCCTTAAGGAGGTAGACTGTGGCGGCATCCGCACTGCCAAAATAATTCAACTCTCGTGCCACAACAAACTACAGTTCGCAGATTTCCATAGCATCGAGCCACGCCAGTTTAAATGGTGCCATGCCAGATTATTTCTGCAATGCGGAAGCAGTACAACTTTACAAAGGTTTGTGCTATAATGTCTTCCTTCATCATCTCAAAGGTCCAACCCCTTTCCATACTTTCTTTTAATAGTTATCTTCACTAATAATAAATAAATAATGTAACCTTGCATACATTTGTTAACTTATTGCTTTTCCATCCATTTGAAAATATTTGGAATCTTACAATTTTTCCATTATTTTGCATATGCCAATCTTGCAGCTGTTGTCATACAACAAATCAGAATTCCATATTCTCTATTTTATTTTCTTTATTTTCTGTTTTTATTATCTCAGTTGCCCTTATTATTTTCTGACTCTTTTGGTTTGTTGGAAGGAGAGAGAAACAAGAAAATATAAATAAACTTAGATCTCTCCATTATTACAGGGAGGTAAAGTTATTAAAAGGTCTCCAAGCATCCTTCCTTTATCCTTAGGTGAAAAGGAACCGGTGCTCATTTACCAAGATGACAATATCGTCCGTAGAGGCCAGGGTCACATAGGCAAGCTCCATAAATCCGGTGGCAGCGTCCCCTGTTCGCACAGTTACATTTCTTCCGGCAGTGCTTCCCAAAGAACCCTTTTGGGCAGCCTGAAAGGGGAAAAGACAGTCACCATAAGCTTGCATTTTGGTTACGAACACAAGATAGTGCAGATGTTACAGATCTTCCATGCTGGGGAAATTGGACTACAGTTCTCACCGGCCCAAACCAGCATGGTTTAGCATTCTTAAAATTCAACATTTTTAAAGTTTGGGCTAAAACACAGAGTGGATCCACTGTCAAGGGAGCCGCCAGCTGCTTGTTTCCTTTGGTTATTGTCATCATCATTCATAGAATTATAGAATCATAGAGTTGAAAGAGACTCCAAGGGCCATCCAGTCCAACCCCTTCTGCCATGCAGGTACTCACAATCAAAGCATCCCGAGAGATGGCCATCCAGCCTCTGTTTAAGAACTTCAAAGAAGGAGACTGCATTATTCTCCAAGGGAGCGTCTTCCACTGTCGAACAGCTCTTACTATCAGGAAAATCATCCTAATATTAAGTGGAATTTCCTGTAACTTGAATCCATTGTTCTGGGTCCTATTCTCTGGAGCAGCAGAAAAGAAGCTTGCTCCATGCTTAATTATGACTCAGCCATGTAAACCCCTTAGATGACTTTGGGAAAGTCACACTCTCTCAGCCTGAGAGGACGGCAATGAAGAAACTCCCTCCTCCAAAAAAACATTATAGAATTGTCACAAGTCAGAAATGACTTGAAGGAACACAAGAACACCAACAACAACAGTAACATTGTGAGTCAGTGTGATGGAGTGGTTTGAGTGTTGGACTAGGACTTTGGGGACCAGGGTCTGATTCCTCACTTAGCCATGGGAACCCATTGGGTGACATTTTTGTGGATTTTTTGGGCTATGTGGCCATATTCTATAAGGGTTTATTCATGACGTTTCACCTGCATCTGTGGCTGGCATTTTTGGAGGAGGAAGATGCCAGCCACAGATTCTCTGTGGCTCTCTCTTCATTCTCTGAAGATGCCAGGCACAGATGCTGGCGAAATGTCAGGAACAAACTCTTCTAGAATATGGCCACATAGCCCCAAAAACCCACAAAAAAACTATGGATGCCGGCCATGAAAGCCTTCAACTTCCAACTAGGTGACCTTGACCAAGTCACATACTGTCAGTCCCAGAAAGCCCCAGTGAAAGCCTTTAGTTTGCCAGAACTAAAGTCAGAAATTACTTGAAGGCATTCATGCAGCAGCAACAAACAGTATCGTTCCAGCCACTACAGGCATCAAAACCTTTCCAACTTGATAAGAGATATTAGAAAACTTGGAAGAAAAATGGGCCAGCAAGCTCATTTCAAATTGCATTGATCTCAGCTCTACCTTCCCGAAAAGTTTTGACATCCCCCATCCCATGCATGCCTTTCTACGAGGGTCCAGGGGGGCAGATGTTGTCCTCCTCTTGAATTCATTTCGACTCAGCTTGAGTTGCCTTTCCAGACAAATCGGTTCCATATGTTGCTCTCTCTTTTCTGTGAAGTCATGTTAATGGATTCTGCTATTGACTCCTCGTTTCCTAGCTTGGGGAACAGCGTCCATCAATTTTGACTTTAAACCTCCAGGAATGAAATAGTAGGGGGCAGGGATGACATTTGGCAACATAAATCGGAGGACCTGTACAGCCACCCCATAGATAAGGCTGAAGCATTGGGATTGGAGGGACATGGGATACAGGCATGGCATTAGAAACACAGCAGTGGGAGCAAAGAAATGTTCCTGACCCATTCCTCCACTGATCCATTTAGATCAATGATTCTCAAACTTTGGTCTTCTAAATGTTTATCACTTCAGTTCCCACAATTCCTGATTCTGTCCCAACCTGGCTGGGGATTCTGGGAACTGAAAGCCCAAACAGCTGGAGGACCAAAGTTTTAGAATCACTGGTTTAGATGGTGGAGGGGACCAAAATGGGCAAAGCACAGGTCCAATCTGTGCTCCGAATAATTCTCCAGAGTAAAAAGAGATCTCTTTAGCAATAGCAATAGCATTTAAATGTCTATACCACTTATCAGTGAACTCAGCACTCTCTAAGCAGTTTATAATCTATAAACCAATTGTCCCCAACAAACTGGGCACTCCTTTTACTGACCTACAAAAGGATGGAAGGCTGAGTCAACCTTGGAGCCCTCTGGGATCGAACTCACAACATTGTGGCTGCAAGACTGGCATTTAACCACTGCGCCAACAACAGCACCAACAATAGTAAGCCTCTGAGTTACTATTAATAAGTACATTGGAGCACATTGCTGAAATGCACATGCTTGGCTCCTCAGGACTTTCTGTCAACTGTTTGTTTGATGCAATGTTCAAACCTGGCTTGTTTGTCTCTGCACAGGTCAGAATTGTAAGTCAATGTCTTTTCTTGCATAATGACTCTGGCTTATCAACAAGCCAGGGTTTCTCATTTCGATGTCCCATAAACAGACTGTGAAAAGGAGAGTCCATGCCTTGTCTAGCAACTGGCACAAGCAGTCAATAGCAATAGCAATAGCATTTACATTTCTATACAGCTACCATTGAACTCAACACTCTCTAAGCAGTTTACAATCTGTAAGCCAATTGTGCCCAACAAGATGGGTACTCATTTTACCGACCTATGAAAAGAAGGAAGGTTAGTCAACCTTGGAGTCCTGGGATCAAATTCACAATGTTGTGGCTGCAGTCCTGGCATTTAACCATTGCTAACACAAATAACACTGGTGACAGGGGACACCCTTGTTTGGTGCCTCTGCAGAGATCTATCCTTGGAGAGTCTTGCCTGTTTATATAAATTGTTGCTGGTTTCTGACTAGAGCTGTGAACTGTGAACCAAAATTCATACCTTCCAGAACCCCAAAAAGATAAGGCCATTCTAATCTATCAAATGTCTTGAACTACATACCAGTTGATCTGGGAGAATGTACCAGTTGTGTGAACAGCTTGTCCTCCTTGCAGATCTGGAAGTCCCAAAGGCTTCCAGATCTGCAGGGTTTTTCCGCCAGTGCCGAAACAGCCTACATTTCCCAACCCCTGGACTCAGCTTTTGAGGCAATGGTTGTACTTTGCCTGAAACTTACATATGGACATTATCCCAGACTTTTCCATAGCAAATATATAAAGGATGAACAGCAGATGCACATTTGCAAACACCAATAGCAGATGTGGCCACTCCTTTGTTTCGGCCATATGCTCTTTTGTTTGCATTTTTGCAATGCTTTCTCGTTCCTAACACTTCAAGCTATCTAACCAAAGAAAAATACAGGCCACATAAATTGTGTATGTTGTTGTTGCATGCCTTTAAATCATTTCTGATTTATGGTGACCCTAAAGGAAATTTATCCCGGCTTTTTTTCTTGGCAAGATTTCCTCAGAGGGAATTTGCCATTGCTTTCCTCTGAATTTGAGAGAGTATGATTTGCCCAAGGTCACCACTGTGTTTCTAAATGGAAATTCAAATTCTGGGCTCTCACTGCCCTAGTCTGACACTCAGACCACCTAAACCATATTGGTTCTTGAAAAGTCATGGAAAACCTTGAAATATAAAGTTACCATCATCAAATAAAACCGAGATTCAAAGCAACAAAAGAAAGATACAGAAATATCCCAAAGAGAATGCTTTTGTGTTAGAGCATCCATTTTATAGTTCTTTTGTGTCCCTGCTTTTATTAATTTCAGTCCATCATATTGAGCATGGAGCAGACTTATTTCCAGCTGCTCCAGAGATTAGGGCTCCATCTGCACTGAAAAAAATAATGCCGTTTGAGACCGTTTTAACTATCATGGCTCCATCCTATGGAAGGCTGAGATTTGTAGTTTGTTGTGGCACCAGCGCTCTTTGCAGAGAAGGCAAGACATCTTACAAAAAGACAAATCCTACCATTCCAAAGCACTGAGCCAGGGCAGTTAAAGTGGTGCATTATTTCTGCAGTGCAGATTCAGCCCAGGGCATGGAGAAATGGATTCAAACTATTAGATGCTGGTGAAACATCAGAACACCCTCCCTCGGAGGGTGGTGGAGTCTCCTTCCTTGGAGGTTTTTAAGCAGAGGCTGGATGGCCATCTGTCGGGTATGCTTTGATTGGGAGTTCCTGCATGGCAGGGGGTTGGACTGGATGGCCCTTGTGGTCTCTTCCAACTCTAAATTTCTATGATTCTATGATTCTATGATACCAGAAAAAAATATTCCATCTAAACATTAGGAAGAAGTTCCTAATAGTATGAGGTATTTGACTGTGGAAAACTTTGCCTCTGAGAGTGGAGGAGTCTCCTTCTTAGGTGGTTTTTAAACAGAGACTGGAAGGCCAACTGTTGGGGGTGCTTTGATTGTGTATTTCTGCATGGATGGCCCTTAGGTTGTCTTCCAGCCCTAGGATGCTATACATTCCTCCCTCCATTCTTGCAGTCTTTGGACTCATGTCCCTCGCATATGCGCGAGGGACAAATGGAGGGGGAATGAATGGAGTGCACCCGCACCTATATTCAAGCCAATGGGGCTTGAATATAAGTGAAACTCAATTTTTACAAGGGGGTCTGGAGCAGATCCCCTGTGAAAAAGGAGGGGCAACTGTATTGGGTATTCCTGCATGGCATGGGTTTGGACTGGATGGCCTTTGCGGCCTCTTCCAACTCTATGATTCTATGTGTTGCCTTGAATGTGTTTAGAAGCAAGAGAAGATTTTAACTGTATATTGTGTTTCATCTGATGTTGTGAGCCGCCTTGATCCTATAGGAAAGGTGGCATATAAATAAAACATCATCATCATCATCATCATCATCATCATCTGAAACCCAGGCATTTGGACCAATTAATATGGGCACTGTGCCTATTTATTGTTTATCTCCTGCTTCCCAGCATTAGGAATTTCCAAAGTGACAACCAACACAAAGAAGTGCCGTCTGGCCCAGCCCACAGATCGCCACGAAGCGATACCTTCATATTGACTCTCAGCAGAAGAACAGGAATGTCCTACCGTCTTCACATTGCGCTCCGCTCACTCCCGGCGGGCATCGACAGGCCCCCGTCACTGGGTCGCACGTGCCTCCATTTTGGCAGAGACATGTCAAACTGCAATTCTTGCCAAAGGTGCCTTCTGGACAAGCTGTAGAAGGGAGATTGGGATACATAAAGAAGGTGAATGAGGTGGTTATATAGTGAGCCAAGTGAGAAAGTGAAAACATCTGCATGATAATGATGATGATGATGATGATGATGATGATTAGCCTTTATTTATATAGCACTGTAAATTTAGACTTCGAAAGGATTAGAAGATTAGACTACTCTTGCTAAATGCCATCTTACACCCACTCATAGTTAAATCTACTACAATTAAACATAAAGCTAAAATAGTTTTTTGTGGGTTTTTCAGGCTCTGTGGCCATGTTCTAGAAGAGTTTATTCCTGATGTTTCACCGGCATCTGTGACTGGCATCTTCAGAGAATGCTGGCATGGAAGAGAATTGTATATATACATACACACACACACACACACACACACCCAACTATATATACCCCACTGTCTTCCATGCCAGCATTCTCTGAAGATGCCAGCCACAGATGCTGGTGAAACATCAGGAATAAACTCTTCTAGAACATGGCCACATAGACGAAAAAACCCACAAAAAACTATGGATACCAACCATGAAATTTTTCGACTTCACATAAGGCTAAAAGGTTTTAAATTAGGGATTCTGCAGGTGCTGGATAGGATTACATTTCCATTGACATCTCAGGATTTGGATGCTCACAGCAGTTTCTGTTGATGCAGAATTTTTCGTAACCAAAAATATTATTTTTCCAAAAAAATTTCACAAACAAATCATGGACTGCCAAAAAGAAAAAGAAAAACATGGGGGGGGGGGGAATGTACAAAAATGCCTATATATTTTCTCCCAAGGAAGAAAATTTTTGAAATTCCTTATTCTTGGATCTAAAGGGATCTTGCTGCAGCTTTGAGACTTAACTATTGTTCTTGTATGTCAGGACAAAAGATAAGATCCCTTAATTTTGCAGAGATGGAGAAATGCACAGATATAGGATGGGGGACACCTGGCTGAATGAGACCACATGTGAAAGGGATCTAGGAGTCCAAGTAGACCATAAGCTGAACATGAGTCAACAGTGTGATGCGGCAGCTAAAAAAGCCAATGCAATTTTAGGCTGCATCAATAGAAGTATAGTTTCTAGATCAAGGGAAGTTATAGTGCCACTCTATTCTGCTTTGGTCAGGCCCCACCTGGAATACTGTGTCCAGTTCTGGGCACCACAATTCAAAAAAGATGTGGAGAAACTGGAGCATGTCCAAAGGAGGGCAACTAAGATGGTGAAGGGTCTGGAAACCTTGCCCTATGAAGAACGCCTTAGGGAGCTGGGGATGTTTAGCCTGGAGAAGAGAAGGTTAAGAGGTGATATGATAGCCCTGTTTAAATATTTGAAGGGATGTCATATTGAGGAGGGAGCAAGCTTGTTTTCTGCTGCTGCAGAGACTAGAACGCGAAACAATGGATGCAAACTGCAGGAAAAGAGATTCCACCTCAACATTAGGAGGAACTTCCTGACAGTAAGGGCTGTTCGACAGTGGAACACACTCCCTCGGAGTGTAGTGGAGTCTCCTTCCTTAGGGGTCTTTAAGCAGAGGCTGGATGGCCATCTGTCAGGGATGCTTTGACTTGGAGTTCCTGCATGGCAGGGGGTTGGACTGGATGGCCCTTGTGGTCTCTTCCAACTCTATGATTCTATGATTCTATGATTCTAGGGCTTCTAAGAGATTACTAAAAACTCTGCATCTTGTATAATGGCAGTATACTTTTATAGTTTTTTGTGGGTTTTTGGGCTATATGGCCATGTTCTAGAAGAGTTTATTCCTGACGTTTCACCAGCACCTGTGGCTGGCATCTTCCCTAAAGGTTTTGTATAGTTGTCATATGTATTAATTATGTTGTTAGCTGCCTTGAGTCTCATTATGGAAGGAAAAGCAGGATATTCCTATTCTTATTCTTATTATTTCTTAACCATATTAAGTTTCTTATTATTACTGCAATCCATTTCTGTGCCAGTGCCAGGAATAACAAGTCTCATTTCAAGGGCAGCTGTGTCAGCCTGGTGCCCCAAAACCAACAAAGCAACTTGTGGCACCTTCAAAACTAACACGCTTTATTTGGCATACGCTAACTTGGACTCCAGCCCACTTTGCTAGACGCATAAACCTGGGGGAGTCTCATTCATTTCCATGGGATTAACATGGGCTTGCTATAGTCTGGGTCTAAACCCATAGGTTTTCCTATAAATGGAGAAAATTAAAGATGTAATTATTCCTCCGCGCCATTCTTTTGCATTCACACCACTCCATTGGAGGTCCATTAAAAAGTCAGGATCTACATGTCATATTGTGGGGAAAGACATAGAAACAAGGGCACTGGATCCAGAGTTAATCAGAGGCTGCATGTACACTGCAGAAATAATACTGTCTGATGCTGTTTTCACTGTCATGGTTCCATGCTATGGAATTCTGGGATTTGTAATCTTTTCAGCTACAGTCGCCTCTCTGTTTTCACGGACTTGAAATCTGCAGTCTCAGTTATTCACAGAGGGGAAAGCCCCATTGGTTAAAATGGCTCATGCACCCTGACATATGCGCAGGCCGCACACAGCCATTCAAGCCAATGGCGCTTGAAGATATGTGAGTTTTCATTTTCATGGGGTGTGTGTGTCTGGAACAGATCTCCCACAAAAACGCAAGGGCAACTGTATTTAGTCTTCTTTGTCAGAGTGTTATGGTGCCACAATGAACTATAAATCCCAGGATTCCATCGGATGGATGGCAATTAAAGTGGTGTCAGCATGGCATAGTGGTTTGAGCTTCTGATTTTGGAGAGCACAGTTCAATTCCCAACTTGACCATTAAGCCCACTGGGTGACCGTGAGCAAGTAACACTCTCTCAGCCTCAGTGGAAGGCAATGGCAAACCTCCTCTGAACAAAATCTTGCCAAGGAAACCCCAGGATAGGTTCACCTTAGGGTCTCCATAAGTTGGAAACAACTCGAAGGCACACAACAGCAACAAACTGAATACATTCTGCAGTGTGGCAGCTACCAAAATTAGGCTGAAAGCAATAATTTCAGTGGGTTTGCACAACTAAGTCTGGATCCAGCCTCAAGTTATCCTCACCAAACTTATTTTTCAGTGAAGTTGGTGTCAGGTGTCTGGGTGAGGATGGTGTCGGGGCATGACTCAATTCTGCCTGCAGAACAAATAGGCCCTTGAGGGCTATTTTCACATTCCAGCCAGACGCTCAACTGGGAGACACCCAATCCCCCCCCCCCAAAAAAAATTCCCATTAGTGCCCTAAAGACTTCATTAGCCTCTAAAAGTAAAAGGCAGATCTAATTTGCTGCCGATAGGTTTATAACTTCAGCTGGAGTGCGAAGACTCAGATCCGATGCCAAGCGGTCTGATGCCAAGCGGTGCAGAGGCAAAGGTCTGCCTTGCAGACTGGACTCTCTGGGGGCAGATAATGGTAACAGCATTCACACAACTTTATTAGAGATTTTTGCCTGTTTAACTGCAGGCCAAGGTACACACAGCAAAAGGCAAGTCATAGGCTGAGAAAGTGCTAGCATCTTCAGTGCTTATGCTAGGCCAGCTGGCGCATTGCATTGCCATCGCTCTCCTTGCTTAATGTTTAATGGCCTTTTGGAAGGAAACACTTTGACAGGTCATAAAAGATGGCCCCCATCCTTTGCAAAAACATCCCACCTCTCCAACTGAACTCACTTTCATTGCAGAGGATTCCACTCCAACCATCTGGACAGTTGCAGCCGGTCCGCTCTTCGTTGCAAACACCTCCGTTCTGGCAATCCTCGCAAGCCAGGCTGCAGTCGTGGCCAAAGGTCTCATCCAAACAGACTACAAAAAAAGGGAATCGTAATGGCGTCAACCTTTAACATCACAACATAACACCTTTGGAAAGTGTTATGCAACAAGGAATGTGGGGGGAAAACACCCAAGTGCAACAAGGGATGTGTAGGGGAAAAATATCTTACCATTGCCCAAAACTGGGCATGGTGTGGAAACATGTGGCCCTTCAGGTCACACTACAGTTTGTACAGTTTGATATGATAGCCCTGTATAAATATTTGAAGGGGTGTAATACTGATCAGGGACAAAGCTTGTTTTCTGCTGCTCCAGAGAATAGGACCTTTTCCTGCAAGGTACAGGAACGAGATTCCACCTAAACATTAGGAGGAACTTCCTGACAGTAAGGGCTCTTTGACAATGGAAGATGCTGCTTTGGAGAGTGGTGGAGTCTCCTTCTTTGGAGGTCTTTAAACAGAGGCTGGATGGCCATCTCTCAAGGATGATTAGATTGTAAGTTCCTGCATGGCAGAGGTTGGACTGGATGGCCTTTGTGGTCATCTATGTTGAACTGCAACTCTCAGCAGGATTCTATGTTGAACTGCAACTCTCAGCAGCCTTTACGTTGAGCTGTGGTGACCAGGATTGCTGGGAGTTGCAATCTGACAGCATCTGGAGGGCCACAAATCAACCATCCTTGGAATAAAACATATTTTATACTCCAAGCCTATTCATATGAGGAGCGACTTAGGGAGCTGGGCATGCTTAGCCTGGAGAACTGAACGTATGAGGTGATATGATAGACCTGTTAAATATCTGAAGGGGTGTCATATTGAGAAGGAGCAAGCTTGTGTTCTGCTCCTCCAGAAAACAGGACCTTGAGCAATGGATTCAAACTAGAGGAAAAGAGATTCCATCTCAACATTGGGAAAAATTTCCTGACAGTAAAAGCTGTTCAAAAGTGGAAGGGACCTGATGGCACTTGGGGTCTCTTCCGACTTTTTGTTGGAGACCTCTTGTGTTGTAATTCAGAAGAATGCATTAAAAGGAATTCCATGCCCCTCTCCAAACTACAAATCCCAGGTTTCTACAAAAGGGAGCCATGACAGTGTAAGTAGTAATAAACTGTTGGAACGAGAATACATTCTAAGTCAGGATTTAACCTCTAATAAAGTACTGCAAAGATTTTTGTACTCGGCATCTTATGTCAAATAAACTAACAAGAAACCCAGAATGAAAACCAGGGAAAGAAATGATGCTTCCTCTCCAAACCTGCTCAAGAGTCTGGTCTGAGCTGAGTAAGGAAGGAATCAGAATAACACATTGCAGGGCAAGGGTGAAAGCGGATAAAGCAGAAAGCACAGGTCCGGGTGAAATACTAAACAGAACCAGGGACTGTGCCGCCACTTTCTATTGCGGACCCCACGTGCACTTACTGAATTTCTCAGACAGTGTGTGCTCTCCTCTTGCTTCCGCCTCTTCCTCTTCTTCAACGTAGTCTTCCTCAAACAGCTGGGTGAACTCATCCCGCAGGACGGCCACATGTGGCAAAGGACGGATGACAGGGTGGTGGCCATCCAGGGCCTCCACAGCTCCCTCAAGTACTGTGGAAAGACCAAAGATCTCCCATGACTTTAAAAAAAGAGGGATGTGTGAGAAGAATCAGACATTGGGTGGGCCAAACATGTAAACATCAACTAAACATGAGACCTGAACCCAAGGGATGGTCTGCATCATTTTACAGTGTTAAAGAAATCACTGTAGACGGTTGATACACCACAGCAGTAGAGAAGAGCAACAAAGAAGCCGCTAGCCCTGCAAGTTGCAGAGGAGTGGGGTTCTCACATGGACTTACATAATGCACTTCGATTTACAAGATAGTTCATAATTCCTTTTAGCACTATTATTACTATAAGGGAATTTTAAACATTTATTGTATAGATTTTTATGATGCTCTCTTTTATATGACTCGTGTATCCTATGTATTTCATGGTAAAATCTGTTATTTTTGGCTATGGTGGCCTATGGCCATAATAAACAATTGATAGATTGGGTGTTAAAGATCTGAAATTCCATTTTCCAACACAATATGAGAAGTGAGTTGTTTGTGTTTTGGTTGCCAAGGCCTCTTCATAAGTTGCATTTTCTGATGGAGTCCAAGGAGGCTCCATTCTCTAGCTTCTCCAGCATGATGGGTTCTTGCTATTGTTGTTTTAACATAAATTTATTTTAGTTTAATAAATAAATTGCAGTACCGGGGAAGGATGTCTACAGTACTCTCCCATTCATGGGGCACATTCAGGCAAAGAACTGCAGCAAGACCCCAAAAGATCTCTCTAACTGCCTCTTCTCAATGCATTTGGAAAAGCATTGCAGACATCATCTCCCACTGCTTCAATTTCCAATGCCTTGGAAAGACTTTGGGTGACCAAAGTATGGAGTCATGTGTGGTCATTCATAACCAGCAATATAAATTCCCAATAGTTATATTGTTATGTCCATCTTGGAACTGCTGAACAGTACATCAACCAGTATCTTCTTGATTTTAATATCTGTATGGTTCCTCGCTTTCCAGATTGATTGATTGTCTGTCTTAGTACAAGAGGGGCTTGTACTAAGCCTTTGGAAAAGGGTGAACTATGAATATAAATGAATGCAGTGGTTCTGGGGGAACTGAAGCTGTTTTACATGTGTTTTTGACATGCATTTTTAGCAGGGAACCTAGAGCTCAACTAATTTCTCAATTGCTGAAAGCAGACTTTGCACAAGGCTTCTTTGTTTTATACTGCGTCACACCATTCAGTCTGATTTATTTTGGGCAACTGTACCTTACTGTAGCATGAAATAAAAATTGGGCTCAGGGTAGTATCAAAACCAGATCCCAAAACAAATTCAAAACCTAGAACAATGAAAACCACAACAGTGAAAGTAAGTAATACCATCCCAATATTAACTAGTTTTATTATAATTTTAAGTCAAATCTCCACATTTGAAGGTTTGACTTTTGCAGATTTGATTATTTGACAATTTTCTATTTGTGGATTTGATCATTTGTGGATTTGATCAACATGTTCTCTCAAGGAATCTCTAGGTTTTCCAGCACAACTCTATGGCCAACTGCCCTTGAAGGTTGACCTTACAATCGTACTGGAGGACCTCGCCATTCCTTAAGATAACACTTCTCTAGGCATTTGTAGATCCTCCAGCATGATTCCAGCAAATTCAAATTCCAGCAAAAGTTGATGCACTGGAAGACAATGAGATTCCTAGAGAGGTGTTCTCTCATGTTAAAAAAATATATTGTGGTTATATGTGGTTTCTCCACTTTCACAGGTGTACTCTGCCCCTAATCCCAGCAAATGTGGAGGAACCACTGTACATTGGATATTCTGCTTAAAGGACTATAACCAAAATGAAGGTATCTTTCACTCAAATTTTCATTCATTTAATCAGTGGTTCCCAAACATTGGTCTTCCAGATGCTTTGGATTGTTGACCAACGTGGCTGAGACTTCTGGGAACTGAAATCCAAAATACTTGGGAGACCAAAATGTGGGAATCCCTGATCTAAATGAAAACAATGCACCAGAGCTCTCTAGAATCCATGGAATCGGGCAAGGCAAGCCAAGGAAGGTCTAGGGAGGCCCATGCCTTCCTTCCACACTTACAAATGCAACTCCTTCGGTCTTCATCCAGTTTGTAGTCAATCTGACAACTGCAGTGGAAAGAGCCCACGAGGTTTTGGCACAAATGTTCGCAGCCACCATTATTTGAAGAGCACTCATCCACATCTTAAAAACAAAAACAAAAATCGAAGTGGGGGGAATTAGACTTTGGAAAGTAAGAGGTTGTGTATTCCCCTTCAAAGCACTTGAGCTAATCTTGAAAAATCTAGCTGCCATTCTTAGTAAGAGGTACAATAAGTTAAAATTGTATTGACAATGGTCAGTTGAGACAGGAATGTCAACTCATCACTGAGTTGTGCATCGGGTTAAAAGGACCACTGGGAGGACATATATTGATGTCATGCCCAGCCTGGAGGAGGACTCGGAGGACAAGCCAGAGTCTCTGGGACCTGAGTCTGCAGCTGTGGAGCCTGAGTTCGGCCCTAGCTCTGCTGTGGCTGCTCCAGCAGAGTCTGTGGCCTCACAGTAGGCTCAGCAGCCAAGCCTCCATGTGGCAGAGTCTATGGACATCAAAGAAGATCAAGAGAGTGCACCTATCGAGATAAAAGAGAGTGCCTCCAAAGGTTACGGAGGCTTTATCAAAAACACGCTGGCAATAAGACACATCTGAACACCTGCAGCATGCCCATATAGGATGTTTGCCTGACTTTCTTGGGGAAAGTTGTCTCTGGCTCCCATTGCTCTTTGGACTGAAACCTTGCTTCTTGGACTGCTGACCCGTCTTGACTTTCTAGAACCTTTGACCTTTCGAATGCCTTATCAACCTTCCTACCTGATACCCTGGACCTCGGACTTCTGGAAAAATCTCTTAGCATGAGATGAAAATTAGATAACAGCTGCTTTGGATCTCCAGCCTCTTGTTTTTGACTAAAGACCAAACTTGCAAATGGAAGGGGAAGAACCTTTGGTACTTCTGCACTTAAAGATTGTGGTCTGTTGCTTTGCACTGGCTCTGCCAGCAAGGGGGGTTGTTTGGGAACTGAGCTGGTCTTACCAACCATTTGGCCGCTTTCCTAGACAGATGAAATGAAAACAAGAAGACAACTACCAAACCTGATATGAATCCCAGTTTGGGGATGTGTCTTCTGGAGTAGCAGTCCAGGTGGAAATATCTACCTACCATCACAACCGCAGCCCTCAGTGCTGAGTCTGTAGCCAGCGTAGCAAACACATTCGTAGCCTCCCGGGTAGTTGTAACAGTCCTGTTGGCAGCAGTGAGAACCGGCAGTGCACTCATCCGTATCTGGAGAAATGAAGAAAGAAAAGTAAGGAAAACGCAAAGGGTGGGGAATGCATCAGTTGGTACCATCAGGCTACTGATGCCCTAAGTGCATGCTAATTTTGCTTGATAGTTAATCCAGCCTTGGCACCATATTAAGTGTCATAGCTGCATTGTATCGAATCTTGGGATCTATGGTTTTTCATATATTTTTTTCATATATTTTTAAATTTTTATTAAATGTACGCACAAATACATACCTAATTAAACAAACGTATATTAGACAAACGTATAATAAAATCATTCTGAGTGAAAAATAATATCAGTTTCTATATACCTCATCTTCCATGAAAATTTATATTGCTTACGTCTTATATGCTTACTTAAATTCCTTCATTTGAATATAGATTTATGTTTCTATATTAGCAATTTATTTCCTTCATTAAAGTAATCGTATCTATATTTATAGTTAATTGTATAATAAATTGTTCTTTCTAATCCTATACCTATTATATATTATGTTATACAGATTGATTAGCAGCCCTGGTGGCGCAGTGGTTAAATGCCTGTACTGAATCCAGACAAAACGGAGGTACTAGCTGTTACAGGCCCGAAACCAGGTTCGGGAATACATCTTCCGGTCCTAGATGGAGTCACACCCTCCTCGAAGGACCCTGTTCGCAGTCTGGGGGTGCTCCTTGACTCGTCGCTTCACATGACTAGTCAGGTGAATGTGGCAGTCAGGAGTGCCTGTTATCAGCTTCGGCTGATACGCCAGCTGCGCCCCTACCTGGATCAGAGGGACCTGGAAACAGTGGTGCACGCTTTGGTAACCTCACGCTTGGATTTCTGTAACGCGCTCTACATGGGGCTACCCTTGTGCCTAACCCGGAAACTCCAACTAGTTCAAAATATGGCAGCCAGGCTTGTTAGCGGTACACCTAGGAGAGAACACATTACACCTGTGCTTAAAGCTCTCCACTGGCTGCCGATTAGTTTCCGGGCGCAGTACAAGGTGTTGGTTTTAAACTTTAAAGCCCTACATGGCTTGGGTCCATCTTATCTCAGGGACCGCCTCTCCCCATATGAACCCCCCCGCATGCTTCGGTCCTCTGGGAGAAATCTGTTGCAGCCCATGAAGACTAGGTTAGCGCAGACCTCCCAGAGGGCCTTTTCTGCTTCTGCTCCCAGGCTATGGAATGGCCTGCCGGATGAGATGCGTCTCATTACATCACTAGACTGTTTTAAAACAGCCTTAAAGACGCATCTCTTCCGGCAGGCCTTCCCTGAAACTGTATAATCTACCTGGCTCCTAAAATCTTTCAGCCAATTCTCAACTCCTTATCCCCCCCCCTCTGTATTTTATTGCTACCCATGCTGTGGCCAGCATTGCGGTTTTGTGTACT
This sequence comes from Urosaurus nigricauda, assembly GCA_034509955.1. Classification (NCBI taxonomy): domain Eukaryota; kingdom Metazoa; phylum Chordata; class Lepidosauria; order Squamata; family Phrynosomatidae; genus Urosaurus; species Urosaurus nigricauda. The sequence continues at coordinate 862,251 of JAOEGL010000008.1, read as the reverse complement.
ATGTTTTATTGTACTTTTATTGTTAGTAATTTAATTTTAAACTTAACTAATTTAATCCTATTTTAAGGGGGGGAGGTTGGGATGGAATTCTTGAATTATTTTAATCTGCAATCTGTTTTTAACCTTGTTGTACCCCGCCTCGATTGTTTTACAGAGGGGCGGGTAAGAAATAAATATTATTATTATTATTAATTTTATTATTATTATTATTATTACTGCAGCCACTCACTCAAAACCAGAAGGTGGCGAGTTCAAGACCAGCAAAGGGCTGAAGCTTGACTCAGGCTTGCATCCTTCCGAGATCGCTAAAATGAGTACCCAGATTGTTGAGGGCAAATAGCTTACAATTGTAAATGAAGCTGTTTGTTTAACAAATTGTAAGCCGCTCTGATAGTCTTGGCTGAAGAGCGGGGTATAAATAAAACATTATTATTAATACAATCTAACTCTTATAACGGAATGATTTCCCTTTCCCTAATCTAAGACAATTCCATTCTTTTTCATAGAATCATTTTTCATAACGCTCCCTTGATTTTTCCATCATTAAGGCTGATAAGATATCCATATTTGTACATTTTTAATAATCACTCTACATTGGTTGGGGTGTTCTGATTTTTCCATAATTGGGCATATAAGATTCTTGCAATGCTAAAGATATATAAAATAATCTTGAAATATATCTTGAAGGATAAAATGGATCTATGGTTTTTCCAGGACTTTTGCCTTCTCTACCAAAGAGGGCTGGTGCATCTAAAAACTACAAATCCCAGGATGCTGTAAGATGGGGTCAAACTGCATTATTTCTACAGTGCAGATGGACCCTCAGTTTGCCAACTCTTTCCATATGAGTTGCTCTCTTCTGCATACCATCTATACTTGACTATAAGTTGACCTCATATATAAGTCGAGAGCAGGTTTTGGGGCCAGAATTATGGATTTTGATATGACCCATGGATAAGTTGAGGGTAAAACCTAGGAGCAAGTAAAGAAGAATGTAAAGGATGAAGCAAAGAAAAACAATGCCTAAGAACTTAAAAATCACAGCAGGCATAACTATTTGTACTCATACTAAAGACTGGATGGATGACAGAGTAGAAGTGGGCCAGTGCTTCCAGGGCAGATTAAACTCTTGCCTTTTACAAGGGGATGGATGGATATATATATATATATATATATATGAGAGGAGGTATCCAAAAGTTTCAATTATCACCTTTAAAAAAAAAAAAGACAGAAAGTTTGTTTTGATGTGTAGTTGTTAATTTATCTCTTTGTAGTCACTATCTAGATTTATACATTTTTCCCAGCGTATCTTGACCCTCCGAATACCTGATATTGTAAAAGTCTGCAAATTGCACCTGACGAGGATTTGACACTTTAGTCACTTCTGGCAGAACCAGTCACAAAAATAAAGGACGCAATGAGCTGACTTTCTCAGCAACATGCACTTAGGGACCAATGATGACACTGACAAAATTTCATCAATATGCCATAATAACTTCCGGGTGATAATTCTTACTTTACTATACCCCCTCATAAGGCGCAATCTGCAGACCTACAATATCAGGTATTTGGAGGGCCAAGATACGCTGGGAAAAATGTGTAAATCTAGATAGTGACTACATAGAGATAAGTTAACAACTACAAATCAAAACAAACTTTCTGTCAATTTTTTAAAAAGATGATCATTAAAACTTTTGGAAACCCCCCTCGTATATGTTAAAGCACAGCACTTACATTGAACCATGGGTAAGTCGACTTTTGGGTCAATTTTTTACCCTAAATTTCTAGACTTATGCATGAGTATATACAGTAGATTCCATCTTTCTTGATCTGTGGTCTCCCGAAATGGACCCTACTCCAGATGAGGTCTGATCAAAGCAGAGCAGAACAAGACTCTTGTTAGTCTTGATCTCAATACCATCTCTCTGCTGACGAAGCCTAGCCAGATACATGTGGCTGAACATCATGGGAATCAGTATGCTTGGACACCATGGACCTTTGGTGCGATCTAGGAGGGATCTTGTATTTTTCTGTTTAATCTAGCGAAGGAATGCTAATGGCATGGTGCTGAAAGACTGGAGATATTTGTCTCCTTTGTCTGGGGAACATTCTGTCAATTACAGTGGTTTGGAGTTTGGATGCTACTGGAGTTTGGATGGCTGAATCCTACTTCCCAAGCTATGTGCTTAGTGGCAAGAAACAGAAGAGAATCATCCAGAGCAATGGCCTCTGGCCACAGAGAAGTTGAGAAAAATCCCTCAAGGGATCAAAATGCAGGAAGGATGCTGCTAAGATTGCTATTAATGACCTTCTGAAGGTCTCCCGGATGCTCTGGGCACTGACCCCAGACAGACCTAAACTCAGCCGATGCAGCTCAAATGCATCTGGCGCATAAACACAGAGACCACTCGGTCGTGCCAGCTCCCAATCCAGGAAATGTCTGGATGGTAAGATCTGCAGAGAGTTTCTGATGAGGTTAATTGCCAGAATAGGAAGCAGTACAACGTGATATAAAATGAAACACAGACGCACATTGTCGCAATATTTACACACAGTCACACACATTTTATACACACTCATTTGTTCAGCAATCAGCCTGCAGCCCAGACGGGGTTCCAATTTTTTACAGATTGCTTACAGATGGAGGCCGTGCCATTGTCAATAATTCTGCTAGTGTTGTTGATGAAGTGGGAAGCAATACAAGGGACTGAATTGTAGGACTTGGAAAGCCTTTGCATTCAGAAATTCCCTAATCCTCAGAATCCACAGGGAAGGCTAAGAAAGACCTTTCTCTGAAATCTTGGGGAATCACAATTGGTCAGTGTAGAGACCATTGAGCCAAAAGGACCTGCTGTTCAAGTCAGTCTAAAATGGCAGGTTCTTATATGAAGTCGGAGGCTTTCATAGCCAGCATCCACTGTTTTTTGTGGGTTTTTCAGACTCTGTAGCCATGTTCTAGAAGAGTTTATTCCTGATGTTTTACAGATAATGCTGGCATGGAAGATAGTGGGGTATATATATATACTGAATTACCCTAGGTTTTTGTACATCCCCCCCCCCTCCATGTTTTTCTTTTTCTTTTTGGCAGTCCATGATTTGTTTGTGATTTTTTTTTTTTTTTTTTGGAAAAATAATATTTTTGGTTGTGAAAAATTCTGCATCAACAGAAACTCCGATTGGATACAGAGGAGCGGGCTATAAATAAATTTTTATTATTATTATTATTTATTAAACTGTTTGCTGTGGACATCCAAATCCTGAGATGTCAATGGGAATATAATCCTATCCAGCACCTGCAGAATCCCTAATTTAAAACCTTTTAGCCTTACGTGAAGTCGAAGAATTTCATGGTTGGCATCCATAGTTTTTTGTGGATTTTTTGTCTATGTGGCCATGTTCTAGAAGAGTTTATTCCTGATGTTTTGCCAGCATCTGTGGCTGGCATCTACAGAGAATGCTGGCATGGAAGATAGTGGGGTATATATATACTGTATGACCCTACGTCATATGACCCATGTTAATCTGTGTGTTTTTCTGTTGTTGAATGGCAAGGCCTCAAGGTGGTAGGATATCAATAACAGAACAATACACAGATTAACATGGAATCACACCTCCCTGCCCAGGGTCACACAGTATATATATACACCCCACTCTCTTTCATGCCAGCATTCTCTGAAGATGCCAGCCACAGATGATGGCCAAAAGTCAGGAATAAACTCTTCTAGAACATGGCCACATAGACCGAAAAACCCACAAAAAATATTCAGTTCTTATAGTTTTGATCAACAACTGAGTGACACAGAACAGGATTAGGTTCAGAAAGATCCCTGCCCAACATTGTGGAGAACCGTGAAGTATATACTAGAGGACAACATCATTGTGTGTCGCTGTGCCTTCCAGATATTATTGGCCTAAAAACCCCCAACAGTCCAAGCAAAACAAATTAGAAGAGTTTATGGGAGTTGTGGTCCAAGAACACTTGGATCTCCAGTATTGCAAAAACCTGGACTAGATAGACATCCATGAATGGTAAAGAAATAGAGAGCAGAAATGTCAGATAAGAAACTGTAAGCAGTCAATTGACATGCAATTATTGGATGTTTAATCTTTCATTGAATCATAGAATCTTAAGACTTGGAAGTGGCCACAAGGCCTACCTTGTCCTAGCCCCTGCCATGCAGGAATACAGTATCCCTAAAAGAAGCCCATCCAACTTCCGCTTAGAGACCTACAAAAATTGAGAGTCCACTACCTTCCAAGGCAATCTCTGTTTCAGTACAGAACAGCTCTGAGAGTAAAAAGATTCTTCATGCTATTTAGGTGGAATCTCATTTCTTGTTATTTGAGTCCATTGGTTCATGTCCCAGTCTCTAGAGCAGAAGCAGCAAACAAGCTTGCTCCATCCTCAAGACGACATTCCCTCAAATATTTAAACATGGCTATCATGTCACCCCTTAACCTTCTCTTCCCCAGGCTAAACATGCCCAGCTTCCTAACCAATTTCTCATAAGGTTTCCAGATCTTTGATCATCTTGGGTCTTCTTTTCTGGACACATTCCAGCTTCTTGATATCCTTCTTGAACTGTGGTTTCCAGAACTGGACACAGCATTCCAGATTCTCACCAAAGCTGAACAGAGTGGGACTATGCCTTCCCTTGATCTGGATATTGTACTGCTACTTATTCAGCCCAGAATTGAATTGACTTTTTGGACACCACATCACACTGTTAGTTTGCAATGTACTACTTTCTTTTACATCAGTTCAAAATATACAAATGACCCAAAATATTTCAGTTGCAATACAGCTAGCACAAATTCTTCATTCATATGGGACTGAAATGGGAGGATACAGGGGTCTATAATTTTTGGCTGGCCTTTGTAGGAAGAGGCAAAAAGAGAAACCATCATGTCAGGAAGCCTGGGTCCTTACTGATTTCTTAGTGGCCTGGTTCTCTGGGTACCTCTAAATTTTCCTCCTAATTCTGGAGCCAGAGGGATTGCTACACAACTGCTGGTATATTCTCTCCCTATTTGTACAACATTAAACTTCAAAGAATGAGCAGTGTCTGCCATATTCATCAGAAGGAAAAGGCACATGGTGACTGTGGAGAGCAAAAAATACCATGCTTAGTCTGAACTTAACTATTCACATCAATAGGTATTCCTTAAGTAAGACTAAATCCGGACTCATTGCACCTATTCTTTCTGTATTCAGCCACACATTTACTAAATTACCAATGCAAGTTTTCTTGTCTTCATCTAGCTGGTATCCCAAGTTACAGCTGCAGACAGGGCCAGAGCTGGTGTGATGGCAAAGGTGGGAACAGCCCCCGTTGTTGGTCTCGCAACTATTCACAATTTCCATTTCTATTCCTAGGAAAGTGAAAAGAAACAAAGAATCAGATGCTGCCCGCAATCCAACTGAAAAATAACATTTATAATACAACACACAATGAGAAAGCTGATTTTCTTTTCTTTTTAGAATAGATAATACAATGGGCCCTTGTTATCCGCTTGGGTTTGGTTCCAGGACCCTCTATGGATAACAAAATGCATGGATGCTCAAGTCCCATTAAATATAATGGCACAACAAAATAGTGTCCCATATATAAAATGGAAAATCAAGGTTTGCTATTTGGAATTTATACTTTTGGAGAGTATTTTCAAGCCCCATATGCTCAAATCCGTGGATAAGGAGGGCCAACTGTATACAGTAGAATACTTATGAAGGTAATGATTGTAGATAAAAGCTACAAGGAGGTTAGGTTTTAAGGTGACTCATAGCAATGAACTTAAATCGCCAAAAATTGAGTCTGTATGAAGCTCAGGAACTACTGATATTTTATTGCTGTTATTTTATGTATGTAGCTCAGGAGTTGTTGAATATTTCCAAGATGTGTTGTTGTTTCTCCAACGTTTTTTGTATATGATTGTTTCTTTTTAAATCAATAAAATTATTTAAAAATTAATACCAAACACACACACACACGTGTGTGTGCACATGCATTTGTAGATCTAAAATGTTGAGCTTGAACTTTGGTTGTGCGTCATCCTCTGTTCTTTCATTCATCTAAATAGCTGTACAGGTTGAGTCTTGCTTATCTGAAATGACTGGGACCAGAACTGCTTTGGATTCCAGGGGGTTTTGTATTTCAGAATAACTATATTTGCACATAGGTTCATAATGAGAGCTGGGAGATGGGACCCAAGTCTAAACACAAAATTCATTTATGAATAATGCTGGGAAAGGTAGAAGGTAGTAGACGGAGAGGAAGACCACGCACCAGATGGATAGATTCCATCAGGGAGATCTTGAGTATGAATTTGCAGGATCTAAGTAGAGAAGCGAAGGATATGAGATCTTGGAGAGCTCTACAGGGTCTTCATGAGTTGGGGTTGACTCGAAGGTAGATAGCAACAACAACAACAACAGGTTAAAAACAGGCTAAGAAGGTAGCCAAGAGTATCTCTTTCCCATGCCAACCAGTGAAATGTTCTCTGAAGTGTAGTACTAGCTACCAAACTGCAATTTTATGGCTAGCTTTTAGTACATATTTTCTTCTCTCTATGTTTTCATCAGGGAGAAGCAGGTGAAGATGCATACTTACGGTAACACTGTTTGCCGTCTGCTCCCAACTCATACCCCGGGTTACATGTGCATTTAAAGGAGCCACGGGTGTTAAGGCAGCCATGCACACACAGGGCCATTCCAAGAACACATTCATTTATATCTGGAGGAAAAAAATCGATTCTATGATTCTATGATTCTATGAAATATGCATTTATATCTGGATAGAGAGAGAAAAAAAGAGTCATATTATGATAGGTGTATATTTGTGTCCCATTTGCCTTCCTTCAGAAGTTGGTCCCAATTTTTATCCACAGGAGATGCTGACAACACTGGTGTGACCAGTATTTCAGTAAGTTATTTTGCACAGAATGGAGTTTTATGCAGAACTGTGCGGTTAAAAACGGCAACACTGTTTCCTGAGATATATCTATTTTCCATGCAAAATTGCTGGGTTTTGCACAAAAAAATGTTTTTCACACACACACACAAAATAATCTACAGTTTTCACATCAGATGTTCATCAGATGCAGTGCCACCGCCTGTCTAAACCTGATGCTGAAGAAATTTGTTATTACCCGATGAAAAACACAAAACAACCTGGCTCATCATATTTATCTGCATTATGAACTGAGCACCTCTCCTCTTAAAAAGTGCTTCTACATTCTATGACCAGAATGTAGAATGAGATTTGGCAGCTTTTTTGGTGCTCAGACCCAGCAGATGTGTTCTGCTTAAAAGTCTCTGAACAAACAATAGTTCAGCATCTTCCAAGTCAGGTTCTTTTTCCTCCCCAATGATCTTCAGATGTTTGGATCACAACTCCCATATCCATGCTGGTTGGATCACATAGGAATTTTAAAAATCTTATAGGGCAATAAAGCAATCTCATGTGAGGGACTAGCATTTTATTAAGCTTCAAGGATTGGCATCATATTAGTGCCCACTGGCTGCAACTATGTCTTTTATTCCTGGAAACCCACCAGCGACCACCAGCCAATGGCTTAAAGACAGGCAATAGTCTATGGACCACCACTTTGAGTAGCAACTATCCAAAGGCCAGCAGTCACTGGTTCTTCTTCTGGAGAAAGAGAGACCACACTTGCATCATCCATATGATGGACATTAAACTATCGGAAGATGGCTGCTATACAGTGGGCCCTTGTTATCCGCTGGGATTTGGTTCCAGGACCCTCCGTGGATAACAAAATCCGTGGATGCTCAAGTCCCAGTAAATATAATGGCGCAACAAAATGGTGTCCCATATATAAAATGGAAAATCAAGGTTTGCTATTTGGAATTTATACTTTTTAGGAATATTTTCAAGCCGTGTATGCTCAAATCCGTGGATAAAAAAATCCATCGATAAGGAGGGCCAACTGTATTACTGAACAGTTTCCTCTTCACAGTAAATGTATATAGCTCTTTCACCTTCTCTGCTTAGGGTTCTCCATCAGCCTTCTCTGTTCCTTTTCGCTAAATTCCTGCATTACTCATCTCTATGGCTGCAACATTTTCCTCCCTACCATTTTGCCTCCAACAGAACAGACTTCCAGGGCCCTACCACACTACACAGTTACAGCACTTCAATACCATTCCAATTGCCATAGCACCACCCTACAGAATCCCATGAATTGTAGTTTCACCCGGTATTTAGACCTCTCTGCTAGAGAAGCATTAGCACCTCACCATAGTACAAATCCCAGGATTCTGGAGGATACAACCATGGCAGTCAAAGTGGTTACCAAAGTGCAATGTAAACGGAACCAGAGTCACTTCTATTTTCTGAGCAGATTTCTCTTATACACTCGCATGATGGTAGAACTCAAAGATATAGCCACATTAGTCTGTAGAATCAGTATGCAGAGAGATCTTGTAGTACCTTTCAGACTAACTGCAAGAAAGAAATTGGCAGCATTAGCTTTCCTAGACTTCAGTCTACTTCTGAGTAGACTGAAGTCTACGAACGCTCATGCTGCCAATTTTTTTCTTTCAGTTAGTCTGAAAGGTGTTACAAGATCTCTCTACTTGGCATGATATTATTGCCCCGCACAACTGAACTGTGAAGAATTTAAGAGCACCTCTTGGACAAACACTGGGAGGATTTTGCTCAGCTGCAGGAAGTAACTGGGATGTTTTTCCAAGCGTTATCTATGAAGGCAGCCAAAGACTCATTTATCATCCTTCTAGACTAGACCAAGAAACTATTTATAACCTCCCCAGATTTTCACGTGACATTCGCACAGGGGGAACAGGAGCATGGAGACATACTACATACCTTCGCATGCTTTGTTATCAGTGGCCAGTCTGTATCCAGCGTGGCACTCGCAATGTGCCACCCCACGGCGATTCTGGCATTTGTGCATACAGCCACCATTCCTGTCAATGCATGGGTTTCTCACTAGAAAGACAAGAAGGCAGAAAGTCAATTATACATAGAATCATAGAATCTATTACAGAGTTGGAAGACACCCCAAGGGTCATCCAACCCACCCCTCCTGCCATGCAGGAATACAGAATAAAAGCACCCCTGAGAGATGGCCATCCAACCTTTGTTTAAAGACCTGCAAAAAAGGACACTCCACCAAACTCCAAGGAAGAATGTTCCACTGTCAAACAGGTCCATCAATTACTGCCTTTGCTGTATTCCATATTCCTGATGGTAGGATGTTTAAATATTTGGGGTACAAATAAATTTTTATTTTTATTATTATTATTATTATTATTATTAATTTGACAGTAGGACATGCAGCTTTGGATTGTGGTGGTGTCTCCTCCTTTGGAGTCTGAATGGCCATCTGTTGGGGATGCTTTGATTGTGTATATCTATCATAGAATCATAGAGTTGGAAGAGACCCCAAGGGCCATCCAGTCCAACACCATTCTGCCATGCAGGAACTCTCCATCAAAACATCCCAGACAGATGGCCATCCAGCCTCTTTTTAAAGACTTCCAAGGAAGGAGACTCCACCACTCTCTAAGGGAGTGTCTTCCACCGTCGAACAGCCCTTACTGTCAGGAAGTTCCTCCTAATGTTAAGGTGGAATCTCTTTTCCTGGAGCTTCCATCCATTGCTCCAGGTCCTATTCTCTGGAGCAGCAGAAAACAAATTTGATCCCTCCTCAATATGACATCTCTAAAAAATAATTAAACAGGGCTATCATATCACCTCTTAACCTTCTCTTCTCCAGGATAAACATTTCCATCTCCCTAAGTCGTTCCTCATAGGGCACGGTTTCCAGTCCCTTCACCATTTTAGTTGCCCTCCTTTGGACACACTCGTTTCTCCACATCCTTTTTGAATTGTGGTGCCCAGAACTGGACACAGTATTCCAGGTGGGGCCTGACCAAAGCAGAATAGAGTGGCACTATCACTTCCCTTCATCTAGACACTATGCTTCTATTGATGCAGCCTAGAATCGCATTGGCCTTTTTAGCTGCTGCATCACACTGTCGACTCTTGTTCAGCTTGTGCTCTACTTGGACTCCTAGATCCCTTTCACATGGAGTCTCATTCTGCCAGGTGTCCTCATCCTAGGATTTTTATCTAGGATTTTATGATTCAGCTATTCTCCTCTGCCTCTACATATAACCCTCCTTTTCCACCTAAGAAGATGGAGACAACAGTTGAGGGGTGTTCATCGAGAAAGCACTCTAACTAGTATCTCTGGCCTCATACTATTTTGTTTGGCTTGGCTGGGCTCCGTTTCCTCTTCCTCTGCAGCCAAAACAACCCCTCTTCCCAGAAGGTGTCCCAAAGAACATAAATATGTGCCATTAGCATGTGCTTCTAAATACAAAGCGGCAATCTAATCCTGGTGCCTCAGCTCATGGGATTGTTAGGAATTCGTAACCATTGCCTTTCCAACTGATCTCACCCAGAAAGTGTGTGGAGGAAACCTTTGCAGGAAACTTTCTGCACGGGGGCCAGCAGACATGGTGACACTCAGGTCTATTGCTTGTTTTAATTGGGAGCAAGAGAAGGAATGGAAACTCTGAATGGACAGCTGCTAGTACGGAGGGATGAGGTTCAGGGAAATAAATGGAAACATGCTTCAGACACGTTGGAGGAGTTTTTGGTTGGGGGAATCTGGTTAGCACCGGTTAGATACACAGCCTCTGTTATCAGAGAGGGTATCTAGGTCTCAAGGCCTGGGCTTCATAGAATCATAGAGTTGGAAGAGACCACAAGGGTCATCCAGTTCAACCCCATGCCATGCAGGAACTCTCCATCAAAGCATATCCGACAGATGGCCACCCAGCCTCAGTTTAAAGACCTCCACCACACTACAAGGGAGCATCTTCCACTGTCAAACAGCTCTTACTGTTAGGAAGTTTCTCCTAATGTTGAGGTGGAATCTCTTTTCCTGGAGTTTGCATCCATTGTTCAGAGTCCTTTCTCTGGAGCATCAGAAAACAAGCCTGCTCCATCCTCAATATGCCATCCCTTCATCTTCTCTTCTCTAGGCTAAATGTACTCAGCTCCCTAGATCTCTCCTCATAAGGCATGGTTTCCAGACCCTTCACCATTTTGGTTGCCCTCCTTTGGACACACTCCAGCTTCTCAACATCCTTTTTGAATTGTGGTGCCCAGAAATGGACACAGGATTCCAGGTAGGGCTGTTTGACAGTTGAACACACTCTCTCAGAGTGTGGCGGAATCTCCTTCTTTGGAGGTTTTTAAACAGAGGCTGAATGGCCATCTCTTTTAGGGATGCTTTAGTTGAGAGTTCCTGTATGGCAAGGCCTTGGACTGGATGGCCCTTGTGGTCCCTTCCAACTCGATGGAGTTTATCACATGAAGGCGATCGGGAGTTTATCCTGTGAACATCCCAGAAAAATTGCGTAATTACACCAAACGATTTCACTACATCACACAAAACATTGAAGTGGTTACAAATAATGATGATGATGATGATGATGATGATGTTTTATTTATACCCCGCTCTTCAGCCAAGGCTATCAAAGCAGGCTTACAATTTGTTAATTAGACATTTCCCTGCCCTCAGGCTTACAATCTAAAAAGACACGAAACAAAAGGAGAAGGGAGAGGTGGTGGGGAAGGGGGAGCATTAACGCACATCTTTTTACTTTTGGGATTTCAGCAACAATGCATTTGCAATACTGCTTTGTTTGTGCAATTGCGCATGCTAATTATTCATGCAATTACTTTCCATTTTCACTATATTTGAAGGATTCTTTAAACGCGCTTTAATCTCTCTTAAATGCCAAAATGAGCCCCAGTGTGATACACTCCTATGATTCTGTGATTCTATGATTCCCCTTCTTGGTGTGTTTGAATGAGAAGTTGTGAGCAACTGTGGCCGATAAATTGATACACAATGCTTAGCAATGTCACCATATTAGATATCGGAGGGAAGAGAGGGGAAAGAGTAACTGTGCAACGGTCCCAGCATCCACATATTTTAATGTTACCGGAAAAGTGTTCCCTATGATTATCAGCTGGGTGGGAACAAAAGCAATGAAAGAGAGACAATTTGGCTTCTTTGCGTGGAGTTTATCAGACAACAGAAATTGGAAGCATAATCCAATGGAAGTCTGAATGCAATCATGGGGTTTCATGTTATTGCGTGAGAAACTACCACATGCATTTTTGGGCAATGAGAAGTCCCTCTGAATGCAATCGTGGGGTTTCACACGCAATTTCAGGCAATGGATAGTCATTCCGAACACGATGCAGCGTCAATACGCAATCACGTAAATTCGCTGAACTAGCAAATTTACTCATTTCCAAACTGGCATTCGAAATTGAGAGAAATTTCTCCCGTGTGATAAGCTCCTTTGAAGCAATAAAGAACCTTCCTCTGAGACCTACCATCTAAATTCCCATCTTCTGACCAACTAAAGATGTAGGTGCCAGTCAATAATATACGCATTAAAAGGACAAATTCAGGTACCTGGTTACATAAGAGAAGGTTAAGAGGTGATATGATCGCCCTGTTTAAATACTTGAAGGGATGTCACATTGAGGAGGGAGCAAGCTTGTTTTCTGCTGCTCCAGAGAACAGGACTTGGAACAATGGATGCAAACTGCAGGAAAAAAGATTCCACCTCAACATTAGGAAGAACTTCCTGACAGTAAGGGCTGTTCGACAGTGGAACACACTCCTTCGGAGATTGTGGTGGAGTCTCCTTCCTTGGAGGTTTTTAAGCAGAGGCTGGATGGCCATCTGTCGGAAATGCTTAGATTGGGAGTTCCTGCACGGCAGGGGGTTGGACTGGATGGCCCTTGTGGTCTCTTCCAACTCTAAATTTCTATGATTCTATGATTCTATAAGGCACTTTAAAGACATGTTTTAGTACTTTTCAGAATTCTACACTTCTGTTTTCTCTGCTAATTTTATTCTTGCACTGTGACTTGTTTTCTGCTTTTGTGTTTTATGTTGCATTTTTACAGCCTCTCTCTGTCTTTTTTTAAAACAAAGAATGTAAAAAAAAAATCCAAATTAACTATATATAAAGGGAGAAATTTCCCACCCAGACCCAAGTAATTCTGAGCCCTCAAAGGTTGTAGAGACTCACAAACGCAATGTTTCCCGTCCTCCTTCAGCTGGAAATTTTGCCGGCACCGACACTGGTGTTGAGATACAGTAAGCTGAACACAATCGTGTTCGCATCCGCCGTTGTTGATGGCACAGGTGTTGATGCCTAGGAAATAAAATCAGAATAACATGTTCAATAAAGAAAGAAGACATGCAAGACATCAAGTCCCAAAATTCAATTGAACAAGTATTCTCCTTTGCCTGTTCCTTGTTGAATTTCTTCAGGTTGTTGAATCTTTCTTTTGTCTATTGCCTGTTGAATCCATGGACTAACAGTACAGTCAGGGCAAGAGAAAGATGGTATGTTTTCATGCAGCCCATTGCTGGTTCACTGCCAAAAGCTTGATGCAGGTGACTTTGCACAAAAGTGGATGCATTTATGGTGGCAAAGTCTAGCAAAAGTTATTAGTTGCACATGCTACCTAAATGGATCCATGTTCATGAACATACAGTGAAGATTTTCAAAATAAATTATGTATTTGACCCTCCGCCTAATTCCTGATGATAATATTTAACAAAAATATGGGAAGTTGCTGTTTTATTTAACTACTGCTGCTAGAGTAACGTATGCAGCAAGATGGAAAAATAAGCAAGTCCCAGAATTAAAGGACTGAATACATGGAATTGGACAGATTGAAATTGTTAAGAAATAATTCAGTGGATAGATTTAAACAAGAATGGGTGCCATTGTTGAATTATTTAAGACAATAATGAGGTCCAGCTTTCACTTTAGTTTTGGTTTAATTACTATACTTAAAATAATAGTACATTAGAAACTTTGTAAATATGGGATCCGTAATATCAAGGTGTGAGTTTGCAACTAAACAATATTTATATTTTTCTCTGACATAATTCTTTTTCTAGATGTAGACATCCAAAGCTGGAAAATACAAATTCTGCCACAAAGGCAGGAAGGCTGAGAAATTAAGGGGATGTATGAGTCGTGTAATTTTTGTTACCACGAAATGCTGTGGTATGCAACTTTTAAAAATTATTGTAATACATACTACGATTAATAAAGTTTTTAAAAAGTAAAAATAAATAAATGGATCCATGTTCAGATGTAATGTAGGTTTAGGTTGTAGAACCAGCAAACAGGATTGTTGCCTTGAAGCCCATCTTGTTGGTTTCTCAAAGGTCAGTGGCTGTCCTTTGATGGATACAGGTTGACAATGAATAAAATCATGTATTGCTTAGTTCAGAGACCACCGTAACGAAAACTTCCAAGCTTTTATATAGTTGCAAGACCATAATTAAAATTAACCAAATAAGATACATGTCTACACTTAAGATGTAGTGGTGTAGTGGTTTGAGCATTGGACTATGGAGTTTATCACACAAAGGGAATTGGAAGTATAATCCAATGGCAATCTGAATGCAATCATGGGGTTTCGCGTGATTGCGTGAAAGCTGATCACACACATTTTCGGGCAAAGGGAAATCCTTCCAAACGCAATCATGGGGTTTCGCGTGATTGCGTGAGAAACTATCACACACAATTTCGGGCACTGGGAGGCAATTTAGGGCGGTTCTGAACACAATGCAGCGTCAATACGCAATCAAGTAAATTCGCTGAACTAGCAAATTTGCCAAACTGGCCTCACTTCCGTTTCTTTTGAAATTGAGAGAAATTCCTCCCATGTGATAAACTCCATAGACTATGGAGATCAGGCTTCAGCTCACTATCCTGGACAACAACACTAAATACTATTCAACTAGGATTACGGGCCTGAATGTTTCCAGGTGGAAGAGGAAAGCACTGTGTGCAAATCTCCAACTCAGCAAGTAAGGCAGCAGCTTGCTACCATTTCCAAGGCTTAATTGATTTGTTGCTAGAAATTATAATAACTCTGGAGTGCAGTGAGTAGTCTCTTTACTTAGTTCCTTCTCCTCTCCTTCCTTGTTGTACCCCATCCCGATTGTCACTCAGAGGGGCGGGCTAGAAATAAAAATTTATTATTATTTATTATTGCTATGGAGCTTCGAAAGCTTGCAACAAGTATATTGTGCATTTCGGTTGGCCGATAAAAGTATCACCGATGGATTTTTGGTTGCATTTGTTAAATGGCCAACACAGTTCCCCTGGCATGTTTTCTCATTATGGTGTCAGGACTCACCTTCCACTCTTTTTTGCATTCACATTCTTGCTAGAAGCTAGTAGCCTGGATTAAAGGTTTCTGATCCTACCTCCTTAAATAAGTGAGAGGGAAGAATCACCCTCATTTCTCCTTGATCTGGGTACAACCCCATTAGCTAAGAAGTCTGTTTTAATAAAAAAAATTAAAAATGAAAATATGGTGTATGGAGCTGTTTGCCTATGTGCGTGTGTGAGAATGACAAGGTTTTGAGCAACTGTGGCTTTTAATGCCTAATGCTCAATGACATCACCAGGCACCATTCCTAGATCTCACAATGCTAAACTGTCTGCCTTATGTACAACATAAAGCCACACAAACATACACACACCTAAAACTGAGTTTATACAAGCAATATTCTGCTTTGTTTTTCAGCTGATTCATAAACTCCATTCCATATGAAAGCCACAGTCCCTCCCTACAGCTTTGGGTAAAAGTGGAAAGAAATATTCTTGCGTTCAACAGTTTCAATAGTAGTACCATGCTGAACATTCAATCTTACAGTTTACAGGGTGTTTCCAAGAAATAACGCATACACAGAACAACATACATGTCTTAAATTAATAATATATACATTGTATCTAATATTTTAAAAAAATACACAGAAATATATTTGAGGTTTACTCATAGGGGTGATTCGTGGACCAGTGCCATTCTGCAAGCCATTGGCAGAATGTCCATATTAATTTTCCAAAAAATTATGCCAATATAATAATAATGGTACTGGTTCTTGGTGGACTGGAGGGTGAAAGTGCTAGTTCACCATATCAGACAGATTGAGAAACACTGCTTTGGTCACTGGGGGAAAAAAGTTAAAATACACTGTGAAAATAAATTCATGAAAACTGCACTAAGTTCAGCAAGGGGAAAAAACAGCAAAGCCTTGCAACTCGATACAAACCAAGGGCAGGAAGAAAATACCGCTGGGGTTTGGAGAAACTCAGCAAAACGGAGATTGTGGTTTCCAGTCCCTAGCTTTCATAAGCCAACATGGTGTAGTGATCTGAGTGCGGGACTCGGACGCCAAGGGACCCCTTCATAGTATAGAATGAAAGTGCTATAATTCCACTTTAACTACCATGGTTCCATCCTATGGATTTCTGCAACCAGTTTGCAGATGGACATTTGAGTATTCTCAGTCAGGGAGGTCTAGTGCAATCCACAATTACAACGTTAATAATGCCCCGCTGCATAGTTTTGGGGGCTTTGCCTTGACTTGTTTATCAATTAAAACATACCTGCCCTCCATCGATATTTGTCTCACTTGCCCAGCCTCTTTCATACAGTGGGCCTTTGGTATGATGATGATGATAATGCTTTTTTTTATTATGTTTCCCCCAAAATAAGATAATGTCTTATATTAATTTATGCTCCCAAAGATGCGGTAGATCTTATTTTCGGGGTATGTCTTATTTTTTCGATGAAGAAGAATTCACATTTATTGTTGAACCAAAAAAAATATTAACATTTATTATATACTGTATGTATATTTATATACAAAAACTTTGGTAGGTCTTACTTTCGGGGGAGGCCTTATATTTAGCAATTCAACAAAACCTCTACTAGGTCTTATTTTGGGGGGATGTCTTATTTTCCGAGAAACAGGGTATATAGCGCTGTAAAATCACACAGCGCTGTACATACAATCAATTAAAATAGAAAATATAAACCCACCTATGGCATACATTCTACAGAATAATTTAACATAATACATATTAGTGCAAGTTAACATTCAATAAAATAAGGCAGACAACAAATTAAAATAACATTAGATAACTGGTATCTGGTGCGGGTTGGTTCCAGGACACTAAAATACACTCCATATCCACAGATTTTTTTTTTTTAATCCATGAATTCAACCATTCATAGCTTGAAAATATTCCATATATTACAAAAATCAAACCTTGATGTTGCCACACTATACAAGAGACATCATTTTATTATGCCATTGTGTATAATGTGACTAGAGGAGTGACTCCCAAACTTTGGTCCTCCAGATGTTTTGGACTTCACCTCCCAGAATTCCTAACAGTTGGCTAAATTGGCTGGGGCTTATGAGAGTTGATGCCCAAAATGCCTGGAGGACCAAAGTTTGGGAACCGATGGACTAGAGCGATGAGGACGGTTGGGCTAGTCCTTCTTCAAAGGTCCTTGTATGTGAGCTGTGGCCTCTCCCCACATCCTCTCTTCAGAAAATGGGAAATAATTTGGGTCAAACTATCATAGAATCCTAGAGCTGGAAGAGACTCCAAGGGCCATCCAGTCCAACCCCCTGCCGTGCAGGAACTCCCAATCAAAGCATACCCGACAGATGGCCATCCAGCCTCTGTTTAAAGACATCCATAGAAGGAGACTCCATACTTTCCGAGGGAGCATCTTCCACTATCAAACAGCTCTCACCATCAGTAAGATAGTCCTAATGTTGAGGTACATCCATTATTCCAGGTCCTAGTCTCTGGAGCAGCAGAAAACAAGCTTGCTCCCTCCTCAATATGATATTTAAACAAGGTTATCATATCATCTCTTAACCTTCTCGTCCCCAGGCTAAACATACCCAGCTCCCTAAGTCACTCCTCATAGGGCTTTTTGGTTTCCAGACCTTTCACCATTTCAGTCGCCCTCCTCTGGACATGCTCCAGCTTGTCCACATCCTTCTCGAACTGTTGGTGACCAGAACTGGGCAACGTATTCCCTCTTAACCTTCTCTTCTCTTCACATGGAAGGTTTTCCTCACATTCAAGTGAATACGTAGGAGTCTCATGTGGACTACCTTTTCACCAGTGGCAACTCAGGGATGTTTCCGTAAGGCCCTGTTCCTAATAATAATAATAATAATAATACCTGAACAGGGATTTACTCAGTAGTCACAAAACCAAAAGCCTATTTATAAAATAATATAACAGCCAGGGACTATGGAATGCTTGGATATCTTTTTGCAACAATGTGCCCATGCAAAACTCTCCTTGAATATCCTGGAACCTTCCACATATACTCAACTATAAGTCGACCTCATGTATATTCCGAGGGCAAGTTTTGGGGCCCAAATTATGGATTTTGCTATGACTCATAGATAAGTCGAGGGTAAAATTTATATAACAAAAGACCCCATGGATGAAGCAAAGCAAAACAATTAAGTTTATCTCATTCATTTTTTTTCCCTTTATGTGGACGGGAACAAGACTCTTGGGAGCGTGTCTGAATGGATTTTATTGCACACCAAAATATCCACAAAAAGGTCCCATTCCGGCACCTGTCCCTGTTCAGTGCTGGGAAGCGTCATTTTTGAAAAACAGAAAGCTTCCGTTGGGCAAAAATGATGCTTCCCAGCACTGAACAGGGAAGGGTGCTGGAATGAAATCTTTTTGTGGACGTTTTGGTGTGCAATAAAAACCATTCAAGCACGCTCCTGAGAGTCCCATTCCCGTCCCCATAACAGAGGAAAAAAAATGATTGCAATAAAGTTCAATGTCAGTGAACTTATAATATTCCAGCAGACATAACTCTGTGCTTACTCTTGAGGCTGGATGGATGAGAGAGTATAAGGGGTCGGAGCTTCACATATTATACTCTTGCTTTTCACCAGGAGATGGTTCCTTCTTTTAAATAAGAGTTAAGATACACTACTAACATTGACCCATGGATAAGTTGAGTCAGTTTTTGGGGGTCAATTTTTTTGACCTAAATTGTATAGACTTATATGTGAGTACATACAGTAGCTTGTGCATTCACAGAAGAAGACTTGTCCCGCCTCCAATGAGCAAACCCCAGTTGAACCTCATAAATTTTCCAACAGCACATGACAACTGTAAAGCCCAAGCTGCTCTGTTTGCATTTAAGCATACTGAGCACATTCCAGCTTGGGACAAGTAATAAGAACCAGAAGCCATTCTCTGGCACGGAGGCGCATGGCCATATGTACATGTGCAGCAATACGGGGGGTTGGCAGCACTTTCTATTCAGGATGTAGAAGTATACATGGCACCCATGTTCGGAGGAAAGATCAAACCAAGTAACATGGAACTGCATTTGAGGACATACCACCCACCACCCCAAGAGCTAGAAGTCAGCACTAAAACTGCTTTAGGAGAAAGACCGGGAGCTCAGCTTTGATTTCATTGCTGAGTTTAATTGGAAAGCAGCTCCCTTCTTTTCAAGTTTCTTTCAAGAAGAAATGTGTTGATACAAAGACGGTGTATAGCTTTTTGTGGGTTTTTCAGGCTTTGTGGCCATGTTCTAGAAGAGTTTATAACTGATGTTTCGCCAGCATCTATGGCTGGCATCTTCAGAGAATGCTTTAATGGGAGTGGGGTATATATGCCAGCATTCTCTGCAGATGCCAGCCACAGATGCTGGTGAAACGTCAGGAATAAACTCTTCTAGAACAGGCCCACATAGACTGAAAAACCCACAAAAATCTATGGATGCTGGCCATGAAGGCCTTTGACTACACAAAGATGATGTATCCTTGCATCATAGAAGAACTTGCTTCCATCTTTCCATTTGTTACCATTTTTTCCCGTAACGAAGATAGTTCTGCTCATCTGAGCTGCAGAAACAATGCATATGGTACACAATACTGGGATTTGTAGATTTGGAGCCGAGGAGGTGGAAAAGCCAAACCAACTTTTCCATTGTTTATTTCTCTGAATTTTGTGGTCACACTTCTCTGCCCACAGGGTCAACAACAAACAGTGTTCCCAAAGCATGATCCTGGGAGACACAACATACTTTAGTCAACATTTGTTCCAGAGTCTGAAAGCACTGTGGCTTTTGTGGAAGGCCAGAGGCATTTGGAAAGTTGTGGCTCATTGCCTATTTTAAATTGCGGTCTTTTAAAAGGTTTATTTTTTTAAAAAAAAATCTCTTTCTCCCCCTCCAAAATTTCCTGGTACATCTACGTTCTTTGGTTCTGCTGATTTTCCCAACTTCCAGTCTCTCTATATTGGAGAAAATTTGCCTCTACCCACCTTAGAATGATAAACTTCGGTAAGTTATCGATTTTAAATATGCCAGTGCATGAATGGCCAAGCTGGAAGGAATATGGGAACATGTCTAGGAAATCCCCAGCTTCACCCTGGAACAGTTTGGTTCATGGAGCAGAACAGCAGCATTGTGAATGTAGCATATCTTGATTTCAGTAAAGTGTTTGACAAGGTTCCCCATTATATTCTTGCAAACAAAATAGTAAAATATGGGCTAGACAATGCAACTGTTAGGTTGATTAGTAAGTGGTTGAGTGGCATGAAATTCAACACAGAGAAATGTACTAAGGGAGGAAAAATGAAATGCACAGATATAGGATGGGGGGGACCTGGCTGAAGATACTCCATGTGAAAGGGATCTAGGAGTCCATGTAGACCACAAGTTGAACATGAGTCAACAGTGCAACGCGGCAGCTAAAAAGGCCAATGCAATTTTAGGTTGCATCAATAGAAGTATAGTGTCTAGATCAAGGGAAGTAATAGGGCCACTCTATTCTACTTTGGTCAGGCCCCACCTGGAATACTGTGTCCAGTTCTGGGCACCACAATTCAAAAAAGATGTGGAGAAACTGGAGCATGTCCAAAGGAGGGCAACTAAAATGGTGAAGGGACTGGAAACCATGTCCTATGAGGAATGCCTTAGGGAACTGGGGATGTTTAGCCTAGAGAAGAGAAGGTTAAGAGGTGATATGATAGCCCCGTTTAAATATTTGAAGGGATGTCGCATTGAGGATGGAGCAAGCTTGATTTCTGCTGCTCCAGAGAACAGGATCCGGAACGAAGGATGCAAGTTACAGGAAAAGAGATTCCACTTCAACATTAGGAGGAACTTCCTGACAGTAAGGGCTGTTCGACAGTGGGACACACTTTCTTGGATGGAGTCTCCTTCCTTAGTGATCTTTAAGCAGAGGCTGCTTGCAACTCTGGATGGCCATCTGTCAGGGATGCTTTGATGGGGAGTTCCTGCATGGCAGAATAGGGTTGGACTGGATGGCCCTATTTGGGGTCTTTTACAACTCTATGATTCTATGATTCTAAGCCACACTCTCTCAGCCTCAGAAGAAAACAATGGCAAACCTGTTCTGAACAAATATTGCTGGAGAAAAGGCTTGAAACCACACAGCAACAGCAACCTCCCCCACGCAATGCCTATTTGTAAAGTGATACTTCAAAGTCCAGAATTTTGACCAAGAGTAACATCGTGGTTTGAGTGTTGGACTACAAGTCTGGAGAGTTCCCTGCTCAGCCATGAAACCAACTGGGGACCTTGGGCAAGTCGCATGTTCTCAGCCTCAATGGCAATGGCAAACCTCCTCAGAACAGATATTGCAAAGAAAACTCCATCATAGTGTCGACTTAGGCTCACCGTAGTCAGAAAGGTACACAACACACATACACAAAATACAGGTAATACAAATGGTTCCTTACTCTGCCTAGAATGCACAGCCACAAGGAAGGGAGACTGGAGATGGTTAGAAGCTGCTTAAACAGAGAGTGAGACAAATTAATGGAGAAAAGAAGACCTAGGCCTCATCCCCACTTACAAATAAATCGGTGCGTGATCCGAATTGATGGATCAATTGAATATCGGAGCGTGATTCGGACTATATTTGCCACGACTGCATTTTCTTGCTTCAAAATAAAATAAAATAACCCACTTGTGGTTCACTTTGATGAATGAATCAATTCCAAATGGACCTGCTCCAGCCGGCTAAAGGGCAAATTTAAACCAATTCCGATCCACATCTGGTTCACACTTGCGCAGAATTGATTTATCCAGACATGGAAAAAATCAGTGTCAAAAAGACATGGATTCAATGGGTCTAGTTCATGGCCCACCTCTTGGAATTGCTTCAGCAATTCAGATTAAGTGGGAACCAGGGTCATTTGAACCGGTTCAAACTGATTTGCAATCTGGTTTAAAAGATAATGGGAATGAGGCCTTGATGCTACAGACTATACACTAATTTGAGCTGTATTTTTGCAAAATGTAAGCCCTTGAACCTTGAATATCAATGTTATAAGAATGTCTGTTAGAATGTAATATAGAGAGATCTTGTAGCACCTTTTGAGACTCACTGAAAGAAAGAAGTTGGCAGCATGAGTTTTCAGAGTCTACAGTCTACTTCCTCAGGTGCATTTTCAAATGCAGCTCCAAATGCATCTGATGAAATAGACTTAAGTCTGCAAAAGCTCTGGCTGCCAACTTCTTTTTTTTCAGTTAGTCTCAAAGGTGCTTTCAGTTACATAAAACTACATTTTATGTAATGATCGTCTTTTAACTATGTTGTAACCCACCTCGAGCGGTGAGTAGAGGCGGGTAAGAAATAAGATGATGATGATGATGATGATGATGATGATGATGATGATGATTACTCAGTAGGTTAAGTATACAGGTGCCTGCTAAGGAAAAGCAATAGATACAAAGGGACAGTCCATAGGAAATATGACATCTAACATTTAATGTAATGTGCCTAGATCTTGCTACAACTCTGCCCTGGATATCTGATAATGTTCAGCCATACATACATCTATTCTGCTCTACTTCCACATTTAATCCCATTGGATAATCTTCTATATCATATCTGTTTGTTTCTTTAAAAGTGTAAATGGACACAAGTCACCTTCCAGACACAAAAAGAAAAAGAGCTGGAACTATGCTTTGTGTTTTCAGCCAAGATGTTATCACCAGAGCTAGAAGTTTCTCATATATATCCAGCACTGTACATCCGCAAAAGCCACAGCACAATGTATTCATTTGTATGGGAAGTGACAGGACCTTGTGCCATTCTGTCTGTCCCAAAGAAAAAGCAAGCAAGCATAAATACGGATGTAGGAATCGGCACAGCTGGAACGACTGTCAGCTTCACTAGAGCAAAGATCCTCTACTTGCGGACCAAGGAGACCAGCAATATTCCCACGATGGATTCTGACATTTGTTTGTCATACAATAGCACTAAAAGGTGAGCAGAAACAGCTTTCATTTCCCCCAGAAATCAAAAACTAAACTGCCCACAGCGATGAATGAAGACCTGCAACATGCACAACAATGAATAAAGACTTTTCTCCAATGCATGGAACATGTTTCCTTTAGAAAGCCACTTAGAAAAGAAAGTGACTTTGCAATCTGATGAATCGTTTTACCTAAAACTTTCTCGACAGCTCTCTTTTATTTCTCATTCTCCCCCTTCTCTCCCTCATCCAGACTTCAACTGAGCCCTCAAACATGGCTTTCCTTTTTTAAGTTTTTTAACGTACAATGAAACTTGATCTTGGTTGGGCCAACCTTTTCCAAACTCAGCTGCTAGCAAAAGCCACGGGCAATTGGGAAAAGCAAAAGCGTAAAGCCAAAGCATGAAGCATCCCACTCCGTTCTTTAACCCAATTTTGTTGGACTCCTCGGTTTCTCTTTTGCAGGGATGGAAAACAGAGGAAGAGCTTTTGTCTAAAGTAATATCCCTGTGAAATCAGCAAAAAGGCAAAATCTCTGATGAAAATGTAGCTGCAGGTGTAACATTTCAAAAAAAAAAATCTTATTTTCCAAATGTAGTTTTTGTTAACAAAGGCAGAATTAATGCAGTTTGAGAGCACTTTGAACTGCCATGGCTCAATGCTATGGGATCCTGGGTTTTCTGGTTTTGTGATCTTTAATCATGGTATTGGTACTAATGTTACTCCTAAACCATAATTCCCGTATGTCACTGAATGTAACGGCTATAGCTGTAGCATAAAACAACCAGCAAAATTAAAATTATACCTTTAAATTACAACAGTATGCCTTAAAATCACAAAATTATACCTTGTACCTTTAAATCACAAAATTACACCTTAAAATTACAAAATTATACCTTAAAATCACAAAAAGGAAGGGTGGCATATTCGTCCATAAACTTTGCAGTGATATGTCAACTACTTCGTCAGAGTTATACATTGCGTTTATATTGCTAGACATGTTATAACGGGTTATAACTACAATGCACTGTACATTTGTTAACAAGGCCATGATAATTTGCTATAAAAGTAACTTTATTTAAAAAAACGTAGTAGAACGCTACCTGATGTCTAACTGAATTACAGTGTATAAGGGACCACAGCATTTTAAATTTATTTTTTTCGGTTTTGCTGCAATACACTAAAGTAGTTGCCCGCCTGTTAATTCTAATAGCTGAGTGGAGCTCCCAGTTTTGTTTTGTTTTTGTACTAATAACAATCATCTGTTTTATCCCTTAAGTTACTCTTTTGGCACATCTCATCATCTTCCAGTCCAAGAATTTGTTTCTCTCCAGGACCTTCTCATTAGTTTTCAGTAAGACAAATAAGTGCGTCACAAACAGCAATCCTAGTCCCCATTCACACTACAAAAATAAACCGGGATGAATCCAGGTTATTTCCTTGGTGTTCACACTCACCGCGAGTGCACCAGATGCACTTGGCTACCAAAACAAAAACCATTTAACCTGGGATATCCAATACTGTTTTTTTCCTCGAGTTTTCCTGAAAGATCTACATCAATCTGCATCTTTTATACTGCTTATATTTTATTATTATTGCTATCTTTTAAGAATGATTTAATTTAATTTTTTAAATTGTATTTTAAGAGAGGGTGGGACTGAGCATTTGGGAATGTATATGTTAACTTTGTAAGCTGCCCCAACAGTATTTTGTAGAGGGGCGGGATATAAATAAATTTTATTATTAAATATCATCATCATCATCATCATCATCAATTTATACCATACTATTCTAAATTCTAGTTATTGATTATTGTCCCTGCTACCTTTACTCTATCCTCATTATTAATAAGTCTTTTTTTTCCACATCATTTATCACTTCTTATTGTATTTCTTATTTTCTGTCATATCATTATTGTGTGCTTCCATTGCTCCTTCATATATTCAACAGCTAAAGACCATTCTTTATCCATTTTATCTGTTGGTCTGTTCTTTAAAGTTTGTGTCAGTTCGACAGTGGGACTTATTTCTGAGCAAACACTTGGAGGATTGGTTTACAAAGGAGCTTAATAACGAAGCAATCCTTAAGCAGCAGAAGAAATTGGTAGGTTTGCTTAAAGGATTGTAAAGTGAAGCTGCTTCTCTAGCAAGAGCCAGATCCCATCGCCAGCCGTGCCCTGCCTTGAATGCAGTAAGAGATACAATGGGCAGAGATGCCACCAAAGTCTTCAACTTACCAAGACAGGTCCTGCCATCGGTGTGCAGGCGAGACCCCGGTTTGCACTCGCAGTAATAGGATCCCAGCGTGTTCACACATCTGTGCTGGCAGCCCCCGTTGTGAACTTGGCATTCGTCAACATCTGGAAGGGGAGCAAAATGGAAACAAATCAGGGCGGCAAGGCAGGAGAGAAGCTCAATTTATTTAGTATTTCTGCTGGCCAATTCCTCATCAGAAATGCGACTCCAGTGCGGATGGGATCATTGCTTCCAATCGCTGCATCAAATGAGCCGGTGGGGAAATGTCCATCACACCAACAACAGCTTGTGCCTCACACAAAAATACATGGAGGAATTTGACCCTCATGAAAGTTGACCAGAACCAGGCCAGCATGGTAATATGTCCACACTGGATTTTGGGAGCCATAATCTAAGGCAGCGATTCCAAAATTCCGGTTCTCCAGGTGTTTTGGACTTCAGCTCCCAGAAGCCACAGATAGCTTGGTCAATTGTCTGGGATTCTGGGAGCTGAAGTCCAGAAGACTTGGAAAGCTAGAGTTTGGGAATCACTGGTCTAAGGGCTTGTCTGCATGCTTAAAATGTTTATTCCTGATGTTTCGCTAGCATCTGTGGCTGGCATCTTCAGAAGATGCCAACCACAGATGCTGGTGAAAAGTCAGGAATAAACTCTGCTAGAACATGGGCACATAGCCTGAAAAACCCACATTTGCAGCTTTGACTTTTGTGGATTTGATTAATATGTTCGGTGTAAAGTCGAAGGCTTTCATCCATAGATTTTTGTGGGTTTTTCAGGCTATGTGCCCATGTTCTAGCAGAGTTTATGCCTGACGTTTCGCCAGCATCTGTGGTTGGCATCTTCTGAAGATGCCAGCCATAGATGCTAGAGAAACATCAGGAATAAACTCTTCCAGAACATGGCCACTTAGCCCGAAAAACCCACAAAAATAGGTTAATATGTTATCTCTAGTAATCTCTAGGTCTTTCAGCACAACTTTACAGCCAACTTTGGCCACACATTGAGCCAAATTCCTAGAGAGAACACTTCTCTATGCATTTGTTTGTCCTCCAGCACAATTCTGTGATCAATGTATGGCAGATGTTGACTATAGAGTTGTACTGGAGGACCTAGAGATTCCTAGAGAGATGTTCTCTCAGACTGAAAGATAGTGTTTCTTTTTTTATTCATGGGTTTCCCACTTTCACGGGGGTCCTGCATCACTAATCCCAGGGAACATGGAGGACCCACTCCACATTAAAAGAGAATTCATTATAAAAATAGAAGATAATAGTTGAGGAAAAACTTTGGAAAACTTTTGTCTTTGCACCACACTAAGCTAACAATGTGATCCAGCCACACACAATTTGCAAGGTTTCAGGATTTTGGAGAGAAGGCACAAAAAACCTCCTTAAACTCAAGAAGAAAAATGCTTCCCAATTTTTTCTGGAGTATCCATGAAATTCCGCAGAAAGGTGCATTATTGATTAATAATATTGATTATTGCATACATTGCATAAATTAACGTATTATAAAAAGCTAATAAACACCCCCAATACATTTTATCAGCATTTAAACAGGAGGTAGAATAACAGCAACTTGATTCTGTGAAAGGTCAACATTTAATTCTCATCCCTAGAATTAAGGATTCTGCAGTGGCTCACATCGGGTTCAGAGAATAACCTAAATTACATCTCTTCAAAATGGAGATCTAACTTGCTTTCTTCCAAAAACAATTAATTTGGTCCCACCTCACAGAAAACAAAGTTCACTCCACAGAAACCATTGAGAGAAATATAGGGTATGAGTTAAATAAAGTTCAACCAGAACCCACTTTGCATTGCCAACTGAAGGATCAAGGAAACGTTGATAAGCTGCAACATGTCCAGAGGAGGGTGGCATAAATGGTGAAAGTTCTGGAAACCATAAAACCCTATTAGGGGAAGGTTATGGAGTTGAGTATGTTTAGCCTGGAGAAGAGAAGGTTAACAGGTGATATGATGGCCCTGTTTAAGTGTTTGAAGGGATGCCACTTTGAGTATGGAGCAAACTTGTTTTCTGCTGCTCCAGAGAACAGGATCTGGAACAAAGGATGCAAGCTACAGGAAAAGAGATTCCGGCTCAACATTAGGAGGAACTTCCTGATGCTTAGAGTTATTTGACATTAGAAGATGCTGTCTCAGAGAGTGGTGAAGTCTCCTAGAATCATAGGCATTTTTTAAACTGTTGTATGAATGGGATATGGAGGATCTGAGTGGCTTGGAAATGGACTACTTGGCCATTTCCCAAAATGGTCCAAAATGGCTTCAGCCACTGAAGCTGCCCATCCCCGATGCAGAGGATTTGGGAACAGGGTCTATGTGAGGCAAATACAATCAGAAATATTCTTTCAATCTGACTTCAATCGAAGCCCAAGAATAATTCAGGGCCCCTGACGTTCATTTCTGAAGAGGCCTTATATTCAAACCACAGGAGAACATACAATATTTTGCTGGCATCAATGTCCATTCTCCAGTTATAGAAATGTCAAAAATGTGTCTCTCCTAAACCACCAGTCTGAAACCAGTAATGCAAAATGAATGTAAAATCTGGATGCTTTAAGCCGAAATGTTCTCTCTCTTCATTTTAATTCTTTCTCTTTACTTTCTTTCTTTCTTTTGGTCTCAGCTTGGCAGTGTGTAAAGGAACGGCAATAGGCCTGTGCATTGGATCCTCTAGTTTTTTGGAGCACAGTTGTACTTGATGATTTTTGACCTCCTCACAAGTGTACTCTTTTAAATTAGACCTTCTGCCAAGAGACGAGGCAGAAAACACGAAAGAATGTTCCTACCAACAGAAGAAACAATGATGAACAAAATGGTTGGTCCCCATACAGTCGCTCTGTACAGTAGTCACCATGGCCACTGCAGAGAGAAGTCATGCAACTCTGATAAATGGCCTTTGTGGTTAAGTTTGGTCTCAGTTCTCTCATCCGAATGCGACAAGCGCCCAGCATGCCGTCCGACGTGCCCTCGCTGGGTCCAGAAGTACTTGCAAGCTCAGCCAAGGTGGACTGGCATGCCTTCCTTTCCCAGAGCCCTGCTGGGAAAGGATCACATCCTCCTGGCTTAGCAACACTCGGAGGAGTTCCAGGCTCACCTTTCAAGTGACACCGAGGAAACGGATCAAGAAACCTTTAATCTGATTAAATGTTGAAAGAGAAAAAGAATGCAAAACATAAAACTATATTTTCTACATGCTGCTGTGTGCTGTGGGTCGCGACGGAGAGAATCAAAATCGCAACCAAAGTGCGTTTGTCCTTAGGTAACCTTTGCTTTACCTCGATGTGACAGAGGCTAGAAAAGAAACCCTCTCCCAAATTTCTCACTTTCCATCTGTCATTCCCACTACCTTTTAAACCAGGGACTCTTTCATGCAAGGCTAAATTGGAAGTATAATTTAAGGTCAATTCGAATGCAATCATGGGTTTTATGTTATTGCAAATTAACTCTTCACATGCAAATTCGGGCAGGAGGGAAGCCAATTCGAATGCAATCATGGGTTTTACCTTATTGCGAATTAAAGCTTCGCATGCAAATTCGGGCAGGAGGGGGTTATTTTCGGGTAATGGGAAGTAATTCCGAACGGAGCAGGGGTTCATGTAAATTCGCTAAACAAGCGAATTTACATGAATCCGCATTGGCTCCATTCGGAGTTGGGAGAAATTCCTCCCCGTTTGAAAGAGTCCCAGATTACAAATAGGTTTGAACTAGTTTAAATGACCATGGTTCGCACTTGAGCCGAATCACTGAAGCAATTTGGGGGGGGGGGGGATGTGCTAGACCCATTTAACCCACATCTTTTTGATGCTGATTTTTGCTGTGCTTTTTTGGATAAATCGATTCTGCGCAAGTGTGAACCAGATGTGGATCAGAATCGATTTAAATTTGCCCTTTGGCCGGCAGGAGCGGGTCCATTTTGAATCGATGCATTCATCAATGTGAACCACAAGTGGGTTATTTTATTTTATTTTGCAGCAAGAAAATGCAATAGGGGCAAATGCAGTGGGAACCACGCTCTGCTCTGCTGCTGATTCATTGATTCAGATCACAAAGCAATTTATTTGGAAGAGGGAGTGTGGCCTCAGTTTCACACAAGGAAATCGGCACAGCTTTACACAGGTCCAACTTGGTATGACACACCAAAGCCTTCACTCAGACAAACCTTTTTGGTCCTGTCTGAGAGCCTTGACTCCGTGGGGTAAGATACTCTGGGTGCAGCGCTGTGGCAGTTATGGCACTCTTTCTATGGCACAAAAAGAAGTATCCTTTCTTCTTTTTGCTCCATGCGCAGGCCTTGTGTGGTTGCCATGGCCTGCTTACAGGGCTGAAACGGTTGGCGTTGAGCCACCTGTTTGTCGAGTCCCTATGTAGTCCAACACTGGCCAACCCAACGACTATGAGAAGCCACCAAGCAACATAGGAGGGTAATCTCACCCTCTATTCATATTCCTTAGCAACTGATTTTCAGATGCATACTTCTGATTTCTTCAAGTCAACTTCCTCAAGTCCAATTTCCTCAAGTCAACTTGTCAACTTCGATTAATGGCGACCCTGTGGATGAGACATCTCCAAGACCCCTCGTCTTCAACCATTCTGCTCAGATCCTGCAGGCCCAGACCCATGTCCTCCCAGTTTGAGTCTAACCATCTAGCAAGTGGTCTTCCTCTCTTTCTACTTCCTTCCAACTTTCCTAGCACCTTTGCCTTTTCTAGTGATTCGTGCCTTCTCATGATGTGCCAAAATACAACAACTTCCATTTAGTCATCCTGGCTTCCATGGAGAGTTTGAGCTGGATCTGTTCTAGAACCCATCTGTTTGTCTTCTTGGCCATCCACACAGTATTCTCAGTCCAATTCTTTAGCACCACATCTCAAATGAGTTAATTTTCTTCCTACTGGCCTTTTTCCTTGTCCAACTCTCACATCCATACCTTGTGATGTGGAATACAATGTTTGGACTGCTGATACTGGTAGCAATGTACAGTCAATGTGATTAGTTGCCATTGATAAAGAAAGATTTCTTCCCTGTAGTAAAGGAATTCATATACGATAAGAAAGGGTGTGTGTACTCCATCTGTCAAAAATTCTCACTGGCCCTGAAAAACATAAATGGGGTCTTTATATGGCCTAGTCCTAGAAATCTGATCCACACTGGATGTATTCAAGCCAACAAGAATTTTATTCAGTTTAATTTCTATTGTAACTATTTTACTTCTGCTTCATCTGCCCTACTAATCATTCCCAGCTTGCTTTCTATGGGCACTGCATTTCCAGCATTCCTGTCATTGTCATGCTTGTTGGTATTTGCCACCACGAACAATTTATGCAAAATATGCCTATTATGTAAATGAGTATTCAATTATAGAAACAAGTTAAGAGGGGTTACGACTAACAAGAAGCATCCTCGCTCCATCCAGATCCATTATTTCAGCCTCTAAGGGTAACACACTCAGATTCTACCTATCAGTCTTACCTATATTCCTGGGATGCATTAGAGCAGCGATTCCCCAACTTTGGTCTTTCAGATGTTTGGACACAAGCTCCCAAAATTCCTGACACTTGGACAACCCAGCTGGGGCTTCTGGGAGTTGGAGTCCAGAATACCTGGAGGACCAAAACTTGGGATCCGCTGGGCTAGAGGAAAACAAATTCAGAAATATTTGGGAAATGATGAGAAAACATTTTCGGAGTGCCAAGTAGCCCTGATGAAAAGAATCCTGGATGGACAAATATCTTTGCACTTTGGGATTTTGGCCCTCTCTGCATGGGTCAGATAAAGTGTCCTTCCCTCTGTCCTCTCGACAGGGATACTGGACAACCCATAGCCCAAACGCCAAGTCTGATGAACAGATCGGACCATATTATGCCCATTCAGTGCTAAACTTGGGGTATACTCCTGTTGAAACAGGTTTAAATAATTCCCTGTTTGCTCTGGATCATCTGGGACAATCCAAAGCTCCCCATTCCGATGCCAGGCAGCTTTTCAAAATTCATCACATTTTGTTGCCTGGTATGGATACCGCTGGCATGCATAGCTTGCTCTGAGATCAGATCAAGGTACCTAGAAATGTGATTAAGGCTGGGTGCCTGGTTCTGCCATAAGGAACGAGTGACTTGCCACTACTGTGGCCATGCCAGGGGTCTGTGTCAGAGGTGAATGTTAACAACCGCCCACTGTTAGAACAGAGGGGCCCCAAGTCAGGAAGAGCTTGGAGCTGCTTCAGGGCCAAGATACACAGGGTTGCCCCCAAAGTATCCTGGCCAGCGTAGACAGTACCTTGTGTGCGTGTGTGTTGTGTGCCTTCAAGTCATTCCTGACTTACGGCGACCTAAGGCAAGCCTGTCATGGGGCTTACTTGGCCAGACTTCTTCAGAGGGGGTTTGCCATTGCCTTCCTCTGAAGCTGAGAGAGTGTGACTTGTCCAAGGGCCTTCACTATATTCTTAGACCGGCTAAACAGAGGGAGGCTGGGAGCACAAGTATCAACAGGTGAACAGTGTGTCTGCCAAAAAGAGGCCTGTTTCCTCACTGGAATGGAGACATATTGGATTGCAAAAGAGGGGTCCCTGTTGAGATGCAAATGGACTTCAAATTTTCTGGACTTTGAAAATCTCCCTATTGTTGCATGGCCAGAAGGAAGAGGATGCTGCCTGCAAAAGATATTCCCCCCACCACCACCACCACAATATCTTTACTAAGAGCTGAAACAACGTGCAGGCATCTGACTAGCATCTCCAATGGTTTTTTTCCCCCTTGTCTGGTTTGTAACATCCTGCCTGATGAAGAAGCCCATGAAGCTCTGAAAGCTTGCAACAAGTATATTGTACATTTCGGTTGGTCAATAAAGGTATCACTGATGGATTTTTGTTTGTATTTGTTAAATGGCCAACACAGATTCCCCCTGAGTCTCTCTTTAATTTTTGATTCTAAGCAGTCTATTTAAAATGTTTGAACACCTTCTCTCCCAAGAGCACAGCAGGGGCTAAACACTGGAGTGGCATCTGATGACCACTTTGTGGGACCATTTTCTAAGTTTCCCTTAAAGATGCTTGAGGTTGTGTTCAAGCAAAGCATGTCCTCTATCACAGAGCTATCACTTCTCCATGCCTTCCCTTGCCTAATTTTACTCTCCGCTCCAAAATTTTAACTCCATATTCTACCTTAAAGCACCGTGCGCTATAAGGAAGCTCTAGATGCTTCAATCTTTCTTTACAGAAAAGGTACTCCAAATTATTTGGGTTTCTTCTTTGTTAAGAGGGAGGGAATGTTGCTTTTGACATTTCAGATCGTCTTTTTTCCATTGTTGTTTCTTTCCGCATGAAGAAAATCTGTTTAGGGCAGAGAGGGGTGGGGGTTTTAATGTCCTTTTATCCTCTTGGATGGGAATTGTGGATGGTGGCCGCTTGCTGCTTGGCACATTTGGCACCGTGCCCCCGCGCAACTGCTGCCAATGCTCTTTTGGTACTTTTGGAGCAGAAAACAATCTGAGACGCTCCAGGCTATAGCTACGCACAATTTAGCCTGGCATTCTCCATTGTAGCTGCTCAGAATATGCCACTAAATAGTCACATTTTAAAATACAAGACAGACACTATACAGAGAATGCACACCCACTTTTTATAAAACCGTCTGCAACTCTGGAGCATTAGCTACAAATACACACACACACAGTGTTTCCCCGAAAATAAGACAGTGTCTTATATTAATTTTTTGCTCCCAAAGATGTGCTAGGTCTTATTTTCAGGGGATGTCTTATTTTTCCATTTATTATATACTGTATGTATATTTATATACACAAACTTTGCTAGGACTTACTTTCGGGGGAGGCCTTATATTTAGCAGTTCAGCAAAACCTCTATTAGGTCTTATTTTGGGGGGATGTCTTATTTTCGGGGAAACAGGGGTATAACCTGGACTTGAGTCCAAGACTGGGATGCGTGAGGAATCCAGCAAAGGAGCTAGTGGCATTTTTAATAGACTAACAGGTTATCTCTGCCATGCCAAACAAACAAACAAACTGTGTTAGTCTTTCAGGTGAAATTATTGTTCCTTTTGCTGCAACTAACAGGTCTACCTCTTTCGAAAAAGGAGGAACCCAATCTTAGTGAACGGAGCACCTTTGTTCACTCTTTGCACTCAGACAACTACTAGCTTTCTCTTCCAAAACATTGTACTGCAGTTCACGGTTCACAATATGCATTAAAGGACATGTATGAGAAGTTTGTGCTTTGAAAGAAAATACACTGGAATAATGTTTCTTGTCGTACGTTACGTCAAAGCTCTGCTGAATTCCTTTTCGCAAGTGAGGCTTTATGCATTTTGGCATTATGCATTCCATACCCAAAAACATCTGGAATTTTGTTGTTATGATACACAAATGTTAAGTTTACTTTTTGGATCTGCATTCTGTATTGTCTGTATTTTGGGTCTGTATTCTATAATGTCTGTTTTCAGTTCACAGTTGCAAAAGTAGCGCCCCCCCCAGGTTCAACCATTTCACATGCAATTTCACATTGCACATTGCACATGAAATTGCAAATTCTTTGCTGGTGCATAGGACTATTTGTCTTCATTCCACCACTTTGTCCACTAGGAACCAAACACTTTGAACAAAGCTTCCTGTGCCTATTAAACAGCCATTGCCCTTCTCCATTGCACGATGGGACAATAAGGTGCGTTTGCAGATACTCATTTGATTGCACAAAGTTGGTACTGTATTCACCAGAAGGGTAGCACTGATCATAGAATCATAGAATCATAGAGTTGGAAGAGACCCCAAGGGCCATACAGTCCAACCCCATTCTGCCATGCAGGAACTCTTAATCAAAGCATCCTCGACAGATGGCCATCCAGTCTCTGTTTAAAGACCTCTAAGGAAGGAGACTCCACCATACTCCGAGGGAGTGTGTTCCACTGTTGAACAGCTCTTACTGTCAGGAGGTTCCTCCTAATGTTGGTGGATTCTCTTTTCCTGGAGCTTCCATCCTTTGTTCCAAGTCCTGTTCTTTGGAGAAGCAGAAAACAAGCTTGCTTCCTCCTCAATATGACATCCCTTCAAATATTTAAACAGGGCCATCATATCACCTCTTAACCTTCTCTTCTCCAGGCTAAACATACCCAGCTCCCTAAGTCGTTCCTCATAGGGCACAGTTTCCAGACCCTTCACGATCTTAGTTGCTCTCCTTTGAATACACTCCAGTTTCTCCACATCCTTTTTGAATTGTGGTGCCCAGAACTGGACACAGTATTCCAGGTGGGGCCTGACCAAAGCAGAATAGAGTGGCACTATTACTTCCCTTGATCGAGACACTATACCTCTATTGATGCAGCCTAGAATTGCATTGGCCTTTTTAGCTGCTGCATCACACTGTTGACTCATGTTCAACATATGGTCTACTTGGACTCCTAGATCCCTTTCACACGTAGTTTCGTTCATCCAGGTGTCCCCCATTTTGTATCTGTGCATTTCATTTTTCCGCCCTAAGGCAGAACATTACATTTCTCTGTGTTGAATTTCATTTTGTTAGCTTTGGCCCACCTTTCTAGTCCATTCAGGTCACCACTTTACTAAGTGAGTACAGATACGCACAACATAGACATAATGCAGGGTCTCAACCAATGGCTTGATAAGTAGCAGGCTCCATTCTATCCCTTCTTGCAGTTCCCAGAACTACAAATCCCTGAATGTCATAGCACTGAGCCATAGTAGTTAAAATGGAGTCAAGCTGCATTAATTCTGCAGTTTAGATGCAGCATAGAACACCAGGCAAACAGAGGTGAAATCATTGCTTGTTCATGGAAACCTAGTGGGTGACCTTGGGTAAGTCACACTTTCTCAGCCTAAGGAGAAAGCAATGACAAGCACCTTCTGAATATTTTCTTCAGGAAAACCTCGTGACAGAATCACTCGAGATTCACAGTAAGTCAGAAACTACTTGAAATTACACAATACACAGTTTCCTTTTCCTTGTGTTTACAGAATGGCTGGAAAAAATGTCTAGATTTCCAATATTGTGCCCTTGGGTCAAACTTTAGTTGAAAACAGTGTGCAGTCAACCCTCTGTGTCAATAATAATAATAATAATAATAAATTTTATTTCTAGCCTGCCCCTCTGAACAAGCAAACCATGAATTCTGCATCCACAGAGCCAACCATCCACAGCTTTAAGTATATATATGTATGGATGCATGTATTAAAGATTCCCAAAACCAAACCTTGATTTTGCTATTTCATATAAGGAAATCTATTTTGCTATACCGTTGTATATAATGGGACTTGAGCATCCATGGATTTTTGTCTTTGCAGAGAGTCCTGCAACAAATCCCAGCAGATACCAAGGGCCCACGGTACTTCAGTTTACCAAAAGAGGATTTCTGTGGAATAAACCCCTTCGCCTCACCTTCCTGATACCCTAACAACTGTTGGCAGCTGGAAGCTTTCATGCCAGGGCGGCAGGGATATCAACCCTTGGACAGCTTCTTTCAAGTTCATTCGAATACCTTGAAAGAATTCACCACCGAAGAGACATGGAAGCCACTATTATTGTAGAAAAAAACCTAAAAGTTGCCCTTGGAGTAAGTCTGTGCACCTTTTGCCATCCTCTGATCCTCTTCAAGCAGAAATGCTACTCATGGGAACCACAAAAGCAACACAAAATGAACAATCAAAATGCAGGACCATTATTCGTTGGCCCTGAACTTCCATATGTGTCATTCCTTAAGAAGTTGCAATAGCTCTGATCAGCACAACCGTAGAGTCAGAAGAGACCTCAAGGGCCGCCAAATGAAACCCCCTGCCATATTATATGCCTTCAAATCGTTTTTGACTTACGTTGACCCTAATGTGATTTATCACAGGGTTTT
Source organism: Urosaurus nigricauda (assembly GCA_034509955.1). NCBI lineage: Eukaryota > Metazoa > Chordata > Lepidosauria > Squamata > Phrynosomatidae > Urosaurus > Urosaurus nigricauda. The sequence continues at coordinate 825,916 of JAOEGL010000008.1, read as the reverse complement.
CTGGGGCTGAGAAAGTGTGACTCACCCAAGTTTACAGGGCTGAGTGGGAAACTGAACGTTGACTTCCAGTCATAGTCCTATGCTCAAACCGCTACACCACGCTAGCTCAACCCAGAGCGTATACAGCTGTATTTATTTACTTGTAACGCTTATCTCTAAGCAATTTGCACACAAACGTCTATAAAAACCACAGCTTAAATAGCAATAGGATACTGTGTAAAAATAAAATGGTAGAACAGAGCAACATTATAATCACTTTCACAGTCCAGGCAAAGCTTTTGTAAACAAGGCTGCATGCAGAAGAGGAGAGCAGTGAGCTTGCAATTGAAGCTCGCACACCACGTATTTTCTCTCCCAACAGAACCAGAGATCTAGTCCTCCATTATCACACGAGGGTCAATTCCAGAACCATCTCACAATTGTCCTATTATTGGTAATGGGATAACTGTGGGATGGTAATGGAATAATTGTGGGATGGTTCTGGAATTGACCCTAGTGTGATAATCATAGAAAAGCATCTGATAACTGGAATTTATACAGCTCTGTAAGGTTCCCCCAAGGGTTATCTAGTCTAGTCTACATCCACATCTAAACTATGGGGCAGTACAGACCAGCACTTTGTGCCGGCCTGACTGCGGACTAGGGATGAACTAGGGGGGAGCATTTACATGCTGCGAGCCCTACTTCCGCCACACGTGTGCCATTATGGCACATGCCTGTCCACACGGAGCACACCATTATGAGGCACAGGCGGCGCAGCACTCAAACGGTGCTGGGCAGAAGGGGCATCATCATGGCATGTGGGCACCCCTATGGCGCCCCTTCCAGGAAGCTGCTTACAGCAGCGTCTTTTTGCTCTTGAGAGGGAGCAGATCATTGGTGTGGTTGCCGTGGCAATGATCCGGGGCTAAAAGGGGCAGCGTTTAGCCGCATATCTGTTGAGCCCCTATGCCTGAATAAAGGCCATCCAACCTGCTTTAAAGTCTCCAAGAAAAGAGAATCTATCACTTTACAAGGTAGCCCATTCCAATGTCAAAAATCTCTTTCCACCAGGAAGGTCTTCCTAATGTTCAGTTGAAACGTTTTATCATTGGAACCCATTGGTTCGGGTCCTATCCACTGAAGTAGAAGAGAAAAAAAAATTATTAGGAAGAGAAGGTTAAGAAGTGATACGATAGCCCCGTTTAAATGTTTGAAGGGATGTCATGTTGAGGATGGAGCAAGCTTGTTTTCTGCTGCACCCGAAAATGGCTCATGGAGGAGTGGATCCAAACTACAGAAAAGAGATGGTCAGAGATGTTCAACAGTGGTGGAGTCTCCTTCTTTGGAGGTTTTGAAATAGAGGATGGAGGGCCATCTTTCGGGAGGGCTTTGAATATGTACTCCTGTGGATTGGATGGTCCTTGGGGTCTCTTCCAATTCTTTGACTCCATGATTTTGTAAAAACACAGAAGAGGACCTTCTTGATGGCTGCTCCCAGACTCTGGAATTCCCTCTTGCAGGAATCTAGGTTGCTCCCTTCGCTGCTCTCTTTGTGTCCGTAAGTGAAGACCCTTCCGTTGACTCTTTCTCCTTTGACTTTGTTGATGAGTCCTGCTCCGGATGTTCTCTTAATTGAGGTGTGTTGCATTTTTATCTTTTCATAGGCCTTTGAAAAGGTTTTAATAGAATTATTTCATGCTCCCTTCCCTTTTGCACTATCTTTTGTTTTAACTGTATTTTGTTTTTTAACTCCTATTGTAAGCTGTATTGTAAGCATTGGTATCTGCTGGAGTTCATTTCAAGAACTTTCCATGGATACCAAAATCTGTGGGTGCTCAAGTCCCATTAAATACAATGGTGTAGTAAAATTGTGCCCTGTGTATAAAATGACAAAAATCAATTAAATACATACATACATACATACATACACACACACACACACACACACACACATATATATATATATATATTTTCAAGCCATGGGTACTTGAATCCAGGTATAAGGAATCCATAGATATAAAGGGTTGACTGTAAATAAATAAAATAAAAACTGGATCATCACTGGAACAGGTAACATTTATCATTTTGACAAAGAAGGCAGACAAAAACCAGTGATGTGGGAGCCAGAAAATAGTAACGTTGAATCCTGTTTGTAAGCTGTGTTTGAACATCCCAAAAGATGCTCCTTGTATGTTCCAAAATATGGGCATATTATGCCAGAGAAGGGAAGGAAGCCAGAGCAAAAAGAAAAAGAACAGTCATTTACGTTCATCAACCACATAATCCTAATGGTGCAGTGCCTGAAAATAATGCACATTTTTCAACTGCTTATCCTGTACTTATCCCATGTGCCAATGCCTTGTCTAAGCAGATAAAAATGAAAGCAAAACAAAAGGGTGCCTAGAGAGAAAGGGAAGATGTGCCAACTTCAGCTTTGTATAATGAGAATTAAATCATGCCCTGTGGCTGGAGAGTCCAGTCTGGGTCTGCAAGAGCTTTGGCTCTTCTCCTTCCCCAATATGTCCATTTAAATGGATCCACTAGCAAACATACCCAGAGGTAGCCGCGTTGGCCATATAGCAAAGTAAAATACCATCCAAAATCGACAAAACAACGGTACTTTTATTTAGTGACTAAGGGACTGTACAGACTGCCCCTTTTAGCTCTGGATTGGTGCTGCGGCATCCACACACTGCAGCCCCGATCCCACCTTTCTGTGGTGCAAAAAGGAGCCGCAAAAAGCAGCTCCTTTCTGCACTGCAGCCACAGTCACTGCGGCTTTTTGGTGCTCTTTTGGTGCTGTGTCATCTAATTGCAACACCAGAGGAGCACTGTGACACAGTGCACCATGGGGTGTGGCATGCAGTGTCACATCAGCCTGGGCGCGAAGTTTGGGCATGCATCATATTGGCTCCAATCTTGTCTTTCCACAGCACAAAAACCAGCTCCTTTCTGTGCCGTAACTGTTGGTGCCGTGGCTTTACGGTGCTCCTTTGGGGGCTGTGTTATCTAGATGCAGTGCCAGAGGAGTGCTGTGACACTGTGTGCTATGTGGTGTGGCACATAGCATCACACCAATCTGGGGGCAGAGTTGGGGCATGCATTGTATAGACACCCCCCAGGCTGGCCTTAATGTACTAATGTTACTCATAATTTGTAATTCCTGTGTATCACCAAATCATAATTCCCATATATCATTATGGTAATATTTGCAATATAAACAGCCCAGTTAAAATTATACCTTAATATTGCAATATGCTACAACAGTTGTGCCATAAATAGCCCAGTTAAAATTATACCTTGAAATTGCAATACGCTACAATAGTCTAAATGTATTTACATGTGTAGTTTTTAAATAAAAAAATTTTAAATGAATAATTGTTTTAAAGGGATGCAGGTGAACACCACAACCCGTTTCTGCCGAAAAGAAGATGTTTTGAAAGCAGTGGGGCCACTACCACCAGCCCGTAAGTTGTCACCTGGTTCAGTCCTTATCCCCAATGCAGCTTCCTCTAGATATGCTTGCTAGTGGATCTGTTTAAATGGAGATATTGGGGAAGGAGAAGAGCCAAAGCACTAGTGATGCCCCAGATATAGACAGATGATAGATACCGATAGATAGATAGATAGATAGATAGATAGATAATTTGGGGAAAATGCATACACACACACACTCCTGTGGAGCCCAGGGTGGGTTCCAAATGTGGAAATGACCTCCATGCCCCCAGAGGACATTTTGCAGCATTCAAGCAAATGCAAAAAAAAAAACCTTGCCCACCTTGTGGTACGCAATGCTGATCTTGGAAGACCCAGGACTGGCCACAGGACCAGGCAGCATCCTTTGTTCACTAAGAGCAACCTTTGGGAGGTCTACATACATGCTTTGTTCCATGCTCTGAATGGAACATGCTCTGTTCCATTCCCCAGCCACCTCCTTGCAAGGCGTACAGCGTATTTCCAAAGAGTCGTCCTAAGTGTTCCCAGTAGCAGATGTTAGTCAGAATCCATACTTGAGGCATCCAGCAACACTGTTGTTGTTACTTTGCTGGATGAGTTTCAATCTGTGAGTACCGATAATATGGACAAGCTCCTTGGAAGAGTGAGGAGGACGACTTGCCCTCTCGATCCTTGTCATAGAATCATAGAATCATAGAGTTGGAAGAGACCACAAGGGCCATCCAGTCCAACCCCCTGCCATGCAGGAATTCCCAATCACAGCATCTCCGACAGATGGCCATCCAGCCTCTGCTTAAAGACCTCCAACGAAGTGGAATCCACCACACTCAGAGGGAGTGTCGAACAGCCCTTACTGTCAGGAAGTTCTTCCTAATGTTGAGGTGGAATCTCTTTTCCTGCAGCTTGCATCCATTGTTCCGCGTTCTAGTCTCCGGAGCAGCAGAAAACAAGCTTGCTCCCTCCTCAATATGACACCCCTTCAAATATTTAAACAGGGCTATCATATCACCTCTTAATCTTCTTTTCTCCATACTAAACATCCCCAGCTCCCTAAGTCGTTCCTCATAAGGCATGGCTTCCAGACCCTTCACCATTTAGTCGCCCTCCTTTGGATCCGCTCCAGTTTCTCCACACCCTTTTTGAATTGTGGTGCCCAGAACTGGACACAGGATTCCCGGTGGGGCCTGATCAAAGCAGAATAGAGTGGCACTATTACTTCCCTTGATCTAGACACTATACTTCTATTGATGCAACCTAAAATTGCATTGGCTTTTTTAGCTGCTGCATCGCACTGTTGACTCATGTTCAGCTTATGGACTCCTAGATCCCTTTCACATGTGGTCTCGTTCAGCCAGGTGTCCCCCATCTTATATCTGTCAATTTCATTTTTCCTCCCTAAGTGCAGAACCTTACATTTCTATGCGTTGAATTTCATCTTGTTAACACTGGCCCAGCTTTCTAGTCTATTCAGGTCACTTTGAATTTTGATCCTGTCCTCTGGAGTATTAGCTACTCCTCCTAGTTTTGTGTGATCTGCAAATTTTATAAGTATGCCCCCAATTCTGTCATCCAAGTCATTAATAAAGATGTTGAACAGCACTGGGCCCAGGACAGAACCCTGTGGGACCCCACTGGTCACTTCTCTCCAGGATGAAAAGGAGCCATTGTTGAGCACCCTTTGAGTTCGGCCAGTCAACCAATTACAAATCCATGTAACAGTTACCTTGTCTAGCCCACATTTATTAATTTATTAATTAATATTTTATTATTATTATTATTATTATTATTAGATACTGAACTGGGTCGTTTGAGACATTAGGCACCAGCCCACATTGTTTGCACCAGCCTTTATCCGCAACACAGACTAGAAACTTTACTTTAAGGGAAAAGACTTTTTAGGGAAAAGACCTCTCCTTCACCCAAAATCTTCTGCTTCGTTCCACCTGATGGTTGGCCCGATTTTGCATTACACTAGATTGACTCTAAACCATAAATAGAGTAAAATAGTAAGAATCATAGAGTAAAATACACTGCAGCCAGTGTGGAGTAGTGGTCTGAGCATTGGACTATGCCTCTGGAGATCAGGGTTTGAATCCTGGCACGGCCATGTAAGTCTGTTGAGTGACCCTGGGCAAGTCACACTCTCTCAGCCTCAGAAGAAGCCTCAACCCCCTCTGAAGAAAATTGCCAAGAAAATCCCACAATACACACAAAAGTCAAGTTCCCAATGGCTTTGTTCACAAATGACTATCATTAAAACTTAACTTGCCACTTCATTTCCATACAGAAAGGATTTCGAATTTGAAGTGACATTCTCACACCCCAATGGCATATATAGGTCTGTCTCTCATTTCCACTCTACCAAATGCATCTGAGGAAGTAGACTTAAGTCTACAAAAGCTCATGCTGCCAACTTTTCTCTTTCAGTGAGTCTCAAAGGTGCTACAAGACCTCTCTACATACTGACTCTACAGACTAACAAATAATAATAATAACAATAGTAACCAAATGCATCTAAGGAAGTAGACCTATGTCTATGAAAGCTCGTGCTGCAAACTTCTTTCTTTCAGTGAGTCTCAACTGTGCTACAAGATCTCTCTACAGACTGATTCTACAGACTAACATGGCTATATCTTTGAATAATAATAATAATAATAGTAACCAAATGCATCTGAGGAAATAGACTTATGTCTACAAAAGCTAATGCTGCTAACTTTTTTCTTTCATTGAGTCTCAAGGGAGTTACATACTGATTCTACAGACTAACATGGAATAGTTTTCTACAGACTAACATGGAATAATGGCACAACTGAATAATAATAATAGTAATAATAATAATAATAATAATAACCAAATGCATCTAAGCAAGTAGACTTAAGTCTACAAAAACTCATACTGCCAACTCCTTTCTTTCAGTGAGTCTCAAAGGAGCTACAAGATCTCTCTCCATACTGATTCTACAGACTAAGACGTCTGTATCTTTGAACAAAATACACTGCATAGTACTGAAGATTTCCCTACACATCCTTTAATCCATAGCAACATTCATGCTAAAATTAAAAAATGGTGAGGATATTAAGATGCCTGGTGCAAGACGCATTGTCCCCTGGTGCCAGGTTCCTCTTGAACCTTGCCAGCCAAACATTGTTGTGAAGAAAACAGGACTACCTACCTGGCCTCAGCTCAGAGTGTCCCGTGTTGTAACCGGTGTGCCCCAAATAGCACGGGTAGCAATTTTTCCAGAGGTAGCGATAGTGAAGGGCGGCATCTCGGGGGATGCTCTGAAAGACCACTGCGCACCAGAGCATCACCCCAAGCTGTCTCGCTGGCTCCAATCCCATTGCAACTAAATATATTTTGCAATTTCAGATCTAATCGAAATTGAAGCAGCAATTGAAAAAAGAAAAGGATGGCAAGGCTAGAAGAAGCGAGAACAAGCCAGAAGACAACCCAATGACAGGAGAAAAAAGTTAGTCTGCAAAGTTGGATGTGGGTGTGTGAGAAGTGTGCAGAAAGCAAAGCTCTCCTCTGTGCACATCGCTGTTGTTTTCAGCCCAATTCTCACACAGGAAAATCCGTTCACAACAATGCACTGATGTACAGCGGCCACTGCAGCATGCTCTTGTCAAACAGCAGCTCCGGCTTCCTAACGTGCACAAATCTTTCTGGAGAGCCAAAGCTTTTTCATAGCTGTGTGCCCTCCCACACTTTGGTCGCTTCTCAACTTTCAGATCCGCCTCCTGCAGGTAAAGAGCAAACCCAGTGTCGTCCGCCCTTCCACCCACATCCGAACCTCAATCCACCACAAAACGCACACTACATCTCCTCTGTTTGCACGGCTCCGAGCTCCAAAACCAAAAAAAGTGTGTGACATTCATTGCAGTATACACACACGCACACACACAATCACACATGCAAACCGAAAGAATGTTGGCGGTAGGCTCTGGAGCATTATTGAATGTGTGGCATCGGGCCAAGCTGGAGTCTAAAATTGGCCATGTAAACAAATGAAAGAAACCAGGAGAGCGAAGGAGAGGAATTGGGGGTGGTGGGGGGGGGGGGAGTGTGCATTAAATGAACACCACATTTTGGAAAGTTATGCTCAGATGCTTTTAGCAAAACGTTCCCAAAAAAAGTGTTCTTGCTCACCCGAATGGGAAGGAGCAGTTCGGCCTGCCGAGCCAATAAAATATTCTCCAGATGAATGCATATTGCAAAAAGGAAAAAGCCAATACATGTCGCCAAAGCCGAAGGGGTGTTTCGTTTTGTTCCGGCTGGTAATAAAAATGATTAATTGTTGTCGATATTGACGTTGTGCTATGCGCCTGTGTTTCCTTTAATCTGGATAGGAATGTATGATTGCTGGGGGCTGCCTTCCTTTGCTGCCAAGCACTATGGGCATGGAAAAGTGGCACACAGACAAAGTGATGGGTTGCTTCAAACAAAAATCCATCAGTGATACCTTTATTGGCCAACCGAAATGCAGAATAAACTTGTGTTTGAAGCTCCATGGGCTTCTTCATCAGGCAAAATGTTGCAAACTAAACAGGAGAAGAAGAAAAAAAAGAACAATTTTTCTCCTGTTTGGTTTGTAACATCTTGCCTGATGAAGAAGCCCGTGGAGCTTAGAAAGCTTGCAACAAGTATATTGTGCATTTCGATTGGCCAATAAAGGTGTCACTGATGGATTTTTGTTTGGATTTGTTAAATGGCCAACACAGCTACCCCTGAATGTTTTCTGATGGGTTGGATGTGTATGATCGGTTGATAGGTTGCAAGAATATCATGGGGGACCTTGTTGAAGGTACAAACAACCTAGTAAAATGTGGGCTACACAATGGATAGATTTGTAAATGGTTGACCAGCTGAATCCAAAGGGTGCTCAGCAATTGCTCATCTTGGAGAGAAGTGGCCAGTGGGGTGCCACAGGGTTCTGTCCTGGTCCCAGTGCTAGTCAATATCTTTATTAATGACTTGGATGACAGTTTTGGGAGCCTAGTTATCAAATTTGCAGATGACACCAAATTCAGAGAAATAGCTAATACCCCCGAGGACAGGATCAAAATTCAAAATGACCTAAATAGATTGGAAAGTTGGGACAAAACTAACCAAATGAATTTCAATATCGAGAAATGTAAGGTATTGCAGTTAGGTAGAAAAAATAAATAAATGCCTAGATAAAGGATGGGGGACACCTGGCTTGACAAAACGATGTGTGAAAGGGATCTAGGAGCCCTAGTAGAGCACAAGTTGAACACGAGTCAACAGTGTGATGCAGCAGCTAAAAAGACCAATGTGATTCTCGGCTGCATCAATAGAAGTATTGTGTCTAGATCAAGGGAAGTAATAGTGCCACTCTATTCTGCTTTGGTCGGGCCTGACCTGGAATACAGATTTTTTGGCTGGCTTAATTTACAAGGCAGAGAGATCTGAATATACTAAATAACACTACTAGTATTTGCATCTATTACTAGTCGAGATCAAAGGGCATACAGTGAGTCTGCCATATTGGTGGGCTAGCCATTCATAGATTGGAGTTCTGCCATATGAGCCAATGGCACCCATGGGGATGTGATGAAAGCCATCGCTAGTGTTCATTATTTTTTTTTAAATTAAAAAAATTGTGTTAGAGAGGATTTGGACACACAAGTGCATAGCCGTGTGTGAGTCTGCAGTTGCTACTTTAACTATTAAAGTGTGATAACATCCCAAATCCACAAAACAGTGATACTTTTACTGGGCCGATCAAAATACATAAAATACATGTTACAAGCTTTCAAAGCTCCGCTAGCGTTTTCACTGGCCAAAGATGTTAAAAATAACACAGTAGAAAAGTGTTATTGTTAATTGATGAAGGACGGGGGTGGATCGAAAGTCCACTGGGATCTGCTGGCATATCTTTGGGTGATTTCCAACAGATCAGCAAGTATATTTGAACACCAACAGCAGCACTAGGATCTTGCACCCCACATATCGCCTCTCGCCAAAATACTGTTGAAAATGAAATTAAGAAAGTGTGGCGAAACCAGGAGAGGATTATTGGCTAGAAAGACTGTATGCACCATCCATTTCTGGTATGTGATGCATTCCTGGGCAGAGGTTTAATGCAAAGTCAATGCATTTTGCACAAAAACTCTCAAAAACCCCAAAACAGATCCCCAAAGCTTGAATCTATGTTTGCACAAAGGAACCATCTTTCTTTTGGGTGTCAAAGCTACACAAGACATGCTGTTTGTTGGGTTTCCCTTCCAATATTCATTTTGCTTAAGACATTTATGTGAGTGCAGCCTGCTAAATTCTTTTTTCTTTTTTAACAGACTGCTAGTAAATATCCCATTTCATTTGCGCAGCAATAAAAGTGCCATAGGTTTTGGATGGTTTTATATACATTTTCCACATTTTTTTACAGTTACATAGTTAAACGCAGGGACTTTTAGAATGTAAAGAGCCTTTGTCGACTGGCATGAGTGATGCAAAGAGTAAATGTCTGCGTCTGCAGAACTGATGCAGTCTGGCATGACTGGAACCCATCCTATGAGAGCCTGGGATTTGTGGTTTGCTGTGGCACCAAACCACTCTGGCAGAGAAGGCTAAGTGTTTCACAAAACTACCAAATCCCACTTGGATGCTGTAGGATGGAGCCAAGTAGGATCAAACTGGAATATTTCTACAGTGTAGATGCTCCCTAGATGTTTCTTCCAGCTCACTATTTTCTATGATCCTGTGATATATACATACTATAGCCCTCACAATGTTCTGAAAAGGGCTCTGTAGGGTTTTTTTTTTGGGGGGGGGGTTCAGGCTAAGAAGATGCCAGCCACAGACGCTAGCGAAATGTCAGGAATAAACTATTCTAGAACATGGCCACATGGCCCGAAATCCCCTCCACAAAAACTACGGATGCCAGCCCTGACAGTTTTCGACTTCACATTGGCTCTGTAGTTTACCCAGCCTCAAGGTCTAGAACTGCACATGTCTCAGCCCAGAGTCACTGGCCAGAATCCTGTTGGGCAGTTACCAATATGCAACCTACATTTACTGCTATTGCTACAGTAGCTACATATGCATGATCCTTTCCTAGCCTCTGTTAAATTGTGTGGTCAATGTTGGACTAGGACTCTGGAGACCTGGGTTCAAATCTCTGCTCAACCATGGAAACCTTATTCGGTGACCTTGGACAAGACACACTCTCTCAGCTGCAGACGAGGCTAACACCAAGAAACCCCCACAACAGGGTCACCATTAAGTCTGAAACAACTTGAAGGCACACAACAACAAAATATATCAAGACCTTGGCTTAAACATTTGAGAACCAGAGTGTGGTACTGGTTTGAGTGTTCAACTACGATTCTGGAGACCAGGGTTCAAATCCCCGCTCAGCCATGGCAACCCACTCGACGGCCAGGGACAAGTCACACTTTCTCAGCCTCTGGTGAGGCTAATGCCAAGAAACCCCCATGAAAGGGTCACCGTAAGTTGGAAACAACTTGAAAGCACAAAATACAGTAGGCCCTTGGTATCTGCTGCGGTTTGGTTCCAGGACCCCCCATGGATACCAAAAATCAGTGGACGCTCAAGTCCCATTAAATATAATGGCATAGTAAAACGTTGTCCTTTATATAAAAGGGCAAAATCAAAGTTTGCCAATGGGAATGTGTATATTTTTAAAGTACTTTCAAGCTGTGGATGCTTGAATCTGTGGATAAAAAAATCTGTGGATAAGGAGGGCTCATTTGAGAGTCAGAGTGGGGTACTGCTGGACTATGACTCTCGAGACCAGATTTCAAATCCCTGCTCAGCCAGGGAAACCCACTGGGTGACTTTAGGCAAGTCACACTCTCTCATCCTCAAGGGAAGGCAATGACAAAGATCCTCGGAAGAAATCTTGCCAAGAGAATGTCATGATAGGTTCACCTTAGGCTCGCCATAAACCAAAAATGACTTGAAGGCACACAGCAAAAGCAACAACAAACCCCACTTTCCAATAAGAAATCACTGAGATCAATGGGAGGCCATTCATCCCTATTGATCAAGAAGTGGTTGCCTGACATTTCCTCATGTGAGCGAACTTTGGTACTTAACAGTCATAAAGGTTGTGCCAACTGACCCTCGGATGAGAAAGAGATGGTGCCAAAGAGGCAAACGTTCCACCCGCTTGACTGAGTGTTCGACCCACTCTCAGTGGGTACTTTATAGAAATCTATGGAAACTTTGAGAGTAGGATGTAATGGCATGCATCACACACCCAACATGCATTACATTTTGGGTGTGCACTGGGCTCACACCAGTGTGAACCAGTCAAGAAGAGCAGCCTCTTTTTGGAAGCCTCCGCTGTGCCCCAACCTGCCGTTGGAAAGATCATGTCAACAGCACGGTGGAAACCCTACAACATCATTCCCCATCTCAGCTAACAAAGCTGCAAAGGTGGGACTTGCTTTCCGAATAATTATTTGCAATTAATTAATGACACCTTCGAGTCAAAGCTTGAGGGATGGAAACTCACACAAACTCTGTCGTATTTTGTTTTGGTAGCAATTTCCTAAATTAAACAGCCTGGCTGCATTCCTGTGCACTTACAGCGTTCCTTCCATTTCGATTGATAGGTCAAGTAAAAAAAATACTTTATACAGGAATATGCCGGAAATGTAATCAACATAAAGCTATATTTGTTCAAACGGCACAAGTCTGTACCTGTATTTCTCATTAGCACCAGACTCCCCTACACCCTATATTCTTCTATATTTACTTCTTCTATATTATTGCTGTAGCCCCTGGTTCAAATCCCAGTGTACTTTTACACAGACTTAAACAAAGCTGGATGGGAGATTACCAAAAATGCAAAGTGCTGTGTGGTATATTTCAGAGGAAGGAACTGGCGAAACCACCTCTGATTCTATGATCAACTTTGGGCAGATGTTGCATTGGATGATCTGGAGATTCCTAGAGAAGTGTTCTCTTAGGTAAAAAGAATAGTGGTTAGTGGTCTTTTATTTGTGGTTTTTCCACATTCATAGGGGTTCTTCACCCCTAAAATCCTTGCTTAAGAAAAACCTATAAAATCCCAAAGTATATAGGCAACATGAAAGTATATACAGCTGCACTTCCCAACTTGTGGGGGATCCGTTCCGGAACACGAAAATAGCAACATATACATATGTGAGTCCCATAGAGAATAATGGCTCACGTGCCTGTGGGGCATGCACACGTCCACGCATGGGCACGCACGCCCATTTTAAAGATAGCATCTCGTCCCTCCCATGAAAAGCAAGATCACGGACTCCAAGCCCGCACACATGGAGGGCCGACTATGTACACACAGAGATCATGTAATTTCAGCAGGCATTGCACATCATACCACTAGGTTAACTAGCAATTCCTGCTGAAATGCCCTCTTTAATTCTGGAAAACCTAACTGCATCACACTGATGGAGAAAGACCTCTCTTTGAAATTGCAAGGATCCTACTACCAGAGCAGAACTATTGTTGTTGTGTGACTTCAAGTAATTTCAATTATGTGGTGACCCTGAGACAAACAAGGTTTCCTTGGAAAGATTTGTTCAAAGGGAATTTGCCTTTGCTGAGAGAATGCGACTTGCCCAAGATCATCCAGTGCACTTCCAAGGCTGAGCAGGAATTCGAACCTTGGCCTCCAAAGTCTTAGTCCAATGTTCCAACCAGTACACCATGCTGGCTCTCAGAGTACTGTATATACTCATGTATAAATCGAGGGGAAGTTTGGGGGCCAAAATTATGGATTTTGCTATGACCCATGGATAAGTCGATGGTAAACTTAGGGGCATATAGCAAGGGATCTGAAGGATGAAGCAAAGGAAAACTATGTCAAAGAACTTACAAATTTCCAGCAGACATAACTCTTTATGCTTATTCTTAAGACTGGATAGATGAGAGCGTAAAGGCGGTCAGTGCTTCCAGGACAGATTGCTTTTCACCAGGGAAAAGTTCCTTCTTTTAAATAAGAGTTAAGATATACTATTTACATTGACCCATGGATAAGTTGACTCGGATTTTTTGAGTCAATTTTTTTGCCCCAAATTTCTAGACTTATACATAAGTATATACAGTAAACTATATAAGGCTGCATAAACATAAGTCTCCATGTAAGATCTTCAAGTCAAGTCAAAACTCAGCATATCAGACAATCTCATGTACAGCTGGCACTCCACATTTTTGGATTTAACTTTTGCGGATTTGGTTATGCGTGGATTTGATCAATATGTTCTCTCTGGTAATCACTACGTCAAATGACCTCTATGGTCATTGGACACTGGGGTAAGGGGTGAAGGACCCCCGTGGAAAAACCACAAATTAAAAACCACTATTCTTTTTACCTAAGAGAACACTTCTCTAGGAATCTCCATATCACCCAGGGTAACTCTGTGGTCAACATTTGCCCAAAGTTGAGCACAGAATCATGCTGGAGGAGCTACAAATACCTAGAGAAGTGTTTTTTTCAAAGAACTTCTAGGTTCTGCAGCACAACTCTATGATCAGCTTCTAGCAGAATTGTGCTGGAGGGCTTGGAGATTTGTAGAGAGAACATATTAACCAAAACTGCAAATAATCAAATCCGCAAAAGTGAAACCCGCAAACGTGGAGGGACAACTGTATTTTGTTTGGCAATATCTCTGATCCTGCCTGTCAAAAGACTTTCTATGTGGCTACTGGCATTATCAGCACACTGCAATGTTCAAAAATAAATAAGACAGGGTTTTAACACCGTGTCCAAGCCATAAATCATAAAACAGATGTGGTCGAGTGGCACAGTAAAAATGGCTTGGAACTAAGGCCTTAGTGCCCTTTAAATAGTACAGCCTGTTGAAAGACCAGATAATCCTTCCCAATAGAAGCAGCAATTTTCCTCCTATGATACAGCTATTGGTTTTCAGTGCAGACAGGAGTTGAGGAACAGAAAGGCAAAGGCACGGATGATAAGGATCGGAGCTAACCTCCATTCCTCTGCCTGGACTTAAGCTGGCTCTCAATGGAGACCCAGTGAGAGAAAGGCTCTGCCTCACTGACTCTTTAAACCCATTCATTTATTTTTCAGAGCTTTGCCCCGGATTTTGTCACCTGAGCATCCAAGGATTCACAAAAGCATGAATGGGTTTTTATTTGCACAATGGAACGGAGAAGGATCGCTCTCACACTGCAGGAAAAAAGATACCTCTGGGCTTTCAGAGCTTATGATCTCTGCCACGATGGCTGGAACACCACCATGAAATGGAGACTGCTTGGAAGATGGGCATTTTAAAGTGTAGCCTGCTTCAAGGATGTGCAAGTCATACTCTCTCAGCTTCAGAGGGAAAGCAATGGCAAGCCTCCGTCCTCCGAAAAAATCTTGCTACCCCATAAGTGGTAAATGACATGAAGGCACACAACGCTAAATATAGTTTTCATTTTACATGTTTTAATGCATTTTAATATTTTAATTGTTTTAATGTATGACTGCTTAACGGCATAATGTATACATTCATTTAACTTTTGCAGTGTTTTTAAACTGCATTGTTTAAAATGTTCAAACATATAGCTGTTTTAGTCTGTAGATTCAGTGTGTGGAGAGATCTTGTAGCACCTTTGAGACTCACTGAAAGAAAGAAATTGGTATGCTACCGATTTCTTTCTTTCAGTGCGTCTCAAAGGTGCCACAAGATTTCTCCACATACTGTTTAAAATGTTGTTAGCTACCATGTTAGAGTTGAAAGAGACCCCAAGGGCCATCCAGTCCAACCCCATTCTGCCATGCAGGAACTCACAATCAAAGTATCCCTGACAGATGTGTTCTGAGAAATGATGTGAAAACTGGATTTACTCCCATAGTTCTGGGTGTGTAGATTCTCTGGTATGACTCTTAAGTGGAAATGCTGGCTCAGCCATAGATTCTAAGTGAGAGCATCATGTAGACCAAGTCAATTTAAAGTTCAAGACTAACAGATAGCCATCCAGCCTCTGTTTAAAGACCTCCAACGAAGGAGACTCCATTACTCTCCAAGGGAGCATCTTCCACTGTCAAACAGCTCTTACTGTCATGAAGTTCTTCCTAATATTGAGGTGGAATCTCTTCTCTTATAGTTTGCATCCTTTGCTCCATGTCTAATTCTCTGGAGCAGCAGAAACCATGCTTTCTCCATCCTCAATATTACATCTCTTCAAATATTTAAACAGTGCTATCACATCACCTCTTAACCTTCTCTTCTCCAGGCTAAACATACCCAGCTCCCTAAGACGTTCCTCATAAGGCATCATTTCCAGACCCTTCACCATTTTGGTGGCCCTGACATGTTCCAATTTTTCAACATCCTTTTTGAATTATGGGGCCCAGAACTGGACACAGTATTCCAGGTGGGGCCTGACCAAGCAGAATAGAGGGGCACTATTACTTCCCTTGATCTAGACACTATACTTCTATTGATGTAGCCTAGAACATGGCTTTCTTAGCTGCTGCATCACATTTCTGATTCAGCTTGTAGTCCACTAAAACGCCTAGATCCCTTGGGTTTGCACTGCTGTCAAGTCAGGCGTCACCCATCCTAAATCTGCACATTTCATTTTTACTACTGAACTGTAGTGTCGCACCTTTCTCCCTGATGAAATTCATTGTGTTAGTTTGGACCCAGCTTTCCAATCTGTTAAGGACCCGGATCCTGTTGAGATATGAATCCAGTCTGTCCCATTGCTGCAAAAGAAATCTGTGGTTTCGTGCAAAAAAATTCTGAATATTTAAATAATAAAACACTGGCGCTACAACAACCATAGTGAAAAACTGTCACCTTGAAACCCCAGCAGTTCAAAGGAAGGGATCCACAACATGGGAGGCCTATGGACTCCCATTGGAGGCTTCACCAACTTGGCGTCGGGCTTAGCTTGAACCCACTGTCTTTTGGAATGAAGTCAAGCCTCCGAACCACTTGGTTATAAAGATGAAAAATATACTGTGGAAGGAAGATTAAGGAATAGGTATCTTAATAAAATCCAGGGACTCTGTGTATGAATGCACAATAAAAAGATGGAGCACATATGTGCGTGTGCATGCACACTTCCCTGTCTTTCCAGAAGCAAAACTCATAAAATCTAATTAACTTTTCTGGAATGTTTCATAACATTGTGTTACCAAAGAAAGAATAACCACTCTCTCGGAATTACAGACATTTCCGCGGTATTATTTGGCCATGGTCATATTCCAAATTAAAACCTGTGGTTTGGAGTGCAATGAATATCATTCCAAATCGGTATGTGGGACCAGTAAATGAGTCCAAGCCAGGAAACAGAGAGAGAGAGAGAAGTTTTGTGCATTAAAATACAAGGGGCTCCAAATCCTCCTTTCCCTAAATCTTTTTTTTTTAAACAGGCTGATCCAAAGTGGAACAGACTCCTTCACCTCAAATTATTTATTTCATAATCAATACTTCTCCAAATCATAGTACTTTCAGCAAAACGTAGGCAAAACAGTAACTTGGAAAGTGAATACACAACTTTTGCTCTATGGAAAAATTGATGTAAAAGTTCCATGCTAATGGCTTATTGACCTTAATTAAATGTTATCCATTTAATTAACTGCCAATTCATTAATTTCCAAATGAAATTTTTCAGTTGTCGTTCCTCGTTTGTTCTTGCTGATTTAGTAGGCGTTAGTTAAATTGTAAGAGATGGCTAGAGTGCAGTATGAAAGAGTATAACTTATTTAAAGGGATGAACCAAAAACAAAGGGAAGAGCAGTAGAATTATATGCAGACTATATCCAGTTAGTCTGACATCAATACCAGGAAAACCTCTAGAGCAGATCATTAAACAGAGAGTCTGTGAACACTTAGAAAGTAATGCCATAATCACAAAAAGTCAACATGGGTTTCAGAGAAACAAGTCATGCCAGACTAGAATCAGGGAATCATAGAATTCTAGGATTACTAATCTGATCTCTTATTTTTGATAAAATTACCATTTTAGTAGATGATGATGATGATGATGATGATGATGATGATGATGATGATTTCTATTTCCTGCCTCTCCCTTCTGATCGAGGCGGGATTCCAACAAAGTATTAAAATACAGTATCACAGTCAATATACAGTCTAAACACATCAATTAAAATTAAGAGCAATTCGGTCCTTAGCCTAATCTGTTGCTGCCATTTTTCCATTATTGATCTGATTTTAAGTAATCATTCCTAGCCCTTTAAAGCAAGTCAGGTGGGTAGGCCCACCGGAAGAGATCCGTCTTAAGTGCTTTCTTAAAAGCATCTAAGGTGATAATAAGATGGATAAGATGAAGAGAATGCTGTGGATATAGTATATCTTGATTACAGTAAGGCCTTTGACAAGGTTCCCCATGACATTCTTGCAAACAAGCTTGCAAAATGTGGGATAGACAAGTTAACTGTTACATGGATTTGTAATTGGTTGACCAGCCGAACCCAAAGGGTGCTCAACAATTATTGCTTTTCAACCTGGAAAGAAGTGACCAGTGGGGTCCCAAAGGGCTCTGTTCTGGGCCCAGTGCTATTCAACATCTTTATTAATGACTTGGATGACAGAATTGGGGACATACTTATCAAATTTGCAGATGACACTAAACTAGGAGGAGTAGCTAATACCCCAGAGGACAGGATCAAAATTCAAAATAACTTGAATAGACTAGAAAGCTGGGCCAAAGCTAACAAAATAAAATTCAACACAGAGAAATGTAAGGTACTGCACTTAGGGCAGAAAAGTGAAATGCACAGATATAGGATGGGGGACATCTGGCTGAATGAAAGTACATGTGAAAGGGATCTAGGAGTCCAAGTAGAGCATAAATTGAACATGAGTCAACAGTGTGATGCTGCATCTAAAAAGGCCAATGCGATTTTAGGCTGCATCAACAGAAGTATAGCGTCTATATAAAAGGAAGTAATAGTGCCACTCTACTCTGCCTTGGTCAAGGCTCAACTGAAATAATCCTGTGTGTGGTTCTAGGCATCACAATTCAAAAAGGATGTGGAGAAACTGGAGCATGTCCGAGATGGTTAAGAGGCAATATGATAGCCCTGTTTAAATACTTGAAGGGATGGAGCAAGCTTGTTTTCTGATGCTCCACAGAATAGGACCTGGAGCAATAGAAGGCCAATGTGATTTTAGACTGCCATCAATATAGTATCTACATCAAGGGAAGTAATAGTGCCACTCTATTCTGCTTTGCTCAGGCCTCAGATAGAATATAGGGTCCAGTTCTGGGCACCACAGTTCAAAAAGGATGTGGAGAAACTGGAGCATGTCCAAAGGAGGGCAACTAAGATGGTGAAGGGTCTGGAAACCTTGCCCTATGAAGAACGCCTTAGGGAGCTGGGGATGTTTAGCCTGGAGAAGAGAAGGTTAAGAGGTGATATGAGAGCCCTGTTTAAATATTTGAAGGGATGTCATATTGAGGAGGGAGCAAGCTTGTTTTCTGCTGCTGCAGAGACCAGAATGCGGAACAATGGATGCAAACTGCAGGAAAAGAGATTCCACCTAGACATTAGGAGGAACTTCCATCCTGACAGTAAGAGCTGTTCGACAGAGGAACACACTCCCTTGGAGGTCTTTAAAAAAAAAGAGGCTGGATGGTCATCTGTCAGGAATGCTTTGATGGAGAGTTCCTGCATGGCAGAATGGGATTGGACTGGAGGGCCTTGGGGTCTCTTCCAACTCTATGATTCTATTATTCCTTTTCATTGATAGGGAAAGCCATCAATGAGCTCACATCTCCCTAGTCCCCAGGTATGAAATGTTGCTGCCGGGGTGTAATGGTCTCTGTTGTCCCCTCTTCTTGCTTCTTTCTGAGTAGGATGGGATCTCCAGAGTTTTGGAAGCAAAGTTCACCACCCATCGAGTTGAATCCTCCCCTTTTAGCAATACAATGGGACGTTTCAGGGATTCCACTGGCACTTTTCATCTCTGAGGCTGAAGGGAAATTTCCTTCCCTCCTACAGCCCAGGGGAAATTCTGGGCTTTGTAATCCATAAACGTAACTTCTTCAAGCTTTCAGTTGACACTGAACCCTCAAGTAAATTCTCCTGCAACTTTAAAGAACTTCCACCGACCAAGTTTTGCTTTCCGGGAAAATAAATTTTTGGAGAAGACAGTACGTTCTCAGACGAGATGGAATATTTACCAATGCGGTCCCATTGAATTTGGTCCCGTTGCAGGCTTCTGCATCACCTAATTTAATTCATCTGACATGAATTCGGCTGCCTCTTCGCAATTCCCAAGAAACCATGCTATCTCCCCTTGGCCTGGGTTGCCAGAGCATCCATCACTTTAGAAGCCTATTGGCATTCCTGCAGCCCGAATATGTAAGGCAAAAGGAATTCAAAGGGGTTTCTACCCTCCCTCTGAACCCAACCCAATGCGTTCTTACAAAGCACCGCTGGTGCGTGAATGATCCTCACGCCGAAAGTATTTATAAATTGTGAGCGATAATATGACACAAGCTTGCACGGGCTTGAAAAACCAGCCCTCCAGCTTAGAAGGTAAGAACCCAGTTGCTGAGTTCATCCGAGGACCTGGGAGAGATGTATTTGTGAATGCAAATTCCTGCCTTTGGCCAAATCTTCAGCCAGATGTGATCTGCAAACTTTGCTTCTCCTGTTTTGGACTTCAATTCCCAGAAGTTTTGGACTTCAATTCCCAGAAGCCACACCAATGGTCAGCGATTCTTGGGGCTTTAGTCCAAAATATCTGGAGGACCAAAGTTTTGGATTCACTGTCTATCTTCAAGCTGGTATCTTTATACTCCAAATACAAACCTATCAAAAACAAATTTAACTTATAAAGAAACAAGATAATTCTGCTTCGACTAGTTGCTAAGAATCCTTTGTTAGAAACATTTCCTCCAAACAACAAAAGTCGATATTACACTACACTGTTATAACACTTATTATTTCACTTTAACGGCTATAGTTGCCTCCTGGGAAATCCTATGATTTGTACTTTAGAAAGAATTCACTTTAGAGAAATTTAGAATTTAAAATTCTCTTGGGCCCCATTAAACTACAAACCTCCGAATTTCACAGGATAAACTGTGCTTGCATTCCCTTGCTCACTCCACCTGCCTCAATTCTTTGGATGCCCAAATTGTTTCTGAATTGATGCAGGCTAGAATTGGTGTATCCTTTTTGAATTGTGTTGCCCAGAACTGGATGAAGTATTTTCCCAAGTGAGGCCTGACCAAAGCAGAGTAGAGTGGCACTATGACTATGGCTTCCCTCGATCTAGGCACTATATTTCTATTGATGCAGCCTAGAATCGCATTGGCCTTTTTTAGCTGCCGCATCACACTGTTGACTCATGTTCAACTTGTGATCTACTTGGACTCCTAGATCCCTTTCATGTGGAGTCTTGTCAAGTCCACCATCCCATATCTATGCATTTCATTTTTTCTGCCGAAGTGCAGTACTTTATATTTCTCGGTATTGAAATTTATTTTGTTAGCTTTGGCCCAGTTTTCTAATCTATTAAGGTCATTTTTTTTGAATTTTGATCTCCTCCTCTGGAGTATTAGCTACCTCTCCTAATTTGGTGTCATCTACAAATCTGATAGGCTCCCTATTGTATCATCCAAGTCATTGATAAAGATATTGAATATATTTCTTCTTACACCAGAACAGAAGAAGTAGACTCATTACAAAGAGATCAACTCACAGCACTAACTCTGTTACCTTAACATGTTACTTTCATAGTCTGGGATTTAACAAAAATCACATTTCCCAAATCAAGCAATAGGCAAACAATGCAAGGAAAAGCTCTTTGTAAAAACAGGCATTCAGACTGAGTACATTTGGAAAAAACATACACAAAGAAATATGTTCAACTGTCAATGCTGATTTTTTGAAACAGTTATAAACTGTAGAATTCCAAGATATAGCTATTTCAGCCTATAGAATCAGTATGTAGAAAGATCTTGTAGCACCTTTGGGATTCACTTGAAGAAAGAAATTGGCAGCATGAGCTGTCAGACTTGTGTCTCCTTCCTCAGGTGCATTTGGAAGGAGACTGAAGTCTACGAAAGCTCATTCTGCCAACTTCTTTCTTTCAGTTAGTCTCAAAGATGCTACTACAAGTTATAAACTGGTGAGGAAATGGAGCAGAACAAAATGAAGACTGGGCACAAATGGGAAACAGACTAACTGTCCACCCCCAAATTTCCATAACAAAAAGGTCACAATAGGATTATAACTATTGGGGAAGGTGAAAACACTGCTCACAAATTCTCATTTCTCAAATGAATTTTTAATGCAGTGGCCACATTTCTAGCATTCCAGAAAATGTGACATGAAAATCGCTCGCACTTGGAACTCCTTCTTTGCTGCATTCACATTGGCCTGCCTTCTTCTTGAGATGTTTAGACTATATTTCTAAGCACTCAAGTGACGTCTTAAGTAATGCCAGTTACCGGAGTCTGAAGAAAGTGGCAGGGACAGACTTCTTATTTGGAGAGGACAAAGCTCTTACCCAAATAGCTACAAAACTGAGTCTCAAGAAGACCTAGCTGCAGCTAAGGTTGGTTCAAATGCTGAGTAACAATATGAGCAAATGGAAGGACCGTTTTTCCCTGATCGCTGCTGTTGCTGGTGTGTGCTTTCAAGTCATTTCCAAATTATGGTGATCCTAAGGCAAACCTATCATGATTTGAGGGGGGGGGGCAAGTTCCCTCAGAGGAGGATTACCATCGTCATCTGAGGCTGAGAAAGTGTGATCTACCCAAATGGGTTTATATGGCTGAACCAGGACTTGAACCCAACACTCAGTCAATTATGCCAAATAGCTGGCATGGCAAGAACAGTTCTTTTACTGTTGTACTTCAGGGAACCCCATTCAAGAATTGTTGTAGTGAGGAATTCTTAAGTCCGTAGGTGTCTTTTAAACTTTTTGTCCTGTTGGATAATGGCCTAAAATCATGGAGAAACTTCTGACAATGTATCTGTCAAAGCTCTGAACAACTAAAGAATTCCACCACCACCTCTTCACTTTCCAGGGGATTTGCAGAGGCCACAGAAGCTGAGCAACACAATTCCTTGTTATCTGGCTGTTGGATCATTCACACTGCAACAATTTCTTAATGGGACTGAGGCCAACCAGCCGCAAAGGTACAAAATTTGGAAAGGGGAGATCACACCTCTTTTCCGTAAACACTTATCCCATCTCAGATCCAAGGCGGTTTTGGGTGGGTCGGCTGGCACCTGATCTTCATTCTTGAGGTCCATTAATCTCTAGCCTAACACACTAATAATCCCTGATAAATCTATCACTGAGTGATTGAGGCACACGTCCCCGAAGCCAACCACACAGAGGTGATACAACTTGCAAAATCTCACACCCGATTTCCTGTCTGCAGGCATAGACCTGGCAAGCAAGGCCCTAGAAATTTCCGTAGAGGGCTGTTCTACCCTTGTCCCAAAAGCAAGCAATGAATCATAGAACTGGAAGAGTCCTCAAGGCCCATCTAGTCCAACTTCATTCTGCCCAGCAGATGGGCATCCAGTTTCTGAGATGTTGAGGATGTTGAGAAACTGGAGCGTGTCTAGTAAAGGGCGATCAAAATGGTGAAGGGTCTGGAAACAATGCCTTAAGAGAAAAGACCAAGGGAGCTAGGGATGAAAAACAAAATGCACAGATATAGGATGGGGGACACATGGCTGAATGAAATTTATATGTGTGAAAGGGATCTAGGAGTCCAAGTAGACCATAAATTGAACATGAGTCAACAGTGCGATGCGGCAGCTAAAAAGGCCAATGCAATTTTAGGCTGCATCAATAGAAGTCAAGGGAAGTCATAATGCCACTCTGTTCTGCTTTGGTCAGGCCCCACCTGGAATACTGTGTCCAGTTCTGGGCACCACAATTCAAAAAGGATGTGGAGAAAGCGAGTCCAAAGAAGGGTGACCAAAATGGTGAAGGGTCTTGAAACCATGCCCTATGAGGAATGGCTTAGGGAGCTGGGTTTGTTTAGCCCGGAGAAAACAAGGTTAAGAGGTGATATGATATGTTGAAATATTTGAAGGGATGTTCTATGGAGGATGGAACAAGCTTGTTTTCTGCTACTCCAGAGAATAAAACATGGAGCAATGGATGCAAGCTCCAAGAAAAGAGATTCCACATAAACATTAGGAGGAACTTCCTAACAGTAAGAGGTTTTCAACAGTGGAAGACACTTCCTTGGAGTTTGTTGGGGTCTCTTTCTTTGGGGGTTTTTAAGCCTCCAAAGGATGGCCCTTGAATTCTCTTCCAACTCTAATTCTACAATTAATGGTAATGGCAGAAATGTGGAAAACTCAGCCCGAGCCGCTGCTAAGAACCTTTCTGTTTGGGGGGCTACAGTGTCTTAAGGAGGTGCGCATTAGCAGCAGCCACAATGGCAGAGACATGAAGGACTCAGTTTGCTACGCCCCTGATAGTTTGTCTCTTTGGTTGGCTGCAATGCCATGAAGATACATGCATTAGCAGCACTGGCAGTGGCAAAAATGTGCCACTCCTGCCGCTACTTCCAATAGCCCATCACTTTGGTGGTCTGCAGTGGCCAAAAAGATAGGCAGTTTCATTCAATGATCATTATTTTGTTGGGGAGGGGCGATATTTCATAAAAATGATCCACACCAGGTGATAAACATGCCAGGTACACTACTGCATGGATGTTAAGGGTTAATGCCCCCTCCACATCATGACCCACATAAGATTGGCATTGAAAAGTGGTACCTACACAGGAAAGAAGTAGATGCTGGCTATTCCTTAGAACAGCAAATCTCTCAACCAAAGCAAAGGATGGGATGCCCGTTCTGTCTATCCACTCTCAGAGTTTAGTGAACTGGCTGGAGGTACTGGAAAAATCTATTTAATCTGTTTATTTATTCCACAAACTGCCCTGGGATCAATGTTGATGGAAGATGGCAAATAAATAAATGAAGGTGAGGTGGTCCTATGATCTGGCGGTGATCCTGGAACATGTGAGGCTAAAGTACAATGGTGCCCCCTCAAAGAGTACAAACAGAATAAAGAAACTGAATATGTATTTGATTAATTTTAAAGTACAGTGCAAAGAGCCAGCATGGTTTGAGCATTGGGACTATGACTCTGGAGAGCAGTGTTCGAATCTCGGCTCGGCCATAGAAACCCACTGGGTGACCTTAGGCAAGTCACAATCTCTCAGCCTCCGAGGATGGCATTGGCAAACCCCCTCTGAAGAAGCTTGCCAAGAAAACCCTTAGGGTCGCCGCAAGCTGGAAACAATTTTAAGCCACAAAACAACAACAAACAGTATACTTTTCCAAAATGTACACCAACACACCGATCTAGTTTGGTGGAATCGGCAGTACTGCAACCCTTGGGAGATCATGATACAATCCCTCAATGCATTTGCAGTTCTATGAGTATTGGTTTGGTCCAACAGTTTGGGAAACCTTAGGGAAGGGTCTGTCTATTAGTCTAAAATCTGTCCCAAGACTTCCATGCATCCAGCCAAAGCATAACAATTCATGGTAGATGCAAATATCAAATATAAGGGGCTATACTTGCTGGTTGACTTGAGAAAGAAACAGATAGCTGAAGCGGCAGAGGAGCCACAGTTACCAGGACTAAGGAGCAAGTCATTGTCACACAGGTAGCATTTTCAGTTCTGTACTTAGCCGGTGTAGTCTAGTGGTTTGAACATCGGTTGAGGATTCTGGGTGACCAGAGTTTGATTCCCTATTCAGCCATGGAAACGTCAGGGTGACTTTGGGCAAGTCACACACTCTCAGCCCCAGAAAACCTCATGACAGGGCAACCTTAGGGTCACCATAAGTCAGAAACGGCACACAACGGCAATAGGTGAGATGCCAAGGCGTAGTAATTAATGGTAGATGCACATCTTAAGGCCCTATATAAGGCCCTATACTTGCTGGTTGAATTCAGAAGGAAACAGAGAGCTGGAGTTGCAGAGAAGCTGTAGTTACTAGGACACTCAATACTTAGGAGAGGGGAAAAAGTATAAAGCCTTTGTACTGTAATTTCCATGCCAGTTTAGTCTCCCTTATCAGAAATTCTGAAATCAAAAATATTGCAAAATCCAAAATTGTCCACATGAGTGGCTGAGATACTGGCACACCTTCGCTTTCAGATGGCTCAACGTACACACACTTTGATTCATGCACAGAATTATTTTAAAAATCATATGCATCAAATGGTTATGTGTTGAAGGTGACTGTATACAAAACATAAATGAATTTCATGTTTAGACTTGGGTCCCATCTCCAAGATATCTTATTATGGCAGGGGGTTGGACTGGATGGCCCTTGTGGTCTCTTCTGCCTCTGTGATTATATGATTCTATGATTCATTATGCATTTGCAAATATTCCAACATCTGAAAAATTCCCAAATCCAAAGCACTCTGCTCCCAAGCATTTCGGATAAGAGAGACTCAACCTGTATTGCATTTGCTTCTATTTTGCATTTTTATTTATTTATTAAGGGCTTTAAGATTTGCATCTAATTGTTCAATACAACGGAGGAGCACGGCAGGATTGGATGCATGAAACCTTTAGGAGAGTGCATTTGTGTTGAATCTAACACTCAGTTTGTTGAACTGTTGTTAAGTACACATGTATTGGGATTTAAAGTGCGATTGCATTTGCAGTATTCAGTTATAGCTGGCCACACAGCACCCATGCTCATTTCAAAAATATGCACCAAGATACACATCTGCTTATTTTACATTTAAACAAATAATAATAATAAAAAAGAAATCTACACAGTATTGTCTCAGGATAGATCTGAAGGCCAGAAAAGGTGAAACTTCTGGACTTGACAGACCTTCTCTTTCCTTTTTTTAAAATGCTAGATTAATTTAAAGGAAAATAAAAAAAGAATATTATATACATTCTATTTGCATGCTTTGCAAAATTATCAGTGTATCTGTAACACACCTCTAATCTCAATCTCCATTATAATATCCAGTCAAATTCCTGAGACCTTCTCTTTCCTAAAGAAAACCTTGTTGTTGCAAAAATGGCAAAGTGGGATGGGTCACAATTTCGTAAACGTAGCTGTATGCATGCATACGTACATCCAACCAGTCGCGCAGCACTAAACCGGCAACCTCATGGTGTGTTTATTCTCTGCACAAAAAGAGGGAAAAGAAGAGGTTCCAGTCTGTTTAGCAACGGCATTTTGATTCTGGAGATTAGCAGTCTTGGCAGTCCTCTAACTGTGCCACGCTGAAGCTAACAGGGGCTTTGGAGGTCTCAAATCCAAACAAAGAGGACAGGAAATCTAATACATGCCAGTTTGCAAGCTGTCTGCAATAGCAGATTCCCAGACGGATGCCCATATCTCCCCCTCCTTCAAACACGCACAAGGAAGACATTAACTGGTCAATTCACCCTAAAGTCTTGCTCTTCATTGCATTGCCAGGTCCCCATGTTTACGTTCCAGTTTCTCCTAACCTTCATCTCCACTGGGATCAGAATTAGGAAAACCACGGTTTGTGCTAACCTCCCAACCACCATTTTGTGAATCCTGCTACAGTTTCATACTGAAGTTTGGAGGCAAAGAACCAAACTTTGTTTCCTCTTTGGGTGATGTGGCACAGAGAGTGCGTCTACGCGGTAGAAATAATGCTGTTTGATACCAGTTTAAGTGCTGTAGCTCCATCCTATGGAAAGATAGGATGGGTAGGTTTTTTGTGGGTTTTTCAGGCTATGTGGCTATGACCTAGAAGAATTTATTCCTGACGTTTCACCAGCTTCTGTGGCTGGCATCTCTGAAAGCTGGCAAAATATCAGGAATATTTCTCTTCTAGAAACTCTTCTAGAACATGGCTACATAGCCTGAAAAACCCACAAAAAAACTATGGATGCCATCCATGAAAGTCTTCGACTTCATGATGGGATGGGTAGTTTTGAAAGGTCTTTGCTTTAGCCTTTTCTGCTGTAGTGTCTCATCACTCTACAAATCCCAGGATCCTGTAGGATGCAGTCATGGCAGAGTGGGGTCAAACTGCATTGTTTCTACAGTGCAGATGCACCCAGAGTTAACATAAACCGGGAAATGGAGGAAGAGGGATAAGCCAAGTTGATTAAGTCGAATGTAAAACTTAGGGGCAGATAACAAAGGATGTAAAGGATGAAGGAAAAGAAAGCTATGCCAAAGAACTTTTAAAATCTTGGGAAGCATAATTGTTTGGGCTCAGCATAAAGGCTGGATGGATGCAGCGGGAATGTCAATCAGCCCTCTATATAAATGGATTTTTTTATCCAGAGATTCAAACATCCATGATTTGATTTTTTTTTAAATAGATAAATTCCAAAAAGCAAAGTTAGATTTTATCATTTTATGCAAGAGACACCATGTTACAGTGCCATTGTATTTAATGAGACTTGGCTAACTATGGATTTTGGTATTTTCAGGGGTTCCTGGAACCAAATCCCATTAGATATCAAGGATCTCACTGGTAAGTGTGCAATGCATAGAGGTCTAAGAAAATACACACATATCAAAAAGGATGAAAAGGCAAAGCAAAGAAAATGGTGACTACAGTATATTCTCGACTATAAGTCGGCCTCGTGTATAAGTCAAGGGCAGGTTTTAGGACCAAAATTGGGGGTTTTGCTATGACCCGTGGATAAGTCAAGAGTAAAATTTAGAGCCATGTAACAAAGGATGAAGCAAAGGAAAACAGTGCCAAAGAACGTAACAAAATTCTAGCAGTGATAACTGTTGGTGCGCATCCTAAAGGATGGATGGATAAGAGAATAGAGCAGGGTCAGTGCTTCCAGGACAGATTATACTCTTGCCTTTGACCAGGGGATGGTATGTTTTTAAAAAATAAAGAGTTAAAGCACAGTACTAACATTGACCCATGGAGAAGTCGACTCTGTTTTTTGTGGTCACTTTTTTTGACTTCAGTTTCTAGACTTACAAATGAGTATATACAGTATGTTAGCAGTGACTATAGAAACTGACGGGGATCAGTGCTTTTTTTGAGTATGGACCAAGCTCTTGCCATTCACCACAGTACTTACATTGACCCATGCATAAGATGATCCAAAGTTTTTTGGGTCACTTTTTTGACTAAAATTTCTAGATTCATGCATGAGTATGTACAGTAGCTATTGTTCATTTTAGGCTCGATGTATACAGTCAAATTGGCAGGAGGAGAGTTTATTTGCATCTGCACTATACAACTGTAGCACATCAGTACCACTTGGATTGTCATGGCTCTGTCTTCGAGAATCCTGGGATTTGCAGTCTGGTGATGTCCTTAACATTCTGTGGCAGAATGATCTCTCCTGGACTACATTTCCAGAAGTACCATAATTTAATCCTCAGCCCTTTTTTTTTTACTCTGGAGACCAGGGTTCGGTTTGCCACTCAGCCATGAATCCCACTGGGGTGACCTTAAGTAAGTCACTTACTCTCAGCCTCAGGAGAAGTCCATGGCAAACCTCCTCTGAACAAATCTTGCCAAGAAAACCCGAGGATAGGGTTGCCTTAGGGTCGCCATAAGTCAGAAACTACTTAAAATCACACAACACACACCTCCCATCTTCTCCGAAGGTGCATCTAAATCAGTGATTCTCAAATTATGGTATTTTGGACTATAGTTTCCAAAAGTCCCTACCATCTTGGCCAATAGATTTGGATTATGGGAGCTGAGATCCAAAACAACCCAGAATTTGGGGATCACTGTATGTTTTAAATTTCATATTTGTAATTTTTATATTTTTATGATTTAAATTGTACAATTTTAATTGTTGTGCTTTATATATGTTAGCCATCTTGGGTTCCACTTTGGGAGAAAGGCAAGATTAAAATAAAATAAAATAAAATAAATCACTGATCCACACTGTAGGAATAAGGCAGCTTGACCCCACTTTTACTGCTATGGCAGTAAACCATTTTCTAATGATGGATGTCTCATGATACGTCCAAAGTATGACAGCCTTAAGTTTAGTGAATCTGGCTTCTAGGCAAGTCCAGGCTTTACTACCGTGGCAGTAAAAAGAGAGAAAAGTGTTTAATATCCACTCCCCGCATATATAGTTTTTAAATCTGGAACAGACCCAAGTGCCTGTTTGTGTTTGACGGTTCCAACAGAAACCAAGCTTGGAGGAAGAAATTAAATCTGAAACACATTAAAGCTGGTGGAGTGACAGGTTTGCTGATGCCGCTCTTTAATGCGTGCGCTTTGTGATCACTGGCCTAAGACCAGCACCAGGAACCTTTTCCACAGCTGCCCGCTGCGGCCGGTGTCTGAATCTGGAGAGTGCAGACAGATCCGGAGGGGAGCCAGGCAGCTTTGGCTGAGAGTCGGTGATCTTTGGTCACAAGCTAAGAAGCGCTTCCAGTTTTTCTGTTTCCCAATCATCTGGGGATTTCTCAGAAGCCTTTGTTCTCCACTGCGCAAGGGACTTGGCTTGCTTTCCCCCTCTTTTTAATGTCATCTTGCCAACTTGGGAGCTTTTAAGGGATAAAAAGGGCAAGGCTGCACTCGAGGTAGGCGACTGTTAGGGTCAAAATTCAGTGGCAGACCACTTGTTTTGCAGACAGAAGGTCCTTAGTTCAACCTCTGGCCTCTCCAGAGTCCAGTAGCAGGAGATGAGGAAGAGGGAAGCACGAGAGTTCAGAAAGCAACTGCCGATCAATACTGAGCTAGTTTGACTCGGTGTTTTGTTTTATTTCATAGAATCATAGACCCTTATCAGAGGAGAGTTTTTGCAGCCCCAATCCAGAGTCACTCTGCATCCATCCAAGTGAATTCACATGAATGTGCATTGCATTATGACACATGAATGCTGTTACTATGAAGCCATTCCAAAGCCAATCCAAAGTCACCCCAGAATTCAGTGAATTCAGTAACAACCAAATTCACAGAAATCAGTTCCAAGGTCACTTCAGATTCAATCGAAATTGGTCTGGTGTGATAAGGACCACAGATTCATAGAGTTAGAAGAGACCCCAAGGACCATCCAATCCAACAACATTCTGCCATGCAGGAAATCACATTCAAAGCCATGCAGGAACTCTCAATCAAAGCCTCCCCAAGAGATGGCCAGCCAGCCTCTGTTTAAAGTACTCCAAAGAAGGGGTTTCCATTATACTCCAAGGCAGCATCTTCCACTGTTGAACAGCCCTTACTGTCAGGAAGTTCCTCCTAATGTTTAGATGGAATCTCTTCCTATAGTTTGAATCCATTGCTCGGGTCCTATTCTCTGGAGCAACAGAAAACAAGCTTGCTCCATCCTCCATAGGGCATCCCTTCAAGTATTTTAACATGGCTATCATATCACCTCTTAGCCGTCTCTTCTCAAGGCTAAACATACCCACCTCCCCAAATCTCTCCTCTTTATCATGGTTTGTCTATTTTAAAAAGAAATTATTACTTTTACACTTTTTTTAAAAAAAAAAGTAACTTGTGTAACTTTTTTGGTTTGCTGTCAAGTGCCTTCAGGTCATTTCTGACTTATGCTAACCCCATCATGGGGTTTTGTTGGCATGTTGTTTTTTTCAGAGGAGTTAGGGTTGCCCTTGCCTTCCTCTGAGGCTGAGAGAGTATGACTTGCTCAAGGTCACCCAATGGGTTTCCATGGCTGAGCCCGGAGTTGAACCCTGTTCTCCAGAATCATAGTCCAATGCTCAAACCACTATACCATGTTAGTGCTACTTTTACTCATTGTTTAAATGCTTACGTATGTTTTTGTTGCATTTCTGCACTGCAGAAATGATGCAGTTTTAACCCACTCAGTGGCCATGGCTCAGTGCTTTGGAATCCTGAGATACGCAGTTTGTGGCAGCACAAGCGCTCTCTGACAGAGAAAACTAAATATCTCCCAAAACTACAAATCCTAGCATTTCATAGCATTGAGCCATGGTTGTCAAAGTGCTGTACAACTGTGTTATTACTGCAGTGCAGATCAGGCCTTGCTGCTGCTTCCCACTTTGCCAAACATTGCTCCCAAGATTAATGTTGTCTCATGATATATCCAAAGTATGATAGCCTCAGTTTGGAGTTGTTTGGACCCATTTATTGTCCTTTTTTGGCGATCAATGATATCTGCAGAACTCTCCTCCAGCGACACATTTCAAATGAATTAATTTTTTTCCCCTATCTACTTTCTTCACTGTCAAGTTTTCACAATCATAAATAGAAATGGGGAATACGATGGCATGGACAATCCCAATATTCAAGGATACATCGCAATATTTCAGGATCTTGTCTTGGTCCTTCATAGCGACCCTTCCAAGTCCAAGTCTTCTTCTGATTTCATAGACAACCAGTAATGCCAAAGCATGTTCTGGCCATTATGAGCGCCACCAACCATACCGTATCAAAAACCGTACTTTGGGCCCCCAAAACCTGCCCTCGATTTATACATGAGGTTGACCTACAGTTGAGTATATATAGTATATGTTGCACTAAGCAAAGGGATCTCACAGCACCTTGAAGACTAACTGAAAGCCAGAAGTTGTCAGCCTGAGCTTTTGTAGATCTGAGCCTACTTGCTCCGATGCCTCATTCCCACTTACAAATAAATTGCTTTGCGATCCGAATCGATGGATCGGTTCGGTTCGGCAGTAGAATCATAGAATCATAGAGTTGGAAGAGACCACAAGGAGGGTGGTTCCCACTACATTTGCCCATATCCCATTTTCCTGCTGCAAAATAAAATAAAGTAACCCACTTGTGGTTCACATTGACAAATGGATCTGTTCAAAATGGACCCGCTCCAGCCAGCCAAAGGGCAAATTTAAATCAATTCCGATCTGCCTCTGGCTCACGCTTGCGCGGAAACGATGGATTTGCAATTCAGTTTAAAAGATAGTGGGAATAAGGCCTTGGGCTAAGGACTATGTTAGCCTAAAGAGGAGAAAGGGAGAAAAAAAGAGAGAAGCATCAATGCGTAGATTTTTGAGAATAAAGCATTCTTTTGCACAGCATCCAGAAAAACAAAACGCCTCGTCCTGGGAAGTGTGGGTCAATACATTCCAAAACCCCACTGCCATCCCTGCGTGGCTGTTTGTTTAAGAGGAACTTCAAACAAGGGGTCTCCAAAAAAGCTCAGCATTCGGGTGTCACTGAAAGTGTGACAAGGATCATCCATCAAGTCCAAAAAGTGCTGGAGTGAGCAAAGTTGTGGTCTTTGAACCCACAGGGGTGACCCCGGAATTCGCTCAACAAAGCGGCGGATTCGAAACCTCGTCTCCTGCTCCTGTCTCTCTACACACTGAGTCAAGGCAGACACTGTGCCCCTGAACTGCACGCCTTCAGAAGAAGATTAGATCACTTTGATTCCAGGTGAAACCATCATTTTATTGTTGTGTAACCGGGAGAAATAATGCTGTCAGATTCAACGTACATGCACTACGCTCAACATGTTTAATATTGGTAAGGGACCATAATACAGGGTGACCAGACTCATCCTCCTTTTCCAGGACATGTCACACATTTCAACCTTCTGTCCAGGTGGAATTCCAAAATGTCATCCATTTTGAGCACGACCAAGAAGCACGGATTTATAGGGGAGTTTTTAGCTTTGCTTTGGGAACGTTCTACATTTTTTCTTGACTGTCTTACGTTTTACAGTGCCTTGCCCTCTTTTGAGGATGGGACATCTGGCCACCCTGCCATCATCATCATCATCATCATCATCATCATCATTTATTTATAGCCCGCTCC
The DNA here is from genome assembly GCA_034509955.1 of Urosaurus nigricauda. Taxonomy (NCBI): domain Eukaryota; kingdom Metazoa; phylum Chordata; class Lepidosauria; order Squamata; family Phrynosomatidae; genus Urosaurus; species Urosaurus nigricauda. Next base: position 792,797 of record JAOEGL010000008.1, on the reverse strand, counting down.
TCTGTACGTACACTCACTGGGTGACCTTGGGCAAGTCACACACTCTCAGCCTCAGGATAAGACAATGGCAAACCTCCTCTGAACAAATCTTGCCAAGAAAACTTAGGGTCACCATAAGTCGGAAATGACTTGAAAGCACACAGCAACAAACAACAAGCCTAACAGCTCAGAAACAGATCATCTTGCTGTATATGTGCAAGGTCCCAAGTGCCATTCCCGGCACATGAGGTTAAAATTGGTTGGGTACAATGGGATATTTAGAAGCATAGCCAAGAACCTGGGGTCTGTTCACACAATGCAATAGTAGCATCACTATTTCACTTTAACGGCTAGGGTTGATTCCTATGGATTCCTGGAATCTGGAGTTTAGGGAGGGGTACTTAGTATTTTCAGCTAGGAAGCGCTAGTGTCTCGCCAAACCACAAGCCTCAGGATTTCATCGTATGTGTCAATGGCAGTTAAAGTGGAATGAAAGTACTATAGTTGTGTAATGTGAATGGGCCCCTGGAGAGCTGTCAGCCAGACAACAATACGACAAAAACAACAAGAGGTTTGTGTTGATGAACCTTGGATTCTCTTCCAACTCACAGCAGGCCAATCAGCCCAAATGTGATCTGAATAATAATAAATATTATTAATATTGTTGTTGTTATGTTTATTTATAATGCTCTTTTCACCCGAGGGTGGTACATTAGAATATATACAACCAAAAACCGAACAATAAAACACAACATTAAAAGTACTAAAATAACACACTATGGTCTTTGGCGTACAGGTTTTTTAGATCCTCCTTTGGCAGAACGATACGTATTGTAATGCAAAGTCCAATGAAACCATATGTTTCCAAATGCTTCCAAATGTTTTATATACATACAACCCGTGCTATCCACTCTCTTTTTTCCTAGCGCAACCCAAAGCACTTCAAGAGCCATATCCCCTTCAGCGCACATCTAACTTTTCCAAGCAGAGCTGTTTAACAAGAAGGGGGGAAAAACGGAGGGGATTGCAAGTTTGGATCAAAGGGAGAGGTCAGTTTGAGGCTAACACGTGGGTCACGCATGCTAGCCAAAGCAACTTGCCAATCTTTATTGCATAACACCTACTCATGCCTTGGATGGACCAAGTGTAGAAGGGATGGTGCATTTCCCTCCAGTGACACGAAACGTTTAAGAGTTCAACAGACTAATCCCTGTCTAGGGACTTCTAGGGAAATTAAAAAAGGGCTCAAGATGGACTGAGATACAGGCAACGCTGCTCATTTCACATGTCTCAATAGTGTTAAGAACGCTGGAGAGATCCGTCTCCCAATAAACTATATATGGAGATGGCAAAAACACAAGACGTTTGATGGTTTGAATTCCTGAATGCTAAGAATATTTTCTGCTCATTGGGTTGCTTTTGTATGCATTGCTATTGTTGTGTGCCTTCAAGTCATTTCCAGCTTATGGCAACCCTAAGGCGAACCTGTCACGGAGTTTTCTGGACAAGATTTGCATATATAGACATCAAATTTTAATGCATCAAACTTTGTTTCCTGTATTAACCAAACCTATGCAACCAAGTGCATACACACATATATATTTTCTTCCAGCAAGATTGCAATGTGACATTAAATTTATGGTGCTGGATTTGAGGACACAATGGAAATGGGCTGAAAATAGAGGGGGAAAACATTCAAGTTAAACACACACACACAATGGCAATGCACAGTTTGTTTTTAAGGTGGATGGTTGCATTTAAACTGAGTTATGTGGGGGAGGGAGACATTATACTGGAAGGCAAAAGGGATGGAGAGAATAGTCCAAGTGGCATAGAGGGAACAAGGCAAACAGTGCAAGGACCCAACAGTAGGAGGCAAAAAAATGTGCAAAAGCAGCAAGTAAAGAGGACACATGGTCTTAAATGCCTCTCCACTAATGCACAGAGTATGGGAAATAAGCAGGATGAACTTGAATTCCTAGCACAACAAGGGAAATATGATATAATAGGCATCACTGAAACCTGGTGGGATGAGTCTCATGATTGGAATGTAGAAGGACAGGTTACTTACCTGTAACAGTATTTCTTCGAGTGGTCATCTGCGAATACATACAAATGGGTTTACTGCGCATGCGCAGTTCAGCTCGGAAACTTCTGGAATCACTAGGCAGACTTCGGATTGCAACTTTTTGGCAGTAGCCCCGCCCACCGCTATATAAGTCCCCTGCTTTCCCGCTCTTTCCTCAGTTCCATAGATTTTTTACGCCGCGTAATGCGACTATGGAGCCCTCTATGAGCGGGACACTGAGGGGAGGATGGGCGGGATTTGTATGTATTCGCAGATGACCACTCGAAGAAATACCGTTACAGGTAAGTAACCTGTCCTTCTTCTTCGTGGTCTCTGCGAATCATACAAATGGGTTCAGACTAGCAAGCTAAGTTTACGGCGGAGGGAGTGTCCATAGGCCAAAGCATGTTAAAACAAGTAACTTATTAAAGTGTTCAACTTGCATCATCATCAGCACAACGTCTCTGTAGCAATCAGAGGATCATGTGTTCAATGAACCAAACATAAGTGCCATTTTCTTGTAATCAAGGTAATCAATAAATCATTAAGTATAATACACCCGTATTATGCCTGTGTTGGTCTTCTTTACTTTTCTTTTTTTCTTTTTTTTTCAACAGTACTACACACCATGACAAAACTTCTCCGAAAAGGACACTTTGGTGATATATCATTTAACATTGCCATGTGTATAACACAAAGGATTTTGGTCTTCATAGAATAAAACTCCTTATTCTTGCAACAAGCCTTGAAATCATGGCAAATCTGAACACAATTGTTTAAACGCAATAATCTATACCGAACATTCCCTGAGGTATCAAGAGTTGCAACTAATATTTCCTGAATTCAACCCGAATTCAGATGGATAGCTGTTCATCTGCTACATCCCAGTAGAGCATATGTGCTATATTGAACCTTTGAACACAGACCATATACAGAAGTATTGGCATTGTAAGTAAAAGTAAATCAGATATTCAATAACAGCATTAGAACCCATAAGGGAAAACAGTGAACACTGTGAGAATCAGTATTCATCCACTACTACAGTGAATCAAGAGCTGCATATGTTATAAACACATTCTGTAAACTAGTAAAGGAAGTGCAAATATTTCACAAAGGCATTACACTTGTATGGCTGAAACCAACACTGCTTTCCCAAAAGCTGCATCTTGCTTAGCCCTGGTGTCCAACCTGTAGTGTCTAATAAAAGTCAAGGGCTGAGACCAGACCGCAGCTTTGCACACATCCTCCAACGGTATCCCCGACAAAAAGGCGGAGGATGCAGCTACCGCCCTAGTTGCATGTGCCCGGACTCTAGCAGGGGGAGGTTTGCCCGACAGCTCGTAACAGAGGTGGATGGTACCCGCCACCCATTTGGAAAACCTCTGAGCAGTTACAGGCAGTCCCTTCTTTGGCTCTGAGTAGCACTGGAAAAGTCTATTAGAGCGACTCGAACCCGAAGTCCTGTCCAGGTAGAAGGCCAAAGCCCTCCGAACGTCCAACAGGTGGAGACAGCGTTCGATATCGGTGGTCGGGTTTGGAGCTAGAGTTGGGAGCACAATGTCCTGGCACATGTGAAACGTAGAAACAACTTTTGGCAAAAAAGTAATATCCGTACGGAGGACTACCTTTTCCTTATGAAATCTAAGGAAGGGTTCGTCTCTCCGCAAGGCGCAAAGTTCTCCAGCCCGACGAGCAGACGTAATGGCTACGAGGAACGCTGTTTTCCAAGTTAACAGTCTCAAGTCTGTTGTAGCCATGGGCTCGAAGGGTCTATTTGTTAGTGAGGATAACACCACCTCCAAACTCCAAGTTGGAGCCGGAGCTACAACCGGGGGGTGAAGATTGTTAAACCCTCTCAAAAATTGCTTTACTAAAGGATCTTTAAAGAATGAGGGCTTCCCCCCTAGTGCATAATGTGAACATATAGCTGAAAGGTAACACTTAATTGAAGTTAAACAAAGACCTGCATCTACCAATGTCATCAGGAACTCGAGCACTATCGGTGTCGAGACATTGGCAGGGTTCAGGTTTCGAGATGCCAGGAACTGAACAAACTTACTCCATTTCGAGGCATACGACTTCGCGGTTGCCGGTTTCTGTGCTGCTCGAATCATCCTCTGAATCGGTACCGGTAAGTTGTCTACGGTCGAATTCTCCAAGCGACCAGCGGAAGGTTGTCCATGTCCGGGTGACGAACTCGGCCGTTGTGCGTGGTGAGCAGGTCCGGGCGAGGTTCGATTCTCAGGTACTGCCAGCCGGCGAGGTGCATGACCGACGGGAACCAGGTCTGTCTCGGCCACCATGGTGTGATCAGGATTGCTTCTGTCCGGTCCCGGATCATCTTGGCGATTACCCTCGTCAAGAGTTGAAAGGGTGGGAAGGCATACACCATGTCTCCTGACCACCTGTACAGGAAGGCATCTCCGAGGGAGGCTGGATCCCTGGATCGGGAGCAAAACCGTGTACAGTGAGCGTTCTGCCTGGTGGCAAAGAGGTCTACCTCTGGTTCTCCCCATCTGCGAAACAAGTCCAGCACCGTCTCGGGATGGAGTCTCCATTCGTGGCAAACCGTCGAGGATCTGCTGAGACGATCCGCTAGACTGTTTTGTTCCCCCGGGAGGTGAATTGCCTGCAAGGAAATTCCTTTCGATATGCACCAGTCCCAAATCTGTAGTGTCATGTCCAAAAGTTCTGGCGACCTGGTACCTCCTTGCTTGTTGAGGTAGTACATGACCGTTGTGTTGTCTGTCATGATCAGCACTACCTTGTTGCGCAAGATGACCTCGAAAGCCTTTAGGGCCTTCTGTACCGCCAGCATCTCCAACACGTTGATATGCAAAAGTCTCTGTGTTGGGGACCATCTGTCTTTTACCGTCAGGTTTGCTGCATGTGCTCCCCAGCCCTCGAGAGAAGCGTCCGTTGTCAAGCTGATCTGCGGCTGCGGCTGGGCGAAAGGCATGCCAGTGCATACGTTCTTCGGATTCAGCCACCATTTCAGAGTGGTCGATACCGAGGTCGGAACCGAAAGTCTTTTTGAAGGTAGGTCCCACAAAGGGTTGAAGACAGATAGGAACCATTTCTGGAATGGTCGTAGTCTTAGCCTCGCCCAAGGGGTGACGAAGGTTGTGGACGCCATATGTCCCAGCGCTATCTGCGCTTCCCGGGCACGTATTATGGTCTTTGACATACACGCCGTGATGGAGGCGGAGAGCGTCCGAAACCGGTCCGGTGGTAGGAATGCTTTGCATCGATTCGAGTCCAAAATTGCCCCTATGAACTTTATTTGTTTCCTCGGGATCAGCGTCGACTTTTCCCGGTTGATTATTAGGCCTAGGGAGATCATTAGGTCTAATGCGAAGCTTACATCTGATGATAACTGGTCCCTTGAGTCCGCGGCGAAGAGCCAGTCGTCTAGGTAAGGGAACACCCTGATGCCCTTCTGATGGAGGTAGGCTACTACCGGAGCCATGCACTTTGTGAAGACCCTCGGAGCGGAACAGAGGCCGAAGGGCAGCACGTTGTACTGGTAGAGTCTGGAGCCGATGGCGAAGGCTAGAAATCTTCTGTGGTCGTTCCGTATCGACACGTGGAAGTAAGCATCTTTCAAGTCCACAGTCGCGAACCATAGGCCCTGATGTAACAAGGGTAAAATAGAAGCCAACGTTACCATACGGAAACGACGATATAGCAGATGTTTGTTTAACTCTCATAGGTCTAAGATGGGTCTCAGTGATCCATCTGGCTTGGGCACAGTAAAATATCTCGAGAAAAAACAACGTGGGGCCTCCTGCCAATGAATTCGGGAGATGGCCCCTTTTGACAGCAAGGTGCGTACTTCGTCGAGGAGGGGAGGTGAGGGGCGCGTGGAAATGATGTTTCCCGTCTGGGGAAGGGACTCGAACTCGAGGGCATAGCCCTTATCTATAATACGAAGGACCCAAGAGTCTAACGTGATCTTAGCCCAGGTGTGATAAAAGGGCTTAAGTCGGTCCTGAGTGTAAGAGCCGGAGTCGGCGAAGTACGCTAATGTCCTTCAGGACCTCTTCCTATTTTGGTCCGTCTCTTGTCTGCGAAAAGCCTTGCGGTATCGGGGCAAGGGCTGTCGACGGCCTGAGGAAGAAGATGACTGTGACGGATAGCGCTGTCTAGGCTGGTCCTGGGGCTGGTACGGTCTATCTTGCTGGAACGGTCGCCTGTAAGGTGTGAAACCAGGCCGAACCGGACGGAACCGACATCTGTAGGTAGGTGCAGAAGAGGAAGTGTTTTCGTGCGGCAGACTTCATTCTATACTTGAAGTTTAACTTGTCGTCCGTCTCCTTGTTGAAAATACCGGCGTTGTCGAAAGGCATCTCCTCAATCGTAGATCTCGCATTTGCATTAAGGTCAGAGGCCCTGAGCCATGCGTGTCTCCTCAAGGCTATGGCTGCAGACATCGATTTCGCAGCGCAATCAGCAGAGTGCCTGGCCGAGGTAATGAGCCAGCTCCCTATGGAGTGTGCTTCGTCTCTGAGTTCCATGGCTAGCTTGTTAGTTTCCTCTGGAACGTCGTCTAGGATGGGAGCCATACGTTCCATCAGATATTGTATGTAAGCTCCCATACAGGCATTATAATTTGCCACTTTCAGACCCAAGATGGATGATGAATATGTCTTCTTAGCTAGCGAGTCTATCTTTTTGGCCTCTTTGTCTGAAGGAGATGTCGAAGTTTTTGTGGTGAAGGTCCTTTGGGCTCCTTCCACAATTGCGGAGTTTTGTCTGGGATGGGAGAACAACCATGACGCTGGGGATGGAGTGATCCTATATAGGTTCTCCACCTTCCGGTTCGATGTCGAGGTGGAGGCAGGGGCTTCCCACGAACGTTGCACGATCTTTTCCAACGAAGGCAGGAATGGAATGGAGGGGGGTGTTGGTACCGACCCGTGGATCCTCTTCTCTATTGGATCTGCCGCATCGTCCTCCATATGGCTCACCTCAAGTTCGAGGGCTCTTCCCATCCTAATGACATGTTCAGTGAAGGAACGCACATCGTCACTGGGAGAAGCTGCCCCCGGGGTGTACAACTCTTGTGGAGACTCGGGAAGCTCGAGGTCTGATGCATCCGATTCCATGTGGAATGACTGCGGAATCGCGGCTTCCACCTCCATGTCCGACTCGGAGTCCTCCCTATGTACCAGGACCACCGGTGATGGAGATCTTTCTCTATGGAAACTCGTCTGCGTCGCTGCTGCTGAGACCGCGTGCAAAGAACGCGCTGACTCCTGCCTCGTTGCCGACGATGACTTGTCCACTACCTCGGTACGGTGTTGCGGCAACGTTCGGCCCACCGGCATGTAGTACATATCCGTTTCGCTGTCATAGACATAATCGAAACGCTGTTGTTGGGTCTCCGCCCTCGGTACGGGGGATTGTTCATTCCTTTTTCTAACCGGAGGAGACAGCACCGGAGGGTCTTGGTCTGACACTACCTGTATGTCGAGGTCCTCGACTGAGACCGCATGGGTTCCCGAGGAGCGAGGGCGGTCCGGCGTGGCCTTAGCCGCGGAGTCGACAGCACTCGGTACCGAGGAGGATCTTCTCGTGACCGACGTCGGTACGGATACTTCTCTGGACGGGTTGTCCGAGGCCGGTGACACATGCCGTTTCTTCTTGGAGTCGTGGGATGCGGTCGTCTGTTTGTCATGAGACCTTTTAGAATGCTTCGAATCCGAAGCCTTTTGCGCACTCGAATCGGTACCTTCTTGAGGTTTCTTTGAGTGCGAACCCGCCTTGGCCTGACCGTCTGCTGACTGGGGCGTATCCTTTGGATGGTCCTTAGCCCGCTTTTTGGCCTTATGTTTGGCCTTTCCATCCCGGTCCCGGGAGGTAGCAGAGGCGGTCGGCGTTGTAGTAGCCGCGACCTCCATCGGTTTCGGAGTTTCCGCGGGCTTGTGAACTTCCGCGGGTTTGGGCGCAGTCGTCGCCCCTGACACCGTGGCTTGCCCCGATAGGACCTTTGTAAGGAGAGTGGCCTGTAAGCGGGCAGCGCGATTTTTCCTCGCTTGCGGTGTCATCGACTGGCACTGGGCGCACGATCTAGGGTTGTGCCCCTCGCCCAAACACAAAAGGCAAGTGTTATGGTTATCCCTCTCAGGGATTTTGCCGCCGCAAGTATCACACTCCTTGAACGGCGGGGCCATCGCTCGCGGCAGGAACGCCCGAGAGAGCGCGGCAACAGCGGAGAATAGTCAGTCCGAGTCAAGCCAAGTCCGAGTTCTTTCCAAATCCAAACGAAATCCGTAAAGCGTAGTCAAAGTCCGAAGTCCGAAGTCCAAAGTCCGATAAACAGTATTCTAACAGAGCGAGCGAAGTTCCAAGCTGCTAGCGCGGCGGAAAAAATGGAACTGAGGAAAGAGCGGGAAAGCAGGGGACTTATATAGCGGTGGGCGGGGCTACCGCCAAAAAGTTGCAATCCGAAGTCTGCCTAGTGATTCCAGAAGTTTCCGAGCTGAACTGCGCATGCGCAGTAAAACCCATTTGTATGATTCGCAGAGACCACGAAGAAGAAATAGAGGGGTATAACCTTTTTAAGAGAAACAGGCCAATCAGGAAAGGAGGAGGAATAGCATTATATGTCAGGGATATTTACACCAGTGAAGAGATGCAGGAAGTCAATACTGGAAGCCAGGTGGAGAGCATCTGGATAAAAATTAAAGGAGAGGGAAATAACAGGGATGTTACTGTGGGAGTCTACTACAGACCTCCAAGTCAGACAGAGGAATTGGATGATGCCTTTCTAGAACAGATGACAACACACTCAGAAAGGAGAAATGTAGTAGTGATGGGTGACTTCAACTATCCTGATATTTGCTGGAAGTCAAACTCAGCCAAATCCTCAAAGTCTAGCAAATTCCTCACTTGCCTGGAAGACAATTTCATTGTCCAAAAGGTGGAAGAGGCAACAAGGGGATCAGCCATTTTAGATCTGATCTTAACCAACAGGGAAGACCTAGTTGATGGGGTGCAAGTGGTTGGATCCTTAGGTGGAAGTGACCATGTCCTCCTGGAGTTTGTAATACAGCGGAAAGGGGAAGCCAGGCATAGTCAGACACACACTCTAGACTTTAGGAGAGCTAATTTCAATAAACTTAGAGAAATACTGGGAGTGATCCCATGGTCAGGAATACTAAAAGAAAAGGGAGTTCAAGACGGATGGGAGTTTCTCAAAAGGGAGATATTGAAGGCACAATTTCAAACAGTTCCAATGAGGAAGAAAAATGGAAGATGTCTCAAGAAGCCAGGATGGATGACTAAGGAACTTTCAAATGAGCTAAGTTTAAAACGGAACATGTATAAGAAATGGAAAAATGGAGAAATCACGAAAGAGGAATTCAAACAAATAGCCAGCACATGTAGGGGTAAAGTCAGAAAAGCTAAAGCGCAGAATGAACTCAGGCTTGCTAGAGAGGTTAAGAACAATAAAAAGGGCTTTTTTGGATATGTCCGCAGCAAAAGGAAGAAGGAGGAAACAGTGGGGCCACTGCGTGCAGAAGATGGCAAAAGGCTCACAGGAGACAGAGAAAAGGCAGAATTACTCAACACCTTCTTTGCTTCAGTCTTCTCAGAAAAGGCAAAGGGTGCTCAACCTGAGGACAGTGAAGAAGGGGACAGAGTGGGGGAATTTCAGCACAGAATAAGTAAAGAGACAGTACAGGAATACCTGGTTAACCTAAATGAATACAAATCTCCAGGACCAGATGAACTACATCCTAGAGTATTAAAAGAACTGGCAAATGTAATATCAGAGCCATTGGCAATAATCTTTGAAGACTCCTGGAGAACAGGAGAAGTCCCAGCAGACTGGAGGAGGGCAAAGGTTGTCTCCATCTTCAAAAAGGGGAAAAAAGAGGATCCCAACAATTATCGTCCAGTTAGTCTGACATCAATTCCAGGAAAGGTTCTAGAGCAGATCATTAAGCAGAGAGTCTGTGAACACTTAGAGGCCAATGCCATAATCACAAAAAGCCAACATGGGTTTCAGAGAAACAAGTCATGCCAAACGAACCTGATCTCTTTTTTTGATAAAATTACCAGCTTGGTAGATGAAGGGAATGCTGTGGATATAGTATATCTTGACTTCAGCAAGGCATTTGACAAGGTTCCCCATGACATTCTTGCAAACAAGCTTGCAAAATGTGGGATAGACAAGTTAACTGTTACGTGGATTTGTAATTGGTTGACTGGCCGAACTCAAAGGGTGCTCAACAATGGCTCCTTTTCATCCTGGAGAGAAGAGACCAGTGGGGTCCCACAGGGTTCTGTCCTGGGCCCAGTGCTATTCAACATCTTTATTAACGATTTGGATGACAGAATTGGGGGCATACTTATCAAATTTGCAGATGACACTAAACTGGGAGGAGTAGCTAATACCCCAGAGGACAGGATCAAAATTCAAAATGACCTGAATAGACTAGGTAGCTGGGCTAACAAGATGAAATTCAATGCGGAGAAATGTAAGGTTCTGCACTTAGGGCGCAAAAATGAAATGCACAGATATAGGATGGGGGACACCTGGTTGAATGAGACCACATGTGAAAGGGATCTAGGAGTCCAAGTAGACCATAAGCTGAACATGAGTCAACAGTGTGATGCGGCAGCTAAAAAAGCCAATGCAATTTTAGGCTGCATCAATAGAAGTATAGTGTCTAGATCAAGGGAAGTTATAGTGCCACTCTATTCTGCTTTGGTCAGGCCCCACCTGGAATACTGTGTCCAGTTCTGGGCACCACAATTCAAAAAGGATGTGGAGAAACTGGAGCAGGTCCAAAGGAGGGCAACTAAGATGGTGAAGGGTCTGGAAACCATGCCCTATGAGGAATGCCTTAGGGAACTGGGGATGTTTAGCCTGGAGAAGAGAAGGTTAAGAGGTGATATGATAGCCCTGTTTAAATATTTGAAGGGATGTCATATTGAGGAGGGAGCAAGCTTGTTTTCTGCTGCTGCAGAGACTAGAACGCGGAACAATGGATACAAATTGCAGGAAAAGAGATTCCACCTCAACATTAGGAGGAACTTCCTGACAGTAAGGGCTGTTCGACGGTGGAACACACTCCCTCGGAGTGTGGTAGAGTCTCCTTCCTTGGAGGTCTTTAAGCAGAGGCTGGATGGCCATCTGTCAGGGATGCTTTGACTTGGAGTTCCTGCATGGCAGGGGGTTGGACTGGATGGCCCTTGTGGTCTCTTCCAACTCTATGATTCTATGATTCTATGATTCTATGATTTTATGGCAATGCATAGTTTGTCTTTAAGGTGGATGGTTGCTTTTCAAGGCAATGCATAGTTTGTCTTTAAGGTGGATGGTTGCATTTCAAGCATATTTGCTTGACAAACAAGACCCTGTTTTAAATCTGAATCCTATTAGTTGTGTCAACTAAAGCAGACCTACTGAATTAATTGCTGAGTGACAAAACAAAATGTATTTATGATTTAAATATAAATTTATGATTTGAATGTTGATCCAATTGGTCTCCTCTGGTTGGGACTATAAATAAGATGCAGACTTTCGAGAGGTTTGCAATCTCAAAATTTGTCCCTCCTCTCTCTCTCTCTCTACACACACCCCCCTCACAAATACACAACTCTTCTCAGAGCACTCAGATTTCCCTGTGTCTCCTATTTACATAACAAAAACCATGCCGGGAGAATTGCATTCATGAAGCTAACATGACCTCAAGTTTAGTTTGGCACTCACTTTCCAAACTTTAATAAAGTATGAATCCAGGCAAAGGGCATGAATGGCTGCTTTGTACAGGAACTGCATGAGACTTTGCATCTCAGTTTACCTCAACTCATTTCTTTCTCTAGATGCAAAGGTGATAATTCGCTCCTCTCGTGTGTCTGGAAGGAAGGAGTCGGTATTTTCTACTTCTGAGTGTGAAAGTTGGCCAGTGAAGAAAGGAGACAGGATGAGAATCTACTCATTTGAAACGTGTTGCTGGAAGAGATACCATGGACGGCCAAAAAGACAAATAAATGGGTCGACTAGGATTGTGGGCTAGTGTTGTAATGGATGATGGGTTCTACTAAGAATCATTTTGTATGTTTCTACAATCACGAGAGCCTACCGCACCTGTCCTGGGGAGAAGAATTTTGGGTGTCCTGCATATGCTCCACCGAAATAGAAGAAACAAAATTAAAACTGTATTTAGTTAGTTTGCATGGTTGCTTGGACATACCCAATTAAATTTAAGTTTAAGGTTTCAGAGAAAATTATAGAATCATAGAGTTGGAAGAGACCCCAAGGGCCATCCAGTCCAATCCCATTCTGCCATGCAGGAACTCCCAGTCAAAGCATCCCCGACTGATGGCCATCCAGCCTCTGCTTAAAGACCTCCAAGGACAGAGACTCCACCACACTCCGAGGGAGTGTGTTTCACTGTCGAACAGCCCTTACTGTCAGGAAGTTCTTCCTAATGTTGAGGTGGAATCTCTTTTCCTGGAGCTTGCATCCATTGTTCCGGGTCCTGTTCTCTGGAGCAGCAGAAAACAAGCTTGCTCCCTCCTCAATGTGATACCCATTCAAGTATTTAAACAGGGCTATCATGTCACCTCTGAACCTTCTCTTCTCCAGGCTAAACATAAAAATAGATGAATTGTAAAATTGCAAGGTTGCCAAATTGTTTGAATGTGCATAGTTTGAATGTGCATTGTTTGAATGTGCATAGTTTTGTGTGATGAAATTGCCTGGCTAAACATTGATTATAAAAATACCAAGATAGTTGATAAGATCATGCATAAGATCATGTATTGATGATGTTATCAAAACAAGGGAATGTAGTGAACAGATTTTTATAATCAATATTTAAGTGAACAATATGCATATAGAAATGGCTACTGAACCAAAGTTTTGAATGTTGATTTCTGGGAAAGGGGGAAAATTCCAAGCTGGCATGTAAAAAAACCAGGGCCAAGTGAAGGTCCTCAGGAAATGCTGAACAAACAGGAGAAAACAAGTGAAAGACAAAACATAAACAATAGATAAGTAGAAATGTAACTGTGTACAAAGGCTCCTGATATCATTTTTCTATTGACAGGAAAAAGTAACTTTTGTTAGGTGGCCTGATGAGTCATAAGTGGATTTAATTATTCATGTATTCGTTGCTTGATTGTTTGAGATTCATTTGTTTAGAGTTAAGATTGGCCAATAGAAAGCATTTTTGGAGATCCTTTGTGTAAAGATTTTAAATCCCATCATTTTGTGTAATTCTGGTCCTCAGTCTTTGGAAACTGAATTTCCACTGAGGACTTTGCCGGCTGGAAGAATAAACCTGAGTTCTCAATCAGACTTCTGGGTCTGCTGTCTCCTTCGCTCTGTCAGTCTAAGAATTTTTATACAAAATAATTCTTAGTAGAACCCATCATCCATTACAGTGTGATGTAGTGGTTTGAGTGCTGGAGTACAACTCTGGAGACCAGGGGTCAATTCCCAGCTTGGCCATGAAACCCCTGGGTGATCTTTGCCATTGCATTATACCCCCAAATTCTGTCGTATGATAAACTCCAATATTCAGCAAGGTGGGAGAGAAAAGGAAAAGAGGGAGGTGACATTACAGGTGGGTAGACTAAGTCAATGTGGAAGGACTCCATAAAGGAAGCCATGTTTACAATAATAGAATCATAGAGCTGGAAAAGACCTCAAGGATCATCCAGTTCAACCTGCTGCCATGCAGGGACACAGAATCAAAGCATCCCTGACAGATGGTTATCTGTTTAAAGATCTCCAAAGAAGGAAACTCCACCACTCTCTGAAGGAGTGTGTTCCACTGTTGAACAGCTATAACTGTCAGGAAGTTCTTCCTAATGTTTAGGTGGAATCTCTTCCTTTAGTTTGAATCCATTGTCCCATGCCCTGTTCTTTGGAGCAGCAGAAAGCAAGCCTGCTCCCTCCTCAATATGACATCCCTTCAAATATTTAAACAGGGCTATCGTATCACTTCTTAACCTTCTCTTCTCCAGGCTAAACATACCCAGTTCCCCAAGTCTCTACTCACAAGGCATGGTTTCCAGACCCTTCACCATTTTGGTTGCCCTCCTCTGGACACACTCCAGCTTGTCAACGTGTTGCAGGCCTGTCTGCATGGGGCAGAATACTCTGGGGGCATCTGGAATAGCCTGATTTCTATCTGCCCTGACCTCCTCCCATTTCTGACACCAGGCAGTTGTTCGCACTCGTGTCTCACTCCACCGCCACCGTACATCACTTGCTATGAAGTCAGAACAAGGGTGCTCAGCATCAGTCACATGGCTGGACACCTTGTTTCAACCTCAGAATGAGCAACGCATTTTAGAGCCATATGACTGTAAAAGAAAATGGTGCAACCAACATTCATTGACTGTGAAGGTACTGAAACAATCTGTTGCAAACTCCAGCCCATCCCTAGACCCACCATGCCACAGCACAACCCGTTAAACCCACCCCCCACCCACCCACCCCCCAACCCCACCCCCACACACAGCACAATTTTTTAAGCCAGTCCAGTCTTGAAAAGTATCACAACAGATCGATGAATAAGGGCCTCCATGAGTAACATGGCTATGAGAGCAATTTCCTTTTCCTACATTGTTGTCTGTCCTGATGTACCAAGTAGAGTCTTTTTAGTGCCGTGGCTGCTAAGCCCCACTACTTTGCTTTTGCAATTGCACTGAATGCTAGCTTGAATCACATTCCCCGGTTCTGATCTGTCCCCAAGCTAAGAGAAGACCATAGACATTACGGAGAAAATGCCTTACAAGAGTCGTAGACTTCCATTCTAGGTCTTCCCAGTCCAGAGGACATTATTTTGCTGGACTATTTTCATTTCAGTCATTCCCTTGGCCCTATCTGCACGGGCCAAATAAACCAGCCTTTCCTAAACAAAGTGACTCAATGTGTCAAGAGACTCTTTCTTTCAAAGGACATGAACATTTTGGAAGTATTCTTTAGGTCTCTAGTCAACAAGACACACCGGTCATTTGGACTAACTTCAGGTAACTAAATGGATTGCCATTACCTTCGCACGCCTTTCCATCATCCTTCAGCTTCAGTCCATCTGGGCACTTGCAGTAGAAACTCCCGATTGTGTTGCAGCATTCGGACTCGCACCCTGCATTCCCAGCTTCACATTCATTCACATCTATGAGTTGAAGGGAGGAGAATGACAATCAGAGAAGAATTTTTTAAAAATATATTTTATTTAATATCCTTTTCTCTATTTTTTTAAAAAAATTATTAAGTTTTCCATTCTATAAATAATAATAAAAAGAAAAGAAAAATGAATACACTTCACAGCACTATTTCATAAATCAAGAAATTTATCAATAAAAAAATTGTTTTTAGATATGATCAATATACAGTTCATTGGATATTTTCAGTTTGTGTTTCATCCATGTCCTTTGTCATTTCTGTCTTCTTGACATCATGATTGAATTTTTAATTGTATTGTGTGTAATTATTTTTAAGGGGGGGGGGCTAATTTATTCTTTTTATTGATTGTATGTATTATATTTTTTTAACCATGTAAGTCACTTTGATTGCTCCTGTAGCAGAAAAGCGGGTTACAAATAAAAAGTGTATTATTTATTAGGATTATCATGATCATTTGATTTCATTTTCAGCACACAAATTTTTAAGATAATAGTTTGTACAGATTCAAGAATATACTCTAGACAATTGACACTGTATTCTTGATATATTGACAACAACAAAAAGCAAAAAACAAATAAACCGTACATATACCAAACTTACATAGAACAAATATAACTTCCTGATGGCTTCCATAAAATAATCTCTATCTATCTATCTATCTCCTCTTATGGAAGCCATCAGGAAGTTATATTTGTTACATTATATTAAATTTTGTTATATTATATTAAATTTCATATTGAAGTTATATTAAATTTTGTGTTGATTGTCTGTTTTCTCACCTCTATCAAGTATATTTTGTCAGAAATTGCGCTAAATTGTAGTGGTTTACCTCCTTTTCTCCATTTTATTTAAATCTTCAGCATTTGAAATTTAAGTTCAGCTTTCCTGTTCACATTTCACTCTGTATCGTCAATGCAAAATAAATAATCTAAAACAATTTGCCAAACTTCTAAATATTGCTGTGAAAATTTGTTTTGCATCCTTATTGTCATTTTGTCATTACATCTCACAATTTTGCTAACCAATCTTTTATAGGGAGAGTCTTTTGTTGTTTCCAATATTTTGTATAAACCATTTTTGCGACTGAGAACATATAAACCATTACCTCCCCATGCTTTTTTCCCCCAATTAGAGAAGTTTTAACAATGTGCTCAACAGTTGCCTTGTTGTTGCTGTGTGCCTTCAAGTTGTTTCCAGCTTATGGCAACCCTATGGAAACCCCACAACAGAGTATTCTTGGCAAGATTCATTCAGAAGGGGGTTGCTGTTGCCTCCCTCGGAGTCAGAGAGTATGACTTGTCCAAGATGACCCAATGGGTTTCTGTGTCTGTGAAGGGACTGGAACCCTCATCTCCCAGAATCCTAATCTGACACTCAAAACAATGCCTTGAGAGACTCTATGTATCAGGGGTGCTTTGATGTTGTATTCCTGCATGGCAAGGAGTAGGACCAGATGATACTTCAGGTCTCTTCCAACTCTATGATTCTATGCAGGCTCTCCCAACTGCATCCAAATTAGTATTTAAGGAGATTGCCAGTGCCTGCCCAAGTCCTATAAACCCATGAACACAAACGGGAAGAAGGTGTGAAGGTTAACCCCATGATGGCAAACCTATGGCACGCGTGTCAGAAGTGGCACGCGACACCATTTCGCCAGGCACGGGTAAGGGAGAAGGCGGAAGAGGCACATGTGTGCCTGTTCCTCCTTCTCCCTGCCATTTTCTCCGAGACAGCAGGAAGCCAGAAAATGGTGTCGGGAAGAAGGGTTTGAGAGGCTGCAGGTAAAGGACCTGTGCCAGCTTCTCTGGGTCCCCAGCCACCCTCTCAGACCCATGGCTACCGAGCTATGGGTGCTGGCTTCTCCGGTCCCCCAGCCGCCCTCTCAGACCCACGACTGTGGAGCCATGGGTCTGGGAGAGCCCCAGGGGGCAGAGAAGGCTTCTCTGGGCCCCCACTGGCCCTTCCTGACTCCCAGATGTCTGGAGCGCAGAAGTACCGTCCATGGGGGTGGAAGTCCAGTTTTTGGAGTATGAATGCCCCATCCCCTGGCATGTGGCCCCCGACCCTGGGGGCAGAAGCCACCCCAGCACACAAACCAAAAAAGGTTCGCCATCACTGCGCCATCACACACAACGGCCATATGTCTCTGCCATCCATACAGTGGGCACATGAAGGGGATGTTGAATCACTGGAGTTTATCGCAAAGCCCCCGGCAACGCGAAGGGGGCATGACAAAAGGGAGCAGGATGGGAACTGGATGGGGCAAAGAACGCATTTTACCGCACAGGAGAACATCGCCGCTGTCGCTGCTGGACATTTCCATTCCATTCCTGATCCGTCCCAGAGGGGGTGATTTTCAGGGAAGCTTTTGAACAGTTCCTGAAAATCGCCTCCTCTGGGACAAATCAGGAACGGAATGGGAACATCTGACATTGGTGGCATTCTCTTGTTCGGTAAAATGCGTTCTTTGCCCCATCAGGTTCCCATCCCGCTCCCTTTCATCATGCCCCCATCATGTTCCCAGGGGCTGTGCAATAAACTCCACAGAGTTGAAGGGACCCCATGGGCCATTGAGTCCAACACCTTGGTCAGTGCAGGATCTCCAGCCAGAGCATCCCCAGCAGGTAGCGGTCCAGCCTCTTTTTGAAGACATCCAGAGAAGGAGATTCCGCCACCACTCTGGTTCCATTGCCAAACTGCTCTTACTATCAAAAAGTTCTTTCTAACATTCAATTGAAATCTTCCCTCCTGCAACTCAAAACCATTAGACCTGGTCCTATCTCTGGGGCTGTAAAGAACTGGCCAGGCCTGCTGTCTCTTTTCTGGGGCAGCAAGTCACGTTAGCAATATCTGGATGCAGAGCCCAAGACAACAGAAAAAGATCACAGCAAAAGTGTGAAGGACCACCTCTGGCTTTTCCATGGCAAGTTCCTGAGAGAATCCTACCCCCTTGTGGCTGTTGTTATGAAAACACTGCCCGGAGTTCTTTGTTATTCTCAAGCCTACATACGAGGGGGTATCGTAAAGTTTTAACGATCATTTTTTTAAAAATTGACAGAAAGTTTGTTTTGATTTGTAGTTGTTAACTTATCTCTATGTAGTCACTATCTAGATTTACACATTTTTCCCAGCGTATCTTGACCCTCCGAATGCCGGATATTGTAGAAGTCTGCAGATTGCACCTTACGAGGGGGTATCGTAAAGTAATAAACATCACCCGGAAGTTATTATGGCATATTGATGAAATGTTGTCAGTGTCATCCTCGGTCCCTAAGTGCACATTGCTGGGAAAATCAGCTCATTGCATCCTTTGTTTTTGTGACTGGCTCTGCCAGAAGTGACTAAAGTGTAAAATCTCGTCAGGCGCAATTTGCAGACTTCTAAAGTATCAGGTATTTGGAGGGTCAAGATATGCTGGGGAAAATGTATAAATCTAGATAGTGACTACATAGAGATAAGTTAACAACTACAAATCAAAACAAACTTTCTGTCAATTTTTTTAAAAGGTGATTTTGTATCAACCTGAGGCCGATACAAAAGAAAGTGTAGTTAGGACCAAAATGCATGTAGGACCAAAGGACCAAAATGTATGAGGGTGTATCATAATTTTGGTCCTTTAGTCCTACATGCATTTTGGTCCTAACTACACTTTCTTTTGTATCAGCCTCACTTATACTTAACTATGGAGCTTCATCACTTAGCTTATTAATTCAGCTTACCTCTCCTGGTTTAAATGTCAATGCAGGCTGCATCCTGATCTTATCAGAAGAGTTTTGCCACCGAATTTGCCACCCGAATACAACCCTGGTGTATCCCCACTTCCAGGAGCATTCCACATGGTCATTTTCTTAAGACAGAAAACTCCTGGATCCAAAAAGAGCCGCATGGAGTACTCCTGGAAGCGGAGATGTACCCAGGCTGTATTCGGGCGGCAGATTCAGAGAAGCAAAAAACTTCTGATAAGATCAGGATGCAGCCCAAATTGAAATTTAAAATGGAAGAGATAAGCCAAATTATTAATTAATTAATTAATTAATTACTTTAATAATTAACAAGCCAAGCAATAAGCTCCTACATAAGTGCTTCTTACTGTCTCAGGGGATTATCACGCATGGCATTCGCCTGTATCTCTTTAAAATGCTGAAGAGACGGTATGAATGGAGTGAGTCGCAGTGGGAGGTGAAAAGAGAGGCCCCATGGTGTTTCTTTTAAAAAGTAAAATTTCAAATGTTAATTTATTAAAATAAATAAATTAAAAAATTTTAAATTTTAAAAAATTCTTTAAAAACATCACACGTTACCAAATTTTCACTTTAACCACATCAAACTATGTACATGTAAACACATTTAATCAGTGTATATGATATCATGATTTAAAGGTATGGATTTAATTTTGCTACTTGTTCATGTCACAACTATTACCATTACATTCAATGATGTAAGGGAATTACGATTTATGAATAAAATAGTACTGTACAAAAAGCATTGCCAAGGATTCTGCATGGGGTGGGGTACAGTTTGCATTTTGAGAGATCACCCTGGGTAGCTCCTTCAAAGTTCAAATTAAAACCTGGAATCAAATGAAAACCAGTGCTCTCAGTGGACTCTTTCACACTGGAGGAATTTCTCCCAACTTCGAATGGGGCCAATGCGACTTGTTTAGCGAATTTACGTGAATCCCCATTGCATTCGGAAAGCGTTTGGAATGACTTCCCATTACCTAAAAATGACCCCTCCTTGCCTGAAATTGCGTGAGAAGCTTTAATTCGCAAAAATGTAAAACCTATTATTGCATTCGGAGTGACTTCCCTTTTGCCCGAAATTGCGTGAGAAGCTCTAATTCGCAATAACGTGAAACCCCATGATTGCGTTTCGATTGCCCTTGGATTATACTTCCAATTTCCCATGTCTGAAAGAGTCCAGTGTTGCTGGACTACAACTCCAATTACTTCTGACTTCAGTATACCAGGATAGGAAGGGATTTGGAATTAAGAAACCCGGTGGCTTCCATGTCATCTGGCCCTCTTGACATGGAAGCCACCAGCTGCAATGGTTTAGCTCATATCCCAGGCAGGCTGATCATACTGATCAAATGGTCAGAAGTAATGGGCACTGTAGTCCAACAACACTGTCGAGGGCACTGGATTGTCACTGAGGAAAATGCCAAATCAGTGTCAAGGCAAGAGACCGAAAATGTTCTCTTCGCCGTAAGCTTTGATCAAGGATTAATGCACCACCATCTTTCTTTCTTGCTCACTCAAGGGTTACAAGGAGGAGTTGCTAATTAATAGCTTCCACTGTCTCCATCCCTCTTTAAACTGATCCGATGGATCTGCCTGGGTGCAAAGGTGGCCTTTTCCCCTCTGGCAGCAACTCTAGCTGCTCCTCCAAGCTGTGTTTTGCCTTTGCAAACATCTGAAGGACAACCCAAGCTTAACATCCTTCTCAGGGTTTATAGTCCCTTTAATCCACCATTCCTACCGTCTGCCAAGAATGGCAGCTCTCACGGAATTATTGTTGATCCTCAACAGAGGAACAGACCTTTCCTACGTGTCAGGCATGCCTGCTCAGATTTCAATAGACTTCAAAGTTGAGGTGGGGCAAGGTTCAGAAAGGTACTAAAGCAAGGATGGGTGACACAGGGCCCAAAGTCGAGGCAGGCAACAGAAGGCCCATGGACCACTTTTGCCCATGGACTACATTTGCAGAAGCAATCTGCTGCAATGCTCAGCAAAAGCAACCTGATGCAGCCTCATCTAGCTTGTGTGTTTGTTGTTGTTGCACGCCTTCAAGTTGCTTCCAACTTATAGCTACCCCAAAGGGAACCTATCACGGGGTTTTCTTGGCAAGATTTGCTCATGGTTTGCCTTTGCCTCCCTCTGTTGCTGAGAGAGTATGACTTGCCCAAGTGGGTTTCCAGGGCCGAGTTGGGATTTGAACCCTGGTCTCCAGAGTCATAGTCCAACACATAAAACACTACATCATGCCGGCTCTCATGTGTTCTTCATCACTAACAACGTTGCTATCTTGATCACACTCTGAAGTTGGTTTATCCCAGTGTTTATCTATGAAATGTTGGGGGATATTCAATTTCAGATGGAAAGCCCTTGTAAGGACTTGTCATAAATGATGATGGTAGTGATGATGATAATGATAATGATGCAGGGTTAGTCACATTCTTGGCAACGTTTTCGATACACCGGAGATCAATTTGAGATCTGTCAGTAGATCCTGATCTATAGTCTGCCTACCATTCAACTCAAATTTGTGGATTAGCCCATAGTCCATAGAATCATGGCACATGAAAGGACCCCAAGGACCACCTAATCCAACTCAAAATACCAGTGAAGCAATCTGACACTAAAACACCTCTGCAAGTC
Organism: Urosaurus nigricauda; assembly: GCA_034509955.1. Classification (NCBI taxonomy): domain Eukaryota; kingdom Metazoa; phylum Chordata; class Lepidosauria; order Squamata; family Phrynosomatidae; genus Urosaurus; species Urosaurus nigricauda. The sequence goes on along the minus strand of JAOEGL010000008.1, from coordinate 771,211 downwards.
GGTAATCTCCTTGACCCTCTGCATGAGTCCTATAAGCCAGTGCTTCTTAGCATTATCTGACGCGGGGGACCAACAATGATTGTTTTCCAATATGCCAATGTACTAGCATTAGATTTATGCCCACTGGGTGCAACTGTTTTTTTTTTTTTTCCTGACAAGCAATATTGTGGCTCTATTACAGCTCACAAATTTCACATGAAACTTACCATTTTCTGCAAAGTTGCAAGGGAATAATAGCCTGCCCTCAACGGCTCAGAGACTGGCACTGGTTTGAGACCACCTCTTTGAGTGGCACTATTACAACTCACACAAACAATTTTACACACAATTGGTGAAATTTCACAAGAAACTGTTTATTTTCTGAAATGTTGGCAGGGAATAATAGCCTGCCCTCAATGGCTCCGAGACTGGCACTGGTCTGAGACCACCACTTTGAGCGGCACTATTACAGCTCACACAACCAATTTAATATGAAATTGGTGAAATTTCACATGAAACTCTTCATTTTCTGAAAGTTTGCCAGGGAATAATACCCTGCCCTCAATGGCTCAGAGACTGGCACTGGCCTGAGACCACCATTTTGAGTGGCACTATTACAACTCACACAAACAATTTTACACAAAATTGGTGAAATTTCACAAGAATCATAGAATCATAGAAATTTAGAGTTGGAAGAGACCACAAGGGCCATTCAGTCCAACCCCCCTGCCGTGCAGGAACTCCCAATCAAAGCGTACCCGACAGATGGCCATCCAGCCTCTGCTTAAAAACCTCCAAGGAAGGAGACTCCACCACCCTCCGAGGGAGTGTGTTCCACTGTCGAACAGCCCTTACTGTCAGGAAGTTCCTCCTAATGTTGAGGTGGAATCTTTTTTCCTGCAGTTTGCATCCATTGTTCCGAGTCCTGTTCTCTGGAGCAGCAGAAAACAAGCTTGCTCCCTCCTCAATGTGACATCCCTTCAAGTATTTAAACAGGGCTATCATATCATCTCTTAACCTTCTCTTCTCCAGGCTAAACATCCCCAGCTCCCTAAGGGGTTCTTCATAGGGCAAGGTTTCCAGACCCTTCACCATTTTAGTCGCCCTCCTTTGGACACGCTCCAGTTTCTCCAAATCCTTTTTGAATTCTGGTGCCCAGAACTGGACACAGTATTCCAGGTGGGGCCTGAGCAAAGCAGAATAGAGTGGCACTATTACTTCCCTTGATCTAGACACTATACTTCTATTGATGCAACCTAAAATTGCATTGGCCTTTTTAGCTGCTGCATCACACTGTTGACTCATGCTCAACTTGTGGTCTACTTGGACTCTTAGATCCCTTTCACATGTTGTCTCATTCAGCCAGGTGTCCCCCATCCTATATCTGTGCATTTCATTTTTCCACCCTACGTGTAGGACCTTACATTTCTCTGTGTTAAATTTCATTTTGTTAGCTTTGGCCCAGCTTTCTAGTCTATTCAGGTCATTTTGAATTTTGATCCTGTCCTTTGGGGTATTAGCTACTCCTCCCAATTTGGTGTCATCTGCAAATTTGATAACTAGGCTCTCAATACTGTCATCCAAGTCATTAATAAAGATGTTGAATAGCACTGGGAAACTGTTTATTTTCTGAAATGTTGGCAGGGAATAATAGCCTGCCCTCAATGGCTCCGAGACTGGCACTGGTCTGAGACCACCACTTTGGGTGGCACTATTTCAGCTCACACAACCAAATTCATATGATAACAGCAATGATGTGGCCCAAGACAACATAGCTTTGTAAGCCAATGCCCCCTTTCTCCATACCCAGTTTGAGTCCGCTTAATATCCAGAGGTCCCCCTATTATTTCTGGCCATTGTGCTTCGACCACAATTCAATTTCTCACCCCTGCTCATTCTGAACAGCCTTAGATGCCAATCACACACAAAGATTCATGCCTTCCAAACCTCTACTATTATTCGGAGGGCCATAAAACATGCCGTGGTTATTCAATCCAGACACCAGGCCCTGAGATTTATGTATGTATGTGGAGAATGCAGGAAAAAAGACCCCTCTGTGGGGGATAGCCAGCTCAGGAAGAGGAAGAGAGCTAAGAAATACAATCTTCTTTCTCTTCCTCCCTCCTACCCTTTCTCAAACACACAAAATCTCTCTCTGTGTTTGAACAGGCTTTGAAAACCTTCAAACATTGGGGAGAGGGGGGGATAATGTTTTAGAAGTTAACAAAGGGCACAACAAAAGTATGCATGAGGATATGTTTTGTACAAAGTAGTACAAAAATGATGACTGCAGAAGAAACACATAAATTCTACCTAGACAATGAAGAAATCAGAATAACAAAAGAGGTCCCGTACCTTGGATCAAACATTGATCAGAATGGAGACTGCAGCTACGAGATCAGGAGAAGATTAGGAATGGATAAGTCAAAGGCAAAACTTAGGGACATGTAACAAAGGATGTAAAGGATGATGCAAAGGAAAATGATGCCAAAGAACTTAGAAAATTCTGGCAAGCATCACTGTTTGGGCTCATCCGAAATGGACAGATGCATGAGAGAGTAGAAAGGATCCATGCTTCTTTTTGGTACTCTGAGAATGGACTAAACTTTTGCCTTTTATTCAGAGAAAGGGGATGCCTCCTTTTATTTATATGTAAGAGTTAAAGTACAGTACTTATATTGACCCATGGATACACTGACCCAGGTTTTTGGGGTCAATTTTTGACTAAAATTTCTATATGTGAGTATATACAGTATTTTTACTCTCCAGCAGAAAAATAGCATAGGAAACATACCATCCCAGAGTCTAATGCAGTAATCCCTACTTTGGTTGGGAAGTATCCACCAGGATTTCAGGCTGATAAAGATCTTTTCTATCATTTACTGCCCGATTCATTGATTAAAACAAAATAGTCTGCAGTTAACTACCTACAGAGATTCTCCCCAAATCCGCCTTTTGGAATCATGTTCTTGTTGCTTTAACCAGGAAGAAACTAAGCCCTTTAGTCACTTATATATGAAACATGCACACGCTCAATATTTCCCATCCTTGGAGAGCTTGTCCTCTGGCATTGTGCAAAACCTTGTTCGGCTTCAAAGAAAAGCCTCGATTCTGAAACCTTTTCCAGGGAACCTCACCAGGAGTGAGAAAAGGGAGCCAGCACTATCGTTCCAGAATAAAACTGTGCTAATTCTTCACAACTCTCCACTGGAGGAAGTCAGTCGATCTTCAAACCAAGTTTTCCATTTGAACGGAGGTCAGAAATTTTTAAATACTGTGTTTTTTAAAAGTTCGGCAGAGTCTTTCTCCAGACTTGAACTCAACAGTGGGGATCTTTTTTTCCTTCCTTTTTTCAAGAGACCCCTGAGAAGTGAGCATCACATTTTGGGTGACAGCATGATTAATGATGTTTGCTCAAATGCTAAAGAGAGATGGTCTGGAGACAACCCACCACCGTCAGCCACAACATTTGAGAACCAAGAGCAAAGGCCTAGACAGCTGGAGCACTACTGGATGAGGAACACTTGCACAGCCAGAAGTGTTTGGAAAGATATTCCTGCAGAGAACAAACCAATCAAACAAGCTAGATGACATGAAACTAACTCTTCTCCACTCTTAACCTCCTCTTCTCCAGATTAAATACCCCCAGCTCTCTAAGTCGTTCCTCATAGGGCATGGTTTCCAGACCCTTCACCATCTTAGTTGCCCTCCTTTGGACATGCTCCAGTTTCTCCACATCCTTTTTGAATTGTGGTGCCCAGAACTGGACACAGGATTCCAGGTGGGGTCTGACCAAAGCAGAAAAGAGTGGCACTCCCTCCATGCTGTCATCCTTTGGCCTGCAAGGGAGTGAACAGACAGGCTCAGCTCCATCAGGGCTAACCTGAAGAAAGAGAGCCCTCCCTCCCTCCAGTCCATCTGCCTTGGTCTGGGTCTCAGAGGAAGAGAAGAACTGCTGGACCTGATCCCCTTCCTCACCACCATTCCTTTCTCCTTTTGTGTCATGTCTTTTAGATTGTAAGCCTGAGGGCAGGGAATCGTCTAAGTAAAAATAATTATTTTTGTAAGCCACTCGGATTCCACATGATTGGGCGGGGTTGTTGTTGTTGTTGTTGTTATTATTATTATTATTATTTTCCCTTGAACTAGACACTATACTTCTATTGATGCAACCTAAAACCACATTAGCCTTTTTTAACTGCCGCATTGCACTGTTGACTCATGTTCAACTTATGGTCTACTTGGACTCCTAGATCCCTTTCACATGTAGTTTCCTTCAGCCAGGTGTCCCCCATCTATATCTGTGCATTTCAATTTTTTTAATTTTATTTTTTATTTTTATTTATTTTTTTATTTTTTGGCCTATGTGCAGTACCTTACATTTCTCTGTGCTGAAATTCATTTTATTAGCTTTGGCCCAGCTTTCTAGTCTATTCAGGTCATTTTGAATTCGGATCCTGTTACTCCTCCTAATTTGGTGTCATCTGCAAATTTGATAAGCATGACCCCTTATTCTTTCATCTAAGTCACTGGAGCTTATGACATGGGCCTGGGGGACACAAATGGTGCAAAACGGAAGGGAATGGGAAGAGAACATAACAGGAAAATCATGCATCTTACCACACAGAAGAATGCCACAGATTCCTCCGGAAGTTCCTGATCCATCCCACAGAGGCTGATTTTCAAGAACTGTTCCGTGGGACGAAACGGGAATGGATCAGGGACTTCCAGTGGCATCGGCAATGTTCTCCCATGTGGTAAGATGTGCGATTTCCCTGTTCCGTTCCCTTCCGTTTCGTGCCATTTGTGTTCCCCAGGGCCTGTGCGATAAGCTCCATTGATAAAGCACTGAGCCCAGGACAGAGCCCTGTGGGACCCCACTTGTCACTTCTCTCCAAGAAGAAGAGGAGTCATTGCTGAGCACCCTTTGGGTTCAGACGGTCAACCAGTTACAAATCCATTTAACAGTTGTCTTGTCTAACTCATATTAATTTTTGCTTCCAAAGATGCACTCGGTCTTATTTTAGGGGATGTCTTATTTTTCCATGAATAGGAATTCACATTTATTGTTGAAAAAAATCATGAATATTTATTATATACCGTATATATATTTATATACAAAAACTTTGCTAGGTCTTATTTTCAGGGGAGGCCTTATATTTAGCAATTCAGCAAAACGTCTACTAGATCTTATTTTATGGGGACGTCTTATTTTTGGGGAAACAGGGTATTTTAAAAAAAAAGAACCATTCTCTGCTTAAAGGCAAGAGCATAATCTATCCTGACCCTCCCTCTAGCTTTTAGTATGAGCGCAGTTAGACCTGCTGGGCTTTTTAAAGGTTCTTTGGCATTGTTTTTCTGGATCCTTTGCTACATGCTCCTAGTTTTACCCTCAACTTAGCCATGGGTCATATCAAAATCCATTAATTCTGGCCCCCAAATTTACCCCCGACTTATACATGTGATTGACTTATAGTTGAGCATATAAGGTATATAGTCCTCCCTCCGTTTTCACAGGGATCCATTCCGGACTCTCCCACGAAAGTGAAAAAACCTGCATACTCGAGCCCTATTGGATTGAATGAAGGCACGCTCCCGCGGAGGCATGAGGACATGAGCCATGGGCGCATGCCCCATTTCAACTCCATCCTTTCACACAGAATCACAGAATCATAGAGTTGGAAGAGACCACAAGGGCCATCTAGTCCAACCCCCTGCCATGCAGGAACTCTCAATCGGATATATAGGGCACCAAGGTTGGGGAGCACTCCTCTCTCAGGCTGGAAGAAACTGACCTCTGGGCCTTTGGCTTTGGCGAAGATTCCCTGCTAACCATTGAAACCAAGTGTGGGTCGCCTACGCTTATATTAACAGGTTCCACCCATTCTTGATTTCTATGGTGAAAAGCAGGCAGCAGTGTTTCAGGTAAAAAAGTACTTCTATAAATGCTCAGGCGTGAATGTAGGGAGCTGTCTCTTACCGAGCTGGGTCACTGGCCAGTTTCAGGCAGAGATTCTTCAGGCTTTCAGGATAAAGAAAAACTCCCTCTTAGCCTGAATTCTCCCTCAATGTGAACATGATCAAACTAAGGCTGTCACATTTTGGCCACGGCACGAGTCACTGGAAAAAATAAGAATGCTAGGAAAGGTAGAAGGTAATAGAAAGAGAGGAAGACTACATGCAGATGGATGGACTCAATCACAGAGGTCACTGGCCTGAGTCTGCCGGATCTAAGCAGGGCAGTGAAGGATAGGGGAGGTCTTGGAGGTGTCTCATCCACAGGGTCTCCATGAATCTAAGAATCATAGAATCACAGAGCTGGAAGAGACCCCAAGGGCCATCCAGTCCAACCCCATTCTGCCATGCAGGAACTCTCAATCAAAGCATCCCAGACAGATGGCCATCCATCCTCTGCTTAAAGACCTCCAAAGAAGGAGACCCCATAACTCTCTAAGGGAGCATCTTCTCCTATGAAACTGCTCTTACTATCAGGAATTTCCTCCTAATGTTGAGCTAGAATCTCTTTTCCTGTAGCTTGAATCAATTGTTCCTGGTCTTGTTCTTTGGAGCAGCAGAAAACAAGCCTGCTCCATCCACAATATCATATCCCTTCAGATATTTATACAGGGCTTTCATATCACCTCTTAACCTTCTCTTCTCCAGGCTAAACATCCCCAGCTCCCTAAGGCGTTCCTCATAGGGCATGCTTCCCAGACCCTTCACCATTTTAGTTGCCCTCCTTTGGACACGCTCCAGTTTCTCAACATTCTTTTTGAACTGTGGCGCTCAGAACTGGACACAATATTCGAGGTAGGTCCTGGAATATTGAATCAGAGCCAGCTTGAAGGCAGTTAATAACAACAACATATAATGCTAACAACTTGATTGCATAACTCTGATTAAGTAAAGGTAAAGGTATTCCCCATTGACAAGGTTGTCAAGTCATGTGCAATCATAGGGGGCATCTCTGTTACTAAGCCAAAGACAGTACTCTGTGATCATATGGTCAGCATGGCTGCACAGAATGCTGTTTACCTTCACACCAGAGTGGGACCTATTTACCCTGTTTCCCCGAAAAGAAGACATCCTTTGAAAATAAGAGCTAGTAGAGATTTTGCTGAATTGCTAAATATAAGGCCTCCCCCGAAAGTAAGCCCTTGCAAAGTTTTTGTTAAGAAATATATATACAGTATATAATAAATGTTCAATTTTTTTTTTGGTTCAACAATAAATGTGAATTCTTCTTCATGGAAAAATAAGACATCCCCTGAAAATAAGACCTAGCACATCTTTGGGAGCAAAAATTAATATAAGACACTGTCTTATTTTTGGGGAAACATGGTATCTCCTTGCATTGGCATTCTTTCGATCTGCTAAGTTGGCAGAAGCTGGAAGCTCACTCCATCATGCGGTACCTGAGCCTCAAACTGCCAACCTGCCAGTCTTGCAACCAACAGAGTTAGCATCTTAACCACTTGAGCCACCATATCCCTATAACCCTGCTTAGAGGGCATCAAAAGAAAGATTTTTTGGGAAGGTTAACAGACCGACTGATTGCAAATTTTTAAAAAAATCTTCTAATTCTTCTGGCTTGGTCATAAAAGGTCATGGGCACAGTTTTTCACTGTGATTGATCATGGTAGGATATGTTTTACAACTAGCATGCACACTGCACATAAACACACCCAGACACACATGCATGCATGCAACATTGGGTTGCACTTCTCCTGCTCTGACTTGCTTTGCTGCTCCTTGCATCTGACCTCTCACCTTGTACATTCTCCATGACTCTTAGTGCAGTGGTTTTCAGCCTTTGCTCTTCCAGATCTTCAAGTCCCAGAACTGACTGGAATCAATTCAAATTTCCCCTTCAGCTGGCTGGAACTGAATCATTTTGAATTGATTCATTGCTGAATGGGAACCAGAAGTGGGTTGTTTTGATGCGAATTCATGACAGAAAATGCGATCGGGGCAAATACAGTGGGAATCACGCTCCGATGTCGAATCGATCCATTGATTCAGATCGATTTATCTGTAAGTGGGAATGAGGCCAGAGAAAAGCAAAAACAATGGGAGTCTGAATGTAAGATTGAAGATTAGGGAATGTAGGCTTCAAGATACCTTGAAGTATAGATATGTTTTTGTGTTTTGTTTTGTTTGTTTTTGAATATGAGTATGTTTTAATGTGGTGTATTTAATTTGGAGTAAAGATATTATTAAAGAGAGAGAGAGACTTCCACACAAATAATTTCATCCTAGAAAGAGGTCCATTCTGGAAAGCCTGCAGGAGTTAAGGGCTACCAATAGAGGCTTGGGAGTGCCACACTTTGACTGCAACCATCCTGGGGTTGTTCAAAAAGGTGGGTTCTGTTAGGCCTCATTCCCACTACCTTTTAAACCGGATCGCAATTCAGTTCGAACTGGCTCCAACACCCCTGTTTCCCACTTAAATCGATTCGCTGAAGCGATTCGCCAAGGCAGGCCATGCACCAGACCCATTTAACCAGCATCTTTTCGAAGCTGATTTTTTTCCCGCGTCTTTTTCACCAAATCGATTCAATGAAAGCGTGAACCAGAAATGGATAGGAATCTATTCAAATTTGCCCTTCGGCTGGCTGGAGCTTGAATTATTTTGAATTGATTCGTTCGTGAATGTGAACCACAAGTGGATGATTTTGAAGACAGAAAATGACAGAAAATGCAGTCGGGGCATGCGTAGTATAAACCATGCTCCGGTGTTGAATCGATCCATTGATTCGGATCGCACACCGATTTATCTGTAAGTGGGAATGAGGCCTTAGGAAAGGGCATGAGGAGGTGGGCCCTGCCAAGATCCTGGTATTTGCCCAAGGGTCTGGGTCAGATGCTGGCTCTGCTTGCTGCCTTCACAGCCAGGGAAGAGCCTCCAGAGTTCCCATCCTCCTTCCATCCCCATCTGGTGCCTCTCTGTCGCTGACCTAAACAGACCCAGCATCTGCAACTGGTTCTCTACCTCCAACCGTTGTGTGATTTTTGCTTCAGAAGACAGAGAAGGGATTCCGGGCACATCTGGTCCTTTATTTAGAGAGGTTTAACATTCCCACATGAAAAGAAATCCACCGCCTTCCCCCGATGATAACAATCCCAAGCCCCCCTACCTCACCATCCTCTCCTCCCTGTGTCTTTAGGCAAAAAAGCTCTGCAAAACAGACACGCTTATTGTATAGGAATTTATGGCATCTCCAGGAAAGGAGAGGAAGCTTAAGGAGAACAGGAGACTCTCCATTCCCAACCACCCCCCTGCTGTTGGCATCTGTCCAGTTTCCAAAAACAATGGCCTTCCCTTATCACTCTCCCCTGGAGGGGCATCATAAACCAAACTTAGCTTTCCTTAGCTTTCTGATCTGTGGAAGAGGTACATCCCAGCGGGGAACGCAAGGCAGAGACAGATGCAAAGTTTGGACAGCCCAAGATACCAAGAGAACAAGGACGCCTTTGTGCATCCTTCTTCTAGCCAAAAGCTAACACCGTGGAACACGAGAGCACAACCGAGGCGCATCTCACAGTCAGTATTGACCAGCTGTTGCGGCAGATTTTGTGCCTCCAAGTGGCTTCCAATCTTAGGACCTGAAGGCAGGGTTTCCTTAGCAAGATTTGTCCCAAGGGGGTCTGCTTTTGTCAACCGCTGAGTCTGAGAGAGTGGGGCTTGGCCAAGTCTGCCAGTGGGCTTCTATGGCCAAACGGCGATTTGAATCCGGGTCTCCCAGCGTTCGAGTCCAGTTCTGAAACCATGACACCAAAGCACCTCTAGTTGAACCAAAAAGACACTCAACGTTTCTTTTGGTGAAAATATTATTTCATTTCATAATAATAATAATAATGAAGGAACACTCCTTTTGTATGGATGAGGTCTCCTCCTCACATAGAATCATAGAATCAGAGTTGGAAGAGACCCCAAAAGGCCATCCAGTCCAACCTCATTCTGCCATGCAGGAACTCACAGTCAAAGCATCTCCAACAAATTGCCATCCAGCCTCTCTTTAAAGGCCTCCACAGAAGGAGACTCCACCACTCTCCAAGGGAGTGTCTTCCACTGTCAAACAACCCTTACTGTTAGGACGTTCCTCCTAATGTTTAGGTGGAATCTCTTTTCCTGTAGCTTGTATCCATTGTTCCAGGTCTTGTTCTCTGGAGCAGCAGAAAACAAGCTTGGTCCATTCTCAATGTGACATCCATTCACACATTTAAACAGCAACAGGGCTATCATATCACCTCTTAACCTTCTCTTCTCCAGACTAAACACACCTAGCTCCTAAATTGGTCCTCATAGGAATTATGGTTTCCAGACCCTTCACTATTTTAGTCGCCCTCCTTTGGACACACTCCAGTTTCTCAACATCCTTTTTGAATTGTGGTGCCCAGAACTGGACACAGTATTCCAGGTGGGGCCTGACCAAAGCAGAATAGAGTGGAACTATTACTTCCCTTGATCTAGACACTATATTTCTACTGATGCAGCCCAAAATCCCCAATGTGTTCGCAGAAAATGTCCATTCTAGAGGTTGGCCATCTTGTTGTTGGGTGCCTTCAAGTCATTTTCAACTTATGGTGAACCTAAGGCAAACTTATCCTGGGGTTTTCTTGACAAGATTTGTTCAGAGAAGGTTTGCCATTGCTTTTTCCTGAGAGCGTGTGACTTGTCCAAGATCGCCCAGCAAGTTTTGTGGCCAAGCAAGGAATTGGATCCTGGTCTCCAGAGAGTTGTAGTCCAACACTCAAACCACTATGCCAAGACAAGGAGTATATTCGACAAGGACAATGTTCATTCACAAGTCTTGCCCAACATAGTGTCCCCCAACTCGGTTGGACTACAGCCATTCACCATCAAAAACACAGCCATTGTAGGTGGGGATGATGGGAGCTGTAGTCTAACATGCATGGAAGGTTAAAAAGACCGTCCATTTCTGATGACAACTTCTTTCCCTGTATGACAATATTAAACCAACATCACCAGGGGGAGCCCCATCCATCCTTTTAGTTTCTGATCTGCAGGTCTTTGGGTAGATTTAATCATGAGTATCGATCGAATTTCCCCCCCAACTCCACCAAGCAATATATTGTAAAAGCAAAAAAGATATACCTCTTGCCATACAATATTACACAGATCCATGAACAACCTTGAATAACTGGTAAAATTATGCCATCAGTGGTATTTCAGTAAACATCTGTATCAGTATAATGGTATCCTATTACTAGGATCAATTCCAAAATCTATGAGCTGCTCTGGAGATCCACAGAACAGTTTCTCAGGTTGGATGTTCAATTTAAAATGAAGAACAGACATTTTTATAATAAAACCATGTGCTCAGAGTTTGGAAAATTGATGTTTTGAATTATATAGTGCTTCCCAAGCTATCGAATATGGGAGACTGGTAATTCCTCTTTGCCAGTGTAACACAGTGATTTAGGTGTTGGACTAGGACCCTCGAGACCAGGGTTCGAATCTTCGCTTGGCTATGGAAACCCACTGGGTGACCTCGGATTAGTCTAATGATTCCCAAACTTTGGTCCTCCAGATGTTTTGGACTTCACCTCCCAGAAGCTCTAACTGATTTGTCCAACAGGAAGGTATGCTGGGAGCTGAAGTCCAAAACATCTGGAGGAGCAAAGATGGGAATCACTGGGCTAGTCAAATACTCTCAGCCTCTAAGGAAGTCAATGGCAAAACCTCTCTGAACAAAATCTTGCAGAGACAGCCCTGTGATAGGTTCACTTTAGAGTAGCCGTAAGTCAGAAACAATTTGAAGGCATGCAACAACAAATGCCAGAGGACAGTACCATATATGTATACCCATTAGCTACAGTTCTTTCTTTCTCTTTCTTTCTTTCTTTCTTTCCTGGAAAGACTGGGAGTTGATGGCTTGTGGACTGGCACCACTCCAGGAACCTCCACTTTTGAGTTGCAAAAGTTTTCTAGTTTTCTAGTCCAAAAAAAGTATATTTTCCATGCTCTGGTTCTGACATTGAGCCAAGCAGGCCTGAAATACATCTCCAAATTCAAAAGAGCCTTTTAAAGGGGTGGTAGTGGAGGAAATATTCTTATTTTGCTATTCACTTTACCTAATGTTCAGATTTTGGAAAGGTATGCATTTGGACATGTGTGCATTTATTTGTGTAAAATTCAAAAAGAAAATGATTTTTCCCTTGCAACGGTTTTCGAATGAGGAAAACCAAAAGACATGAACATAAGTGTGTATTAGCGTGTATTTTTTAATAGCCTACTGTTTTAGAGTTATGTTTAATGTATTAAGTCTTTTTTTAATAATTTTGTTGCCTTCTGATTTTAGATTATACGCTGTCCGCAGGTTTTTATCTGTATCTTATTTGATGACTATGTCAAGCACCATGTAGAATGTATGGTGCTATATAAATAAACAATAATAATAATAAAATAATAATAATAATTGGTCTTGTAGAGTACAAATGGGAAAAATACATTACTGAAAATTGGTTAATGAGGATTTCTTTTCCATCACAAATGTCAAGCAAGCATGTAAAGGAGAGGAACAGCAATGCACTGCAGTGTGGAGGAGTTGAATTCAAATAGTATTGAAACAGAGATGATATCAGTATTTCTTTGCACTGCGATTCATAGCATCCTCCAGAGGGAAATTCTGTATTTAGGAGATGCCTGTACTTGGAGCTCTTCATATCAATGGCTGTGGAGATGCATCAAATACACACAATAGCTGTGAAGATGCACAACCACTTCTAGGGAGACCTGAACTTTTCCTCCTGAGGAATAGCGAATACCCCAGAGGACAGGATCAAAATTCAAGATGATGTTAATAGATTAGAAAGCTGGGCCAAAACTAATGACGTGAATTTCAACAGGGAGAAATGCAATGTACTGCACTTAGGTTGTAAAAAACAAAATGCATAGACATAGGATGGGGGAAAACTTGCTTAAGGAGACTTATATGTGTGAAAGGGATCTAGGAGTCTTAGTAGACCACAACAAGAGTCAACAGTGAGATGCAGCAGCTAAAAAGGCCAATGCAATTCTAGGCTGCATCAAAAGAAGTATAGTGTGTAGATCGAGGAAAGTAATAGTGCCACTATTCTGCTTTGGTCAGGCCTCACCTGGAATAATACTGTGTCCAGTTCTGGGCACCACAATTCGACAAAGATGTGGAGAAAGTGGAGCGTGTCCAAAGGAGGGTGACTAAAATGGTGAAATGTCTGGAAAACATGCCTTATGAGGAACGACTTAAGGAGCTGGGGATGTTTAGCTTGGAGAAGAAACGGTTAAGAGGTGATATGATAGCCATGTTTAAATATTTGAAGGGATGTCATATTGAGGAGGGAGCAAGCTTGTTTTCTGCTGCTCCAGAGAATAGGACATGGAGCAATGGATGCAAGCCACAGGAAAAGAGATTCCACTTAGACATTAGGAGGAACTTCCTGACAGTAAGGACTGTTTGACAGTGGAACACACTCCCTCGGAGAGTTGTGGAGTCTCCTTCCTTGGAGGTCTTTAAGCAGAGGCTGGATGGCCATCTGTCAGGGATGCTTTCATTGAGAGTTCCTGCATGGCAGAATGGGGTTGGACTGGATGGCCCTTGGGGGTCTATTCCAGCTCTATGATTCTATGATTCTATCAGACAGTTGGACTTCAGGGCTCTGCAGGTCTATAGCTGCGGAGATGCATCAAATACACACAATAGCTGAGAAGGTGTACAACTGCTTCTAGGGAGACCTCAGTTTTTCTTCTTGTGCGCTACTGCTATTTTAAACTATGTCACTGAAGATTAATGGCTGTATGGGAATTGCACATTTTTTAAAAAAAATAATACTGTCTATAAATCAAAACTAGGGGAACATCTAGCGCTGAGAACTCCAAACAGGAAGAAAGTATTCACCAGCACTGAATTTGTTTTAATTATTGTAGTAATTTAATTCTATTTCAATATACTATTTTGGTACGGTTTCAACTGCATGGTGTTTTTTTCATGTTGAAAGCCGTCCTGAGTCCCAGCATTGGGAGAAGGGCGGAATATAAATAAATATAATAATAATAATTCAGACTGCAAATGAACACAGAGAGGAAGGCTGGACTTGCTGTGTTTATAGGATTAAGAATAAAGTTGAAACAACCTTATGTTGCCGGATACGTGTGTCAGAGGATAATGTGGTTAGTTCTGAAAAGAGCTTACAGTCTCATCTTTGTTCTTGGTAAGAAACACAGGAACGCAAGGCTCACTCAGGATTATTCCTGTAATAGGACACCAAGATTTAGCAAAAGGGTCTTCAACAAGTCACCTGCAAATAATTCCTGTAGTATCTCACCTTGGTAAAAGCACAACACTATTGAGTTTATCACATGAGAGGAATTTCTCTCAATTGCGAATGGAGCCAATTCGCAATTACGTGAATTCGCTAGTTTAGCGAATTTATGTGAAATCCGATTGCGTTCGGAGATGCGTTCAGAATGACCAGCAAGTCCAGCCTTCCTCTCTGTATTCATTTGTAGTCTAAATTAGTATTATTATTATTATGACTTCCCATTTCCCGAAAATGACCCCCCATTGCCCGAAATTGTGTGAGATACTCTAATACGCAATAACGTGAAACCCCATGATTGCGTTTGAATTGCCATTGCATTATACCCCCAAATTCCGTCATATGATAAACTCCTATGACACCAAACATGCGTCTGAGGAAGGAGAGTCAAGTCTATGAAAACTCATGCTACCAGTTTCATTCTTTCCGTCGATCTCAATGGTGCTACAATATCCCTTTACAATAGATGTGACTTGGATCACATTCCAGTTCTAGAGGGAAAAAATGATTCATACTTCAGTAACTACAGCATTTTTGAAGAGTGTCAAGCTTCATTTTCATTAGCTCTGACTTGGCCACAATAAAAATGTACTTTATTATTATTTTTTAATGACCTATACACCTCATTCTTCATCCCAGTGTTGTGCTGAAAAGAGGAAAAGGCAGGGCCACATATTGAAAACCAGCAGGAAATTGAACGGTTCCCAATGGGATGATTAAAAAAATGGGCAGCTAAAAGCTCTTCCTCGAATAATGTTGAGAAAAATCACTAATGCTCATTCTCACTCGACTGCAGAGAAACCAGCAATTAAAAGCAGCATTTGGTTCAAAATGCACTGCAGAAATAATCCAGTTTGAGACTGCTTTAAATGTCTGGGCTCAATGCTAGGGAATCCTGGGGATTGTAGTTTTGCGAGACATTTAGCCTTCTCTGTCAGAGCGCTCTGGTGCCACATAAACTACATTTCCCAGGACTCCATAGCATTGAGCTAGAGCAGTTAAAGCGGTCTCAAACTGGATTATTTCTGCAGTGTGTTTTGGACCTTTTCTTTTTCCAACCAATATATGTTCCAAGGTTAAGATAAAGGAGAGAAGAAAATGAGTTCTATGATGGTCTTGTTTACTGTGCATACTCGTGTAAAAGTCTAGAAATTTAGGTGAAAAAATTGACCCCAAAAACCTGAGTCATCTTATCCATGTGTCAATGTAAGTACTGTATCTTAACTCTTATTTATAAGAAGGAAGCATCTCCTGGTGAAAAGCAAGAGTATAATATGTGAAGCACTGACCCCTTATACTCTCTCATCCATTCAGACTTAAGAATAAGCACAAAGAGTTATGTCTGCTGGAAATTTGTAAGTTCTTTGACACAGTTTTGCTTTGCTTCATCCTTTAGATCCTTTGTTACATGCCCCTGGATTTTACCCTCAACTTATCCATGGGTCATAGCAAAATCCATAATTTTGGCCCCAAAACCAAGCCTTGATGTATGCACGAGGTCAACTTATAGTTGAGTATGTATGGTAAATATTTCAAGGGATGTCACACTGAGTATGGAGCAAGCTTGTTTTCTACTGCTCCAGAAAATAGGACCCAGAGGAATGGATGCAAACTACAGGAAAAGAGATTCCACCTAAACATTAGGAAAAACCTTCTGACAGTAGGAACTGCTTGACGGAATACAGAAATCTGAAATCCTTCCAAAGCTGAGAGTTGTAGTCTGGAAACATACATTAATGGGAACTGTCCCTGCCAAATCTGGGTATGTGTTTCACTTGCAAGAAAAAAAAAATCAATTCAAGGCATGTCCAGGGGAGTTCCCTCCATTATACGAGTTTTATGCCACCCCTGTTCTGAAGGAACGTAATAATATAGCTGCTAAGAGAGTGAGCAAAGTGGCGGATTGCAGCAAGAGAAAGCTGTTTCCCCTTTAACAGTCAGCAACATATGGATTTTTGTTCCGGAGCCAGAGGACAAAAGTGGTGGTGGCTGTTCATTCTCCTGCAAAGGAATGCATGCAAATACCTGTCGTATTAGCATGACTTACTGAGCACAGGTTTTGCAGACAGTTGAAGAGAAGGCACATCTGCCAGGGATCGAGGAATCAGGCAGAGTGTGGAAACATCACGCAGAGAAGTTTTAGACATTCTCAGCAAGGACCTATGGAAGCCACAAGGCGGTAAAGATGCCCATTATGGTTGGAGGATCGCCTCTTCATCTGTCTTACTGGGGCCTGGTCCAGCTTTTGGTGGACCCACTGGCAAAGCACCATCATCTTCTGCCCTACCTTATGCTGCTGCTGCCACCAGATGCTTAGAAGGTGATATGATAGCCCTGTTTAAATATTTGAAGGGAATGTCACATTGAGGAGGGATCAAGCTTGTTTTCTGCTGCTCCAGAGAACAGGACCCTGAACAATGGATGCAAGCTCCAGGAAAAGAGATTCCACCTCAACATTAGGAGGAACTTTCTGAGAGTAAGGGCTGTTCGACAGTGGAACACACTCCCTCGGAGTGTAGTGGAGTCTTCATCCTTGGAAGTCTTTAAGCAGAGGTTGGATGGCCATCTGTCAGGGATGCTTTGACTGGGAGTTCCTGCATGGCAGGGAGTTGGACTAGATGGCCCATGTGGTCTCTCCCAACTCTATGATTCTATGATTCTATGATTCATGCAGGAAGACATAGTCTAAGCACCCCCATCCAGCCTCTGTTTAAAAGCCTCCACTTAGCCACTCTTCGAAGGAGTGTCTTCACTGTTGAACAGCTTTTACTGTTCCTCTTAAGGTTTCGGTGGAATCTCTTTTCTTGTCGCTTGCATCCATTGCTCCGGGTCCTAGTCTCTAGAGCAGCAGAAAACAAGTTTGATCAATCCTCAATGTGATATCCTTTCAAATATTTAAACACAGCCAAGCAACATAAGAGTGTGGTCAAAATGGCACAATCTTCCATGCATCTTCCATGTATCTTTTATTGAGGAGGGAGCAAGCTTGTTTTCTGCTGCTCCAGAGACTAGAACGCGGAACAATGGATGCAAACTGCAGGAAAAGAGATTCCACCTCAACATTAGGAGGAACTTCCTGACAGTAAGGGCTGTTCGACAGTGGAACACACTCCCTCGGAGAGTGGTGGAGTCTCCTTCCTTAGGGGTCTTTAAGCAGAGGCTGGATGGCCATCTGTCAGGGATGCTTTGATTTGGAGTTCCTGCATGGCAGGGGGTTGGACTGGATGGCCCTTGTGGTCTCTTCCAACTCTATGATTCTATGATTCTATCTTAGAACATGTCTACAAAAGCTTATGCTTTCACAAGATCCCATTGCATACTTCCTTAGGGTTTGTTAGGAGTGAACAGGATTGGACTGTCTGGAAGCAATTTCAATAGAGGTCTGTCTTCTGGAAGCAGGACACTGAACCACCATCATAAAGCAACATCTCTAGACAACTCATGCCAGCTGTTCACCGATTTATGCCTTTGGATCTACTGTATATACTCACGTTTAAGTCTAGAACTTTAAGTCAAAAAAATGCCCCCCAAAACCTGAGTCGACGTATTCACAGGTCAATGTACTTTACACAGGTACTGTACTTTAACTCTCTTAAAAAAGGAACCTTCCCTCCAGGAAAGAGTGTAATTTGTTCTGAAAGCGCAGACCTCCCTCTGTTCTCTCATCCATCCAGCCTTTAAAGTGAGCATAAGGTTACGTCTGCTGGCATTTTGTAAGTTCTTTGGCATTGTTTTCCCTTGCTTCATCATTTAGATCCTTTGTAACATCTCTCTAGGTTTTACCCTTGACTTATCCACAGATCAATATAAAAATCCATAATTTTGGCCCAAAACCTTATACATGAGGTCGACTTATAGTCAAGTATATATGGTACTGCCTGCAATTCACGTCAGTGAAAGCTTCTGCTATTCCAGGAAGCAAAAGCACGGTTATCAAGGACTTCGGCATTTCTTGACATTGTGCAGAATAGCACAGTTAAGCGACCACAAAAGGAATTCAAAAACATTGCTGGAAAGCACGCAATTCAAAAAACGCTTGAATGGGACTCGAGGATGGGCCTCCTTTTGTGTTACGCCTCCATTAACTACACCATTAAAGTTTCGCCTGATGCGGGGTCTTCTTGGAACAAACACCATCGGCAATTAACTGACCCTCAAAATACCTTGGCTTCTTGAACTGTTACATAAACTGCTAAGTGCTATAGGAAAAAAAGTAGAGATTGTGGCAATGTGGAACTCATTGTAAAGGGTTTAGAAGGAGAGGAGGCATAGAGTGGGTAGCCATTGAGTTAACACCAAAATAATACTATAAAATGGGGCTCGGAAAGCTAAAACCCACAGGCGGGCAATACTTTTGAAAAGACCAACTGAAAAGCCACAAACAGGTGCAAGCTTTCAGGTTCACCAGAACTCTTCCATCAGGTCACGCAAGGAGAACTAAACTGGTAGGAGATGGGTGTTGCAGCCACAACATCTGGAGTTAAACTCAGTCTCCCAAGGTGGAGATTTCGAACTAAGGCTGCGTCTACGCTGCAGGAATAATGCAGTTTGGCACCACTTTTCTCACCTCCTCTTAGCCATAGCAAGAGCAGATTGCACAAACATCTGTCTTCCCATAAGTAACATGCTGAAAGACCGTACATAGAGAGATCTTGTAGCACCTTTGAGACTAACTGAAAGAAATTGGCAGCATGAGGTTTCGTAGACTTCAGTCTACTTCCTCAGATGCATTGAGTAGTAGAAGTAGACTGAAGTCTGGTAAAGCTCATGCTGCTAACTTCTTTATTTCAGTGAGTTTCAAAGGTACTACAAGATCTCTCTATGTACTGATTCTACAGACTAACAGGGCTATATCTTTGAATTCTACCATGGTGAAAGACCACAGGCTTTGCATACTTAAGCCTAAAGTCAGTCCGTTAATGGTTGAAATGATTATCCACCTTCCATACTTGGGATAAACATTACAGGTTTATCTGAAGATGCCAGCCACAGATTCTGGTGAAACGTCAAGAATAAACTCTTCTAGAACGTGGCCAAAGAGCCCGAAAAACCCACAAAAAACTATGGATGTCGGCCATGAAAGTCTTCGACTTCCCATTACAAGAAAGAGATGAAGAGAAATGAAAATATTTTTTTTTTTTTGCCTTACAATTCCCAACACTTGGGAGACTTGAGTGTGAATTTTGCTCAGTATCATACATCTTGAAGTGTTCTGTGAACGCTCATTGGCAAACCATAAAAACTTCCCACTCCCCAAAACCTTACTGTTTCCAGAAACACACTTTTCCAGAAATACAATGTTTGCACTGTTTGGGGTGCAAAATGTTGTGTGCGAAACACATCGTTTTTGCACAAAAAAGTATATTTCTAGAAACAGGTTGTTGGTTGGTTTGTTTTTTACACAAAAAGCATCCTTGTATGCAAAAAGGCTACACGTATTTCTGCACGGAAAAAGAAAGCATCCTTTTATGCAAAATGGCTATGTGCATTTCTGGCAGAATAATTCAATGAAACATTTTGGAATGTGTGAGCACTGGGCAAAAACTGCACGGAAATTCTGTTTTCTCCTACGGTGGGGAGAAACCTGTGATAACTATTGCATCGTTGTTGTTGTATGCCTCCAAGTTGTTTCCGACTGATGGAGACCCCCAAGGCAAACCTCTCATGGGGTTTTCTTGGCAAGCTTCTTCAGTTTCTTCCATCCTCTGAGACTGAGAAAGTGTGGGTTTCGTGGCCAAGCAATGATTCAAATGTTTGTCTCCAAAGTCCTAGTCCAATGCTCAAACCACACCACCACACTGGCTCTCTGAATTTATTGCACACAAGGATGAAATACTAAACTATTTACATCCCTGCCAGAAGGTATGGTTTGTTCCAGGAAATCTTCCCAAAGTGAGTACTGCAGCAATGCAGAGACATCAGGCCAGAGAGAGAGAGAGAATTTTCTTATCTCATGGGCTGAGTTTTGGATATGATAAAGGAGCAGCTGGAGTTTGCCCACCCTTTCTTATCTTCCACAGTTTAAGAGTTCCTCTCCATGAAAGAGGACACGACACAGAGCATACAACCAGTGGCTGCTCATGCTAAGTCCAGACACTTTTTGCAGACCCAAGACTATGTGCTGTGCTTGGGATTGTTTGCATGATGTCTCACCCCGAGCCATGTTCAGAGCGATAAGGCTGGAACACCTCTCGTCTGGCCAAGATCAGTTGACTCTCCGCTCACCTCAACCTTTGGTTCACCCCTTAAAACATGATTCACTGCAGCTCAGGAGGGAACTCAGTTGGCTTCAAGGAAAGAAGAAAAAGCCTCTAAAATAACAAAACGTTCAGCTTCTCCGACTTCTAACTCCCCAGGCATAAATCAGGCTAATGAGCTGAACACTTGGATAGGTCCTTCATTTTCCTCTTCTCTGGCTTAGTACTAGTTCTAATGGTAGTGACTATTATTAGATGATGATGATGATGATGATGATGGAGGAGGATGGCAATAGCAACTGCTACCACAAGAATAAAATTTCCTCAAGCTAGCCTCATGCTGGAGATTATCACATGAGACACGGGATGTAATTGTCCCATCCCTGTTGCGTCCTTCCCATGCGATCACAGGATGATTGTGAGAAAGACATTTCAGGTGATGTTGTGTTCATCTGGACGTTATCCTTTCCAGAAAGCACAAGTGACTGCAAGCACGTGAAAGCCTTTCATATGACATCGCGCTGATCCTGTCATTCTCCCGTCATTGAAATGGCATTGCCCCGCGTTTTGCAATAACAGGAGTTCACGTTCATGCAATGCCACTTTGATGACAGGATCAGCTCTACTTTACAAAAGGTTTTTTGCGTGATTGCTGTCATGGACGGGATAAGGAGAGGGAAGCCATCCCATCCATCACATCTGTGTGTGATAATCTCCATTGGTCCATTGTGGGCAAGTGGTTTGACAGCTTTCTTGCTTATACAGCAAAGCTTCCACTTAGCCATTAGGAAAACCTTCCTGACAGTAAGAGCTGTATAAAAATGGAAGACACTCCCTTGGGGTGTGTGGAATCTCCTTATTTGGAGGTATTTAAACAGAGGCTGGATGGCCAACTGTAGAGGGTGCTTTGATTGTGTATTCCTGGATGGCCCTTTTTTAATATATGATTCTGTGACACCCTGAGCCAGCAGTTCTCAACCTGTGGGTCATGACCCCTTTGGCAGTCAAACGATCCTTTCACAGGGTCTGCCTGAGACCATTGGAAAACACATCTTTCCGATGGTCGTAGGAACCGATTTTATGGATGGGGGTCACCAAAACATGAGAAATTGTATTAAAGGGTTGCAGCATGAGGAAGGTTGAGAACCACTGCCCTAAACCCATCTTACAATATGATTCATCATCTTTATTAATGACTTGGGTGACAGAATTGGGGACATACTTATCAAATTTATGGATGACACTAAACTAGGAGGAGTAGCTAATACCCCAGAGGACAGGATCGTAATTCAAAATGACCTGAATAGACTAGAAAGCTGGACCAACACTAACAAAATGAAATTCGACGCAGAGAAATGTAAGGTACTGCACTTAGGGTGGAAAAGTGAAATGCACAGATATAGGATTGGGGACACCTGGCTGAATGAAAGTATGTGTGAAAGGGATCTAGGAGTCCAAGTAGATCATAAGTTGGACATGAGTCAACAGTGTGATGCGGCATCTAAAAAGGCCAATGCAATTTTAGGCTGCATCAATAGATGTATAGCGTCTAGATCAGGGGAAGAAATGGTGCCACTCTATTCTACTTTGGTCAGGCCCCACCTGGAATACTGTGTCCAGTTCTGGGCACCACAATTCAAAAAGGATGTGGAGAAACTGGAGCGTGTCCAAAGGAGGGCAACTAAATGGTGAAGGGTCTGGAAACCATGCCCTATGAGGAACGCCTCAGGGAACTGGGGATGTTCAGCCTGGAGAAGAGAAGGTTAAGAGGTGATATGATAGCCCTGTTTAAATATTTGAAGGGATGTCATATTGAGGAGGGAGCAAGCTTGTTTTCTGCTGCTCCAGAGACTAGGACTCAAAACAATGAATGCAAGCTGCAGGAAAAGAGATTCCACCTCAACATTAGGAGGAACTTCCTGAAAGAGTGGTAGAGTCTCCTTCCTTAGAGGTCTTTAAGCAGAGGCTGGATGGCCATCTGTCAGGGATGCTTTGACTGGGAGTTCCTGCATGGCAGGGGGTTGGACTGGATGTCCCTTGTGGTCTCTTCCAACTCTATGATTCTATGATTCTATGATTCTAAGCCGAAGAGCCAGCATTTTCAAAGGCAACTCTGTGAACGTGTGGCCAGCATGACTGCACCAAACGCTGATTCCTTCCCACTCAGAAGTGATACCTATCTACTTGCATTTGCATGCTTTCAAACTGCTAGATTGGCTGGCAGAAGCTGGAACTAGTGACAGGAGCTCACCCCATCATGCGGCACCCGCGCCTCTAACTGCCAACCTTCTGATCTTCCGATCATCAGAATTGGCATCTTGACCACTAAGCCACTGCATTCATTGCCTCAGAAGATGAGTAGAAGACCCCATAACTATGAAAAAGCATGTGGAGAAACTGGAGTGTGTCCAAAGGAGGGCGACTAAAATTGTGAAGGGTCTGTAAACCATGCCCTATGAGGAACGAGCTGGGAATGTTTAGCCTGGAGAAGAGAAGGTTAAGAGGTGATCTGATAGCCCTGTTTAAATACTTGAAGGGATGTCACATTGAGGAGGGACCAAGCTTGTTTTCTGCTACTCCAGATAAAGGACCCGGAACAATGGATGCAAACTGCAGGAAAAGAGATTCCACCTCAACATTAGAAAGAACTTCCTGACAGTAAGGGCTGTTCGACAGTGGAACACACTCCCTCGGAGGGTGGTGGAGTCGCCGTCCTTGGAGGTTTTTAAGCAGAGGCTGGATGGCCATCTGTAAATGGGGATGCTTTGATTGGGAGTTCCTGCATGGTGGGGGGTTGGACTGGATGGCCCTTGTGGTCTCTTCCAACTCTATGATTCTATGATTCTATCTGTCACCATCCTGGTCATTAAAAACACAAGAAGAGCAAGATAAAGAAGGCCTCATTCCCACTTACAGATAAATCGGTGCGTAATCTGAATCAATGGAACGATTTGACATTGGCGCATGTATCTATTACATTTGCCCCGATTACATTTTCTGTCATTTTCTGTCATCAAATAAACCTAGTTGTGGTTTGCATTCACGAACGAGTTGATTCAAAATGATTCAGCTCCAGCTGGCCGAAGGGGAAATTTGAATCAATTCTGATCCGCTTGTGGTTCACTCTTGCATTGAATCAATTTGGTGAAAAAAATCAGCATCAAAAAGATGTGGGTTAAATGGGTCTGGTGCATGGCCTCCCCTCACCAAATCATGCATCAAATCTATTTAAGTGGGAACCAGGATCATTTGAACCAGTTCAAACTGAATTGCGATCCGGTTTAAAGGGTAGTGGGAATGAGGCGGAAGTAACTATTGGCAGGCCTTTCATGACTTCCAAAATCTGATGCCCAAGGCAGCGCCTTCACGATTCCTAATGGTAGGGCTGGGCCCCCACATAGGCTTGCATGCGCTATGGTGCATCTTCAGATTAGCATTTGAAAGAAAAACAAAAGGTGAGGACGGAAGGGAAACTATTCCCAAACATTCCCCTGCCTTGAGTACATTCCACCTCTCCCATTTCAATGTGTTTACCACACTTTCTGGTCTTGCTCAATCCAAGCCTAAACTTTGGCTCGCTTCCCTGATCCTCTCCTTCCCTGTGTCTGGCACCACCTGTTTGCCAGCTATGAAATATCTAACTTTTGCCCGATGAACAATCATATAAAGTGGGAGTAAAGCTATCTCCCCCACCGTCACCTTCCAGAATCCACCGCAGTCAAGAACCAAAAAGGTGGGAGAAGAAGGAAACCAACAAGAGCAAAGCTGGAAGCACAAGAAAACCACTTTCCTTCCTCCTCCAAAATATGCAAGGAAGCTCATAATGGCAAAACCAGTCAAGTTCTGATGTTGCAATATAATTAGAAAACCAAGACTCCAATGAGAATAAAATACCATAAATCAAGGTTGAAGTACAAATCATTCAGCACTGAAACGACAAGACAACAACATCCACCACACAATGAGGTGTGTTTGACATATATCCCTTGAGGCACATTTAAGATTTACAGAGAACAGGGGTGCGGAGTTGTGGTCTTCCTTAATATTTAGATAAAATCTCTCATCAATGAAGGCAAATCCATTAACATTTCACTCCAAGTCATATTTTTGTTGCAGAATCTGCACAGAAATAGGCCTATATGGTAGGCATTATGCAACACTGTCCCATGAAGAGTTGCAAACATGAAACCCTCTGGATGACCTTGGGCAAGTCACACTCTCTCAGCCTCAGAGGATGGCAGTGGCAAACCCCTCTGAAGAACTCTGCCAAGAAAACCCTATGATAGCTTCGCCTTAGGATAACCATAAGTAAAAAATGACTTGGCTTGAAGACATGCCACAACTCTTTTTTGGTCTTTATCAAAGTAATATATAGAAGACAGAGCTATCTAGTGCCAGTTGTCCGGAAATCGGGGTACAGAGAAGCAGAAGTAGCAAACTCTGATGGTCAGTTGGTTACCCATTTGGATGGACACTGGAAGTCCCAGTTGGTTCAGCAAAAGTGTGATTGTTTATTAGATCCTACCATTAACTCTGTGCTTTATCATATGTTCATCATAGTGATAACATTGGAATTGACATGTGGGCCAGAGAACTGTTCGCAATCAATTTGCAAGATAGCCTTGCAAGTTATTTTTTTCTCCTTTTGTACCCTCTTCTATTGATCCACGCTCACAGCCATTACATCAACACAAATGAATAAACACTGGGCTGTGGGCGGCTTACACTGGCATAATGGGATTCTTCCAACACTGTTGAAGAAGGAAGCATGTCCAGAGAAGGGTAACCAAAATGGTGAAGGGTCTGGAAACCATGCCCTACAAGCAGAGACCTAAGGAGCTAAGTAAGTTTAGCCTGGAAAAGAGAAAGGTAAGAGGTGATATGAGAGCCCTGTTTAAATATTTGAAGAGATGTCATATTGAGGATGGAGCAAGCTTGTTTTCTGATCCAGAGAACAGGACACAGAGCAATGGACGAAAGTTACAGGAAAAGAGATTCCGTGTAAACGTTGATGGTAAGAGCTGTTTGACAGGGGAACCCTTGGATAGTGGTGGGGTCTCCTTCTTTGGAGGTCTTTAAACAGAGGCTGGACAACCATCTGGCGGGGATGCTTTGACTGAGAGTTCCTGCATGTCAGAGGGGATGGACTGGATGGCCCTTGGGGTCTCTTCCAACTCTGGGATTCTATCATTCTATGAAGTATTTGGTAACCCTTTCTGCAATGCTTTTGCCTTTGCTTCTGTTGCTGAAAGGTAGCTGGAGTCTCCTGTTTGGCTCCGTAGGTGTGCTCAGGCACTCTCTACTTCTCCGTTGTGCATTCAGAGAAAAGGAAGCAGACTTGTCGCCTGACCTTCAGGATAAGTGGGATGGAAGAGTTTTATGTTCTGCCTGCAGAACTGTTAGATCTTGACCTAGTGGCATCACTAGGGGAGTGCAAGGAAAGGATCGCACTGGGGAAAACTGAACAAAGTCGCTCACTGTCCATCCCAAGATCCCCAGGCAACCTCTGGAGTTTATTGCAGTGGAGCTAATTTCAAAATTAAAGAGAGGTTAAAGCACATTTAAAGCATCCCACAAATAAAGCGAAAATGGTGAGTAATTGCGCGAATGATAATCACACGCAATTGTGCAAACAAAGAGTTATCGGAAATGCATTGCCACTGAAATCTTGAAAGTATAAAGATACGCATTAATGCTTCATTGTGGCCATGGCAAGTTTGGTGCAATGTCGTGTAAAATTGTTTCGCATAATTACGCGATTTTCTCTTGATATTCATGGGATAAACTCCCGATCTACTTCGTGTGATAAACTCCTCTGGCCTCCACTTTCTGCAGCCACTGATGGGGATAGGATACTACTCTGCCTAGAAACTTCTTCAGGATCTCAATTTGGTCAGGGTCTAAAATATGTTATTGTTAACCATCTTTAACTTTGATTTCAGTGAAAAGTGAGATATACCAAATACTTTGCTTCTCAGAAAATGATGAAGAGGGAAATGGAAGCTATAGGTTAAAATTCTTCCAACAAAATATCAGACGTAAAAAAACAACAATAGTGTGATATATTGCCAGTCAACTTCACCTCCCTCTGCACCAGACCCTCCTGTTTTGGAATGCACGCATGTTGTTCAACCATAATTATGTTATTCATAATCCATGGGACCGTGCCAAGAAACTGGTAGTATCATACCACAGAAACCTCGCAGTGAGAAGTGTGAGAAAAAACAACAACACAGTTTGAAGACAGAGCATCGCTCTCTCAAACAGGGTATGTTCTGTGTTTGGCAGACTAGAAAGTCAACACAGTTAATTAAAAAGATTCCACAAGCGACCATAACATGGTTTTCAGGGAAAGTACATTTTTCCAAGAAAGAAAGAAAAATGGATGAAGAGTTCAGTACAGTACAGTCAAGTGACAAAAGGAGAAACCCAGCAAAGGCTTCTTCTACCCTTGCAAACAGAGTTGGATAAAAACAATGCACTGGATCAATGAATCTTTAAAAAAAATTATTGATAATAAGATGGTAAAATATAGAACCATAGTATCTTAGAACTGAAAAAGACTGGTACAACTCCCTGCCATGCAGGAATACACAATTACACAATTACAGCATACCTGAACCTCCAACCTTTGTTCAAAGGCCTCCAAAGGGATTCAATTGTGGAAAGATTCCCTGGAGCTGCATCTCAGTACTGGGCATTCCCAAAGGCAGAAGAGATGGGATCAAAAATGCCAGTGAATTTTATCTTAAAGTTCCTTAACTAAGCCTTAGGAGAGGCATTCTTATTGTTTAGGAAGGGGAGAAACATACATAAAAGATGGGAAGCCATCCAATAATGGTGTCATGAGAAACGGGACCTGGCTATTTAGGATACCCTAGAGGTTTACTTCTAATGCTGTGACTGCCATCATATTGCCATATTGCAACATTTGGTTGAAAGACTCATTTGTGAGTACCTAAGACGCCTGTTGTTGTGTGCCTTCAAGTCATTTCTAACTTAAGGCAACCCTAAGGTGAATCTATCATGGGGTTTTCTTGGCAAGATTTGTTCAGGGAAAGTTGGCCATTGTCTTCCTCTGAAGCTGAGAGAGTGCAACTTGCCCAAGGTCACCCAGTGGCATTTGTAAAAGTTTTACTATTCTTTCCACATTATTAATTTTAATAGTGTTCATAAGAGTTTTAATTAATGTTGAAATTTTAATATTATAATTGTTTAGGGGGATTTGTATTTGTATATATATTTATATAAATGTATTTTTAATGTTCTATGCCTCTTTGATTGTGCATACAAAAAGCAGGATATAAGTAAAAGTATTATTATTATTCCAAACCATCCATATTAGGATATATTTACAATGTTTTCATCACAAATTAATATCGGAAGCACAACATAGAAGGTAAGTGCCAACATTTCTTAACAATCCTCATGATAAAAACAAGAATTTAAGCAGCCATGATTGCAAAGTGATGTCATTAATTTCTGTATACATATCAAGTCTGAGTGTTGGACTAGGACTCTGGAGACGGGTTCAAATGCTGGCTCAGCCATGGAAACCCACTAGGCAACTTTGGGCAAGTCACTCTCTCTCAACCTCAGAGGATGACAATGGCAAGCCTCTTCTGAAAAAAAATTGCTAAGAAAACCCCAGGATCAGTTCGTCTTAGAGTTGCCCTAAGTTCAAAACCACTCAAAGGCACACAATAGCAGCAGCAAATAAAATATGAATTATTTGATTATACTTTTATTCTGATCATAATAGCCTCAGCACATAATAGTGCTGGCAGGATAGGAAGAAGACATGATGCCTACAGGATATACTTATCCCTCCCTTTCTCCAATCAAATCCAATTCCCATCACTAGATATCATAGAATCATAGAGTTGGAAGAGACCACAAGGGCCATCCAGCCCAACCCCCTGTAATGCAGGAACTCTCCATCAGATATATAGGACATCAGGATTGGGGAGCACTCCCCTCTGAGGCTGGAAGAAATGGAAGGTGGATTCTTTGGAGATATATAGTACAGAAGCCTGTAAGGGATTTTTTTTCATTCGTGCTGACAGACATGCCTCGCATTCATGCAAACATAAAAGCATTGGTCTTTCAGATTAAAACAGGAGAATTTCCTATTAGTTAGACTTAAACTCCAGAAGTTAATCTGGCTCTTCCTCTAAGGAAGAAAAAATATTAACTATTACAGGTACACAATCCAAAGGTCGAGGCACAGCATGATTAACCAACCACACTGCATTGTTCCGACCTGTTTGTTTTCTGCCTATACAAGTGAGAGACTTGTTGGTTGCAGTTGTCAATTGAATTGGCCACAGTGTCAATTGAGTTGGCCAGGTGTCAATTAAATTGTCCATATCAGATGACTGGCCTTATCCGATTTCTTTACAGAAGCCAACGTCAAAGCTTGAAAAAAATATCAAAGTATGCAAGCATGACTTATCTCAACTTTGGCAATCCATGGTTGCGGGTTTTCCACAATGCCAAAAGCCACTTCCAGGAAGAAGAATACGACTAAGTAAGTGGGGTTGCCAACCACCTCCTGAAGCCAGCTGCTGTGTGAATGTACACAGAGAAGCTAGCTTTGGGAAGGTGTGGGTGACCTGGATCGCTCCTCCTTTCCCTATCCAAAGCACAGGGTTGCGGGATGGAAGGCAAGGGGACAAGCGATGCTTTGGGAGAAGGCAATGGGACAAGCAATCTCAGCTGCCCACCTCCTAAAACTAGATGCTGTGTGAATGAATACACACAACAGCCAGCTTCAGAAAGTTGTTGGCAGCCACAATCGTGGGGAAAAGAAGAGGAACAGAATCTCACCCATTCACATAATGTGACTCTCGGGGAAGTGGAACTGCAGCAGAAGGCACCTATCGCACAAAAGCAAGACTGGAACAGCAGTGCATTTGAGAGCCCATTGATGGGTTTTGCCCATCAATGAAAAGGGGTGCAACAGGAATGAATGGAATTCAAGGAGCAGAACGGACATGTCGTTGGATTAAAAATACCAGACAGAGACACTCTTATCCTGTTAAAATCCCTCTTTTTAGCCTTGTGCAACAAAGGCCAAAGATCCATCTGAAATACTCAAATGAACAATGGGGTTTTACAGACCTCCCCGTCAGGGACGAATCAGCGGCGCCCCTTTGCCCATAGGCAGCTCGAAAGCCCTAATCCACCACTTTTCCAAGCCGCAGGAAAGGGGCAAAACATGGCATTTTTCCATTTCCCCGCGGCTTGGAAAGGGGTATCCTTGGGGCTGCATGCCCCAAGGACACCCCGACAGCTGCAGCCATGGGAGAAAAGGGCTGCTTTTCCCCTACCTCCCATGACTTCATTCCCGCAGCAGTCTAACTGCTGCAGGAACGAAGCACTCAGGCGGCACGTGCAGAGCAGCTCCTTTTTTGCTACGGCGCTTACAGGAAGCGGTGCCTTTACAGCGCCACTTCCTGTGTGCCCTGTTTGGGCACCCAGCGATGGCGCTGCTGTCACGGCAGCCCCTGTGTGAATGGGAGGCTGCCATAACGGCACCGCCATGCCGTGCTAGGGTTAGGGAGTGTGCGGTTGCTGCATGCTCCCTAACTCTAGAATCGGCCCCTGGACGTCCCTTTGTGGACATCTGTATAAGGCCAATGTTGGCTATAGGACCAGACATAATTGATACAGGGTAATTTTAGAATGAAGATAGAAATTGTATGACATACAAGGGAGGGAATACAGTTCAGTCCTATTTACAATTCTCCCCCATCCTTTTTTTCCTTTCTTTCTTGACTTGCTCTTCTTGACTGAACATAGAGAATTGTTTTTCCAAAGAGTAGACGGGAGTTTTTGAATGGAAAGCCACAGAGCCCATCCTAGGGCATGTGCTCTAGCAACAGAAACAGCAGCAATATATTTAGATACCATTTTTCATCTTTAACATGCCACAATATGAAAAAATATAATAAAATCCAGATGTGAGGTGCAATACAAACAATAATACTTCATGAACAGCCATAAAAAGCAAGCAGTTTCCTACACTAGACATCAATTATATTCTTAAAAGGCAGTTGAAAATGTCTGGGCAGAGAAACAGGTTTTGACATGAAGAGGAGGAAGATAAATAATAGATTTTTGGTGGGTTTTTCAGGCTAAATGGCCATATTCTAGAAGAGTTTATTCCTGATGTTTCACCGGCATCTGTGGCTGGCATCTTCAGAGAATGCTGGCATGAAAGTATTCTCTGTAGATGCCAGCCACATACTGTAGTCCGAAAAATCACAAAAAACTATGGATGCCAGCCACAAAAGCCTTTGACTTCACATAAATAACAGACTTGTCATATCATCCAATATTTCAGGGGTAAAAATATTTTTAGATCTGTGACACCAAGAAACATCAGACTGTGGTCAAGATGGCGAATGTTATTAATGAGGAAGAACAAACTAAGCAAGGTTACAGCAGTTTGCTTTTGCCCGAATCTACAGGAAAGTGAAAAATTCCATAGCCTATCATGAGGTTTTCTTGGCAAGATGGTTCAGAGGGGGTTTGCCATTGCCATCCTCTGAGGCTGAGAGACTGTGACTTGTCCAAGGTCACAATTGGTTTAAATGGCTGAGCCAGAATTCGAACTGGCTGAACCTGGTCTCCAAAATCATAGTCCTATGATCAAACCGCTATGCCACGCTGTCCCTTTAACTGCAAGTGGAGCAACTAAATTGCAATTTGATCAAAAGACCTGAGATAAACACTAAAGTTGTTTAAGACCTTTAAGGCAAACACTACAATTTTCTCCCGAATAAATGTAAATCCATTTGATTCAGTGGATCCATTCCTTACGTAAATCTAATTGATTAGACAGATCCACTCAAGTTGGGACTTTGGAGTTGGAGTCATCCCTCACTGCATGGCTTACAAAAGCTGGCTCCTTCTTTTGGCTGCATCCGCACTGCAGGATTAATGCAGTTTGACACCGCTTTTACCGCCATGGCTCAAGACTACGGAATGGTGGGATTTTGCATAACTCTGGCCGATAAATATTGCATTTTGTCATCTAAACCTAGCCATGAGGCTCCAGGTGTTAAACCCAGCTAACGTATGGGGAAGAAGAGTAGTAAAAAATAATAATATTTGCTCCAGGTTGCACTGGTTTGCAAACTTCAACAAGAAGCAGCATCAGCCGCCCCACATACCGAGTTGCATTTTTCACCTTTAACATTTAACATAACTATATTTATTTCTGCTCTCCTCTGAAATGGTTTCAATTGAAGACCAGGAAGGGGGCAAAAACCCTGACCTTCTAATGAAGATGTAAAGAGAGGAAAGCAATACAGGTGCAAATCCCACTGTTTTCTGCCACTGGGGGAAGTTTGAAGTTAGGAAAAGGTCAAATTCTGAAGGACCAGCAACTCAGGATCATTTCCACCCAAAGTTTTCTGCAAGATCTGCAGGAGGCCAAGACAATAAGAGGTTTGTTTCATGCACCGTATGCTTTCCTCCTAAGCAGCTGAGCCAAACAGAAGGGACCACAAAAAACTGCAATCCTAGACAAATTCAGCAAAGTCACCAAGCTGTGGCACAAAAAGAAACAAATAAATTACTCAAGAGGAAAACAGGAAGGTTTCTCGACACATTCACATTTTGCAGGAGCACTTGATCCATGCAAAAATGCAAAAAGAATTTGTTGCAACCATTTGTACAGTGATTGCCAACACAGTTCTCTACTGAACAACCTACTGCTTTATCACACTAGGGAGCAAACAGGATTTAAACTAGAGCTAAACGAGAGTTAAACAGGAAATGCCCTATGTTTACCACAGGACATTTCCTGTTTAACTCTTGTTTAACTCTCGTTTAAATCCTGTTTGCCCCCTAGTGTGATAAAGCAGTTATGGCCGTTATCTTTGAGGCTGCATCTGCACTGCAGAAATAATGCACTTTGACATCACTGTCATGACTCCAATGCTGGGGAATTGTGGGATGTGTAGTTTGTGGTGGCACCAGAGCTCTCCAACAGAGAAGGCTAAATCGCTCACCAAACTAGTAAGCCCTGAAATAATAATAATAATAATAATAATAATGTTTTATTTATAAAGTGCTATAAATTTACACAGTGCTGTACGTAGGATCAATTAAAATCAATAAAATAAATCTGCCTAAGGCACACATTCTGCAAAAATAACTAAGCGTAATACATATTAATGCATATTAACATTCAAATACTAAAATATAGCAATTCACAGTCATAAAATGAAATATAGCAACTCATGTAATTCACATAATTCATCTAAATAATGTAATTTGACACCACTTTAAGTGCAGTAGTACCATCCAATAGAATCCTAGGATTTGTAGTTTTACACGGTCTTTAGCCTTCTCTGCCAAAGATAAGAGAGTTAAAAGTGGTGCTGAACTGCATTATTTCTATATGGACCCCTAGTTCAACCCTCAGTCCACTACACCACACTGGATGTCATGCAACAACATTAACAAGAGACACTAAAATTGCAAGGAACAACCATCTCTCCCAGAGCTTTGGCCTAACTGTTGCTCTCTCGACCTCAGTTTTCCTCATCTGTAAAGTGGGAGTATTTTGGTTACTGTATATACTCATGTGCTGGCCAAATGACTGTAATCAAGTTATTATTCTTATTATTCTTCTTGTATATACTCATGTATAAGTCTAGAAATTTAGGTCAAAAAATCGACCCAAAAAACCTGGGTTGACTTATCCATGGGTCAATGTAAGTACTGCATCTTAATTCTTATTTAAAAGAAGGAACCAGTATAATCTGTCCTAGAAACTCGGATCCCTTCTACTCTCTCATCCATCCGGTCTTAAAAATAAGCACAAAGAGTGATGTCTGCTGAATTTTTGAAATTTCTTTGACATTGGTTTGCTTTGCTTCATCCTTTAGATCCTTTGCTGCATACCCCTTAGTTTTGCCCTCGACTTATCCATGGGTCATAGCAAAATCCATAATTTCCAACCCAAAACTTGCCTTTGACTTATACATGAGGTAGACGTATAGTCGAGTATGTATGGTACTTTCCATATAAAATAATATTTTTCATATAAAATAATAATTGGTTACTTTTTTGGCCAGGCCTCGGTTCAAATTTGCTAGTCTCAGAGTGTTACGTCACTTTTTAGTGTGATGAATACGGAGTTTGATAAACACTGGTGCTCTGATAACTCAAGTGCAGATTTGTGTATCTATGTCAGTGCGCAGTTCCCAAAGTGCAGCAGATCACTGACCCTGAGCCATCATTTTGTGTCTGGCTCTGTTTGGAAGATTTTGCAGTCCTATTTAAAGATACAGGTGAAAGATCTCACAAGTCAGATGTCTACTCACACCTGCGCTAAGTTCTGCATGACATTGGTTCATAGTAATGGAAAGCAGAGACGGGGAAAAGTTTGCCATGTGTTTTTAATTTTCTGTACCCCTTTCCCATTTTCAGTCAGACAAAGAGAACGATTTTTGCCTAGTCTTTTCCGTGAAACTGTCTATGCTCAGGGACTGTTTCTTCCTTCGTTTCAAATTAGCATTATTCGTTTCTTATATACTCTGCCATTCTCCTGAGAATGGGACTCAGGGTTACTTGCAGATTAATGAAATACAGGTTAAGTCTGTATGTATAAAAGATGTGGAGAAACTGGAGCGTGTCCAAAGGAGGGCAACTAAAATGGTGAAGGGTCTGGAAGCCATGTCTTATGAGGAACGACTTAGGGAGCTGGAGAAGAGAAGGTTAAGAAGTGATATGATAGCCCTGCTTAAATACTTGAAGGGATGTCATATTGAGGATTTACCCAAAATCCTTGGGACCAGAAGCATTTTGGATTGTGGAATATGTTCATATCTGTTGGTAGTGTGTGCCTTCAAGTCGTCCCCAATTTATGGCGTCCCTATCATGGTTTTTGTTTTTTGGGTTTTTGCAACATTTGTTCAGAGGTGGTTTGCCATTGGCTTGCCCTGAGGCTGAGAGAGTGTGACCTGCTCAAGGGGATTTCACAGATATACATAATGAGCTATCTTGCAGATGGGACCCAAGTCAAAAGATGGGCATGGACCCACTGTGGGTACAAAAATCTATGGATACTCAAGTCCCATTAAATATAATGGCACAGTAAAATCATCCCTTGTATAAATTAGTAAAATACACAATAATTTAAAGCCATGGATGGTTGAATCCATATATATGGGGGGGCCAACTGTATACAATGGCAAAATCGAGGTTTGGGTTTTAAAACTGCATTTCCAAGGCGTGAATGGTTTCATCCATGGATAAGTGGTTTTATCCAATAGCAAAAAAAAACCCTGAATTACAAGTAAAAAAAGGAAAGTTTGGTTTGAATAGAGACAATGGTTTCTTCACTCAAGACAGTAGTTTCTTGTCTCAAAACGGTTGTTATCATGACAGCGTGAGGAGGGCTGTATTCCTGTTGCCACTGCAAATGTTTGCTACACATATTTTGCATGCACTTAAGTGTCAAGGAATTTTTCACAGTCTCCGTTTTGCATTTGATTGCCATTCAACACCACAGTTTATATACCTTTCTCACCATCACAGCTACATCTATGACTAATGATAATGCTTCATGCATCTGATAAAGAGGAGAAAAGCCCAAAAAGTTTATGTCATAAGAAATTCGAAGAACGTGCATTGCATTGGATGTTTTGCTGAAGACTGGGGACATGGATTGCATTGGATGTTTTGTTGAAGACTAGGAAAATGGATTGCATTGGTTGTTTTGCTGAAGACTAGGAACATGCATTGCATTCGTTGTTTTGGTGAAGACTAAGAGCCAGCATGACACTATGGTTTGAGTATTGGATTATGATTCCGGAAATCAGGGTTCGATTCCCAAGTCAGCCATGAACCCCACCGGGGGGCCTTGGGCAAGTCACACTCTCTCAGCCTCAAGGGAAGGCCATGCCAAACCTCATCTGAACAAATCTTGCCAAGAAAACCCCAAGGGGTTTATCACACAGGGTGAATCTCATGCAGAAACTAAATTGAAACTGAAAACAACCCCCATTTGTTTTCCAGACGACATTCGGGGTTAACCTGAACAGAAAGTTGAAAGAATTCACATTTGCGGGATGCTTTCCAGACAATGTCTGCGTGAAAGAGAAATAACGCAAAATAACCCGGAAACAAAGTTGTCAAAATAGCTCCTTTTTACTTTCGCTCAATTCCAAAAGTACAAAGGAGCTTTCTGTTCGGATTATTTTGACGTTATTTCTCTTTCACATCAATGCATCTGACAAATAATGCCTGGATTTTAAAATCCTGTTTCTGTACGGGATTTTACCAATTTGCCCTTCGTGTGATAAACTCCTATGACAGGATGGCCATAAATCAGAAACATCTTGAAAACACCAATACAGTTCACTTTGAATTGCTTATAATGATAGGTAGTCACAATACAAAACATCGAGATGGTACAAACATCAAACAACAACAACAATTCTCTACTTCGCACCTAGTGCAAAGAAAACACAACCAGTAAATGTCTCTGCTATTTGACGAAAGAATCAGCCCGGACTATATGCTGCAAAGAAACCTAATAGGCAACCTTGGCTTCTACATTTCTATTCCAAAGCATTTAGTTGCCTAATGGACAAAGAATTCAAAGATATAGCCGTCTTTGTCTGTAAAATCAGTATAGAAAGATCTTGTAGCACCTTTGAGACTCACTACAAGAATGAAGTTGCCAACTTCTTTATTTCATTTAGTCTCAAAGGTGCTACAAGATCTCTCTGCATACTAATGGAAAAAGGAAAGGGATGGTACAACAGGAAAGGAAAACGTTAGTATAGTACCAAAGATAGAGGAATAGTGAAAATAAAGAAAATATAAACAGAATATACAGGAGATGTGAAAAAAGGAAGGAACTGATGAGAAAGGAATGTGAATAATGCCAGAAGGAGAATGAAGAATGAAGAAAGATCTACAGAAAAACAAAAAAACATGATAAAAGGAAAGGTTATAAAATGACATTAGAGATAATGTGTTCCATAGTAATGATACAGTAGAGCTAAATTGATGTCTTTAGTAGAATGTAAATATCCACTGCATCTAGATACACTCGTCCCTCCACATTTGCGGCTTTGACTTTTGCAGATTTGATCATCCACGGATTGTGTTAATATGTTCTATCTAGGTATATCTAGCTCCTCCAGCACAACTCTATGGTCAACATTAATCAAAAGTCACACTGAAGGACCTAGAGATTCCTAGAGAGAAAACTCCGCTAGACATTTGTAGCTCCTCCAGTGCAATTCCATGGTCAATGTATGGCTGATGTTGACTACAGAGTGGCACTGGATGACTTAGAGATTGCTAGAGAGGTGTTCTTTCAGGCAAAAACACAGTATTTTTGTTATTTATGGTTTTTCCACATCCACGGGGGTCCTGTGCCCCTAACCCCAGCGAGGGTGTGTGTGAAGAAGTGTATATAAAACATCTTTGCTGTAATGAAAAAAGAAAGAAAAGTGTTTAGTTGCCTTGTGGCATTGTGCATCTCCACGTGTGGCACTTTGAGTCTTTCTTGACACATAAAAGGATGTGGAGATTGCTTTGCCAGAAAGGCAAGGGACAACATCATGGGGGCTTTCATTTATCCTTTACCCACAAACCCCGAGGGCCCAGAGAAATTACTTTCTTGTCCACATCCGCTCCTCCGCCCAGTGGGATATCTCTGCAAAAGCCGCCTTGAACACATAATAGAATCTGGGAAGATGTGTTTGCATTGAGGACCGCATTCCGACCGCAAAACCCATAAGCTCATTGCAGCGCCACGGGGAGCGTGATGTCAAACAGAACAGAACGGCTGGCCTCCCGACTAAAGGGGCTCTTTGTTTTTTTGGAGAGGAGGAAGAGGAGAAGGGAATTATATTTGTAGAAGGAAACCTAAACCAAGAACCAGAAGGAGAAAAGACGTCTCATTCTTGGGCCCTCTCCAGATGGTTCTTTCAGTCCAGTAATGGTATAGTGTGTTACTCAGCTGCTAATTCTAGACTTTTCTATCTTTTCCACTCCATAAAAGTTAAAGAGGAATTGAAAAAAAAGTTGCATAGTTTTTTGGGTTTTTTTGGGAGGGCTCTGTTCTGGAAGAGTTTATTCCTGATGTTTTGCCAGCATCTGTGGTTGTCATTTTCAGAGAATGCTGGCATGGAAGTGAGTGGGGGGTGGATATATATATATATATTGTGTGACCCTTGGTTGAGAGGATGTGACTTGCATGCTAATCTCTGCATTGGTCTGTTGGTGCCATTTCCTATCTCAGACTTGGCAACGTCTTTGTTTTTGCACAGGAAAGGCAGTTCTTTCTCTGTGAGGCCAAATGCTTGGACGGCCAGCATCCATAGTTTTTTTGTGGTTTTTTCAAGCTATATGCTCATGTTGTAGAAGAGTTTATTCCTGAAGATGCCAGCCACGGATGCTGGCAAAATGTCAGGAATCAACTCTTCTAGAACATGGCCATAACTATAATTCCTTCTCTGTTATTCAGCCATCATAAGTGCATGAATTGCAACCATCCCCAACAAGAAAGGCAGATGTCAGAGCCCAAACAAGTTTGGACATTCACCCAAAAGTGAACCTTCTGGAAAGTGACTTCTAACATTTTTGTCCCAGCCATTCTCATTCAGTCGGATTTTTAGGTTGTAGCCTCATTCCCAGTCGGAATGGCAGTCAGTAAAGTTGCATTCTATCACCCAATTTGTTCAACTTGTTTGCAGAAAGTAACATATAGATGTGGAAGAAGGAAGAGGGAATCAGAGGAAGAAATATCAACTATCTTGGACAGTGATTCCCAAACTTTGGTTCTCCAGATGTTTTTGACTTTAGCTCCCCGAATTCCTGACTATTGGCCAAGCCGGCTGGGGCTTCTGGGAGCTGAAGCCCAAAACACCTGGAGGGCCAAAGTTTGGGAACCATTGATCTAAGATGTGCAGATGATCCCATACTACTAGCAGAAAGTAGCAAAGACTTGGAACAATAACTAAAGAAATCAAAGACGAAAGTGCAATGTCAGGCTTACTGCTGAACATTAACAAAAAATGTTCAGGGTTAGCTATGTTGGCCATTTAACGAATACAAACAAAAATCCTTCAACTTGTATTTAAAGTCCATTTGCATCTCAAAATTCTAGAGATCCAAATGGACTTTAAATTTCCTGGACTTTGAAAATCTCCCTATTGCCGCATGGCCAGGAGGAGGAGAAGGCTGCCTGCAAAATATATCCTCCCCATCATAGCATCTTTACTAAGGACTGAAGCAGCATTCAGGCATCTGACTAACATCTCCGATTGTTTGTTTCTCCTGTTTGGTTTGCAACATCTTGCCTGAGGAAGAAGCCCATGCAGCTCCGAAAGCTTGCAACAATTATATTGTGCATTTCGGTTGGCCAATAAAGGTATTATAGATGGATAAACAAAAATAATTACCATGGAGGATTGATATAAATTCAGTGGACAGTCGGACCTTTGACTTTTGCAGATTTGATTATTCATGGATTTGAGTAATATGGTATCTCTAGAAATCTCTAGGTGACTTTATTGTAATTTTCGGACAAAAATCTATGCTGGAGGACCTAGAGATTACACTTCTCTGGGCATCTATAGGCCTTCCAGTGCAATCTCATGGTCAGCTTTTAGCAGAGTGTGACCAAAGAATTGCCCTGGAGGACCTAGAGATTCCTCAAGAGAACACTTCTCTAGGCATTTGTAGGCCCTCCAGCATGATTCTATGGTCAATATTTGGCAGACCTTGACCATAGAATTGCACTGCAGGACTACAGATTCTTAGAGAGTTTTCTTCCAGGTTATATAAATATAATTTTTTATTTTTCCACTTTCACAGGAACCTCGTGCCCCTGACCCCAGCAAATCTGGAAGGTCCACTGTGGATGATGAGGAAATTGAAAGATTTCCCATACCTTG
The DNA here is from genome assembly GCA_034509955.1 of Urosaurus nigricauda. Taxonomy (NCBI): domain Eukaryota; kingdom Metazoa; phylum Chordata; class Lepidosauria; order Squamata; family Phrynosomatidae; genus Urosaurus; species Urosaurus nigricauda. Next base: position 731,775 of record JAOEGL010000008.1, on the reverse strand, counting down.
GATCCATCATTGATCAAAACAGAGACTGCAGTCAAGAAACTGGAAGAAAGCAAGGTTTGGAAGGGCAGCTATCAAAGAACTAGACAAGATCCTGAATACAAAGATATACGACTGAATACAAAAAGCTAGGATTGTTAAATACACAGAAGCACCCATGAAGTGTGCTGCAATCCAGCACATTTACGGATGGAGGGCCAACAAGTTGGAGAAAGTCTTTAGCACAGCTTTATTCTCCCTGATCTGAAATGCTTGGGACCAGACATGTTTGGGAGCTTGGAGTTTAGTTTATATTTTGGATAGCTGCATTTGCATGCACAAACATCATGAAATATCTCAGAGACGGGCACCCAAATCTAAACCCAAAATTCATTTATGTTTCATCTATACCATCTACACATCACTTGATTGCAAAAATACAATATTCTAAATTATTTTGTTCATATAACCAAAGAGTTTATCACACTGGGGATAATTTCGGCATTAAAGAGAGCTTAAAGCACATTTAAAGCATCCCTCAAATAAAGTGAAAATAGCAAATAATTGTGCGAATGATTATCTGTGATAAACTGATACTGGAAATGCATTGTCGCTGAAATGCCAGAAGTAAAAAGATGTGCATTAATGCTTCTTTGTGACTGCTTTAATGGCATCTTTTGTGCAACGTCCTACGAAATCGTTTCGCATAGTTACACATTTTTTCCGGGATATTTTTTCCGGGATATCTCCTTCGTGTAATAAACTCCCAAGTTTGTCCACACTGAACCATCAGAAAGCAAATGTGCCATTATCTCAGCTGCCCCTGAAAAAAGTTTTTGGTTTTTGGAGTATTTCAGAATTCCAGGTAAGGAAGACCTCAATCTATAGTACGTTTGAGCAAAGCTGTCCATACTCTTAGATAGCTCCTCGCTCATCCAGGTGCTCCATGACACAGATATTTGCACTTTTAAAAGTCTTCCATAGCTCAATCTAAGGATTTTATCACAGACACGCAAACTGGGGGCAAATTGGTTAAATCCTGTGCAGAAGTGGGATTTAAAAGTCTGCGAACACCTGCAAAAATGCATGTTTTTCAGACACACTGTTGACAATGAGAAATAACACCTCATTAATCTGAAAGGAAGGTTGACAAAAACCCCTCCTTTTTACTTTTGGAAGTTCCCCAAATTAATGTTGCGTCATTTCCCTATGGAGTTTATCACACGGCGGAATTTCTCTCAATTTCGAAAGAAATGGAAGTGAGGCCAGTTCGGAATTGAGTAAATTCGCTAGTTCAACGAATTTATGTGATTGCGTATTGACACTGCATTGCATTCAGAACTGCCCAAAATTGCCTCCCAGTGCCCGAAATTGCGTGTGATAGTTTCTCACACAATCACGCAAAACCCCACGATTGCATTCGGAAGGACTTCCCTTTTGCCTGAAAATGCGTGTGATCAGCTTTCACGCAATCACGCGAAACCCCATGATTGCATTCAGATTGCCATTGGATTATACTTCCAATTCCCTTCGTGTGATAAACTCCATTGATTCCAATGTTGTCTTAAAAACCACCTGCTTTTGTGGGTTATTTTTACTTTCTGTTCCAGCTAAATCTGAATGTCGTGTGAAAAACAACCCACTTTAAATCCAATTTCTGCATGGGATCTGTCCTGTGTGATAAAGTCCTAAGTTTTGTCAAGCTAAACCATGACTCCTTCTTTCCTTCTTTGTGCGTCGTGCGCCTTCAAGTCGCTTCTGACTTATTTTGACCCTATGGGTTTCTTAGCCAACACTTTGGCCAGAGACCTGTTGTCTTATTTGTTTTATTAATAACTCAACACATCCATGGATAGTGCTGTAGTATTATGACTGTGGTCAACCAGACAACCCTCAACACTCAGAGCGACGTTTTGCAGGAACGGGACCTAGTCCAAGGGAGGGATCGCATTTATAAAATCAGCTGCAACAACCTGGATGATGTCACTTGTATTTGAACAGCAAGAGAAATCAATTCTATCTGTCTCCATTATAAAGAAATGCATAAAAAAAAGAATACATTGCTTTTTGGCTCCTATTTTGCACTGCTGGCCAATCCAAAAAGAAAGAAAGATTTAGCATCTCCTCCAGAAAGCAGAGTAACTACAACTGTCTCAGATTCAACCATGAAACAGGGTGTACACACACAGACTCACATATATACACAAACACACATGGTCTATATCTAAATATGTGCATTTTTCTCTTTCTCGTTCCATCCAACATTTCCTTTCCTCGGGGAAGCTCTTCTATATTATTAGCAAGGGATTCTGGGCTCTGGCTTGGCCTCTTAGGCCTCATTGCTGCCTGCATCAGCCAAAATGCAAAAAATGGCAAAAATATACATTAGAGCAGCTGTGGAGGAAGAAATAGATCTGTGTCAAAACACTTACTTTGCATACAAAAGGACCCAGATTCAGTTTTTTGGCATCACCAGATATGGCAGAGGAAAACATGTATTTGAGCCCCTGGTGAATTATTATTGTTATTGTATTTATATAAATATATGTCACTGCCAAATGATACAGACAAGACTGAGTATCTGTACCAATATCTGAATTAATGGAAGGCAAGATTATCCAAAGATCTAGGAACCAAGCCTTATGAAAAACGACTGAGGGAGCTGGGTTTGCTTAGCTTAGAGAAGGGAAGACGGATGGTGCATCTACACTTCAGTTTGAAACCACTTTAGCTGCCATGGCTCCATCTTACAGAATCCTGGGATTTGTAGTTTTGCAGAGGTTTTAGACTTCCCTGCCGACTGCGTCCACACTTTGTGAGGCACCAGCACTCTTTGGCAGGGAAGGCTAAAGCCTCTGCAAACAAATGTAAGCCTGCATTATAGTGAACTTGCATAAACAGGTATTCAGTATAAAGTCAAAGGCTTTCATGACCAGTTTCCATAGCTTTTTATGGTTTTTTTTTTGGGGGGGGGTATGTGGCCATGTTCTGGAAGAGTTTATTCTTGACATTTCGCCTACATCTGTGGCTGGCATCTTCAGAGAACGCTGGCATGGAAGAAAGTGGTATGGGTATGGAAGAAAGGGTATTATGTGACCCTTGGTTTGGAGGAGTGATTTCCATGTTATTTTTTTGTATTGTTCTGTTGTTGAATGGCAATACTCAGAGTAACATGCAAATCACTCTTCCCTACCCAGGGCCACTCCATATATATATATATATATATATACCCTACTCCCTTCCATGCCAGCATTCTCTGGAGATGCCAGCCACAGATGCTGGCAAAATGTCAGGAATAAACTCTCCTAGAACATGGCCCCCAAAAAACCACAAAAAATAAAGGTATTCAGTATTGCCTTATACACTGCTTTCCTTGGCAATGCAATAATGGCCATCCCGGCACAGTTCCTCTCCTCTCCCATGAACCACTTTCTAGTGAGCTTGCGCAAATAGGCATGCAATATCTCCTTATGCATTCATTTCCTCAGCAATGCAACAACGGTTTCGTCTCCTCTCCCGTGACCACTTTTGGGGTCAGCTTGCATAAACAGGTATTTCAGACCTCCTTATGCAAACAGTTCTACAGCAAAGCAACAAAGAGGAGAGTTGCTCTCCTCTCCCATGAACCACTTTCTAGGGAGCTTGCATGAACAGGTATTCACTACCTCCTTATGCAAACAATTCCACAGTGACACAATAATGGTTGTTCCAGGCACAGTTCCTCTCCTCTCCTGGCCTGATTCTCACTACCTTTTAAACCGGATCACAAATTGGTTTGAACTGGTTCAAATGACCCTGGCTCCCACTTAATCCAAATTGCTGAAGCGATTCAGAGAGGGGGGGCATGCTCTAGGCGCATTTAACCCACAGCTTTTAGATGCTGATTTTTGTTGTTGTCATTGTTTCTTTGATTCCACGCAAGTATGAACCACATGCGGCTTGGAATCGATTTAAATTTGCCCTTTGGTCGGCTGGAGCGGGTCCATTTTGAATAATAATAATAATAATGTTTATTTATAGCCCGCTCCTCTAATAAAATACACAGAGCGGGGTACAGCAGAATAAAAAGATACAGAGTAAAAACAACCATCACATCCCACTCTAACCACCCCTCTTAAAACTGAATTAAATCTACACAGTTTAAAATTAATCGATTCAGGCATGGATGCGAACCACAAGTGGATTATTTTTGAGGGAAAAATTGCGATTGGGGCAAATGTAGTGGGAGCCACGCTCCACTGTCGGATCGATCCATCGATTCAGATCACACACCGATTTACAGTGGTCCCCTGGTTTACAAAATTAATTCATTCCAGCACCCCTTTCGTAAACCAAAAAGTTCGCAAACCGGGGCCGAGGATAGCTGCACTTTGCACCATTTGAATTTCCCGCCACTTTCTTTTCGTAAACCGGGTTTTTTTTCGTAAACCGGGGCCTTTTTTCCGGCCCCGGCTCTTTCGTAGACCGGGGTTTTCGTAGGCATTCGTAAACCAGGGAACCACTGTATCTGTAAGTGGGAATGAGGTCCTCATGAACCACTTTCTAGCGAGCTTGAGCAAAGAGGAATGTAGTACCTCCTTATGCACATAATTCCACAGCAATGCAGTAACAGTTGTCTTTGGCACAGTTCCTCTCCTCTCCCACGAAATCCAAAATACTTGGACGACCAGTATTTGGGAATCCCTGCTCTATGGCAATGGTTCCCAAGCTTTGGCTAAAATGTATGAGCATTACAATAGTATTACACTGGTGTAGACCAGTGGTTTCCAACCTTTGGTCCTCCAGATGGTTTGGACCTCAGCTCCCATAATTTCTGACTGTTGGCCAAGCTGACTGGGAATCCTGGGAGCTGGAGTCCAGAACAAATGGGAGGCCGAAGTAGAGTGGAGATTCCCAAACCTTGGCCATCCGAGTATTTTGGGAACCACTGGTCTACAGCAGTGTAATATGACTGTCATGCTCTTACGTTCTGATGTGGAGGGCTAAGGCTGCATCTGCTTTCACAGATGATCTGAATGAGACTTCAAGTGCCTTCTTTGCATTTCTAAACTGTCGCTTGCAATTAATATTAAAGCTCCTCAAAAGAGGAATATGGATAAAAGGAGTTTGTGCATGCATTGACTGAGTCAGCATTTGAAACCAGGCCAAAAGGGGGGATTTCATCCTTCCCTGGGAACTGGATCTTGCTAAAAGGAAATCTCCAACTGAAGCATGCCATAGGAGTTTATCACACGAAGGGAATTGGAAGTATAATCCAATGGCAATCTGAATGCAATCATGGGGTTTCGCGTGATTGCGTGAAAACTGATCACACACATTTTCGGGCACTGGGAGGCAATTTCAGGTAGTTCTGAACACAAATGCAGTGTCAATACGCAATCACGTAAATTAGCAAATTTACTCAATTCCGAACTGGCCTCACTTCCATTTCTTTCAAAATTGAGAGAAATTCCTCCCGTGTGATAAACTCCCTACTCTCCAGGCATTGCAGAGATAGAAATTAAGACCTGTGCAGCCATACAATATCAGATTATGATCAAAATGTCAAATGGTAGGAATGAGGAGGAAGAGACAAGCGAGGAGAGACTCCAGCAGTTTGCTTTTGCTGGAATGACTGGGAAGGGCAAGATTCCTTGCCTTGACTCTTTCCTCTCCCAGCTAAGATGATGATGATTTATTTATTTATTTATTTATTTATTTATAGAGCACTGTAAATTTACACAGCACTGTACATACAATCAGTTCAAAATGGAATAGAATAAAATATTTATTATGGTATATATTTGTATCCCACCCTTTCCCTAAAACTGGGATTCAGACCCAAATTGTGACTTACAATATTTTTTTAAAAAAAGGAAACACTTTGCTCCAAAACACACTGCAAAAATAATCCAGTTTGATACTGAAACAGCTGAAATATGGTTTTATTATAATAAGTGGTTACATGAATATATGTATGATGGTAATGTGTTTTGTTAGTTTGAGTGTATGGAATATAGTGTGTATTAATGAACAATGTATCTAGTAAAGACTTCAATAAAAATATTTATTAAATAATAATTATAATTATAATAGAAATGATCTAACTTGAGACCTCTTTAACTACCCTGGCTCAATGCTAGGGAATCCTGGGAACTGTGGTTTTGTGAGACATTTAGCCTCCTTTGTCAGAGAGCTCTGGTGGCATAATAAACTACAATTCCCAGGATTCCCTAGCACTGAGCCAGGGCAATTAAAGCGATCTCAAACGAGAATTATTTCTGCAAAGTGTTTTGGACCTAAGAAGTAAAAACCAGTGCAACCAACACAAGACCACTTTTCAAAATAAATATTTCAGCTAGCAACCATAACATCCATCCTTGCATTTCCTGACTTAATTTTCTGATTTAGTCCTATACTGCTGTAGTCCTACACATTAATTCCAAATATTTAAACAAACAAAAAAACTGGTTAAAAATAAAATAATAATAAAGAAGAAGAAGAAACACTAACTGAGCAATGTTGTTGTTGTTGAACTATTGATTTTTACAATATTTATCATGGGATCACAGTTGGGAAACATGTGTTTCAATGCTCCTCGTGTAAACAAGGCTAGCAAACAATCAGTTCTGGTGGTGCAAATAAATAATAAGAAAAGCTTGTTGCAAATGGGAACCATCGCAGCGTGAAGTCCACAGCTTTCTTCCCCAGCCCAATTTATTTGCAAGAAGAAAAGTCGTTCCCAAATTCCAGACCCTTTTCCCTGATGTCTGGAGCAATCCAAATCCAAATATCTATCACATTGCATTCCAGCCTACAGCTGCATCCAGATTGCAGAAACAATGCAATGCGACATCGCTTTAACTGCAATGGACCAGTGCTAGGAAAATCTGGGATTTGTAGTTGGTCGAGGAGGCAAAATGTTGACTTGCAGATAGATGGCTTTGGGGTACTCTCAGCCTTTTGGTGTGAAATGGATGAGTTTAATAGTTAACTATTTAATTGATATTTTAGGGGAGGGTGGGAACTATTGGTATATGAGGTTTTGTATGTATTCTTTTAACTGTAAGCCACCTCGATTGTCATGGACAGTGAGACGGGATATAAATAAAGTTGTATTATTTATTATTTTTATTATTAAGACATTTAGTACTGCTGAAATTATCTGATGGAAGATAAGAATGTTTTTTACTCCTATACAATTTATTTCTAGAAAAGCTTTAAATCTACTGACCTTGGACTTCGGAGGTGTGATGCATACAGATATCCCACATTTTGCTTTCAATGAGTTCCATTGCAGGAATTACAACAAGTTCCAATAACTATGAATGAAAGTATTAGCTGTTCAGTTACTAACTGAAAACGCTGGATGAGATCCGTGTATTCAAAGTGTCAGGGCTGATTTTTGTTCAAGATAATGCCTGAAAGGTAAGGGATTTGTAGTTTGTAGCCTTCTCTTGCAGAGCACTCTGGTGCCACCACAAATTACAGACCCCAGGATTCAACAGCATGCAGCCACAGCAGTTAAAGCTATATTAAACTGCATTATTTCTGCAGTGCGGATCCAGCCTCTGGATGGAGCTTGGGTTGCAAAAGAGGCTTTGGTATGAATGGGACGGGTGGATTCATTGGACTCACCATACTGGCAGCAGGGCCCTTGGAAACCTGAAGGGCAGTGGCAGACTTGGGATGACCCTTCCACACATTTTCCTCCATTGAAACACACACCGTAACTGCAGACAGCTGGAAACGGAGCAAAAAGAAAGGTAAGTTTAAATGACAATATTTATAGGTAAGAGCTATGAGAATGCAATGGTACAGAGGAGATGGAAAGAAGATGCTGGGTTAAAGAGAGGACCACTTTATACTATATGCACCATCATCCCTGACTGCTTCCACACTGCAGAATTAATGGAGTTTGACACCACTCTAACTGCCATGGCTGAATGCTATGAAATCCAGGGATTTGTAGTTTGTGGTTGCACCAGAACTCTCTGGAAAAAAAGGCTAAATACAGTGCGCATTTCCCTTACGCGGGGAAGCCGTTCCAGACACACACACACCCAGTAAGGGAAATACCGCATAAGGTGAAGTCCCACTGAAAACAATGGGGTTTGTGCTGCGCGCATCATTGCTTCTTCTGACGCACATGCTCAAAGCCACATATAATGCAGGTACACTGTATGACACAAAACGACACATGCCAGAATTCCATAACATTCAGCCACGGCAGTTAAAGCAGTATCAAATTGAACTAATTCTGCAGTGTAAATGCAAACCCCATCTACTACATTTTGCACTCTGCAATCCATGTTTCTGTTTCTTGGACAACATGAAGAACAGGTCCAGCATCTGGAGGAATGGTCAAAGTGCTCAAACCAAATCGGCAGTAGAGAATTTAAAAATCCAGCCTTAAGAAACCAACACAGTCACACACTGAGCCTCAGAGGATGGCAAGGGGAAAAAACCCTCTGAAGAAACTTGCCAAGAAAACCTCATGAAATGTTGGCGTTAGGGTCACCATAAGTCAGAAACAACTTGAAGTCATCCAACGACGACAACAAATCCATTCTTGGTTCCACTCTGTTGTGAAATTCCCCAAGATCCCTTAATGCTGGGTATTATTTTGCCTCTTTCTTGCAACAAACTGGGGCCTGATTCCCACTCGCTTTTAAACTGGATCGCAAATTGGTTTGAATTGGTTCAAATGAACCTGGTTCCTACTTGAACCAAATCCCTGAAGCTATTCAGAGAGGAGCCCCACGTGCTAGACCGACTTAACCTGCGTCTTTTTGACACTGATGTTTTCCACGTCTTTTTGGATAAATCGATTCTATGCAAGTGCAAACCAGATGCGGATTGGAGTCGATTTAAATTTGCCCCTTGGCCAGCTGGAGCAGGTCCATTTTGAATCGATTCATTTGTCAATGTGAACCACAAGTGGGTTATTTTGCAGGGGAAAAAATGCGATTGGGGCAAATGTAGTGGGAACTACACTCCACTGTTGAATCGATCCATCGATTCGGATTGCAAACCGATTTATTTGTAAGTGGGTATAAGGTCTGAAGTTCTTATTTCAGGGCAAAAGCTCTTCCTTTCAACAAAGGAGTTGCAAATCAGCCACCCTTGGCTTTTCCGTTTACCCAGCAAACAGAGCATTTGAGCAGACGAAACAAAGGGCTACTTAGCTCTTTGTTGACCAAGAGGTTAAGAACATGGTGCCTCTCACTTCTATGTTTGTATGTGTTTTAACAGATTGAACCAACACAATTAAAGGCTACACTGCAGTCTTTCGCTGCACCTGCAGTGCAGAAATAATCCAGATTGATACCACTTTAACAGCCATGTAGTTTTGGGAGACCTTTAGTCTTTGCTGTCAGAGAGCTCTGGTGCCACAACAAATTATAGTCAGCCCTCCTTATCCACAGATTTTTTTTTATCTATGGATTCCAGCAGCGGCAGCTTGAAAATATTCCAAAAAAAGTATAAATTCCAAATAGCAAAGATTGATTTTCCATTTTATATAAGGGACACCATTTTGCGCTGCCATTATATTTAATGGGACTAGCGCATCCACGGATTTTGTTATCCGCAGAGAACCAAACCCCAGCGGGTAACAAGTTCCCACTGTACAATTCCCAGAAGCCCATAGCACTGAGCCATGGCAGTTCAAGTGGTGTCAAATCTGGATTATTTCTGTTTTGGATCCCCTCTTGTTCTCTTTATACACACTGTCTCTCGGTCAACTTATCAGTTCTTTTGGTTTCTCTTATCATCTATACGCCGATGATACTCAGCTGTATCTTTCCAAGCCCGACCTTTCTCCAAGACTCGAGCAGCAAGTTTCATCTTGCCTGACAGCTGAGTCCCACCGGATGCAGCATCGGCGCTTGAAGCTCAACACGTCCAAGACGAAGCGTCTTGTTTTCCCTCCTAAGCCCACCTTTTAATATTCTTTTTCTATCTCTCTTGACAATATCTCTATTCAGCCGGTTCAGGAAGCCCGCAGTCTCGGTTTCATTTTTGACTCCTCTCTGTCATTTATCCCTCAGATCCAGGCCGCAGCCAAGGTCTGCAGATTTTTTTCTCTGTATTTCCAAAATCCGTCCGCATCTCTCGGCTTCTACTGCAAAGACTTTGGTCCATGCCCTAGTGGTCTCACGATTAGATTACTGTAACCTTCTCTTGGCAGGGCTTCCTCTTTCCCACCTCCACCCATTAATTTCTGTTCAGCATGTATGATCTTACTCGCTCGCCGCTACGATCATGTCTCCCCGCTATTGTCACCCCTCCACTGGTTCCCCTTTCCCTTTTCCGCATTCAGTACAAGCTTCTCTTGCTCACTTTCAAAGCCCTGCACCGGCTGGCCTTTCCCTCTCTCTCTAAACATCTTTCTCCCTACATTCCCAAAACAAAACAAAAAACAAACAGCTTCATTTATATACCGCTTCATACCCTTAAGGAGAGTCTAAGCGGTTTACAATTGTAAGCTATTTGCCCCCCAACAATCTGGGTACTCATTTTAGCGACCTCGGAAGGATCCAAGCCTGAGTCGAGCTTCAGCCCTTTGCTGGTCTTGAACTCGCCACCTTATGGTTTTGAGTGAGTGGCTGCAGGACAGGTATTTAACGCCACCCGTTCCCTCCGTTCTGGTAGCCAAAATCTCCTGTCCCAGCCCAGGATTTCCGCTGCCCCGTCCCAGATTCGTCCTTTCTCGCTTTCTGCCCCTCACTCCTGGAACCTCCTTCCCTTACATTCTGGCTCAACACGTCTCTAACCAGATTTAAAACCGAGTTAAAGACCACATGAGGTTTATCACACTAGAGGGCAAACAGGATTTAAACAGGAATTAAACAGGAATTAAACAGGAAATGCCCTATGTTAAACATAAGGCATTTCCTGTTTAATTTAGGGAAGCGTTCCCAGGGAGTTTGTGATTGTGACCTGGTTGTTTTGACGCAATATTTGATATCTGCTGTTTTAATTTGTTTTCTTATGATGTTCTTAAGTTGTTATTTTAACCTCTAGATTGTACGCCATAGGCAGGCTTTTTACATATTTTTAATTTTATTGGTTTTTCTACAGTGCCGTGTACATTTAGGGCACTTTATAAATAAAGCTAATAATAATTATAACAACAGTGCGGATGCAGCCTTTTGCAAAGGAGTTAACTGTCCGCAGCTGAGCAAACGATGTTCCCCTGTTTTGTGTGCCTTCAAGTTGTTTCTGACTTATGGCGAAAATATTTTCTTGACAAGTTTCATCAGGGGAGGTTTGCCCTTGCCATCCTCGGAGGCTGAGAGAGTGTGACTTGCCCAAGGTCACCCAGCGGCTTTTCGTGACCCAGCAAAGATGAGTAAATCTTGGAATAATCACCTTTCTGGTTAGCCTAAAAATAAAAGGATGTTAGCCACCATTATTGTGGGGGGGCTTTTATTTTCGGGGGGGTACATTTGGATATCCAAAGAGAACAAGTTCCTGAAAACAGGACAGGAAAATTAAAAAAGCCATGAAAAGAGGACAAAGGGAGTAAGGAAGCTGTTGGCAAAAGAAACCCCTTTTCATTTATTTGATTTCCATCTTCTTTTTCGCCCCAAAACTGCTCACAAAAAGAGCTCTCTCAAAGAGCTTGAACCAATCCATTAATGCAGTTTGATCTACAGCATAGGAAATTCTAGGATTTGTAGTTTGGTGAGGAACCCACTGGGTGACCTTGGGCAAGTCACACTCTCTCAGCCTCAAGGGAAAGCAAGGGCAAACCTCGCCTGAGTAAATGTTAGCAGGAAAATCCCATAAAACAGGGTTGCCATAAATCAGAAATAAACTAATACGACCATTCCCTTTTATTATTATTATCAACATTTATTTATAGAGCGCTGCAAAGTTTGCACAGCGCTTTACATAGTAAGAGTCAAATAAAATACGGAGGAAAAAAGATTTAAAACCTGCCAAGTGGCGTACAGTTTAAAAGAACATTACACGATTAAAATATCCCTAAAATAATACTAACTAGTATACAATAAAGACAAAGTAAAGTAAAAGTGCATTATAATCTTGCAGATATTGAAAATTACTATATTAATATTAGTATTAGTGTTAGTATTAGTATTATTTTAATTGATTATTTTAATGTTTAAATGAGTTTAATTGATGTTTTAGAGGAGGGAGAGAATAACTGTGATTGTTGTTGTAGTGTATGGATTTTTATTGTAAGCTGCCTCGATTCTGATGGAGAGGTAGGGTAAAAATACATTATTATTATTATTATTATTATTATTAATAATAATAATAATAAAAATAATAAAGTTTTATTTTTATCCCACCTTTCTTCCAAGATGGGACCCAAGGCAGCTCACAATATATATTGTATTGTGTATATATTGTAAAGGTATTTCAAAACTAACCACTGTCTGAAGGGTAGGGAGTCTCAATTTTAATATTTGTTTTATAAAGTTTGTTCGATGCTGATGTCTTTTTCAAACGCGCCAAGGTTTTATATTCAAAATCAGGTTTGTGGAAGGCTGAGCAACAATGCTGAATAACAAAAAAGCACAAAATAAATTGCTGAAGGTAACATCCTTCCAAAGCTGAGCAACAAAGTGTGTAATCTTACATCATATATATTACATAATCTTGCAATATATATATTATACAAGATTTCACAAAACAACAGCCAATGCAAAGTCTGAGTAGCAAAAAGGAAAGTGCACAGAATGTCCACTTTTTTGCAACAAGCTTCCTCATATCGCAACAGTTCACCAAAAGTTGGCGGTATCACATAACTTAGCAAACAATTTAACAAACGCACACTTTTATAGGAAATATCTTACCTATATACTGACTTTCTGCATAGTGCAACCTTCCAGTAAGTAGTGAATGTAAAAAGAAAATGGTTGGCTGTGGGTTTTAAACAACTCTTAAAAAGCAAAGATAATGTACTAAAGAGACCAGATGAGAAACAGGTGGGTGAATGGAGCGATAAAGTTAATAAATTAAAATTAAAGTGACAGGAGAAGTATGTTTTGTGGGTCAGTCCTTTAGGTTGCAAAGAGTCTGATTTAAACCTGCCTATTTTAAAGTTAGCTTATTTTAAAACTGAATTTTAAATTGTATTTATGATGCAGTTAGTTTAGGGTCTAATGTAACTATAATGTTATTTGAGTTTAGGGAAGAGATAAGGGATATATGATTTTGATCATGTTGTATTATGTATTTTATCTATTTTAGGTAACCCGCCTTGATCCTTCGGAAAAAGGTGGAATATAAATTTATTATTACTACTACTACTACGACTACTACTACTATTAAACATCCTTTTTGCTTTGCGTTCAAGGAGTATACAGTTTGTCTCTTGGTGGATTCTGGGCTTTATTACTTCCAGACCATAAAAAGAGAAATGTTAGCTAACTGGAAATGTTCACAAATGGGAGCATCTGTTGATAAAGTCTTTATTTTACTTTTATGCCCAATTATCCAGGTTTTTAAAGAACACAATGCTTGCCCAATGGATACTTTCTGGCACAGACAGTCCGATCCACACTGTAGAAATAATCCACTTTGACATCACTTCAACCACCCTGGTTCAATGTTACGGAATCCTGGGAATTGTAGTTTGCTGTGGCACCAGAGTTTCAATGTTGTGACATTGTGGGAGTTGTAGTTTTGTGAGACATTGAGCATTCTCTGTCAGAGACGGCTCAATGTCTCATAAAACTACAACTCCCAGAATTTCACAGCATTGAACCAGGGCAATTAAAGTGGTGTAAAACTGGATTATTTCTGCAGCGTGGACTATGGATCCGTAAAGATAGGCGGGATATTTATTATTATTATTATTATTATTTAATTGCTTTTAAAATACTTTGTATGGTTATTTTAGCACAGAAAGTCTTGCAAATTCTCTCCTGCAGTGGGACTTTCCTCTTCTCTGTGAATTCTTCCTTGTTTCTGCAGAAATTTATTTTCTTCTTCTTCTTATTATTATTATTATTAATATTATTTTAGTACCCAACTTGTTGGAGGTAAGGAGCTTACAGTTGTAAACCGCTTAGAGACTGCTAGTGCAGTATTAAGCAGTATATAAATGAAGCTGCTATTTCTATTGCTATTAGCTATTCTGACTGGCATTGTCTTTTAACAGCAATTTTACAGAATTATTAAATCAAGTCAAGAATTAAAATTGTTGCATTTGATTGATTGATTGATTGATTGATCTGGCTGTGTCTCTTGTACTGTATCTTGTTGCTTCCAGCTGATACTTTCTAAGGCTTTAACTCAAGCTCTTTTAAAAGTGAAAGAAAGAAAAAAAAAAAGAAAATAGTGCAGAAAAGATTGAAGAATTTTTGTGTGTCAGCCAGACATTGAAGAAGATCTGGGGGAAGAGCAGCCTAAAGAGAAAATAAATTTCTGCAGGAACAAGGAAGAATTCACAGAGAAGAAGAAAGTCCCACTGCAGGAGAGACTTTCTGTGCTAAAATAACCATACAAAGTATTTTTAAAAGCAATTAAATAATTGATGAAGTAACAGAGCCAACATGGCATAGTGTTTTGAGTATTGGACTACGATGCTGGAGGCCAGGATCCAATTCTCCACTTGGCCATGACCCCATTGGGTGATCTTGGGCAAGTCACACTCTCTCAGCCTCAGGGGAAGGCAAGGGCAAGCCTCTTCTGAACAAATCTGGCCCAGAAAATCCCATGATCAGTTCATCTTAGGGTTGCCATGAGTCAGAAATGGCTTGAAGGCATGCAACAACAACAACAACCGCAAAGCTAAAATATTAAACAATAAAAGCATTAAAACTGACAAAAAGCAAGCAAATAAGGGGACAATCGGGCCTCCTGTGGAAAGGAGTTCCACAGTATTACACAGACTCTTTCTCGTGTCCTCACCAAACATATCTGTGTGGGTTGTGGATCCAAGAGAAAGTCCTCCCGCAAAGATCTTGAAACTTGGACTGGCTGCTTGGGAGGCTATGCAAACCATAACAGAGCACAGGCCATCATTCAAAGCCCATATCTCATTCAGTTTTGGAAAGCCTGGCGGTAAAAAAAAATGTTTTCAGATGCTGATGAAAGGACAGAAAAGGCGGCAACATCCCGATCTCTCTAGGAATTGAGTTGCAAAGTCTGGGAGCAGCCACCAAGAAGGGCCTGTCTCCCTTGTTCCCACCAAGAAAACTTGAGAAGGTGGTGGGACAGAGAGAGAAGACCCTCTCCAGAAGATCTTAAGAGCTCAGAGGCTTTCATGGTTGCCATCCATAGTTTTTTGTGGGGCTTTGGGCTATGAGGCCGTGTTCTAGAAGAGTTTATTCCTGATGTTTCACCGGCAGCTGTGGCTGGCATCTTCAGAGAATACTGGCATGGAAGAGAGTGGGGTATATATACTCTTGGTGGAGAGAAAGTGATTTACATAGAATCGTAGAATCCTAGAGTAGGAAGAGATCCCAAAGGCCATCCAATCCAACCCTATTCTGCCATGCAGGAACTCTCCATCAAAGCATCAGGGACAGATGGCCATCCATCCTCTGTTTAAAGACCTCCAAAGAAGAAGACTCCACTAAACTCAGAGGGAGTGTGTCTCACTGTTCAACAGCTCTTATTGTCAGGACGTTCCTCCTAACGTTGAGGTGGAATCTCTTTTCCTGTAGCTTGCATCCATTGTACATGTTCATCCATTTATTGTTCTGTTGATGAATGACAATAGACAACCTGTAGACCTTGCCATTGAACAGCAGAACAATACACAGATTAACATGTAAATCGCTTCTTCTCAACCAACAGTGTATCTACCCCACTGTCTTCCATGCCAGCATTCTCTGAATATGCCAGCCACAGATGCTGGCGAAACGTCAGGAATAAACTCTTCTTGAACACAGCCTCATAGCCTGAAAAACCCACAAAAAAACTATCTTAAGAGCTCTTACGGGCTCGTAAGTAAGACCTGAATTAGAGCGCTGGCAAAACATCAGGAAGAAACATGGCCATATAGCCCAAAAAACCCACAAAAATCTATGGATTCTGGCCATGAAAGCCTTCGACTTCACTAGACCTGAATTCCTCCTGATTTATAAGTTCGGCATCCTAGTCATCATGCCACACCAGTTCCTATGAAGAGTTCCTATGAACAGATTGCCACCCCAGTTCCATCATGCGACACCAGTTCCTATGAACAGATTGAACAGTCATATATCAATATAGCTGGATTATGTATACAGTGCTCCCTCCACATTCACTGGGGTTAGGGGTGAAAATCTCCAAATCAACTAGTGCAACTCTGTGGTCAACATCTGCCAGAGGCTGATGATAGAATCATGCTGGAGGACCTACAAATGCCTAGAGTTTTTCTCTAGGAACGTCTAGATTCTCCAGCACAACTCTATGGTCAACTTCTGGCAGACTTGCAATGGAGGACCTAGAGATCTTTAGTGCAGTGGATCTCAACCTTTGGCTCTCCCAATGGTTTGGACTTCTACTCCCAGAAGTCTGAGCTAGCTTGCCCAAATGATCAGGAGCTGAAGTCTAAGATGCCTGGAGGACCCAAGGTTGAGAACCACTGCTTTAGAGACATCATCTGAATGAAAACGGCAAATAATTACTGTAAATCTGCAAAAGCCAAAAGCACAAATGTGTAGGGCCAACTGTACATGCTGTTGTTTTGTACCTTCTAGGCATTTCTGACTTATGGAGACACTAAAGTCAGATGCCAGCCACAGATGCTGGCGAAACATCAAAAAGGAACTCTTCTAGAACATGGCCACATAGCCCAAAAGCTCCACATAATCTATGGATGCCGGCCATGAAAGCCTTCGACTCCACATACTAAGGTGAACCTATCATTGGATTTTCATGGCAAGATTTGTTCAGAGGTGGTTTGCCATTGAAGCTGAGAGTGTGTGACTTGCCCAAGGTTAGCCTGTAGGCTTCATGGCTGAGCTGGGAATCGATCCCAGGTCTCCAGCGTATCAGTCCAACACTCAAACCACTATGGCCCTTATCAGACGAGGGTTTTTGCAGCCCCAATCCAGAGTCACTGCCGCATCCGTCCAAGTGAATTCACATGAATGCGCATGGAATTATCACACGTGAATGCTGTTACTATGAAGCCAATCCAAAGCCTATCCAAAATCACCCCCAGAATTCAGTGAATTCAGTAACAACCACATTCAAAGAAATCAGTTCCAAGGTCACTTCAGATTCAATCCAAATTGGTCTGGTGCAATAAGGTCCTATGCCAACATTGGTTCTCTCTGTACATACATACTTATATGGAAGACCACTAAACCATACCAGCCCAAAGTTCAGTGCAAGACTTCATGTGTTAGATGCTTTCCAACACTGCCAACAAAAATTAACACTGCAAACAAAAATTAATTCAACATGCATTGATGCATTCTGGCAGGGAACAAAAAGCAATAGATTTCCCCTCTGATAAACTGCGTATTACTTCTAGCAAAGATATGGTGCAAACCCATATGATAAATACTTGTATTGTTGGGTTTTTATCCATCTGCCATCAGTGGTGACCCCCGTTAATAGAGGACCAATTACACTATGACTTAAATTTCCTGCCATTCTTTTTCAGGGCATGGGAATTTAGATAGAGAGACTGCATTTTAATTCTCAGCAAAAATTAGGGAAAACCCATATCTAAGGAGCAGAGGCCTTTATTTGCATGCATAACCAGCTCCAGAAATTCAAGTCCTAGCATCTCCAGGGAAAGCGCTTCCTCTGAGGCCATGGATAAATAGTGGCACTTAGAGAAAACAACATTGGAGGACTATAGGTGAGACAATGTTCCCATTTGTTCCTTTGGAAAAATAGGAGAATAAACAGCTATGGAGCCAGCATAGGTCTGAGCGTTGGACTAAGAGACCAAGGTTTGGACCTAGACTCATCCATGGGAAAGTCACATTTTCCAAGCCCTCCGAGGAAGGCAATTAATGGGAACCCCACTTCTGAATAAGGGTTCTTTGTTAAGAAAACCTCATGAATTATTGGAGAATAGGCCCATACTTCGTAACACAAGCCAGACTATTAAAGCTAAAAAATGGAAAGGATACCCAATAGAGATGACTGGCTACAGAAAACGTGGGAATTAAGGGAAATGGATAAACTAACAAGAAGTCTGGAAAAAAGGAAGAAAGGGAATCGGGTCCATTAGAGGAATATGTGAATAAGATCTGGAATTCTAACACATCATTAAGGGGGATAATGATATAATAGATTGCAAGCGTATAATAAAAGAAGAGCAAAATTAAGACTCAGTCGGAAGAAACTTTGGAGCTAAACAGACAGGCAAAAAGAGTTGGTTTCACGCTGGCTTGAAGGTGTGGCGTTTAGATGACACATGCCTTGAAGCCAGCAGAAAAGGGCCCTTATGCAAAGAAAAACCATTTTAAAAAGCTTTTTTTCCCGCTTCTTCTTCATGACACGAACACTCCAGACGCCTTGGGAGCCAGAGGTGCGGTTGGTGGGGTTTCAATGTGGCTTCAGAAAAGGCAGCTTCAAGCCACTTTTTCCTGCCCATCTGTTTTGCCTCATAGAAACACGAAGAGTAAATGAGACAGGATGGAATAAAATGACAGCGGTCCAAAACACGCTGCAGTAATAACCCAATTTGAGACTGCTTACTGCCCTGTCTCGGGGATAGGGAATCCTGGGAATTGCAGTTTAATGCGTCACCCGAGCTCTCTGACAGAGAAGGCTAGACATCTCACAAAACTACAATTGCAAGAATTCCGTAGCATTGAGCCAAAGGGCAATTAAAGCGGTCTCAAACTGGATTATTTCTGCGGTGTGTTTTGGACTCATGTTAGTCCCATTGTCTCAAGGGATTGTCAGTGTGTTGTTCTTTGGAGGGATATCTATACAAGCCGGTCCCTCTTCCTTCTGGCCGTGTGGCACAAAGCACTCCAAAGTCCAGGAGATAAACTATGAATCCCATTAGCAATGCAAAAAGGTACGCCTTCTGAGATCCCAGATGTCTCCATCTTTCGTGAGATTTGCTACATAGCTTTTGTTAGGTAGCTTTCTATGTATATTTACAGTGGACCCTTTGTATACGGTATGTGAGACATCTGTTTTGGACCTCCGCACTTATGAGAAATATCGCCTATGTTCAAGTCCCATTAAAATCAATGGGTGCGCTCCTGTTAGCAGTGCTGCATGTGCGCCTGCAACACATGCGCCATTTTGTCCGCCTAGGCTTGCTGTCTGCAGGACCTCAAGTTTGCGTAAGGCAAGCCTGCGTATAGGGCAGGCCACCTTTATATATGCATTTTTTGAGTTTTTGATTATATTGTGTATACTCTGTTATGCTGTTCTTCGTTAGGTAGCTTCCTATGTAGATGTACTTTTTACTTCTTTTATGAGTTTTTACAAATAACAATAATAACATTTTATTTTATGCCGCCTCTCCCACAGGATCAAAGCGGCTTACAATATCAAATAAAATACAATGTAAGATACGACATATATTAAAATACATTCTATTACTTCCTTCCCCCCCCCATTATACTATAATAAAATATCATAAACCTTTAAAATAGTTAAAATAATCAACAAAAACAATAATAAATTTTTATTTTTGATTGTATTGTGTATGCTGTGTTTTGCTGCTCTTATGCTGGCCTGTGGCCATAATAAATATTTATCTGTATTTATCTATCTATCTGTCCATCACTGTCAAGAAGTTCCTTCTAATGTACAAAGGAAATCTATTCTCCTGAAACTTAACACTTTTAGACCTAGTTCTAAAGAACAAACCTTTGCTCTCCTTTCTGTGACAGCTTTCTTATTCTGGAGAGAAGTGACTATCGGGGTGTCTCGGGGTTATAAATAATTACGATGGTGAAAGAAAAGGTTTGCTTATTAAACCTGGAGGTAACACCAAATTAAGAAAAATATCAAATACCCCAGAGGGCAGGATCTGAATTCAAAATAACCTTGGGAAAATTGGGCCAAAACTAAAACAATGAATTTCAAAAAAGGATAAATGCAAGGTGCTACATCCAGGCAGGGAAAATGAACTGCACAAATATAGGATGGGTGACACCTGGGTTGAAATCAGTACATGTGGGAAAGGATCTAGGGGTTTTAAGAGACCACAAGCTAGATATGAGTAAACATTGTGATGCAGCAGCTCGAAAACCCAATGCAATCCTGGGCTGCGTCAACAGGAATACAGTGTCCGGAACAAAGGAACTAGCAATCCCCATTTAATTCTGCTTTGGTCAAACCTCACCTGAAAAACTTGTGTTCAGCACTGAGAAGGTGAGATGTTCAGAGAAGAGCAGCCAAGATGATCAAGAATCTGGAAACTAAGCCTTATGAGGAACGACTGGAGGAACTGGGTATATTTATTTTGGAGAAGAGAAGACGAAGAGGTGAAAAGATAGCTATCTTTAATTCTCAGAAGGGATGTCATGTAGAAGACAGAACTAGCTTGTTTTCTTTTGCTCCATGACCAAGACTCAACATTAGGAGGAACTTCCTAACAGTAAGGGCTGTTCGACAGTGGAACACACTCTTTCCTCGGAGTGTAGTGGAGTCTCCGTCCTTGGAGGTCTTCAAGCAGAGGCTGGACGGTCATCTGTCGGGGATGCTTTGACTGGGAATTCCTGCATGGCAGGGGGTTGGACAGGATGGCCCTTGTGGTCTCTTCCAACTCTGTGATTCTATGATTCTAAGACCATGAACGAACAGGTTCAAATTGCAAGAAAAGAGATTCCATCTAAACATTATGAAGAACATTTTTACTGCAAGAGATGTTCAACAGTGGACTGCCTTGGAAGGCGATGGATTCTCCATCTCTGGAGGTCTTGGATGAGCATCTTGTAGAACTGCAATAATTGTATATTCCTGCATGGCAGGGGTTTGGATTACCGTAGATGACCGTTGTGGTTCCTTCCAATTCTATAAGACTCTACTGCCACTGCATGTCAGATATGAGTTGAATGCATTCAAGAACAACAATATCAGATTCTTCTTTACAGTTGCAGCTATAATATTAACAGACGTGTTCTAGATACCTTGCAGTTACAAAGATATAGCCATGTTAGTATGCAGAATCAGTACGTAGAGAGAGCTTGTAGCACCTTTGAGGCTGACTGAAAGAAAGAAATTGGCAGCAGGAGCTTTCCTAGACTTCTGTCTATTTCCTCAGATGCATTTGGTGGAGTGGAAGTGGTCCCTCCACATTTGCTGGGTTTAGGACTGAAGGACCCCTCCCCCATGAATGTGGAAGAAACATAAATAAAAATAATACAGTGGACACTTATCTTACGTCAGGCATCCATTCCGGACCCCTCTGCATAGGCCAAAAAGTGTGTATACTTGAGCCCCATTCAATATAATGGGCTCATGCTCACGGTGCAGCAGAGCGTGCGTGCCATGGGCATGCGTGCCATTCATTCTTTCCATTGTGTGGCTTCATCTTAAGCTGAAAGCCATGTATAGTGCGCCCGCGTATGGCGCAGGCACACCGTACTATTCTTTTGACATAAGAGAACAAGTCTAGGAAACTCCAGTTCCTCTAGTCCAACTCTATAGCCAACATTTGCTAGAGGTTGATCATAGAATCATGCTAGGGTGGCCTACAAATGCCTAGAGAAGGGTTTTCTCTAGGAACCTTTAGGTTCTCCAGGACAACTCTGTGGTCAACTTCTGGCAGAGTTGCACTGGAGGACCTAGCAATTCCTGAGAGAACATATTAATCAAAACCACAAATAATCAAATCCACAAAGTCAAAGCAACAAATGTGGAGGGCCAGCCGTATAACTGTAACTAATTACTTTTTAGAAATCAATATTCGTAGTATATCAAAGACACACACCCTTCTCTCCCTTCACCCTCATCTTAAATCCCACCACAACTAGCATCTGAACTCTATGGCTACCTTGAGCTTTGGCTGTATCAGAAGAGCACTTGATCTCTTCCATTAGCTCTGTTTAAATTATGGTTGATGTTTTCTTTAGATCCATCCCTATCAGTGGGTAGTTATCCAGACAAAGGAAGCTTTCAGCCAACACTGCCTGTAATGAGACGGTGTTGAAAAGTGCCTTCAGAAATCTAGCTGAGATACGATCTCAAAGAGGAGGAGGCAATCCCTGGTCTTTCTGGAACCACATCAGACACCAGTGGCAGAGTTGCATGTTTCATTTCTGTTCAGTTAATTCGGCTTGCCTATAATCCATTGACAAAATACAACAGCGCATGTGTAGCTGCTGAGCATGTGCCATGTTGCAGAATAGATGTGCCCACCGAATGAGTGTATCAGATGTTGACCAGAAGGAGAAAGATAACGTTGAGAACTGATGTGACCATCATTTTTAAATATTTGAAGAACGGCCATCTGGATGGGTTTTGGCTGTTCCGAAGGGCAAGACCCAAATGAACCCATTAAAAATATAACCAAGACAATGTCAAACCCAGAGGTAGCCACATTGGCCATGGAGCAAAGCACAAAAACATCCCAAACCCACAAAACAGTGATACAAAGCTCCACTGGCTTCTTGATCAGGCAAAGGTCCTAAAAATCATACAGGGGGAGGAAAACATTATGGCAACATTAGTCACAAGCCTTCATTTTTCAAGGTGTAGTTGTTCTCCATTCAGGTGGTATTGGAGCAACATCCATGCGCACAGGCCCTTCCTTCTTCTGGCCTTCATACTCCAAAAAATGAAATTTAAGTCCCATTAGCAAGATAATGCCACTTCTCATTGCCCAAAATGGGAGCTATAATAGTATACTGTAGTCCTCTGAAGGTCCAGAGGAGCTGACATTTGAATGGTCCAGCTCTCACAGCTCTAGGTTATTGTTATTTACTATAATTCTGGAGTTATGCTAATGCAATTTCATTAAAAAGGAAATGAGGGGGAAATGAAAACAGAGGAGGAAACACTGACACCACACAGCTGCCAATATTAGAACTGCCGCAGAAGTGACTGTGGAATAATGGGACAGCAGCGCAATTGGGAGCTTATTGATGGGTCTTTCCCCATCAATGAAAAGGGTCGCTCTAACCACAGTTCAACAGCCCAGCAGCAACAATCTCACGCAATAAGTATTTGCAAAGAAGCTCTTCTTCAACTTTAAAGGTAGCTTAAAACCCTTGTGTTCATACAATAATGGAATCGTAGAGTTGGAAGAGACCCCATAACCATCTCTGGGGACGCTTTGATTGAGAGTTTTTGCATGGAAGAATGGGATTGGACTGGATGGCCCTTGCAATCTCTTCCACCTCTATGATTCTATGATTTATATAGTAATGTCCTAGCAACACTGGCCAGTCTCAACATCAGTTGCCACAGTGGGGTATGTTGGGATGATGCATTTGCACACCATCTGGAGGACCACATTACTCCCATCCCTGTTTAAGCCTTCTCTCAAACTGCCTTCTCCATCCCTCTCTCCAAATTGTTCCAACAGCAAACAAGGTAAAAGGGTGCAACAGCACAGAGGAGACACAAAACAGTGCTCCTGCAAAAGCCTTGGACCCCTACGTTTATGAGGTGTGAGCTGACAACCAGGGAGGAGGTTACGAGTCCAGCAGACACAATCACACAACGCTGGAAGGGAGCAGCTAGGAAATCCAGTCTTTCACAAGATATTTAACAGATCTCTGCGGAGCTGTTAAAAGACTACAGGCCTGATGCTTTCGTGCCTTTTTCTCTGACAGCCTGTTTTCCACGGAAACATTTCCATCCATTTTCCAGCTTTCCTTTCACAGGAACGAAGAAACTCTGAAGTCAGTGGGGTTGCTCCAAAGGGATGCTGATCTGATAGCATCCAGACAAACAAAAAGTAGAGGCATGTCTCAGTTGACAAAGGAGATGTGTTCCTGGGCATGACTTCTTTAATAGAAATTTTGGTACCGGAGGAAGAAATAACATGGAAAGGCCTGATTCCCACTAGCTTTTAAACCGGATTGCAAATAGGTTTGAACCGGTTCAAATGACCCTGGTTCCCACTTGAACCAATTCACTGAAGCAATTCAGAGGGGGAGGCATGCGCCTGACCCATTTATCCCACGTCTTTTTGGATAAATTGATTCTGTGCAAGTGTGAACCAGATGCAGATCAGAATAGATTTAAATTTACCCTTCGGCCGGCTGGAGCGGGTCCATTTTGAACCAATTCTTTCATGAATGTGAACCACAAGTGGGTTATTTTACAGGTTAAAAACATGATAGGGGCAAATGTAGCATGAACCACACTCCGCTGTCGAATCAGTCCATTGATTCGGATCACAAATAGATTTATTTGTAAGTGGGAATGAGGCCAAAGAATAGGGATAGGTTCCCACAGTTACCCCAGACAAAAAAGAACAGCTGCTTGATACATGTTTCAGAAGACTTTCTATTTGGAAATAAAGATATGCACATGTGGAATTAAAAAAAAACAGGTCAGGTAAGCATTGAGTGCCTAAAGAAAAACAAAATGCAGCCAGGGAGGATTCTTTTTCGCCTTTCAACAGCCTCCGCTTTTCTAATAATTTCCATTTTAGCGGCCAAACCTATAGATCTATGGTGGGGGGTTTTTAACATGCCTGGAAAAGACTGTTGAAAAGAGGAGAGGGAGGTATTAAAAGTGTGCACTTGGTGACAAATAAAGTGGGCTCTTGGTATCCACTGGTTCGGTTACAATGCTTTGTGGATACCAAAATCTGTGGTCTAAAAGTCCCATTAGATACAATGGCAGCATTCCTTATAAAACGGTGTTCCTTATATAAAATGGCAAAAACAAGGTTGGCTTTTAGGAATGTATCTGTTTTATTCTGGGGGAACTATTTTCAAGTTGTGGATGGTTGAGTCCGTGGATAAAACATCTGTGGATATGGAAGGCCAAATTTATAAAGCTGAATTGACTTCATCCTAAAATGACATATTGGTTCACAACAGATCTGAGGAATTATGATTCTCTGCTCCATACTCATTATCTCTTTCAAAACTTTCTCACTGCAGGAAGGACATTTTCTACCAAAGTTTTTAGAATATCATTATGAGAACTTAATTTTACTTGATGATTGGAATGGGGTAATTTCCCCAGAAATTAGGAAATCAGCAAAAGAATAAAAAAAAATCAAGGAAAACTACCCAAATCCTTCATACAACTAATGGAAAATTTCTCAGTGATAGATGGATGGAGATATAAATACGGGAATGACCAAGATTTTACCTTTTTTTCAGAAAGCCACAAATCATTCTCTTTTACTGACATGTTTCTAATTTCTAAATCAATCGGTACTAAAGTTAAAAGAACTGATGTCCCATCAAAAACCCTATCAGACCGTAAACCGATGTTGTTAGATATCAATGAGAAAAAGAAAAAATATAGATGGATTCTGGATGATAAACTCTTACAGAACGAGTTGATAGCTGAAAAAGCAAAAATGACACTTAAAAATTATTTTGCAGAAAATCTTGGAAAAGGTACAAGTGTCACTACAGTGTGGGGAGCCGGAAAAGCTGTGATACAAGGCTTTTTCATACAGAAAAAAATATTGAGATAAAAAAGAGAAGACAAGAAAGAATGCAAAAAAAAATTATGATGAAATAAGAAATAAGGAAAAACATTACAAGACAACCCACCAAATAAAGATCTTGCAAAAACAACTGGCTATGAAAACAAGACTTTCTCATTGCCAATGATAAATTCAATGATAAATTTCTTCTCTCCAATAACCAGTGTTCACTATTGAAATGACAAATTGAGATTCTGCACTGGGCGTCTCTCTTCCCTATCATTCTTTCACCTTCCTGAACGGAAATATAAATTTCCTCTACAGGAAAAACTGTCCAGCACTTTTTCCCAGTCCTTTCTTCTTCTGGGTTCAGATGCGGCCATTAGCTGTCAGGTGCCTTTTGGGTTTGCTTGACAAATATATTGTTGCTTTGGCTGGGCATGTTAAAAAAAAAAGGATTGGTACTTATGGGATCTGAAGTCCCAAGCTTTTGGGTGATTCAGGGTGTCTACTCCCGATCCCAAGTTAGGGCTCAATCCAGTAAATTTAAGTTATTGCAAAGGTGGGCTGGAGGTCTTTGGGCAGAGGATGGGGGGCCAAACCCACGAGGGATGCTCTAGATTGGAATTTCCTATATTAACCAAACTCTTGGCCTAGATGGTTGATAACATAGAAAGGTACATTTCTGGTAAGGGATCATTCTGCAAACCCCGTGTGAGGAGGGCAGACCATACCATTCCTGCAGAAATTCATCAACATAATGGCAAAAAAATATGTTTTTGTTTTGTCTTTCTCCCTTTAAACGAGGACTGGCATCCTAATAGTGAAATACAAAGACATAAATTTATCTTGAACTTGCTAATAATGTTTTCTTCTTTTCTTTTTTGTTATTACAGGTGATATATTTTCCACCTTCTTAGAGCGAGTTCAAAGGAGGGCAACTAAACTGGTGAAGGGTCTGGAAACTATGCCCTTCAAGGAACGACTTAGGGAGCTGGGTATGTTTAGCCTGGAGAAGAGAAGGTTAAGAGATGATAGGACTCCACCACTCTCCAAGGGATCTTATTCCACTATCGAACAGCTCTTACTCTCAGGAAGGTCCTCCTAATGTTTAGGTGGAATCTCTTTTCCTGTAATTGCATTCATTGCTCCGTGTCTGTTCTCTGGATCAATACAAAACAAGCTTGCTCCATCCTCAATGTGACACTCCTTTAAATATTTAAACAGGGCTCTCATATCACCTCTTAACCTCCTCTTCTCCAGGCTAAACATACCCAGCTCCCTTAGTCTTTCCTCGTAAGGTATTCTTCTTGAATTGTGGTGTCCAAAACTGGACACTGTATTCCAGGTGATGTCTAACCAAAGCAGAATAGTGCTAGTATGACTTTCCTCTATTTTACCTGGTTTATAAAGAGGGAGATGGCAGATTTAAAGCTAAAGTGCTACCTTTTGTGTCTTCAGCTTCAAATTCTGGTAGCAAAACCAACAGAAATAGCAGCAGGGGCCCCACAGAATGGGAAAACATCTGTATGAACTTGTATCCAGATTGTGGGCCACATATGTCCTATAAAGGCCCCTCTAACTCTCTGACTCCAGGCGTCAAAGAGAGATGTCGAATGTCTGACATATATCTGGCAGGTCTCTGAATACAACTCAGCATCCACCTTCCGCAAAAAGGTATTTGAAGGAGGACCTCAGAGAAGCCAATTTTGGATGCCTCTTTTGCACATCAGCGACTGCGGTAATGACAACAGCAAACAGATGTGGAGAACTGGCAATGTTTTCCATTCTTCTGCGGGTCCACCATGTCAGATGCGCATTGGTTGTGCAGCATCAACACCTGGTTCATGGCCTAGAGATCCCCTCTCTCCGGAGACACCAGAAGGAACTCAAGAAAATGCAAAGCCAGTGGAGCATAAAGTCAAATTAGAAACTTCCCCAGTGGCTTGAGCATTTCCACAAGCAGCCACAGACATTATGAATAATGTCTGCAACAGACTTCCTGCAACATCCTCAGTACAGATTCTTGTTTTAGATAGGACATATGAGACGACTGGTGTTAGAAAGACTGAATCCTAGATTTGGGAGAGACCCCAAGGATCATCCAGTCCAACCCCATTCTGCCATGCAGGAACTCTCAATTAAAGCATCTCCGACAGATGCCCATCCAGCCTCTGTGTAAAAACCTCCAAAAAAAGGAGACTCCACCGCACTCCAAGGTAGCATCTTCCACTGTCAAACAGCTCTTACTGTCAGAAACGTCTTCCTAATATTGAAGTGGAATCTCTTTTCCTATTGTTTGAATCCATTGCTCTGGGTCCTATTCTCTGGTGAAGCAGAAAACAAGCTTGCTCCATCCTCAATATGACACTCCTTCAAATATTTAAACAAGGCTATCATATCACCTCTTAGTCATCTCTTGAATCCATGGATGAAGAATCTGTGGAACCGGAGGGCCGACTGTATTTTTGGATATTCTTTCTAGCCTAATAGAGATGCTCATGGAAGCAATTCACATTTTTATCTGAACCTATGCTATGCAGATTGAGATGCAGTTTTTACTCTTCCGTTGAATCTTAAGATATTATGATACAAGGAGAATCAGGACTTACCCTACACAAAATTCGCATGTGGTTGCTTTGCACAGAAAATAGTATTTTCTGCTCAGAAAACTTTTTTTTTTTCTGCACAGAAAATAATATTTTCATGCAGAAATATTATTGGGGAGGGAATGCCTATGTCCAGCTCAGAAAATGCAGCTGGGAACATGCCGTGTAAAATTCGCACGTGGTTGACTTGTGCTGAAAACAGCTTTTTCTGCATAGACAAATAGCATTTGTACGGAGAAGTATTAGTTTCTGCTCAGAAATGGATGATTCACCTAAAAAGAAAAACTGCTCTTGCTGAAAAATAACCATGTGTGAATGCTGTGCAGAGTAAGCCTGGAATTTCCTGCAGTGGGAAGAAAATGTCTAAAAATTACTCGTTGCTTCCTTCAAAAAGAAAATTAGTGGTAAATTGCATTTCTAAACAGGGAACCTATCCAACATAGGAAAGGTCTACTTACGATAAAGGCATCCTGTGTTTTCGCCAAGCTGGGACCATCCAGGACAGCAGCGGTACACTGTCTGGTACTGTGTGGTGTAAATCTGCCTGTTGTCCATATAATACACCACCCTGGAAAAGGTAAAATGCAGAGTTAGACCAGCAGCCTAAGTCTGTGCAAGGGAACAGCTGCAATGGAAAATCACAGGGAAATTGCAGGGCTAAGGCTGCATCCACACTGCAGAATTAATGCAGTTTGGCACTGCTTCAACTGTTATGGCTCCCTCCTAAGGAATCCTTGGGACCCATTCCCACTGCATAATAAACCTGTTTGCAAACCGTTTTGAAGTGATTTAAATGGCCCTTGTTTGCACTTGTGCCAAATCCCTGGCATGGTTTGTCGAGGGCAGCCTGGCGCTAGACCAATTTAAAGCGCTTCTTCTGGATCTGCTAAATTCTCTGTGTCTTTTGCGACAAATCGATTCAGCGCTGGTGTGAATGGGCTGTGGGTTGGAATTGGTTCCTTCGGCGCAGTCACCCTTATGAAGCGACTCTATGTTAAATCGATTCATCACTGATGTGAACGCGAAGTGGATTAAACTTAAATGGGTAAGTAAATCAAAGGCTCGAATAGTGGTGAACGTCAAATCGTGTCATTGATTCGATCCCCAAAATGATTTATTTTGTAGTGGGAATGAAACCCTGGATTTGAAATTTGTTCCAGGGCTCTCTGACATAGAAGGCAAAACATTTCACAAAACTAAAACAAAGAACATTAAAACAAAAGAAGAAGAAGAAGATTGGAAATGGAGAAGTAGTAGAGGATGAAGTGTGTTGGAGCATTCCATGGGCTTCAAATCCATTATCTGTCCATTGTGATCCTCAGGACAGCCCTGCAAGGCAGGTCAGTTGGGTTGTTTTAGTATCGTGGTGGTAGTGATGTGCCTTCAAGTCACTTCTGGCTTATGGCAACCCTATGGCAAATCTATCACTTGACAAGATTCGTTCAGAGGGGTTTGCCTTTTTCCATTCAGTAGACTCTTTCATACAAGGCTAAATTGGAAGTATAATTTAAGGTCAATTCGAATGCAATCATGGGTTTTATGTTATTGCAAATTAACTCTTCACATGCAAATTCGGGCAAGAGGGAAGCCAATTCGAATGCAATCATGGGTTTTACCTTATTGCGAATTAAAGCTTCGCATGCAAATTCGGGCAGGAGGGGGTTATTTTCAGGTAATGGGAAGTAATTCCGAACGGAGCAGGGGTTCATGTAAATTCGCTAAACAAGCGAATTTACATAAATCCGCATTGGCTCCATTCGGAGTTGGGAGAAATTCCTCCCCGTTTGAAAGAGTCCTCAGAGGCGGAGAGAGTGTGACTTGCTCAAGGTCGGGAATTCGAACCCTGCTCTCCAGAATACTCGTCCAATGCTTAAACCATAACACCAGGCTGGGTTTCTGCTACACAGTCAGAGTGATTTCAAACTCAGTTTTGAACAGATCCCTTTGGCAAGAAATTGAACTTATCGCTGCAGAAGGACTGCAGAATGATCACATTGACATTTTTAAAGCTTCCTGAACAACGGAAAGCACCAGGTGCATCCATAAAAATATTTTTCCAGACCAGTTACTTGACACTGAATGTGCATCACAGGAAGAAAACCATAGCTGAGTATTTACGGACACTCATTGAGAGTTTGCAGTTAGTTGCTAATCTGCATTTCAAGTGATAATTCAAGCGATTAAATATCAATAAATGTGCATGTTACATATCTGTGTTACATATTGGTAATATTACAATAATATGTTATATATCAATGTTGCATCGATAGATTAATGTTTCTTTGGCAGAATGAAGCTGAAGAACCTATAAGAAACCTGACAGAGAGGCGAGATATAAATAATTAGAATAATAATTATTATTATAATAACAATTCTCTGAAAAAATGCTACCAGGTATTGTTAAGTTGTGAGGAATGAAAAATAAACTCCTAAACATGGACTAATGCCAGAAAAATCTATGCAGAGAAAAAATACTTGTACATTTAGCCCTTCTAAAATGTCCCTCTTGTGCTGCATCCACAATGCAGAAATAATCCAGGTTGACACCTCTTTAACTACCATGGCTGAGTGCTATTTTGGGAATTGTAGTTTGTTGTGGCCCAGGCAGTTAAAGTGGTGTCACCCTGGATTATTTCTGCAATGTGGATGCAGCAAAAGCACCAGCATCAACTCATCTAATAAAGTTTTAGCTAACCAAATAAAGACAGCCTTCAAAGTGAGGAAGGTATAATTTTCGTTCCTTCCCAGTGAATGGAATCGCCAGTTTTTCTTGCGCACACAAAAAGAAATCAAAACAAGAATCTGCAATAATAATTATCCATTTGAGCCCGTGTTAAAGCATGTAAGAAAGTAACTGAGCTCCAGATGCATCTGGGAAAGCAATACCCAGCCATTAGACAGCAAAATAGCTCAAAAAGTGGCTGAAACCCATCTGACAACGCCGCGCTCTCTCTCAACCATTCTTTGTGCAAGGTACAAGAAACCTTGCCTGTTTTTAACATCAATGCAAAT
The DNA here is from genome assembly GCA_034509955.1 of Urosaurus nigricauda. Taxonomy (NCBI): domain Eukaryota; kingdom Metazoa; phylum Chordata; class Lepidosauria; order Squamata; family Phrynosomatidae; genus Urosaurus; species Urosaurus nigricauda. The sequence continues at coordinate 700,734 of JAOEGL010000008.1, read as the reverse complement.
CATCCTTTGAAACAGGCAAGCGAACATGAGTGATTTAGCAGAGAACCCAGTGCAAACCAAAAGCCACCATTACATCATCTGCAAACACTGCTACATGGGGGGAAAAGGAAGGTACAGATTTATTTAGAACCAGACCGTGACTATTTTAGGCCTCGTTCTATTTGATTTGTTGATTTTTAGAAAATTACATTTAGCCTCAGTCCACTTTAAACAGTTTTATGGTTGGTCTTCTTTTTCAGATCTTAAATCACTTTTCTTTTATTACTCCGCTACACATTCAAGAAAGTCAGCATCTTTCCTCCTCCTACCTTTGTCCCTCAATGACAGTAACTGAAAAATGCCTTCCCAGAACTCCATAGCATTCTGCCATGGCAGATAAAGTGTGTTCAAACCTGGCTAAGAAGCCTGAATTGATCTTTCGGCTTTGGTTTGGTCGTCTGGTTGTTGCCATTGTTGTTGTTGTTGTGTGCCGCCCTCCAAGCCATTTTTGATCAATGTTGTGTGCCTTTGAGTTGTTTCCAACTAACAGTAGGCCCTCGGGTGTCTCTATCATGGTGTTTTCTTGGCCAGTTTCTGCAGAGGGCATTTGCCATGGCCATCCTTTGGGGCCGAGAGAGTGTCACCCAGTACGTTTCCATGGCTGAGCAGGCTGATCCCCAGAGTCCAACACTCAGAACATTACACCACACTGCCTCTATATTTATTGATTTATTGATTTTGATTTATGGCGATCCTAAGGCGGGACCCATCATACGACTTCTCTTGGCATGTTTCTTCAGAGGAGGTTTGCCATAGCCATAAACAGAGGCTGAGGCCTCATTCCCACTTACAGACAAATCGGTGCGCGATCCAAATTGATGGATCGATTCGACAGCAGAGCATGGTTCCCACTACGTTTGCCCCGATCACATTATTTTCCTCTAAAATAATCCACTTGTAGTTCACATTCATGCATGAATCGATTCAAAATGTACCCGCTCCAGCCGGCCGAAGGGCAAATTTAAATCGATTCCGATCTGCATCTGGTTCACACTTGCGCAGAATCGATTTATCAAAAAAGACACAGGGAAAAAAAACAGTGTCAAAAAGACGTGGGTTAAATGGGTCTGGTGCATGGCCCTCCTCACTGAATCCCTTCAGCGATTCGATTTTAAGTGGGAACCAGGGTCATTTGAACTGGTTGAAACTGAAATGCGATCCAGTATAAAAGTTAGTGGAAATGAGGCCTGGGTGGCCATCTGTCAAGGATGCTCTGATGGCCTCTCCCTACATGACACAAGGGCCCTCGAGGTCTCTTCCAGCTCTATGATTCAATGATCTATGAACTGGTCACCACATTGCCAGACCCACAAGCTTTGCATTTCTATAGCTATTTGCACAGTCTGATTATAAAGGTCCTTCCTGGGCACCAGATCATGCATCTGAGGAAGTACCATACTGTATATACTCGACTACAAGTCGACCTCATGTATAAGTCAAGGACAAGTTTGGGGGCCAAAATTATGGATTTTGCTATGACCCGTGGATAAGTCGAGGGTAAAATTTAGGGGCATATAGGAACGGATCTAAAGGATGAAGCAAAGCAAAAGAACAGCAAATAACTTCCAAAAGTCCATCAGATATAACTCTTTGTGCTTATTCTTAAGACTGGATGGATGAGAGAGTAAAGGGGCTCAGTGCTTCCAGGACAGATTATACTCTTGCTTTTCACCAATGGATGGTTCCTTCTTTTAAATAAGAGTTAAGATACAGTACTTACATTGACCCGTAGATAAGTTGGCTCAGGTTTTTTGGGGTCAATTTTTTGACCTAAATTTCTAGACTTATACATGAATATGTACAGTAGACCCAAGTCTATGAAAGGTTATGTTGCTCAGTCTCAAAGGTGCTACAAGATCCCTTTGCATGCTATTATTCCAGACTAATAGGGCTTCATCTCTAAGTAAAATACTGGTCTATCAGCGTACTATGCCACTGAAAAGCAAACCGCTCCAGATTCCATCTAAACCCAGAAAACTAAGTTGGACAGAATGATTATACTTAGCCAGCCCCGGAGGAAAGCAGCAGAGGGAGATTGAACAATTCTCTTGTCTTGTATGATTTCCAGTTTGAACGTCATATTATGGTCTTGGCAGAAAAACCTCCTTTTGTCTCACAGGTCCCTGACTGCTCCAGGAAGCAATCGCTCACAACAAGTTCTGCTTCGGATTATTTGCATACCTTGGCATATATGTACAGCCGGGGCGGAGGCGGGGGGCTATCCACGGATTGCTTATCCATGGATTCCACCTTCCATGGCTTCAAAATATTCAAACGATATATCAATTCCAAAAAGCAAACCTTGATTTTGATATTTTATATAGGGGACACCATTTTACTACGTCGTTGCATTTAATGGGACTTGAGCATCCGCAGATTTTGGTATCCACAGGGAAGGTCCTGGAACCAAACTCCAATGGATACTAAGATCCACGTTCGTTGGGGTTAAAGGTGCAGGACCCCCATGAAAGTAGAAAAACCACAAATACAAACACACAGACCTCTCTAGGAATCTCTAGGTCTCCAAGTGCATACTGCGGTCAACATCTGCCAGAAACTGATCATAAAATTGCACTGGAGGTTTTACTGGAGGTGAACAGTAATCTCTCTAGGAATCTCTAAGGACCTTATCAGACGGGAGGAAATTCTCTTTATTGTGAATGAAGCCAATTCGAATTCACGTGAATTCGCTAGTTTAGCGAATTCACGTGAATTCCCATTGCGTTCGGAATGCATTCAGAATGACTTCCCGTTACCTAAAAATGACCCCCCCATTGCTCGAAATTGCGTGAGATGCTTTAATTCGCAATAATGTAAAACCCATCATTGCGTTTGAAATGACTTCCCTTTTGCCCGAAATTGCGTGAGATACTTTAATTTGCAATAACGTGAAACCCCATGATTGCGTTCGGATTGCCATTAGATTATACTTCCAATTTCCAACGTCTGATAAGGCCCTAAGACCTCCAGCACAACATCAGGTAGATGTTGACCACAGAGTTACACCAGGGGACATAGAGATTTTTAGAGAGAACACAGAATCATAAAATCATAGAGTTAGAAGAAAGCACAAGGGCCATCCGATCCAATCCCATTCTGCCATGCAGAAACTCTCAATCAAGGCATCACCAACAAATGGCCATCAAGACCCTGATTAAAAACCTCCAAAGTAGGAGACTCCACCACTGTCCATTGTCAAACAGCTCTTACTATCGGGAAGTTCTTCTAAATCTTGAGGAGGAATCTCTTTTCCTGTAGCTTGAATCCATTGCTCTATGTCCTGTTCTCTGGAACAGCAGAAAACAAGCTTGCTCCATCCTCAATATCACCTCCCTTCAAATATTTAGACATGGCTATCAGGCATTAATCAGGCCCATGAAGAATCAAAGCTGCAAAGGTCAATGCTAAAAATATGGAGAACCAATGGCACTCAAATGCTGTAGTGGCTGGATAGTTCAACTATGACTTTGGAGATCAGGGTTCGAATCCCGGCTCAGCAATATATACCCATTGAGCAACCGTGGGCAAGTCACACTCTCTCTGCCCCTCTGAATAAAGTTGTGAAGAACGCCCCAAGATAGGGTCACCTTAGGGCCACCCTAAGTCAGAAATGACTTGAAGTGCTATTCAACATCTTTATCAATGACTTAGATGAAAGAAGAGTGGGCATCATTATCAAATTTGCAGATGACACCAAATTAGGAGGAGTAGCTAATACCCCAGAGGAGAGGAACAAAATTCAAAATGACCAGAATAGACTAGAAAACCAGGCCAAAGCTAACAAATTGAAATTCAATGCAGAGAAATGTAAGGTACTGTAAGGTAGGACAAAAAATAAATAAATAAATGCATAGATATAGGATGAGGGACACCTGGATGAACAAGACTAAATGTGAAAGGGATCGAGGAGTCCTAGCAGGCAACAAGTTGAACCTGAGCCAGCAGTGTGATGCGGCAGCTAAAAAGGCCAATGCGATTTTAGGCTGCATCAATAGAGGTATAGTGTCCAGATCAAGGGAAGTAATAGTGCCACTTTATTCTGCTTTGGTGAGGCCCCACCTGGAATACTGTGTCCAGTTCTGGGCACCACAATTCAAAAAAGATGTGGAGAAACTGGAGCGTGTCCAGAGGAAGGCAACTAAGATGGTGAAGGGTCTGGAAACCATGCCCTATGAGGAACGCCTTAAGGATCTGGGGATGTTTAGCCTGGAGAAAAGAAGGTTAAGAAGTGATATGATAACCCTGTTTAAGTATTTGAAGGGACGTCGGACGGAGCAAGCTTGTTTTCTGCTGCTCCAGAGAATAGAACCCAGAACAATGGATGCAAAACCTTGATTTTGCTCTTTTATATAGGGGACATATGGAGGATTGGAGCAAGCTTGTTTTCTGCTGCTCCAGAGAACAGAACCTGGAACAATGGATGCAGGAATAGAGATTCCACTTAAACATTAGGAGGAAACTCCTGACTGCAAGAGCTGTTCAACTGTGAAAGGCACTCCCGTGGAGTCTGGTGGAGTCTCCTTCTTTGGGGGTCTTTAGACAGAGTCTGGATGGTCATCTGTCAGAGATGCTTTGACTGAGAGTTCCTGCATGGCAGAATGGGGTTGGACTGGATGGCCCTTGGGGTCTCTTCCAATTCTATGATTCTATGAAGGCACCAAGAACAACAACAACAACAAAGTTGCCCTATCTCTTTCCCACAACCGTTTGAGAAGACAGTGAGGGAAGGAGAGCCAATGCTGGGTATCCCTTGTTCCATCAAGGAAATCTGCAAAACAGGAACCAAGCTTTTGATTAATTTGCTTCTATTAGCTGGCTTTGGCCTGAGCCTGACATCAAGGACAGGAAACATACTTTAGATAAGGCATCCACAGCAAGGGTACCAACATCCGCTTTTTCCCTGAAGGAGTATTATAATTTATAGCCGGATTGCAAACATCAGCCGGTTTAACCAGATGATTAATCAATTTATGCTTCCGTTGATTCAGTGAGTATGCATGTATGGCTGCATCTGCACATCAGATTTAATCCAGTTTGACGCTGTTTTAACTGTCATAGCTCCATGCAACGGAATGGTAGGTTTTTCCAAAGGTTTTTGGTTATGCATGCAATGTTTACAGTGCTATAGAAATAAATCATAACGATGATGATGATGGTGGTGGTGGTGGTGGTGAGGATGATGATGATGATGATGTTTGTCCAATCTGGTTGGTTGATTCCACATGAACATATTATTAGTTATGAATAAAACGTCTGCTGAAACATGTTAATCTATTCCTATTTCTCCCCACGTTAATTTCTGCCTCTGGTTCCAAATTTTCTATTAAAAAAGTCATGGTCAGGAACACGTCTCCTTTGTTAGCTGAGGCTGCATCTGCACTGCAAAAATAATACCGTTTGAAACTACTTTAACTGCCATGGCTCAATGCTATGGAATCCTGGGATTTGTAGCTTTGTGAAATACCGAGTCTTCTCTGTCAGAGAGCTCTGGTGCCACAACAAACTACAGATCCCAAACTTCCATAGCATGGAGCCACAACAGTTAAAGTTGTGTCCAACTGCATTATTTCTGCAGCCTATCAGACATTATTAGCATAGTTCGGTTTTGGACTACAGTTCCCAGGATCAGCCAGTTAAGATGGCCAGCAAATGGAGAAGTTTGGGAGTTATAGTCCACAAAAAAGGAACTTTTCTGAGCTGTGCATATTCTGCGTTTTTTGGGGATGCAAAACATGGCAGTATAAAAGAAATTATTGAAGATTTTAGCTAGGGTTGGAAGCTCTTGCGGTTCAAACTGTCAATTATCTCCGAAAACCATCTGCCTTGATTTTTGCAGACATACCCATTTATTTACGTTAAGTTCATCTGTTATTTATATCCTGCTTTTAAAAAATTAATACCACCAAAGCATCTAGCAAAGGAAAAGAAAATGCAAGATAATAAAAACAGTGCGTCGTTTTATTAGCAGAAAAGGGTAGGAAATAATTAAGTCCATTAAGGCTGCAATTTGAGACAGGCTTTCTTGGTAGTAAACAATGCTGAATTCAGTGGAATTTGTAGGGTTAGACTAAAAAAAACAACCTTTAACAAATAGCCATCCCAGTTTGCCAAGTGTTAGTCATGTGTTATTCTTTTGAAATGTTACTTTTGGACTGCAGCTCTCAGGGAGTTGTAGTCCAAAAGGACAACACTCCTAATGTCCCTTTCGATGACTTAGATAGCATTATTGGGCACATAGCTATCAAATTTGCAGATGACACAAAATTAGGAGGAGTAGCTAATACCCCAGAGGACAGGATCAAAATTCAAAATGACCCGAATAGACTAGAAAACTGGGCCAATGCTAACAAAATGAAATTCAACACAGAGAAATGTAAGGTACTGCACTTAGGGAGGAAAAATGAAATGCACAGATATAGGATGGGGGACACCTGGCTGAATGAAACTACATGTGAAAGGGATCTAGGAGTCCAAGTAGAACAAAAGTTGAACATGAGTCAACAGTGCAAAGCTGCAGCTAAAAAGGCCAATGCAATTTTAGGCTGTGTCAATAGAAATATGGGCCTGATCTAGACGGGCCCTAAGAGGTGCCATCGTGGCGCCATTAGGGTTCAGGAGAGCGCATTGTATACACGCTCTTGAACCCTGGTACGTAATGGCGCCGCCACAACTGGGCAGTTTCCGCATGGAGCTGCGTAGTTGTGGTGGTGCAAAGGCACCAAATGGTGCCTTTTTTAAAAATCGCACCGCAACTGTGCACCTAAAAAGGAGCGCAGTTTCCCCGCTCCTTTTTAGGTGTGCAACTGCTCCGAATACTGTTTCCAGGTCTGGGCCCCACAATTTGGAGGTCTTTAAGCAGAGGCTAGATGGCCATCGGTCGGGGATGCTTTGATTGGGAGTTCCTGCATGGCAGAATGGGGTTGGACTAGATGGCCCTTGAAGTGTCTTCCAACACTATGAATCTATGATTCTACGTGCAGAATCACCTGCAAACCCATATGAGGGAGAACCCTATATAACATCTTTGCCTGATGAAGAAGCCAGTGGAGCTTCGAAAGCTTACAAGATGGATAATGTGCATTTGGGTTGGCCTTATAAGCTTGCAAGATGGATGGTGTGCATTTGGGTTGGCCTTATAAGCTTGCAACATGGACATGGAGAATGTGCATTTGGGTTGGCCCTATAAGCTTGCAACGTGGATATTGTACATTTTGGTTGGTATGGTATCACTGTTTTGCGCATTTTGGAAGCTATTGTACTTTGCAGCATGACCAACACGGCAAACAGGAGAGGGAAACATACCCTGGATAGGTTCTCTATAAAAGCTTGGATAGTGCTGGAGCAATAGGAGAAGATGTGGACAAAGAGTCTAAAATGTATATTAAGTTAGGATTTAAGGGAGAACTTAAACAGTGATGTGTAGACAAGATTTAAGACCAGATAGGTTATCCAAAATGTATAGGAACAGCTCAAACAAATGACTTTTGATGAAACAAAGAAATACAGGAGTCAGATTCACTGGATGGTGGAAGATATTTTTGTTTCAATGTAGACTGCATCCACACTGCAGAAATAATCCACTTTAAATGCCGTGGCTCAATGCTACAGAATTCTAGAATCTAAACTAGCGAATTAACATGAATCCGCATTGGCTCCATTCGGAGTTGGGAGAAATTCCTCCCGTTTGAAAGAGTGCACTGATGGATTTTTCTTCCAGAACATGGCCACATAGCCAAAAAAAAAAACCAAAACAAAAAAACTATGTGCGTGCTTACCTCGCCCCCTTCAGCAATTTAAAAATAAAATAATAAATAAGGACACCATGTTGCCCAACAGAGACATGAGCAAATGTGAGCGGAGCATCCCCTGAGTCTTTGAAGCCCTGCGGCAGCGGGCAAAACCCTCCAGAGTTCAAAGCATTTCTCCACCAAACAAGAAATCAGATCTTTGGCTCCCTACCTACACTTTCCAGTGGACAGATCCCATCAACCAGGTAATTGCTGGTAATTACAGGCTACAAGGGATTCCTTAAATACAAAGTACAATTTAACCCCTGTCTCTAGCCCCCAACATTTTCTTGGGATTGACATTTTGCTTTCTTCAGTTGCATCAGACCCAAAAAGACTCGGCTGGCTAGAAATCATGTCAGGAGTGGCGTCTCTAGGGCTGGAGTTACATAGCGCAGTAACTCATGGTGTCACACACACACCCCGTTGACCTCCTCCCATGTTCGCACCCTACAGAATCCTATATACACACACATATATATATATGGTTTCTCATACATAGTAATTCCCATATATCACTGACTGTCGTGGGAGATGCCAACCCGCAGACAGCCCTCCCTACCATCTGAACTAAGACCAGAAACAGAAAATGCAGACCTAGGAATAACATCTTCCATTTCTTTCTCCTCTTCACCTGATGAAGAAGCCAGTGTGACTTCGAAAGCTTGCAACATGTCAGTGTGCATTTTGGTCGACCCGATAAAGGGATTGTTAGGGTTTTTTTGTGTGGGGGTTTTTCAGGCTCTATGAAGAGCTTATTCCTAATGTTTCACCAGCACCTGTGGCTGGCATCTGCAGAGAATGCCACCCACAGATGCCAGCCACAGATACTGGCGAAATGTCAGGACTAAACTTTTCTAGAGCATGGCCACATAGCCTGAAAAACCCTCAAAAAACTATGGAGGCCGGCCATGAAAGCCTTCGACTCCACAAAAGGAACATTGGTTGGATGTTGTTTGTCATGGGAACAGTTGCGGCAGGAAGCGGCTAGCAAAATTAAAATTACACCTTTAAATTACAGTATCATATACACAGCCTAACCGTATCGACACGTACATAGTGTCATAGGGTTAAAGCAAAAAAATTGGTGAGGCGTGATGTTTTTAAAGAAAAATTTTAAAGAATTTTTAGAAGTAATTTCATTTTATATTTTTGTTTTAAAAAAAGCTGTTGGAAGATTTTTGCATTCTCTTTCCCTCTCCTAGGACTCTTTCAGACGTGGGAAATTGGAAGTATAATCCAAGGGCAATCCAAACGCAATCCTGGGGTTTCACGTTATTGCGAATTAATTCTTCTCACGCAAATTCGGGCAAAAAGGAAGTCACTCCGAATGCAATCATGGGTTTCACGTTATTGCGAATTTAAGCTTCTCACGCGATTTCGGGCAAGGAGGGGTTATTTTCGGGTAATGGGAAGTGATTCCGAATGCCTTCCAAACGGAGCAGGGGTTCAGGTAAATTCGCTAAACAAGCGAATTTACATGAATCCGCATTGGCTCCATTTGGAATTGGGAGAAATTCCTCCCGTTTGAAAGAGTCCCTAGTATTACTGTATATATCATGTATAAGCCTAGAAACCTTAGTCAAAAATGGACCCAAAAAACCTGAGTTGACTCACCCATGGGTAAATGTAAGTGATGTACTTTAACTCATATGTATGTATGTATATGGAATATGTATGTATGTTTATATATGGAATATGTTTGTATGTTTATATATCTATATATGTCTATGCATCTGAAGAAGTAGACTGTAGTCTATGAAAGCTCATACTGCCAATCGCTTTCTTTCAGTTAGTATCAAAGGTGCTTTCTATGGATTGATATCTCAAATGAGTTGCTTTTCTTCCTATCTGCTTTCTTCACGGCCCAACTCCCACATCCGCAAATGTTGATGAAGAATACAATGGCTTGAACGTCGGTATTCAGCGTTATCTCTTTACACTTTATCATCCTTCATAGCTGCCATTCTCATTCCTGTTCTGCTTCTAAACTCTTGACTGCAGACTCTGTCCCGATCAATATTTGATCCAAGATATGAGAATCCCTTAACTATTTCAGTTGCCTCATTATCTAGGTTGAGTTCTTGCAGATCTTCCATGTTCATTACAGTGCGCCTGCGCCGTATGCAGGCACGCCATGCGTGGCTTTCAGCCTATGCGGAAGCCACATGGGGGAAAACAAGGGCACTTATGCTTGCGGTGTGCACGCTGCGCTGTGCCGTGGGCTCGCACCCCATTATTTTCAATGTGACGTGAGCATACGCGTTTTTTCCCTTACGCAGGGAGGGTCCCGAACGGATCCCCCACGTAAGGGAAGGGTCCACTGTATTTTTGTTTTCTTCATGTTCAACATTAATCCTACCTTGGCACTTTCTCCCTTGGCTTTTGCTCATAAGCAAAACGTAAAACAGGACCGCAAAAAACAATGGCACATACCTCCGTTCATAGCCCGCACACCTGGGCAGCCCTCCACAGCTCGGCTTCCACACTTTCACAAAACGGGTGAAGGCCTGGATACGTGGCTGCCAGTGGCTGACCGTCACAAATTCTCGACCGGCGCAAACGTTTGGCCTGTACGAAAACAAGGGTAGGGTTGGAAGAAAAAAAATAGGTACGTTGTATGGTTGAACAGGAGGAGAAATTCATGTGTTCATGATAAGCTAGTAACCAGTTTGCATCTTTCAAAACGCTTCATGTGACACACACACAGGATATGGACCCCTAAAATGTAAATTTTGGACACTAACTGGACAAAAACTGACCCACTTTTCTAATATAGTTTGCATCTCCCTTATACAGAAATATTTGGGACCAAAAGTATTTTGGATATGGGAGGTTTTTCTGCATTTTTGAATATTTGGATATACATAATGAGATATCTTGAAGATAGGACCCAAGCCTAAACCCTAAATTATTTTATGTTTCATATAGACTGAATAAACATTTTGCATGTATGGTCTACGTGCATGAGGTCATATAGGCCTCATACACATAGCCTGAAGGTAATTTTATGTGCAATATTTTCCCATATTGTTGCTGATGAAACAAAGTTTGTGTACATTTGAACTATCAGAGAGCAAAGGTGTCACTATCTCAGCCACCCATGTGGACAATGTTGGATTTTTGGGATTCCGGAGAAAGGCAATTCAGCCTGTCAACATGCCATTTTGTAAAATTAATTTGTAACATAACACACACAACGGGCAAATGGAACAAGTACAATATCAGACAAGTGATTTGCCTAGAAAAACATGTTTGAGCCAGCATGGCATAATGTTTGAGTGTTGGACTACAATTCTGGTGACCAGGGTTCGATTTCCAGCTTGGCCATCAAACCCACTGGGTGACCTTGGCCAAATCACACTCTCTCAGCCTCAGGGGAAGGCAATGGCAAACCTCCTCGGGACAAATACAGTATATGTATTTTGTGCATTACGTCTACTGGAATATTCGGGGTATTACTAAATAAAAATAATAGAAAATATTCACTATGGTAAGTAAATAAGAATAAAACAACAGTAAATTAGTACTATTATAAATAACTGAAGGATTAAGGCATGTATACATGATTTATGTAATGAAGATAATTATAAGAATCTACAAATGATTTATATTATTATTATTATTATTATTATTATTATCTTATATCCCGCCTTTCTCCCAATATAGGGATTCAAGGTGCATCAAATTTCAGTCCTATTTCTTTACCCACATGCTTTTGTTACAAATTTGTTTTGTATGACCATTTCTACTCCTTTCCATTGATTCCATATGGTAATATACCATCCAAGACACTTTACACCATTTTAACTCCAAACTCGAACAGAGAAACATTTTGTAATCTCAAAATTTTAACACATACAAACACACACACACACACTTGTCCCTCCATATTTGCTTGGATTAGGGGCACAAGACCCCCCGTGAACATGGAAAAACCACAAATAACAAAAACACCATGTTTTTACCCGAGAAGACACTTCTCTAGGAATCATAGAATCTTAGAGTTGGAAGAGACCCCAAGGGCCATCCAGTCCAACCCCCTGCCATGCAAGAACTCCAAATCAAAGCATACCCGACAGATGGCCATCCAGCCTCTGCTTAAGGACCTCCAAGGAAGGAGACTCCACTATGCTCCGAGGGAGTGTGTTCCACTGTCGAACAGCCCTTACTGTCAGGAAGTTCCTCCTAATGTTGAGGTGGAATCTCTTTTCCTGCAGTTTGCATCCATTGTTCTGAGTCCTAGTCTCTGGAGCAGCAGAAAACAAGCTTGCTCCCTCCTCAATATGACACCCCTTCAAATACTTAAAGAGGGCTATCATATCGCTTCTTAACCTTCTCTTTGGAATTTGTAGGTCCTCCAGTGCAACTCTGTGGTCAACGTCCGACAGACACTGACCATAGAACTGTTCCGGAGAAGCGACAAAGGCCTAGTAGAGTCTTCTCTCTAGGAATAATCTCTAGGTCTTTCAGTGCAACTTGTAGTTAAAGTGGACCATAGAGCTGCACAGGAGGACCTAGATATTCCTAGAGAGAACATATTAATCAAATCCGTGAATAACCAAATCCGCAAATATTAAAAGTCACAAATATGCGTGTATGTGTTTTAGATTTTTACTGTACTAGAGCTGTTATGCTATTTCCCCCCAACCTTTTCCTCATCCATGCCTTTCTAACTCCAAAAGTGAAACATATTCTAGACCGGAATTCTATCCATGACGCTGGGATGCAGAGTGTGCCAAGCGATGCTTCGGCAAACACGTCTGACGGCTATTTGGCTCAACGTCGCTGGGTCCCCGAACCAGAAATGTTTGTTTACTGTCAAGCGAATTTCATTTTGGGAAGCCAAAACTGTCTGAAGAGTGCAAGCCATTGTCTTTGGGGAAACTGGAAGAGGAGGGAACAGGGAGGCAGGATGCGCAAAAGTAAACCCAAATCAGCAGGACCAGCATCAAACCCATTCCGCTCAATGAGATGAAAGTCCCCAAAGGAGCTTTCGGATAAAGGGTCAAAATAATAATACACTAAATGTACTGCATTTCCCATTGTTTTAGCTTTATTTTCCACTGAAGATGACTTTCAGTCAAAACGCATTTGGATATATATAGTATGTCCTCTGGAAGTGCACATACTTCTGTTTCTCCATGCACTTTGGATGTTGTATATTTTTATACTTTATAGTTTGTATGTTATTTGAAAACTCATATACTTCTTGTATCTTCCATGCATATTGGATGTGTTTATACTTTTCATTTTGCACGTATTTGGGAAGTGTATACACTCCTTGTCATTTTTGCTTTCTGACCCGGTGTATTGCTTTGTCTGGATGCCAGAAAAACCATTGTGTATTGCATTATTTGTACATTTTAGCTATTAAAAGTTTCTTATGTATGAATGTATGGTTTGGTTCCAGGTAGTGATGTCAAGAATATTCATCAAAATTTGATAAGCAGACGAAATATCTGTTAGTCAAAGATTTTGAAAGTTTTTTTAAAGAGAGAAATTCTAAGCACTAAGAAATTCTAAGATCAAGGAGTAAGAATTTTGGTTTTTAATTCGATGGCTAGGATTTGAGTATTTTGCATAAGCAAAGCTACCACCCATATTGGGTTTTTCTATCAGAGGAATGGTCTTTCAACCTCTGACAAACTTCCGTTTGACCTGCGAATTGAGTTTGAAATGCCAGGGAATTAATGTAAATGTTGACCTCCCTTGTGTTTTATATTCATTCGAGAAATCTGTAAAAAAGACTCCCCGACAGGGAAAGAAAAAAAATAACCTTTTGAAAGTGAGACTTTTGAAAATAATATATATATTTTTAAAATCGCATCTAGTTCTCAATGGTTTGTCATAACACTAGTTCCAGGACCATCTTGGGGATACCAAAATCCATAGATGCTCAAGTCTCATTCCATATAATGGCACAGTAAAATAGTGCCCCTTAAATAAAAGGGCACAATCACGGTTTGCCTATGGAAATTTGTATATTTTTTAAAGTATGTTTCAAGCTGTGGATGCTTGGATTTGTATGTCTGTATGTATTTTACCGGTTGGATCCCGTCTTGATCCGTAGGGAGAGGCAGGAAACAGAAATATTATTATTATTATTATTAATTGGGGATTTGTATATTTTTAAAAGTATGTTTCAAGCTGTGAATGCTTGAATTTGTATGTCTGTATGCATTTTACCTGTTGTGATGCCGTCTTGATCTGTAGGGAGATAGAAATATATTATTATGATGATGATAATGATTATTAATTGGAAATTTGTGTATTTTTTTAAAGTATGTTTCAACCTGTGGATGCTTGAATTTGTATTTCTGTATATATTTTAATAATAATAATAGTAATAATGTTTATTTATAGCCCACTCCTCTGACACCAATCGGAGCGGGTTACAATAATTAAAAAAAACAAACACATCAAGATAAAATAATTCCAATAACCCAAAGCCCCACCTCCCACCCAAAATTTTACCCGTTGTGATCCTTGATCCATAGGGAGAGGCGGGACATAGAAATAAATTATAATTATTGTTGTTATTATTATTATTAAATCCATGGATAAAAAAATATGTCGATAAGGAGGGCTTAATGTACAAAACACTCCTGTTGCAGAGCTTGTAGCAAACTATTATTTGGTTATGAAGTCAAAGGCTTTCATGGCTGGCATCCATAGCTTTTTGTGGGTTTTTTGGGCTACATGGCCATGTTCTGGAAGAATTTATTCCTGACGTTTCACCTGCATCTGTGGCTGGCATCTTCAGGGAATGCTGGCATGGAAGACAGTGGGGTATATATAGTTGGATATATATATATAAATATAAATCCAACTCTCTTCCATGCTAGCATTCTCTAAAGGTGCCAAAGCCACGGATGCTGGTGAAATGTCAGGAATAAACTCTTCCAGAACATGGCCATGTAGCCCCCCAAAAACGTCACAAAACTATTTTGTTGTTGGTAACTACCGTTGGATCGATCTCAACTCATGGCAATCCTGTGGATGAGACAAGCTGCCGCTAAACCAACTTTACCTCAGAATTTGAATTCACAGTTAAATCATAGAATCATAGAGTTGGAAGAGACCACAAGGGCCATCCAGTCCAACCCCCTGCCATGCAGGAACTCCAAATCAAAGCATTTCCGACAGACGGCCATCCAGCCTCTGCTTAAAGACCTCCAAGGACAGAGACTCCACCATTCTCCGAGGGAGTGTGTTCCACTGTCGAACAGCCCTTACTGTCAGGAAGTTCCTCCTAATGTTGAGGTGGAATCTCTTTTCCTGCAATTTATATCCATTATTCCGGGTCCTGTTCTCTGGAGCAGCAGAAAACAAGCTTGCTCCCTCCTCAATATGACATCCCTTCAAATATTTAAACAGGGCTATCATATCACCTCTTAACCTTCTCTTCTCCAGGCTAAACATCCCCAGTTCCCTAAGGCGTTCCTCATAGGGCAGGGTTTCCAGACCCTTCACCATTTAGTTGCCCTCCTTTGGATATGCTCCAGTTTCTCCACATCCTTTTTGAATTGTGGTGCCCAGAACTGGACACTGAGCCCTCCCTTTGCCATCTACACCATCAGAGGGAAAGAGAGGCCTGCCAGCTCCATTAGGCCTGGCCTAGAGTATGAAGCAGAGCCCTCCCTCCAGTCCATCTGCCTTGGTCCAGGCCTCAGAGGGAGAGAAAAACATTTGGACCTGGTTCCCTTCACTCCCACCCTTCCCTTCTCCTTTTGTGCCGTGTCTTTTTAGATTGTAAGCCTGAGGGCAGGGAACCGTCTCATTAAAAACTATAATTGTAAGCCGCTCTGATAGCCTTTAAGGCTGAAGGGCGGGGTATAAACACTTTAATAAATAAAATAAATAAAAGTGCAATTCTCTAACAAAAACCACATCGCTTCTTTTAAAAATGTGAACAATGATGTTAAAAAAAAAACTACTGCCCGAACGCAGGTTGATCCTGTCTGACAGGAAAATGAATCTCTGAAGAGTCCCTTAAAATTATTTTTAAAAATTAATTATTAAAAATAATAATTGTAAGACGCTCCGATAGCCTATTAGGGCTGAAGAGCAGGGTATAAATACAGTAAATAAATACATAATAAATAAGTTCCTAGATGCTGCTGCTGCTGCTGCGGCAAAGAAAAGGGACGGAGGGTTTAGGTGGGAAACTGGCCAATATGGCAATTGGGAAGTGGGCCGTATTGCCTCTAATGGCTCTAAGAAGGTTCCAGTTGGCTCTACGCAATATATAAAATATATTGCAATATATACTCTTGTCCCTCCATATTCGCCAGGGTTAGGGGCGCAAAACCCCTGTGAATATGGAAAAACGCAAATAACAAAAACACCTTGTTTTTACATGAGAGGTGGGCACCTCTCTAGGAATCTCTAGGTCCTCCAGTGCAACTCTGTGGTCAATGTCCAAAAGACACTGATAATAGAAGTGCACTGGAGGAGCTACAAAGGCCTAATAGTGCAAGTTTTATTAAGGAGTTTATAAGATGGTAGGAATTTCTCTCTATTTCGAATGGAGCCAATTCGAATTCACATAAATTCTCTACCTTAGCAAATTTACGTGAATTCTAATTGCATTCTGAATGTGTTCAGAATGACTTTCCATTACTGAAAAATGACCCCCATTGCCCAAAATTGAATCATAGAATCATAGAATCATAGAGTTGGAAGAGACCACAAGGGCCATCCAGTCCAACCCCCTGCCATGCAGGAACTCCCAGTCAAAGCATCCCCGACAGATGGCTATCCAGCCTCTGCTTAAAGACCTCCAAGGATGGAGACTCTACCACACTCCGAGGGAGTGTGTTCCACCGTCAAACAGCCCTTACTGTCAGGAAGTTCCTCCTAATGTTGAGGTGGAATCTCTTTTCCTGCAGCTTGCATCCATTGCTCCGCGTTCTGGTCTCTGGAGCAGCAGAAAACAAGCCTGCTCCCTCCTCAATATGACATCCCTTCAAATATTTAAACAGGGCTATCATATCACCTCTTAACCTTCTCTTCTCCAGGCTAAACATCCCCAGCTCCCTAAGGCGTTCCTCATAGGGCATGGTTTCCAGACCCTTCACCATCTTAGTTGCCCTCCTTTGGACCCGCTCCAGTTTCTCCACATCCTTTTTGAATTGTGGTGCCCAGAACTGGACACAGTATTCCAGGTGGGGCCTGACCAAAGCAGAATAGAGTGGCACTATAACTTCCCTTGATCTAGACACTATACTTCTATTGATGCAACCTAAAATAGCATTGGCCTTTTTAGCTGCTGCATCACACTGTTGACTCATGCTCAACTTATGGTCTACTTGGACTCCTAGATCCCTTTCACACATAGTTTCATTCAGCCAGATGTCCCCCATCCTATATCTGTGCATTTCATTTTTCCTCCCTAGGTGCAGAACCTTACATTTCTCCGCATTGAATTTCATTTTGTTAGCACTGGCCCAGCTTTCTAGTCTATTCAGGTCATTCTGAATTTCAATCCTGTCTTCTGGAGTATTGGCTACTCCTCCTAATTTGGTGTCATCTGCAAATTTGATAAGTATGCCCCCAATTCTGTCATCCAAGTCATTAATAAAGATATTGAATAGCACTGGGCCCAGGACAGAACCCTGTGGGACCCCACTGGTCACTTCTTTCCAGGATGAAAGGGAGCCATTGTTGAGCACCCTTTGAGTTCGGTCAGTCAACCAGTTACAAATCCATGTAATGGTTACCTTGTCTAGCCCACATTTTACGAGCTTGTTTGCAAGAATGTCATGGGGAACCTTGTCAAAGGCCTTACTGAAATCAAGATATACTATATCCACAGCATTCCCTTCATCTACCAAACTGGTAATTTTATCAAAAAAAGAGATCAGATTTGTCTGGCAAGACTTGTTTCTCTGAAACCCATGTTGGCTTTTTGTGATTATGGCATTGGCCTCTAAATGTTCACAGACTCTCTGCTTAATGATCTGCTCTAGAACCTTTCCTGGAATTTCCTGGAATTGTGTGAGATACTCTAATACACAATAACATAAAACCCATGATTGCGTTTGGAATGACTTCTTTTGCCCGAAATTGCACGAGATACTCTAATGCGCAATAACGTGAAACCCCATGATTGCGTTCGGATTGCCATTGGATTATACTTCCAATTTCCGTCGTCTGATAAACTCCAAAGTTGACCATAGAGTTGCACTGGAGGACCTAGATATTCCTAGAGAGAATGTATTAATCAAATCCGGAAATATGGAGGGATGAGAGTGTGTGTGTGTGTGTGTGTGTATGGAATGTCTCTGTAATGTTGTTATACACAGATGAGCCAATCCACAGCAAGTTATCCAGCAACATCCTCCTCCACTTTCTGTCTAGGCTGGACTAAAACATATAGATCTCTGAGCATTGGACTCTAGAGATCAGGGTTCGAATCCTGACTTGGCCACAGAAACCCACTGGGCGACCTTGGGCAAGTCACACTTTCTTAGCCTCAAGGGAAGGCAATGCAAGCCCACCAAAACACCTTGTGATACGTTCGCCTTAGGCCCTCTCTAAGTTGGGAATGCCTTGAAGGCACACAACAACAACAATTTTCATAGGGTTTTCTAGGCACGTTTCTTCAGAGGGGGTTTGCCATTGCCATCCTCCCAGGCTGAGAGAGTGTGACCTGCTGAAGGGCACCCAGTGAGTGTTTATGCTCAGAGAAAGTGTGCCTATGTATGCATTAGGGTCACCATATGTTGGAAACAACTTGAAGGCACACAACAACAAGCAGAGAAAGTCCACCAGACCCAAAGAGAATAAACAGAATGAATAAATGGGCTAAAATCCAAGAATTCTGGCATTGTAACCCAAGCTACAGCCTTGGCAATTCTCAAAATATGTTCGTATTCCCTCAGTTGTAAGTCATTCCTGATTTAAACTTTGCGGCTTTAAAAAGCTGACGAGTTTTCCATGTCGGAGGAAGAGCAAACAAATGACCAAAACCTTAAGAGCATCCCTCCTCCTGGTAAAGCCCTCCAAAGCAGACGGATGAAAATTAATATATATTCCTCGGCGGTGTTAGCAACATATGGAAAAAGACGGGTTTGGGTTTCATGCCTTGTTCAGAACTGGTTCAGCTTACACAGGGAAAGCGAGGTTTCACTGAGTCGAGAATGCCTCCCTTGGCAGGGGTTCAAACTTGTAAGGGAAAAAGTGGTCCAAGGATCCGAGAGAGAGGAGAGAGCGCCATCGGCTTTGTTGCAGCGCAAAGTGCTTTTCCATGAGCAAAGAGAGGCTGAGAGGGAAAAACAGGAGGGGAATGGAGCCGTCAGCGTCACCAGCTCTTCTTTCCTTGGCTGAGCTCTGAAGGTTACAGTCCTAAGCAAACACTGCTATGCTGGGAGGGATGTATAGACCAGAGAACAAGGGAGACGTTGGGGGTCCGATGCCCGCATCCCAAGACTAGGCTGGGCAAAATGGGCTACCAGGACTCTTAGGTGGCTATATCTGCTCAGAAAATGTTCTTGTTGTGTGCCTTCAAGTCATTTCTGACTTACGGGACTCATTCCCACCACCTTTTAAATCAGATCATGAATTGGTTTGACTCTGGTTCCTGATTAATCAAAATCGCTGATTCCGAGAGGGAAGGTCATGCTCCAGACCCATTTAACGCACGTCTTTTTGACGCTGAGTTTTTCTGGTTGTTTTTTCAATAAATTGATTCAGCACAAGTGTGAACCATAAGTGGATCGGAATCAATTCGAATTTCCCATTCGGCTAGCTGGGATCAATTCATGGGTGAATGGGAACCACAAGCGGGTTATTTTGGTGCCAGAAAATGCAATCGGGGTAAATGTAGTGGGAACCACAATCCAATGTTGAATTGATCCATTGATTCTGATCGCACAGTGATTTATCTGTAAGTGGGAATGAGGCCATGGCAACCCTATCATGGGGTTTTCTGGGCAAGATTACTCAGAGGAGGTTTTCCACTGCAATTTGAGGTTTCAATAGACTTCAAAGTTGAGGTGGGGCAAGGTTCAGAAAGGTACTAAAGCAAGGATGGGGGACACAGGGCCCAAAGTCCAGGTGGGCAACAGAAGAAGGCCCACGGACCACCTTTGCCCATGGACTGCATTTGCAGAAACAATCTGCTGCAATGTTCAGCAAAAGCAACCTGCTGCAGCCTCAACTAGCCTTTGCGTTTGTTGTTGTTGCATGCCTTCAAGTTGCTTCTAAATTATGGCTACCCTAAAGAGAACCTATCAAGGAGTTTTCTTGGCAAGATTTGCTCAGAGAGAGTTTGCCTTTGCCTCCCTCTGAGGCTGAGAGAGTGTGACTTGCCCAAGTGGGTTTCAATGGTCCAGCTGGAATTCAAACCCTGGTCTCCAGAGTCCTAGTGAAATACTCAAACCACTACGTCACGTTGGCACATGTTGCAAACAGAAGCTTGTGATAAAGCCCTGGTGGCGCAATGGTTAAATGTCTGTACTGCAGCCACTTACTCAAAACCATAAGGTGGCGAGTTCAAGACCATCAAAGGGCTGAAGCTCACTCCGGCTTGCATCCTTCTGAGGTCTCTAAAATGAGTACCCAGATTGTTGGGGGGCAAATAGCTTACAATTGTAAACCACTCAGACACTCCTTAAGGGTATGAAGCGGTATATAAATGAAGCTGTTTGTTTTGTTTTGTTTGTGATTGGGTCAGCGTAAGTCGGAGTTGGCCTGAAGGCTCCCAACAATGAAAGAATCCCACTGAATCAATGGGATTCACCAATGTGTTTACTCTTTTATTCAACAATTGATTCAACAGGTTTACTCCTCCTTTGGGAGTTTTTACACAGAGGCTGGATGGCTTCTGTTGGGCGGTGCTTTGATGGGGTAGATTCCTGCATGGCGTATTAGGACTGGAATGGATGGCCCTTGAGGTCTTTTCCAACTCGAAGGAGATCGGGAGTTTATCCCATGAATATCCCAGAAGAATCGCATAATTACGTGAAACGTTTTCATACAACGTCACACAAAACCCGCCATTAAAGTGGTCACAACGAAGCATTAATGTGCATCTTTTTACTTTCAAGGTTTCAGCGGCAATGCATTCCCGATATCGCTTTCTTTGCACAGTTGCATATGATTCACGCCATTACTCGCCATTTCCGCTTCATTTGCGGTATGCTTTAAAAGCACTTTAATCTCTCTTTCATTATGAAATCAGCCCCAGTGTGATAAACTCCCAGGATTCTATTATTCTAGTTAAGACTCAATATTAGGAGAATTCAGGCCTCTGTGCCCTGTTTAAATAACTAACTTGTTCCTGGCACTCCAGTATTATGAATGAACTTCTTACATTGCTTATTACTTTCTGGTTACTTTTCTGAAGAGGGAAATCTTTGGATAGATAAAAGAAGAAACATCTTGTCAACATATTTCTACTAACATCCTTAAAAGGAATATTTGGAGAGAACTAGAAACAGGTACTCATTGCCACAATAAAGCAGCTTTGTTCTTACTGATGCCATTGCTTCCTAAACAGAGCTCTGTTGCTTCCTTGTTATGCAAAATTTGTGCAATTCACAAAATGAACTTGTAACTTCTAAACTCTGCTCCTTGCAATCCAGGGTGGTTCATGGCTAAATGGGAAACATTTTGCCCTCTCCATCATTTCAGGGAGATGAACTCTTCTCCCCAATCTTTCGCCTTGGTCCATGAGTTGCCAGATTGCTAAACTGCAAAGACATTCGGCCAATGCAGCTTTTCCCACAGAGGAGAAACAAAAGCCAGTTTTCCCAGACTCATTTGCTGTTTGGCAAGCAAGTCTTTCTCATTGGCAAGCAGCTTTGCCAAGCAGGCGCCAAAGCTGTGCCAGGAACCAAAAGAATCAAGTTGGCTGTGCAACGTTGAAGTGGCTCCAAAGACCAACAATGAGGACTGTCTCGGGTTATTCATCCATGAGGGGTATTTCTTTCAGTGGTTGATCTTTAAGTTTTTCATGTATTTCCCTCCCTAAAACCCACTGTATAGATAACAGGAGTTTCTCACATGAAGGAGATCGGGAGTTTACCCCGTGAATATCCTAGAAAAATCGCGTAATTACACCAAACAATTTCATATGACATTGCACAAAACCCACCATTAAAGTGGTCACAAAGAAGCATTAATGTGCATCTTTTTACTTTCTGGATTTCAGTGACAATGCATTCCCGATATCACTTTATTTGTGCAATTGCGTGTGATAATCATTCGCGCAATTACTCGCCATCTTCACTTTATTTGTAGGATGCTTTCAATGCACTTTCATCTCTATTTAATGCCAAAATTAGCCCCCGTGTGATAAACTTCACAGTCATGTTAGTCTGGAAAATCAGTGTGCAATGTAAGTATGCAAGATATCTATCCTGCTTTGGCCTAACCTCACCTGGAATATTATGCCAAGTTCTGGGCACCACAATTCAAGAAGGATGTGACCAAACTGGAA
Organism: Urosaurus nigricauda; assembly: GCA_034509955.1. NCBI lineage: Eukaryota > Metazoa > Chordata > Lepidosauria > Squamata > Phrynosomatidae > Urosaurus > Urosaurus nigricauda. The sequence continues at coordinate 678,459 of JAOEGL010000008.1, read as the reverse complement.
CGTGTCCAGAGGAGGGGAACCAAAATGGCGAAAGGTATGGAACCCTTAGCCTTCTCTTCTCCAGACTAAATATACCCAGTTCCCTAAGACGCTTCTCATAGGATCTGATGGCTATCAAGCCCTATGAGGAGCATCTTAGGGAAATGGGTATGTTTAGTCTGGAGAAGAGAAGGTTAAGCGGTGACATAGTTGCCATGTTTAAATATTTGAAGGGGTGTCATGTTGAGGATGGAGCAAGCTTGTTTTCTGATGTTCCAGAGAATAGGACCTGGAACAATGGAGGTAAGCTATAGGAAAAGAGATGGTACCTAAACATCAGGAGGAACCTCCTGACAGTAAGAGCTGTTCGACAGTCCATCGGAGGTTGGTAGAGTCTCCTTCTTTGGAGTTCTTTAAACAGAGGCTGGATGGCCATCTCTTTGGGGGTGCTTTGACTGTGAATTCCTCCATGTCAGAATGGGGTTGGACTGGATGGCCCTCGGGGTCTCTTCCAACTCTAGGATTCTAATAAATTCAACTTCTGCTAGAACAACTTCCCCAAAGCCAGTATGCAAAGGGGTCTTGAAGCACCTTTGAGAAGTTTAGGTGGAATCTCTTCTCCTGTAGCTTGAATCCATCGCTCCACATCCTATTCTCTGGGGAAGTGGAATACAAGCTTGCTCCATCCTCAGTATGACACCCCTTCAAATATTTAAACATGGCTATCATGCCTTAACCTTCTCTTCCGCAGGCTAAACATACCCTGGAGCCAGTCCTCCTAAGGCTTATTGGCCTTTCACCATTTTTGTGGCTCCTCCTCTGGACATGTTCCAGCTTGTCAGCATCCTTTTTGAATTGTGGTGCTCAGAACTGGGCACAATATTATTCCAGGTAAAATCTGACCAAAGCAGAATAGAGTGATACTATTACTTCCATCAGTCTAGACACTGGACTTCTATTGATGCAGCCTAGAATTGTGTTGGCCATTTTAGCTGCTGCATCACATTGTCAGCTCACGTTCCACCTGTGGCCCACTAAGATTCCTAGATCCCTTTGGCATGAACTACCATCGAGCCAAGCATGACTCATTCTATATCTGTGCATTTCATTTTTGATGCCCAAGTACTGTACAATTGGCCTTCTATATCCATGGATTGTTTATCCATGCATTCAAGCAATCCTGGGTTGAAAATATTTAAAAAAAAATGTCCATTCCAAAAAACAAACATGCTTTTGCCATTTTATAGAAGGGACACCATTTGACGGTGGACTCTTTCAAACGGGGAGGAATTTCTCCCAACTCCGAATGGAGCCAATGCGGATTCATGTAAATTCGCTTGTTTAGCGAATTTACATGAACCCCTGCTCCGTTCGGAATTACTTCCCATTACCTGAAAATAACCCCCTCCTGCCCGAATTTGCATGCGAAGCTTTAATTCGCAATAACGTAAAACCCATGATTGCATTTGAATTGGCTTCCCTCTTGCCCGAATTTGCGTGCGAAGAGTTAATTTGCAATAACATAAAACCCATGATTGCATTCGAATTGACCTTAAATTATACTTCCAATTTAGCCTCGTATGAAAGAGTAGTATGGCACTGTATTTAATGGGAGTTGAGCCTCCATGGATTTTGGTATCCAAATTCCAGTGCATACCGAGGGTCCTCCATATCGTACATTTTACCCAAACAATTCCATTTTTGAGTTACCCAATGCTTCCCAAACATTAGTCCTCCAGATGTTTTGGACTTCAGCTTCCAGAAGTCCTGACTTTTGGCCAAAATGGCTAGGTCTTCTGGGAGCTGAAGTCCAAAACACCTGAAGGACCAAAGTTTGGGCATCACTGAGTTATTCCATAGAAGAAGGAACCCATGGACCAAAGAGGTGAGCCCCTCACACTGAAACGGTGGGGTGAGATCCCTCTCTTCCTACTTGGATCATGGGCTGGGCCACACAGGAGACACCAGTGATACTCCGTAGCATCCAAAAAGCCTTTTTCCAAGGAAGCCTGTTTCTCATTGCCGCCTCGTTCTCGGCCCCAGGCTTTCCATCCGTCCAATAATGCTACGTGCAGAAGGAGGAGGAATGCCCCACAAAAACACTGCAAGCAGCCCTCTCTCCTAATCAAATAAGCAACAAAAGGGTTGGCTGTTTCCAACATCTGTGTGCTGTTACGCTTTCTCCTGCCAGGGCTTCCCAGGCCTCTTCAAAGCAGAGAGGCTGGCAGAAAATTCAACAGGTGAAGCACTGCATTCCCCATTTCACCCAACCAAAAGGTCACCAGCCAAATGTCTTCTTTGCAACACAATGGACTCTTTCAGACGTGGGAAATTGGAAGTATAATGCAAGGGCAATCCAAACGCAATCATGGGGTTTCACGTTATTGCGAATTAATTCTTCTCATGCAATTTCAGGCAAAAGGGAAGTCACTCCGAATGCAATCATGGGTTTTGCGTTAGTGCGCATTAAAGGTTCTCACACAATTTCGGGCAAGGGGGGGTTATTTTCGGGTACTAGGAAGACATTCCGAACGCCTTCCGAACGCAATGGGGATTCATGTAAATTCGCTAAACTAGCGAATTTACATGAAACCGAATGGGCTCCATTCGGATTTGGGAGAAATTCCTCCTGTTTGAAAGAGTCCAATGAAATCAGCGGAAGAGCCTAGGTCAGTGGTTCCCAAACTTTGGTCCTCTGAGTGTTTTGGACTTCAGCTCCCAGAAACAACTTGAAGGCACATAACAAGCTAGGAGGAGGAACATTTCTTGCAGTGAGAAATCCCAGGGGTTGCTGCCACATGGCATAATTAATTCAGTTCGATCCCACTTTCGCTGACTCCATTCTCTGGATGCACAGTTTGTTGCAGCACCGGAGCACACTGACAGAGAAGGCTAAAATCCCTCCCCAAACTATGTATCTCAGCATCCCATAGTATGGAGCCGGAGCAGTTTAAAGCAGGGTCAAACTGCTTATTAATCCTGCAGTGGAGATGCAAAGACTATATCTCTCCCCAAACTACACATCCCATAGTACAAAGCCGTGGCAGTCAAAGAGGGTCCAATTGCCAATCAATTCTCCAGCGGAGATGCAAAGAAGTCTTTAAGGGCTCATTCCCACTTGCAGTTTCGCCCAGTTCCCAGTTCGACTTCACTTCGTGCCGTTAATTGATTCCAAAAGGTCCCTCGTTCCCACTATAAAGCAGATTTTTACGTTATGCCAAATGAATTGCTTTTTGGGAGGCCACAATTGTTGTTCCCATTAGTTTGTGCAGCTTCGAAATAAATGTCAATCAGAGAAAGAGGGAGGGAACAGACCCAGCAGGAGGAGGAGGAGGACGGGGACGGGGACATGGCATGGTATAAGATTAATCAATGAATCTATCGATTCATTGATTAATTTTATTTACAAAAAAAGCACCCATCACACCAACAAATAAAAAGGCAGCACTGGGGTGTGTGTGAAATCTCCCAGAAACTGGGGAGGGGTGGTAAATACCCCTCTGCCATTCATAGAATCATAAAGCTGGAAGAGACCACAAGGACCATCCAGTCCAACTCCCTGCCATGCAGGAACTCCCAGTCAAAGCATCCCGGACAGATGGCCATCCAGTCTCTGCTTAAAGACCTCTAATGAAGGAGACTACACTACACTCCGAGGGAGTGTGTTCTACTGTCGAACAGCCCTTACTGTCAGGAAATTCCTCCTAATGTTGAGCTGGAATCTCTTTTCTTGTAGATTGCATCCACTGTTCTGTGATCTAGTCTCTGCAGCAGCAGAAAACAAGCTTGCTCCCTCCTCAATATGACATCCCTTCAAATATTTGAACAGGGCTATCATATCACCTCTTAACCTTCTCTTCTCCAGGCTAAACATCCCCATTTCCCTATGGCATTCCTCATAGGGCATGGTTTCATCCCTCCCCACAGAATGATGTGATTCTGATCTGTCATTCCCACTTATTGAACATGCTTCAGAATTGATTCTTCTGAAAAGAACCACATAGGTGCGTTTTACATTGGCAAAAAGAGGTGTTTTGAAGGCTGCTTGAAAACCCAGCTTTTACATTAGAAAATGGGAAAGTGTGCCATGAAAACGCCATTTTGGCGTTTTAAGGGAAAAAACGCGCTTTTAAAAAGTAGTTCGGTTGACCCACTACTTTTTTAAAAAGTGCGTTACAGCGCTAGTACATGTAAAGGCTAAGGTGTACTTGCGCAGTTAAATGGGGCTCTGTTTCCTTAAGGCGCCCATTTAAAGGCTGCGCTGCTGGTGCGGATCAGAATGGATCGTGGGTTGGGAGCATGCGTGGTGTGGACTCTACTCCTAATTAGAACGTTCTATGCCCTGCAGGTGTAAAAGCTGGGGTTTAACCGCGCAGTTTTTTAAAGCTCCCAAACCCTAGCTCGAGCCCTAATCCAAACCCTAGACATGCGCAGTAGGGACTCAGTCTTTCTTTTATATTTTTCTAACTTCAATTTATCTTTGGCTCCTCTTAGTCCCTTCCCAGCAAAAGTTGCTAAAAAGAAAAAAGTCCTTTACCGCCAAAGAGTAGCGCTTTCTCTCCTCCTCCATTGTGGTTTTCTCTCTCTCTCCTTCGTCTCCACCTCCCTTCTACCTTCTCTCTATTTCTTCCAGGATGATCTTTCCTTTTCTCTTTTATTTATTTATTTATTTTATTTTCTCTTTTATTTTTTCACTCAGGCCTTTCTTCCTTCACTTTCCTCTCCTCTTCGCTCTAATCTCCCCCCCCCCCCATCTCCACCAGACCGGCTCTCCTCTTCCACTCACTCACGCACACTCACACACCTTTCTCGATCTCCTCTCTGCTCAATTCACTTCAGTCACGGGTCTGTCCTTCTTTCAGGGCTTCCCTCTCAACTTTTCCGTTCTGGGCTTTCCTCTTTTACTTTTTTTCTTCTTCTTTGTATCGCTTCAGTCTCCCTCTCCTCCTCATATGCTCTCTGCTTTCTCTCTCTCTCTCTCTCTCTCCTCTGTATCAATTTTTCTTCACTGCTGCCACACTCTAGCCTTCTTTTACCTCCTTTCTCCTTCGGTTTCACCCCAGATTCTCTGATTCTCTGATTCTCTGAACCTTCCCCACGTTCCATCCGAATCCTCACCTCCACTCCTCTGACACACTCTCACACCCCGGCCTTTCCTCTTTCTCCACTCTCACCGGGTCGCTGGGATCCTTTGAGTCAGGGCTCCATTTCTTTTCAAACCGGTTTCTCTTCTCCACTCACACACTCTAGCCTCTTTTACTTTTTCTCTTGTACTTTCTTTCTCCTCTGTTTTTTCTCCAATCTTCCCTCTGTCTCTTCCAAATTAATAATTTTTTTCTTCTCACACTCTCCAACCTCTCTTCAGTCTTTTCTCCCCCAATTCACTCTAGTCTCCTCTTTGTACCTTTCAAACCAAATCCTTCTTTTCTCCTTTCTCACGTTTCAGTCTTTCAGTCTTTCTCACTTACTACCTCCCCAAGTCCCCACTGTTCTTTTTCAGTATCCTTCAAAGATCGCTATCACTGTCTCCCAGCGCGGTCAGACCCCTCTAAGGACACGGTTGCGTCTCTTGTATTCAAGATGACACTTTAGGAGGCTTCTTCGATGTTTAAGCAGCCCCAAAACCACACTCAAGAAGCGATCTTAGTAAGAGCCACTTAAGATTCGCTCTTTCCCATGCCATTCCAAACTGGAAGTCCAGGAACCGCAAAGATAATTTGACGGATCCCACAGGTTTGCGCAGTTCCCAGCCGGCAATAATGCTTTAACGGTATAGGGCACGTGCGAAATTGCGCTATTGTGCAGTTCGCAGCCGGAAAGGAAAAAAAAATCCAATAACCTGGTTTCTCCCAAAGTGGAATTTTTACCATTTCTTTTGGGAGAAACCGGATTGCAGAGAATGTGAACTTGGCTCCAATCATGATTGGGTCAAGTTCAGGGGAGGGGAGAAGGCCAGGGGGCGGAACATGCCTCCTCTCCCGCAAAATCGGGCATTCCTGCATTTTTAAAATATTTTTTTACTGTATTTTTAAATAAATTATTTATTGTATTATTTTATTTATTTTATAGTATTTTTAAATAAATTATTTATTGTATTATTTTATTTATTTTATAGTATTTTTTAAATAAATTATTTATTGTATTATTTTATTTATTTTATAGTATTTTTTAAATAAATTATTTATTGTATTATTTTATTTATTTTATAGTATTTTTTAAATAAATTATTTATTGTATTATTTTATTTATTTTATAGTATTTTATTTTATTTAATTTATTAGTAATTTATTGTGTTTTTTGTATTTTATTTTAGTATTTTTAAATATATATATATATATATATATTATTTTTTTCCCCCAGCTTGACATTCGCATTGGCTCCTTTGGCTTCCGTTTTGATGAATGGGCTTGGGTTCCCTTTCATGGCCCCATTCATTCTTTAAAGGGAACCCAAGCCCATTCATCAAAACGGAAGCCAAAGGAGCCAATGCAAATGTCAAGCTGGGGGAAAAAAATAATATATATATATATATATATATATATATATATATTTAAAAATACTAAAATAAAATACAAAAAACACAATAAATTACTAATAAATAAAATAATTACTAATAAATAAAATACAATAAAGTACAATAAAATACAATATAATACAATAAAATAAATAATAAATAAAATAACTATAAAATAAAATTATACAATAAATAATTAATAAAAATACAATAAAATATAATGAAATATTTAATAAAATATTTTATTTAATAAAATATATATTACATTAAAAATAAAAAATACAATAAAATAATTAATGAAATAAAGCACAATAAAATAAAATAAAATAAAAAATAAAATATTAAAACATATAATAAATAATAATTTAAAAAGGACTGAGAAGGACTGAGAAGGGGGAGGAGGAGGGGACAGGATCTCCTCAATCCGCACTGTTCCTAGCCCTATGCTTCATGCGCATAAACTGTCAAATATTAAAAATTATTTAAAAAAAAAAAACCAAGCAGCTCACGCGGCCAATGGCTGCATCAGACCTCACCATGACATCATTTGATTGACAACCAAGAGGCTTCATCTTTCATAGAATCATAGAATCATAGAATCACAGAGTTGGAAGAGACCACAAGGGTCATCTAGTCCAACCCCCCTGCCATGCAGGAACTCTCCATCAAAGCATCCCTGACAGATGGCCATCCAGCCTCTGTTTAAAGACCTCCAAAGGAGGAGACTCCACCACTCTCCAAGGGAGTGTGTTCCACTGTCCACTTTAATCGTTACTTTTGCTTGTATGAACTTAAGTGGTGTAAAATGCACTGGAGGGGGCAAAAGGTAGTATGAACTTCTCTCCGGAGACAACCGGTAATGCCATGCACAATCTCATCTGGATCTATCCAGGGCAAATGGGCTAGTCTCAATGGGGCCAAAGGTTCAGCACGGCTAAAAGCCGCTTTCATTGCCTCCCATGTATCAGCTCCACCTGTATTTGTAGCGTTCTGACAGCTTCCCATGTAACTGCTGAGCCACAGAAAAGACCACTCAGATAAGTCGTTCCGACACCCCTCAGTGTAGCAGCTCTGCACTTTTTTAATGCACACCTGGGGCTTGCTATGTAGCTGCTAAGCATTAAGATAAAGGCGACTTCAGGTCACACTTTCTTGCCAATGTAAAAAGCCCCCATAAACACTAGTGTCTGGAAAACCCGGGGTTTTTTTGCCTTGGTCTCCCTTTATCACGACAGGAATCAATCACATTGCGATAGGAACCGGTTTCAAATGGGAACAAGGGTCATTTAAACCAATCAGCAATTCGAGTCGTTTCACAGTGGGAACGCATCTCTCCCCAAACTATACATCCCAGCATCCCATAGTCATGGCATTCAAAGAGGGCCCAACTGCCATTTAATTCTCCAGTGGAGATGCAGAGGCGGCTCAATCTCTCCCCAAACTAGACATCCCAGAAAATCACAGTACAGAGCCGTGGCAGTTTCAAGCAGGGTCCAACTGCCTATTAAATCTCCAGTGGAGACGTAGCCCTGAGCCACACTCCCTGGTCAAGTTTAGGGCTCTGCGCAGGATTGGAACCCAGGACCCCCCAAAAAAGACTCACATGCCAGGGTGCAGCTTGTTCCCTTCAAGCCCCAGGGCGAGTTGGAGGACCAGGAGCCCCACTGCCATTGCTTGGGCCCCCAGGACCATGGTTGCCAGCTTGGACTGGGCTCCTTCCTTGCCTTCCTCGGGGTGCCTCGAAGTCATCGCAGCGGCCAGATGAAGAGCATGGCTTTGGGCATCTCTTAGGCCAAGCTGGTCCTTTGGGTCCCTTGGGCAGGGAGCTGGCCTTGGCCCCAGATGCCTTGGGGGGTCCTCTAGCCCCCTTGCCAAGGAAGACTGCCCTCTGCTTTGGGATCCTTCAGACTTTGCGGCCTGGAAGAAAAGGGGTGCTCTTGAGGACACCCCAAGGTGCAGGGAAGGGTGCCTCCAAGCTTCTTGGAAGGAGCTGGGGAGTCTTTGCAAAAGTTTTAAGTTCCAAGGGAGACTTTGAAAAAAGTTTTCCCAAAGGAGTTGGGGAGTCTTGGCAAAGGTTTAAAGTGCCAAAGGAGACTTTGAAACAGTTTTAAGTGCCAAAGGAATCGGGCAGGCTTCATAAAAGTTTTGGGGAAAGTTTAAAGTTCCAAAGGAGACTTTGCAAAAGATAACAAGAATTGGAGGGACTTTGCCAAAATTCAAATCCAGAAATAAATCAAGAAAATAGAGGAAAGGGGAAGCAGGGGGAAGCGCACACCTTGCCTCCCTCCTGCAAAAGACAAAGAATACCAGGACACAAAAAATCCAAAGGGTTCCTTCCCTCTTCAAAATATAGAAAAAGGAAGGAAGGAAGGGAGCATGCCTTGCTTCCCTCCTGCAAAAGGAGAGGAATTCCAGGACTCAAAAAATCCAGTGTTGTTCCCCCACTTTCTCCAAACTAAAGGAAAGAGAAGGAGGGAAAGGAGCATGCCTTGCTTCCCTCCTGCAGAAAGAAAGGAATTCCAGGAGTCAAAAATCCAGTGGTGCCTCCTATCTCCAAAAGAGGAGCATGCCTTGCCTCTCTCCTGAAGAAAGCAAGGACTCAAAAAACCAGTGGTCCCTCCTCCAAACTCAAAGGAAGGGAAGGAGGGAAAGGTGCACAGCTGTCCTCCCTCTTGAAAAAGGAAAGGAATTCCACATACAGGGTTTTCCCCACTCCCTCCAAAATAAGAGAAAAGCGCATGGCTTGCCTGCCTCCTACAGAAAGCAAGAAATTCCAGGACTCAGAAATCCAGTGTTGCCTCCAAACTCAACACACCTTTCTTCCCTCCTGCGGAAAGAGAGGAATTCCAGGACTCCAAATTCAGTGTCTCCAAAATAAAATGCAGTGTCTCCAAAATAAAATTTAAAAAAGGAAGGAAGGAAAGGCGCACATTATGCCACCTTCCAACAAAAGGCAAGGGATTCCAGGACTCCAAATGCAATTTCTCCAAAATCAAATGCGGTGTCTCCAGTGTCCCTCTCTCCAAAATAAAAAGGAAGGAAGGGAAGGCGCACATTTTGCTTCCTTCCTGCAAAAGGCAAAGAATTCCAGGACTGAAAAGTCCAATGTTCCCCATTCCTTCCAAAATATAAACAGGAGGGAAAGTCACACTTTCTCTCTCTCTCTCCATCTCTTTCTTTTTTTAGGTTGTACATATTTTAAAGAGAAGCAGGAGTCAAAGAGGACACAGATGAGTTTTCGTGTCTCTTAAAAGCTGAGTGGCTGGAAGAAACTGGACAGGTGAAGCTTTCCCCCAGGCATAAAATGTCACCAGCTGAATCTCATAACAACTAAATGAACAGAAGAGCCTAAGTCTTTGTAAGAAGGAGGGGGCCACATGTTAGGAAGCCTCTCACTTAGGGGAATTATAATTAGCTCCAATGTGCAGAGAGGAAGGTCCCAACAAAGCCTTGCGCCAGAATCGCGGTCCCAGTATTGTCTACCAGAGGTCCACCGACAAACCCCAAGAGAGATGACACTAGTCCAAATGAGTTCAATGAAAATACACAATTTATTGGGGGGCATAAATACCACACACAACAAAAGGGGGCATACACACACACACACAATTCAATGTTAGTGAAAAGGGAGAGGGTAAGACTGGGAGTTAGGATTGAGAGAGGGAAGACTCTTTCAAACGGGAGGAATTTCTCCCAACTCCGAATGGAGCCATTGCGGATTCATGTAAATTCGCTTGTTTAGCGAATTTACCTGAACCCCTGCTCCATTCGGAAGGCATTCGAAATCCCATTACCCGAAAATAACCCCCCCTTACCCGAAATCGCGTGAGAAGCTTAAATTCGCAATAACGTTAAACCCATGATTGCATTTGGAGTGACTTCCCTTTTGCCCGAATTTGCGTGAGAAGAATTAATTCGCAATAACGTGAAACCCCAGGATTGCCCTTGGATTGCCCTTGGATTATACTTCCAATTTCCCACGTCTGAAAGAGTCCACAGTTTATTGGATACATATATGTGTATGTATATACATACACACATACACATATCCAGTGCTCAAGTCCCTATGCCACTCTGGCTCCTATATATATAGGAGCCAGAGTGGCATAGGGACTTGAGCATTGGGCTAGGACACTGATTGACCAGGATTCAAATCCCAGTTTAGCCATGGAAACCCAAGGGGTGACTTTGGGCAAATCTCATAAGTTTATCACATGGGGCTTGGAGAACGGAAACAGAGTGGAAGGGAAGGGAACAGAACGGAACAGAAGAGGGAATTTCAGCAGGTATTGCTTGGTAACTGCTTGTGCGACAAGCAACACTTGCTGAAATGCTCTCTTCTGCAGAGGTTCTAATCTCAACCTCTGATCCTCCAGCTGTTTTGGACTTTATCTCCCAGAAGCCTTTGTCAGCATGGCCAATGATGAGGGAATCTGGGAGCTGAAGTCAAAAACATCTGGAGGATCAAACCACTGCATTAGACGGACAGGAGCCCTCTCCAGTTTCCAATCTGAAAATCCTATCTCTTGACTGGACTCCTTGTGCCTTCAACCATGTCTGTGATAGAGAAAAAGAGTTACCATCTCCTTTCCTGGGAGGTTCCTTATCTTTAAGGACGATCAGGATATGTGTATATATATATATATATATATCAGGCAGATGTAACATGGGACTCTTTCAAACGGGAGGAATTTCTCCCAATTCCGAATGGAGCCAATGCGGATTCATGTAAATTCGCTTGTTTAGCGAATTTACCTGAACCCCTGCTCCATTCGGAAGGCATTCGAAATCATTTCCCATTACCCGAAAATAACCCCCCCCTTGCCCGAAATCGCGTGAGAAGCTTAAATTCGCAATAACGTGAAACCCATGATTGCATTCGGAGTGACTTCCTTTTTGCCCGAATTTGCGTGAGAAGAATTAATTCGCAATAACGTGAAACCCCAGGATTGCGTTTGGATTGCCCTTGGATTATACTTCCAATTTCCCACGTCTTAAAGAGTCCACTGCTGGAATATTACCATAGAAGTCTTCTCCTGGAAGCCTGATGGATGAACATGACTGCCAGGATGAGGGGAGATTGGCCGCAGGAGCTATGGGCAGAAGTCAAACTGGCGTGGACCAGCCTGTCCTCCGAGAATAGCATCAACGAGTGATTCAAACTTGGAATCTTTTATAGGGCTGAACATATCCTGAGGCTACTAGATAGGCTTAGACAAAGGTGCTGATTGCCTGGGCTTTGTTAAGCCAAGAGTAAATAATCTGTGTACAATGCGCTTAGGTTTGGACACAATTCGGAGGGGAAGCCGACTTAATGGCTAAGTTGTTAAGTCAATCACTGGCTCATCAGGTGCGAGGCCAAGGCTATCGTCTTACTCCGGAGGGCAGTGACAGATCTGGTCTGGCGACTCCCAACTTCCTATGGAGAGTTCTTTACTGGGGACTCGGTTCCTCCAAGCGGGCTTGCCTGTGTGACCTCCTCGCTTGGGACTTATGGCGGGTCCTTGGATAGGTAAAGCAGGGGTCATAGTACAGTCCACATGTCCCCCCAAAATTTATTAAAAGCATATATCGTAACACACAATCCTGGCATGTAATACAGCAGTCTTCCCCCACCATCACTTGATGCCCTCTGGAGATGCTACAATTTCCATCATCCACACGAAGCAAGGTCCTCATCCGAATGCCCCAAACATAAGACCTGTCTATAGGTTTTGTGGGTTTTTCAGGAAGTGCGGCTATGTTCTAGAAGAATTTATTCCTGATGTTTCGTCTGCATCTCTGGCTGACATCTTCAGAGAATGGTAGCATGGCAAGGAGTGGGGTATATATACACTTCCCACACACTTCCATGCCACCATTCTCTGAAGATGCCAGCCACAGATGCAGGTGAAACATCAGGAATAAATTCTTCTAGAACATAGCCTCCCAGCCCCAAAACCACACAAAAACCTATGGATGCTGGCCGTGAAAGCCTTCAACTTGACATAAGACCTGTCTGTCACACACATAGAGAGACATGGCTATCTTTTCTGCAGGCTTGTTGGCTAGTAAGAGGCACATGTTTCCAGTCTGTGGGTCTGTGCATTTAGGATTGCAGCCTGACACTACAAACCTAGCCTAGGCCACAGATGCCATTCTTTGGGACTTCTGACCAGCAAAACTGCATCCTTAATAGGAGATAAAAGGACAGTGGGTGCATACTGTATACACATTAAATGCCAGGGCTCTATCTGAGAGAATCCTAGGATATGTATTTCTGTGATGCACTTTTGGGCAAAGAATCCTAGAGAACCTTTAAAACTACAAATGCCAGGATTCTGTAGGACGGAGCAACAACACTTATAATAGTGTAAAACTGCATTATCCCTATAGTGTAGATGCACGCTGTGCTTGACATCAAGCTGTGGATGAGGAGATGCCAGACTGTGTTGATCCAAAATTTCCCCTTATTTCTTTGTTGTCAGCTTCTGTTTCTTTGCATTGAATGTTGTAGAAATTCTCTTTCTCATCTATGAACAGATGCATTCAAGGTTCTGACTGTGTTCCTGTCTCTTTTTCCTTTTGCTTCTCATCTTTCTTAACTGCTTGAAGTATTTCCGTCTGCCATCCTTTGTTTCTTCTCCTTTTCCACTGCTACTCTGAAAATAAAATCCTACACATTGCAAACCTGTCCTGGGGTTTGGCAAGATTTGGTCAGAGGACATTTGCCACTGCCTTTCCCTGAGGCTGGGAGAATGTGACTCCGTTGTCCCTTGTTCCTTCCTGCATCACACCAATTTCCATCAATGCTTCTAGAATCATAGAATCATAGAATCATAGACTTGGAAGAGACCCCAAGGGCCATCCAGTCCAACCCCATTCGGCCATGCAGGAACTCCAAATCAAAGCATCCCCATTGACAGATGGCCATCCAGCCTCTGCTTAAAGACCTCCAAGGACGGAGATTCCACCACTCTCCGAGGGAGTGTGTTCCACTGTTGAACAGCCCTTATTGTCAGGAAGTTCCTCCTGATGTTGAGGTGGAATCTCTTTTCCTGGAGCTTGCATCCATTGTTCCGGGTTCTAGTCTCTGGAGCAGCAGAAAACAAGCTTGTTCCCTCCTCAAAGTGACATCCCTTCGAGTATTTAAACAGGGCGATCATATCATCTCTTAGCCTTCTCTTCTCCAGGCTAAACATCCCCAGCTCCCTAAGGCGTTCCTCATAGGGCATGGTTTCCAGACCCTTCACCATCTTAGTTGCCCTCCTTTGGACCCGCTCCAGTTTCTCCACATCCTTTTTGAATTGTGGTGCCCAGAACTGGACACAGTATTCCAGGTGGGGCCTGACCAAAGCAGAATAGAGTGGCACTATTACTTCCCTTGATCTAGACGCTATACTTCTATTGATGCAGCTTAAAATAGCATTGGCCTTTTTAGCTGCCGCATCGCACCGTTGACTCATGTTCAGCTTATGGTCTACTTGGACTCCTAGATCCCTTTCACATGTGGTCTCAATCAGCCAGGTGTCCCCCATTTTATATCTGTGCATTTCATTTTTTTCTCCCTAAGTGCAGAACCTTACATTTCTCTGCATTGAATTTCATTTTGTTATTGTTGGCCCAGCTTTCTAGTCTATTCAGGTCATTTTGAATTTTGATCCTGTCCTCTGGGATATTAGCTACTCCTCCTAGTTTAGTGTCATCTGAAAATTTGATAATTATGCCCCCAATTCTGTCATCCAAATCGTTAATAAAGATGTTGAATAGCACTGGGCCCAGGACAGAGCCCTGTGGGACCCCACTGGTCACTTCTCTCCAGGATGAAAAGGAGCCATTGTTGAGCACCCTTTGAGTTCGGCCAGTCAACCAATTACAAATCCATGTAACAGTTATATGGAGCACTTCCAGGAGCTGCTGAGCCTCCAGCAGGGCAGCTCTTTTAGTGCAGATCTCTCATGTACAAACCAAGAAAGTGTGATATGGTCAGCACATATCTAGGAGAAGTGCTCCCCCAAGTGATGAAATATGTCTCTTTGGCACAGCATGTGTTTTGCCTCATCTGCTTCTTTCTATAGCTGCTTTGTGTTGTGGATGGTCACTGGAAGGTAAACATGGGCTTAATTCCCAAGTCAGGCACACATCACCCAGTGTTGAAGATACAATATATTATTGTCCATTATATCACCTCTTAACCTTCTCTTCTCCAGGCGAAACATACCCAGCTCCCTAAATCTCTCCTCATAAGGCATGGTTTCAAGATCCTTCACTCTTTTAGTCACCCACCTCTGGACACATTCCGGCTTCTCAACATCCCTCTTGAATTACGATGCCCAGAACGGGACGCAATATTTCACAACTTTCTGATGGGAAGAGCTGTTCAACAGTTGAACATGTTGCTGCCTTGGAGAGTGGTGGAATCTCCTTGTTTGGAGGTGTTTGGAACAGAGGCTGGTTGGCCATCTGTTGGGAGTGTTTTGATGGTGTCTTCCTGCATGGCATGGAGTTGGATTCAATGGCCTTTGTGGTCTCTTTCAGTTCTACGGTATTGAGGAACAACTTCGGGAGCCGGGGATGTTTAGCCTGGAGAAGAGATGGTTAAGAAGTGATGTGATAGCCCTGTTTAAATATTTGAAGGGATGCCATATTAAGGAGTGAGCAAGCTTGTTTTCTGCTGCTCCAAAGAATATGACCCAAAGCCATGGATGCAAGCTCCAGGAAAAGAGATTCCACCTCAACATTAGGAGGAACTTCCTGACAGTAAGGGCTGTTCGACAGTAGAAGATACTCCCTTGGAAATTATGGTGGAGTCTCCTTCTTTGGAGGTCTTTAAACAGAGGCTGGATGGCCATCTGTCAATGGGGATGCTTTGATTGGGAGTTCCTGCATGGCAGAAGGGGGTTGGACTAGATGGCCCTTGGGGTCTCTTCCAACTCTATGATTCTATGGTTCTATGAATTTCATGGATCTAGAGCCCATGAATAGGTTGGGCCCATTGTACAACCCAACTGTACAACCCAACTGTAACACAAATCGCCTAGATAAAATATTTTTAAAATATAATATAACACATAGTGAACAATACATGCAGTATATAAGATTACAAAACAATATATATTATATATTGCAACATATTATATATTGCAATACATGCAATATATAATATATATTATATATTATATAAAAACAAAATTATAATATATATAATATAAAAACAAAAATTGACATTCCAAAAGTTTTATAAAACAAGAACGTTTTTAATTCAGATTTAAATGTAACAAGTGAAGCAACAGCCCACCAAAATTCAGACGTTGAATTACAGTTATGAACATATGATGAACATGTGGTTAGTAGCATGTATAAACTTTTCATTAAAATCGTACCTGGTGGGTCATATGGAAAGGCTAAAATGTTGTGGGCCAATACATACTTGGAAGCAGAGGATCTTAAAGATCAACATACAGTTAAAGCAAAAAGCATTTCTTCTGGGACCTAAGGATAAGTAATTGGAAAAGTACTAGGGAGGAATACTTCAGTATCTGGTCACAGCAGCAAAGCTGTGATAAGCTCAAAGATGGAAGAGTTCAGTATTACCTATTAAAGATGAATAGGTAAAATCTGCAAAGATAGAGACTCCACCACCTCTCCATTGTTAACAGAAAATGATAAATTAGCTCCTTTGATTCAAGAAAATGTGTTAGTGACATTTCTTAACAGACTGGAAACTCTTAATAAGCCCTTTTGCAAAAACATGAAAATTACTTGATGTCGGTGGAGTTTTTAAAATTTTTATTTAATATTCTTATAATATACGATGCAATACAATACATAACATTTTCCTTTGTAAATATTTATATTCTTTGCATTCTAACACCTTGTATCTAAATATCTTTAAGGTTGGTTTTGAAAATTCGTGCGAATTGATTAAGAGAAGAAGTGTAACACGTATTTTGCAAGAGATATATTTATATAGATGTATAAGCACTGAAAAGGAAGTCAGAAACCATCTTTCTATCTTTTTGATTCTTATAGTTTAGCTTGCTTTCTGCTGCATTATTTCTTTTACTTCTTTTTTTTGTGTTTTGTTTAAAGTGTATTGGGCATTTTTAGTGTATGTAGAAAACATTTAATAAAAAATATCTATCTGCACACACACACACACACACAAAATAAACAGCATTACTAGTCTGTAACTCACAAATATACATATAGATTAACTTGGGTGCTTGTCATTGACATAGGAATTAAGTTGCATGTGGCAGTTGCAGCACTGCCGTATCTGCATAGGCTACAATGTTAAGGTATTAATGCTTGGATAATAAACAAATGTTTACCCTTCTATTACCATTTAATGTGTATGAAGGGATCGTTGGGGGAAATGCCACAGATGCTGCCAACTCACTTGTGGGGCAACTTTGGATTTCAAGAGACAAAGGTTTTTTGGCCGATTTACCTTCTACAAGCACAGCCAAAACGAATTTTGATATATATTTTCAGGATGCTAACGAATCCTTATATCATCGATGGACGGCTTGTATGGATGTGGAATGTGGAAGGTTAGGCTAATTATATGATTCTTACTGTATGTACTCATGTATAAGTGTAGAAATTTTAGTCAAAAAATTGACCCCAAAAATCTGGGTCGACTTATCCATGGGTCAATGTAAGTACTGTACTTTAACTCATATATATATATCCATGTATATGTATGTGTATGTATACACACACACATATATATTGTACCTTAACTCATATATATATATGAGTTAAAGTACAGTATGTGTACACTATATGTGTATATTAATTCTCAGAGCCCCAAAAGAATATATATACACACAATGTAAGTACTGTACTTTAACTCATATGTATATATATGGAGGCATCCCCTTTCTCTAAATACAAAGCAATCCTCGGAGCCCCCAAAAGAAGCAGGGATCCCTTCTACTCTCTCATCCATCCGTCCATTTAGGATAAGCACAAACAGTGATGCCTGCTAGAATTTTCTAAGTTCTTTGGGATAATTTTCCTTTGCATCACCCTTTACAACTTTTGTTACATGCCCCTAAGTTTTACCCTCGACTTATCCACGTGTCGTACAAAAATCCATAACCTGCCCTCGACTTATACATGAGGTCGACTTATAGTCGAGTATATATGCTATATCAAAATAGGTGTCCTGTCATTCCACAAGAGCGAGCCAGTCTCCTCATTGGAGTAGTGGTAAGATCACCAACAATGTCATGATATTGAAATAATAGGGTGCAATGAAGGTCTCCATTCCATTTGAGCAACATAAAATAGCAGGAATAGAAACTCAGTGAGTGTCTGATGGCAAGACCAATTCTATCACACCTTTGGCAAAGAAGGCATGGATATCTTGAGACACAGCCCAAGATGGTTCAATGATTCTTGTGGGTTTTGGGA
The DNA here is from genome assembly GCA_034509955.1 of Urosaurus nigricauda. NCBI lineage: Eukaryota > Metazoa > Chordata > Lepidosauria > Squamata > Phrynosomatidae > Urosaurus > Urosaurus nigricauda. The sequence continues at coordinate 660,563 of JAOEGL010000008.1, read as the reverse complement.
GCTCTGTGGCCATGTTGTAGAAGAGTTTATTCCTGATGTTTCACCAGTTGACATCTTCAGAGAAAGCTGGAATGGAAGAGAGTCACACAGTGTATGTATATATATCACATACACATACCCAACTCTCTTCCATGCCAGCATTCTCTGAAGATGCCAGCCACAGATGCTGGCAAAACGTCAGGAACAAACTCCTCTAGAACATGGCCACAGAGCCTGAAAAACCCACAAAAAACTATCAATGCCAGCCATGAAAGCCTTTGACTTCACAACAGTTCAATGAGTCTGACAACACCTGATGGACATTAGTCTTCAAAGTTGGTGGAGCATCCAGAAAGGATGGTTTAGAGGACTCATTGGTCTGTGGTTATTGATCGCCACGCTGGGAATAAAGCGTTTCACTAAAAATTGGTGTGGAGGGATTTTAGTAGGCAATCTGGTTACCATCAAAAATAGCACCAGCACGAGTCTAAACATGGCTGACATTTGCTCTGCTGAGAATTGTGTTTCTGGGAAGAAGGCAAGTGAAACAGCAGACAAAGGATCATTGATTTGGGGGGACTATGGTTTAGGTAACAACTGAGGCCAAGGCCAATGGGGTTTGAACCTGGAAGAAGGAGAAGATTTAGAAGAGGTGGTTTCCCCAGTCTTTGTAGTGTACATCTTTTGGAAATGATCTACTCCAATGAGCTGAATAAGCCAAGCTCATCGGAGGTCATGCAATCCCTGGTTTGTTAAGTAATGGCTAAGGATCAATGAGAGGCATGACAAAATGCATGGTTATTGTGTTCAGATCAAAAGCATTTGACCCTATAGAAGGCTTCTGGAAGTTCAGTTTCCAAAAGGGCTAGGAGCTCTAGGTCCCAGCCTTGAAAAAGTAGAGCATGAAGAGAGATCCCTGTTCCATGCCAACCTATAAACTTTACATGTCCTTTACCGTTGTAGCTTCAGGAATTTACCTGGCCACAACTCAACAACGATTCTGTTCTTCTGGCCTGCTCCATCTCAGCAACCTGGACCCAAACTGGATGCATCTGGACGCTTACAGTCAGGGCTTCAACCATGTCGGGATTAGGACTTGTTTTTGGAAAGTGTCTCTGGAAAGATCCTCAGTCAGTTCCCTTGAGCCCAGGATAGATAGTTTTGGTTCTTAGAACGTGCCTCTGGACCTGAGACCAGGCTAGATAATTTACCTTAAAAAAAGGTTAACCCCTCCAACGTCATTTCTCATCCTCTCTCAACAGAAGATCTTCTCCCCTCTTCACTTGGACATTTACTACAACATTCACCTTCTTGCGATTTCTCCTTTAGTTGCGGTCTGAGGAGGCAGTGCATCCACAAGGAACTCAGGAAAGGCGAACATTGATGTTCCCTGTGTGCGTTTCAAAACCACCAGATGCGCCAGTGACGAGTCCTTGCAAGAGCTGATAATGGTTTTCTTTTCAATGCAAAGATTTATTTACTCAAGCGTGTGTGCAATAACTTGGTTCTCCATGGTTCTGAGCAGTCTCCTGCATAGGTATAGCCAGGCTGTTACTTTCTTGAACAGGGATGTAGCCTCTGTTTTGGTCTTCTTTCTAAAATTATGATTAACAGAGACAACATCATAGTGAAGAACTTATTTCATTAGGAGTCCTCAATAAGGAAAATTGTATAATATTCCCACTCCTCCCCTAGTTACAATTGTAAACCACAGGGTATCATCAAGATACCATTCTATTCTGTTTTGGTTAGGCACCATCTGGAATAATATTGTGTCCAGTTCTGGGCACCACAATTCGAAAAGGATATTGAGAAACTGGAGCATGTCCAAAGGAGGGAGACCAAAATGGTGATGGGTCTGGAAACCAAGCCTTATGTTTGACTGGATGGCCTCTGTGGTCTCTTCCAACTCTATGGTACTATAGAGGAATGACTTAGGGAGCTGGGTATGTTCAGTCTGGAGAAGAGAAGGTTAAGAGCTGCTATGATAGCCCTGTTTAAATACTTGAAGGGATGTCATATTGAGGATGGAGCAAGCTTGTTTTCTGCTGCTCCAGAGAAAGGACCCGGAACAATGGATGCAAGCTGCAGGAAAAGAGATTCCAGCCCAACATTAGGAGGAACCTCCTGACAGTAAGGGCTGTTCAACAGTGGAACACAGTCCTTCCTTGGAGTGTAGTGGAGTCTCCCACCTTGGAGGTCTTTAAGCAAAGGATGGATGGTTTGCCCCGGTCGCATTTTTTCTCCTGTAAAATAACCCACTTGTGGTTCACATTCACAAATGAATCGATTCAAAATGGACCCGCTCCAGCCAGCCGCGAGGCAAATTTAAATCAATTCCGATCCGCATCTGGTTCACACTTGCGTGGAATCGATTTATCCAAAAAGAGGCGGAAAACATCAACGTGAAAAAGAGATGGGTTAAGTGAATCTAGTGCATGGCTCCCCTCTCTGAATCACTTCAGCGATTCGGTTCAAGTGGGAACCAGGGTCATTTGAAGCAATTTAAACCGATTTGCGATCTGGTTTAAAAGGTAGTGGGAATCAGGCCAATTAAAGAGGTTGCGATGAAACTTGGATGGTGTATTTTAAGGGATCAGAAAACTACACTGATATACTTGGGGAATGTGTGTCACAGGAAAACCTTTGCAGTGAGAAAGCGGAGATAACAATAGATTCCCCAATCTATATTTTGCATTTTGAGCAACAATGGCAGGAAGGTGGAAAGTTAAAAAGGAGATCTTGAGACCCATAAGAAGTGCACTTACCTGTTTTCCAGCAGCATCTGCAAAGAAAGAGGAAAGAGCTTTGTCAGGAACATTCCTTCTGTCTTATGTCTTATTAAAGTTGGTTTCAATATCAGATTCAATGAAATTTTGGGCCTGGGGCAGGCTTATCTTGCCATGTTAAATGTATATCATCAAAAGGTTCACCTAAATGCAAGATGTTGTAGCTCCAACAACATAGAGAGGTGGACTACTGGTCAAAGCAGATAGCACTAAATTGGATACTCTAATCCAGAGCTTGGAAAATTTACTATTTGAACTACAACTCCCAGAACCCTCCAGGCAACATAAGAAATCTGAGGACCTTATCAGACGGGAGGAATTTCTCTTTATTGCAAATGGATCCAATTTGAATTCACGTGAATTCGCTAGTTTAGCGAATTCACGTGAATTCCTATTGCATTCGGAATGCATTCAGAATGACTTCCCAATACCCGAAAATGACCCTACATTGCCCGAAATTGAGTGAGATGCTTTAATTCACAATAACGTGAAACCCCATGATTGCGTTCAGATTGGCATTGGATTATACTTCCAATTTTTGATGTCTGATAAGGTACTGAGACATATTTTTCTTCCAGTGGAACTCATAAGGATCTACGGATCTATTCAGGTTAAGTAAACAAATGTGTCCTTAAGGTCACTTGATCTTAGGTACAATCAGTTGCAAAGTGCCTGTTGCCATACTAGGATTGCTACCATGCACTCATAGAATCATAGAATCATAGAGTTGGAAGAGACCACAAGGGCCATCCAGTCCAACCCCCTGCCATGCAGGAACTCCCAGTCAAAGCATCCCTGACAGATGACCATCCAGCCTCTGCTTAAAGACCCCTAAGGAAGGAGACTCCACTACACTCCGAGGGAGAGTGTTCCACTGTCGAACAGCCCTTACTGTCAGGAAGTTCCTCCTAATGTTGTGGTGGGATCTTTTTTCCTCCAGTTTGCATCCATTGTTCCGGGTCCTGTTCTCTGGAGCAGCAGAAAACAAGCTTGCTCCTTCCTCAATGTGACATCCCTTCAAGTATTTAAACAGGGCTATCATATCACCTCTTAACCTTCTCTTCTCCAGGCTAAACATCCCCAGCTCCCTAAGGCGTTCCTCATAGGGCATGGTTTCCAGACCCTTCACCATCGTGCCCTCCTTTGGACATGCTCCAGTTTCTCCACATCTTTTTTGAATTGTGGTGCCCAGAACTGGACACAGTATTCCAGGTGGGGCCTGACCAAAACAGAATAGAATGGCACTATTACTTCCCTTGATCTGGACACTATACCTCTATTGATGCAGCGTAAAATTGCATTGGCCTTTTTAGCTGCCACATCGCACTGTTGGCTCATGTTCAACTTGTGGTCTCCTTGGACTCCTAGATCCCTTTCACATGTGGTCTCATTCAGCCAGATGTCCCGCAACCTATATCTGTGCAATTCATTTTTCCTCCCTAAGTGCAGTACCTTACATTTCTCCGTGTTGAATTTCATTCTGTTAGCATTTTGTTAGCCCTGACTACATTTAAATTTGGACTTTTTTGCATACTTTTTTTTACACGCTTACCTTTTCTGGAACACTGCCTTCGTCTCCACACAATGACAATGACAACAATGAGAAGGAGAAGAGCAATAAGAGGAATGGCAGCTAACAATGCAACATTGTGTGGCTTCCGTTCACAGACTGCATTGGAAGACGCACTGCCAGGCTGAACTTCTATCAAGCCTTCTTTACTGCAACTGGAATCAAGAAATAAAAGAAGAAAAAATAGGTTTGCCTGAAAATCCATGTTTAAATATATATTTTTAAAAAGACTTACTAATGTAGGATGGTTTTAAATGAGGATTAGCCTCATTTAAGGCTATTAATGCCTTGCAGCCATTACAGTCTTCCATGGATACAGACCATCACAAGGAACACCCAAACTGCCCATCCCTTTGCTTCTGTCTCTGACTGGCTTAACTATTAATCTATTTTAAATGTTTAATTGTATCCTTACTGATTGTTGATTGTTTAATAATATTTTAGTGTGATAAGGCTGAGGGGGGAAGTAATTAATGGGATGCATTTTAATTGTATGTTATGTTTTGTCTAATGTTGTGAGCTGCCTTGATCCTACAGGAGAGGCGGCATATAAATAAAACATCATCATTATTATTATTATTATTATTATTATGAAAGCCAGCATAATATAATGGTGTTTGACCAGGTCTACATTTGCAGTTTAGAAATGATGCCGTTTGACGACAACGGCTCAATGCTATGAGATTCTGGGATTTGTAGTTTGCCATGGCAGCAGAGCTCTTTGACAGAGAAGGCTTAGGATCCCATCAACAATGGGATTCAGACCGACTGATGGCTTCAACGTTGGAGTAACAAAAACATTTGTCGGATTTAGGAAAACTCCAAGATAAGTAGATGAGGAGGCTGACTGGGAACATGGCAGGGGGTATTATTATTATCATTATTATTATTATTAGCCTGCCTCTCCCATTCGGATCAAGACGGGTTCCAAAAAATAGGACGGTAGGAAGTGTTGGCTCACTCATCTCCGCTTTTATTTTCAGTGAGGAAGGATATGGAAAAAGCCAGAGGAGAGGGAAGAATGGAGCAAACAGCAAACCCATTCAACCCTTATCTTGCTATTATACATGTCTGCATATCTTTCCCATGGGAAAGTTTCCTGGCGTTCCAAAGATCATCATGATCTCTTAAGAACATGCTTGGCACCAGATATGAAAATATGATAATATGTAAGCCCCGTATACAGTACGGGGGGTGTTGGATACGCAAACTGTGTGTATGTGTGAGACAGAGAGAGAGAAAGAGAAAACAGAATCATGCAATGGACCTTCAACAGCGAGCAAGACTAAGTGATACCTACTTAGTCCAGTGTTCACAGGAGGAGGACATCTCAGCCTTTGAAAAAGTCCCATGTGGGCAAGGTACAAATTTGGTGTCACTGGTTTCTGTGCCTGGAAAAGAATGGGACACACCAAGGGTTTATTTATTGAACATCAAAAACGGTTTAACCAAGAGACCAGATCTAGAAGCAAAGTCTTTTCAACAGCATAGGGCAGGGATTTCTATCTTGCCGGTAAGATGATAAATAAACCAATTCATCAAGATCCTACATCTCTATGCCTTAGAGTTGTGGACCAAAAAAATAAAATAAAAAATAAAATAATATGCAGCTGTGACAGGTACTTTTTATTAAGTGAGCCATTTACTGAAACAGATCTTAGAATCATAGAATCTTAGAGTTGGAAGAGACCCCAAGGGCCATCTCGTCGAACACCATTCTGCCATGCAGGAACTCACAATCAAAGTACCCCTGATAGATGGCTATCCAGCCTCTGTCAGTCCTGAGAGTAAGAGCTGTCCAACTGTGGAAGACGCTGCCTCGGAGAGTGGTGGAATCTCCTTCTTTGGAGGTCTTTAAACAGAGGCTGGATGGCCATCTGTCAAGAGTTCTTTGACTGTGTCTTCCTGCCTGGCAGAATGGGGTTGGTCTGGATGGCCTTTGAGGTCCCTTCTAACTCTACAAGTCTATGATCCTATGGGTCAATGCCCTTCAGGATGGCTTGGAGGTTGTAGCTGGTACAGTCTGCTTCAGCAAGGCTCTTGAGTGGGCACATAGCATCTCTGCTGGAAGAATGCCCCTTGCTGCCTATTTGCTAAAGCTTGTGATGGTACTGTTAGTCTATAAAGCTCCAAACAAGCTTTTTCTTGCTGTCTTTTTAAAACTCATGAAGATCTGAAAGATTGTTTTCTTCCATGCAAAACCATTCAGTCTTTAAAATTATCTGGAGAGACCCTCGTAGTAGCGCCATATGCTCCTAACATCTTTGGGACAATCATATATGTCATGGTCAGCCAAGAGGGGGAATCGGAGGATGAGGAGGAGGAGATGGCTCCTCAGGTGCAAGAGGAGTTGGAGGCTAGACCAGGTCCCAGTTCTGCCATGCCAGACCCCAGCCCTGACATTTCAGCCCCAGGCCCTTGCACTGTGGATCTCCCTTCATAGAATCATAGAGTCATAGAATCATAGAGTTGGAAGAGACCCCAAGGGCCATCCAGTCCAACCCCCTGCCATGCAGGAACTCCCAGTCAAAGCATCCCGGACAGATGGCCATCCAGTCTCTGCTTAAAGACCTCTAATGAAGGAGACTACACTACACTCCGAGGGAGTGTGTTCTACTGTCGAACAGCCCTTACTGTCAGGAAATTCCTCCTAATGTTGAGCTGGAATCTCTTTTCCTGCAGCTTGCATCCATTGTTCCGCGTTCTAGTCTCTGCAGCAGCAGAAAACAAGCTTGCTCCCTCCTCAATATGACATCCCTTCAAATATTTGAACAGGGCTATCATATCACCTCTTAACCTTCTCTTCTCCAGGCTAAACATCCTCAGCTCCCTAAGTCGCTCCTCATAGGGCATGGTTTCTAGACCCTTCACCATCTTAGTTGCCCTCCTTTGACCCCCTCCAGTTTCTCCACATCCTTTTTGAATTGTGGTGCCCAGAACTGGACACAGTATTCCAGGTGGGGCCTGACCAAAGCAGAATAGAGTGGTGCTATTACTTCCCTTGATCTGGCAGCTGAGTGTGGCCTCTAAGGAAGAAGCAAGCTTGAAGGTCCCTTCCTTTAAGGAAAGGAGAGCTGAGGGTGCTTGCGTGTGTCGGCCCCACAGACTTGCAGAAAAGCAATCTGCAGATAAGTCACAGCTGGCAACAGGGAGGGTGTCTCCTATTTAACCACCTGTGGGACGCCATCCCTTTGCCAGAACTTATTGCAAGACCCTTTGGTGTGATTGCTTGCCGGCACTGGCTCTGTGTTTCTTGAACTCTTGTTTGCCTTGACCCTACGACTTTGGAACGAACTGGACTACTGTTGCCTTCTCCTTGCCCTGACCTTGGACCAAACTGATTTCTGTGACTTCTCCAATCCTGACTCTGGTTTACCCTTTCGGACAATACTAAGGTCTGTAGACATTCTCCCAGCTGCAGAGCTAGTTCCTTGCTGAGCCCTTCTTATCGGCGTGTGTTTGTGTGCGCTGGCCACAGTCCAGGACAATATAGAGCAGCGCATGCAGTATACCTACAATGTATAATGTTCGTAGGCCATGTAACAGAAGGTTGAATTCAAAGATATTGCCGTGTTTGTCTGCAGAATCAGTATATGGAGGGATCTTGTAGCACCTTTGAGACTCACTGAAAGAAAGAAGTGGGCAGCATGGGTTTCCGTAGACTTCAGTCTACTACTTCAGATGCGTTTGGTGGAGTGGAAACCAGACCCAAATATATCGATGCCATTGGCATGTGAGGGCGTCAATACAAATTACAAGTCCTTTGTGTAAGGAAATGAAGTTGCAGGTGCAATTTTAATGATGGCTCTTAGTGCACAAAAACATAGGAAACTGGTCTTTGTGCATGGAGATGAAGTGGCAGATCCAGTTTTGCAATGGGACTGGCATCCTCACATGTACCGATGGCGTATAGATGTCTGTACCTGGCTTCCACTCCACCAAATGCATCCGAGGAAGTAGACTGAAGCCTACGAAAGCTCACGCTGCCAATTTCTTTCTTTCGGTGAGTCTCGAAGGTGCTACAAGATCTCTTCGCATACACATAACGTATGATATGTTAATTTCAATAATTTCAATGTAGTGTATTGTGTCAGTCTTATGTCTCATTGATGCACACAGCTTTGGAAATTTGTGGGTATATGAATACTTGTCAATAAATAAATGTGGAAGAGCAACAGCAAAGAAGAAGAAGACAGGAAGAGCATGGAAGGAGATGGAATAATAATAATTTACTTGCAAAGGTGAGTCTCATGCCCCAAGAAACTCCTGTTGATTTCTTTTCCAACAAATGCAGTGGAGACTTTCAAAAGACTATTTGCCCATGACTCTGGAGCAAAGTGATATCTGCAAAATCAGCAGCACCATAAATCATTATTTTACTTTTATTTGTCTTACCAGCCTGGGTCACCATATAACCAGGTGGGGAGATGGCGTGTTTGATGCATATCTCACAAGACGCCTCGCTCCGATGACTACAGAAGTAACCTGGGTTGCAGCCGCATACTGTATTTTTCATATATGTGCATCTTTCAATAACTATCAGATGAGCTCCTGTAAGATAACAATTACAAATATAGTTTGGGTCTCTGTCCCAGGCCACAGCAACTCCCAGAGGACCAACATGTTCCTTAGATACTGATTTTTAGAATAATTATTAATATTGTTGTTGTTGTTGTTGTTGTTGCATTAATTCTGCTGTGTGGCAGCAGCCTATGTTGTTGTCTGTTATATTCATTGCAATTCTAGTACTAAATAATAATTATTATTACCTATTATTAATTATTCATTGCAATTCTATATTCATTATATATTCATTGCAATTCTAGTACTAAATAATAATAATTTATAATAATTATTAATTTATTATTATTATTATTATTATTATTATTATTATTTATTTTATTTATTTATTATTTATTTATTATAATTTATTATTTATTTATTATCATTTATTATTTATTATATTTATTATTATTATTTATTATTATATACTAGAATTGCAATGAATATAATGAACAAGAACATAGGCTAATGCCACATGGCAGAATTAATGCAGTTTGACGCCACTTTAACTGTCACGGCTCCACCATATGGAATTTGGGGTTTTGTAGTTTGCTGTGGCACCAAAGCTAAATATCTCACAAAACTACAAATCTCAGAATTTCATAGCATTGAGACATGGACATTAACGCAGTATCAAAACGTAGTTAGTATGACAAACAGAAAGAAATCAATAAGTAATACATAAGTAAGTTTTAATACCTAAAATATTCAAAGAATGCCATTACAGTAGTTTTCTGGCATCCAGGAAAACAGGGTCTAGGAAAAGCAATACAATGGGCCAGAAAGCAAAAACGACAAGGAGTGTATACACTTCCCAAATATATGCAAAGCTAAAAGCATAAACACATCCAATATGCATGGAAGATATAAGACGTATATGAGTTTCCAAATAATATGCAAACTATAAAGTATAAAAATAGCCAAATTCCAAAGTGCATGGAGAAACAGAAGTATGTGCACTTCCAGAGGATATATAAAATGAAAAATATAAAAATATCCAAATGCGTTTTGATGGAAAGTCTTCTTCAGCGGCAATAATAATAACAGCAAAATAATTATCCTATTTCCAGGGAGTCATCCAGTAAAAGTAAGTGGAGTATCCTGGATGCTCAAATAAGCATATAGCATATAGTTTGCCATACTGTTCTGTTTTGGGTTTAGGCCAACACTACATTGCTTTGACTCAAACTGCGTTGATCCATGGCTCTTAAACATAACTTTCTGCTTAAGAAAGCTGGGGGAAAAAATGATAAGGCCCTTCCAATGTTTCGGGTTTGGACAGACTCAAGTGTGCTCCCTTTGGAATAAACAGTCAAGGAGTATGGACTCTTTCAGACGTGGGAAATTGGAAGTATAATCCAAGGGCAATCCGAACGCAATCCTGGGGTTTCACGTTATTGCGAATTAGAGCTTCTCACGCAATTTCGGGCAAAAGGGAAGTCACTCCGAATGCAATCGTGGGTTTCACGTTATTGTGAATTAAAGCTTCTCACGCGATTTCGGGCAAGGGGGGGTTATTTTCGGGTAATGGGAAGTCATTCCGAACGCCTTCCGAACGCAACGGGGATTCACGTGGATTCGCTTTGGCTCCACGCAAAGTTGGGAGAAATTCCTCCCGTGTGAAAGAGTCCTATGACTCCTTCACCATTCTCTCTGTCGAGACAGAACGGGTAGAAATAAAATTTGTGCATGTTGCGCATATACGATATTGTCTCCCCAATGCCTCCTCCTCTGTTTACCGGCATCACAGGCTCGGCATCTGAAGCACTCCGTCAGCCCATTGGGGTGGTCTGTATAGGTCCCTTCCGCACATGGGACGCAGCTTGTGCTTGAATTGATAGTGCAGTTCTTGGAGACTCTGTACCCTGCAAGAAAGATGTTCAAAGAAATCGTATCATATGGCTGCCTTCCTAAAAGGTAGGTTGCCGAGCTAGTGGACTTTTCAATGGGAGCTTATGGCTGGGAACTAGATAGGCATGGGCCCCATATGGATTGAAATAATGATATATCGTCGGCCCTCCTTATGCACGGATTTTTTTAGCCATGGATTCAAGCATCCACGGCTTGAAAATATTCCAAAAATGCATACATTCCAAATAGCAAGCCTTGGTTTTCTATTTTATACGAGGGACGCCGTTTTGCTCTGCCATTATATTTAATGGGACTTGAGCATCCATGGATTTTGTTATCCACGGGGGATCCTGGAACCAAACCCCGGCGGATAACAGGGGACTCTTTCAGATGTGGGAAATTGGAAGTATAATCCAAGGGCAATCCAAACGCAATCCTGGGGTTTCACGTTATTGCGGATTAGAGCTTCTCACGCAATTTCGGGCAAAAGAGAAGTCACTCCGAATGCAATCATGGGTTTCACGTTATTGCGAATTAAAGCTTCTCACGCAATTTCGGGCAAGAAGGGGTCATTTTTGGGTAATGGGAAGTCATTCCGAACGCCTTCCGAATGCAACGGGGATTCATGTAAATTCACTAAACTAGCGAATTCACGTGAATTTGCATCGGCTGCATTCGAAGTTGGGAGAAATTCCTCCAGTGTGAAAGAGTCCAAGGTCCCACTGTGTATACACACACACACACACACACTTGTCTCTCCACATTCACTGAGGTTATGGGAACAGGGACCCCGTGGATGTGGAAAAACCACAAATAACAACACCGTGAACACCTCTCTAGGAATCTCTAGGTCCTCCAGTGCAACTCTGTGGTCAACATCTGCCAGACATTGACCACAGAATTGCAATGGAGGGGCTACAAGGGCCTAATGGAGTGTTCTCTCTAGGAATCTCTAGGTCCTTCGGGGAGATTTTTGGTCAAAGTTGACCACCGAGTTGCACTGGAGGGCCTAGATATTCCTAGAGAGAACATATTTACAAAATCCATGAATAATCAGATCTGCAAAAGTCAAAGCCGCAAATGGGGAAAGACGAGTGTACATCCCTTTCTGTTGAAAACACACACGCACGTAAAATCCATTGCTGTTTCTATTTCTGTTGAAAAGTCATAGCAAAATAACAAGTTGGCCCTCCACATTTGCAGCTTTGACTTTTGCTGATTTGATTATTTGCGATTTTGATTAATATATCTAGGAATATCCAGGTCTTCCAACGTAATTCTGCTAGACGTTTACAATAGAATAGTGCTGGAGAATCTAGACGTTCCTAAAGAAAAGAAAAAACACTTGTCTAGGCAAACGTGGAGAGACCACTGCATTCGAAACAAATACAGACAAAAGCGACACAGCGAACAAGAGCAAAAAAATGGCGAACCAAATAATAATAAATAATAATAAATTTTATTTATACCCCGCTCTTCAGCCAAAGCTATCAGAGCGGCTTACAATTTGTTAATTAGACATTTAACAAAATAATACCAAATAGCAAACACGCCAAATGCATCTGAGGAAGTAGACCAAGCTTATGAAAGCTCACTCTGCCAACTTCTTCCTTCCAGTTAGTCTCCGAGATTTTTGCTTTAAATCAGTTTTTTTGGGTCTGATTTGTTTTGCGTGGATATCCTGAACTACACCAACACAGAAATAAATCAGGGAATTAAGTCATAAGATGCATTTCTGATGTTATGGTAATAATAATTCTCTTTTGAAAAAGAGCTCTTTTCAAACAAGTGGGTTTGGGTTGAACCTATGTTAAGTGAAGGATATGTTTCTGAATGGCATTTCTTACACTATAAAATAAAGTGATTTAAATTTATTAAATATGATGATGATAATAATAATAATTATTATTATTTCTGAAATATGATCGCAGACGACAAACTAGAAAGAGAACATGGAAGACTTTGATTTCACATAGCAGCAAGAATGTTAAGTAGAGAAGCAAATATACAAATGTGGTTTATGAAAATATAGGAATATATGGAAGTGGATAAAATGATTTGTACTATTTGTGATTCATTTTTTTTTTAAACATTTGTCTCTCTAATGCAATTTTATATTGTTTTAGCAGGTTGATTTTAAATGTTTTTAAATTTTTTATTGTAAAGTTTTTAACCGATTTGATCTGTGAGCTGCCTTGGGTCCCTTTCTGGCGAAAAGTGGCATATAAATGAAATACATAAATAGATATAAAATAATCATAACCAAAGGTTTGGTAGCTTCCTGCTTCTGCACGGCCTCTTAAAGTACTATATTTCATTCTTTATCCTTTTCATATTTAATTTTAATTTCTTTTAATATTAATATTATAATTTAATATTAATATGAATAATAAAATCTTTTAATATTTCCAAGGACCAAATACGAATGGGATGCTAGAAGACAGGTCCCTCCATTCTGGTGCCGGTCTAGATGCACATTTGTGTCTAAACTGGTTTTATTTAGATGGACTGGTATATTTGTTAGTTTGCCGTTACTGGTTAATATTAATATATTTTCGAGATACTTGGCCAAAGACCGTAAATAAAATTGATTGATTGATTGATTGATTCTTTTAATACTGTATAAAATTTAATTTTATTTTAATGTATTTTTTGAATGCTTGTAACTGCGCCATTCTGCAATATTGTAACCTGCCCTGAGTCCAAATTTTGGGAAAAGGGCAGGATAATAATAATAATAATAATAATAATAATAATAATAATAATATTTGAACGTTTCTTTTTGTATGTTTTTCTGTAATATTGTAAGCTGCCCAGAGTCCATGTTTTGGGGAAAGGGCAGGATTAAAATACTATTATTAAATAATAATAATAATAATAATAATAATTTAATAATAGTATTTTAAACTATCTTTTGTATGTTTTTAATTGTGCTGTTCTGTAATATTGTAGGCTGCCCTGAGTCCAAATTTTGGAAAAAGGGCAGGAAAATAATAATAATAATAATAATAATAATAATTTAACATGTCTTTTTTTGTATGCTTTTAATTGTGCTCTTCTTTAATATTGTAAGCTACCCTGAGTCCAAGTTTTGGGAAAAGGGCAGGATAAAAAAGATACATTAAAATACTATTATATAATAATAATAATAATAATAATAATAATAATAATAATTTAATAATAGTATTTTAATGTATCTTTTTGTATGTTTTTAATTGTGCTGCTCTTTAATATTGTAAGCTGCCCTGAGTCCAAGTTTTGGGAAAAGGGCAGGATAATAATAATTATAATAATAATATTTAATAATAATATTTAATGTATCTTTTTGTATGCTTTTAATTGCGCTGTTCTTTAATATTGTAACCTGCACTGAGTCAAAGTTTTTGGAAAAGGGCAGGATAATAATAATAATCATAATAATAATATTTAATAATAATATTTTAACATATCTTTTTGTATGCTTTTAATTGTGCTGCTCTTTAATATTGTAAGCTGCCCTGAGTCCAAGTTTTGGGAAAAGGGCAGGATAATAATTATAATAATAATAATATTTAATAATAATATTTAATGTATCTTTTTGTATGCTTTTAATTGCGCTGTTCTTTAATATTGTAACCTGCGCTGAGTCAAAGTTTTTGGAAAAGGGCAGGATAATAATAATCATAATAATAATATTTAATAATAATATTTTAACGTATCTTTTTGTATGCTTTTAATTGCGCTGTTCTTTAATATTGTAACCTGCCCTGAGTCCAAGTTTTGGGGAAAGGGCAGGATAATAATAACCATAATAATAATATTTAATAATAATATTTTAACGTATCTTTTTGTATGCTTTTAATTGTGCTGTTCTTTAATATTGTAACCTGCCCTGAGTCCAAGTTTTGGGGAAAGGGCAGGATAATAATAACCATAATAATAATATTTAATAATAATATTTTAACGTATCTTTTTGTATGCTTTTAATTGTGCTGTTCTTTAATATTGTAACCTGCCCTGAGTCCAAGTTTTGGGGAAAGGGCAGGATAATAATAACCATAATAATAATATTTAATAATAATATTTTAACGTATCTTTTTGTATGCTTTTAATTGTGCTGTTCTTTAATATTGTAACCTGCCCTGAGTCCAAGTTTTGGGGAAAGGGCAGGATAATAATAACCATAATAATAATATTTAATAATAATATTTTAACGTATCTTTTTGTATGCTTTTAATTGTGCTGTTCTTTAATATTGTAAGCTGCCCTGAGTCCATGTTTTGGGAAAAGGACAGGATGATGATGATGATGATGATGATTATTATTTAATAATAGTATTTTAATGTATCTTTTTGTATGCTTTTAATTGTGCTGTTCTTTAATATTGTAACCTGCCCTGAGTCCAAGTTTTGGGGAAAGGGCAGGATAATAATAATTATAATAATAATATTTAATAATAATATTTTAACGTATCTTTTTTGCATGCTTTTAATTGCGCTGTTCTTTAATATTGTAACCTGCGCTGAGTCCAAATTTTGAGAACAGGGTAATATATAATAACAACCAACATACCCGCACCACATTTGGGGCAGCATTCCCGATTCATCCCATACTCCCATTCTTGGCAAGGCCATGCTTCTAGGCAAAGTAGTAGATGCATTGCAAAGAAAATGCAAACCACCTTTCTGAAAGAGAAAAAGAAGAAATAGACATCCTCGTTGGTATTAGCTCAACAGTGTCCCTTAAGAAAAGACTGATCAGCTATGAATCCAAACTGTTTGGTACCAGTTGTCGTTGTTGTTGTGTGCTTTCAAGTCGTTTCTGCACAACGATGCAATAATTCTGCATTATACTGTAAGGTTGCCACATTGGATCGCCATAAGTCGGAAAGGACTCGAAGGCAAGCGACAAAGGAGTTTATCAGACGAATTGCAAAGGGAGCCAATTCGAATTCACGAGAATTCGCTGAATGAATTCCTATTGCGTTCGGGATGCGTTCAGAATGACTTCCCATTACCCGAAAATGGACCCCCCCCATTGCACGAAATTGCGCGAGATGCTTTAATTCGCAATAATATAAAACCCCACGATTGCGTTCGGAATGACTTCCCTTTTGCCCGAAATTGCGTGAGATGCTTTAATTTGCAATAACGTAAAACCCCACGATTGCGTTCGGATTGCCTTTGGATTATACTTCCAATTTCCGACGTCTGATAAACTCCAAAGAGAGTCCAGGCTGTATTTTTATTTTTGCCACGAGAGGGAGCATGCAATATGCTTCAGAGAAAAAGGAATAAATAGGAGACGACCTTTGGAAGGGAAATTCCTACAAAGATAAAAAGTTGCTTTGCTCATGAAAAACAGCCTTTGACCCCTATCGCTTCCATCCGTTGCATTATAAACATGCATTAAAACACATTTGAAAACCTATTTCCTGTCCAAGTACTATCCAGGCAGTTTTTAATCACGAATTTTAAACATGAATTTTGTATTTTAATTCTCGTCCTATGTATTGTAATAGAAAGACTGTATAGAGATGCAGCTTAATATGTGTAATATGTAATATTATAATAATAATGTGTAATATGTGTAATATGTAATATTATAATAATAATGTGTAATATGTGTAATATGTGTAATATGTAATATTATAATAATAATGTGTAATATGTGTAATATGTGTAATATGTAATATTATAATAATAATGTGTAATATGTGTAATATGTAATATTATAATAATAATGTGTAATATGTGTAATATTTGTAATATGTAATATTATAATAATAATGTGTAATATGTGTAATATGTAATATTATTATAATAACGTGTAATATGTGTAATATGTGTAATATGTAATATTATTATAATAATGTGTAATATGTGTAATATGTAATATTATAATAATAAGGTGTAATATGTGTAATATGTGTAATATGTGTAATATGTAATATTATTATAATAATGTGTAATATGTGTAATATGTGTAATATGTAATATTATATTAATAATGTGTAATATGTGTAATATGCAATGATTGGATTTTAACTATGTTGTAACCCACCTTGAGCTGTAAGAAATAATAATAACAATA